>CM046997.1:105740850-107015170 GCA_025698465.1 Gossypium longicalyx | reverse complement strand
GGTGAAGTAGATTCATTGGATCTTGCGCGACAGCTTTGTTGTTAGTATGGTTCCATAGTCACTTTGGAAGCTTGATAAGGTCTCTTTGCCAAGTGTTCTTTGAGGTTATTCTCCCTTAAAGGAAGCAACAACTACACCGGGAGGTACGATGTCATTGAATAGTGCGGATGGATATTCTTCTGAATCTTCAGCGAGGAGGAGGTTTTGTGGAAAGCACTTGGATGACTCTAAATGTAAGTCCTTTATCAATTCAAAGCGCAGCTTTGATTGGGTACCTCTTCCTCGGGATTTGGGAGTCGCTGGTTGGGCAATCATCATTACTTGTCCTAAGGCAATATAAAGCGGAAATGGGCTTCAGATAGAGGTCAGGAGATTAGCTTTGTTATTGGACAGGTTAAGACTCTGGGCCTACGAGGCTAAAGTTTTTCATTTGTAATCTGCTTTATGAAAAGACTTTTGTTCCTTAAATAACATTTTCTAAAATAAAACTGAATACGAGATCTATATCTTTTGCATTCATACATTTGCATTACATTACATCAAAGAAAAGAAGGTGTTGATTCAAAATTCGATTCCTAAATGAATAGTTTGTCAGTGAAACGAACTGATGGATGAAAGTAGATTATAGCAGCATATCGCTTCCGAGATATAATCCAAGAGGCATGACAAGAAAGTGGAAGTCCAATGGCGGAATACATTACGCCATTTAATCAAGCCAAACGAAGATTATCCAGAAGTGGCATCTTCAATCAGAATCATATGTAGATAAATCGCGAGCAAGAGATCGAGGCTCAGACAAGCAAAGAATGAGCTAGTAAAGGCATCTTTTGGAGAATTTATGAGTTATTCACCATGAAGAAAAAAGATCAGCGCATTTGGACTATGAAGAGAGCAAGACTCGCATATGTAATCTATTTTTCATGTAAAGAAATCTATTTTCTAGAAAATTTATTCTAATTAAATTGAATTCAAGATCAACATCTCCTTTCTTTTTGCATTCATGCATTTACACTTGCATCACATCAGCATGCATTTAAATCTATAAAAAGACCCTAATTAATTAAGGTTAAAAAGAAAGAAAGAGAGAAAGAGAAAGAGGCCGCGCTGAAAGCAAATAAAGACGTTCTCTTGCATATCCTAGATTTTTGTATCATGAGGATAGCTTACCCTGAGATTGGGGGTGTTTGGAAATGAAAATCATTCTATCAATGCCATACATGAAGAAGGGATCGACAGTGAAAACCTCGAGGCATTCGCCTCTTATGAACCTGGAAGCTCTCTGAACAATTTGATCAAGTGAGGAACTTCCCTTGTAGTCTTTAGGAATTTTTCAGAGTAATTTTCAAAATATTCTTGTTACTACTCAAGGCCTAGGAGTAATAGGATTACATTTTACTGGAATAGGCTACGATCATCTATTATTTTTTAATAAAACATAAATTTTATCGAATTTGAACAGTAATGTTTCATTTTATCAACCAATATTCCGTTAAACTTTTGCAATTCTTATTCTTTCATTCAAAGTTAATATAAATAATCATTCTTAAATTCATTCATTCTTTCGTATGTTCTTTATAACCCACATTGATCCCTGTGATATCAATGACACGAAACCGATAATACAAATCTTGGATTTCTCTCATGAGCAAGACATGTGTTTAGAGTGAATCTGTGTGGATTTTGAGGATGCCTGTGATTGTGATGTGTCTCTCGGATCTCATTGAGGATGGTAAAACAAGAGGAGAAACAAATTATGCCCTACGCAGAAAGAGGTCAGAATATCCTCGAATTAGGGTCTAATCTAAATAGTGATTTAGTGACCACAATTCTGAGATAGAAATAATTATTTTATAATTATTTTGATGTTTATGATATGATTGCATGATTGTGTAAAAATTTCTTGACGTGAAATTCTATGCATAAAGTGCTTAAGTTGAAATTAGTGGGACTAAATCGAATAACTTGCAAAAACTTGCATTCTAGAAGTTTTAGTATGAAATTACTTTGGAATATTAATGAGGAGGTCTTAAATAGAAATTTGACCAATTTCTAAAATTTTGGACAAAAAATGTTTGTATGAAAATTTTCAAAGAAAGGTATTAAGGGTATTTTGATGCATTTGAATATTAAATGAAATAAAATGAGAAAAATAACACAAAATAGTCATCTTCTCCATATAGTTGCTGCGAATTTTGCTCTCTCCATAGCTAGGGTTTCTTTCAACTTTTAAGCCTTGATTGTAAGTGATTTCTATGCGTGCTTTTAATGTTCTTTATGTTTTGGAATCCCGATAGCTTTCGATTTAGCGATTAAGTGCGTGTTAACCTAGAGGTTCATATTTGGAAAAATACCCATAGGTGAAATTTGTGTATTTGGTGTTTATGATAGAATATGAGGTTTTAAATTATGTCGGATTAACTTGTGCTACTCGGTTTAAGCGAAAGCGAGTAAAAGGAGCTTAATTCCAGAAAATACCTAATAGTCATAAGTATGTAGTTAGAGTGTGAAATTGATGCTACCATAGAGGGAAAAATGATCAGCATGTAATAAAACATAAGAATAAGGGATGAATTTTAATTCCCAGAGCCTAGGGGCAAAAGTGTAATTTTGCAAAGTTTAGGGCAAAAATGTAATTTTTCCAAAGTTAAATATTGAATGTTGTTTTGATGAATGTATGTATTAAATAAGATTAATTTGGCATTATAGATCAAGAAAACGTAGATTCAAAGTCGCAATAGTAGGAAAAATAAAGTTTCTGAAGAATAGGCTCGATTCTTTAATAATTTTATACCGAGGTAAGTTCATGTGTAAACCTAGTAACATAATTGTCATTCTAAGTAATTTAATATTATTTATGTGATATGATGATTAATATCATGAAATATTATGCTTTATGGTTATTATTGAATAATATGTAAATTATGAATTGCTTTCTGTAGTATCGAAGCCGATGTTTACGTGGAAGGCGACAAAGATGTAATGTCGAGGAAAAAGCCCGTTTGAACCTTGGGAATAGATTAGAATATATGATGACATGTCACTAGGATGATGGTTAGGCATCCAGAACTCGTTGAGTTGAGTCCGGAGGTTCACTTTATGGATGCAAATGTCAGAACTCGTTGAGTTGAGTCAGGTTCGTGAGATGTAACTAGACATCAGAGCTCGTTGAGTTGAGTCCGAGTTCACTTATGGATGTGAACGCCTTGAAACTCGTTGAGTTGAGTCCAGAGTTCGCTTATGGGTAGGTTACATGGTAGCTTTGCTACATATGTGGCACTTATGTACAAACTTTAAAGTGTATTCGAATTATATTCAGAGTGTGTTCAACGGGTGGATCTTAAGAAGATAAGAGAATGCCTAAAATAGAAGTGACATGTTGGTAAGTGTAGGTAAATGAGAAAATTTGTGAGTATGTGTTTAAACCCTCGGGTTGAAAACTTAGTAAGATGAAATTGTAGAAAGATATTAAATGTAAATGATGTTTTATGTGGAATTGTGTGATTATGTTACTTGCTTTATTTGCATGTGAACTTACTAAGCATTTATGCTTACTCCTCATTTTCTTTCATTGTAGTTTTGACAAGCCGCTTTTGAGAATCGGAATAGGTTGAAGACTCGTTCACATTATCAAGGGCTTAAATCGAGTAAAATGGCTTATATATTTTGAATGTGGCATGTATGACAAAATACTCACTTTGTGTAATTGATCTTATGATATGGCTATGGTTAGGCAAGAAAAGGGTTTGTAAATGATTAGCCATTGGAATGGCCAATCTAAGTCATATTTGGTGTTATGTATGTTTAAAATGATATTTAGTCCATGAAATCCTTAGTAAAGTTAGAAATTTGCCATAAACAGAATCTGACAGCAGTGATGTAAATTTGAAAAATCACTAAAAATAGTAAAAATTGAATTAAATGATGAGTAAGTTATGAAATTGAATATTAATGAGTCTATTTTCATATGGATTGAACAAAACAGGTATATGAATTATAATTTATGAGATATTTGAATTTTTGTGAAACATGGTCGTGAGTGATTTCTGGATCCTCTAATACGACTTTGGAAATTCACCATAAATTGTATAAAAATAATTAGAATTTATACTTTATATGTGCAGATTTATTATTGAGTCTAGTTTTAAGAGAAACAAACTTCATAGTCATTGAAATTCTTTACAGATAATACACACAGTCGGAAGCGGTGAACCACAAGCTGAGAGATTTTAACTAATAAAGCATTACTAATTGGACCAGCAAAAATTCTATAAAAACATTAGTAAATATATATATGAGTCTAGTTTCAGGGAAAATTTAAGAATTGGATTTTGAGTTTCAGAACTCAAGATATGAATTTTTAAGCGTATGTGACGCTAGATTGCTAGCTTGATGAAATTTTAAAATTAAATTGTTTGAAATTTGTTTAAGCAATGAATTAAGTGCATAACACCTCGTGTGTTCGACTTGAGCATTCAGAGGCAATAGAGAATGTAGCCTAGAGAAAGGAAAAAGGTGAAAATCGCACGCATATTGCCAAGGACACAAGGCAGGGTGATTGAGTTGCTATGTGAGTTCAAGGATATCTTCGCATGGTCCTATCAAGATATGCTAGGGTTAAATCTCGATATTGTAGGCGCATCGTCTTCCAATAAGACAAGATTGTAAGCCAGTTCAACGAAGTTACTGAAGAATGAGGCGAGATATCGTATTGAAGATAAAGGAGCGAAGTCAAAAGCGATTCGATCGAGAGTTCTTACAAGAAGTGAAGTACTCTGAATGGGTAGCTAACATTGTACCGATCCACTAAAGGATGGGAAAGTGCGAATGTCGTTGATTACAAAGATATGAACAAAGCTAGCCCAAAAGATAATTTCCTTTGCCACACATGGGACACTTGATGAGACAACACAATGATAATCGTTGTTCTCCTTCATGGATGGTTTCTAGGGTACAACCGGATAAAGATGCATCAGGAAGACATGGATAAAACCACTTTCATAACATTGTGAGGCACCTTTTGTTACAAAGTAATGCCGTTTGGATTGAAGAATGCGGGGGCAACATACCAGCGGGCTATGGTGAACTTATTCCATGATATGATGCACAAGAGATTGAAGTGTATGTTGATGACATGATTGCTAAATCTCAAACAGAGAAGGAACATATTGAAGTTTTGAGAAGTTGTTCCTGAGATTAAGGAAATTTGATTTGAAGCTTAATCAAGCAAAATGCACTTTGGAGCTAAATCGAGAGAATTTATTAGGCTTTGTGATCGGTGAAAAGGGATAGAATTGGACTCGAGATAAAGTGAGAGCCATACAAGAATTGCCTCCACCATGGCTTCGAGAAGAAAGTTCGAGGATTTCTAGGAAGATTGAATTACATCGCTCAGTTTATTTCACAACTAAGCGAGAAGTGTGATCCTATCTTTCGCCTCCTTAAAAGCACAATCAAGGCACTTGGGATGAGGAATGCGAAATGCTTTTGATAAGGTTAAGCAATACTTGTTAAATGCTCCAGGTGTTATCTCAGCCCAATCCGGATAGACCATTAATATTATACTTATCGATGTTTAATAATTCTATGGGATGTGTACTTGGCCAACATGACAAGTCGGGAAGAAAAAGAGAAGCGATATACTACCTCGGCAAGAAATTCATAGAGTGTGAGATGAGATATTCGCCAATTGAGAAATTGTGTTGTGCTTTAATTTGGACAACTCGAAGGTGAGAGAGCAATATATGTTAAATCATACGACTTGGCTAATTTCAAAACTTGATCCATTAAAGTACATGATGGAGTTAACAACACTAAATGGAAGAATGGCAAGGTGGCAAATTGTGCTTTTTGAATTTGACATAATCTATGTGAGTCGAAGGCTATAAAAGGAAGCGTGATAGCGGAATTTACGGCAGCGAGCTCTAGAAGATTATGAGCCATTAAACTTTGATGTCCCTAATGAGGAGTTGTTGTATGTGGCCACTATTGAAAAACGTCCATGGAAGATGAACTTTGATGGCGCATCAATGCGCTAGGAAATGGAATTAGAGGCGATCTTGGTATCCCCAAATAGTGATTATTATCCATTCACGTGCAAGTTGGATTTTGATTGCACAAACAATATGGCCGAGTATGAAGCGTGCATCATGGGACTCTGGCGGCTATAGAGTGAGAATAAGAACCTTGGAAGTATATGGAGACTCTGCGTTGTTAATTTACCGGCAAAGGTGAATGGGAGACAAGGGATCTTAAATTGAACAATTATCGAAAGGTAGTTTTGGGGTTACTTGAGGAGTTCGATGATATCACCTTCAATTATATCCCACGAGACGAAAACCAGATGGCAGATGCTCTAGCAACCTTGGCTTCAATGATTAAAGCGAATAAAGAGGAGGAGATAAGACCCATTCAGATGAGTATCTTTGAGGCTCCAATTCGCTGTTGTAACATTGAGGAAGAAGAAAAGGATGAAAACCCTTGGTATCAGGATATATTGCGATATGTGAGAGATCGTAAATACCCAGAACAAGCAACTGAAAATGAAAAGTGAACTTTAAGGAGATTAGCCTGCGACTACGTTTTGGATGGGGACATTTTGTACAAAAGAAAAAAGGATCAAGTACTGTTGAGATGTGTTGATGCCATGGAAGCTAAGTTAATCTTGGAAGAAGTTCACGAGGGCGTTTGTGGGACGCACACTAATGGTTTCACGATGGCTAGACAAATCATGAGGTTTGGATATTATTGGTCTACCATGGAAGGGGATTGTATCAACTTCGCCAGAAATGCCATAAATGTCGATTTGTGGAGACAAGATTCATGTACCACCTTCACCTCTACATGTTATGACTTCTCCATGGCCTTTTTCCATGTGGGGCATGGATGTCAGCGAGTCAATATCACCAAAAGCTTCAAATAGGCATCGCTTTATTTTTGTGGTCATTGATTACTTCACGAAGTGGGTAGAGGTACGCTTCTTATGCGAATGTTACTAAGTCGGCTATAAGTCGATTCTTGAAGAAAGAGATTATTTGTCGGTATGGGATGCACGAAAGGATCATATCGAGACAATGCATTGAACTTGAACAACAAAGCGATAGTAGAAGTTTGCGATCGGTTCAAGGTTAAGCATCATAACTCTTCTCAGTGTCGCCCAAAGATGAATGGGGCGATGGAAGCTACTAACAAGAACATTAAGAAGATAGTGAGGAAAATAAGCTGAAACCTCTGAGATGGCATGAGAAGTTACTTTGCACTCTTAGCTTATCGAGCGTTCGTTAGAACCTCTCTTTGGGGCAACTCCTTTCTCGTTGGTTTATGAGATGGAAGCGGTGTTACCCATTGAAGTGGAAATACCGTCTCTTCAAGTCTTGTCGAGAGATAAATTTGGATAAAGCTGAATGGATACAATCGCGTCACGATCGATTGAACATGATTGAGGAAAAGAGGCTAAGGGCTGTCGTCATGGTCAAATGTATCGAAGCGAATGATGCCACTACGTCAAGAAAGTGCGACCAAGAGAATTCCACGAGGGGATCTTGTGCTTGAAAAGATCCTTCCCATTCGAAAGGACTTTAGAGGAAAATGGATGCTTGAATTGGGAAGGGTCGTATGTCATGAAGAAGGCCTTCTCTGGAGGTGCATTGATATTAACGGAAATGGATGGGAAGAGTTTACCCAATCCAGTGAATTCGGACTCAATCAAAAATACTTTGTCTAAGGAAAAGGAGAATCCGAGGTGAAAATCATGAAGAAGGCGCCTTGAGTTTTCAAAAATAAAAATTGAGAGGCCAAGGTGAAAACCACACAGAGCGCCTTGTGACCAAAGGGGTTTTGAGTTGAAAACCAGAAAGGGCGACTCAAATTTTAAAGAGCACACGGTAATCTTGCTATATCACGATTCAACAAAGAGCGACGCGTTGCATATCGGGGCATCAACAAAGTACTTTGGATCTTTTAAACACATGTCAAACTCAAGAAAGTCTTCATGGAGCTAGTGTATAGGCGCTTAAGCGGCGATATCTAGAACATCTAAATTTTGTCACATTGCTATCTTTAGATTCTCTTTCTTCTAAAAGATAGGCTATCCCATTAACTTCTTTTGTATTTTTGACAAATTCATTATTCTCAAGATTAAATTCATCTTCCATTATTCTTAAAGTATGTTGCATTAAAATAATGATAGATGAGCTAAATAATTTTCACAAATGAAGTTTTGTTCATTACTCTGAAATTTCTAGATAATATGAAAAACTAAAGAGAACAATTGTTGAAGAATTCACGTAAGTGAGGTTTGAAAGAACTTCGAGAAATTCTTTCTTTAGTCCAAAATGATGATTGGAAAAATCAAACGGTTCGGTTCTAAGAGAGGATCATCTTACATACATTTTTGGTAGGTCATAACATTTGAAGAATGGTACAAACCCACAGGCTGAGTAGGAATGATACTTCGAGAGAAATAAGGATAAACTTCGAATAAAAAATGAGTGGTGACATCTGGAATAGGGGTCATGTTTATAAACATTTTGCATTATAACAGGTTATGTTCTTCAAGGGACAATGAAGATTGATGCGCCTTAACCCCCTAAGCAGTAGGGTAACAGGCTAAAGCATAGCAGATTTGACCTTCAGGTGTTTACGCTGAAGCAGATCCAAGATGATTTAACATATCTGTATTGTTAGAGAACATATCGAAGAAACAGATTTGGCATCTCCATATTCGACGGAGAAGCGGTCGAAGACATAGTGAGCTAACCTTCCGGATGTTTTCACATCGAAGTAGATCCAAGATGATTTGGCATCCTTGCATTTACAAGGAGGCGGATCGAAAACATAGCGATTTGGCTTTCACGTGTTTACGCTGAAGCAGATCTAAGATGATTTGGCATCTCTGCTTGTCGAAGAACAAATCGAAGAAAGCAGTTGGCATCTCCATATTCGACGGAGAGCAGATCGAAGATATAGTAGATCTGACCTTCATTGAAGCAGATCCAAGATGATTTGGCATCTCTGTATTAGACGAGGAGCAGATCGAAAATACAGCAGATCTGACCTTCATTGAAGCAGATCCAAGATGATTCGGCATCTCTGTATTAGACGGGGAGTAGATCGAAGACATAACAGATTGGACCTTCATTGAAGTAGATCCAAGATGATTTGGCATCTCTGTATTAGACGGGGAGCAGATCGAAGACATAGCAGATCTGACCTTCATGTGTTTACATCGAAGCAAATCCAAGATGACAGATTTGGCATTTTTGTATTAGACGGGGAGCAAATCGGAGATAACAGAATTGGCATCTCTGTATTAGACAGGAAGAAGACTGAAGAAGCAGATTTGGCGTCTTTGTATTAGACGGGGAGCAGATCAAAGATAACAGATTTGGCGTCTCTGTATTAGACGGGGAGTAGATCAAAGATAGCGAGATATCGCCTTTTTGAGTTGCGATGAAGCGCATTGAAGCCGTCAAGAGGCCATTTAAAAAGATCAAGGATCAAGAACTCAAGACTCGGCGAGCCCTGTAAAATTGGTCCTTTTATAGTCTTTGCTCTATTCTGTTACATGACAATGAGCAAAGAGAGCAGTATTGTATGACACTCAATATTGCCCTGCCTGAAAATAAGTCTAAAAACAAAAATAATAAACCCTAAAAAGCGAAGTCCAAGTTCATCGAATTACAAATATAATTTGGCCCGATCGGAATGGCCCATTACTTGAAAGATTTAAGGTCCATCTACAAGCTTGACTCATATGGAAATATAATCTTCAATGATATGCAATCTTAGATATGATATGCAATCTTAGATATGATACAATCTTAGATATGATTGCAATCTTAGATATGATATGCAATCTTAGATATGATACAATCTTAGATATGATTGCAATCTTAGATATGATATGCAATCTTAGAAGATATGATTTTGTAATCTTAGAGATTTAATTTGTAGATACCTTTTAATCTTAGCTGTTGATGTAATTGATCTCATGCTAGTTGGATTTGAGGAGGTTCAACTATAAATAGAGGCCTCTCCCTTGATTGTAAACACACTGGAGTTTTGGGAAACAATAAAATTTTTGAGAGCTTTCACTCAAATTTCTCTCCCTCTTACGTTCTTATTTTCTACGGTTTGTTCTTATTTTATTCTTTGTTTATCTTCATTTTCAACCCTTTTTATTTTGATTTAATCCATGTTTCCTGATTTTTTTATATTTTAATTTTTAATAATTTTAGTATCATATCAAACTATTTCATTTTTAATATTTTTTTAGTATTACTCTTAGTAAATTATTTTTTAAATTTTACTCAAATCATTATTTTAAAAATATATTTCATTTAATTGTCATATTTTATCCAAAAGTTTTTCTAAAATGAGGTAATGTTTTTCAGTATTTAGAAATTCGGAAATAGTGCCCTAACATCTTTTGAGGTTGCGATTTCCGTTTGTCTAAATGTCTAAAGTATCCTTCTAAATAGATTTTTAAATCACGAGATGATTTCGATTATGAGAGTTTAAGAATATCGTGTCCTATCATGCTAGATGTGATGTTTGTATTCTTTCGGAGCTAAGGAATCTCGATTTTTCAACTTAAATAATTCCGGTTTTAAAAAAGGGATCCTATTTTTAAATCCTTTCAAATTTTTGACATTAAGACAGAAAACTATTCAATTTGGTACTAATTTTGGGCGTTGAGAGGGTGCTAATCCTTCCTCGTACGTAACCGACTCTCGAACCTGTTTTCTTAATTTTCGTAGACCAAAACGTTTTATAAGGTGATCCAATCACACCTAAAAAAGGTTGGTGGCGACTCCCGTTTTCGTTTTTCAAAAGTCGATCCCTGTTTTTCAAACAATCCTTTAAAAAATGGTTTCGACATCTGTATATGAGCATGTAAGCATGATAATTCTGATTATATATATCTAATTGGGGTGGGATTTGTATATGTGAATGAAGTATTCTGTATGACGATCATCGCCTATATTCTGGCAGCTTGGTTATACATTATCTGATATGTGTCATAATGGCACAATATGGTGTGTAGGGATGGGTGGGTGTTTTTAACCCCACATGGTGTGATGGGATGGTCGTAGTTGGTGTGTAGAAGGTGGGGGTAGGATTCTGTATATCTGTTCTGCATATTTGTTTCTGTTATCTGAATCTGTAAAGGACTTAAGTCTGGATCTGAATCTGAATCTGAATCTGACTCTGTATGTGATGTTTGTATGTACAGCATGTTTATTTTTGTTGGGTTACACATTGAGTTTATGTAAACTCACTTCTATTTGTTTGTATTGTTTAAGTAATCCACAGACTTAGGCCGATCGGTGCACCAGAGTCTTACGGTGACTTCTAAGTCTATGAACTGACTTTAAATAAATATTTTATTTATTTAAGAATTATTTTTGGGAGTTTTGTATAATTGGACTCTCCGGATTGTTTGGTTTAATTTTTGGGATTTGGATTTTTCGATTTATAATTTATTTGCAACGGTTTTTACTAAAACAAAGGTTTTCTAAACTTACGAATGTATTTTAAGAAAATGACGATTACTATAACTTCTGCTGTAAATTACGTTTTGGCAAACAAATTAATTGAATAACATTTTCAATAATAGATATAAACGAATATGGATTTAAAAACTGGAATGATTTATTGTAACGACACTATTTTCAAAACCATTCTTAGTGACATCTCTGGATTCGGCCATAACACTTAGGCCAGATTTGGGGTGTTACATTTTCTGTTATTTGAAAATGATGTTCGATTTTTTTTTCAAAATTGAAACGTTTAAGAATTTTTACCGCTACAAATTCAGAATAAGTGAATTTGTTTTCTAGAAAGATTAAATAAGTTAGTATTACTATTTTTAGTTTGATTTGGTGGGAAGTAATGTATGTTTTTGAAAATAATTATTTGACAATAATTAAGTTTTCTAGGAAATAAACGGAAATATATATATTTGCAAAATTACTAATGCAAGAACAAACAACATTTTGGGAAGCAAATAATCTAGCTTTAAGTAGTCGATGTAGCCCTCAAGATCCAGTCATGATTTTTAGGCGGGTTTGGGGTGTTATTGTAGTAAGTTCCATATAAATTTACTCCAGAAAACAACAACGACATGACATTAGTGACTAATCTACAATTTTTCCTTCTTCTTCAATTATCATCTGGTTGATTCAAGTTTCCATTTATAATAATTTATTATAATTTATCAATTCCAATTACCTTATATCATCCTATTATAAATACAAGTCAGTTCAATTCAGTTTTGAAAGTTCCTAAAATTTTGAATTTTATTAAATTTATTCCTTAAAACCAAAATAGTTATATCTTTCAAATTTAAGTTTCATTTTTCAATCCGATTTCAATTTCATCCTTCTATAACTCTCTATTATCTATAATTATAGAAATTTCAAACCAATTTTGAAATATTTACACTTTAATTCCTAAGTTCAAAATAAAAAATTTTCACTTTAGAAATTAATATTTTTTCACATCTAAGCATCAATTCTAACTAAATCACACAAATTTTATGATTAGCTAAATCAAGCTTCTAAGACTTCAAAAATATAAAAATTACAAGAAAAAAACTTAAAATCAGTTATCAATTTGAAGAACATAGCTTGGCGGAATGCTAAGAGCTTAAAAATGGCTTCTTTTGTTTCTTTTTCTTGCAAACGGTGGAGAGAAGAGGGAATTGAAGATTGACCATATTTTTCTATTATGTTTTAAAATATAATATTAATAATTTATAATTATACTTTGGTGAATGTGACAGTGGGGAGATACGTAAAGTATATAACATTATACTTTTTGCAAGCAGTTGGCTGGTCTACCCAAGAGTGATCAAAGTTTGAGCTGCCTTCAATGAGCTAATTTTTGCCTATAATGGATAAAGGCACTTTGTTTAGTTCAACTGCTAACAGAATAATGTTAAAATGAAATTAAAACAAGGTGGGACTGTCACACACACAAAAAAAATATTAATATCGTGTTTAGTTGGTGAATTTTATATTATGTGATGTAATATTACATTTTAAAATAAGATTATATTATTTAGATTCTTAATATTTTGAACATCTCATACTATAATCTCATACAAATAGTATTAAAATATACTAATATAAAATGTAATTAATCTTAAAATTACAAGCATAATATTAAATTTTAAATCAAATTATTTTGAATTTTATTATTTTAATTAATTTATTCTATTTTTCTAAATAAATTTTAAATCTAATTAAAAATAATTTTCCTTAATATTGAAGCAACTCATTTTATACATTAAAATTATCAGTATTATATTTACCTTGATGATTTATATATTAGTATATTAATTATGATTATAATTATGGTGGGTGATATAATCGCTTTCCACTAATTATTCTAACTATGATTTATAAATTTATTTCAACATCATATATTTACTTATTAATACATAAATTATAATAATTTACCATAATTTTATGGAAATTGAGATTAAGAAACATTAAGAGAACAAATTCTATAACAAAGACAATTTAGTAAAAATGTACTTTTAGGTAATTTTAAATATTCTTAACCAAACACAAAAATTCAAATAAAATGAACCAAATAAGGTAATATAACATAGAGAACATCCCACTTGTAATCTTACATTCCCGTAATCTTATTATGAAAAGTAATCTTATATTACTCAACCAAATGCTATCACAAACTATTATCCAAATAAAAACTTTTTGTTGAATATATATACACACACATAATTTTTATAACATTTTTTCATATATTTGGTATATTTACATAAAAATATTTGACATAGATTGAGCACCTCCTTAACATAATCCCACCATAAGTCAAGTATGTAGATGAGAAATTGGTACAAACAACGTGGAGCCAAATCCCACCAAACCATCTCTCATCCTCTCCTATAAAAGGCTTGCTACACATACACAACATTTCACACACAAATACACTCAAAATTCTTTTCTTTCTATTTGGTTAACCATGGCTCATAACATTCGTCACCCTTTCTTCCTTTTCCAACTTTTACTCATTAGTGCCTCGCTAATGATCGGTAGCCACACTGTCTCAGTAGCGGCTCGACGTTTATTCGAGACACAAACAACCTCATCAGAGCTGCCACAATTGGCTTCAAAATACGAAAAGCACGAAGAGTCTGAATACGAAAAGATCGAATACAAACAACCAAAGTATCACGAAGAGTACCCAAAACATGAGAAGCCTGAAATGCACAAGGAGGAAAAACAAAAACCCTGCAAACAGCACGAAGCGTACGATAAAGAAAAACCCGATTTCCCCAAATGGGAAAAGCCTAAAGAGCACAAGAAATACGAAGTCGAATATCCGAAAACACCAGAGTATAAGGAAAAACAAGATGAGGATAAGGAACATAAAGATGAAAAGTACCACAAGTCACATGAATCGAAGGAGCACGAAGAGTACGAGAAAGAAAAAACCAAGTTTCCCAAATGGGAAAAGCCTAAAGAGCACGAGAAACACGAAGTAGAATATCCGAAAATACCCGAGTACAAGGAAAAACAAGATGAGGGTAAGAAACATAAAGATGAAGAGTGCCACGAGTCACATGAATCGAAGGAGCACAAAGAGTACGAGAAAAAAAAACCCGAGTTCCCCAAATGGGAAAAGCCTAAAGAGCACGAGAAACACGAAGCCGAATATTCAAAAATACCCGAGTACAAGGAAAAACAAGATGAGGGTAAGGAACATAAACATGAGTTCCCAGAGCATGAAAAAGAAGAGGAGAAGA
Organism: Gossypium longicalyx; assembly: GCA_025698465.1. Taxonomy (NCBI): domain Eukaryota; kingdom Viridiplantae; phylum Streptophyta; class Magnoliopsida; order Malvales; family Malvaceae; genus Gossypium; species Gossypium longicalyx. Next base: position 107,000,394 of record CM046997.1, on the reverse strand, counting down.
AACATGAGAAAAAGGCAGAGTACCCTGAGTGGGTTAAAATGCCTGAATGGCCGAAGTCCATGTTCACTCAGTCTGGCTCGGGCACTAAGCCTTGAACCATATGACACTGGTGCATCTGCCATCATCATGCAATAATTTCATGGTATATCGTAATTATATTGTTAATAAAAAAGATGGTGAGTGGGAAATGTATGTGTGCATTTCTCTATGCACCAATGGTGAATCTCTTTGCATACATTGAGATTTATATTGTTTGTTATAGTGAAATTAATTTTGAATGTTGTATCTAATGTTAACATCACTTGGCTTGATTTATGATTTAATGAAGTTTATGTTATTTATTTTACTTTAATGATATTGCATGTATTGTTAATTTAACATAGCTTGATCATTATACTCGTCTACTATTAATTATAAATTGCACCGTCTTGTTTAAACTTTTTACAAGTTAAGACATGTATAAATATATGATAATATAATTACAAGTTTTAATTCAATGTTAGCTATTTTAGTATGTTATTGATGATCATATATAATTCAATCTTAATTACATTTAAAAAATTCCACTTAAAATTTTAATAAATAATAACAAATAATTATTGTAATATAATACACAACCAAAAATGAAATAAATAAAATAAAATATCAAATAATTGTTATAATATTGTAATATAATATGTACCATATTCTTAATCTGAATTAGGGTCTAACCTATAATTCCTAAAATTTCAGTTTAAATATTTTTATACTTACCATATAATTAGAACTCTTTTTAAATAAATTAAAATTTTAATTATACTAATTTTATTTAAACTCTTAATTATCTTAACTAAAATCTAAAATTTTATTTAACCTATTAATTAAATTCCTAATTATCTTATCTAAATTAAAACTCTAAATATCCTAATTTAGTTTAAATTCTTAATTATCTTAATTTGTAACCTCCTCCACTCGGCTAGACGCTAGACCGAATCTGGAAGATTACAACGGGCACCGAGATAGCCTAGTAGTGATCGGGGTTTAAAAATAGTCAATTTTAAAATATTTATTTATTTTTAAAGAAAATCTAGTCTATTTTTAGAAAAAATACATGTGTTAACAAAAACAATTTATTTTAAAGTTTTTCTTATAACATAATCTATTTTTGTAAACTTAGTTAATTTAATTAAACTTTCAAAAACTTATTTTAAACTTAGCAGCGGAAAAACGGCATTAACGTAATTTTAATAAAAACCATGCTTCATTCATAACTTAAATAAAAATTCATATTCTAATGGCCTAAATGATTTAAATGTCATGCATGCCTAAGTAAAAACCGTAAATTAGGTCCCATGCCACAAGTCAAAATAAAATAATATAGTCTCTGAATAATAAAGAGAAATATCAAATAATAATCCTAAAAAAATTTAATAACTAAATCGAACCGAGGCCCTCCAAATGTCGAGTCTGCGTCCTAACCTTGTGAGTTTTCTGCCAAGAAAGAAATTAAAGAGGGTGAGCTATGAAAGCTCAGTGTGGGTTCCATCACAAGGAAATCGAAACAAAACAGAAGGCAAGACATTTTAAGAATTCCAAGAATAAATACAATCACAATGCACTTCAAATTAATTGTTTTTCTCATAAAACAGTTCACAATAAATTTCTCAAAATTCAGAATAATCATACTCGAATAGTAATTCAGAATATCGCTATTTCAAATTAGCTCAACACAAGAATAATCGGTGTAACGAAAAATCATATACAGAAGCAGTGTTCATCGAACAATTCTCCATAGTAGTTTCACACATAACAATAATTCAGATCACACAACAATGTACATATGTATCATCTCAGAAATTATAATTTTGTATGCACATGATTTTATAGATGTCATATAGTTTTGGTTTATCAGAAAGATCTTACCCCACCGCTATGCACCATAATAGATGTTCCCCAGAACTCCCTTCTCCAATCACATCGGGTTGTGAATATACCACCTATAATTTGTATTTTTCGCTGCCAATGGTTGTGGACACACAACAAACTTGTAGTAGCCCAAATTTGACCGGGCTTAAACAGAATAAAATAAATGGGCAAATAAATATTAATTTATTAAGAGTCCATTTACAAAGCACCAAAATACAACAGAGCCCAAACACTACCGACCCAAAACTTAAAACCAAAAAGCACTACCCGTATGACCCAAATTACACCCTCAGACCCGACCTAACCCACAATAGCCGACCCAACTCAAACATTACCCAGTAAGCCCTTTTACACCCTTGACCCGTATACATCAGCGGCCCAAAAGGCCCAAATGACTTAAGAGGAACAAGAAAGCCTAGGGTTTCCTCAACACTATCGCGCCGCAACTGCTTCTGGAATATTCGGGGAGCGTCTGTCCAGTATGGCACTGTCCTGAGGCCCTTTGACACACAGCTCGGCCACCGATCACGCCTCCACCAGTGGGCCGTGACTTCAGCATTGTGTCGTGCCCAGCGCGGTCACCATCGAGATCCTCGCAAGTTACCTACAAGAAAAGAAAAGAAATCAAAGCAAAAAAGGCAGCAGATATACTAGAACAGGAAATGGAAAGAAATCTTCTGATTTCTTTCCAAAATAGGCATAGTTTAAGGCTATAAAGCCTTTCGCAAATCTATAAAGACTTACGTTTATATAGATACACAATAGCAGAGAGAATACATACAGAAACAAAAAAAAAGCAAAAAGAAACAGAGAAAAGCGAACGGGTGTAAACTTTTCGAAACACATATATAAATGAAAAAGCAGTTTCAATTGAGAAGGTAAACAGACTGTTATTTTTCTTACTTACCTGCGCATTTTCTTTCATACATATACAAATCTTCCATTTTTTTCAACAAAAAAAAAAACCTAAAGAAAATAGAAAAGGAAAGAAGTTACCTGAGGACGGCGAAGAAAAGGAAGGGTTTTTCGAACCCTAGCCTCCATGTGCGGTGGTCCTGATGACGACGCGTTGGCGCGTATGGACCACGCACGACAAAACTAGGGGACGAGCCAGGACGACCTTTAGGCCGGAGCTCCAAGGGCCAGGGGAGATTTCAGAGGTTTTTTTTGTGAGTTTTTTTAGAACCGGGGCCAAAATGATCTTTTTTCTAGGCTTAGGTTTGGCTTATATAGCCTTAGTAAAACGGTGCCGTTTTGGCCTTGGTCCCATAAGCCAAAAACGACACTGTTTTAGGGCCCCAGGATCCGCGTGTCGACCCGTGACCCGGGAAGGATCCGCGTATTTTTTAATAATGGGCTAATTGCCCTAATGGCCCTTCCGTATTTTTTTAAAATTATAATTTCATTTCATTTTATTACAATTTTGGCCCTAATAGTTTGTATCTGTTTCAATTTAGTCCTAAATGGCCTTTTAAGGCTTAACTAGGGAAACGGTGCCGTTTTAGGGATTAGGGCAAATTGCCCAGTGAGTCCATTAATTCAAACGTGCCTTCCAAATGGCCCCCGATTTCTCTTTTTTTTTTTAAAAAAAAATAACCCTACAAATTTTAATTTGTTTTAATTTCACCTTTTTTATATACTTTTAAACTTATTTTTAATTTATTATATATATTATTTATTATATTATTTATATTTTTAAAATTTGTAAATTATTATTATATATTATATTTTAACTTATATATATTTTATTATTCATTTATTTATATTATACATTATTTTAAAAAACTTACATTTTTATATTATATATTATAAATTATTTCATTTATTATATTATTATTTTTTATATACTATTATATACTATCTATTTTAAAATTCACTATTAAATATTATATTTTTATGTATTATTAAATGTTTATATTATTTGATATAGTACAATATCATTTTTTTATTATTATTTTATCTTAAAATCAAAGTTTATCTATAACATATTATTATCACACATTACTAAATTGTATTTTAATTATATACACATATATCCAAATTACACACTTTATTTTATATTTTAATATGAATTAAACCTTTTTATATTTTTACATTGTAAATTGTCCATGTATTAAATCCTATTTTCATGATTTTATAAAGTGTTGATTGCTTGATACATATGTTACTATATTATTATTATTATTTTTATATATTATTGTATTTGTTTGTCTTGTTTTGTTTTTATATAATTGTACATCATGCATCATTTTCTTGTTTATTAATATGTTTGAATATATGTTGAATTACATGTTTATATGTTTTACCTATTCTTCTTTAATATATGTTGTGTTTTTTTTTTGTATGTATATTTACTTATTTAAAATTTGCCATATTTTATATTTCTTATATATATGTTAATTAATGTATGACATTTATGTTATTGTTATTATGCTTTTATTTACCTATTACTATAACATGCTATCTTGTATGTTATGTTTTATAATGTTAATATGATTCATCATACATCAATTTAAAATTGAGATTCCAAAGTTTACAAAAATAAAAGGCAATGTTTGGTATTTGGAAGCTTCGAGAAAAGTAGTGCCCTAACTTACTGGGTTGCAACTTTTCTCGTTGAATTCGAATAGTTAAGCACCCTTCTAAGTTTTTTAAGGTTTTCAAAATACGAGCAACTGTTTTGAAATTTCAGAGCGTTGTGTCCTAACTTACTAGATATGACGTTTTGTCGTCTCAAGATAGGGATTTTCAAAAATGGTTAGCTTAGCCTCAAATGTCTTAAAAATATTGTGTCCTAACTTATTGGATGTAATATTTTGATTCATTCGATACAAGTGAACCCTAATTTTCAAAATAAAAATATTTTAAAGAGGATTCCATCTTAAAATTTTTAAATTTCCGACATTAAAGACATTTTGATAATCAATTAGGTACCAATTTTTGGGCGTTACGAGGGTGCTAACCCTTCCTCGTACGTAATCGGCTCCCGAACCCGTTTTCTGATTTCGTAGACCAAAAACTAATGATGTTTTAAAGGTGATCCAATCACACCTAAAAAGATTGGTGGCGACTCCCGTTTCTGTTTTTAAAGTCGATTCCCACTTTCCAAAACTCATTTAAAAATGGTCTCGACAGCTTGGCGACTCATTGAGGACTAATAAGAGAGTCAAGCCGTGTAATTGATTATCTCTTGTCTTAATGTCGGAAATTAAAATTTTTAAAATTTAATTCTCTTTGCATTACATGTGTTTGTATTATTGCATGTGTTGCTATATTCTGATACGTATTGCATTTGCATGACCGTTCTGGTCACACCCTTAAGTGGGAGGGAGAAACTACGCCTTCGTGAGGTTTTCACCTCCGTGCAGGATAGTGGATCACTTTCGGGATACATCCGTACCTATGGTTTCGTGAGATTTTCATCTCCGAGTAGCCATAGGGAAATGTATTCCCCTGAACTGAACTCGATTCAAATGAGCCTATAATGGGTGAGAATCGAGGAATTTGCTAGTTCGGGTACCTCAAACTTTAGAACCAACCTCATATCGAAAAACCGTAAGAGCCCAACTTAGTTAGAGTTAAACTCTAGATGTTACCCTTATAAATTATCGTTGAGATTTATTGATATCATGTGATACTGACTATTTCTTTTCTTTTATTTTATGCATGTCATGTTACATTTAAAAGATATCGATCCATGGTCAGTTTCTAAGTTAGGAAGTTTTATTATGGAGAACGGACTCCTTGATAGAGTGGAGGGCAACGCCAACGTCCATAGATGGTCTGAGCAAACTGAACTAGAAAAGAGAGATAGTATAGCTGTGGGATATATGTCGGAGTTGTTAGACTATACTCGCATCAGTGTCACGCAGAATAATCTCCAAGAGCTTAAGGAAATTTGGGATCAGTGGGGCAAAGAGACCAAGCAGTTATTTTATGATAATTATGGAGACTTACCTTACTTGCTCGATGTTCAGGTAGATGAGCACTTGTTCCGAGCCCTTGCTCAGTTTTGGAACCCGACGTACAGTTGTTTCACTTTTGGGGAAGTAGACTTCGTACCTACCGTGGAGGAGTACACTGCCTTACTTCGTTGTCCCAAGTTTCAGAGTGATAGGATCTATTCTCGAGCTGCTTGTGTCCCTACCTTTTGGAAGAAATTAATGACTGTTACGGGGATGAGCGAGCAGTGGATCACAGCCAGAATCAAAGAGAAGGGTGAGTACAAGTGCATTTCGTGGGACGCTTTGAAAGATCTAATTTTGACACACCCCGATGAGACAAAGAAGGTAGATGTTTTTGCCTTAAGTTTGTATGGACTGATGGTTTTCCCTAGGGCTTTGGGATATGTGGACGAGGCAACCATGGATCTTTTTCATCGACTCAGTAAAAAGGTCACTTCCGTCCCTGCGATTTTGGCGGAGACATTCAGGTCTTTAGGTGCATGTAAGAGGGCTGGTGCTGGCAGGTTTATAAGGTGTGCTCAGTTACTTTTGGCTTGGTTCTACAACCATTTTTGATTGATAGATAGGGTGTTTTGTCGGGTCTTCTTCGAGGACTATTCATTGTTGAAGGACATAGTAGCTTCAACTAGGAGAGTTGATGTTCCAGAAAAGAATTGGATAGCGCTACTTCAGAATCTTCAGTCGAAAGATGTTGAGTGGAGGGCTCTGTGGATGATTCCTGGTGAGATTCTTTATCGATGCGGTAGTTTCGATTGGGTCCCTCTGTTGGAAATTTGGGGTGCCATCGGTTATGCCCCTTTGCTTGTGTAGAGGCAGCTTGGATTGAGGCAATTTGTACCAGCAACTCATGGGTTGGCTCAAAGTGAGTTCATGCACAAAGGAGCCGATTACAAGAGAAAGGTTAGCGAGGTTTCTAGTGCTTGGAATAAGACTTGTCGGTTGAAAGGAGTAGCTATTAGCCCTGCTACGACACCGGAATACGTTGAATGGAGAGGCAGAAGGGTTAATGATAACATCCCTAAGCCAAGCGCGGAAGGAGCTCGACCGATAGAGGAATATTTACAAGTAATGCCCTCAGAGTTAGAAATTATGAAGCAAGAGTTCGAGAGAAAGAACTTGGAGTTCGAGAAGAGGGTAGCAAAGCTCGAAGAAGAAAAGATGTACTTGAGCTTGGACGTCGATGTTCAAAAGATGGAGGTCGAGAAAGAGAGGAAAGAAAAGAGGAGGATTGAGGAGGATCGAGATGATCTAAAGGAGCATTACAAAAAGGCACAAGTATCCTTGAGGAGAGTGAGAGTAGGAGGATTTTCAGATCAGTTGCAGAAAGAGGTCCAAGAGGAAAAGGCTAGAGCCGAGTATTGGGAGAGGAAGTTCCAAGAGATGCAGTCACAGAATTTGGCATTAGAGGAAGATAATAAAGGGTTGAAGACCAAGGTAATTGAGCTTGGAGGATCCCTTCATTGGCATCGAAACCATGATTCTACGATCGAGTTAAAGGAGCTAAAAAGTAAGGTTGAGGATTTGGAAGTGGCATTGCATGATGGTGAACTTCGGGTTGAGCAGCTCGAGGCACGAGAAGATTATCTGAAGGGAGAGCTTCATCAGTCTAAAGGACAGGTCAGAGAAAGGGATCACGTTATTGGCAAAGTCGTAGCCTAGATTCGAGAGGTTACTGAATATGTGCAAGACTTGGCAATACAAGCTGATGTATTAAGTTTGATGTATGGATCATCGTCAAAAATAGGACGAGAGTTAGCCCTTTTATTAGATAGAGTTAAAACTTTAGGCATTAGGGCGAAAGCATATTTGTAATCCTCTTATATGTAAATATATTCTTTTTCTAAATAAATTTTTTTGAATGAAGTTGAACTAGAATCGATATCCTTTTTGGATTCATGCATTGGCATCTCATAGCATTTCATCGCATCGTTTGCATTCAAAGTTATAGAAAGACTCTAATTAGTTAAAGTTTACTTTCGAAGGTAGAAAAGAAAATCTGAAAATCACACATCCTTACGGCACTTGCACTAAAACTAAGAGTATGGATCAAAGGTTGGAGCAATTGCAAAGGGATATGCAAGACCAATTGCAAGAGCAGTTGGCCAAAATACAGAATGACATGGGGGAACAAATGCTAGAGGCTGAGAGGAATATGATAGCTGAAATAGCTCAGCTGCTGAAGGCCACTGATAAAGGAAAAACTCCCATGGCATTCACTGAAGAGGAGAATGAGGGTCCTCCTCTGGGCTTTACTCCGCCTTATGTGCCACTGCAAACCGAGGCACCTCCTAGAAGGCCATCTGTCACTGTGAGGCCTCAACATGGGCCGGCTGATGCTGGAATCCCCGCGAATTTCCTATATGGGTCGAGAAATAATTTGGGCGATAGCCTGATCAACCCTATCACTCCTGATCTGGACATGATGGAGAAGAAAAGAATGGAAACCGAATCCTCAAAACAGTTGGAGGATCGTTGCAAGTGGTTGGAAGAGAAATTTAGGGTTTTGGAAGGCGCTGGCAATCATCATGGGATTGATGCCAAAGATTTAAGTTTGGTCCCAAACTTGGTGCTTCCTCACAAATTTAAGATACCGAAGTTTGAAAAGTACAATGGGACTACTTGCCTAGAGACACACATAACAATGTTTTGTAGGAGAATGACTGGGTATGTAAACAATGATCAACTATTGATCCATTGTTTTCAAGACAGCTTAGTAGGAGCAGCGGCTAGGTGGTGCAATCAGTTGAGCCGTGCAAGAATTGGTTCATGGAGAGATCTTGCACAAGCCTTCATGCAACAGTACAGCCATGTGACTGATATGACGCCGGACAGGATCACGCTTCAAAACATGGAGAAAAAGCCTAATGAAAATTTTAGGCAATACACACAGCGATGGAGGGAAATAGCAACGCAAGTACAACCGCCACTGTTAGAAAAAAGAGACCACCATGTTGTTTATCAACACTTTAAAGGCACCGTTCATCACTCACATGATTAGAAGCACCACGAAAAGTTTCGCGGATATAGTTATGGCAGGAGAGATGATTGAGAACGCCAAAAGGGGCGGTAAAATTGAGGGGGAAACGGCTAAAAGATCGGCCCCAAGGAGAAAAGACAACGAGGTGAACAATATGAATAGTCTCAACTCGAGGGCAATCACAGTTGGCCAACCCAAAGCAGCTGCGGTCGAGCAACAAAGTACTCAAAGACAGGAATCGGGCACAAGACAAAATTCAGAAAGGATACAATTCACGCCTATCCCTGTGACGTATCGTGAGCTTTATCAAAGCTTATACGATACACATGCCATTGATCCATTTCACTTGAAACCACTACAGCCACCGTACCCCAAATGGTATGATGCAAATGCTAAATGCGAATATCATGCGGGAATACCAGGGCATTCGGTTGAAAACTGTACCGGATTCAAGAAGGCTGTGGAGAGGCTTATCAATATGGGGGTTGTGAAGTTCGACAGTACCCCTAATGCTAAAAATCCGTTACTAGATCATGGCAATCAAGGAGTGAATGCCATTGATGAAACCAGGGAAGGAAGAATCAAGGAATATGTTGCTAAGGTGAAGACACCCATGAAAATAATATGGGAGGAGATGGTAAAGAGAGGTATGTTGACCTCTGGAAAAGGTAGAGAAAGAATGGGGAAATATTGTGAATTCCATGGAGAGATGGGTCATATGATCCAAAATTGTGAGGAGTTCAAGGCCATGGTGCAAGGCCTTATGGTTAACAAAGAGCTACAGAATTTTGAGGGTAGTTCCTGCAAAAGACAAATATGTGTGCTGGAAAATGAAAAACAAGGAACCAGCCGACCAAGAATTATTATTTCCTTGCCGGGGAATAATGAAATGGGGGTGCGAACCGGGACCAAGGTCGTCATCCATAAACCCACTCCTTTCTCTTACAAGGATGACAAGAGGGTGCCATAGAGTTATGACTACAGTGTAACAGTACCTGAGGGGGAGAGCATAGCCAGTGCATCTAGGAGCGAGCAAAATGAAGGTTCCCATATGCGAAGCGGAAAGCGTTATGATGGGGGGCATCAGAGTGGAGCCCACGAAAACAAAGGATGTTGACATTGAGAAAAAGAAAGAGGTTGAAGTACCTGTTAAAGAGCCGGTAAAGGAAGAAGAGGCTAAGGAGTTTTTAAAATTCCTTAAGCATAGCGAGCGAGTCTGATGTGGTCGATCGATTCACGTAAGCACTGCACGCAGATATCAAGATTAGCCCTACTTTTGAGTTTTGAGGTACATCGGGATGCATTGTTGAAGGTACTTAACGAAACATATGTCACCCACGACATATCCGTTAACAAGTTGGACCGGTTGGTATTGTTGAAGGTACTTAATGAAACATATGTCACCCACGACATATTCGTTAACAAGTTGGACCGGTTGGTAAATAACATCAGTGCTGACAATTTCATCTACTTCAATGATGATGAAATTCCACATAGAGGCATAGGGTCAACCAAGGCCTTGCACATCACTACTCGGTGTAAGGGATACACGCTTCCAAGCGTACTTGTTGATAATGGGTCGGCTTTGAACGTCCTTCCATTATCCACATTGAACAGATTACCCATTGACAGTTCACATATGATGACATGTCACAATGTGGTAAGAGCCTTCGATGGAACTGAAAGGAAAGTGATGGGACGAATTGACATCCCTTTGGAAATTGGACCAAATACATATGAAGTTAATTTCTTGGTGATGGATATCAAGCCCTCCTATAATTGTTTATTGGGGAGACCATGGATACACTCAGCAGGAGCGGTGCCCTCCTCATTGCACCAAAAATTGAAGTTAGTGACTGATGGACGGTTAATAACCATCAATGTGGAGGAGGATATTATAGCAGCAGTCACTAGCAAGGCCCCTTATGTCGAGGCGAATGAAGAGGCTATTGAGTGTTCTTTCTGCTCTTTAGAAATCATCAACGCAACCTTCATTTTAGAAGGAAGTGATGTGCCGGTACCCAAAATGTCTAGAGCCACAAGGATGGCCCTACAAATGATGATGGGGAAGGGAGCATTGCCAGGAAAAGGACTAGGAAAATAGTTGCAAAGAGGGGTTCAAATCCCAAAACTGATTGAGAAGAAGGATCGCTTTGGTTTGGGTTTGAAGCCAGACCATAAGCACGGAGGCAAGAGATTGAGAAGCGCCAAGCGATAAGAAAGGCGCGTTTGAACGGAGGAGAAGTGGAGTGGGAACCGATGACATTCCCACCTATATCCAAATCCTTTAAGACAGGAGGGCTACTAGTAGAAGAAAGTCATCAGATTAATGTTGTACACAATGAGAGATTAGAGCAAGGAAGCCTCGAGGGCATTCGCCCTTGCGAGCCGGGAAGCTCTCTAAACAATTGGACTGCGGAAGACCTTCCTGTAGTCTTTAGGAATTTTTCAGAGTAATTCTCGAAACATGTCTATTACTCTAGGGCCTAGGAGTAGTAAGATTACGTTTGTGAAAGAAGGCTTATGATCATCTACTATTATTTTAATAAAACATAACTTTATTATCAATTTGAATGAATATGGTTTCTTTTTATCAATCAATATTTCGTTAAATTTTTGCAATTCTTTCATTCATAGCACATAATCATTCTTAGATTCATTCATTCTTTGTATATTCTTTCATACCCCCACAGGTCTCTAGATATCAATGATATGAGCACTGATACTGCAACTCCTGATTTCTCTTGCGATCAAGACATGTGTTTAGAGGAATCTTAGGATTTTGAAGATGTTCAAGATTGTGATGTGCCTCCTGATCTGTTAAGAATGGTAAAACAGGAAGAAAAATGAATTATGCCGCATGAGAAAGAGGCAATAGAAAATGTAGCCCTAGAGGAAGGGAAGGAGTTGAAAATTGGAACACTGATTACCGAGGACACAAGGCATGGTCTGGTTGAGTTGCTTCGAGAGTTCAAGGATATCTTTGCATGGTCATATCAGGATATGCCCAGATTGAGTGCCGACATTGTAGTACATCGTCTTTTGATAAGACAGGATTGCAAACCAGTCCAACAGAAGTTGCGGAGAATGCGGCCAGACATTGTTCTAAAAATAAAAGATGAAGTTAAGAAGCAGTTTGATATAGGATTCTTACAAGAGGTCAAGTACTCCGAATGGGTAGCTAATATTGTGCCGGTCCCTAAGAAGGATGGGAAGGTACGGATGTGTATTGATTACAGAGATCTGAATAAAGCTAGCCCAAAAGACAACTTTCCTTTGCCGCACATCGACACCTTGGTAGACAACATAGCGGGGCATTCGTTGTTTTCTTTTATGGATGGTTTCTCAGGGTACAATCAGATAAAGATGCACGCAGAGGACATGGATAAAACCACCTTCATAACTTTGTGGGGCACCTTTTGCTATAAAGTAATACCATTTGGACTAAAGAACGCAGGGGCAACCTACCAGCGGGGCATGGTGAACTTGTTCCACGACATGATGCATAGGGACTTTGAAGTGTATGTTGATAACATGATTGCTAAGTCCCGAACAGAGAAAGAGCATATTGAAGTTTTAAGAAGACTATTCTTGAGGTTGAGGAAGTTTCAATTAAAGCTCAATCCGGCAAAGTGCACCTTCGGAACTAGATCGGGAAAGCTATTGGGTTTCGTAGTCAGTGAAAAGGGAATAGAAGTTAATTCAGACAAAGTCAGAGCAATACGAGAATTGCCTACACCACAAACTCAAAAAGAAGTTCGAGGATTCTTAGGAAGGTAGAATTACATCGCTTGGTTCATTTCACAACTAACCGAGAAATGTGATCCTATCTTTCGCCTCCTCAGAAAGCACAATCAAGATACTTGGGATGAGGAATGCCAGAATACTTTTGAAAAGGTCAAGCAGTATTTGTTGAATGCTCCAGTATTATCTCTACCTAGCCCAGATAAACCGTTAATACTGTACTTGTTAGTGTTCAATAATTCTATGGGATGTGTGCTTGGCCAGCATGACGAGTCAGGGAAAAAGGAGAAGGCAATTTATTATCTCAGTAAGAAATTCACTGACTTTGAGATGAGATATTCATCGATTGAAAAGTTGTGTTGTGCGCTGATTTGGACAACTTAGAGATTAAGACAGTACATGCTATACCATACCACTTGGCTTATCTCAAAGCTTGATCCATTAAAATACATGATGGAGTCAACGGCTCTAAATGGGAGAATGGCGAGATGGCAAATTTTGCTTTCTGAGTTTGATATAGTCTACATAAGTAAGAAGGCTATAAAAGGAAGTGCGGTAGCAGACTTCTTGGCCAGTAAGGCTCTAGAGGATTATAAGCCATTGAACTTTGATTTTCCAAATGAGGAGTTAATGTGTATAGCAACGACCGAAGATTCTCCTTAGAAGCTAAATTTTGATGGGGCTTCTAATGCAGTCGAAAATAGAATTGGGGCAGTCTTGGTATCCCCAAATGGTGATCATTACCCTAGTATGAAGCATGCATCATGGGACTTCAAGCAGCTATAGATCGAGGTATAAAAACCCTAGAAGTATATGGAGACTCTACGTTGGTAATTTATCAGCTTAAAGGAGAATGGGAGACAAGGAACCCTAAATTGATCAATCATCGAAAGGTAGCTTTGGAGTTACTTAAGGAGTTCGATGACATCACCTTCAATTATCTCCCACGAGATGAAAATCAAATGGCAGATGCTTTAGCAACCTTGGCCTCAATGATTAAGACGAATAAAGAGGAAGAGATGAGACCAATTCAAATGAGTGTCTACGAGGCTCTAGCTCATTGTTGTAACATTGAGAAGGAAGAAAAAGATGATAACCCTTGGTATCAGGATATATTACGATATGTGAGAGATCGTAAATACCCTGAACAGGCCAATGAAAATGACAAATGAACTTTGAGAAGGTTAGCTTGCGACTATGTCTTGGACGGGGATATCCTGTACAAGAGAAGGAAAGACCAAGTACTTTTGAGATGTGTCGATGCTGTGGAAGCTAAACTAATTTTAGAAGAAGTTCATGAAGGTGTATGTGGGACGCATGCAAATGGGTTCACGATGGCAAGGCAAATCATGAGGTTTGGCTATTATTGGGCCACTATGGAAGGGGACTGTATCAACTATGCCAAGAAATGACATAAGTGTCAGATTTATGGGGACAAAATTCATATACCACATTCACCTTTGCATATTATGATTTCTCCATGGCCCTTCTCCATGTGGGGCATGGATGTCATTGGGCCAATATCACCGAAAGTTTCGAATGGACATCGGTTTATCTTCGTGGTAATTGACTACTTTACAAAATGGGTAGAGGCCGCTTCTTATGCGAATGTTACTAAGTCAGCTGTGAGCCGATTCTTGAAGAAGGACATCATTTGTCGGTATGGAATGCCTGAGAAGGTCATATCCGACAATGCATTGAACTTGAACAACAAAACGATAACAGAGGTTTGCGACCAGTTCAAGATCAAGCATCACAATTCTTCTCCCTATTGCCCAAAAATGAATGGGGCAGTGGAGGCCACCAACAAGAACATTAAGAAAATAGTGGGGAAGATGACTGAGACTTACAGAGATTGGCATGAGAAGTTACCGTTTGCACTCCTGGCCTATCGAACATCTATCAGAACCTCTACTGGGGCAACCCCATTCTCGTTAGTTTATGGATGGAAGCAGTGTTACCTATTGAAGTAGAAATACCTTCTTTTCGGATTTTGACGGAGATAAGTTTAGATGAAGCTAAATGGGTTCAATCCCAATATGACCAGTTGAACTTGATTGAGGAAAAGAGGCTAAGAGCCATTCGACATGGTCAGATGTATCAGAAGCGAATGATGCGAGCTTATGACAAGAAATTTCGACCAAGAGAGTTTCACGAGGGAGACCTTGTACTGAAAAAGATCCTTCCTATTCAAAAAGACTTTAGGGGGAAATGGATGCCGAATTGGGAGGGGCCGTATGTCGTGAAGAAAGCTTTCTCTGGCGGTGCATTGATTTTAACGGAAATGGATGGGAAAAGTTTACCCAACCCAGTGAACTCAGACTCAGTTAAAAAATACTTTGTCTAAAGGAGAAGAGAATCCAAGGTGAAAACCCGCAAAGGGCGCTTTGAGGTTTCGAAATTCAGAAAAAAAACAAAAAAAACAAAAAAAAGGAGAAAAATGGAGAGGCCAAGGTGAAAACCCACAAAGGGCGCCTTGTGACCAAAGGGGTTTTGAGTTGAAAACCTGAAAGGGCGACTCAAATTTTGAAGCATCCGGTAATCTTGCTCAACAAAGAACGAAGAACGTTGCATACTGGGGCATCGACAGAGTACTTTGAATCTTCTAAACACATGCCTTCATGAAGTTGATGTATAAGCGCTCAAGCGGTGATATCTAGGGCATCTAACTTTTGGCCTGTTTGCTATCTTTAGATTTTTTTTTCTCAAAGATAGGCTATCAGATTAATTTCCTTTGTATCTTTTTTTGATAATTCATTCAAATCCAATTATTCTTAAAGATTTATTCATCTTCCATTATTCTTTAAGTATGTTGCATTGAAATAATGATAGATGAACTAAATATGTTCACAAACGAAGTTTTACGCATTACTCTGGAAATTTCTAGATAATACAAGAAACTAAAACAGGACAATTGTTCGAGAAATTCACATAAGTAAGGAATGAAGGAACTCGAGGAATTTCTTTCTTCCAATCCAAAAGGAAAATGGACAAAACCAACGATTCAATTCTAAAGAAAGATTATCTTACAGACATCCTCAGTGGATCGTAGCATTTGAGGAAGGGTACAGGCCTACAGGCCGAGCAAGAATAATACTTTGAGAAAAGAAAAGACAAATGAAGGAATGAGTGGTGACGTCTAGGATAGGGGTCATGTTCATAACATTTTGCATCATAACATGTTTAATTAGGAACATTCGACTCACTTCGATCATAGCATCCTAATCATCAGGCATAATCATTCAAGGTTATCAAAGACGACGCGCCTTAATCCCCTAAGCAGCAGGGTAATAGGCTGCAGTATAGCAGATCTGGCTGAAGCAAGATCCAAGATGATTTGACATCCTTGTGCTTATAAGGAACAAATCAAAGACATAGCTGATTTGGCTTTCACGTGCTTACGATGAAGCAAATCTAAGATGATTTGGCATCTCTGTATTGTCAGAGAACAAATCAAAGTTTGGCATCTCCATATTCGACGGAGAGCAGACACATAGCAGATCTGGCTTTCAGATGTTTATACTAAAGCAAGATCCAAGATGGTTTGGCATCCTTGTGCTTACAAGGAACAAATCGAAGACATAGCTGATTTGGCTTTCACGTGCTTATGATGAAGCGAATCTAAGATGATTTGGCATCTCTGTATTGTCAGAGAACAAATCAAAGTTTGGCGTCTCCATATTCGACGGAGAGCAGACACATAGCAGATCTGGCCTTCAGATGTTTATACTGAAGCAAGATCCAAGATGGTTTGGCATCTTTGTGCTTACAAGAAACAAATCGAAGACATAGCTAATTTGGCTTTCACGTGCTTACGATGAAGCAAATCTAAGATAATTTGGCATCTCTGTATTGTCAGAGAACAAATCGAAGTTTGGCGTCTCCATATTCGATGGAGAGCAGACACATAGCAGATCTGGCCTTCATATGTTTATAATGAAGCAGATCTAAGATGATTTGGCATCCTTGTGCTTACAAGGAACAAATCAAAGACATAGTTGATTTGGCTTTCGCGTGCTTACGCTGAAACAAATCTAAGATGATTTGGCATCTCTGTATTGGCAGAGAGTAGATCGAAGATAGTAGATTTGATGTCTCTATGTTCGGCGGAGAACAGATAGAAGATATCAACATGACAGTCATAAGTTTGCAAGAAGCAGATTGAAGACCATGACTTGATAAGACCGGTCAAATTTGGTTTTTCTAAATTTTTGCTCGATTCCCGTCACACAGCAATGAGCAAAAAGGGGCAGCTGTAGTAGCCCAAATTTGACCGGGCTTAAACAGAAGAAAATAAATAGGCAAATAAATATTAATTTATTAAGAGTCCATTTACAAAGCACCAAAATACAACAGAGCCCAAACACTACCGGCCCAAAACTTAAAACCAAAAAGCACTACCCGTATGACCCAAATTACACCCTCAGACCCGACCTAACCCACAATAGCCGACCCAACTCAAACATTACCCAGTGAGCCCCTTTACACCCTTTGACCAGATATATCAAATGCCCCAAAAGGCCCAAATGACTTAAGAGGAACAAGAAACCCTAGGGTTTCCTCAACACTATCGCGCCGCAACTGCTTCTGGAATATTTGGGGAGCGTCTGTCCAGTCCCCGAAATCGAGGCCACCATCAAGGCACTATCCCGAGGCCCTTTGACACACTAGCTCTGCCACCGATCACGCCTCCACCAGTGGGCCGTGACTTCAGCATTGTATCGTGCCCAGCACGGTCACCATCGAGATCCTCGCAAGTTACCTGCAAGAAAAGGAAAGAAATCAAAGTAAAAAAGGCAGCAGATATACTAGAACAGGAAATGGAAAGAAATATTCTGATTTCTTTCCAAAATAGGCAGTAGTTTAAGGCTATAAAGCCTTTCGCAAATCTGTAAAGACTTACGTTTATATAGATACACAATAGCAGAGAGAATACATACAGAAACAAAAAAAGTAAAAAGAAACAGAGAAAAGCGAACGGGTGTAAACTTTTCGAAACACATAAATAAATGAAAAAGCAGTTTCAGTTGAGAAGGTAAACAGACTGTTATTTTCCTTACTTACCTGTGCATTTTCTTTCATACATATACAAATCTTCCATTTTTTCAACAAAAAAAAAACTAAAGAAAATAGAAAAGGAAAGAAGTTACCTGAGGACGGCGAAGAAAAGGAAGGGTTTTTCGAACCCTAGCTTCCATGTGCGGTGGTCCTGATGATGGCGCGTCGGCGCGTATGGACCACGCACTGCAGCGAGCGCTGGGACGAGCCAGACGGCCTTCTTGCCCGCCGAGCTCTAAGGGCCAGGAGATTTGAGGTTTTTTGTGAGTTTTTAGAACCGGGGCCAAAATGATTTTTTGTCTAGGCTTAGGTTTGGCTTATATAGCCTTAGTAAAACGGTGCCGTTTTGGCCTTGGTCCCATAAGCCAAAAACGACACCGTTTTAGGGCCCCAGGATCCGCGTGTCGACCCGTGACCCGGGAAGGATCTGCGTGTTTTTTAATAATGGGCTAATTGCCCTAATGGCCCTTCCGTATTTTTTTAAAATTATAATTTCATTTCATTTTATTACAATTTTGGCCCTAACAGTTTGTATCTGTTTCAATTTAGTCCAAAATGGCCTTTTAAGGCTTAACTAGGAAAACGGTGCCGTTTTGGGGATTAGGGCAAATTGCCCAGTGAGTCAATTAGTTCAAACGTGCCTTCCAAATGGCCCCCGATTTCTATTTTTTTTTAATAACCCTACAAATTTTAATTCGTTTTAATTTCACCTTTTTTTATATACTTTTAAACTTATTTTTAATTTATTATATATATTATTTATTATATTATTTATATTTTTAAAATTTGTAAATTATTATTATATATTATATTTTAACTTATATATATTTTATTATTTATTTATTTATATTATACGTTATTTTAAAAAACTTACATTTTTATATTATATATTATAAATTATTTCATTTATTATATTATTATTTTTATATACTATTATATACTATCTATTTTAAAATTCACTATTAAATATTATACTTTTATGTATTATTAAATGTTTATATTATTTGATATAGTACAATATCATATTTTATTATTATTATTATTATTATTATTTTATCTTAAAATCAAAGTTTATCTATAACATATTATTATCACACATTACTAAATTGTATTTTAATTATATACACATATATCCAAATTACTCACTTTATTTTATATTTTAATATGAATTAAACCTTTTTATATTTTTACATTGTAAATTGTCCATGTATTAAATACTATTTTCATGATTTTATAAAGTGTTGATTGCTTGATACATATGTTACTATATTATTATTATTTTTATTTTTATATATTATTGTATTTGTTTGTCTTGTTTTGTTTTTATATAATTGTACATCATGCATCATTTTCTTGTTTATTAATATGTTTAAATATATGTTGAATTACATGTTTATATGTTTTACCTATTCTTCTTTAATATATGTTGTGTTTTTTTTTGTATGTATATTTTACTTATTTAAAATTTGCCATATTTTATATTTCTTATATATATGTTAATTAATGTATGACATTTATGTTATTGTTATTATGCTTTTATTTACCTATTACTATAACATGCTATCTTGTATGTTATGTTTTATAATGTTAATATGATTCATCATACATCAATTTAAAATTGAGATTCCAAAGTTTACAAAAATAAAAGGCAATGTTTGGTATTTGGAAGCTTCGAGAAAAATAGTGCCCTAACTTACTGGGTTGCAACTTTTCTCGTTGAATTCGAATAGTTAAGCACTCTTCTAAGTTTTTTAAGGTTTTCAAAATACGAGCAACTGTTTTGAAATTTCAAAGCGTTGTGTCCTAACTTACTAGATATGACGTTTTGTCGTCTCAAGATAGGGATTTTCAAAAATGGTTAGCTTAGCCTCAAATGTCTTAAAAATATTGTGTCCTAACTTATTGAATGTAATATTTTGATTCATTCGATACAAGTGAACCCTAATTTTCAAAATCAAAATATTTTAAAGAGGATTGCATCTTAAAATTTTTAAATTTCCGACATTAAAGACATTTTGATAATCAATTAGGTACCAATTTTTGGGCGTTACGAGGGTGCTAACCCTTCCTCGTACGTAATCGGCTCCCGAACCCGTTTTCTGATTCCGTAGACGAAAAACTAATGATGTTTTAAAGGTGATCCAATCACACTTAAAAAGATTGGTGGCGACTCCCGTTTCTGTTTTTAAAGTCGATTCCCATTTTCCAAAACTCGATTTAAAAATGGTGTCGACAAAACTGACACAGTTGGAATATGCTTTTGCTGTGGATATACAATGCATAACTAAATGCAAATAAAGCATGCCAATTTGTAAAATTAACAACTCAATTCATGTTTACATAATTCAACCGTTCCATTTCCATTTTAATTATCATTTTAAGTTTTATTTAACACTCGAAGAACCTTGGTATATTGAAATCGGATACATAGGATTAATTTACTTCATGTGCTGGCATATTCGGGCTGCTAACACTAGCTTCAGATCATGGTTGCTAACATTAGCTTGGTTCGATGTTGCTAACACTAGCTTTAGAGAATTCGCCACAAATGCTGGATCTTAAGCCACTGAATTAATCCCTGATCAAACACCCATTTTCCTTTTTCGTATCATTTCAAACCTTGTAGCTGTATGCACACTTTTTACATTTCACATAACATTCCATATACATTTTAAATCTTGTTACATCATCATATACATATTATCCAATCATATAAAAAATCCACATCCATTCAATATCATATATGTATTTATAGTTACTGTACATTTCATACTTTACTGTTTAGTCCTTTAGATGCCAAATTTATTGAAATTACACATACATATAAATTAATGAGTACATTCACACAATTAAAGTATTATATAAGAGAACGTAGTTGTCACATCCCAAAAATTGAGTTAGTAGAAATTGGGTTAGTGAATCGAGAGGGGATTGATCTACTATGAATTACACTATTATTTACATCCTTTTTACACATAAGTTTACCTTGTTTAATAGTTAAATCAAAGCACCTTAGTTTATATTTAGTTTTTTATGCTTAAAGTAGTAATTTATGCTTTTTTTAGTAGTTTTTATTACATTCTATATATCTAAATAAGATTACATGGTCTTTTAGGATAAATTTGGAGCTAAAGATATATATTCGGGCTAGAATTGATGTCTATGTCGCAGCACTAAGACACTTATGTCTCAACATCGAAGATAGAAGCCAAAATTGAATCTTGGAGTGAAACTTCCTTCAATGTCGCGACATGCTCCCTGTTGTGTCGCGACATACCCCTTATGTTGTAACATAGTAGGCCTGTGTTGCAACAAAGCCCTTGCATAGCCCAAAATTTCTTACACATAATAATTACATTTTGGAGGGAAATTAAATGTATTTGTCCTAGTTGAACTCTAAGGACTTTAAGGACAATTTAGACACTTTAATATTTCGAGTTTAGCCTATATAAGGGCCATTGTAATAAGTTTAAAGACACAATTTTAGGGAGACAAAAATATACTTAGGTTTTTTTATTTCATTTTTAGTTATATTTTTGTAATAAGAAGATCCTATTCTGAAGTGAGACTCTCGTGAGTGGAGCTTATTCCGAAGCCACGCTTTCATCGATAAATCCATGAGCACATTTTTCCTTTATTCTATTCTTTATATCTCTTTATTAACATTGTTAATTGAATGTTTGTGTAAAAGTTAGAATCAATTTATACTTTATCTATATTTCGCATGTTTCAATTGTATTAATCTTATTAATTGATTAAAATATAAAGTTTTCTTAGTGGATCAACTATTTGGAAGAGGAAGAACTTAAACCTTACGCTTGACAACCCTAGGAAGTCATTTAGGTGAAAATTAACCAAAAATTGGTATGGCCTATCCGTGAGCACCTTAGCCCCGAACTGGTCTGAACGGTGAGGTCGAAAAATAAGTAGTTCTTGCTGACTCATTAGGCTAGTTTAATGCCGAGAGACACAACTAGGTTGATGACTAGTTGGGTTGAATAGAGCCATACATCAATAATTAATTAAGTTAAGCAATTGGATCTAGGCTAATGGAACTCAAGTGAATCGTAACAAGGGATAAGAGAAATTGATACATGAACTTAGGAGTAGATTTAGTCTTAATTCAATTTATTTAGTTTATTATTAACACTACTAATTCGTGACTCAAGTAGATTAGTAATTATTTCCAGAAATTGGCTTGATAACAAATTTTCCCAAATTGTAATACCTTGGGTAAGATCCTCAAGTACTTACCTACTTCACAGACTATATTACAACCTCGACCAGATACTTGTGGACACCACCTCAAATCCATATATTTGATTGCAGTATTTACACTCTAGACGTTAGTACTTCTGGAGGCGGTTAGTGTCACGCCCTTTTTTTAATGAAAGGTTGTAGACGTTGTGTAAGGAAAGTTAATCTGGTTCAGTGGTTAAGTGTTCTGGATTTGTGCTTGAGGTCTTATGTTTGATTCAGTTCCCTTGAATTTTGGTTATTTTTATCCCTATATCTGGATAGTCACACCTAGCTTATCTATAAATTTTGTTTAGTTATGGACAAGAATGAATTTGCTGGTTTAATGGTAAGGCCTTAGCTTACCTTTAGGTCTCAAGTTCAAATCTTGTGTGTGAAAAAAGTGGAATTACTTTTGCTCCTATTCTGTTGTGTCGCCCATGTTGTAGGAATTTGGATTGAATTCAAACTTTGGTCAATCTGATAAATTTGCAGAAAATTTGGTTGGTTGGGATATTATATTTGTTTTTTTTTAAAACTACCATTCCGTTAAATTCTTCCCCTTTTTTCGTCCCATTTTTCCATTCCTCATGTCCTGTTTCCTTTTTTTTCTTTCATTTTTTCCTTTGTTTATTTTCTCTGTCTTTAATTTTTTTTTACTAATTTTTTTGCACGAATTTCTTTTGCTGCAACTCCTTTTGTCAGATTTCTTTAGCTTTCTTCTTCTTTTATCTTTTCTTTTTCTTTCTTCTTGGTTGTTTCTATTGAATTGTGAAATAGCACTCTATTGCTATTTTGTTTGTTTGTTTCTTCTAGTGCCGCCTATTTTCTGTTTCGCCACCATTCAGATTGTGATTCTTCCTTTTATAATATTCAAGTAAGAGTAGTTTGTTGGTTTTTGTTCTAAGAAGGTGGATTTTGGTTTCTTTGGGAGGTCTCATTAGATTAAATTTGGTTGAATGGGGTTCCAATTAATTATATTTCTATTAGGTGAAATTTGTGAGGTGTTTACTCTCAAGGCAAGTTGAGGATTTAGGCAATCTCCTCTTCTAGGGTAAGTGTTTTTATGCGAAATTAGGGCCTGGCCGATGTTAGGTGGTAATGGTCGAATGCCTATTGTTCTTCTATGTGAAATTCGGCCATAACTTCTATTCCAGGTTTGGAATGTTACAGGGCGTGTGGGCTCATTTTGAATAAGTATAGTTAGGGCCGAGTTTTGGATTGCATATTCGAGGTTATAGATTTTGTAAACTTTGATGAATGATATGTATGATAGTTCGATCAAAAAAATATGTTGTTTCTTTTGTGTGTGTTTTATCTAATGTGATAAGTGTATAGTATATTTTATTCCAATTCTCATGGCATGTAACATTGTGGCTATTCTAATTAAATAGATTTGTTATTATTGAGAACTGACATATTTGTTCTGCAAAGCATGAAATCTCATGTCTACTGATTTCTGTTAAACATGCCATTGCATGTTTAACATGCTTACTGTTCTGATTTTGTATTTGCATGCCATGTCACATTGCATGGTGTTGGAATGATATGGTAAGGAGGAAGTTTTGACAGTTTAATGATCTGCACTATCTCGGTGGTTTAACCACATATCTATTCTCGCAAATTGATCGCGATTAGCATGGCTCGACCACTAATATCTGCTCCCTGTAGTTTATCTCGCGACTCATGGCATTGTCCACAATTATCTCACAGGTGTGTTTTGGATGGACGAGTTTTGGGGAACTCTATTTGGAGTGTAGCGGAGTTGGGTAGGAAATTTTAAAAAAAAATTGCATTGTTTTTTTTTGAAAAATACTGCATTAACATAATCATGCATTCTCAATTTTGGCCAATTGAACGTTATAAAATTCTTTGTGATATCCTGATATGTTTATCACATTATCTCAGCTTATGCTTGAGTTAAGTCACACATTGAGCTTCAGAGCTCACCCAATTATTTTATCATTACAGTAATCCGTAGACTAAGGATTAGGCAATTGCTCAGAGCTTAGATTGGTTTTCCGCATAAGATTTTATTAAATAATTATTAATTAAAATTTATGGACTTTTGGAGTGTCGGACCAAATGACACCAATTGCATGATTAGCTAGATCAAGCTTCTGAAACTTCAAAAACATAAAAATTACAAGAAACAGACTTAAAATCACTTATCAATTTGAACAACAAAGCTTGGCCGAATGCTAATAGCTTAAAAATGGCTTCTTTTGTTTCTTTTTCTTGTAAACGGTGGAG
The DNA here is from genome assembly GCA_025698465.1 of Gossypium longicalyx. Lineage (NCBI taxonomy): Eukaryota > Viridiplantae > Streptophyta > Magnoliopsida > Malvales > Malvaceae > Gossypium > Gossypium longicalyx. The sequence goes on along the minus strand of CM046997.1, from coordinate 106,976,256 downwards.
AGAAGAGGGAAATGAAGATTGACCATGTAATAGCCCAAATTTACCCGGGCCCGTGAGATAAATAAATAAATAAAGAAAAACAAAATTTATTAATAAAGTCCATTTACAGTCCAAAACTTGGTTAGCCCAAATCCAAAAGCCCTATACCCGGTTACACCCAAGGCTCGATTAGTCTAAACCCCTGGCCCAAAATCTATTAATCCAATACACCCTTAACCCAAAACATACAAGGCCCAAATGTCCCAAATTGTTAACAAAACACGAAAAGGCCTAGGGTTTCTAAAACCCTAGGCACCGCAGGAACACCAAAAGTCACGACCTTTCGTTTAGGCGCCGTTCCAGTGACTTTTCATTATCCTCCATCGATGACGTGACTCCAACCTTGTACCACACCGCAATCGGTGCCTGAATCAGCGATAGTGCAATTACCGCCATGATATTCTCGCTGGTATCTGCAAAATGGAAAGAACGACAACAGAAAATAGGAGCAAAATATGATTTCTTTCCCAAATTGTAATGATTTACAAAGGGCTATAAAAGGCTTTTCTTTTTAATTTGTAAGGATATGGTTTTTTTTTACACAGAGATTCAATAAAAAAGCAAAATACATTTTACACTAAAAGAAACCAACAGTCGACTGGAGAGTACAGAGGTGATTGTTTTTATTTTTTTCTCTCTCTAAATACATATTGATAATAAAAAATAAAAGAAAAGAAACGTACCGATTTAACCTACATTGGAAGAGGGAAACTTTTCAATTTCCGATCTGTAAGTGGCGTTATATGCGGGCGCGCGAGCGCAAGCAAACCTCGACGCAGCCTCTCGACGGAACTTCGAGAACATCTCCCAACCTCTTGTAGAGGTTTTCTTTCTTCTTCTTTTTTAAAATCTGTTTTAAAATGTTTTTTTTGGCTGAAACTTGGCTTTTATAGCCTCATATAAACGGCATCGTTTTACTTAAAACAATAAGCTTCAAAACGGCGTCGTTCCAAGGCTAGGATCCGCGCGTTGACCCGAGACCCGGGGAGGATCCGCGTGTTTTTGGAAAATGGGCTAATAGCTCAATTGGTCCTTCCGCATTTTTAAGCTTTATAATTTAATTTAATTTTTATTTTAATTTGACCCGGGCCTTTTATATTAGTTTCAATTTAGTCCTAGTTGCTATAATAAGGCTTTATTTTAAACGGTGTCGTTTTGGGGATTAGGGCTAATTGCCCAGAGAGTCCCTCCGAATTTAACGCGCCTTTCAATTAAGCCCGAAATTTTTCATTTATTTGTAATTAACCCTGGATTTTTAAATTAAATTTGATTTTAGTTTTTTTTACATATTTAATTTATTTTAAAATAATATATGTATTATTTATTTTTATAAACATTTATTATATGAAAACTAATATATATTACCTATAATATTATATACATTTTTATAAATTTTATCATATGTTAGATTTTTAATATATATATTATTTATTCTATTATATTTATATTTTATTATATGTTATATATTTTTACTATATACTATTTATTTTATTACATTTTACTTATCATATTATTTTTATTATTTTTATATTTTATTTATCATATAGTTTATATCATTATACATATATTTGGTTTATAAATTTTATTATATATCATATATCTTACCATAAATTATTCCTTACATTACTACTATTTCATTATAAAAATATATATTATTACTTATTAATTATACGTGTTTTTAAATTATCATTATTATATAAATATGTAATTTCATTAATTAGCACATTATTTCTTAGTATATTAAGTTATTAAATCTCATAATATGATTTATACATATATCATTTTCTAAAAAAAGGGTTCTCCTTTATTATTTTTATATTATTCTAAATATTTCTAAATATCTTTATTTTTATTTGATTTATATTTTATTTATTATAATTTGCTTATTTATTCTTGGCTCTCTTTATTTTGATATTGTTTCGTAGGTTAAACTTATATATTATTTTTACACGTTTGCATGAAATTAATTATTTATGTTGATTTAAGTTACATTTGCATAAAACATTATATATATTGCAATTTATATTTGTCGTATTCATTAGGCAATATGTTGTATTTTGCACCTAACAATAATGCATGAACATTTATGTTATTTATGATAATATATGATAACGTATATTATGTAATTTATGCCATTATTTTTTTATCCTATATTTGCATAAAATGATAAAGCATGTATTATGTAGCTAGGTTTATTTAATATTAATTTCTTGTAATATGTGAAGTACATCGTTATTTAAAAAAAAATATCTCATTTGATTCAAAAGGAATTTTAAAAAGTGCGGCAATGTTTTGGTATTCAGGAACTCGGGAAGTAGTGCCCTAACATGCTGGGTTGCGATTTCCCGTTTGTCTGAATGCCTAAAAATATCCTTTAAAACGAGTTTCATAAATCACAAGATGATTTCGATTCACGAAAGTTTAAAAATATCGTGTCCAATCATGCTGATATGATGTTTATATTCTTTCAAGCCAAGGATCTTGATTCTTTTTAACTTGAATTATTACGGTTCTAAAGAGATCTTATTTCTAAATTCTTTCAAACTTTTGACATTAAGACAAAATTAATCATTTGGTACCAATTTTGGGCGTTACGAAGGTGCTAACCCTTCCTCGTGCGTAACCAACTCCCGAACCTATTTTCTCGTAATTTCGTAGACCAAAACATTTTATAAAGTGATCCAATCACACTTTAAAAAGTTGGTGGCGACTCCCATTTTTATTTTTTTTTAAAAAGTCGAACCCGGTTTTTTTAAACAAGCTTTCAAAATGGTTCCGACAGACCATATTTTTTTATTATGTTTTAACATATAATATTAATAATTTAATCATAATTATACTTTGGTGAATGTGACAGAGGGGAGATACGTAAAGTATATAACATTATACTTTTTGGAAGCAGTTGGCTGGTCTACCCAAGAGTGATCAAAGTTTGAGCTGCCTTCAATGAGCCAATTTTTGCCTATAATGGATAAAGGCACTTTGTTTAGTTCAAATCCTAACAGAATAATGTTAAAATGAAATTAAAACAAGGTGGGATTGTCACACACACAAAAAAATATATATATTAATATCGTATTTGGTTGGTCGAATTTTATATTAAGTGATGTAATATTATATTTTAAAGTAAGATTATATTATTTAGATTCTTAATATTTTGAACATCTCATACTATAATCTCATACAAATAGTACTAAAATATACTAATATAAAGTGTAATTAATCTTAAAATTACAAGCATAATATTAAATTTTAAATCAAATTATTTTAAATTTTATTATTTTAATTAATTTAGTCTATTTTTCCAAAATAAAATTTAAATCTAATTAAAAATATTTTTCCTTAATATTGAAACAACTCATATTCTACTTTAAAATTATAAGTATTGTATTTACCTTGATGATTTATTTATTAGTATATTAATTATTATTATAATTATGGTTGGTGATACAGTCACTTTCCACTATTATTTTAACTATGATTTATAAATTTATTTTAACATCGTTTATTTACTTATTAATACATAAATTATAATAATTTATCATAATTTTATGGAAATTGAGACTAATAAACATTAAGAGAACAAATTCTATAACAAAGAAAATTTAATAAAAATGTACTTTTAGGTAATTTTGAATACTCTTAACCAAACACAAAAATTCAAATCAAATGAACCAAATAAGAAAATATAACATCCTACTTGCAATCTTACATTCCCGTAAAATCCTATATTTCTTGAACCAAATGCTCTCACAAACTATTATCCAACGAAAAAAAAATGTTGAATATATATATATACTTAATTTTTCTAACATTTTTTTTCATATATTTGGAAGATTATATTTTGTATATTTAGGTAAAAATATTTGACGTAGATTGAGCACCTTCTTAACATAATCCCACCATAAGTCAAGTATGTAGATGAGAAATTGGTACAAGCAAAGTGGGGCCAAATCCCACCAAACCATCTCTCATCCTCTCCTATAAAAGGCTTGTTACACATGCACAACAATCCACACACAAATACACTCAAATTCTTCGCTTTATATTTCATTAACCATGGCTCATAACACTCGTCGCCTTTTCTTCCCTTTTCAACTTTTACTCATTAGTGTCTCACTAATGATCGGTAGCCACACAGTCTCGGCAGTGGCTCGACGTTTATTCCAGACACAAACAACCTCATCGAACCTGCCACAATTGGCTTCAAAATATGAAAAGCACGATGAGTCTGAATACAAACAACCAAACTATCACGAAGAGTATCGAAAACTTGAGAAGCCTGAAATGCACAAGGAGGAAAAACAAAAACCCTGCAAACAACATGAAGAGTATCACGAGTCACACGAATCGAAGGAGCACGAAGAGTATGAGAAAGAAAAACCCGAGTTCCCCAAATGGGAAAAGCCTAAAGAGCACGAGAAACACGAAGTTGAATATCCAGATATACTCGAGTACAAGGAAAAACAAGATGAGGGTAAGGAACATAAGCATGAAGAGTACCACGAGTCACACGAATCGAAGGAGCATGAAGCGTACGATAAAGAAAAATCAGATTTTCCAAAATGGGAAAAGCCTAAAGAGCACAAGAAAGACGAAGTCGAATATCCGAAAATACCAGAGTACAAGGACAAACAAGATGAGGATAAGGAACATAAAGATAAAGAGTACCACGAGTCACACGAATCGAAGGAGCACGAAGAGTACGAGAAAGAAAAACCTGAGTTCCCCAAATGGGAAAAGCCTAAAGAGCACAAGAAACACGATGTCGAATATCTGAAAATACCCGAGTACAAGGAAAAGCAAGATGAGGGTAAGAAACATAAAGATGAAGAGTGCCACGAGTCACATGAATCGAAGGAGCACAAAGAGTACGAGAAAGAAAAACCCGAGTTCCCCAAATGGGAAAAGTCTAAAGAGCATGAAAAACACGAAGTCGAATATCCGAAAATACCTAAGTACAAGGAAAAACAAGATGAGGGTAAGGGACATAAACATGAGTTCCCAAAGCATGAAAAAGAAGAGGAGAAGAAACCTGAGAAAAAGGCAGAGTACCCTGAGTGGGTTAAAATGCCTGAATGGCCGAAGTCCATGTCTACCCAGTTTGGCTCGGGCACTAAGCCTTGAACTATATGACATTGGTGCATCTACCATCATCATGGAGTAATTTCATGGTATATCATAATTATATTGTTAATAAAAAAGATGGTGAGTGGGAAATGTGTGCGTGCATTCCTCCATGCACCAATGGTGAATCTCTTTGCGTACATAGAGATTTATACTGTTTGTTATAGTGAAATTAATTTTGAATGTCGTATCTAATGTTAACATCACTTGGCTTGATTTATGTTTTAATGAAGTTTATGTTATGTATTTTACTTTAATGATATTGCATGTATTGTTAATTTAACACAGCTTGATCATTATACTCATCTACTATTAATTATAAATTGCACCATCTTGTTTAAACTTTTTACAAGTTAAGACATGTATAAATATATGATAATATAATTACAAGTTTTAATTCAATGTTAGCTATTTTAGTATGTTATTGATGATCATGTATAATTCAATCTTAATTACATTTTAAAAAATTCCACTTAAAATTTTAATAAATAGGTGGAGAATGGCGGTAGAGAGTGGAATCGTGACAACTGTTTTTGTTTACAATATTCCATCTTTTATGAATTGGAAAGGCTTGTGCGCATTATTTTGTTACCATGGAGATGTTGTTGTTGCTTTCATCCCTTCAAAAAGATGTAGAAATGGTAATAGGTTTTGTTTTCTGAGATTTAATAATGAAAGGGATGCGAAAAGGGCGATATTAAGGTTAAATGGTTTCTACTTACTGGAAAAGAGAATCGGGGTGAAAATGGCTAGACATAATGGAAAAAGAAAGATTTGGTAGAATGATTCGGGTCAAAAGGTTCAGAAACAAAGTGTAGAAATAGTTCCAAAAGTAAAGAGTGAAGAAAGACTCGAAAATAATACAGGAGGAGTTAAGAATACTAAGAAAAGAATAGTGCAAGGTCATGTTGAGGATGAACTGTTATGGAATTTACAGAAATGCCTGGTGTATGAATTGAATTCAGTATGTGATTCAAAAAGTCTCAATGATCGATTAGCAAAATTTGGTCTTGGGGAAATAATTGTAAGAAGGATTCAAGGAAGACATTTTTTGGTTGAAATACCGGACGAAGAACTGATGGATTTGTTAAGGCAAACTGAATGGTCATATTTGAAAGATTTTTTCATTAAAATTGAGCCATGGTCGGAGAAATTGAAGATAAATGAGAGGGTGACTTGGATCGAAGTATCAGGAGTTCAATTGCATTGTTGGAACTATGAAACATTTAATCGAGTTGCTGGGTTATGGGGGAAGCTTGTAACACCTTTCACCCGTATCCCTCGCCGGAACAGGGTTCGAGGTGCTACCAGATTTAAACTCAACCATTTATATAAAACCAGGTCGTAAAAAAATAATTTTTTTGATCAATTTTAAACTTTTCATACACGCGTATATTATCCTATAATCGGGCATACAAGGCCCCAAAACATTCATGAGGCATTATTAAATATTTACCAATATCTTAGTCTTGTATCATTTACTTACTCAACAATAAATCACAATTCAAATTCTAAATATACATGCTATAAATTACATCACAGGAGATAATAACATACAAGCATATGAATAATCAAAGTACCTAATAATAAGCCAAAGTCTTTGGCTTAATCATAATATTACATACTCAACTTTACAACCCTATACATGCCATAGACTCAAAGTACTTGAAATCACTTACACCAATAGCGATAGCTTGACAGTGTGATAATATCTCCGACGAACTCCAACCCGAACTAACTTGGCAACCCTAGGGAATATGAGAAATAAAAGGGGAGTAAGCTTTACGCTTAGTAAGTTCATAAGAAAACAATAAGCAACTCATTAACAAGTTTTATCAATGTTTACAACATAATCACAAATTCACTACAAGTTGTCTTCCTGAGCAACAGTCACTAAATTATTTATAACTGGAGCTACGAAACTCCAAATAAATTGCCATTAATTTTTTCTGAAAATAGACTCATATATATTTCATCAATAAAATTTTCAGAATTTTTGGTTTGGCCAATCAATACCAGATTTTTCTTAAAGTTTCCCCTGTTTCACTGTTTGACTAATCTGACCACTCTTCTCTACTAATCAAATTTCTCATTGTAAAGAATTCAAAATATGTTCTTGTTGATTTCATTTGAAACCAGACTCATTAAGGAGTCTAAGCATATAAATTTTATCTTATAACCATTTTTGTACAAATTATAATGATTTTCTAAAAAACAGAACAGGGGACCCCGAAGTCATTTGACTCTATCCTCGCCACTTCAAATATCTTATTATCAGAAATTCTTTTTCTTACATGGTTTCTTTTATAAGAAACTAGACTCATTAAGCTTTAATTACATAATTTATTCTACTTCTAACTCAACTCCCACAATTTATGGTGATTTTCCAAAAATCACATTACTACTGTTGTCCCAAGCAGATTTATTACAAATTTACTCTTTCACACATTCTTTGCATTCACATTATTTAAACATGTATATCACCAATCAATTTCATCACATATCTATAATTTCACTTAAGCATAATCTCAATACAATACATCATGCTCAATGATTCGCACACAACCATTCAAATTAGCAATTATAAGATGGTTTCGCACATAGCCCACCCTTATCGATAATTTACGATAGTTTTACCCTTACTCACTTATATGACATAGGCATTTAAATACTTTAGTGTCAACTTTAATTCAACCATTGTACCATTTCAAAACCACAGTTACTTTCGTCATTCATATCTAAATGGTATTTCACATAATTCATATAGCCTTTCACCATGACCGAATACACACATACACATATGACATTGTCACCTATGCTTCTCATTTCACATTCATGATTCAATTCCAATCGATCTAACATGCATAAGTATATATCACATACCTGGCCAACTTAATGTATTGAACGAATTCAATTGCCGATTTAACACAAGGTCTCATAGTCTTAGACTTTTATCAAATCACCTACATTTAGCCTCTGCTAGGTTTTAAACCCGAATTCATCACCAAAGACGTAAGCTCGCTAGACTTTAAGTCTCGAACTCATTCACCGGCATTTCGCCTACTAGGCTTGAAGCCCGATATCATTTCACCGCATTATAGCCTACTAGGCCTGAAGCCCGATATTATCTCACCGGCATTATAGCCTGCTAGGCCCGAAGCCCGAATATCACATTTCGATAAACAATTCACCTGTTCTTTCATACTTTCATAACTTATACTTCAATTACGTATAACTGAAATACATATCTATGAACAAAGATTTTCATCCTTTCAACCACATAGGGTTTAATTTCCACATTGGAACACATATCTTAGTACATCATTTAATAGTATCAAAGTCGACTAGATATGCTAGTCACATACAGCTCATAACTTTAATTTAATATTCATTCAACACAAAGAACATATGTATATATATATATATATATATACAATCAAACATCTTCTTAATTATGATTATTCAACTCTTAAGCATATAACATGATCAAACACAAACACTTAAGAACTTACCTTGGATTTTATCGAATAACTACGGATTGACTAATCGACTAGTTTCGCTTTCCCTTTATCCAAAATTGGCTCCTTATGCTTGATTTATGTTTTAATGAAGTTTATGTTATGTATTTTACTTTAATGATATTGCATGTATTGTTAATTTAACATAGCTTGATCATTATATTCATCTACTATTAATTATAAATTGCACCATCTTGTTTAAACTTTTTACAAGTTAAGACATGTATAAATATATGATAATATAATTACAAGTTTTAATTCAATGTTAGCTATTTTAGTATGTTATTGATGATCATGTATAATTGAATCTTAATTACATTTAAAAAAATTCCACTTAAAATTTTAATAAATAGGTGGAAAATGGCTGTGGAGAATGGAATCGTGACAACTGTTTTTGTTTACAATATTCCATCTTCTATGAATTGGAAAGGCTTGTGCGCATTATTTTGTTACCATGGAGATGTTGTTGTTGCTTTTATCCCTTCAAAAAGATGTAGAAATCGTAATAGGTTTTGTTTTCTGAGATTCAATAATGAAAGGGATGCGAAAAGGGCGATATTAAGGTTAAATGGTTTCTACTTACTGGAAAAGAGAATCGGGGTGAAAATGGCTAGACATAATGGAAAAAGAAAGATTTGGTAGAATGATTCGGGTCAAAAGGTTCAGAAACAGAGTGTAGAAATAGTTCCAAAAGTAAAGAGTGAAGAAAGACTCGAAAATAATACAGGAGGAGTTAAGAATACTAAGAAAAGAATAGTGCAAGGTCATGTTGAGGATGAACTGTTATGGAATTTACAGAAATGCCTGGTGTATGAATTGAATTCAGTATGTGATTCAAAAAGTCTCAATGATCGATTAGCAAAATTTGGTCTTGGGGAAATAATTGTAAGAAGGATTCAAGGAAGACATTTTTTGGTTGAAATACCGGACGAAGAACTGATGGATTTGTTAAGGCAAACTGAATGGTCATATTTGAAAGATTTTTTCATTAAAATTGAACCATGGTCGGAGAAATTGAAGATAAAGGAGAGGGTGACTTAGATCGAAGTATCAGGAGTTCCATTGCATTGTTGGAACTATGAAACATTTAATCGAGTTGCTGGGTTATGGGGGAAGTTGGTGTCTGTAGGTGAAAATTTAACAAAAGTCCATAATTTCGAAAAAAAATGGAGCTACTGATATCTTTATCTCAATTGAATATGGTTGATGAATTAGTTAGTATGGAAGTTGGTGATGATTTCTTCCCGATCAGAGTAAGGAAAAGGGGACTGACAGTGATGAAAGATGACAATTTTATATGTAAGGCTAGATGGAAGAAAAATAAAGAAGACAACGTTTCAGAGTCTAGATCGGTGGCGAGAACAAGGCCGGAGATTCATTTGGATCGTGTGAAAAAAAATAGAATAAAATAAATAAAATAAAGAACACACAAATTTTACGTGGAAACCCTTTCGGGAAAAAAACCACGGGCAGAGGAGAAGAAAATTCACTTTGTCGAAAAATTTGTATCAATACAAGAGGAATAGACTATGTCTATTTATAGGCTTGTAAAGCCATATTCTAGTAGGATTGAAACACCCTATCCTAATCAATATAAAATAGATGAAGTTTAATAAGGTTTAAAAAAACCTTATTCTAAAATAAAATAAAAGAAATCTAGTTCTATATGGATTTTACTTTTATTTTATTTTCCATCATATTCTATAAGAATTTGGGTCACTTAATTCTAACAATCTCCACCTTGACACAAATTCTCAATGAACAAGTTCTTCATTGCGAACTTTCAATAAACAAGTTCTCCACCTCTTCCATAAAACCCCTTAAGGGTTTAACTCAACAATGAACACCAACCAAGTCTAAGCAATGCTCAAACTTGGTTTTAGGAAGTGACTTAGTCATCATATCTGCAGGATTTTCATGAGTACTAATTTTGCTCACAACAATATCACCACGAGCAATAATATCACGAACAAAATGATACCTAACATCAATGTGTTTTGTTCTCTCATGAAACATTTGATCTTTTGTAAGAAATATAGCACTCGATCATTGTCACAAAATACTGTGCTGATTTGAAGGCCTTCATTGAGTTCACTAAATAGTCCCTTCAACCAAATAGCTTCTTTGCAAGCCTCGATGTCGCCATGTACTCACTTTCAGTGGTAGACAAAGCGATCGTAGTTTGCAAAATGGCTTTCCAACTAATTGCACAACCTCCGATTGTAAAGACGTAACTCGTGAGAGATCTTCTTCTATCAAGGTCTCCAAAGAAAATCAGCATCAACATACCCTATGACTCCATCTTTAGTTCTTCCAAATCGTAAGCAAACATCGGTAGTGCCTCGTAAGTATCTTAAAATCCACCGAATCGCTTTCCAATGTTCTTTACCGGGATTTGCCATGTATCCGCTAACTACACTGATCGCATATGATAAATCTGACGTGAACAAACCATAGCATACATCGAGAGATCCCATCGCACTAGAGTATGGAACATGTGACATGTACTCAATCTCATCATCCGATTGTGGAGACAAAATCGATGAAAGTCCGAAATGGTCAAGCTAAAGGAGTACTAACAGCTTAGCACTCTGCATATTGAACTCCGCAAAGAACTTTCTCAATGTACCCTTCCGACTTAGGTACAATTTACTTGATTTTCTATCTCTCGAGAATCTCCATACCAAGTATCTTCTTTGCTGGTCCTAAATCTTTCATCTCAAATTCTTTACTTAGTTGGGCTTTGACCTTTCTTATCTCTTTTCTTTATCTTTTGTCGCTATCAACATGTCATCAACATAAAGAAGTAGATACACAAAAGAACCATCACTATTTTTCTTAAAGTAAACACAATCACAAAACTACTTCTTTTGAAATCATGAGAAGTCATAAAGGAATCAAACCTCTTGTACCACTCGTCCTTGGTGATCAAGTTTCAAACCGTAAAGGGACTTTTTCAAAGCAAGCAAACATAGTTCTCTTTTTCTCAAATCAGAAACCTTCTCGTTGTTGCATGTAAATATCCTCATCAAGTTCTCCATGCAAAAATGCGCTTTTACATCTAACTCTCAAGCTCCAAATCATGCATGGCCACAATACCAAGCAAAGCTCGAATCGAACTATGCTTAACAACCGGGAGAACACATCTCATGAAGTCCACTCTGGAATTTGATCAGTAACCCTTTGCAACAAGCCTTGCTTTATATCCGGGTTCTTCAACTCCCGAGTCCCTTCTTTCTTTTTAAATACCCATTTACAACGAACAGTACCTTTTTACCTTTAGGAAGTTTCACAAGGTCCCATGTTCTGCTTTTTGTGGAGTGATTCCATCTCTTCTTGCATAGCAAACATCCACTTTTCTCGAGCCTTCACAGTAATCGCCTCGTAATAATTAGATGGCTCTTGATTCGCATCTATATCTTCACCACATTCAAAGCATAAGCAACTAGATCACCTCAAAGATATTTCTTTGGAGGTTTAATTTCTCTTCTAGTTCTGCTTTTTTGGCGATAGAGTATTGTGGTGAAGAAGCAACTCTATTCTCAATTTTTGTACTCGGCTTGAGGAGTTGACTCAGTATTAACTGATGCTCTACTTGTTTTTGATTTTCTTTATTGGAAGAGTCTTTAAGAGATAAGTTAGGTAGCATAGCGCTTTCATCAAAAACAACATCTCTACTAATCACAACTTTTCTATTTTCGGACACCATCACTTATACCCTTTTACACCAGCTTTATAACCAAGAAAAACACATTTAATGGATCTCGGTTCCAATTTTCCATTATCAACATGAGCATATGCAGGACACCCAAAGATCTTTAAATCGTAATAATTAGCAGGATTACTGACCATACCTCTTGTGGAGTCTTTTTCAATGGCAACGGATGGAGATCGGTTGATCAAAAACATGCAGAGACGCCGCTTCGCCCAAAATGACTTCGGTAAGTTGGCATTTGACAACATACATCGAACCTTCTCCATGATCGCTTGCTTCATTCGCTCGCAACGCCGCTTTGTTGTGGAGTATGACGAATCGTCGTGTCTTATGATTCCTTCCGACTTGCACAATCTATTAAACTCATCGTAATGTAACTCTAAGCCATTGTCTGCATGCGAGGTATTTTATCTGCTTTCCCGTCTGCTTTTTCAATCATAATTTTCCAAGACTTAAATGCGGAAAACACATCACTTTTCTCGCTTCGTGAAGAACGCCCAAACTTTTCTCGAAAAATCATCAATAAAGGTTAGCATATAATTAGCTCCACCTCTAGAAGGCACTCTAGATGGCCCCACAGTCGAATGAATATACTCTAATGTTCCTTCATGTTATGGATTCCTCTAGTGAATCGAACTCTCTTTTGTTTTCCAAAACACAAAGTGCTCACAGAAATTCAGCTTTGCAAATTCCTTGCCCATTAAGAAGTCCTCTTTGCTCAATTCTCGCCATGCCATTCTCACTCATATGCCCTAGGCGCATATGCCAAATTTTAGTAATATCATCATCGACAAGGACGAGGAAGCGATAGTTGCATCACCATAATGATAGAACCCTCAAAAACATATAACTTGGCAATCTTTCTCTGTCCTTTCATCACAACAAGGGACCCTTTGGAAATCTTTAAAACCCCACTTTCAAATGTATATCCTGCACTTTTTGAATCAAGAGTACTCAACGAAATTAAATTTCTTTTCAATTCGAACATGCCGTGACGTCACTAAGTGTTCGACAACTCCATCAAACATCTTAACTTTAATTGTTCCAACACCGCGATTTTACACGAAGTATTATTTCCCATCAAAACAACACCTTCGCATAATCGCTTTAGTAAGTTGTAAACCAATCCCGATTGGGACTCATATGGAATGTGCAGCTGAATCAAGTATCCACTCTCGCTTACTTTAGAATCATTGATGAAGCGACTAGAAGTTCACCATCGCCGTAGTCTTCTACAACATCGCCTTCACCGAATTTTCTCGTTGTTTTCCTTTGATTCGCAGCCTCCCTTTTAATCTTATTTTGTAGCTTATAGCACTCAGATTTAATGTGCCCTTTCTTCTTGCGAAGTTACAAGTTTTACATCCGCTTGAAGACTTCGATCTACCCTTAGATTTACCACGAGGATTCCGCCTCTGTGTCCTACCACGATCATCATCAGCATTCCGATCTTGTCTCCCACGAACAATGAGACCCTCTCCCTGAGAGTCGGGTTTAACCACAAGATGCTTCATCTTATCATACGAGGTTAAAGAATCATAAACCTCATCAACTGTTAGAGACTCACGGCTATATAAAATCGTGTCTCTAAAGGTTGAATAAGACGGGGGCAACGAACAAAGTAGAATCAACCCTAGATCTTCCTTATCATACTTTGAACCTCCATGGCTTCCAAGTTTGAGAGAATTTCTTTAAACACTCATTAAGTGTTCGTGTACGCACGCACCTTCCTCCAAACGATGAGCATAAAGACGCTGCTTCATATGCAACTTGCTTGTTAGAGTTTTCGACATACATATTTGTTCTAGCCTCTTCCATAATGCAGCGGCAGTTTTCTCTTTCATCACATCTTGCAAAATTTCGTTGGACAAATGCAGATGTAATTGTGTTAATGCCTTTCGATCCTTACGCTTTTTCTCTTCATCCATTAATGTCGAAGGCATCTTATCTATCCCTAGCGGGCATCCTCCGATCCATCTCATTGCAAGAATCGCTTGCATCTTAATTTGCCACAACGCAAATCTAGTGTTGCGATCCAACAAATGAATTTCATATTTCAAAGACGCCATTACCGTGATCGAGATGAATAACCCTAAGCTCCGATACCAATTTGTGAAAAAAATAGAATAAAATAAATAAAATAAAGAACACACAAATTTTACGTGAAACCCTTTCGGAAAAAAAACACGCAGTGAGAGGAGAAGAAAATTCACTATGTCGAAAAATTTGTATCAATACAAGAGGAATAGACTATGTCTATTTATAGGCTTGTAAAGCCATATTCTAGTAGGATTGAAACACCCTATCCTAATCAATATAAAATAGATGAAGTTTAATAAGGTTTAAAAAAACCTTATTCTAAAATAAAATAAAAGAAATCTAGTTCTATATGGATTTTACTTTTATTTTATTTTCCATCATATTCTATAAGAATTTGGGTCACTTAATTCTAACAGATCGAAGAGAAAGCATAAAGTCTGGAGAATTAATGGACACCAATCTTGAAAATGGGAACATTATTAACGATTGTCAGAACATGTTGGAATTGGTAATCGAAGAGACTAAGCCAGAGTATGTTTCCAAAGAAATGAAAAAGGGAACAACAGATGAAGTGAATAATGGATTGGAAAAGGATTTGAAGGATGTAAGGGATATGGGCTTGGATATTATAGATGATACTTTAAAAGATCCAAAAGTTGGGAGAATGGAAAATGGTTCGAACACGGAGGTAGGCTGTAGGGGAGCTGGAAAATCAAAATCAGTAGAAAATTTAAGTCTAGTGGAAGGTAACATTAACAGTCAAGAAAATGAAATAGATAGAGGTGATTTTGGGGAATCAAACATGGAATTAGAAGAAGAACTGAACCAGGTGCTTCTTCGCAGGAAAAAAAAAAGAAAGGTTTGAACAAGAAGATTCGATCAATGTATGAAATTCAAAACAGTTTCTTAACATTAAAAGAGAGAAAGAAGAGAGACAGAGCCCTACAGAAGGAAAAAGGAAGAGAGTATCATAAGGATAATGAGAAGATTGTTAATCTATCCCTTTCAAATTCAGATTTAAGTAACAGAATAAGGGTACTTCTTAGGTAAGCAAATAATACTTGGGAAATCGGAAAGAAATTGGGGTTCAATGTTCATGGTATTGAAGAAGATGTAATCAAAGAAATTATGAGAGCGGAGATTCAGTAACATGGTTTTCAAAGTCGGTACAAGAGAGACGATCAAGTTTCTGAGGCAAATATCGGGAGAAGAAAAACTCGATTAGTATTTGGTGTAGGTGAAGGAAGGTGATTCAGGGGATGTTTGGGTTTTTGGTGAATCAAAGGAGGTTCAAGACTAAAAAATTTAAGAAATGTCGATAGAATGGAGAGAATTTTGGTAAATTTAATGGATGATTGTACAGCAATATGGAAAGATTCGGAGCTGTCGAGAAGGGTGTTAGGGATTGATTTGTCAACCCTGTTTTGGAAAGTTTCATGGAATGGTAATTATTATTTTGTTGTTGGATTCTCAAGGATTTATTGTTAGGCAAAAATCGATAGAGGAGGTGTGTGAAAATTTAAAAGAAAAGGTCATTTTAGTGTAGTATAGTGGGATTTTTTATATATATAATGCTTGATATGATGCAGTTTTATTTACTGGAGACTTTTTGGTGATTTTGTTTGAATAAGAGCTGGATTGTTTTAATTATTTCAAAATTGATGATTCATTTTGGTTGATCTTCTTTTCATGGATGTCTTATGTTCAATATATGTGGGTTTACAAACGAGGATTGAGATGGATTGATTAGTGGAGTACGCTAGTGATTTATTGTGTGAGTGGAGGATCAACGTGGACTCGGGTATTGTTTAGGATTCTTATTCTTGGTTTGGATTCAGTTCAATGTTGCAAGGGCTGGTTAGAATATGTTTGTGGCTTGTGGAGGAGGGTTGTGGGAAGATAAGGGGGTGGTTTCGGTTTATTTCAGGTTAGTTGTATAGTGGAGGTATTGGAAAGGATGGTTCTAATGGCAATCAAAATGGCTGCAGTGATGGTATTGAATTGATTCGGAAGGGGATGGTTTCGGCAAGAGGCTGAGAGTCGAATTGATACCTCATATCAAGGTAAGAATGGAATAGTGGTAGACTTGGCTAAAGCGAGTTTGGCGAGGAATTCATTGTTTTGAGCATATTGGTAACTTTGTTTTGGTTTGTTGTTGTGCTCTATATTGGCATAGTTTGACTGCTGTTATTTTCTTGTTTGAACTGGTATGAGTTGGGTGATCTCAACGCCTTTTCTTATAATCAATTGACATGAGTTAGCAAAAACGATTTATTTTAAAGTTTTTCTTATAACAGAATCTAATTTTGAAAACTTAGTTAATTTAATTAAACCTTCAAAAACTTATTTTTAACTTAGCAGCGGAAAAGTGGTATTAATGTAATTTTAATAAAAACCATGCTTCATTAATAATTTAAATAAAAATTCATATTCTAATGGCCTAAATGATTTAAATGTCATGCATGCCTAAGTAAAAACCGTAAACAAAATAAAATAATACAGTCTCCAAATAATAAAGAGAAATATCAATTAATAATTCTAAAAAATTTTAATAACTAAACCGAATTGAGGCCCTTCGAATTTCGAGTCTGCGTCCTAACCTTGTGAGTTTTCCGCAAAGCAAGAAATTAAAGGGGTTGAGCTATGAAAGCTCAGTGTGGGTTCCATTACAAGGAAATCGAAACAAAACAGAAGGCAAGACATTTTAACAATTCCAAGAATAAACATAATCACAATGCACTTCAAGAATAAACACAATCACAATGCACTTCAAATTAACGGTTTTTCTCGTAAAACACTTCACTATAAATTTCTCAGAATTCAAAATAATCATACTCGAATAATAATTCAGAATATAAATATTTCGATTAACTCAACACAAGAATAATCGGTGTAACAAAAAATCATACAAAAGTAGTGTTCATCGAACAATTCTCCATAGTAATTTCACACATATCAATAATTCAGATCACACAACAGTGTACATATGTATCATCTCAGAAATTACTGTTTTGTATGCACATGATTTTATGGATGTCAGGCAGTTTTGGTTTATCAAAAAGATCCTACCCCACCACTACACACCATAATGGATGTTCCCTAGAACTCCTTTCTTCAATCACACCGGGTTGTGTATATATCACCAATAATTTGTAGTTTTCACTACAAATGGTTGTGCATACACAACAAACTGACGCAGTTGGAAACTGCTTTTGCTGTGGATACACAACACATAACTAAATGCAAATAAAACATGCCAATGACCGTCGAAGCACAACATGTAACACCCCACACCCGTACCCTATGTCGGGATGGAATACGAGGCATTACCTAACTTGATCTCTTGCACACAATCGTTCCCAAGTCACCAAGACTCGGTCAAATTTAAAACTTTTTCAATTTCTACTTTAAACTTCTTATTAAGGGCCTACGAGCCCCAGATTGATTATTGGAAACTATACTAAACCAACTTGGGTCCTTAAACCAACTATAGAAAATTTTCCTTGAAACAGGGCACACGTCCGGGTGGAAGGGTAACACGCTCGTGTGACCATTTTGACATGGTCGCGCTGATGGCCCGTGTGTCTCACGTGGCCTAAGCACATCGGGACACGCTCGTGTCTTTTACCCGTATGGAATTAATTCTACATTCACGCCTACAGGGGTTTTCACACGGCTTGGCACACGCCCGTGTCCCTGGCCCGTGTCCTTCACATGGCCATGACACGCCCGTGTTCTAGCCCTTGTGCAAAAACTTGGACATTCTGTTTCTAACGTTAGCAATTCTTAAGAGTCACACAGCCTTGGCACATGCCCATGTGCTAGGCCGTACCCATCACACGGCTGAGATACACGGCCGTGTCTCTACCCGTGTGTTCACTACCATGCATACTGACTTGAAATTTTTACGTGTAAGGGACACACGGCTGGACCACATGCCCATGTGACTACCCGTGTAGACCATATAAGGCTATTTACCAAGCCTCCTTGCCACCCCTACTTACACAACCTACACAAAAATAATCAAAACCAATACGAGCCTATCTCATGCCACCAAATCAGCCACATTAGACAACATTACATTTGTACATTTTACCCATCTATGAAAATAACATATTTGCATATAAATCAAAATGAATGTCAGCCATCATTCGAGGCTTAATACAAAGTGAGGGATTTATCCCAAGCCAACACATTTGGCCAAATTAATAATAACACAAAACACAAGTCTAATTCCCTATACATGCCATATTCAAAAATATAAATCCAACTATACCGAATGCTTCGGTTGATAGTGTGATCGATATCTCTGGCTTTCGTTGATCCTTGAGCTAAATAGGCGACACTATAAGAAAATGGAAAAGGGGAGGGAGTAAGCATAAAGCTTAGTAAGTTGCACATAAATAAATATACAACACAATTTTACCATTCCTCTACAAGCTCATAATACACGAGTAGGCATAACCAAAAGTTACTCATCAATATTCAATACACATTATATAGCATATATTGAGCTCACATTTCTTACATATCAAATAGGTACCTGTACCACTCACAACACGGTTATACTTTTCTCATTAACTTAAAATCATAACTTTCACGTTGAACTATTTGGAACACTATCGGATATTCATTAAGCCTCAAACATAGGGTAGGGTGTCGATGCCATGTCCCAGACATGGTCTTACACTGACACATCTTGTAGCCAATGCATGTCCCAGACATGTCTTACACTAGCTTACGTCTCGAGGCCGATACATGTCCCAGACACGTCTTACACTAGCACTCGTCTTAATGGCGATGCCATGTCCTAGACATGGTCTTACACTAGCTCACACATGTGACCCAAATGCCATGGCATGAATATCCGATATATTTCCTAAGGTTCGAACGAGAATTCTACTATTTTTATTTTCATCATACTTTTTCATTTCCACAACCAAGCTAATCTGCTATATTAATTCAATTACAAATCAAACACATATCATAGCGATATATTTGTAATATTTACATACAACTTACCTCGGATTACAAAATGTAGCGACTAGTCGGTTTAGTCTATTTGCTTGGCTTTCCCTTAGTCTAGGTTCAGATTCGGTATTTCTTGATCTATAATAGCAAAATGCACTTATTTAGCCACTAAATAAAATTAGGCAATCAAAAATTTAAAATGGGGCAAAATGACCATTTTGCCCCTAGACTTTTTACAAAATGACCATTTTACCCCCAAGCCCGAAATTTGATTTTTATCGAATTTCTTCATATCTTAAGCCTAGAAGGACCCTTTTTACTCTTATAACAACTCCAAATTCCCACTATTCCACATATTTACCATCTATTTTACAACTTATGCACAATGGTCCTTTTAGGTGTTTTCATGAAAAATCCTTTCACAAAAGTTGTTTATTACGCAACAATGCCTCATATTCTTCCATAAAATTTTAGAAAACACCTCAAATACTCTCATGCAAAAACCCTAGACTTTTGACCATTTTGCAAAATAGTCCCCTTAATAGAAAGCTTATGCTATAAGGGTTCTAAAAATGCAAAAATCATCAACAAAGGGTTTGGAAATCACTTACTTCTAGAGATGATAAGTTGATGCAAATTTCAAGCTTCAAAACTCTTCTCTTGGCTAATATTTTTGGTCAAGAAGAAAGAATAGATGAAAAAGATGAAGGCTAGGCATTTAGGGTATTATTTTATCACATAATATGACATCACTTTGCTAACATTTTGACCATTTACTCTTCTTTGTCCCATGGCCGACTAAGCTCTCTAAATAGGGTCTAATTTCCCTTTAAATACCCCCAATTTAAGTTTCATGGCAATTTAGCACCCTTAGCTATTAATTCAAGTCTTTTGCACTTAGTGCGATTTAGTCTTTTTTCGCAATTGGGCTCACAAACGTTAAAATTAACCCACCAAATTTTTCATGCACTAATATAAACATGCTATGATTCAAAAATAATAATAAAATAATTCCTCTGACCTCATATTAGTGGTCTCGAAACCACTGTTCTGACTAAGCCCAAAACCAGGCTGTTACAATTCTTCCCCCTTAGGGATTTTCGTCCTCGAAAATCTTATCGGTGAATAAGTTCGAGTATTTATCTCTCATGGTCTCCTTGGGTTCCCATGTGGCTTCCTCAACTCCATGCCTATGCCACAAAACTTTCACGAGTGCTACATTCTTATTCCTCAACTGTTTGACTTCTCGAGCTAAAATCTTGACCAGCTCTTCGCCATAAGTCATGTCTGGATGAATCTCAACCTCTGTTGGCGCAATAACATGCGAAAGGTCTGATCTATATCGACGTAGTATGGACACATTATACACGTCGTGAATATTTTCCAATTTTGGTGGCAAAGACAATCGATAGGCAATAGGCCTTACTCTCTCAATAACCTCATAAGGTCCTATGAAATGGGGACTCAGCTTGCCTCTTCTACCAAATCGGAGAACTTTCCTCCACGGGGATACTTTCAAAAACAATCTATCACTGACTTGAAATTTGATTTCATTCCGTTTGAAATCTGCATAAGATTTCTGTCTATTCGCGGTGGCCTTCAAACAGTCGCGAATCGCTTTAACTTTCTCTTCGGTCTCTTTGACTAAATCGACCCCGTGAATTCGAATTTCTATTAGTTCAGTCTAATATAAGGGCGTTCAACACTTTCGTCCATACAAAGCCTCATAAGGTACCATTTTTAGACTTGTCTTATAACTGTTGTTGTAGGCGAATTCAACCAATGGTAAGTATCTTTCCTAACTTCCCTAAAACTTGAGAACACAACACCGTAACGTGTCCTCTAAAATCTTAATCACTCTTTCCGACTGACCATCGGTTTGCGAGTGAAATGCCATGCTGAAACTCAACTTTGTTCCCAATGCCTCTTGTAACTTTTTCCAAAACCTCGAGGTAAATCTCGGGTCTCTATCTGAAATAATCGACATGGGAACCCCTTGTAGTCTCACAATCTCAGAAACGTACAAGTCTGCCAATCTCTCAAGAGAGTAGTCAGTACGCACTGGTATGAAATGTGTCGACTTTGTTAATCTATCCATAACAACCCAAACAACATTCTTTTTCTTCGGGGTTATCGGCAAACCCATCATGAAATCCATAGTAATCCGATCCTAATTCCACTCTGGGAATGTGATAGACTGAAGTAGACCCGAAGGTACTTGGTGTTCAGCCTTCACTTGTTGACACACAAGACACTTGGAAACGAACTCGGAAATGTCTCTTTTCATTCCTGACCACTAGTACATTTTCTTTAGGTCGTTGTACATTTTTACAGTACCCGAGTGGATGGACAAGCAACCGTTATGTGCCTCTCGTAGAATCTTCTATATAAGCTCGTTGTCTTTCGGTACGCAAAATCTATCTTTGAACATTATGCATCCATTGGTATCAATACGAAATTCAGATTCATTTCCAGTCTCGCATTAAGCCATCCTATCTTGCAACTTCTTATCACCTTTCTGAGCTTCACAGACCTCTTGTAGAAAGGTCGGTCTAGCTCTTAATTCTGCTAGGACTAAACCATCGCTAGACACAGTCAACTGAGTATTCATGGCTCTTAAGGCGAGCAAAGACTTTCTACTCAAAGCGTCAGTGACTACATTCGCCTTTCCCGAGTGATAGTCAATCACCAACTCATAATCCTTTAATAGCTCTAGCCACCTTCGTTGCCATAAGTTCAACTCCTTCTGAGTCATCAAATACTTGAGACTTTTATGATCGGTAAATACTCAGCAACTCTCGGCATACAAATGGTGTCTCCAAATTTTCAATGCAAACAAAATGGCCGCCAACTCTAGATCATGCGTCGGGTAGTTTTTCTCATGTGGTTTTAGCTATCTCGAAGCGTAAGCTATGACTTTACCTTCTTGCATGAGCACGCACCCCCAAACCATTCAAAGAGGCGTTGCTATATATCACAAACTCCTTGCCCGACTCCGGTTACACTAACACTGGGGTTTCGGTCAATAAAGCCTTTAATTTCTTGAAACTCTGCTGGCACTTTTCTGTCCATTCGAACTTGACATCTTTTTGCAGCAGCCTTGTCATCGGGGTAGCTATCATAAAGAATCTGTTTACAAACCGTCTATAGTATCTGACCAAACCCAAAAAGCTTCGCACCTCTGTCACATTCCTTGGCAGTCTCCACTCAACAATAGCCGATATCCTGCTCAGGTCAACTCTGATCCCATCACCCGACACAACGTGTCATAAAAATCTAACCTTTTTAAGCTACAACTGACTCTTACTGAACTTGGCATACAACTGCTTGTCTATCAAGATTTGTAAAACTATCCTCAGATGTTCCGCGTGTAAATTACTATCCTCATCATGCGAGTAAATTAGTATGTCGTCACTAAATACAACGATAAATTTTTTCATATACAGTCAAAAAATGTTGTTCATCAAATCCATAAACACTGTCGGGGCGTTAGTCAAACCAAAGGGCATGACAAGAAACTCATAATGCCCATATCTCGTTCGAAATGCAGTCTTTGGTACATCTTGCTCTTTAAGCCCTTAGTTGATAGTAGCCCGACCTCAAATCAATCTTAAAAACCCAGCGGCTCCCTTCAACTGATCGAACAAATCATCAATCCTTGGCAAATGATACTTGTTCTTCACAGTTACCTTGTTGAGTTGTCTACAGTTGATACATAACCTCATCGACCCGTCTTTCTTTTTCAAAAAAAGTACCAAGGCACCCTACAGTGAAAAGCTCAGTCTTGCAAAGCCCTTATCTGTTAACTCTTATAACTGTACCTTCAACTCTTTCAATTATGTCGGAGCCATCCTATACGGAGCGATCGAGATAGGTGCCGTACTAGGGACCAACTCGATACCAAATTCAACTTCCCTAGTTGAAGGTAATCCGGGCAACTCTTTCGGAAACACATCTATAAAATCACAAATCACTGGTACCGATTCAATCTTCGATTCAGACACTTGAGTATTTAGCACAAAAGCGAGATAAGCCTCATATCTTTTCCTCAAATATTTCTCAGCAACCAAAGACGATATTATTATAGACAGGTTATTCGATTCATCTGGCCCAACCCGAAAAATATTCTCATCTTCACATTTCAACTCAATAACTTTTCTCCCACAGTCCACTGCAACACTATGAGAAGTCAACCAATCCATCCCAAGGATTACATCAAATTCATTAAATGGCAATAACATCAAGTTAGCCGAAAAATAATGACCTCTAATGGTCAAAGGACAATTTATACACACTTGGTCTACTAGAACATGTCTGCCTAAAGGGTTGGACACTTTTATCACAAATTCAGTGGCCTCTACTAGCATGTTCATACGGTATATCAATTCCATGCAAATATAAGAGTGGGTAGACCCCGAGTCAATTAAAGCAACAACAGACATATCATGGATAGAGAAGGTACCCGTGATCATGTCGGGAGACTCTGCCTTTTCACGGGCATGAATAGCATATGTCCTTGCAGGCGCTCTGCCCTTGGACCTCACCATAGCATCTCTTGGCGTACCTCTATTGGTAGCCCCGCTTCCTGGGTTCTTTTGTGGTCTACCCCTCAAAGGAGCACTACTTGCTCTCACATCTTACTTTTTCTCTTTGTCATCTAGCTCGGGACAGTCTCAGATGAAGTGATCCAGTGACCCACATTTGAAACACCCTCTTTCTTTACTTCGGTACTTGCCGAAATGGCGTCTACCACATTGCGAACATTCTGGCCTATTTGACTGAGTACTGCCGACACTCGCGACAGAAGTGGTCTGGGCCCTAGAAGTCGTGTTCTGTTGGTTCTTGTTTCTATTCAAGAACCCCATTGAAGCATTTGATCGGGTGGTGAATTCCTTAGATTTCTTAGACAATGACTATGCGATTTCCCCATCTATCTTTTCCTTGAATCACGGGACTCAATAGTAGCTTTTCTCCTCTCTTTAACCAAATTTTTAGCTTTGTAAGCTCTCTCAACGAGTACCACAAATTCCCTTAATTCTAAGATGCCAAAAAATACTCAGATATCCTCATTTAGACCATTCTCAAACCTTTTACACATGGCAACTTTAGTGGATACGCATTCCCATGCATACATGCTGAGCTTCACAAACTCACGTTCATATTACGCTACTGTCATACGACATTGCTTTAACTCTAGAAATTTCTTCCTCTTTTGGTCTATGAACCTCTGGCTAATATACTTATTTCGGAACTCTCCTTGGAAGAATTCCCAAGTTACTCTCTCTATCGGTACCACAGGCACGAGAGTGTTCTACAACTGGTAGGTCGAATCTCGCAAGAGCAATACTGCACACTTCACGCACTCCTTAGGCGTGCACGATAGTTCATCAAATACCCTATTGGTATTCTCTAACCCAAACTCTGCTTTCTTTGGGTTGTCATCTATGTTAGCTGGAATTCCTCGGCACCTTGTTTCTGAATTTTGTCTACTAAAGGCTTCTCCCTCCTAATCACATTCGCTCATTGCGAAACTACAGGGGCATACTGAGGAATCAGAGGAGGTAGGAGAGGTAGAGTGTTTGGGTTCGCGCGAATGAACTCTATGTACCAAGCATCCATCATTCGGAGATAGGCTTCTCTAGCCCCTTCGCCTTGGCCCATAGTTACGGACTCACTCTCAACTGGTGCGGTCCCTTCAGCGAGAGTCGGCACGTTACTCTCTACGTTATCCACCGTAGCTCTATCCGGATCCATTTACTATATGAAAATATAATTTATAATTGTTAAAAGTCATCACACTATCAATATATAGTTAAGGCATGTATAGCTAGACTCGTACTCTCGCTAGGTTAGTCCTAGAATCGACTAAACCATAGCTCTGATACCATTAAATGTAACACCCGTACCCTATGCCGGGACAGAATACGAGGCATTACCTAACTTGATCTCTTACACACAATCATTCCCAAGTCACCAAGACTCGGTCAAATTTAAAACTTTTTCAATTTCTACTTTAAACTTCTTATGAAGGGCCTACGAGCCCCAAATCGACCATTGGAAATTATATCGGGCCAACCCGGGTCCTTAAACAAACTATAAAAAATTTACCTTGAAATAGGGCACATGTGTAACACCCCAACCCACATCCGTCACTGAAATAGGGTTACAAGATGTTACCGAAGTTTACAGAATAATTACACAAAAATTCCATTATTTACTTATATTCATATCAAAGTTGTCCACTCGAGTCATAGTAACTAAATTATTTATATCCAGAGCTACGGAACTCCAAATTAAGATCCATAAAAATAATTTGAAACTAGACTCATATATCTTTCTACCATAAAATTTTTAGAATTTATAAATTAGCCAAAAATTACTGTTTATTCTTCAAAGTTACCCCTATTCTACTATTTGAAAATTTCAACCATTCTTTACTAAAAATGAATTATCTCATAGTACAGAATTTGGGTGATGTTTCTGTTTGTTTCTTTTAAAAATAAACTCATTCATGATTTTAAGAATATAAATTATAACCCATAATTATTTTTGTACAATTTTTAATGATTTCCAAAGTTAGAACAGGGGAGCTCGAAATCACTCTGACCTTATCTCAAAAAATTCAAATATCTCTTAATATAAAAGTCTTTTGCTTACATCATTTCTTCTATGTGAAACTAGATTCAATATTATTTAATTTCATATCTTAATCAACTTTTAATTCAATTTCCATAATTTATGGTGAATTTTCAAATTCGAACTACTGCTACTAACCAAAAACTATTTTAGTACAAAATATTGTTAACTAGTTTATAACATATTTACTTCATTTCATTTAAACTGTATACATGCCATATAAATCTTTAAACATAAAACAAAAGCTACCGGAATTGGTTTGGATAGTGTGCCTTGTTGTGTTGATTCGATTTACAAACTTCACTTCAATTCAATCTACATAAAAATATCAAGCACACACAAGTAAGCTTATTGAAGCTTAGTAAGTTCATAGGTTTAAAAGTACTGCTTACCAAGCATAATATTTCCAAACAATAACAAAATATTTACTAAAGTTCCCTACCATTCAAAACCACTGTTATAATACTTCACATAGTTGAGCTCAACATTAACAACTACTCAATCTCTTTCATTTGGTTCACTTCTCTTGTATTACTTATTATCAAATTAGGAAACGACTTACGAAATTGAGTACGTCGTTGCTCAGTGCCACAATTCACAACTCAGTATGGTTTTCCCTATTAAAATACCATACCTACATTTTACAACTCGGCATGGGAAATGTCATACTTACGTTTCTTAACTCAGTATGGATTTGATAATACCATACCTACGTTTCACAACTCAGTATGGTTAATACCATACCTACATTTCACAACTCAGTATGGATGATGCCATACCTACGTTTCACACTTCACCATGGATCAACCCGTCAATTCATCACATGTCACGATACGAATGTACTCAATCCTGCGTTTTTCCTAATTTGAATTTCCACCTTATTCTTTCATTTTAACATAATTTTCACAATCCCACAGCAAATTCATATATCATAACACATTTTACCATTCAATCATTAATAAATAAACATGTAAATTCAACCATATAAACTTACCCGGCTGATTTGTAAAAGATATTAAAATTTAGGGACTATTTCGTAACTTTTTCTTTTCCTCGTTCCGCTTTGGATTCTTGATCTATAATGTAAAAATATTTTCACTAATTAGCATTTATTTCCTTTCTATTTAATTTCACAATTTATGCTCTTCAATTTTTGAAATTACAATTTTATCCCAAAATTTATAATTTTTACAATTTAGTCCCTGCTCAATTCACCCATCAATTGAACTAATTTTTCTCAATTAACACTTTATTTTATCATTATAAACTATTTCAAAACCTTTGATATTCTAAATTTCAACACCAACCTATAATTCATAACTTTTTCACAATTAGGTCCTAAATACCATTTTCTATCAAAATCACTTAATGAAACCACCTTAATATGAAACTAGAACTTTAATTTCATAATAATTCATCACAAAATTCCCTTAATCAGCCAGGGTAACTTCCAATTTCACCCACCAAATCAAAAACTAATGAATTCTATAAGTGGACCTAATTGTAAAAGTCATAAAAACATAAAAATTATCAACAAAAAGCAAGAATCAAACTCACATGATGTAAAAATATAAAAAACCAGATTTCTCCAGACCTCCTATGGTGTTTTGGCTGAGAAAATATGAAGAGATCTCTAGATTTTTCAATTTTGTCCTTATTTTATATGTTAAAATTGTAAAATTTCCAATTTTTCCCTTATTTTTTTTGCTAATTTTCTTGCCCTTTTCGTCCAGCCTATTCACTTTTAGGCTTAATTTCCCTTTAAATCCTCTTTATTTTAACACTTGAGCTATTAAATCCTTCTAGCAAATTTTGCATTTGTTACAATTTAGTCCTTTTTACTTAATTGACTACCCAA
Source organism: Gossypium longicalyx (assembly GCA_025698465.1). Lineage (NCBI taxonomy): Eukaryota > Viridiplantae > Streptophyta > Magnoliopsida > Malvales > Malvaceae > Gossypium > Gossypium longicalyx. The sequence continues at coordinate 106,948,352 of CM046997.1, read as the reverse complement.
ACGTTAAAATTTCTCAACCAAACTTTAATACTAACTTAATGACACTCCATAAATATTTCTAAAAATTTTTATGGCTCAGTTTTAAAATTTTAGGTCTCGATACCTCGTTTTTGACCAATTTTACCTAATAAATTCTTGTTCAATCTTGTTCAATCTTACTTGTTGGATTTAGTGATCTCAAATCACCATTTCCGACACCACTAAAATTAGGTCGTTAGAACACACCCGTATGGAAGGGGAACACACCCGTGTGACCATTTCGACATGGTTGTGCTGATGGCCAGTGTGTCTCACATGGCCTAAGCACAGCGGGACACGCCCGTGTCTTTTACCCGTATGGAATAAATTCTAGATCCACACCTATAGGGGTTTTCACACGGCTTGGCACAAGCCCGTGTCCCTGGCCCATGTTCTTCACACGGCGATGACACGCCCGTGTTCTAGCCCGTGTGCAAAAACTTGGACATTCTGTTTCTGACGTTAGCAATTCTTCAGAGTCACACGACCTTGGCACATGCCCATGTGCTAGGCCGTGCCCTTCACTACCTGTGTGGACAATATAAGGCTATTTACCAAGCCTCCTTGCCACCCTTACTTACACAACCTACACAAAGACAATCAAAACCAATACGAGCCTATCTCATGCCACCAAATCAGCCACATTAGACAACATTACATTTGTGTATTTTACCCATCTATGAAAATAACATCTTTGCATAAAATCAAAATGAATGTTAGCCATCATTCGAGGCTTAATATAAAGTGAGAGATTTATCCCAAGCCAACACATTTGGCCAAATTAATAATAACACAAAACACAAGTCTAATTCCCTATACATGCCATATTCAAAAATATAAATCCAACTATACCGAATGCTTTGGTTGATAGTGTGATCGATATCTCTGACTTCCATTGATCCTTGAGCTAGATAGGTGGCACTATAAGAAAATGGAAAAGGAGAGGGAGTAAGTATAAAGCTTAGTAAGTTGCACATAAATAAATATACAACACAACTTTACCATTCCTCAACAAGCTCATAATACACGAGTGGGCATAAGCAAAACTTACTCATCAATATTCAATACACATCATATAGCATATATTGAGCTCACATTTCATACATACCAAATAGGTATTTGTACCACTCACAACATGGTTATACTTTCCTCATTAACCTGAAATCATAAATTTCACCATTGAACCATTTTGAACACTATCGGATATTCAATAAGCCTTAAACATAGGGTAGGGTGTCGATGCCATGTCCCAGACATGGTCTTACACTGACACATCTCGTAGCCGATGCATATCCCAAACATGTCTTACACTGGCTTACGTCTCGAGGCCAATGCATGTCCCAGACACGTCTTACACTAACACTCGTCTTAATGCCGATGCCATGTCCCAGACATGGTCTTAGACTAGCTCACACATGTGACCCAAATGCCATGGCATGAATATCCGATATATTTCCTAAGGTTCGAACGAGAATTCTACTATTTCTATTTTCATCATACTTTTTCATTTCCATAACCAAGAAAATCATGCTATATTAATTCAATTACAAATAAAACACATATCATAGCGATGTAGTTGTAATATTTACATACAACTTACCTCGGATTACAAAATGTAGCGACTAGTCAATTTAGTCTATTTGCTTGGCTTTCCTCATGTCTAGGTTCGGATTCGATATTTCTTTATCTATAATAGCAAAATGTACTTATTTAGCCACTCAATAAAATTAGGCAATCAAAAATTTAAAATGGGGAAAAATGATCATTTTGCCCCTAGACTTTTGCAAAATGACAATTTTACCCGCAAGCCCGAAATTTGAGTTTTATCGAATTTCTTCATATCTTAAGCCTAGCCGAACCATTTTTACTCTTATAACAACTCCAAATTCCCACTGTTTCACATATTTACCCTCTATTTTACAACTTATGCAAAATGGTCCTTTTAGATGTTTTCATGAAAAATCCTTTCACAAAAGTTGTTTATTACGCAACAAAGCCTCATATTCTTCCATAAAATTTTAGAAAATACCCTAAATGCTATCATGGCAAAACCCTAGACTTTCAACCATTTTGCAAAATAGTCCCCTTAATAGAAAGCTTATGTTACATGGGTTCTAAAAATGCAAAAATCATCAACAAAGGGTATGGAAAACACTTACTTCTAGAGATGATACGTTGCTGCAAATTTCAAGCTTCAAAACTCTTCTCTTGGCTGATATTTTGGGTCAAGAAGAAAGAATAGATGAAAAAGATGAAGGCTAGGCATTTAGGGTATTATTTTATCACATAATATGACATCACTTACCTAACATTTTGATTATGTACTCTTCTTTGTCCTATTGCCAGCCAAGCTCTCTAAATAGGGTCTTATTTCCTTTTAAAGACCCCCAATTTAAGTTCCATGACAATTTAACACCCTTAGCTATTAATTCAAGACTTTTGCACTTAATGCTATTTAGTCCTTTTTCGCAAAGAGAATTTTGATGAAATTATCAATTAGTGGCTAAATTGAAAAAGGTGATAAATTTATGGTAAAATATGTGAATTTGTGAATTATTTGGGCTGCTATTAATATGTGTAAAAATAGGCTAGGCTTGTGTAATGATTAATTTGCATGAAATTTATTTTTCGAGCCTAGGGACTAAGTTGCAAAGAAATTAAAAGTATAAGGAAAAATGATAATTTTTCCAAAATTTCCATGTTGGAATAAATTGAATGAGAAGTATATTAAAATTAGTTAAATTTATTTCTATAGATCCTATCAGACCTCGTACAGAGTTAGATTGAGGCAAACAGAAAATATCTAATTAGACGCCTCCGTATCTACGTACTGTAACACTCCTCACCCGTATTCAACGCCGGGATAGGGTTATGGAGTATTACTGGACTTACAACACAATTATACATACTTATAGCATTCGTTTTCTTAATTAAAAACATTCATCATTCAATCTCATTCAATATGTCCCAAATATAAGCTTATAATGCCTTAAACATGCATTGGGATTGGTTCGAGACTAAACCGATAACTTTTAAAATATTTGAAACACTTAGAAAATTTTTCTCAAAATAGGGGACACACACCCGTGTGGCCAGGCCATGTGTTTCACACGACCACTAGACACACCCATGTCACAGGCCGTGTGAACATTCGAAATGGAAACACATGGTTGTGTCCCAGCCCATCTCCTACCCTGTGTCCAAACAAGTGGGATTACTAACTTGGGTCACACGGCCAACCACATACCCGTGTGTCTATCCTGTGTGCCCTTCGAAGTGGTCACAAACACCCATGTGTCAGGCTGTGTGCTAAGCCGTGCCAAACTTGTAGGGTATACTGACTTATGCCACACGGTCGATCACACGCCCGTGTGTGAAACCGTGTGGAGTATACTGACTTCATTTCAATTTTAACACCAGGGGACACACGGCTGTGTAACATGACTGTGTGTCACACACGACTGAGACACACGCTTGTGTCTATACCCGTGTGAACAAAAATAGGCTATTTACCAAGCCATTTTTCCAACCAATTTTTTTGCATACCTACACAATTCAAATGGTACTCACTCATAGTATAAATGGTCATCCAATTCAACCAAAATCAAGACTAAAATATACCATTTCAATTCCAACAACTAGCAGACTTACTATCACTTGTTTTACTCATTCAAATCATAACAACTTTACATATTCAAATCATCTAATTAAACATTTTCCAAACATGCATCATCATACATCAATCCACAAGCATATAGCTTCTCAATTATCAACCTTTAACATCTATAATACCAACTATCAATAACATTGCAAACCAACCTCAATCACTCAATATAAACCATATGCACACTTATATATATATAGCCAAACTAGCCAAATTAAGCCAAGTCTCTTAGCTATATGTACAAACCATAACATAACCATTCATAAGCCATATCAAATGGAAAAACTCACTACCAATATACATATCAAAATGACCATAATCCTATACATACCATATGACCAAACTATAAGCTCAAAAGTACCAAAATGATGGATGGATAGTGTGACGTAGTCTCTAACGATCCCCGAATCCGAGCTAGCTTTGAAATCACTATAAAACATGGGAAAAATAAACAAAGTAAGCTTTATAGCCTAGTAAGCTCATATGAAATAAACTCAACTAATCATAAATACACAATTCATCAATTTGAACTTGTTAATTCATAATTCATAAATACTAACAAACCTTCCACATGCTTAATCATATACTTATATCCGAACTTCATAACTTCTTCACTTTAAAGCTTGTATGATTCATATACATACCTGAACCAATCTGTAACAAAATCATACTCAAACGAAAAATTGTTGAAAACTCAAATTCTCGCACACTAAGTGCCAATACATAGCTGAAGCTATTTTAATCTCGCACACAAAGTGCCATACATAGCCGAAGCTATCTCGAATCGCACACTAAGTGCCATACATAGCTGAAGCTATCTTGAATCGCACACTAAGTGCCATACATAGTTGAATTGTCATCTAATATGATTGTAGTTGTGTATACACAATTTATGCAATATCAAAGCATTTAAAGCATAATTATAACAATGCTTATTACATACGAACTTACCTCAGATATTAAAACAGTGAATCGAGTCGATTAGCCGATAACTTTATCTTTTCCCCGATTCAAATCCGTATTTCTCCTTTCTTGATCTAAATATTTTCAAAATTGACTTATTCAATCATCTATTCATTCAATTTAGTCCAAAACATTAAAACATAACACTTTTGCCTGACATATTTTACATTTTTCACAATTTAATCCTTATTCCATAAAATCACAAATTAATGAAATTCCCAATAGACCCATGCTATCCGAATTACTATTATGCCCCTAACAGCCCATAGTTTTCATTTATTTCATATTTTAACCACTAACTTTACAAATTTCACAATTTAATCCTTATTTTTCATTTTCACTAAGAATCACTTAACAAGACTTGTTTAACCATAAAAAACCATTCAAAATATATTATTAACCATAAAAAATCATACATATTCATCAATGGTAAATTTCAAAATCTTTAATAGTTTTGCAAATTAGTCCCTGGGCTAACTGGTACTAGCTGCAACAATATTAAAAACGTAGAAATCATTCAAAACGAGACAAAAACCATACCTTAATGAGCTAGGAAAGCAATGGCCAAATGAAACCTAACAATGGCTTCTTCTCATTTAAATTTTTGGTCAAACACACTTTGAAGATGATGACTTTAATCTTTGTGTTATTATAATTAACCTTAATTGCTCAATTACCTATTTAACCTTATTAGTAATTCAAAATTTCAATTATGTCATGCCATTATCATCTACTATCATAATAATGGTCTAATTAGAACTTAAGGACCTTAACTTTAAGGTTCTATATCTATTAGATTCCTTTAGCTAATAGAACTTCACTTTTACTCTTTACGCGATTTAGTCCTTTTATCAAATTTACTAACCAAACGATAAAATGTCTTAACAAAATTTTCACACAATCATATTACCATGTTGTAGACATTAAAATAATAATAAAATAATAATTTTAACTTTGTATTTGTGGACCCGAAACCATTGTTAAGATTTCACTAAAAATGAGCTGTTACACGTGCACTTGTCGAGGTAAGTTCGTGTAATTAAATTGTACATTTATATATTTTAAATTGAATTATTTATTTGTGAATTGTATAATTGCCATGAATAAATATCGATTGTATATTCGACAATTAGCAAGCCTAGTTTGAACCTTAGGAATCCGTAGGATACAAATGACATGTCATTAGGGTCACCGATTTCAGCTCTTATTAGCTTCTGTTATTCAGTGTGCATGAGCTTCCCGTTATTTAGCACACATGAGCTTCCTATTTACAGCTCGTATGAGCATACATGTACATGAATTGACGGATTACAATTAAGTACACTTCGTGTGTATGACCCATGTATCCAACGATATTCTAAATGGTTCAAAGGGCACAATCCTGTTACGAGATTATATGAGTTAGATATGAACTATTACTGGATCTTATATGATTATTTGATGAATTCAACCATGTGTATTGGATCTTATATGATTTTCATGGCTAATATGTTGGTGATCATGTGTTTAGGCTTTTGGTAAAATTGGTTGAGATATGCTTTGTTTACTTACCTATTTTATGGATATATGGTAAGTTAAATTCTGTGTTATACGAACTTACTAAGCTTAGATGCTTACTCTATGTTATTTTCCATGTTTTATATTCGGAAGCTCGTACGGTTGGAAGTTGGTCGGAGCTATTTCACACTATCTAACGGTCCTTTTGTTACTTTCAGTAAATTAATTCCGGTTATAATGGCATGTATAGGTTAATTTGGCCAATGTTGGCATATAAGTGTTTTGTTGAGATTAATCACTTATTTGGCTTGTGTTTGGTATATTTTGATGTATATATATATGTGGTCTTATCTTATTTAATGTGTGTTTGATATGTTTTTAAGTTGTCATTTAATGTGTCTGAGGGCATATTGGTCGTATGTTGTAATAATACATGTTAATACTTGATTTTAGCTTGATTTGAATGCCTTGTCATGGCTTGTTGATGTGCAAATTGTTGTGTTTAGGTTGGTACCAAATTGGGTGAGAAATGTGGCTTGGAAATGGCGTATTTTTGTTCACACAGGCAGAGACACGGGCGTGTGTCTCAGTTGTGTATGACACACGGCCAGGTGACACGGTCGTGTTTCCCCTGTATCTTTTAAATTAATCAAATCAGTATGCTCACACGGCCTAGCACAAGGGCGTGTGGCTTGGTCGTATGACCCAAGTCAGAGAGTTACACGGGCACGGACACGAGCTGGGAAACAACCGTGTGTCCCTATTTTGAATGCCCACACGGCCTGAAACATAGGCATGTCTCCTGACGGTGTGAGTCACACGGCCTAGCCACACAGATGTGTGACCCCTACAGCTTTGAAAAATGTTAATGTTTTTCAAAAAATTCTTTGAGCATTCAATTTAGTCTTGACTTATTTCTAATGTGTATTTTAGGCCTTGAAGGCTCATATAATAGACAATATGTTTGTTTTCGATTGGTTTATGACCTGAATATTATATGATGTGAAATGCTTGAAATTTCTGTTTATTTGTTCTGTAAACTCCGGTAATGCTTCGTAACCTTATTTCGACGATGGATACGGATTAGGGGTGTTACACAATATCTGGGTTTAAAACAAGTTTATGTAACCTGCTAGATGCCATAACGTCTAGTTCAGGTTTGGAGTGCTACAGGGCATACAGGCTCATTTTAAGTAAGTATAGTTATGGCCGAGTTTTGGATTGCATTATCGAGGTCAGAATTTTGTAAACTTCGATGAATGATATGTATAATTGTCTAATCAACGAAATATGTTGTTTCTTTTGTGTGTGTTTTATCTCATGTGATAAGTATATAGTATATTTTATTTCAATTCTCATGGCATGTGACATTGTAGTTATTCTAATTAATTTGATTTGTTATTATTGAAATCTGACATATCTGTTCTGTAAAGCATGAAATCTCTAGCCTACAACTTTCTGTTAAACATATGATTGCAGGTTCAACATGCTTACTGTTCTGATTCTGTATTTGCATGCTATGTCACATTGCATGGGGTTATAAAATTGGACGTTATAAAATTATCTGTGATATCCTAATATGTTTATTACATTATCTATGCTTATGCTTGAGTTAAGTCACACACTGAGCTCCATAGCTCACCCAATTATTTGATCATTTCTGGCAATTTGCAGACTTAGGATTGGGTGGCATTCGAGAGCTCAGATCGATTTTATCGCATAAGATTTTATTAAATAATTATGAATTAAAATTTATGGACTTTTGGACTGTCAGACTAATTTTCGGGCTTTTATTTTGGTTTTGTTGAGTTTTTTAGATAATTAGTTTAAATATTTTGCATAATTTTTCTGTAACGCCCTGAATAATTTATTTCTATTTCTGTAAATATCTGACACAAATATGTATTTGCTTCAGTGGTTAAGTGTTCTAGGTGTGTGTGTGAGGTCCGAGGTTCAAGTCCCACCTTTAGCAAATTTTTGTTATTTTTAGATACAAGTCTTACCCTTGTTGAGTGGACTTATATAGAATTGTCTGTTAATCCATATCAAAATGAGCTTGCCAGCTCGGGTGGTAAGAGAGTTGGTGTCTTGGAGGTTCTGAGTTTGAATCCCTGTGTGAGCGAGGGTGTTTATTTTTGCTCGGTTGACTGATAGAGTTTTGGTAGAGCTAAAATTCTGAAGTGGTTAAGATTGAGGTGTTAGTGGGAAGTTGGGAATATCTAGTTGGTTTTTAATTTATTTTTATTTTCCCAAAAATTTCCTCAGTTGACGTTTTTTTTGTTGCTTCTCCTTCTCTGTGTTTTTTTTTTCTCTTTCGTCTTCCTCTCCATCTTTTGAACTTTGTTCCAATTAAACTATGGGATTTGTTGACTAATCGACGTTATGGTGTAATTGTGGCTTCTTTCTGTCCAATTTTCATTGCAATTTATTTCAGTAAGTTTGGGTAGGGTAGTTTTTCTTTCGTTTGGTAATTCTTTATTGATAGGTGTCGTTAATGCCGTTAAGGGGAAGATTAAGTGGCTCGAAATCGTCCATTGGTGACTTAGTTGTGTAGGAATTACCGTTGTTCGATCGAAGGTAAAGGTTGGTTGCTTAATTGATAAACGGACCGACTTGGGTTACATTTTAGTTTGGTTTTAAACATCTAATTCAGTGTTTTGTTGGACAATCTTAGGTGTTAAGTGGTTCGGGAGTGTTTCCGCGCCGAAATCGTACCAGGTGTGTACCACTTACGCAGAAAATTGAGCTTCGATGAAAGCTGAAAAACCACATTGTCTACGTCACACGGACGTGTGCCTAGCCGTATGGTTGGCCGTGTGCGAGACACGGCCTTGTGGCTGACGAGGGTATGGTCATGCACAAGACACGACCGTGTGGTGGTGTGAGTATGGCCGTGTGGGCCACACAGGCTAGGCCAAGTTGGGCATGTGGGCCCACACAGACGTTTGGGTTTTGGCTCAGGCCATGTGAGCCGTACGAGTAAGGTCAATCTGCGCGTGCGGGCCCACCTGGGCATGTGGGCCGAAAATTCTAAAATTTTCCATAGAGTCGTACAAGTCGTTACGATCGACTATGAGCCTACTTGTAACACCCCCAACCCGTATCTCTCACCGAAACTGGGTTACGGAGAATTACAGGAGTTTACAGATCAAACAGACAAAAATTTCAAACGTTTTATATCATCAAAACAAGTCATCAAAGCATCATTTTAATCCAAATTATAAACATATCAAATCCAAAACAATTTTGCCTAGTACATGAGCACTTAAACAAAGGATTAAATTCACGTGCACCTAACTTGCGCATGGGAAACAAAACCGTACGCTGAGTAAAAACTCAGTGGTATTTCTATAATCTGAATATTTTAAGATAAGAAATTTCAAATATGCTATTGAAATATAAACACATATTAATATTTAATTATTTCAACAACCATATCATATTTCATTTGTTTCACAAATATCTCAATTTTCATATTTGCTATATAAATAGTTTTTCACAATTTATTTCACATTTCATTATACAATTGCATTATCCATTGCATATTCATTTTATGAGTATACAACACATATATTCCATATATTTACAACATATTTCACATTCTATTTTCAATTCACTATTTCAATTCATTTCTCATACTATGCCATTTCAATATCAATTATAAAACTTTATTATTCATTTACCCCTATTAACACGACTTAGACTCGGACGGATATACGGATCTAACCAAAACACACCAGTTTGGCACCTAGTGCCTCATCGGATAATTCGAAGTAATAAATTGATACCCAGTGTCTCATCGGATAAACCGAAGTAAATTGACACCTAGTGCTTCATCAAATTAATCTGAAATAGTAAATTGACACCTAGCGTCTCACCGACTCGAAGTCGAAGAAATCCCTGAACTCTTCCAATCCTATGGCATGCCATCTATATCTGACTCAGTCTGATACAGTTAATAGGGTTCCAATTCACTTTTCAAATACAACCAATATTCATTTCTATTCAAATAATCAATATATTCAATATATATACCAATTCAATCAATATAAATTCAATAAATTCCTCACCTACTAAATCAATCCATTTAAATTGCAAAACACAGTAATTCTCACCTCAACACTTACCATATACATTAAATAAATATTACAACAATTAATAACTAGCTTCGGATTATAGAAATACAAACCAGGAATTTCGAGCTATTCCACATCGACTTTATCTTTTCCCTTTTCAGTCGAGGATTTCGGTACGACGTTAGCTACGGAATTAAAACAATTAAAATTCAGTAATACAGCATAATTTAATTTCATATTAAAATTTTCAATTTTTACTCAATATTTTCCTAATTTCCAATTTAGTCCTTAAACCGTGACTAATTTCATTTATTCGCAATTTAATTCTTTATTTTCATGCAAATTCCACTTTAGACTAAATTCAACTCCCTATTTTCACATAAATTCCTAAATTTCAAAATTTTCATAGTTTAGTTCCTATTATATAAAATTTACAATTTATTCTACAATTCAATTCTTTTTCATTTCTAACTTGAAAATTTATCAATTTAATCCCTAATACTAAAATTATTCAACATTAACAACACCTAAAAACTCAATGATTTCTAAAATTTTGACATGGGTCGAGTAATATTTAACACCGGGATTCCAAAAACATAAAAATTATAAAAAAAGGATTAAATTGACTAATCAATTGAGCTTTAAACTCTAAAACCCTAATTTCTCCTTTCTTTCTTTCCCTTTTTCTTTTCTTTCTTTTCTCCTTGTTTCATTTTTATTTTGTTGCTTTCTATTTCTTTTTGTTTCTTTTAGTTATTATATTATTATAATGTAATATATATACTTACATATTAAGTAAACATATTTTATACAATATATATTATATTACAACTTATGCCGTCTCAACTAAAGGCAATAGCATAATTGCTTCTTTAGTCCCTTTAATTTTTCTCTAATCTATAATTCAACATTCACCCTATATGCAATTTAGTCCTTATACCTAATTACTTTTAATTCAAGCAAATTCACTTAATTGAAACCTAATTAACTACATAGCTAGCTTTGTAAATATTTATTAAAAATATTTACGAGTCTGATTTACGGAAATGAGTCCCGAGAATGCATTTTTTTTAATTTGGTCATTTTTAATTAATTAACTATCAAAACATTAAAATTTCTTAACGGAACTTTAATACCATCTTAATGGCACTCTGTAAATATTTATGGCTCAGTTTATAAAAACAAGGCCCCGATACCTCATTTTTTAAAACCATTTGAACTTAATAAATCACTTATATAACATAAATTATCAAATCAAAAACCTTTTTTTAAAAATCATACTTGTCTCGTAAATATTAAATAATAATATTTACGAACTTACGTGTCAAATTTGGTGGCTCCGAAACCACTGTTTCTGACACCACTGAAAAATAGGCTGTTACACTACCGTAGGGTCGGTAAGGGCTAACCAAACCCTAACACTATGTGATCTGATAGTATGATATTATGATCTGAATATGACACTGTTATGCATGTCTGATTATTTTGTTATATGTTTATTTGATATCTGTATATGAGCATGTAAGCATGATAATTCTGAATATATATATATCTAATTGAGGTGGGATTTGTATATGTGAATGAAGTGTTCTATATGACGATCATCGCCTATATTCTGGCAGCTTGGTTATACATTATCTGATATGTGTCATAATGGCACAATATGGTGTGTAGGGATAGGTGGGTGTTTTTAACCCCACATGATGTGATGGGATGGTCGTAGTTGGTGTGTAGAGGGTGGGGGTAGGATTCTGTATATCTGTCCTGCATATTTGTTTCTGTTATCTGAATCTATAAAGGACTTAAGTCTGGATCTGAATCTGAATCTGAATCTGACTGTGTATGTGATGTCTGTATGTACAGCATGTTTATTTTTGTTGGGTTACACATTGAGTTTATCTAAACTCACTTCTGTTTGTTTGTATTGTTCAAGTAATCCACAGACTTAGGCGGATCGGTGCAGCAGAGTCTTGCGGTGACCACTAACTCTATGAACTGACTTTAAATAAAGATTTTAATTATTTAAGAATTGTTTTTGGGAGTTTTGTATAATTGGACTCTCGGAATTGTTTGGTTTAATTTTTGGGATTTGGATTTTTCGTTTTATACTTTATTTGCAACGGTTTTTACTAAAACAAAGGTTTTCTAAACTTACGAATGTATTTTAAGAAAATAACGATTACTATAACTTCTGCTGTAAATTACGTTTTGGCAAACAAATTAATTGAATAACATTTTCAATAATAGATATAAACGAATATGGATTTAAAAACTGGAATGATTTATTGTAACGACACCGTTTTCAAAACCATTCTTAGTGACATCTTTGGATTCGGCCATAACATTTAGGCCAGATTTGGGGTGTTACATTTTCTGTTATTTGAAAATGATGTTCGATTTTTTTTTCAAAATTGAAACGTTTAAGAATTTTTACCGCTACAAATTCAGAATAAGTGAATTTGTTTTCTAGAAAGATTAAATAAGTTAGTATTACTATTTTTAGTTTGATTTGGTGGGAAGTAATGTATGTTTTCGAAAATAATTATTTGACAATAATTAAGTTTTCTAGGAAATAAACGAAAATGTATATATATTTGCAAAATTACTAATGCAAGAACAAACAACATTTTGGGAAGCAAATAATCTAGCTTTAAGTAGTCAGTGTAGCCCTCAAGATCCAGTCATAATTTTTAGGTCGGGTTTGGAGTGTTATTGTAATAAGTTCCATAAAAACTTACCTGAGAAAACAACAACGACATGACATTAGTGACTAATCTACAATTTTTCCTTCTTCTTCAATTATCATCTGGTTGATAAATGTAACACCCCAAACCCGACCCAGACATTATGGCCAAGTCTGGTGTGTCACATTGAAGTGTTTTTCGAAAACCATGTTTTCATTGAAAACCCTTCTTGATGTTTAGAAACTTTTACCGTTTAGACTTGTATAAAACCTTAGCCTTATTTTTTTTTTCTCCAAAACGTGATTCATTGTAATAATCAAAACATTTTTAACAACCTTGTAAATCTTATGAGAAACTTTGAAAACTTGTAATCCTTTGTAGTGGCAGAAACATGTTTTTTTTAAAAACAGTTAAGTATCGAAAAATAAAACCTTCTTTGTTATGGCTTAAAGTGAATGGATACGACATACCAGGTAGGATTCAAGAAAAGAGGAGGTGAGTCAATTAGACTGCTTAAGTACCTAGCTCTTCCATGTTCCAATCCTAGACATGCACACATCCATTGCCACACTTTAAGCTTATTACTTGTCCACGAACAACAAATTAAGTTTAAGTCTATTTAAAACATTTATTTCCTTTAAAAACATTTACGTTGTGGAAGCTTTGCTCGGTTATCGTGATATTTTGAAAATAAGTAACTTTTATAAAATGCGCCCTAGAGCTAACCAATTTTAAGAAATCAATTTAAGTGATGTGAATCTCCAGTTGAAAACGATTTAAGTAATTTAAAAACCCAAAATAAAAATAATGGAGCGGCCTTATTACAAATTAAAAACCCAAAAACATAAAGGAAATAATCTAAAATGAAAGTGAAGGTATAAACACTTATTTTAAATAGTCCACATGGCCACACTGAATCCCTCCAGCTCCAAGTCCACCGATCTAAGGCTCACCTGTAAAGATGGGAAAAAGGGGGTGAGTTTGGAAAACTCAGTGTGTAAAGTATCCCAACCAGAGCCCAAATCAGTTCAAGCTTTACTGGGCCTAAGCCCTATTCAGAAATCAGTGTTAACTGGGCCTTAGCCCATATCAATATTAATCTAGGCCATAGCCTTTACAGTATCAGAGTATATTGGGCCTAGCCCATATCAGTATTAATTTGGGCCGTAGCCCTATTACAAGTCGAGATATATTAGGCCTTGCCCATATTAACACAGTTGGGCCCATTTCAATACAGTCTCATATGATTAATGCATGATAAACCCATCCAACCCAGCACTTGCCTCCGTCCATCCCTACACTTCCTGTGGGGATTAAATCACCCACGCCATCCCTACACTTACAGTGTTAGCACCGGTTGCGGCACTAATTATAATCCGCAGCAAAGCTGCTTATATTAGAATATGCGGCACAGCCACCAGAACGGGTTCTTCCTCCATAACATAACCCAGATCCCATGAAACAGATATACATGTCATGGCATACAACAAATAGAATCAGAATATCATGCATTTCAGTCAAAATTGACCCTAGGGGTATAACGGTCATTTTGCACCTAGAGGTAAAACGGTAATTTTCAGACTTAGGGGTAGTTTAATAAAATTTACTATTCTAGAGTTTACATACATATTCTAACCATTAACACATTAACAGAAGCACTTACCGAGCGTTTTTACCGAATTAGGCTAGTTAGCCCACTAACCCGTTTTTGGCCCATTAAGGTCAAATATACTGAAGTGCACGAAATTGCGCACTCTGTAATCATACCGCTTGTGATTACCAAAAATTAACAACCAAACCTGTAATGGCCTAAATTCAAGGTTATCGAAATAGTGGTTTCGTAACCACAAATCCGATTTAAAGAGAAATTTATTTTAATATTTATTCGGGACGGGTAATCTGAATTAGGGTCTGAATTTAGCCTGGACTGGTAATTCAGATCCAAGCTCATTAGAGTAATTGACGTTGCAGGGGATTTAGCCTAGACTGGTAATCCTGACAATACTCTATGAGTTTATATTACGAGGATTTAGCTGGACCGTAATCCCACTCGTAAGGATGAGGTTCGCGGGAGTGTGCTCTCTGAAATGGAAATGTGTGCACATGAATATGAATTGACGGACCCGAAAATGTACACTAAAAGTGTACCTCTGAAAATCCATCAAAATTTCAAGAAATTCAACGGGATAAATATTAAAAAAATAATAAGGGAATGGTAATCATGGTATTGATGAGTTCATCAATCATGGTATATATTATTGACACATGAAAATTATTGGATTAACTTGAATGTTGAGTTGTGCATGGTAGGGTAATAATGCATTGAATGGATATATGAATGTTTATTACATTGTATTGAAAATATTAGGTAAATATAATTCTTGTTACATGGGCTTACTAAGCACAAAGTGCTTACCCTGTTTCATTTTCCCTTGTTTTGTAGTGTTAAGAGCTCGGAGGTCGGATTTGGTCAGAAGTACATCACACTATCAACCTCAGGATTTCAGTATATAAAGAAACTTTATTTTGGAAATCAATGGCATGTATAAGCTAATAAAGTAAATGATTCTGTGAAATGAATGTAAAGTTAGCCATTGGTATGGTTAACAAACCTGGTTTTGGGTATGTGATGACGTTATCTTATAAATATGCAGGAATTTATTTTGAAAATATGTTGAATTGGTTTGGTTGATGTTGATTGGTCTCGGTTTAAAATTTGCAGGGAAGGTTAGATATCTATAAAAGGGGATATATTGAGTAAAAAAAATCGTAAACTCCGGTAATGCCTCGTACCCTATTCCGGCAATGAGTACGAGTAAGGGGTATTACAAAACCATCTCACGAGTGCTCGTACGCTCGCAAGTTCACAAATACCGGCTTTTTGACTTTTCGGCTTTTACCGATCTAGTCTATGAGTGGGTGTCGTTTACACACCTGATTTAGAACGGTACGTTGGCGAGATCCACACACACGAACTGCCTACAATTGGATTACTACCACGTCAATCTAAATATCGAAAACAAAACTACGTATTTAACCCCTTACCATATTCGGCCAACACAGCCTTAGATCCCAGAGTTCTTTACCTTTTGCTGAAATATGGGTTAGATCTGATGAGCCAACCAAATTAGTCTTCAAGCCCTTTGTTGTACGCCCCCTTTGCTCATGCTAACGCTTACACAACCAAACAGAAAGAGGCACAAAACCCTTAGTCCAAAACGCTAGCCAACCATAAGGGTTTCGGTTTTTCTTAATTCCCGAAATAAAGAAATAGTTTCGAACACTTACCACCAGTTCCACTTTAGTTCTTATTCGATTCTGATGTAGATCTAACCCTCAAACCCTAGCAGAAGTCGGCCCTTTTTTGGTCTAAAGATTCGGCTATGCTCCTAAAACTATGGGGTTTTCGGCTTTTTGAAACAGTGAAGAAGATAAGATATGAGAGTTTTGTAGTGGCTTTGCCCGCACAAGGACTCGAACCCGCACCCTTGTGGAACTCCTAGCACCCTACTACCACTACGCCACAAGCGTCCTTGTAGCATAACTCGGTCGCAACTATTCTTAAACCTTACTTTAGTGCGACCTGGCTTCTAAAATAAAAACAAGCCTTTGCATGCGCCAACCCTCGAACCTAGGCACTATACCACACTCCTAGCGCCTCTGCCACTGGACCGAACTTCCCTTTGTGTTACCTTTTAACCCCCAACTATATATAAGGCTTCCCTGCGTCGTTCCCTGATATAAAGAAAAATAAAACACTTTTGCACATGCTGGGAGTCGAACCCCAGCTTTCCTTCCCACTACTTAACATGCTAACCACTGGGCCAAGTACACTTCTTCATGCCCAATCTTGCCCAATTTATTTTATAAGCCTTATGCCCAGATTCCCTCTATGAGGCAAAAATTAAGACAATTTTTTTCCTAGAGTTTAAACACCAAAACAACAATCCTTTTATATATATATATATATATATATATATATATATATATATATATATATTCTTATCTAATAATAATAATTATAATAATAATAACTTTATAAATATATCTAATAATAAAAAATTTCAAATATCAATAATACAGTAAATAATAATAAAAATTTTCATAAAAATTTTTCAAACATATATACAGTAATATTTTTCTAATAATAAAAATTTTATCTCATAATACTAATTAAAATTTCATAAAAATTTAAAATATCCGTAATAATAAATACAGTAAAAATTTTCTAGTAGTAATTTAATTCAAATTTTTTTTCTTAAACGATAATATTTAAAACTTCTTAATTATTCAGGTTTTCTTCTATCCGAATCCCAGACTCAAAGCCCGACTCTTCTAGGCCCAAAAATTGGGGCGTTACAATTCAAGTTTCCATTTATAATAATTTTTTATAATTTATCAATTCCAATTACCTTATATCATTCTATTATAAATACAAGTCAGCTCAATTCAGTTTTCGGAAGTTCCCTAAAGTTTTGAATTTCATTAAATTTATTCTTTAAAATCAAAATAGTTATATCTTTCAAATTTAAGTTTCATTTTTCAATCCGATTTCAATTTCATCCTTCTATAACTCTCTATTATTTATAATTATAGAAATTTCAAACCAATTTTGAAATATTTACACTTTAATTCCTAAGTTCAAAACAAAAAATTTTCACTTTAGAAATTAATATTTTTTCACATCTAAGCATCAATTCTAAATAAATCGCACAAATTTTATGATTAGCTAAATCAAGCTTCTGAGACTTCAAAAATATAAAAATTACAAGAAAAAAACTTAAAATCAGTTATCAATTTGAAGAACATAGCTTGGCGGAATGCTAAGAGCTTAAAAATGGCTTCTTTTGTTTCTTTTTCTTGCAAACGGTGGAGAGAAGAGGGAATTGAAGATTGACCATATTTTTCTATTATGTTTTAACATATAATATTAATAATTTAATCATAATTATACTTTGGTGAATGTGACAGTGGGGAGATACGTAAAGTATATAACATTATACTTTTTGCAAGCAGTTGGCTGGTCTACCCAAGAGTGATCAAAGTTTGAGCTCCCTTCAATGAGCCAATTTTTGCCTATAATGGATAAAGGCACTTTGTTTAGTTCAACTGCTAACAGAATAATGTTAAAATGAAATTAAAACAAGGTGGGATGGTCACACACAAAAAAAAAAATATTAATATCGTGTTTGGTTGGTCGAATTTTATATTATGTGATGTAATATTATATTTTAAAATAAGATTATATTATTTAAATTCTTAATATTTTGAACATCTCATACTATAATCTCATACAAATAGTATTAAAATATACTAATATAAAGTGTAATTAACCTTAAAATTACAAGCATAATATTAAATTTTAAATCTAATTAAAAATAAATTTTCCTTAATATTGAAACAACTCATTTTATACATTAAAATTATCAGTATTATATTTACCTTGATGATTTATATATTAGTATATTAATTATGATTATAATTATGGTGGGTAATATAATCGCTTTCCACTAATTATTCTAACTATGATTTATAAATTTATTTCAACATCATATATTTACTTATTAATACATAAATTATAATAATTTACCATAATTTTATGGAAATTGAGATTAAGAAACATTAAGAGAACAAATTCTATAACAAAGACAATTTAGAAAAAATGTACTTTTAGGTAATTTCGAGTACTCTTAACCAAACACAAAAATTCAAATCAAATGAACCAAATAAGAAAATATAATATACATAACATCCCACTTGCAATCTTACATTCCCGTAATCTTATTATGAAAAGTAATCTTATATTACTCGAACCAAATGCTATCACAAACTATTATTCAAATAAAAAACTTTTTTGTTGAATATATATACACACACATAATTTTTATAACATTTTTTCATATATTTGGTATATTTACGTAAAAATATTTGACATAGATTGAGCACCTCCTTAACATAATCCGACCGTAAGTCAAGTATGTAGATGAGAAATTGGTACAAACAACGTGGAGCCAAATCCCACCAAACCATCTCTCATCCTCTCCTATAAAAGGCTTGCTACACATACACAACATTTCACACACAAATACACTCAAAATTCTTTTCTTTCTATTTGGTTAACCATGGCTCATAACATTTGTCACCCTTTCTTCCTTTTCCAACTTTTACTCATTAGTGCCTCACTAATGATCGGTAGCCACGCTGTCTCAGTAGCGGCTCGACGTTTATTCGAGACACAAACAACCTCATCGGAGCTGCCACAATTGGCTTCAAAATACGAAAAGCACGAAGAGTCTGAATACGAAAAGATAGAATACAAACAGCCAAAGTATCACGAAGAGTACCCAAAACATGAGAAGCCTGAAATGCACAAGGAGGAAAAACAAAAACCCTGCAAACAGCATGAAGCGTACGATAAAGAAAAACCCGATTTCCCCAAATGGGAAAAGCCTAAAGAGCACAAGAAATACGAAGTCGAATATCAGAAAATACCAGAGTACAAGGAAAAACAAGATGAGGATAAGGAACATAAAGATGAAGAGTACCACAAGTCACACGAATCGAAGGAGCACGAAGAGTACGAGAAAGAAAAACCCAAGTTTCCCAAATGGGAAAAGCCTAAAGAGCACGAGAAACATGAAGTAGAATATCCGAAAATACCCGAGTACAAGGAAAAACAAGATGAGGGTAAGAAACATAAAGATGAAGAGTGCCACGAGTCACATGAATCGAAGGAGCACAAAGAGTACGAGAAAGAAAAACCCGAGTTCCCCAAATGGGAAAAGCCTAAAGAGAACGAGAAACACGAAGCCGAATATCCGAAAATACCCGGGTACAAGGAAAAACAAGATGAGGGTAAGGAACATAAACATGAGTTCCTAGAGCATGAAAAAGAAGAAGAGAAGAAACATGAGAAAAAGGCAGAGTACCCTGAGTGGGTTAAAATGCCTGAATGGCCGAAGTCCATGTTCACTCAGTCTGGCTCGGGCACTAAGCCTTGAACCATATGACATTGGTGCATCTACCATCATCATGCAATAATTTCATGGTATATCGTAATTATATTGTTAATAAAAAAGATGGTGAGTGGGAAATGTATGTGTGCATTCCTCTATGCACCAATGGTGAATCTCTTTGCATACATTGAGATTTATATTGTTTGTTATAGTGAAATTAAATTTGAATGTTGTATCTAATGTTAACATCACTTGGCTTGATTTATGATTTAATGAAGTTTATGTTATGTATTTTACTTTAATGATATTGCATGTATTGTTAATTTAACATAGCTTGATCATTATACTCGCTTCATCTGTTAATTATAAATTGCACCGTCTTGTTTAAACTTTTACAAGTTAAGACATGTATAAATATATGATAATATAATTACAAGTTTTAATTCAATGTTAGCTATTTTAGTATGTTATTGATGATCATATATAATTCAATCTTAATTACATTTAAAAAATTCCACTTAAAATTTTAATAAATAATAACAAATAATTATTGTAATATAATACACAACCAAAAATGAAATAAATAAAATAAAAAATCAAATAATTGTTATAATATTGTAATATAATATGTACCATATTCTTAACTGAATTAGGGTCTAACCTATAATTCCTAAAATTTCAGTTTAAATATTTTTATACTTACCATATAATTAGAACTCTTTTTAAATAAATTAAAATTTTAATTATACTAATTTAATTTAAACTCTTAATTATCTTAACTAAAATCTAAAATTTTATTTAACCTATTAATTAAATTCCTAATTATCTTATCTAAATTAAAACTCTAAATATCCTAATTTAATTTAAATTCTTAATTATCTTAATTTGTAACCTCCTCCACTCGGCTAGACGCTAGACCGAATCCGGGAGATTACAACGGGCACTGAGATGGCCTAGTAGTGATCGGGGTTTAAAAACAGTCGATTTTAAAATATTTATTTATTTTTAAAGAAAATTTAGTCTATTTTTAGAAAAACACATGAGTTAACAAAAACGATTTATTTTAAAGTTTTTCTTATAACAGGATCTATTTTTGTAAACTTAGTTAATTTAATTAAACTTTCAAAAACTTATTATAAACTTAGCAACGGAAAAATGGCATTAACTTAATTTTAATAAAAACCATGCTTCATTCATAACTTAAATAAAAATTCATATTCTAATGGCCTAAATGATTTAAATGTCATGCATGCCTAAGTAAAAACCGTAAATTAGGTCCCATGCCATAAGTCAAAATAAAATAATATAGTCTCTAAACGGGGTTCCAATTAATTATATTTCTGTTAGGTGAAATTTGTGAGGCGCTTACTCTCAAGGCAAGTTAAGGATTTAGGCAATCTCCTCTTCTAGGGTAAGTGTTTTTATGCGAAATTAGGGCCTGGCCGATGTTAGGTGGTAATGGTCGAATGCCTATTGTTCTTCTATGTGAAATTCGGCCATAACTTCTATTCCAGGTTTGGAGTGTTACAGGGCGTGTGGGCTCATTTTGAATAAGTATAGTTAGGGCCGAGTTCTGGATTACATATTCGAGGTCATAGATTTTGTAAACTTTGATGAATGATATGTATGATTGTTCGATCAAAAAAATATGTTGTTTCTTTTGTGTGTGTTTTATCTGATGTGATAAGTGTATAGTATGTTTTATTCCAATTCTCATGGCATGTAACATTGTGGCTATTCTAATTAAATAGATTTGTTATTATTGAGAACTGACATATCTGTTCTGCAAAGCATGAAATCTCATGTCTACTGATTTCTGTTAAACATACCATTGCATGTTTAACATGCTTACTATTCTGATTTTGTATTTGCATGCCATGTCACATTGCATGGTGTTGGGATGATATGGTAAGGAGGAAGTTTTGACAGTTTAATGATCTGCACTATCTGGTGGTTTAACCACATATCTATTCTGGCAACTTGACTGCGATTAGCGTGGCTCGACCACCAATATCTGTTCTAGTAGTTTATCTGCGACTCTGATGGCATTGTCCACAATTATCTGTTGGTGTGTTTTGGATGGACGAGTTCTGGGGAACTCTATTTGGAGTGTAGCGGAGTTGGGTAGGAAATTTTTGAAAAAAAATTGCATTGTATTATTCTGAAAAATACTGCATTAACATAATTATGCATTCTCAATTTTGGCCAATTGAACGTTATAAAATTCTTTGTGATATTCTGATATGTTTATTACATTATCTGTGCTTATGCTTGAGCTAAGTCACACATTGAGCTTCATAGCTCACCCAATTATTTTATCATTACAGGCAATCCATAGACTAAGGATTAGGCAGCGTTTAGGAGCTTAGATTAGTTTTCTCGCATAAGATTTTATTAAATAATTATTAATTAAAATTTATGGACTTTTGGAGTGTCGGACCAAATGACACCAATTGCATGATTAGCTAGATCAAGCTTTGAAACTTCAAAAATATAAAAATTACAAGAAAGAGACTTAAAATCACTTATCAATTTGAACAACAAAGCTTGGCCGAATGCTAATAGCTTAAAAATGGCTTCTTTTGTTTCTTTTTCTTGCAAACGGTGGAGAGAAAAGGGAAATGAAGATTGACCATATTTTTTTATTATGTTTTAACATATAATATAATAATTTAATCATAATTATACTTTGGTGAATGTGACAGTGGGGAGATACGTAAAGTATATAACATTATACTTTTTTGCAAGCAGTTGGCTGGTCTACCCAAGAGTGATCAAAGTTTGAGCTCCCTTCAATGAGCCAATTTTTGCCTATAATGGATAAAGGCACTTTGTTTAGTTCAACTGCTAACAGAATAATGTTAAAATGAAATTAAAACAAGGTGGGATGGTCACACACACACAAAAATATTAATATCGTGTTTGGTTGGTCGAATTTTATATTATGTGATGTAATATTATATTTTAAAATAAGATTATATTATTTAAATTCTTAATATTTTGAACATCTCATACTATAATTTCATACAAATAGTATTAAAATATACTAATATAAAGTGTAATTAATCTTAAAATTACAAGCATAATATTAAATTTTAAATCTAATTAAAAATAAATTTTCCTTAATATTGAAACAACTCAGTTTATACATTAAAATTATCAGTATTATATTTACCTTGATGATTTATATATTAGTATATTAATTATGATTATAATTATGGTGGGTGATATAATCGCTTTCCACTAATTATTCTAACTATGATTTATAAATTTATTTCAACATCATATATTTACTTATTAATACATAAATTATAATAATTTACCATAATTTTATGGAAATTGAGATTAAGAAACATTAAGAGAACAAATTCTATAACAAAGACAATTTAGTAAAAATGTACTTTTAGGTAATTTTGAGTACTCTTAACCAAACACAAAAATTCAAATCAAATGAACCAAATAAGAAAATATAATATACATAACATCCTACTTGCAATCTTACATTCCCGTAAAATCCTATATTACTTGAACCAAATGCTCTCACAAACTATTATCCAAATAAAAAAATTGTTGAATATATATATACACTTAATTTTTCTAACATTTTTTTTCATATATTTGGAAGATTATATTTTGTATATTTAGGTAAAAATATTTGACATTAATTGAGCACCTTCTTAACATAATCCCACCATAAGTCAAGTATGTAGATGAGAAATTGGTACAAACAAAGTGGGGCCAAATCCCACCAAACCATCTCTCATCCTCTCCTATAAAAGGCTTGTTACACATGCACAACAATCCACACGCAAATACACTCAAAATTCTTCGCTTTGTATTTAGTTAACCATGGCTCATAACACTCGTCGCCCTTTCTTCCCTTTACAACTTTTACTCATTAGTGTCTCACTAATGATTGGTAGCCACACCATCTCAGCAGTGGCTCGACGTTTATTCGAGACACAAACAACCTCATCGGAGCTGCAATAATTGGCTTCAAAATATGAAAAGCAGGAAGAGTCTGAATACCAAAAGTCGGAATACAAACAGCCAAAGTATCACGAAGAGTACCCAAAACATGAGAAACCTGAAATGCACAAGGAGGAAAAACAAAAACCCTACAAACAACATGAAGAGTACCACGAGTCCTACGAATCGAAGGAGCACGAAGAGTATGAGAAAGAAAAACCCGAGTTTCCCAAATGGGAAAAACCTAAAGAGCACAAGAAACACGAAGTCGAATATTCGAAAATACCCGAATACAAGGAAAAACAAGATGAAGTTAAGGAACATAAACATGAAGAGTACCACGAGTCACATGAATCGAAGGAGCACAAAGAGTACAAGAAAGAAAAACCTGAGTTCCCCAAATTGGAAAAGCCTAAAGAGCACAAGAAAAATGAAGTCGGATATCCAGAAATATCCAAGTATAAGGAAAAGCAAGGTGAGGGTAAGGAACTTAAACATGAAGAGTGCCACGAGTCACACGAATCGAAGGAGCACGAAGAGTACGAGAAAGAAAAACCCAATTTCCCCAAATGGGAAAAACCTAAAGAGCATGAGAAACACGAAGTCAAATATCCAGAAATACCCGAGTACAAGGAAAAACAAGATGAGGGTAAGGAACATAAACATGAGTTCCCAAAGCGTGAAAAAGAAGAGCAGAAGAAACCTGAGAAAAAGGCAGAATACCCTGAATGGGCTAAAAGGCCTGAATGGCTGAAGTCCATGTTTACTCAGTCTGGTTCAGGCACTAAGCCTTGAATCATATGACACTGGTGCATGTGCCATCATCATGCAGTAATTTCATGTTATATCGTAATTATATTGTTAATAAAAAAGATGGTAAGTGGGAAATGTGTGTAACACCCTCTAATCCTTATCCGTCCCCGGAACAGGATTACTGGGCATTACCGGTTTGTACAGTTCAATTAAAGTCATTTATTAAAATAAATGTTTCTAACTCTGCAAATTAAAACTTCAACTAATACAATTTGCCAACATTTAAATAATCCAAATACACTTAAATATACTCAAATCTTACTAATCTAAAACATTTTATAACCTATCCAATGAATCTTTTTAAATATATCACTTACTTTATCAATTTTTAAAATGACACACACATAAGACACCCTAGGTACATGCCATTATCAACAATTAACACGCTTTACCTCGTTGAATTCGGGATCGACCTGGGATGCTGATTCGACATTCTCACTTTAACTTAACCTGCGCACGGAAATAAACCGTATGCTGAGTATTCCATACTCAGTGGTATTACTATAATTCAAATTATAATAGCAATAAAGAATTATAATTACCAAACATGTAACTATCTAATTTCTCAAATATAAATTCATTCTTAAACTTTCATTAATTAATAATAACAATACAATTTTTTGGCTATTATTCAATTTCCATCACATGTCATATGTAACAATTTCAATCACTACATGAACATTAAGTTCATGCCTTTCATCTTTCAATCTCAATTTCAATCCATAATTCAATTCCATTCCTTTCAATATTTCAATAATATAATCAATCAATTTATTTTAAATTTCTCATTTCAGTTGTTCACCCTATTAACAAACTCGGACTTTGACGGATACACGGATTCTAACCCAAACACACTAGTACGGCACATAGTGCCTTATCGGCCGAAGCCGAAACAGTAACAGTAACAGTAACAGTAGCAGTATGGTACACAGAGTACCTCATCGAAACAAATTTGAAACAAGATAAAGAATAGCGATAACGATATGATGAGTAGGCACATAAGTGCACGATCGATGTTTCGGCAAAACCCGTACTCTTCCATATCCTATGACATGCCAACTATATTCGACTAGCCCGACTAGTTAATAGGGTATTTAATTCACTTTTCAGTTTTCAATTAATTCATATTTTAATTAATTAACTATATATTTTCAATTCAATATAATTCCATTCACTTTCATTTCCAATCCAAGATCACTTTTCAATTACAATTTCACATTCACATCAATTTACTATTCAATTATACATACACATTCACCATTCAATTCAATTCTCATTCAACTCAAATATCAATACTTACCTTATAACTCACTTATTAAATATAGAATTATATAAAATATTTAATAAAAAGTAATTTGAATTATAGTAATACAAACCGTGAATTTCTCGTTTTAATCCTTGATAGCTTTCTCCTTTCCTTTGTGCGCCGATGTCTTGGGTTCTTTGTTAACTATGAAAATAATAATTTATAATCATCAATACAACACAATTCAATTTAATCCATGAGCCTAAACATGCAAATTTAACTTCTTCTTCTTTTTTTACATATAATTCCACTATTTACTTATATATTCATTCAAAGCTGTCTACTTGAGTCATTGTTACTAAATAATTTATATCTTGACTCCAAATTAAGATCCGATAATTTTCCTTGAAACTAGACTCACATATCTTCTTACCATAAAATTTTTATAATTTTTAGTTTAGCCAATAAGTACAGTTTATTCTTTAAAGTTTCCCCTGTTCTGCTGTCAAACAGTTCCAACCATTCTTCACTAAAAATTAATTATCTCCTTGTACAAGATTCAGACGATGTTCCCGATTGATTATATTGAAAATATATTCATTAAATATTTTAAACATATAAATTCCAACCCATAACTATTTTTATACAATTTTTAATGATTTTTCAAAGTCAGAACAGGGGAACCCGAATTCATTCTGATCTTGTATCACAAAACTTATAATATCTCATGATCTACAATTTCGTTGCTTACACCGTTTCTTCTGTGAAAAACTAGACTCAATAAGCTTTAATTATATATTTTTTTCATTCTCTATTTTGATTTTCACAATTTATGGTGATTTTTCAAAGTTATCCTACTGCTATTGTCCAAAACTGTTTTGGTGTAAAATGCTAATAACCAAATTTACAACACCAATTCACACTTTATTTCTATTCAAATTTCATTCAAACTCAAATTTAACTATTAAATTTCCAGTATATTTTTCTAATTTTGAAATTTCATCAATTTAGTCCCTACAACATAAAACTTATGAATTACTTTATAATTCAATCCTTATTTCATTTCTAACTTGAATTCCTATCAATCTAACCCCTAATTCATCTTTTTATTCAACATGAACAATATTTAGAAATCTAATAACTTTCAAAATATTATTTTAATTTCATTAAAACTTTATTCTAAAGTTTTTAAAACATTAAAATTAAGTAAAAAGGACTAAATTGACTTACCTATTAAATTTCCAAGCTTCAAAATCCCTATTTCCCCTTTTTCCTTTCTTTTTTCTCCTTCTTTCACTGCTCTCTGTTTCGTTTGGCTTTCTGTTTCTATTTCTTTTCTTCTTCTTTTTTTCTTTCTTTATTTCATTAAACCATTTTATATATATATATATATATATATATATATATATATTATAATAACTTAATAAATATTAATTATAAAAATCTATTTAATAACAAATATTCTTTTAACATTTGTATCCATTTATATTATTACACTTGTTTTTCTCTAATCTATTTATTATATAAATATCTTTTACTTAATATAATTTAATAATATGCTTATATAATAAGTAAATATACATGTATTTTACAAATGTACATGTACTAATATTACACATGTCATTATACATACCATACATTTGTCAACTTTTTATTTATTTTTCACATAAAAATCTTATAATATAATTATTTAATTAATAAATACCTTTTATAAATAATAAATATCTATTAATACTTAAATACAAGCATTACAAGTGTATGTATTTTTTTATACACTTGTACCCAATCATTACCACACATTTGTCTTACATTTATTTATCAATTTAATAATAATAAATATATTAATATTTACTTAAATAATAAGCAAATACATACATGTATTACAAATGTGTGTATTATATTTATTACACTTGTATTTTATTTTTGTCATACACTTGGCACTCTTTTTGGCTTATTTACTTATTTAGTCCTTTCAATTTTCTTTATTCTATAATTAAACTTTCACACTTCATTCAATTTAATCCTTTTATCCAATTATCCTTAATTTAAGCTAATTCACTTAATTAAACTCTAATTAACCACTCGATTAACTTCGTAAATATTTTTAATAAATATCTACTAATCCATTTTTCAGAAACGGAGACCCGAAAATACACTTTTTCGATAACGGTAAAATTCGGGTCATTACAATGTGTATGTGCATTCCTCCATGCACCAATGGTGAATCTCTTTGCATACATAGAGATTCTGAATAGTTATAGTTTATGTTATATTGTATAGTCTAGTGAAATTAATTTTGAATGTTGTATCTAATGTTAACATCACTTGGCTTGATTTATGTTTTAATGAAGTTGTATTTTACTTTAATGATATTGCATGTATTGTTAATTTAACAAATCTTGATCATTATACTCTTCTACTATTAATTATAAATTCAACCATCTTGTTTAAACTTTTTACAAGTTAAGACATGTATAAATATATGACAATATAATTACAAGTTTTAGTTTAATGTTAGCTATATTAGTATGTTATTGATGATCATGTATGATTCAATCTTAATTACATGTTATGATTTCAGTTAACCATAATTTATACTATCATGGCCTTAATTGCACAAAATAATGCACTAAAAATTGTTCAGGAACCATTCAGGGACTAATCTGCATAAAACACAAAATTCTAGGCAAATTTATAAAATTTAAGAAACAAAGGCACATGGCCGTGTGAAAAACGTAATTCTCAAGTTTTTAGGGGAAATAGTTGTGTTGCAGGCCGTGTGGTCCACACAGGCGACCACACGCCCATGCGGCAGGCCATGTGGCCTATACCAGTCTCGATTTTGCCTCGATTTTCATGTAAAAGAACACACACCTGTTATTGAAAGACTAACCGATGTCCCTCACCTTCAAATATGGTCTGCAACACCTAGATTGAGTCTTTCAAATGGGTTTTACACAAGAATTAGATATTGATTTCAAGATTTACGAAACTTTTTCGAGAAAATAGTAAAAGATTCGTAAACGGGTTGAAAGATTAACGAAAAATAATGAAATCCAAGAATTGATGAGTTCTAACAATTGAAAATGAGAAAACTTATCGATCTTAATAAGAATTTTAAGATTATTGATGCAAGATTCAACGATTTGATGGGAAACAATTTAATCGGGACTTGATTGCGATTTAGGATTCAAAGTTTAATTTCAACAAAGAAAGCAGAATTTTATGAGAAAAAATGGGAAAATAGTTAATAAAATGATATATTTATAGAGAAGAGAAAAAGAGTTCAATTTAGGGTTGAAAAGGATTCAAAATCATAGTTTAAATAGGAAAAGTTATTAAATACCAATGCTTTAAAAATTCAAGGGGCTAATTGGGCAAAAAACCCTGCTTAACCAATTGGGCTATTGCCCACTTTTTGATCATTTTCTACCACATTTAATTTTTATACTAACTTGGTTTTCATTTTTTATTGCTAAAACAATAATGAGGAAAAATGCAAATAGTGGGTTTAAACCTTAGCTCTTTTAAGTAATCTACTAAACTCTCAACCACCTAGACTAAGACTCATTTTGTGATGATTTTATGAATTTTAACCCTATGATTTTTGGGGTGTTACATAATTAACATCTAATGTAACCTCCCCAATCCGGCCTAGACATTAAACCCAAATTTGGAAGATTACATTAGCCACAAAAGTGACCTAAAAAGCTAATGGAGTTTTGAAAACGATCATTTTGAAACGTTTGTTTAATTTTTAAAAAAAATTAGTAAAATTTTGATTTATTGTGCATCAAAATTATGGTTAAATTATAGCAACGGAATATGATAGTTGTTAAAGTTTTAATAAAAATCGGGGTTCATGCATACTATTAAATGCCCTAAAACTTAATTAATTTGTAGATAATAACTTGTAGATAATATGTGGATGAACCACCAGAATTGCAGATTAATAATCTGCCAGAACTTCCTCATTTTCAAAATGTCTCATCTCATGCAATAAAACAAGACATGCTTACATGCTTAGAGCAGATCATATCAAAACGAGTAACATGCTTATTATTAATCAAATATGGCACCAATATTCATGCTTTTCAAATAATCGTGATAGAAGCCAAAACACATGCTTTTCAGGGATCCAATTTAGCGGTGTCATAAGGCATGTTATATGAACACTCATAAATACGGATTCAAACAACATAATTATTTACAATTCATGCAAGTATAAACAAATATACTAATAATTCAATCAATTATATAATGGATTCTAGCATTATTCATGTTATCAGGGGCTTAATTGAATAAATTTAACACTAAAATAGTTTGGAAACTAATCAGGGACTAATCTAAACAATTCCTAAAATTCTAGGTCAAAATTGTAAAATTGAGTTTGGAAGATTAACGAGGAACAATGTAATTTCAAATTTTTACGGGTTCTACTAACTGAAACGAGAGTACTTACTGATCTTTTGATGAGAATTTGGAGATGAACGATGATAAATTCAACGATCGGTAGAAGAACAAATTAAATCGAGAATTGATTTCGATGTGGGGTATTTAAGAACGATTTTAAGTAATGTAAAGAAAATATTTGCAAAGGAAAAAGAGAGCAAAAGTTCAGTTTTAATTGGAGGAGTCCATAGTTGTATCATGATTTGGGAAGGAAACTAAAAACTTGGGTATTCTAATTTTGAGGACTGATTGGGGAATTATTCCCTCCAGCCGAAACAAAAAAGAAATGGGAGAGAGGTTGGCGCGAGTTGAACCAAGGATGCAACTTGACTATTTCTGAAAAAATAAAACATCGATATGATGGCGTCCAATTTAGAGTGTTACATTTCTAATTACCTTAACTAAATTAAAGCTTTAATTATTATCATATAATTTAAACTCCTAATCTACACATTACTTTCTTTCTTTTTACTCTTTTACTTTTATGTCTTACTTATCTAATTTCTTAAAAAGGATAACTAAACCATAATTCAATTGTTTCACAACATCAACATCAACATCAAATTATTTACTTTTATTTTAATTTCTTTACACATATATAGGAATATTTTATTCCTATAAATATAATCATGATTAATCTAAATATACCCATCAATCACAATTACTTAATTTCATTCACTTGTTTACTACTATAAATATTATATTTATACAAAATTTAATATCTCAATCAAGTTTATATATATATATATATATATATATATATAAATACAGCCATAGCTGTGTATCCCGGGTAAGAAAATTAGTTTTAAAATATTTTTTTTACATTTTTAATTTATATATATTTAATTTTTTTGTTACTTTAACCTTATTTTTAATGTTTTTCTGCAAGTTTTAATAATTTAAATCAATTTTTTATCATTTATACTAATTTTTATAATTTTGTTCACTTTTATATAATTTTATAACTTTTGTAATTTTTAAATTTTTATGATTTTTTATAGTTTTAATGATTTTAAATTTAAAACACCATTTTTCACCACATGTACAGTCTGACATGTCACGTGGTGAAAACAATCGCTCATGATGAGCTTAATTCATTGAATTTTTAAAAGTTCAAGGGTTTTTAATACCCTTTAGCCAAAATTAAAATAATTAAGATAAAAAACTTAAAAGCTAATTTAAAATATCAAATTTTATAGCAACTAGTAGAAGTTGATATTGACGTTAATAAATCGAAACACACCGAAATAACTAAACACAACAAAATTTTGATTGAATAAAACATAAACTATTTGATACCGTTTGTACAGACCCAAATTTGTTCAGCCCGTCAGAAGACTCTAACATATAAATAAATAAAAAGTCCCAAAGTATAAAAGTCCAAATTACAAAATTGAAACCCATTACACATCAAGTCCAAAAGCAAGCCCAATCAGATGACCTAAACCCTAGCCCAATTAACCCAAACCTAAACAAAACAAAAAAAACCCTAGCCCCCCAAGCTTCAGTCGTCGCACGCCTCTGCCACCGTTGCCCACACGCCACCACCTGGCACTTCTCTAACACCTACAAAACAAAGATCCACACGCAAGACAAAAGCAAACAATGGAGAAACCGACAAAAAATAGAGAGGAAATCAACAGTTGTAACTAGTTTATAAAAGGTCACAAATGGCCATTCTGTTTTTTCCTCTCTTTCAGATAAAAAAAATCAATCAAAAAACTGAAAAATTTTCAAAAGTGATTACCTTTTTTTTTTTTTGTTCTTAAGTTTCTGTTACCTTTATTTTTATTTTCTCTTATTTTTCCTTTTTTATGCAAAAAAAAATATAAAAAGAGGCGGTACTTACCTCTATCGGTCTCCTCGTCGCCGAAAAAAGTCCACTTCGCGCGACGCGGGCCACTAGCCACAAGGGCGGCGCGGTGGATCGCCGAGAAGGCCTATTAGCCAGATGTGGGGGGAAGTTTTGATAGGAGAGGAGAGTGTTTTTTTTTTTTAAGAGTAAGGTTAAAAATGATTTTTTTTAAAAAAAAATTGGGCTTAAATAGCCCCCATGAAACGGCACCATTTTATTCCCTCCCCCAGATGCCAAAACAACTTCGTTTTGGGGGGTTCGACCCGTACCTGCGGAGGATCCGCGCATTTTTGACCTAATGGTCTATTTGCGCATTGGATCCCTCCGCTTTTGTAGCATGTTTCAATAGGGTCCCATGTTACCCTTTTATTTCGATTTCTGCCCCAGGATTTTACCTCTGTTTCAGTTTGGTCCTCGGACCATTTAAAGAGGCAGACGTGTGAAACGCAGCGTAAAAGGGCTAGGAATATTTTCTCAATCGGTCCCTCTATTTTTAAGCGCGTCTCATTTCGATCCTTGATGGCTTATTTTTTTATATTTGCAATTTGTACCTTAAATTTTAACTCAATTCCAGCCTAGTCCTCTGTTTAATTTATTTTTTTATTTTTATTTTTTTAAACTGTTAATATTATTCATTTTAAGTTTTTTTTATATATTATTTATTTTAAATCATTTTATTATTACTTATTCTAATTCTTTCTTTTTTATTTTAAAATATTATCAATTTTAAATATGTTACATATATTATTTATTTTAAACTATTACACATATTACTTTTTTTGAATTCTTTTTTTTTATCTTTTTATTTTAAACTATTTTATATATAATATGTATTTCAAAATTTCTTATATGTCATTTAGTTATACTAGTTTATAGCTTAATCGTTTTAAATTCCTTTTATTGTTATTTATTTTTGAACTTTCCGTATATCACTTATTTTAAAATATTTCACATACTCCTTATTTTAAACTTTTATATATGTTACTTTCGGCTGTATTTATTTATTTATTTATTTATTTATTTATTATTTATTTATTTATTTATTTAAACTGTTTTGTATATTATTTATTTTAATTTTCTCTTTTTACATATTATTTATTTTAAGCTCTTTTATATGTTTTTTTAAAGGGTTCTTTTTATTACTTTGTGTATTACTTATTTTAATTTATTTTACATATTATTTTATTTCAAATTGTTATGTATTTTATTTATGCCAAATCTTTTTCATATATTGTTATTTTGAACCATTCTTTTATATTACATGTTTTAAGTTTTAATTATTTTGTTTGTTATCTATTTTAAACTTTTTATCTTGTTTACTTTAAATTATTCTTTTTTCGTATATTATTTTACTTCATTTGTCTTTGATTATTGATCGGTATTAAAAATATATACATCGTGTGAATATTGCCATTACATGTTCTAGAAATTATTAATTACATCTTCATATTGTCGACATCTATCAACATTGCATCTAATTTGTATTTTATTATTCCATGCTTTATGTTATATTTTTGTTTTATCTAGTTTAAATCACATCGTGTATTAAAACTCAAATGCATTTATTCAATATAGACTATTTTATTTTATTTCAAATAAAATAAACGCACATTGCTAAGTGTTGCACTCGTTATTATTCAAAAAGAAAAATCTTCAAAATAAGGCAATATTTCGCGTTTCGGGAATTCAAGAAATCGTACCCTAACTTACGGGGTTTCGATTTTCTTGTAAAACCTAAATAAGCCAAATATCCTTTTGGATTTCAAAAGACACAAATTTTTCGATTAAAATTAAAGGCAAACTTATTCTTGAGGATTCAAACGTCGCATCCTAACTTATGGGATGTGACATTTTGTTATATTGGGATGAGAGGGCTTTTGATGCTCGTTTTAATTTAATTCAAGCATTTTTTTAAATGAGCATTAATAAAAATGGATCGTATTTAAATTCTTTTCAAATTTTCAACATTCGACATTAGGACATAAGCAGAGGTGTGGCCATCTCCGAGTCCCTCGCAACACCAACTCTCCTGAGGATTACCTGCGCAAATAAGCAGAAGAGTGAGTTTATGGAAACTCAGTGTGTAATCCCTATTTATCAAGCAGTAAATCCTACAGTGCAATAGTCTGGGCCTAAGCCCTTAACAGTAGCATTAACAGTGTGGCCTTAGCCCAATTCAATACAGTATCAATAATGCATAAAAAGATCCTACCCAACCATCCTCTACACTCCACTCCGTCTAGCCCTACACTCCATGTGGGGAATAAATCGACCCACCCATCCCTACACTCCAGAATAAAGTACTTGACTCGACACTATCAATAGTCGCAGTAGAATTGCCAATAACAGGCTTATAGCCTTTTAGTGCGCTTCCTCCAGCAATATATATATCCCACCCTATGTAGTGTAGCATAATATAAATGTACATACGATAAATATGGCATGCTTAAACAGACATACTACACATAGGGGTATAATCATAATTTACCTCACAGAGGTATAACAGTCAATTTATAAGTTAGGGTTTAGATACATTTATCAGCCCAACAGTAGGTTCACAGTCGTCTCGTGCGACCCGTGCAACCTTTAACAGTTAAATAATACAAATTGGCCTAAGCCCGCCATACGGCCCATGTGGGCCCATACGCTCGTGTGGCCCACTAGGCCCAAATAACCCTTGGTCGTCTACGCAACACAGCCTGCCCAGTAATTTCTACACATCCGTACGTTTTCGCTCATGCGGAGCCCACGAGCCATTAGGGCCCACATGGCCCATTCTGTCCCAACGTGGCCCAGAGCGACCTATACTCACGAAATCACTCGTGCTGGTCTCAACAATCATATGCTCGCATTTATGCGTCTAGTCGACCACACGGGTGATCGTACGCCTGCATGGTAACAGTGGTACCCGTTTTCTAGCTTTTGCCGTTCAATGACGGAAGCAGTGTGATTACACACCTGGTTACGAAATGAGCAAATAGCCTCTACGCACCCAAATCCTACATTCAACCAAGGTATTCTATTAGCCATTTTTCAATAAAGTGAATAAACTTCCTTAACATAATCCCGACTAATCATAATACTTGCCTTGATTCACAAATACAGCTTAGATCTCTTAAACCGTTTAACTAAGATTGCTCACACGCTTGCGACCGAAACCTGCATTATTAGTGAAATCCATTAATATGGGGAAAGAAACATTTGGCCCATACCCAGGAATGCAAGCCAACATATCCCATATCTAAGTACAGTAACCACAAACAGAGTTACCTTCATCCAACAGATAAGGGAGAGGTCTTGACTGCCGCAACTATCCCCTGTACACACATTCACTCCTCGAAGAACTCTAAAAACCAAAAGAACCACCACAAGGGAAAAGAAGTAAGATTCGGCCATAAGATATGAATGTTCGGCTCCACTAGAATGATAGAGGGGAGACTCAATAAATGTTGAAAGAGAAGAGGATACAAGAAGAATAGAGAACTTACCGATTGTCAGAAAATAATAGCACATCAAAGAATGGCAAAGATAATAAGAGATGAAATATTCAGCCTTAGGTATCACAAACACAGTATTCGGCAAAAAAAAGATCAAAAGGGGAGAGAAAGAAAAGTAACATCAGAAGAACCCACAAAAAACCCCCTACAATATTCAGCCAAGGCTAGAGTTGGAAGAAGAGGGTCGATTGATCCGAGAAGCAAAAGCTGAACAATCCCAAGAAAAGAAAGAAAGAAATCGACCAAGCAGACATCCACTAGAGACGAGATATGAGGGAGAAGAATGAAAATACAAACTACGGGTACCGAGAAATACTCTCACAACGCAACACCTTTTTTCGGAACAACGAAAGAACACCCCTAATATGCAAAAACCTGAAAAGAGGAAAAAGAAAAAAAAGCTATCAAAAGACTAAAAGCTAACAAACTGGCAACCCCAACACTTTAGTTTCGGCAACCCCCTAGCCAAAACCGAACTAGCAACAATGGGACTTCCACATTCGGACATTACTAACACCTCAACTCCCCACTTCCTTAATTTCCTCCTATTTTTCCTCTTTACCAATTCAAACTGACAACTCCCTCACCCACTCCCACGATTCTCTCTACTAATTTGGCTACCCACTCTCACACAACCACCCCACTCTCAGAGTTTTGGCCAAACTCTACCACCTACCTTGCGAGAGTAGCAAAATATTAACCTCCTTGCGCATACAAG
Source organism: Gossypium longicalyx (assembly GCA_025698465.1). Taxonomy (NCBI): domain Eukaryota; kingdom Viridiplantae; phylum Streptophyta; class Magnoliopsida; order Malvales; family Malvaceae; genus Gossypium; species Gossypium longicalyx. The sequence continues at coordinate 106,911,944 of CM046997.1, read as the reverse complement.
TAATCGAACCTAGGTCTCCTTGTAGAAGTAACCACGCCACTTGCCACCAAGCCACAAGGCTTTTTGTGACTCACTCCTCCTAGATTTATTAAAGACTCTCACCACCAGCACACAGGGTTTAATCAAGATAAAACCAAAATTTTTGTACAAACCAAGGCTTAAACTCAGGACCTCTCCAACACTCCTTAGGACACTCAACCACTAAATCAAGCATGCACTTATCACACAACATACAAAATTAAATACCCAAATTTTAGGGCGTTACAGGGTTTCTTCTATTAAGTATCAATTTTGTTTTTCAATTGATCTCGTGACATATGACTCATTTGATAGTCGTAGCTTAAAGGCGATGGTGCAGACTTATTTCGCTAGTAGATCACCCTATCTTAAGCTATATGTACAATTTTCATTGCCAAATAAAGTATTTGCGACTTCAACATCTACTACGATTTGAGAGGAATACACGATCCCTACTCAATACTCCGTTAGTGGGAGGTAGAACATGAAAGCGCTCGAGTTAGGTGGTAGTATGGAATACACAACTTCTACACGACACTCGGTTAATGGATAGGACATACACATCAGAGAGTCGATGTTCGATGCTGGAAATACGTATTGGGGAATGACATCAAATTCTAGTGGTTAGCAATCAACATCTGATTGGGGACATTACTAAATGCCCACAGGAAGGGATGATGTACTCTCTACGACGTCCACCGGTGAGGGGACCTCGTACATTGCAGATGATGGTGAGTTGGATGATGAGTCCCAATATAGAACCACTTCGAGAGCCCGGCCCCGATGGTGCAGAAGTTGTATTATTTTCTGAACCGGAGTTTGTTCCATCCAAACCTGAAGACGTTGAAGGGGGTTCAGATGAAGAAGAAAAAGATCAGCGATTTAGGGCGTACTCGCCTCTAGCCCACATGTATAATGTCGATTTATCGGCAAATGATGCGTTGGAGTTTCTAGATCTACCACATAGAAGGCGTGACCGTACAAGTTCGTCATTGAATTCGGGTGAATTGGAAGTTGGTAATGAGTTTTCTAGTAAGGATAGTTTTCTTGGTGTATTAAAATAACATAACATCAATCACGGGGTTAACTACAATGTGGTTAAATCCAAATCTGAGAAGTTCGAGGCCAAATGTGTAGTGCAAGACGGTACATATTCATGAAAAATCATAGCTTCGGTTAAGAAAAAGACAGGCTTTTGGGAGATAAAAAAGTACAAAAGTCTATATACATATGTTGCCGGTACAGTATCACTGGGTGTTTAGGGTTTTTGAATAATAATGTTATTACTTAATGTTGCATTATTTAACATACTTCGTTGACAGGTGTTTCACAAGATCATCCTAAGATGGATTCAGGTATGATAGCTAGCTTAATATTACCGATGGTGAAGGCGGATCCCAAGACTTCTGTGTCAGTCTTAATTGCCAATATTCGTAGCCAATTGAGGTACATGCCCTCTTACTGCAAGGCTTGGATAGTTAAGCAGAAGGCATTGGAAAAGATGCATAGTGAGTGGGACGCTTCTCTGACACAATAGATAATGGCACACCTTACAATCTCACAATTTCGAATATGTATAACTCAGCTAACTTATCAAGCGAGTAATCGGATCGTACCGGAATAAAATGAGTTGATTTCGTCAATCAGTCAACTACAACCCAGATTCCATCTTTCTTTTTCGGAGATAGGGGCAAACCCAAAATAAAGCCCATTGTCACTCTATCCCATTTCCACTCCAGAATCATAATTGGCTGAAACAAACCAGAAGGCACTTGATGTTCAGCTTTAACTTGCTGACAGATTAAACATTTAGAAACAAAGTCGGAGATATCTCTTTTCATTCCAGACCACCAGTAATGTCGTTTCAAATCATTATACAGCTTCGTACTACCCGGATGCACAGATAAACGACTGTTGTGAGCTTTATTCAAAATCATCTGAATCAACTCTGAATTTCTTAGAACACAAATTCGATCTCAGAATCTCAAACAATCATCATTATCAACTCGAAATTCAAAATCTGAATTCACATCATACTGAGCTCGTTTTGTTAAAATCTCATTATCAATTTTCTGAGAATCAATAATTTGCTGTAAGAGCGAAGGTCTCGCTTTAAATTCAGCTAAAATCGAACCATCATCTAATAGAATTAAATGAGTATTAATGGCACGCAAAGCAAACAATGATTTCCGACTCAAAGCATCAGCAACAACATTTGTTTTTCCCGGATGATAACCAATAACAAGCTTATAGTCTTTTAGCAATTCTAGTCATCTTCTCTGTCGCAGATTCAAATCTTTTTGAGTCATCAGATACTTCTGTAATATCCCGAAAATTTTTACAGTAAAATATTATCCGTGATATAGTAAAATAAGGAAATAAAGTGACAAAAAGGGAAATTTTGAGTTATGTCAATATTGGGAAGTATATTATGATATATTAATTCAAGAAAGGACTAAATTGTAAAAGTAAGAAAAGTTTTGTTGCACAAGAGTAAATACTCAAAATTTGAGGGGTTAAAGTGTAAAAATGAAAAAGTTGAAGGATCAATAGTGTAAATATTTTAAGGGTGTAATGATCTAGAAATTAAGGAAAATGGATGAATTAGGACCAAATTGAATAGATGAAGAACTATGAGGGACTAAATTGCAATTTTACCAAATTAAATGATGACTCAATGATGGAATTTTAAAAGATAATGAAGGGCAAAATGGTCAATTGGAAGAGAGAGAAATCTAGAAAGCAATGATGATGTTGGAGATATTTTAGATTAAATAAATAAATAAATAATAGTTTATTAATATTTTAATTTAATTTTTAAATGATATTTTATTATTTTATTATTATTTTACTTAGTATATATAAGGAAAGAAAGATGAAGAATCAACACATTTTTTTCCATGCACCCAACGTATGAAGAGAAAAGGAAGAAAGAAACTTTCTTTTCTTTATAATTTGGTCCTTCCACCAAAAATTCACCATTTTCACCTAGAAAGAGAAAGAAATGCTAAGGAGACCATGAGGAGTTAAAATATCAAGTTGGATTCAAGAATAGAAGCTGGAGGAGAGAGAAAATCAAGTTAAAGATTAGTATCAATAGAAAAAGGTAAGTACATCAAGATTTCAATATGTTTTTAAGTTTGTTATTATTGACAAAGCATGGAAATAATATTATAGTAGAGTTTTCTTGCATAAGGTCCTATGTTCTTGATATGTTAGTGAAGAGAAAATAAGAGAAAGTGATGAGAAATGGTGTAGAAAAAGAAAATAAGGGTGTTATAACATGGTAATTAATATCTTGTACCAAAACAGTTTTGGACAGCAGCAGTAGTCTAACTTTGAAAAATCATAAAAAATTTTAGAAATCGAATTATAGGATGAATAAAGTATGAAATTAAATCTTATTGAGTCTATTTTCTTATAGAAGAAATTATGTAAGCAATGGAATTGTAAATCATGAGATATAATCAATTTTGTGAGACAAGGTCAGAATGATTTTGGGTTCCCCTGTTCTGACTTTTGAAAATCATCAAAAATTGGATAAAAATAATTATGGACTTAAATTTATATGTTTAGAATCTTGAATGAGTATATTTTCAAGCGAAATAAACAGGAACATCATTCGAATTCTGTACGAGGAGATAATTAATTTTTAGTGAAGAAGAGTCAGGACTGTTAGACAACAGAACAGGGGTAAATTTAAAAAATAAACTGTACTTATTGGCTAAACCAAAAAATTTGAAAATTTTATGGTAAGAAGATATATGAGTCTAGTTTCAGGTAAAATTAGCGGATCTTAATTTGGAGTTCTATAGCTCCAGATATAAATAATTTAGTGACTATGACACAAATGGACAGCTTGAATATTCATAAAAGTAAATAATAAAAATTATAGATAATATTACTTACAAGTGTGTTAAATACATTAAGGATGTGAAATGGAGAGGAGGAGGAGGAAAATATGTATGAATATTCATCTAACATGGCTAATTTGCATGTTTTAGGCTTAGGGACTAAATTGAATAAAAGTAAAACTTTATGGGTAATTTTGTAAAAATGTTAGAAATGACCAAATTGCATTAAATGAACTATTTGATTATTTAAATTACAAAATTGAATGAAATTATTAATTTAGTTCAAGATCGGGGGAAAACATGTTTTAGGGATTAAATTGAAAAGTGTTGAAATTATGGAAAATTCTGATATTTTATAGAAATCATGGACTGTTATCAATATATATGAGAATAATAGCTAGAAATAAGGATTAAATTGCAAGAATTTTATTTTCCTGACCCTAAGGATGAAATCGTCATTAAATAAAAGTTTAGGGGCAAAATGGTAATTTTGTCTAGAGCATTAATTAAATACATTAGAATATGAAATGAATGAAAATGATGATCAAATTTTATTTATAAAGATCCGGACGACTAAAATAAGAGATTTGATCGTGGAAAAGAAAAGATATCGGATTAATAAAATTATAAACACAAACAAGTAATGAGGTAAGTTCATGTAACTTGAATTATATTCTTAAATGCTTGAAATGCATGTTTTTTATATGAATATGATTTGAATGTTCATTATATGAAAATTTATGAAATACTGACATATTGATAAAAAGGGGAAGAAATCTCGGTTGAATGAAAGGAAAATTCGATGGATCTTTGAAAAGGAATTGACGATAAAAAGGATCTAGCCCGGACGGGTGATCCTATCATGATATAGTCCTCCCGAAGAATATGTGGAAAATGGATTTAGCCCTACAGTAATCCGAATTAGGGTCCAATTTAGCCTGACTGTAATTGTATCCAAGCTCATTAGAGTAATTGTCATTGCAGGAGATTTAGCTTTGACTGTAATCCCGACAATACTCTATGAGTTTATATTACAGGGGATTTAGCCTGGACTGGTAATCCCACTGTAAGGATGAGGTTCGCGGGAGTGTGCTCTCTGATATGAAATGTGTAAGACTATGGTTGAAAGATACCATGGCAACCTGATATGATGAATAAGACCATGGTTGAAAGATACCATGGCAATATGATATGAAATGAACAAGACCATGGTTGAAAGATACCATGGCAACATGATAGAAAATGAGTAAGACCATAGTTGAAAGACACTATGGCATCATGTCAAAGACAAATAAGACTGTGGATGGGAGACGCTATGACATCTATTGAACAATTGATATTCAGGTAATATGTATCAGATGACGAATGGTTATATGAAATGGTTGTGTGAAATGTTTACAAGAACTGGTCATATAGAAATATATGTACAAAATAGTTGTATGAAATAATTATGAAGATAGATAAACGAAATAAGAATAAGTACATGGAATATAATTTATGTTAAGTTTGATATAAACTTTACTTAATAAATATACATAAAATATATGGAAATGATGGAGCATGAAATATTGATATAATGAAATGATTGATATACACTTATGAAGAAACGGTAAGAGAATGATATGTTTCATAACATGTGCATATATGATTATCTTTGATATGTTGATACAAGGAAAGTATGTAAGTAAAGACAATTATTAAACTCAAGTGTGACATGTCGAGAAAATAAGTATATCAATGTTGAATTTAGATGAAATATGTGCAAGTATACTAACAATGATGTTGTTTGACGCTTAGACAAGTGTTAAGCTATTGATTGAATGATAACATGTTTAATTATAAGGAGCATTGAAATGATAAGTACTTAGATGAAAATAAAATTTAAGATTTTGCAAAAAAAATTTATGATCCCGATTTAATTCCAGTTGGTTTCTATTGTATGTTTGGGGCTTCGAGGGCCCAATAGAGAGACGTTATGATTATTTTCAAAATATGAATAATAAATTACTCAGAATTTTCTGAAAATGTTCAGTAAACTCCGGTAATGCCTCGTACCCTATTCCGGCAATGGATACGGGTAGGGAGTGTTACAACTTCAAACTCTTATGATCAGAATATACATGACATTTCTCACCAAACAGATAGTGAAGCCAAATCTTCAAAGCAAATACAATCACAGCTAACTCAAGGTCATGCGTCGGATAGTTCTTTTCATATGGCTTTAACTGTCTCGAAGCATAAGCAATGACTTTGCCTTCTTGCAATAAAACACATCCCAGACCGTTCAATGAAGCATCACTATAGATTACAAATTCTTTACCTGATTCGGTTTGTACTAACACTAGAGCTTCAATCAATAAGTCTTTCAACTGAACAAAGCTTTTTTGAAACTTTTCAGACTATTCAAACTTTACATCTTTCTAAAGTAGTTTCACTAGCAGAGTCGCAATCATTGAAAAGCATTTTACGAAACGTCTATAATAACCAGCAAGTCCTAGAAAAATGCGGACTTCAAAAACATTTCTCGGAAGCTTCCAATCTAGAATAGCTGAAATCTTATTTGGATCAACTCAGTTACCTGATGCTAATACAATATGGCCCAGAAAACCAACTTCGCGCAACCAGAACTCACATTTGCTAAACTTTGCATACAATTGCTTATCACGCAAAGTCTGTAGTACTATTCTCAGATGTTCGGCATGCTCGAATTCATCACGTGAGTAAATCATTATGTCATCAATGAATATGATAACAAATCGATCTAAATACAGTCTAAAAATTCTATTCATCAAATCCATAAAGATAGCAGGTGCATTAGTTAATCCGAAAGGCATAACTAAGAACTCATACTGGTCGTACCTCGTCCTAAATGTAGTTTTCGGAATGTCTGAGTCTTTTATTCGCAATTGATAATAACCTGATCTCAAATCTATCTTCGAAAACACGGTAGCTCCTTTCAACTGATTAAACAAATCATCAATTTGAGGCAGAGGGTATTTATTCTTGATAGTCACTTTGTTAAACTGATGATAATCAATGCACATTCTTATCGTACCGTCTTTCTTCTTCACAAATAGAATAGGTGCACCCCAATGCAGGAAACTCGGTCTTTTTAATCCTCTATCTGTCAATTCTTGCAACTGAGACTTTAATTCTTTCAACTCTGTTGGATCCATTCTATACGAAGCTATCGTAATCGGAGTAGTTCCCGGTACTAACTCAATACCAAATTCAACTTCTCTTACCTGAGGTAATCCCAGAAGTTCTTCAAGAAACACATCAGAGAATTCACGGACAACAGACACTGATTCAACTTTCTTTTCTGTTACTTTAGAATCAATCACATATGCAAAGCAGGCTTCACAACCCTTTTTCACAATACTCAGAGCTTTCATCGAAGATATCACAGCCGGCAATCCATTTAAATCATTAGATTCAATTCGGACTATTTCATCATTCTTGCATATTAAATCAATAGTTTTCTGTTGCAATTTACAATAACATCATGCAAGGTTAGCCAATCCAAACCCAGAATTATATCAAACTCATCAAAAGGTAATAACATCAGATCGGCCGGAAAACAAATGTCTCGAAACATCAACAGACAATTCTTGCAGACTTTATCAACCAAAACACATCTGCCTAGGGGGTTCGATACTCTAATCACAAATTCAGTAGACTCTACATGCAAAGTCTTATTGGATACTAAATTCATGCATACATACGAATGTGTTGATCCAGGATTTATCAAAGCAATCATAGAAGTATCATAAACTGTGAAAGTACTAGTTATAACATCTGGAGACGAAGCTTCCTCGCGAGCTCGAATGGCATAGGCTTTGGTAGGTGCACGAGCCTCGAATTAAACAGTGGTGTCTTTAGTCCCTCTTTGACTACCACTCATATTTCTCATATTTCTGGGAGGTCTACCTCTAGCTGAAGTATTAATCGGTCTTAGATTTTGTAAAATTTCTTGCTCAATAGACTCGGGCAATCACGGACAAAGTGATCTAGTGATCCACATTTAAAACAAGCCCGATCATACAGTCTACAATTGCTGGGATGCCTTTTAACACAGTGTTTACACTCGAGTCAATTAGATCTGGCATTTCCAACACTAGCAACAGAAGTAGCTGGAGCTCTGAAGTTCGAATGAGTTCTAGCACGATCTCTACTCGAATGCCCATATTAGTCTTTGAACGGCTATAATCATTTTGGAATTTCTTTGACACAGAATGAAATGATTTACTTACAGATCTCTTTCTCACGTCTCTAGCTTCAGAATCAACTTTTCTTTTCTCTTTCCCAAGCTCTTCGACTTTACATGCTCGTTCAACAAGCACTACAAATTCTTTGATCTCAAGAATCTCACTAACAAACAAATATCTTCATTCAGACCATCTTCAAATCTTTTGCACATTATTGCCTCAGTCGAGACACATTCCCGTGCGTATTGACTCAATTTTACAAATTCTCGCTCGTATTCTATAACAGACATACGGCCTTGTTTAAGCTCAAGAAACTATTTACGTTTTTTATCAATGAATCTCCGACTGATGTATTTCTTCCGGAACTCAACTTGGAAGAAATCCCAGGTGACTCGCTCTCTTGGAACCACTGATATCAAAGTCTTCCACCAATGATACGTTGTATCTCTCAAAAGCAAAACAGCACACTTGAGACATTCATCTGAAGTCAATGACAATTCATCAAATACTCTTATCATATTCTCTAACCAAAACTCGGCTCTCTCAGCATCATCATTCGTAGTAGCACGGAACTTTTCAGCCCTATATTTTCTAATCATATCAATCGGTGGCTTGCTTAACTGAATCGGATTCACTTGTGGCATGACAGGAATTTACGGAGGATTGACCGGGGGTGAAGGTTGTGGCACAGCAGGATTAGTTCGGATATATTGAGTGAACTAATCACTCATCATTTGATAAAAGGCTTGCTTAGCCTCACCATCATAACTACTCGTAGCTGGTCTAGAATTAGATGCTGTTGTCCTTTGCGCAGGAGCAGGCGCATTACTTTCGACATCGTCAGCTATGGCTCGTTCGGGATCCATTTACTAGATAAAAATACATTTTCATTGCCAGGATTCATCACACTATTTTAATTCATAAATATGACATGTATAGCTAAACTCACATACGCTACGTTAGTCCTAGAATCAACTAAATCGTAGCTCTGATACCAACCAAATATCCGTCGTCAGACTAGGGTTAAGAGGCATTATCAGACAAATTGGAACATTTCACAAATAAATTCACAAGCATCATTTAAACATATTCATATATCATTACAGAGTCCCTTACTCAGGTCAACGAGACCTTAAACATACTTTAAAAAGGGGTCGGGACTAAACCGAATGCATACAAAAATTTTCTAAACTTAAATATTTTTCAAAGTTGTACAAGTCACAGGCCTGTGTGAACAGGTCGTGTGCCTCACACGGTATTAGACTCGTCCGTGTGTCTAAACCGTGGCAAAACAAGGCATACATTCTAACTCATTCACATGGCCACAAGACACGCTCGTGTGCCTTGACCGTGATCGAAACTGACTTGGGTCACACGGCTAGCCACATGCCCGTGTGCTTTGGCTGTGCTCGGGACTGACTTTAAATTGTAGGACTACCGTAGGGGACACATAACCATGTAACATGACTGTGTGTCGCACACGGCTGAGACACACGCCCCTGTCTCTGCCCATGTAGACAAAAATAAGCCATTTGAAAAGTCAATTTGCCACCTAATTTTGGGTCATACCTACAAGCATCAAACCATGCACAATTGCACCATAATTCCAACCAATTTCAATCACAAAACAATTACCATTCATAACATATATTCATCAACCTATTTCATCCTCAATATACAAACCAAAGCATATCAAATCCTAAGCCAAAGTCATACAAAATATGAATTTCATAACCTCAATTCATTTCATTCAATTTCATGCCATAAACTTACCAATTCCTCAAATAAGCACATACCAAACTTACCAAATTGACCAATTCACTTGGCCACTCATGAAAATATCATAGCCTACAATTTTTTAACATAAATCATATACCAAAGTTCATTCATATTCATATCCATAACCAAGCCATATCACATGGCTAGGTATTTACACATTACAAAACATTTTCACAAACTTCTAGCCTATACATGCCATACTTTTATATTCACAATGTCAAACGGTACCAAAATAAGGTTCGATAGTGTGGTGACGATCCTCGAGGATCCCCGAGCTTTCGATAGCTTCGATATCTATAAAACAGATGATAAACACACAAAGTAAGCTTTTCAAAGCTTAGTAAGCCATATACAAATAAACTTAACTTTATAAGCATATAAATATCATCAAATTACATATATTCCAATTCATTTGTACATATAGCATATTTTCTCATACTTATATCATATGTTCACAAAGGTACATGTACTTACCTTTCAATCTCAAACATAGTATACAATTCAAACGTACCTGAATCGGATACACATTCACATAGTCATTCAATTTCTCGAAATGTCCATTGAACCGTTCGGAATCATAAGGATATGCAGATAACTCAGAAAGCTCGTACAATGCCAACGTCCCAGACGTGGTCTTACATGTAATCAAATATCGATGCCACTGTCCCAGACAGGGTCTTACACGAAATCAAATACGATGTTGATGTCCCAGACATGGTCTTACACGTAAATCTTAAGTCGATGCCAACGTCTCAGACGTGGTCTTACACGAGAACACATATCGGATCCTATTTCATGACATATTATCCTAACTATTCCTAAGGTTCGTACGGGCTTTTCGGATGTCGGAACTTTATCGATATTTTCTCGAATGTCTCATATTTCTCAACTCATATAGTCATTCATCATAGTTTAGTAGCATATAATCGATAGTAATTCAATTGAGAACACATTTATTTGTATATAAACTTACCTCTTACGAAAATGAATGGAAACAAGCGACTATTCAACGACTTTTGTTTTCCCCTGATCTAATTCTGTTTTTTTAGTTCTTGATCTATATAAATTCAAATTTAACTCTTTTATTCACCAAATCATTCAATGCAATCCAAAAACACATATTTAGGGCATTTTACAAATTACCCCTCATATTTTCACATTTTGACACTTTAGTCCCTAATTCACAAAATCACAAAATACACAAAATTTCCTTACACATATGCTTAGCCAAATTTTCATAGTATTCATATAAGTCCATATATTTCATTTACTTCATATTTTAGTCCCTCAAAATTTTATTTTTACAATTTAGCCCAAATTACTCAAATTTATCAAAACTTCAAAGACAAAATATACTAACCCAACACATATATTTCATTTACTATCATCAAACTTCATAAAACTCACATTATCAACAATGGCATAACTCAAAATCATCAACAAAATCAGAAATTAGGGCATGGGCTTGATAGATTACTAAGCAACGATTACAAAAACGTAGAAATTATCAAAAATCGAAAAAAACCATACCTAATTCAAAGCTTTATAGTGCCGAACCCTAACAAGCTTTTCTCTTTTCTTTTTCTTTGATATATTCGGCCAAATGATAGAAATATGAAGCAAATATTATGTTTTATTTTATTATAATAGGTTTATATACCTATTTACAAATTTAACATTTATTTAAACATATAATAAACACATATTGAATGGTCATTAATGTCCATTAACCCTTTCAATGGTCAAATAACAACATAAGGACCTCTCATTTATAAAGACATAGAAATTAGGCACTTTAGCAAATAGAACACATCTTTTACGTTTTACGCGATTAGGTCCTTTTATCAAATTAAGCACACAAACGATTACCTTTTCACACATACTAATTCACATATAATAAGTACTAAAAATAATATTAAAATATTTTTCTGACTCGGATGTGTGGTCCCGAAACCACTATTCCGACTAGGGTCTAAACTGGACGGTTACATTTACCCCGTTATGAGTGGGAATGTATATGAGTGGTTTACTCGATGACGTAAAAATAAAAAGCGAAATCGAGCCCATGATTGTAATAGTGATAGACAACCTCCTATTTTGGCTTTATTTCATGGCGTCGCCCTGCACATCTCTTGATACAATGTTGCCAACACGGCATACCCCAAACTAAATTCGCCAACTGCTCTAAAATCAACGAGTTTCAGCTGCCACCTCAGATGTACGAATTTTTGTGACAAGTCCGGCATCAAATAACCTCCAATCATCTCAAGGATGTATGCCCAAGCATATCGTATTCTTTCTACTTCAGTCGAATCATTCCCTGGCTCCGAGAATGTCTCGTAACCAGCCCATCTCGATCCGACCTCCTTAAATATTATCCATAATCGCACCCAAAAGATTATAGCATATGGCTCCCCAGTTAGTAGATTGAACAGACCCGGTGAATGCGGACTCATCCACCGACAATCCCAATTGTAACTGCACATCTTCCAAAGTGATTGTACACTCTCCGCATGTAAGATGGAATGTGTGCGTCTCAGATCTCCACCTCTCTATTAACGAGCTGATGAGTTTTTTTAGTTGAAAAAACTAAAAAAAAACTCAGGATCCACATGTTTTTGCGGAAGGGTCTAATTGCATTTTTAGCCCTTCCGCTTTTTAATTATTTTGCAATCCAGTTTCTTTTATTTTTTTAGTTTTTGGCCAATAATTTTATTTTTATTTCAATTTAGTCCTCTGCTAAATGGTGCGTTTTTGGGACAGGGAATATTTTCCCGTTTGGTCCCTATCCTTTTGCGTGCATTTTATTTTCCCCCTTAATCTGCCCTTTCTTTTTTTTATTTTTAAATCTATCCCCTAAATTTCGTTTAACTTTTGATTTAGTCCTTTAGTTTCCTTTTATTATAATTTAGGCCCTAATTTTTATTTTAAACCCAATTTAATCCTTCATTTAATTATTTTAGCTTCTTTCGTAGATTTTTTTATTTTTTATTTTATTTTAGTATTCTGTTTACTTATTTTATGTACGTTCATAGTTTTAATTTCATTTTGATTCCAATTAAGCCCTTTTATTTTAATTATCTTATTTATTTATTTACTTATTCACTTGATTATTTAATATCCATCGCATTTTACTCATTATTTGTTTATTTGTCTATTTGTTCATACATCACTCATTTATTTATATACTTTTAATTTTATCCCGGTATTCATTTGTTTATTATTCCTTCGTTTTAGTTTTTAATTTTCTTTCATTTATTTTTTTTGTGCCTTTATTATTATTATTGTTATTATTTTATTATTTACTCATCTATCTATTTATTACCTCTTTATATATATATATATATATATATATATATATATATATATAGAATTAGATTATTTATGTTTTTCACTATATATTGTTCTTATTATTATTGTTACTATTATTATCCATTGTTATCATTATTTGTGTACTTTATTAAAAGTGGTACTTCTAATTTCATTTATATTTTAATTTGCTCCTTTTATTTTTTATTAATTATTTTTCTTAATATTTATTTATTGTATCTATTTATGTATTATATTTAAAAATTGATACTTGTTTTTGTACATTGTTCTGTCATTAGTATTATTATCATTTTCATTACTTATTTTTATTATTTATTTTATTTTTCTTTGTTAATATTGGTATTAAAACGATACGTATTGCAAATTGCTTATTAGTACATTTATATTGTTGTCGTTCATTAATGTAACATTTTATTCATATATCATTTTTAATATTACGTTGATTCTTGCCCAAATACGCAAGAAGGAAATTTTCAAAATAAGGTAATGCTTCATATTTGGGGAATTTGAAAAATCGCACCCTAACTTACGGGGTTTTGGTTTTCTTTTTTAACTTAAAAAATCGAGCATCCTTTTAAAATTAAAATACATGAGATTTTAAATTAAAAAATAATAAAGGCAAGTTTATTCTCAAAGGTTCAAAGGTGTCGTGGCCTAACTTACGGGATATGGAATCTTGTTATCACGAGACGAGAAGGTCTTTAACGTTTGTTTCGATTTATTCAAGCGTTTTTTAAGTAAAATTAGCATTAATACAAAGAAGGATCGTACTTTAAACTATTTTCAAATTTTCAACTTTCGACACTAAGACATGAATTAATCAATTAGGTACCAATTTTAGGCGTTACGAGGGTGCTAATCCTTCCTCGTGCGTAACCGATTCCCGAATCTGTTTTCTGAACTTCGAAGACCAAAAATTGTTGTTTTAATAAATCAAATATTTTATTAAAACGATCATGAGGTGATCCAATCACACCTCATAAAAAAGATTGGTGGCGACTCTCATTTTCGTTTTTATTTTCAAAATAAAAAGTCGACCTTTCAAAAAAAATGGTTTCGACAATAAAATTGATCTTCATAACTTGCCTAGACTATGCATTTGACATCCCAGACTATGCATTTGACCTTTGTCAATGAAATCTACTTTGTCTATGTAGATTCCATATTTTCATTTGGAAAAAGGTAGCTTTTACATCTGTTTGACCAACTCCAAACTCCAAATATCTAAAGTTAGTACATTGGGAAAAATAAGTGTGAAGGTAAATCTCACAACAAGAGAGAAAGTCTATGCATAAGAGGATTTCAAATCAGTTTACCAAACCGATTCTTAGAGATTTTTTAAGGAATGTCAAAACTCTAGGATTGCAAGTTGAATAATATATTCTTGTCCTCACTTGAGTTAATGTTGATAATGATTAATGCATTCAAAAGTTTAGTACTTCGCTTTATGAAAGCATACACAAGTATATATATATATATATATATATATATATATATGTTAAGTACATATATAAGATTAAAGGCATGTCAGACAGATGATTGGCCTTTTTACACAGACAATCACCTCTTTAGCTTAGTGCCAGATAGAGATAATATTAGTTTTAAGCTTTAAAACTATGAGTTTTAATGAGAGCTCAAGTTTAAAATAGAATCATCTTGATAATAGATCAAGATGAGGTCATATAATTATTAAATTATGACCGAAAGTGAATATAAGATCCTATATTTCACTTTATATGTCTTTTATTCCAAGTAAAAGTCTTGTTGCTAAATCTATTAAGAAAGTAAAGTTGTGGAAGTGTATTTGAATTATTACCAGTATGGTATTGATTTTTTGATAAAGACATACACTAAAAGGAAAGTGAGAGTAATACCATAGCATGTGTTTCATACCACTTGTGTATTATATGACCAAAATGGGTAATAAAAGATTTTATCTTTGCTTCTATGTTGCGTGAGACCCATGAGATCAACTAAAGATCTATACTAAGTACCCTTATGACCTTTAACTGTTTCTTGAAGTTTTAGTTCAATGTTAGCTATCTTAGTAGGCCATCAATGATCATGTATGGTTCAATCTATCAGGACATATCTAGAGAGCAGTTGAATTGAAATAGAGAGATTCGAGGAAATGGGAAGAACATTTGAGTGTCTCATTTAATTATATTCACAAGTCGACCGGTTATGTTTTATATTGTGAACAAAATTGTGAATACAAAAAGTTTATTAATCATTCACAACAAAAGAGATTATGGGAAACTTTGAAATGTGACTCAATGAATCTAAGGTACTATATATTAATTCTACTCATACTTATGAGTTGCTATATATACCTAACAATTGTATGATAGTCAGTATGTTGGTCCCATGACTTATTTCTAGGAGTGTTTAAACGATTAATCAATCAGTTAACCAAACCGAATTAGTATTAATCAAACTTTTTAATTCTTTAAACGTTAATCAAATCAAAATATTTCGATTAATTCAGCTAGTTAACTAAAATTTATATGTTTTATTTTTTGGTTAAAACAAGTATAAAACATATCAAAAAAATTGATAATGTTCATTTGACCGAATTAATAATAGCGTAATACATATAATATATAATATTATTTACTAAATTTAGTTAATTTGGTTAATTACCTAATTTTAAACTAAATTAAGGGAGATAAGAGATAATTATAAAGTATTATACCCGATTATGTGGAAATAAGAGATGTTAGGTTTGGAGGCCCATAAAGGGGCTATCCATTCAAGGTAACTATAATTAAAAAAAAAAAAATTGAAACCGCCAAAAAGGCAGTTTTCATATTTCCACTTATAAACCAACAAGTAGGTTGGTGGATTAAAAAAATAAAAGAAAAGAGGTTGAAACTGTTTTTCTTTCTACAACTTTAAAAGGAATTATTTTTCTAATACCAGATTTCACTTTTGATCAAACCATTCAATCTGCTTCTTCTTTTTCTTTTTCTTTTTTTAAATTAAAATTAAACTCTTAATTATGTTATCTAACCTATTAACTAAATTCCTAATTTAATTTAAATTATTAATTATTAATTAACATCTAAAATATTATCTAACATTTCTAATTATCTTAACTAAATTAAAGCTTTAATTATCATAATACAATTTAAATTCCTAATTATCTTAATCTACACAAAATCTAATCTAAACTATTTATAAAAATTACAGCCAGAGCTGTGTATCCCGGGTAAGAAAATTAGTTTTAAAATATTTTTTTACATTTTTTATATTTTTAATTTATATATATTTAATTTATTGTTATTTTAAGCTTATTTTTATTTTCTTTTGCAAGTTTTTAATAACTTATATAATTTTTGTATCATTGATACTAATTTTTATAATTTTATTCTTTTTTATATAATTTTATAACTTTTGTAATTTTTAAATATTTTAAGACTTTTTATAGTTTTAATGGTTTTAAATTTAAAACACCATATTTCGTCACATGGTACAGTCAGACATGCCACGTGGTGAAAACAATCGCTCATAATGGCTATTGTTGCTCTTTCATGGTTGATCATTAATTTTAATGGGCGGTGGGCTTCATTGATTGAAATTTTAACGTTCAAAGGCTTTGAAGACTTTTTAGCCAAAATTAAAATAATTAAGATAAATATTTTTAAAAAATTAGTTTAAAATATCAAATTTTATACTAATTAGTACACGTTGATATTGACCAAAATAGGTCAAAACACACCGAAATAATCAAACACAACAAAATTTTGATTGAACGGAACATAAACTATTTAGTACTGATTAAAACCGAAACAGTACATACCGATCAATACCAGTATCGTACCAACTAATGCCATTTTAATACTTACAAGAAATTTGTAATGTTTTAGGGATGCCATGAATTCTTTTACTTTTTATTAAAAGAATTTGGCTTACCTAATTAGTTTATGGCAACTAGGAGAAGGACCGATTTGAATGATGACTCCATTTTTACACTTTAGCTTAATTAGTTCAATTTTAACTTAACAATATGATCAACTTTTTTCCTTTTTCTTAGGTTATCTCATATTATGAAAAATCACCTCCATTAGAATTTAAGGTTTTATTAAACAAATTCTTTAAGCAATAGTTGTAAGTGTGGACTTAGATAACGTAGCAATTAAATCAATAGGAGTTGGGATGTTCTAATCCCATTGAATTACTATAGGATATATTATATCAAACCAATAATTTAACCCAATAGTCAACTTACTAATGTTTTGATTTACGTATTTTAAATATATTTCATGTCAAATTTGGACCAACATTTAATGTCCAAATTAATGTTAAGTTACTAATAGTAACTTCCACAACTCGGCCTAGACGTTAAGATTGAATCTAAAAAATTACATTAGCCACCGAAATGGCTTACTAGAACTTTCGGAGTTTTTATGAAAGAATTGTTTAATTTTTTTGAAGAAAAACTTTGCTTGTTGTCGTCTTTTCACTAAAAAATAAAATTTTCCAAAAAAACGATGAATTTTAAAGTTTACTTAGTAAAAGTTGATTTCCAATTCATTTACTTTTTCAAATTCTTATTTTCATGATATCTCAACAGAAAAGTGATATTCAAAATAGTTTTAATGATGGAGAAACCATAATTTCATGCATAATTAGTTTACAATCCATGTTTCAATATCCTAATATTCAAATTAAATGTCATGCATGCCAAATAAACCCAAAACTTAAGTCTCGTGCCAAAGTTTGAATAAAACAATACAATTCCAAATAATAGAAATTATAATAATAAATCTAAAATACTTATAATAAAAAAAACTATTAACCTGAGCTAAGACCTTCCAGATGTTGTGTCTGCGTCCTAACTTGGTGGGTTTTCTGTTAAGATGGAAATTAAAAGGGGTGAGCTTAAGCTCAACGTGAGTCAAATCACAAGAAAATCGGTGTAACACAGTGATCAAAGCATACGAAATAACAATTCTTAGAATAATCACAATCGTATAGCAATTCACAGTATCGGTTTTCTAATTCAACACTTCACTATAATTGTAATAGGCCCATTTCACCCGGGTCCATACCAAAACCATAATAAAAATAATAAAAATAGGATCATGAACCAAATAAATTAAATGTCCAAAGTCCTTTTACAGATAATAAAACCCAACCTAACCATTAAACCCAAAGTACCCAGCTCAATTACTAAGACCCTAACCCAAAGTCCTATTCCACCCAAAACCCCTAAACCTAGCCCAACGGGCCCAAAGTAGCCCAATAATGTGAAAGCACCAGAAACCCTAGAGGTTTCTGGAATGCGCCAGTGCTGCATCGAGCCCCCCACAAATGGCCTCTCCACGAGTAGCTTTCTTCTCCGTACATCTCCACATCAACATAGAACCTGCGAGAACAGAAATGATAACAGAAATAACCCAACAGATGACAGCAGAAATTAAAGTTTTTTTAATTTTATTTAATCTGTAAATCGGCTATAAAAGGCCAAGAAAATCAATGTAAAAGGACGATACACGCATACAAATCGAATACAAAGAAATCATTCAAAATTTTTAAGGTGATTTCTGATTTAAGCTTTTCTAGTTTTTTCTTTCGATTTATTTTCTTGAGTGCTTCATTGTTGCATTTGTTTTAAAAGAAAAGAAAATGAAGGAAAAGAAAACCCTTACTGTGCGAATATGCCATGGATTTCTTTTCTTTGCTTCGTTGAAATCGAAGCCGAAGGAAGATCTCAAGGTTGAAAGGTTATTCCTCCAAGCTTGAGAGCACCGTTTTGCAGAGATGAATCGGCAGTTAGAGGGAGAGATTTAGGGTTTGATAAAGGAAAAAGAAGGGAATTAGTTTGATTCGGCTAATTTAGCCATTATAAGAGATCAGGAACGACACCGTTTAGACCAATTTCAATGGTTTAAAAACGGCACAGTTTATGAGCCATACCCGATGACCCGATCCAGTGCCTTCAGGATCCGCGTATTTGCTGCGGTAAAGGGAAATTTGTGCGCTTGGTCCTCCCCTTTCGCACTATCATACAATTGCGCATTATTTGTTTCACTTCATTTTTAATTTCGCTCTGTAATTTGCGCATGATTTCAATTTGGTCCTCGTCTGAGTGTTGCGTTTTGAGATCTGGAATATTTCCAGCTTTGATCCCTGTGCATTCGCGCGCATTACACTTTGGTCCCGATTTTAATTTCAAAAGTTTTATTTTATTTATAAATTATCCCTTTTATTTTAAATTTATTTTAATTAAATTTTTTATTTATATAATTCTTTTTTTAAGAGAATTTACTTAATATTTTTCATATATGTGTTGAGATTACCTTAATAATTTTACTTTATTTAAAAAATCGTTATTTTAAAATCTTCATATTATATTATTTTAACATTATGTATAGAATTTTATTTAAACATTTATATATGTACATACTTATGCACACGTAATTTTTTAATTAAGCTTTCTGTTTGAAATAATTACTATTTTAAAATTCATTTAATATTTTTATCTATTTTATTAATTTTGCTTTGTTTTTTATTTATATAATTATTCTGGAAGTTGGTTATATCGTATTATAAAGTGTCTCATTTAAATATTTTTGTGTATATTTGTACATATAATATTTTAATGGTTAAATCATTGTTCTAAAATTCATATTTTTTGTTTATAAAATTATTGTTTTGAAATTCTTTATATCATATTCTTTTAATATATTATATAGTATCTCATTCAAATGTTTTTTCATATATATATATCTGTACATGTATAGCAAAATTAATTTAATCTTGTATGCATTTTTATGTTATTTTTATAAATAATTATTTCTATTTATATATGCATGTTTTGTGAATCTATTATGTGTATTATATCTTATCATGTATTTTGATTATTTTTTCATATTTTATATATTATTTAAGTTATCGTGTATATTGTCAATTTTTAAATGAATTTATGTTTAAAATATTTTGCATATTATTTGATTCAAACATTTTATTCTATAATATTTATTTCAATAATTATATATCCCTAGTTTTTATGTAAATTTATAAACTCATATATTATGTACATTAAGTGTTCATTAATTCATTATTATTTTAAAATTGTCTTATACTACATTGTTTTCTAATTCCCATTTTGTTTTGTATATGTTTTGTTGATTGTTTTATATTGTGTCATATTTATTGTTGTTGTATATTATTTATTCATTGTTTTATTTGTTGTATCAATTGTTCACCATCCATGATTAAGAATTTGGTTACATTTTATTTAGAGTACTTGTCTTTAATTGTTGGATTTATTAATTGTGGTTTATTGTACTTTATGTGTGCAGATTGTTTCATGTTTATTAATCCTTTTCTATAGAAATGCTTCTTTGCAATACATTAAGTATTCCATCTTATTTTAAAACGAAATAAATGTGCTTTAAGCTAATTTTCAATTTTCCTTATAATTCAAAGAATTTTAAAATAAGGCAATATTCAATACTTGGGAATTCGGGAAATCGTGCCCTATCGTGCTGGGTATGATTTTTCGTCAGACTAAATTTTTGGATATCCTTTTATAATTTTGGCATATAAGCTTTTGAAGGTAAAAAATCAATCGTATTTTTGAAGGTATAAAGGATCGTGTCCAATCGTGCTGGATATGATGCTGCATACCTTTGAAACGAGAGAATTTTGATAACCAATTTAAACTATTCAAAGGTTTTAAAAGGAATCAAAATTTCAAAAATCCTTTAAAAAATTTTAGATGTAAGGACAGCACTTAATCAATCTGGTACCAATTTTCGGGCGTAGTGAGGGTGCTAACCTTTCCTCATACGTAACCGGCTCCCGAACCCATTTTTTAAATTTTCGTGGACCAAATTTGATTTAAATGAAACAAAATGTTTTATTAGGTGATCCAATCACACCTAAACAAAAAGATTGGTGGCGATTCTACATTTGGTTTCAAAAAGTCGATCCCCGTTTTTTCAAATGAAATTGGTTTCGACAATAATATTTCAGAATTCATAGTTTGTACGCACATATTTATGAATGGCAATACAATTTTAGTTTATCAGAGAAGGTTCTACCCAACTTCGCTACACATCACACTATGAGTTCCCCAAAACTCATCCATCCATACACACCAAGTTGTGGATAAATCACCACTAATTTGCAGATAAATTGCCATTTCATTGTAAAAATTGCAGATTAACCACCAGTATTTTCAGATAAAACATTTGAAGGTAAATGATCACTAGGTTATATATTATTAAATTGTCACTCTTTCTCCGTACAAATCATCCCACCCCATGCAATGCAATATGGCATGCTTTGTAACAAAACAATGCAAAAAATAAATAAATAAATAAACATGTTTATCATACATTCAGTTCAACATTAGCAGTAGACATGTTTAACATGTACTCAGTAGGGTGGTAACAGTATTACCATTAATAGTTTATCAGTATTACAATGATAGTGGGCATGTAATATTCACATCTCATACAATATAACAATAGGAATTTAGTCATTAAATCACATATTCTAGAATAAACACAATATCAATGACTTAATTGAGTGATAAAAAAATTTAAAAATAATTCAAGGGATATATGAGGACTAAATTGAACATATGATAAATTTTTGGGCAAAACTATAAAGCAAGGGTCACACGGTTTTATGGCCAGGCCATGTGAGAAGGGTAAAACCGTGTGTGAGGGTCAGACGGTCATCTGGCCAAGCCGTGTAACAGCATGATGTTGTGTAGAAAACGATAAATTACCCTACAAGAAGGACACGACCGTGTAACAGGCTAAGGTTGTATGGTTCACGAAGCCTCTAAAATCTACATGTGCACATGGTTGTGTGGTGGTTGTGTGGTCCACCTATGTGGACCACCCGCCCATGTGGCCTTAATACTACACACGATCACCACCGATTCACTTGGAAAAAAACACACCTTTCAACACAGTTCCGGTTGATGTTCCTCACGCTCGATTTTGGTTTAATTCGCCTAAATTTGGTTTGTTTCTTGGCAAATATAGAGGTGCTATTGACAGCAATTACAAAACCAATAGAAAATAATTTAATAAGAGATGATTTGATTCAGGAAAGCAAAATATTCAACTAAAATTATGATAAAACTATGGTGTATGTAACATCCCGAAATTCGATCTAGAAATTTTGACCTTGCAAGTGAGGGTTTGCCAAAGGGGATATTAGTAAGGAGTTTTCCAGTGTTCTAGTGAACTAGTGTACGCCAAAGGATGTGGTAAGGGGTTCACTAGATTTATTGAAAGTTGTGTTCGCCAGTCTATTTGGCAAGCTAGGGTTCCCCAGTTGAGTTACGAACTGGGGTTTCGCAAGTTAAAAGTCGAGTCAGACTAAACATAGGAAATAAATATATTGTGTATCTAGGATACTTTTCGTACACGTAATCTTCCTTTAAACTGAATAGGGTTCCTAAGTTAAATAGGGTATCCTAATATCACTAAGATACTTAGTGCCTATAAATACAACCCTTATTCCATGAAAAATTCTCTCATTTTTATTCTGTTGTCAAGTTTTTGTTCTAAACCAAGTTTGTAGCAACCAAAGTAAGCATTTGTCCTATTAAGGTTGATTGTCCAGAAAGCTAGGTTCGCTTGCATGTGTGAATTTCGTAAGTTTTATCTGATTAAGTAATTTGTGTGTTTATGCATGTTGCAAACCAACCAGACCATCTACAACAAGGATAAAGGCAAAGCAAAACTCATTTAAATTTTCAGCTTTATTAGTGAGTGGTTAAGAATTGCCATAAGTGTGGTAACCATCATGTTTCTCAGTATGAATGCTTAGGGTTCATAACTTGTGTGCGAACTGTTATGTTTTTCAATAACCTTGTTTTTTTAAACTAATTTCCAAGAGTAAGTTTTTTTCCTATAAAACTTTGTTTTTAAAAGTTCTGATACTCTCGTTTCAAGATATGTTTTTAAGCTATATTTTAAATTTATGTTTTACGCATGCTCCTATGCAAGCCTATGTTTTAAAGATATGTTTTACGCATGCTCTTATGCAAGCCTATGTTTTAAAGCATGTTTTGAAAGTATAGTTCTATAAGTTATGGTTTTGCGAGCTCTATGAGATAAGTTTGTATGCGAGTGCCTTTGCGAGCTTATATGTTGGATATATTTGTATACCAAAGGATTGTAAGTACTCACCTAAAAGTTCTGTGATTTGGCCGTTGAGGCCTTGAGTCATGTGGAGATATAAATGAACGTCGATCTATGCTCCATTCAATAGGACATATTGGTGTACAGGAAAGTGTTTAGCTTATATTACACTTATGAGACATGTTAAGGACTCTTTAAGTCATTCTGAGGCGTAATAAGGAGATCCACATATCCAAAAAAACAAGACAAGATAAGATAAGTAAGTTAAGAAAAGTGCGAGAACATATTTTATATTCATCATCCATTCTGATAAGATAAGTATGTGAGCATGTTAAATTCTATATAAGATCTGTTTTTAAATAAGAACAAGCTAAGTTTTTAAGTATGATTTTCAATAAGTACATACGAAACTGTTTTCAAACTTATATGATTTTATGACAAACAGGTTTTGTGAATCGAGTCCCGCACCTTTACTGTGAACCCAACACGCAATACGATTTTTTTAGACTAAGTCTTCTTTCTATTTTAAACTTTATATTTTAAGCATATGCTGATGATTCCTGATTATTCACCGAGTTCGCAATGAACTCACCCACTCCTCTCTTACTTCACAAGTAAGTAAGTCGCGGATGGCAGTGACGAGGCTCATCTCTGAACAAATAATGCAAACCTGGGAAAATAGGCGATGGGGTTTTATTTATGTGGGTTTAGATTTATCATAATATGATTCTGTTAATGAAACAATTTCCTTAAAGTTTAAGTTTATTCTTTTAATATTTTGTGAACCATGAAGCTAAACCCTTATTACTAATTTATTCTCAGCATGAATACAGTTTGATGTTTCTCTAATTCTCCTAGCATAAGTACCATGTGGCAATATTTCCAAAGTATGTATTAACATCATACGCGAGCCAAATTTTTTTTTTTTTGCAAAGTATTATTTTCTGTGACCTTTGTATGTTTGCGACCCCCCTATATGCTTGCAAACCCTTAGGTGCGATAACCTTACTACTTAGCAAACCCTACCTAAGTATGAAAACCCTTACATGAACGTCCCTTTGGCTGCGAAGCCCGTTTGTATACGAACCTATGATGCTTCATTTAAATGCGAACTTAGGAAGCATGTGAACCACAGATATTTTGCGAAGCCGTGCTTTTTAGGCGAACTCATGTTGTACTTTACAATGCGAACTTATGCATGCGAACCTTATTACAGATTTTAAGTACTTGTGTATTTATGTTTGAATGTGCGTACTCTAAAGTATATTGTTTATTTCCCTTGCATGAACCCTTACATTTTACTACATAATTAACATACGAACGCTTCCCTCATTTTGTTTGATAAGCTTGCATGATTTACATTGTATGATATTATTTCGCTGTTATGCTATAATTTATCATAATATACGTTCCAAGTAAGTGGTGTGTTGGAGGTTAAGTTGGGAGTTGATGGAGGGTCACTTCAGTGGCTAATGTAGCTTGCCAAATTTGGGTTGAACCTACTCAGTCGGGTTTGGGGTGTTACATTGGTCTTAAGCTCGCATGATTTACATTATATGTATGATATTATTCCATTGTTATGATAGAACTTATCATCATATACGTTGTAAGTTAGTGGTGTGTTGGAGGTTAGGTTGGGAGTTGATGGAAAGTCACTTCGATGGCTAATGTAGCTCGCCAAATTTGGGTTGAACCCACTCGACCGGGCTTAGGTTATAAATTATTTATAAGTTTAATATATATAAATAAAATAGTTGTATAATTAAATAATTATTTTTACAATACTTTATATAGTTATAGTTTTAAAAATATATTTTTATAATTAAAATACTATTATCTTATTCAAAATATTGATATTGATATTATTTTATTTATTATTGAATATGATTAATTTAGGCTTGTATAAAATTTTTATAGAAAATATAAGTAAAATGTTCATTTAAAATATAAATAAAATATAATTTATTTAACGAGTAAATAATGTCAATTGCATATTTATTATTATCATTTTATCCAACTAAACAATGTAATATCATTATTTATATATTGAGTTAATGTAATATTTGTCCTCCCCAAAATTACACCTATTTATCACTTTGGTGCTTGAAGTTTCCAACCATGTATTAGTTTACCCCAATTGTTAACGATGGCATCACCTAGTTCATATTTTCTCAAAATAAATTAAAACAATCAAGAAAAATGGGGAAATAAAAATGTAGGAAGAAATTATAAAAATTTCTCAATTTTTTTTAAAAATCAGAGAAAATATAAATTTATATAAAATTCGAAGAAATTAAAAAATATTGGAAAGTTATATAACTAATTTTCAGCAAATTTCTATATTTTGGAAAAACTTTAAAGCTTTCCATATTTTTTATTTTTTAAATTTATTTGATATTTTTCTAAATTTGTTGATATTCTTTTGTATTTTCGTTTTTTTAACTATTGAAAAGTATTTTTTAAATATTTTCAATTTTTTATATTCTTTTGTAATTCCATTTTTTTTTCCTTTTTTAACTATTGAAAATTATTTTTAATTGAATTTTTTATATTTTTAAAATATTTAAAAGTATTTTTTAAATTTTTTAGAAATTTTATATAACTTTTCATTTTTTTCTGATTTGTTAATTTTGTTTGAGATTTATCTAAATTTGTTTGACAATTTTTTGTATTTTATGTATTTTTAAAAAATAAAAATAATTTTTTAAATTTATTTAAATTTTTATATAATTTTAAATAAATTTTTGGATTTTTAAAAAATGATTTTTTTTATTTTTCAATTTTTTGAATTTATTTTAAGAAAATATGAATTATTATTTTTTAAGTGACTGGGGCAAAGTGAAACATAGCTATTTCCATTCTATTACATTATTAGCTAAAGGCTAATGATTCCTAGATATAACCATTTTTGTAGCATTCAATTATGGTTTGGGTAAGAAACTCAGTGGTCTCATACCTCTAGAGGTGGCTTTACTTCTAATTAAGATTAGATAACCCACAACTAGGACCTTCATCTCCTAATCCTACTCAATTACTTTTGTTCTATCATTAATTTAATCCAACTTACCATTGTAGCTCTATGGGGCAATTAGTTTAAATGTTAAATTAGTATTTACATCTTGAATTTTTTTAATTTAATATTATATCAAACATTTTAGTATCTAAGCTTGGGTTCAAGGTTTAAATTAAATACCTAAATTTGGTTTTTTTAATTCAAATTGATTCAAATAATTAAGCACTAATTTGAACTAAGAAATCAAGTTTAAGTATATAATTTAAATTGAACCTTAAAGTCATGTTCAAGTATTTAATTGGACAAAAAAAATTTTAAATACCAATTTGAACCCTAAAGTCAAGTTTAAGTAACAATATGTATAGTTATCTAATATTTATATTTGATCCACCTATTTTAATTTTTTTAAGTAGAGTGCAATAAGAGAATTAATACTTACACACACCACACACGATAGAGATATACCTACACCAAATAAACACTCATTATATATATATAATAATAATAATAACATTTAGTTTTTTAACTCCCGTTAGGTAAATGGAAATAGGAAGATATGCTTCACACAAAATTTAAAAGCATTTAATTTTTAACTAATATTAGACAAATGGAAATGGAAAGACTCATTCAGAATATTTTTAAGTTTAAGGATGAGTCTAATTTATCTAAACACTATGATTATTTTTGGTGATGAAATATGGGTGAGAAAAGGTAGTAACTAGTAAGCTAAGTAGAGTAGGGGAATAATATCTAAAACAAATAATTATAAAGTCTTTCAAATGTGGCTATAAATACCTGAAAAGTAATCTTGCTTACCTCAACTCAAATCTTCAATCTTTAGTTCATCTCTCCAAAAAAAAATGGCAGGTTCCAACGTTTTTATTTTATTAGCTTGTTTCATTTTGTTGGGTTTTTCAAGCATGGAGGTTAGCCTAGCAGCTCGAAATCTTCAGCAAGTACTTTCACCACTTCCTAGATTATCAATTCCACCACTTCCTAATCCTACCACCGTTCTTCCACCACTTCCCAGATTACCAATTCCACCACTTCCTAACCCTACCACCGTTCTTCCACCACTTCCCAGATTACCAATTCCACCACTTCCTAACCCTACCACCGTTCTTCCACCACTTCCCATATTACCAATTCCACCACTTCCTAACCCTACCACCGTTCTTCCACCACTTCCCATATTACCAATTCCACCACTTCCTAACCCTACCACCGTTCTTCCACCACTTCCCATATTACCAATTCCACTACGTCCTCCTATATTGCCTTGAATCCCAAAGCTACCAACAATCCCACCATCTTAGCCTAAGCTTATCACTGTTCTTCCCACTTCCCAGCAGCAGCTTGCCTTCCATTCCTTTCATGTCTCCACCTCTACCTCCATCTAACTATTGAAGACAGTTTGATTCCTAATTAGTATCACATATATTACTGAGAATGAACTCTGCCATTACATTCTCAATGATGTTATTTCATGAAATAATGATGTAGCTTCTATCTACATTTTACATATATAATAAAGTGTGGGATTTTTTAAGTTATTAAATTATTAAAAATATATGTCCAAAAATATATACATGATTAAATGTTATATAATCATTTATAAAGGTATTCTAATCGATGCTATCAACTCCAACATAGTTATACTTTAAAAAAAAAAAAAACAAATCATAATCACATTCATGCTTTGCCAATGAGTGATGTGATTATTTTACTCCCAAACTCAGTCCAACTCCAAGTATTAGTATATTAAACTTTGTCGATACTTTATTTTCTCAACTTTTATAGAGGGTGAGATTCCATTTTTTATATTTATATTTAATCCTTTTATTATATTTATATTTGAGGTTTAGTCTTTATATTTTAATTTAAATAATTTTCTCGTCTACTTTTACTATGTCAAATTGTGGCTTTGATCCTTTTATTATACTTGGATTTGGGAGTTAGTCAGTATAAATTAATTTGAAACATTTTTTCATCTACTTTTATAACACAATTAGTTAGCCTAAATAATTAACATGGTTAATAATTCCAGTTAAAACATTAAAGTGAACTTTTCCTTAAATATACTCATTCCAACAAAAACATGTATGTTAGTATGATAGTCAGAAGGTGATTAAGTAATGATTTAGTTAGTCCAAATAATTAACGTGATTAATAATTTCAAGTAAAATGTTGAGGTGGTTTTTCCTTAAACATGGTGGTTTTTCCTTAAACATACTCTTTCCAACTAAAAAAAATCTATGTTAGTATATGTTAGAGTTGTAACCAAAATTCTTATTAAAATATAATACAGGTGGCAAGATAGGGGGACCCACTAGGACAAAGGCCAAGGGCCGCAGCCCGTCATGGATCCCCAATAAGCAAGATATCTGACCCCCGCAATACGGTACAGGCTGCACAAGAAGAATCTGTATAGAAATTTACTTCCTCTGTTTGATATTGATTTGAATAAGGTGTTTCAACTTTATTGCATTACTTCTATTATATGTTGATTAGAATAATGTTTTCTAAACCTATAAATAGACACAGTTTATACTCCTTGTAATCATTCGAATTCGACATATTAAATTTTTTTCTCCCCTGCCCGTGGTTTTTTTCCCGAAAGGGTTTCCACGTAAATCTGTGTTCTATTTTTCTCTCTTTTCTTGCCATTATCGACATTCTATTTTGACAGTGCGATTAGTTAAAAGGTGATTACGCCATTATTTAGTTAGAAGTGATGGTTTTAAAAAAAAAATACACAATGTTATTTTAATTGGCACAGTTAAAAGTGTAAGTTATTTAGGATAATTAATGGTATTATAAAATTAAAGGGATCAAATTATGTTAAAATTAAAGTATAGGGGTTTAATCCTAAATTTTGGCATAATAAAGAGACTGACACCAAATAATTATAATTTATTAAAAAATATTTTAAAACTATTTTATATATTAATTAAAGAAATTTTAAAACCTCGACACAGAGGGGTCACAATTCTAGTAAAAAAAATAAAAAGACAACATTTATAGAGTAATATCTATTGTTATTAAAAAAGGGTGATTTTAAAGTTTTTTTTTTTCTTATTTGGGCTTGGTTTTCAACTTATTTCTAACATGGATGCTTTATTAGTTTAAATGTTAGGGAGTAAGTATAAACTTGAATTTGGTTGTCCAGCGTTTGTGACCAAATCCTTTTCTTCTTTTGTTTGGATGTCTTTGTCCAAATTTTGGGATGTGCTACGTGATAGTATTCATTAGGTTGTTGGGGGATGATCGAGTAGTTAAGTTTTGGGAAGACAGCTAGGTGTCAGGTATGGGACCTTTGGTAAGCCATTTCGCAATTCCTTTGGAAATGCAGAATTCTAGTTGTGTGGCTGATTATGTGGCTTCGAGAGGTGGTGGGAATTGGAGTTGTTTTGTTCCTTAATTCAACTATCAAATAACTATCAAAATTGCCACTATGACACCTCCCTCTAAGGGTGCCAGCCCTGATTTATGTTTGTGGCTTGACACGACCAATGGCACTTGTTCGGTGGCAATGGCATATGATAAGGTTATGTCTTGACTCTTGGAAACTAACAGATGATAAGTGGAAATGTATTTGGAAAATCCATGGACCTCAACGTGTGAGACAATTCGTTTGGCTGGTAGCGAAAGGTAGTTTATTAACTAATAGTAAGAGTTTAATGTTACACCCCACATCTGATCTGATCATCGGATTTAAATGTGAGATACTACATTCGTTGCTGAAGTAACTCGAACTAACTTTTACTTCACATTCATCAAGTAATTCAAACAATCATCCATTCAAATCAAATCATTTCTGTAACAGCCTGATTTAGACCCTAATCGTCACGGTGATTTCGGGACAACAAATTTGAGTCAAAAAAATATTTTAAAAATTATTTTCTATGTTTATTATGTGTGAATTTATGTTTGTGAAATTTTTGTGATTTAATTTTATCGTTTGAGTGTCTGATTTAATAAAAGGACTTAATCGCGTAAATTAAAAACTTGATAGTTAAAAGCATAAGGGCCAAATTGTTAGTGGCATTTTAAGTTGAAGCTTTTATGTTGTAAATAAACCATTTGAGTAGGTAAAGGACGGTTGAATCCTTGTTATATGTGATTTAATTATTATAAAGGGTAAATAGGTAAATCAAATGTTAAGTTATATTATATCATAAAACATAAAATAATAAAACCAAACTCATATTTTAAGCTAGGTATTCGGCCATTGTTGAGCTTAATTCAAGGTTCGTTCTTACTCGATTTTTGATAATTTTTACGTTTTTTAGATCGTTACTAAGTAATCTTCAAGACCCATGCTTTAATTTTTTATTTTGATGAATATTTTGGATTATGTCATTGATGAGAGTTTGTGATTTTTGTTGTTTGATGATGAAAATTGAAAAATATGTTTTAGATTAACATGTTTTGTATTGAAGTTTTTGATGATTTTGAGTAATTAGGACTATATTGCAAAAATAATAATTTGAGGGACTAAAATATGAAATAAATGAAACATATGGACTTGAATGAATACTAGGAATATTCGGCCAAACATGGGTATAGGGAAATATTGTATATTTTGTATTTTGTGCAATAGGAACTAAATTGTAAAAAGTGTAAATGTCAGGGGTAAAATGGTAATTTGCTCATTTATATGTTTTTGGACTAAATTGAATGAAAATATATTTTAATGAGCTTAATTTGAATATGTTTAGATCAAGAACTAAAGAAATCGGACTTGGATGAGGCAAAAACGAAAGTTGTTGACTAGTCGCTCCGTTCCGTTTTACATCATCTGAGGTAAGTTTATAAGAAAATAGACATGTTTAATTGTAGTTAAATGCTAGATATATATGCTGTTATGAAATGTATAAATTTATATTTGTTATGGCCGAATATGAAAAGGCTTGACTATTACATTTCCGAATTCGTTTCGACAGAGTTACGACGTCTGAAAGCCCCGTATGAACCTTAGGAATAGTTAGGATACATATGTCATGACATAGGATTCCGATTTATGTGTGCGAGTAAGACTATGGCATCAATATGTGATTCTGATATATGTGTGCGAGTAAGACCTTGTCTGGGACAGTGGCATCGATATGTGATTACATGTAAGACCACGTCTGGGATGTTGGCAATGTACGATATATGTGTGATTATCCAAGTGTCCTACCCAATTCCGAATGGTTCATCAGGCAAAGGTATATT
The DNA here is from genome assembly GCA_025698465.1 of Gossypium longicalyx. NCBI lineage: Eukaryota > Viridiplantae > Streptophyta > Magnoliopsida > Malvales > Malvaceae > Gossypium > Gossypium longicalyx. Next base: position 106,880,407 of record CM046997.1, on the reverse strand, counting down.
GAGTTTGAATGTGTAAAACGAGCTATATGTCAGGTATGAATTAACTTGTTACCTACTTGAGAAAAGGTAAGTAAACACATTGGCTATTTGTTACAAATCTTATAAAGTGCAAATTAAGAAAATATGTGTATGTGATATGTGTATTTGGTTTTGTGAATGAGTAGTAAGTATGTTATGAATAGTCCTTATATATATATATATATATGTGTGTGTGTGTGTGTGTGTATAAATGATGAGATATATATTCGGTTATATGGTTAATATATGTACATGAAATTATATTGTGACATATGAGTTTTGTATTTGTGTATGTGAACTAGGTATATAATGAATATTCGGCCTTGAAGGTTAAATGATAATATGTTAATTTTGGCTATATAAGCATTCGGTCAAGGTGATAATATAAATGAATATAATTATATATGTTTATATATACTTAATATGAACATATATAGATGATTGGATCTAAATGTGAAATGATAAAATAATCTTGTTTAGTTTAGTTAAGTTGATAACATCATTGGGTTATTTATTTGCTTATGACTTACTAAGTTTTGATAGCTTACTCTGTGTGTTATGTTTACTCTGTTTTATAGATTTTGGAGTCAAGCTATAAGCTCAGGGACTGTCAGCCAAGTTCATCACACTATCTACTGTTTTGGTACCTTATAAGCTAAACTTAAATTATGGCATGTATAGGCTGGCTTTGGGGTTAGTTATTTTGAAAATGTTTGTATATTAGCCATGCGAAAATGGCTTAACTACCTTGCTTGATTCTGGTTTCGGTTTAGTTATGGTTTAAGTCTATTTTGGTCAAGATATCGTATGCTATGAATAATTATAAATTGTGCTATGTGATTGTATATTAAGGTTGGTTTTTGACCTTGTATGTGGGATGGTAGAATCGGGCATAAGCATGTTAAATTAGTTTGGATGTGTTTGTGTTAAGATAAAGTATTCATAAGTGAATTTACTTATTATGCTTTGACTTGGTCTTGTATGTGCTTAGATATAATGTTTAGTGAGCTCAGATTTAAGTATTTCAATTCAGTGATGAAGAGTAACAAGTATTGAATATGTTTTATAATTGTTTTGATTAATTATTTGGCATGTACACATATGTTAAATGTGGCCTTAAATTTTTGGGTAAATGAGCATTAGGTATATATATATATGTATTGATAGCAAGTTCGGCCATGTTATATTGCACCAATGATGCACATGTGATTTTTATTTAAATTATGTACTATGAATTCTACTAGCTTATTTATGAGCGTGTGCAAAGGTTGTTACTTGTGATTAAATGGCAGCTTGATGATATAACGAATTATGTATGTTTATCGAAAGCATTAAGTATGTTTCATAAATGTATGCCTTTGATCAATCTTTGTTATGATTAGGAAATGACATATTTTAATTTACCATTAAATGGCATAATCTGTACTATCTATGTAGTTAACTTTATTAGCCGAATAGGCAAGAAATAAGTTTGCTAAGTGTGTATAAATTTTGGATGTGATGTTTAGTTTATAATGTTGATATAATTAATTCGGCATAGGTGTTTATTATAGCTATGGTTTTTTATGATGATTTGCACATATTTTAATACAGCTAAATATACAACAAAAGTATATTATAATGTTAGACAAGGTTTTATAAGTTAAAGAATTTTATAATTGTGTGATACAGATTGGTGTATTTATTTATGTGCTTAGTATATAAAATGAAATATATATATATATATATATATATATATATAGCTTTTATTTAAGTATCTGAATATCATGAATTTATTGGCCATATTGTTTTGAAGTATATTTGTTTTATTTAATGTTTGGTTTAGTAATTGAATTAAATTGGTTACTGTTTTAAGTAGGTAATAATTGTGATTCATGATTGGAATTGAATTATTATTTTGGTTTGGCTTAATGGTTTTTATAATCAAATTTTGTAATGCTATAATTATATGTTATAACTTAGTGTATATATTAATGTATGCACATGAAATTAGTAATGCACTAAGTTATGTTATAATTTGATTATTCGAACGAAATAAATGAGATGTGCATATGATTTGTATAATTGAGTTTATATTATCTTACATATGAATAGTAATGAATGACTGTCCTGAGTTGTGATTTGTTCGGTAATACCTCGTAACCTTAATTCGAAGACAGATATAGGTTAAGGGTGTTACAATTTTCATTGATTAAAAACACTTTCGAGCCATTTAAAACAATTTAGAAATATTTTAAAATGGTTTCTAGGTGATCGGAGGTGTTTAGGACCAAGTTCGGGTCCAAAAGGTCAAAACAACTTGAAATAAGGGAAGGACGCTTGTCTTCCTCACTTGTACCAGTACAAGCTTATACCAATACAAGCCCCTGATACTATAGCAGTTGACATATTGCTTGACTTGTATCATAACATCATCGACCTTCAGATGTTATAATATCCAAATCGCATGATCTTTCACATGTTGTCATTCATATAATTTGTTTTTGTAGTCATTCAATCTATTCAAGTACAACTACTCACAAATGAATATGGATAATCAATCATTCATAGATTATTTTGTCGCCCCTATTAACCGAACATGTGCTCAAAATAGATACATAAATCAATCTACTGTCACACTAATATGATTTGCATCTAGTGCATCATCTATATGTCCAAAGTAATATACGATTTGTGCCGCATCGATATAGATTGAAGTATTGTGTGCCTAACATCTCGTCAGTACGCCTGAAGCAATATTTGCTCAGTGCCTCATGGGTATAAACCAAAGAAATCCTCGTATAACTAATCTTATAGTATGTCAACTATACTCGAACTCTATCTGAGACCATTTAATAGAGAATTCATCATATCGATGTATACAAGTTCACATGTCATTTACTAATTACATATCATTTTCATATCATGTTCTTATCATGATCATACTTTGACATACCAATCATATATTGAATCATATTTTCATCATATTCACCTTTTCAACATAACACAAGTATATTCACCTTTCATGAGACAAAGAACTTAAACATTACTTTACTTAAATTAACATTAATGAGTTATGTATTGAAACCAAATCATGAAAGCATAAACCAGAATGAGGCTAGTCGTCAATAGCATTCGTCTTTCGCTTATCCCGCGATGTCTTGGCATTATCTTTAGCTACATACGATAAATCCAATTATGTAAATGATTTTAAAAATTTTGTATCTTTCGATTTTACCGATCAAATCTAAATCTGACTTTGTATTTATTCATTAGGAACCTTAAGCTTTCAATCTATATCATAATTTTCCAATAGCTTTCATTCTATCCAATTTGATCCCTAATGTCATAAAATTAGCTATACAGCTTAACTAAATCTCTACGTTAACCCAACACTACCTACTACATTCTACCATGGTACTACATAATTTAAACATATCATCCATAATTTTATCATTATCAAGCTTAAATCTCCTAAAACTCATTAATGGCAACTTAATAGACACTTGACAATTAAGAAATCTAATACATGGATTAGCTTAATCTCCCATTTCTTCCAAACTATGGACAGACAAAGAAGAAGAAGAAAATTTGGATCTCTCTTCTCTCTCCCACTCACTTGTGTATATATATATGATTAGTGATGAAATTAAGCTTGATGAGCCTTAATTAATAAGAAATAAATGGCTAAGATTTCATGTCACAAAACTTAGTGGAATTTAATGGTAAGGATTGAGCTTAGCCACTAACTTATACTTCTAATATGGGAAATTTGCATTTAAAACCTTATTTGAATTGCTACATAAGCCCTCTTGCATTTTTCTAAATGAAAACTCAATAGCAATAATACTTTTACAATTTAGTCTTTATATTATAACTAACGACTTTCTCGATTTAATTACTTGACAATCTAATAATATAATCTCATACTAGATGTGCTAACTCTTCGATTAATAATTTCACTAATTTAGTTTACAAAATTTGGCTTCGAAATCGTATTTTTTAAAACCGACTAAAATCGAGTCGTTACACTTAAGTAGAGCTATAACAATTGTTGATATCTACCCAATTTGCTCTTGTTGTGCTAAAACTACTCTTTATGCCATGCGGGGTTGTGTCCATGTCAAAGATGTTTGGGGTCAACTAGTGCCCAATATGGCTAGAAACAGTTTCTTTGATGTTGATTTTGATTTTTGGCTAGTAAGGGGCATCATAATCGCTAGAATATTATGAGGAAGAAAGGTAATTGGGAGAGTTGTTTTGTGACAACTTGTTATTATATCTAGAAGTAATGAAATTGGTTTATTTTTTAGGATAAGGGTTTGGACCCTAGAAGAGTTGGGCAACGAAGCTTATGTATGGCAAAGTGTTATAATGACTCTGATAAAAGTGTTGCTTGTTCTTACCATTTTCCCTATTAGGCTGAAACCTTATTGAAACCTCCTCGTGGTGTGGTGAAACTCAACATTGACAATGCGCTAAGTAAGACGAGACTGATGGCTTCAAAAGGAGGTGTCTTCCTGTAACATCCCTAACATTCCCTAAGAAGTGAACAGTGTCAATTCGAGTTGACACGTTCAAAATTTTCGAAGTAGATAAAATAGAATTATTAATATTAGTAGAGAAGGTAATTGGGTATTATAAAGAATTAGAAAGACTTTTGACTTTAGGAAAATTAATTTAAGAAAAGGACTAAATTGTAAATGTGTGAGAAGAGTCGGGCCATAGTTTAAAAATTTTATAAATAAGAAATGACTGGATTAAATGAATGAGAAAAAAGAACAAATACTTGGAGTGTAATTTGACCATGAGAGTACATGGAAATGTGGATGAAATTAAAAATGAATGGGCACCATTTGATTGTAATGATGATGATTGAATTTTATTTAAAATTATTTTAACAAAAAAATGGAAAGATGTTTTGGAAGAAAGTTGTAGAAGAAAGGAGAAAAAAAGGCTATTATCTTTTTTCTTTTTTTTTTTAGCTTCTCTCTCTCACGTGTCTCATTCCCCATCTTCATCAAGTTTTATTTTTTCTTCATTTTAGTCTTCCTCCTCCATTTTTATCCTATTCCAAGCTTTAAACTCAAATTTCCACCATAGGTTTTAGTAAAATAACAATAGAAACTTCATGCCATGATTAGTTTTTGGTGGAATTAGCAAAAATACGTCTTGAAGAGAAAAGTGAAGTTAGGGGTTAGGAAAGGTTAAGGTAAGGAAGACAATATTTTTCTTAAAAAATTTCATAAACATCTCATTGACATGCATGGAAGTGATATGTGAATAGTGTATTAATGTGTAAATGTTGAGTATGTGTATTATGTGAATGAAGAGAGAGAAGAAGAGCGAATACCAAGTGGGTGACAAGGGCAATGAGATAGCAAAAGAGTGAAGGAAGGAAAAAATTTTCAAGCAATTTTGTTGTAAGTAAGTCAAGAATTTTACAAATTGGTTTAGCATTTTATTTAATATTTATTTATATATATATAATTGATGATTTGATTTTATAGAATTATTTGAATATGAAATTGTACTTTGTTATGAATTGAAAAGTGTATGTGTAGTGACTTTAATGAATAAGGACTAAATTATAAGAGTGTAAAAGTAAGATAAGTGAAATAGCTATTGATATGAGGTATTGAAGTGAAATGTTAAATGTTGATAAAATAAATGTTAAGTGAAATTTGATGAATGATCGATCTTGTATGAATAAGGACTAATTTGTAAAAATAGTAAAGTTTGAATTGTTTCATTTGTTGAGAATGTAACACCCCAAACCCGGCCTGGACGTTATGGCCGAATCTGGCGGCGTCACATGAGAAAGCTTGTAGAAAACCTTTTTCAAAATCTTATCCAGTGAAAATCGTACAGATTATTATCTTTACTTAAGTCGTGAAATCTCTATTCCAGTTATTATGTGAAAACATTTCATTAACGTGGAAGCTAAAACATCATTCAGTTATAAATCTGTAACATCCCCTAACCCTAAACCGTCGCCGAAACAGGGTTACGAGACATTATCGGACAATCGAACAATTTACTAATAATATTAAAATAATTATCGAACATATTATAATATGATTATAAATTCATATAAATTTTTACTAATTGTCTCTTTTTTTAAAAAAAATTCAATATAATCCCATTTATAAATATCTAACATTCCCTGCAATTTCAAACCGGAACCAATCCAAAATCAATATTTCAACCAATGCAATTTCATGTTTAATCGTATTAAAACCATACCTATAACAATAATTTGATAATTTACTCAATGAACATTTATGTTACCATTAAAAATTTAATTAGAATTTCATTCATCCATTCTAAATTTAGCACCAATTATACCATACATATCATGTAAATGTTCATACTATTTCATTAGTTTAAACACCAAAATACCAAATATCATTCTTTACAACAAAAATTATATAACATTTTAAAGTGACTAAATTAACACCTATGTACATGCCACTTTTGCCAAAAAAAGAATACACACCGAGTTTTGCGTAGGAGTCGAGATCGTCTGAATGCTAAACCAAGACTTTGATTACCTATTAACCCGAAATTCTTGATTTACTCCTCGGTAATCTTCTCATTTCCCTTTTAAGCCGATATCTCTAGTTCTTTGTTAGCTATCAAAGCTTTAAACTCTAAACCCTTAGTTTTTCCTTTTTCTTTTCTTTTTTTCTTTTCCTGCTACCTTCGAAATGCTCTTTGTTTCTTTTTTTTGTTTCTTTTGTTTTGTTTCTTTTTTTTATGTTTTATTATTTTATTAACATAATATAATATTAATATCATATATTAAAAAATCTTTTACTTTAATATTAAGTAAATTAATAATTATATAACAAGTGTACATATTTATATTATTACAAATGTCATTATCTAATTTGTTTTTCATATCAAAAATCTTGTTTTAATTATTTATCTAATAAATATCTTTAACATAATAATAATAATTAATAAATATCTATTTTAATATCAATTACATATATTACATTTGTACCCTATCATCCTCATACATTTGTCATAACTTTAATTTATTTATTATATAAAAATCTCATAATATAATTAATACAATTAATTATTATAAAATATCTTTATACTTAAATTATAAGTAATTTGAGTATTTAAATTACAAATGTACCAATATAATTTTTACACATGCATTTTTATTACCATACAATTATTTACTATTTAATTTATTTAATAATAATAATAATAATAATCTAATATAAAACCATAATGTTAATTAATAATTATAATAATTATATATAATATTTAAATATAACCTAAATAAAATCTTAGATTTTAATACATATATGTCGCCTCAACTTTTGTAAATGATTTAATTACCATTTTAATCCTTTTTATTTTCTATTACTTTAGAATTAAACTTTTTCCCCTTATTTAATTTAGTCCTTTTTACTAATTACTCTAAATTAAGTTAAATTTACCTAATTAAAACCTAATTAGACACACCACTAGGCTTACAAATATTTTTAATAATTATTTTTGAACTTATTTCAATAAGACGAAGGCCCTATAACTCACTTTTTCGATGCCCGTGAATTTTGGGGCATTACATTTCTCCCCCCTTAATAAATTTCATCCTCGAAATTTACCTGAGAAGAGATGAGGATATTGTGCTCTCATAGTTTCCTTTGGTTCCCAAGTCGCTTCTTCAACATTACGATTCCTCTATAAAACTTTCACTAAAGGAACTCTTTTATTTCTTAATTCTTTCACTTCTTGTGCTAAAATCTGAACCGGCTCTTCTTCATAAGACAAATCAGACCGGATTTTAATATTTTCAGTAGGAATAACATGAGAAGGATCTGATCTATATCTCCGAAGCATCAAAACATGAAAAACATCATGAATTTTCTGTAATTCTGGGGGTAAAGCTAATCGATAGGCAACAGGCCCAATTCTTTCCATAATCTCATATGGCCCAATAAAATGTGGACTTAATTTACCCTTTCAGCCAAATCTCAAAACTTTCTTCCAAGGTGATACTTTGAGGAATACTTTATCACCAACAGAATATTCAATGTCTCGCCGTTTCAAGTCTGCATATGATTTCTGCCTATCAAAGGCTACTTTCAATCTGTCTTAAATCTTCTTAACTGTTTCTTCTATTTCTTGAATCAATTCTGGCCCAATCAATTTTCTTTCATTCAATTCTATCCAACATACTGGTGATCGACACCTTCGACCATATAATGCTTCATACGGAACCATCTGAATACTAGATCGGAAATTATTGTTATAAACAAATTCTACTAATGGCAAATATCGTTCCCAACCTGATTCAAAATTGATAATACAAGCCCAAAGCATATCTTCCAGAATTTGAATTACCCGCTCTGATTATCCATCTGTTTGTGGATGAAAAGCCGTACTAAAATTGAGTCGAGTTCCCCGAAAATTGTGTAGCTACTTCCAAAATCTTGAAGTAAATCATGAATCCCGATCTGAGATTATAGATGTAGGAATACCATGTAGTCTTACAATTTCCCGAATATAAATCTCAGTAAGCTTCTATAATGACCAGTCGGTTCTGACTGCTATGAAATGAGCTGACTTTGTAAGCCGATCAACAATTACCCAGATAGCATTCTTTTTGCTTGCCGATATCAGTAATCCTATTGTACAGGCCAATTTTGAACCCAATACGCCTAAACCCATTTACATTTTTTACAAACCCACTTATATCCCACAAGCCCACTTAACCCCAAACCCAACTAATTAACCCATTAATCCCAAAACAACTCACCAAGCTAACCCAAAACCCAATTACAACCCATACCCACTAATCCCTAAAACCCAACAGCCCAAATTACCCCTAACCCTAATCATACCTAACCCCAAACCCTAGCCCCACTTTCGGCACCCACTTGTGCCGCCACTGTCACCAAAGTCTGACCAGTGCCGCACCAACCCCTGGCCACTACTCAGCACCGCCACAATACCTGCAAGCATTAAAACAAGACAAGACAGAAAGTAGAAAAACAGAAAGCAACTTGTAAAAGAAAGGGATATAAAAACCCAAATGAAAATCGTAAGAGGGGGGCACTTTCAAAATACAAAAAATCAATAGAAACTAGTGATTTTTCCAGCAATAGCAGAGCAAATCAAAAGCAGAGAATAACAGTAAAACAGAAGATAATAAAAAATCGGAGAATCAAAAAACGAAAATCAAAACAGAAGAAGGTGATTTTTTTTTTTTCATTTGCGAATCGATTTTTTCTTTCCTTTTTTTTCTTTTCTTTTTTCTTTCATTTTCCTATTCGAAAACATATATAAATATATATTTTAAAGCCTTAAAAAATAAAATAAAAAATAAAAAAATGTCACCTTTTGAACTTCACGCGGTGGCCGACGCCGGCGACTGACGACGGCCGATGAGGATCCGGTGACCGGCTCCCACCGGATTCCCTCCCCTTCTCCCCTTTTCTCTCTTCCTCTCCTTTTTTTTCTTTTCTCCCTTCACAACTGATTTTTTTTTCTGAAAAGTGGCCTATTTATAGCCCTCCAAAAACGACGTCGTTTTGGGGTCATTTTTAAGCCCCAAAGCGCGTCGTTTGGCCATGCCCGACCCGTCCAACCCAACCCGCTAGAGGATCTGCGTGTTTTTGCGGAAGGGTCTATTTGTGCAATCAGTCCTTCCGCATTTTTGGTGTTTTAAATCAGGTTTATATTTATTTACAAATTGGCCCTAAAATTTAATCTGGTTTGTAAATTAATCCTCCTATCACAGCAAATGCTTTTGAAAAATCCGTAATATTGCATTTTTTATCCCCCTTGGTGTTACCCGTGTTCAGATAGGCCCTTTCTCATTATTTTCTTTTTAAATCAGCCCCAAAACTTTGTTTTTAATTTAATTTTAGTCCTTTTTTCGTTTATTTTCATTTCTTCGTTAAATATTCTTGTTTTTTTATATATTATTATTATTATTATTATTATTATTATTATTATTATTATTATTATTATTATTATTATTATTATTATTATTATCATTATTATATGTTAGTGTATACTCTTATTATATGCGTATATATATACGTGTATTCGTATTTAGTATCTTTTATCCACTTTATTGTAATATTTTATTAATGCTTTTATATTTTAATATTATTATTATCATTATTATTATCAATATTTGTATATGGTTTTAGTATATAGATATATATATTTTTACGTATAGGTTAATTTTTATTACTTTATTTCAATATCTTTTTTTGTATTTGTCGTCGTATTTCAATATTACCCTTATTATTATTATTATTATTATTATTATTATTATTATTATTATTATTATTATTATTATTATTATTATTATTATAATATAATGTGCATTTTTGTTTATGTATATAGATTTATATATGTATTATTCTTACTATATTATATTGCCCTTTTTTTGTATTTTAATACTATTACTATTATAATTATTATTGTTAATATAGTGAATGTTTTTTGTCATATGTGTATATATTTTTATATCATCCTTGTTATTATCATTAACCTTAGTATATGTCTATTTATATATTTTTAATATATATATAAGTATATATATTCATGCAATATTGTAAATAGTTTTCTATAACGTCATTATTTCCAATATATATATGTTATGTAAATATTTTAGTGTCGTATTATATATGTATTTTTTATCACTACAGGAAAACAGACTTTTAGCGGCGTTTTTTTTTGCCTTTAGCGGCGTTTTTAAGCGCCACTAATACAAAAAACGTCGCTATATGCAACGCCGCAAAAATTAGTGGCATTTTTTTTGAAAAAAACGCCGCTAAAGACCATGACCTTTAGCGGCGCTTTTTTAGCAAACACCGCTAAAGACTAGGACTTTTAGCGGCGCTTTTAGAAAAAACGCCGCTAAAAATCAGGAGTTTTAGTGGTTTTTTTCGTAAATGCCGCTAAAGACCATGACCTTTAGCGGCGCTTTTTTCGCAAACGCCGCTAAAGACCATAACCTTTAGCGGTGCTTTTTTAGCAAACGCCGCTAAAGACCATGACCTTTAGCGGCGCTTTTTTCACAAACGCCGCTAAAAATAATGATCTTACAAAAAATTATTTTATTTTAATTAAATAATATTTATTTCTATGTTAAATATTATATTATGTTTAATTTTTGAAATTTGAACTTTAAACTATATACATTTAAGGATAAATAAAAAATATTAATTAAATTAAATTTTCCATTAAAATTTAAACTTCAAAACTAAATATAAAAATTAATGAATTTAAATTTAATACATAAACATTGATTCAATATGTAATTTAATACATAAAAAAACACACACACAGAGAGACACACAAAATATTAGAATTTCTAAAACATAATTCATCCCGGTGAGAAAATAATGCCAAATCATCATCACATTTCATTAATCAAAGGAAAAGATCGAGAAAGAAGAAGAAACAATATACAACAGAGGGCTGGTTCAAGCTTTAGATGAAGCCAAAGTATTGCAAGCCAAACTATTGCATCCTCTTTCCTTCTCAACTCCTGCAAAATATAAAGTTAACATTCAGTTACTACAAGGACAAATTAATCTAAGAGCAAAATGAATAGCGAAATCACCTTACATATGTTTCTTGCTTTTAGATCATATATATTTTAATCATATATAAGATAAAAACATCAAAAGAAGTCTATGATTTTAATCATTTTGTGACCAAAGAATGGATGTTGGGTAGAAAATATGATTTTAATCATTTTAAAATATATATTTTAATCATATACAAGCATTGAATTAATACCTGCAATTTGGGACGGAGGGCTTGAATTAATACCTAAAATAGACATGAGAAAAAGATGGTGATCACAAGAATATAGCACATAAACCCAATTTTTTCAAAATCTGATCGAATCGATCATTGTTACTCCTTATAACTTGCGTAAAAGTGTAGCAATTCCAATGAAATGATAATGCTAATAAGTACAATGTTACTTCAATGGAAGGTTTTGCATACCGATGATCGTAAAGGGAGCTCGAAGATGGACTCGTGGTCGTGGCAAAGCAGAGGTATCATATCCGTAATACGGAGGTATATTTTGCTGAAAAACCGCTTGACCAAAAATAGGAGATGGATTTTGCTTAAAATCGCGATTGAGAATACGGAGATGGATCTTGCTGAAAACCGCTTGAGCGAGAATAAGACTTCGGTTATTGAAAGATGAGGCACCGTACATGGGAGGAGGGAGAGGAACTCTCTCAAAAGTATTTCCCTTTCTTTGTCTGGTTTATTAATGAAAAGAAAACAATTAGAGATTAACGATACATTACTAACACTTAATACACTTATAGAAATCAACATGAATGCCGATATGAGCATGTGTCCAACATAATATATTTAGATTTTAAAAGTGTATTCTAATATTTGAAGAATCTTTGAATGGTCATATGACTCATATGCATGCCCGAAAATGTGTTGAGAACGAGTACTTAAGAAAAATGAAGAGTCAAATTCACATGGACAACAAATTTAATAACTACCCCAACAGTAGAGAGCTCAATAGTTGCTTTATCTTGAGAAGGAATTTCCATCAAGGTGAAAGAGCGAGTTCTACTTTCTTTCTCGATGAATCAGTATTCTTCGACATAATCTCTGTGAAGTTCACAAACTAGAAAGACCGAAAAGAAGTGGCCTTAACAACTAAGAACATTAAAGCGGTAAACAAAAAGGAAGCAAACTATGATTGTCCTAAAATATTATTAGTAAATTACGCTTTTCAACAAGTAGGAGACTTCAAAAATCACTCACCTGAAAATTGTCGAAAGCACGAGCGTGGATGTTATCATCAAACTCCCTCATCATGTCCCAAGGTCCATCACCAACCCCAACAAGGACAATAGACAAGGGAATTCACCGCAACCGGATGAACCATATTAGGGTATACATTGCGCGCAATCTAAATTAAGTGGCGAGTTAATGGCAATCACCTTGCTCTAACGATTGCATCGATTTTCTTTTGCTCTTGGGGCTAAGCTGACCATGCCGTGTGTCGACACTTCGAGTCACCTAGGACATATATGAAACAGTAGTGTTGGAGAACTAAGATTCAGATTTTGCCCTTACATACGAGAATCAAAGAGTATATTTATAGATGATTCATTGTAAGACTAAAATCAAAACTATCTTTTAATGACAATTCTTATTCCAATTAACATCGAATGATCGGATGTTCTTCTGGATCTCGCAGAGAGAGAGACTCCATATCAATTGGATGCTTGATCTTTTCTTCTCTAAATCATTCGGAGTTACCTTATCGAGACCGGCGATAAACTCTCTTCTCGATTTAGAGAGATAGACACCCTAAATCAAATGATTAGTAAGATGATCTACCCTTGTAACCAAATATTTTGTTACTCCAGTCCAGCTTATTCATTTTTGGAGCATGTCTAGTTTCGTCTATTCTGGAACAGAGTGTATACAATCAAATATTGAATCATTGAATCCCAAGTTCTCTTCTTCCATATTACCTGTCCATCGGCAATTATCAAGCAAAACATGGTATTGACCACCACTTTGCTCGACAATAGTCATGGCCATTTCAATGATGGGTGCAAAGGATGTTGGCCTGCACAAACAAACATAAAATGGTCATTGTAAGAACCGACCGATTCGGGTTCAAGATGTATGTATAACATTAATAACCCAATGGATCAAGTACAAGTCGTGCACTTGCGAGTCGAAGCCGGGAACAATTTCTCTGATCGTGCAAGCACCTCCTCAAATCCATTGCGAGAATCTCTCTTCCTGATAGAAATCGAAGACATCTTGATCATGCGTTGACGCTGAAAACATATGAAGAAAATATCATCTCATAATCCAAATAGAGAAAACAAGTTAATGTAGAATTGTAAGAAAACATTTTCAATGAACTTTACCATCTCCAACCCATAACATGGAATTAAGTTATCCTCATCAAAAGCGGATAAGCTCTGTCCAATAATTGATATAGCTTGTTCATAGGGATTTTGGCCATTCCCGATGTGATGCAAGCTTTTGCGGTTGAATGACCTTGCACCTAGTTTTCCATTCAAGTTAAGTGGTGTGTTGCGGATGATTTAGAAAAACATTAGGGCATCGAGATAGAATCAAAAAATAATACCTGTCCATTCGTTGCTTTTTGTGAAATCGATACCAACAATGAGGTTAGAGGACTCAAGGCCGACTTGTGCGAGAGCGCAAAGATAACACAGGATCAGCAATTTCATTGACCGAACATGTCATTATTTTGTAATTTTGTAGATAAACAGATATTACAGACGAGCAAATTTTCCATAAGCAACATCTGAATGATTGAAGTAGCCACATATAGCAAATAATTTTCCATATGCAGTAAATGACTTTTCACTATTATTGAAGTACCCCGTGTCCAACATCCATGTCCAATACATATATGGACATGAGTATGTCGATATGATCCTCCAAGAACCCTCCAAATACAATAAAAATTTAGAAAGTTTCGAACATACCCATGTCAGATGAACCACCGGACCTACTTATCGGATATGCTCTTCTACTAGAATCCTTTGAGCTTTTTCCTCCCATAACTAATATCTGCATTATTGTTGTGCTTTTATTATTTACTACCATTTTAATTTTTGTTTTGTTGTAACAACAAATTGTCTACATATGCATCATTCCCACAGTAATAAAGACAAAAGGAAAACAAGATGGTGATCTGAAAATAAGAAAACTAGTACCTAATCATCTCCTGAGGATAATAAACTACTAGCTGACACACATTATTGAATTTGAAGATAGTTAAGGCACGCCACCGCCTCTCAATACAACCAAAATAAAACTGCCTAACAAAATTAAGTTAATTTCATTTCCTTGGTTTAATTTAATTGAATAAAAGGCTAAAGGCTAAAGGCTAAAGGCTAAAGGAGCCGTATACACTAAGGAGCTAAAGGCTAGCAATCAAATATGTTGAATTTACTTTAAAAAGCAGCATAATACCATCATAAACGACCAACATCATCAACAGATTCTCAAATACCCCTAAACAGATGGAACACTAGACCAGAATCTTACCTCCACGTTGACCTTATCAAAAAGATCCAACTTCAACTCATATGTGTTATTGTCAGTTCCAGCAGATGAGCGAAAAATAAACACTCCTTCCGGCTCAAGGTTAACTTTTGCATTCTTTGAATCAGGTAATAGCACCGTAATGAAAACCTTATCGGTTCTTTGTGCCCATTTCACCACTGCCAAGAAAGAATCATAGTTAAAGAAAGCACAAATTCAAACTAAAATATACCAAAAGAAAACAACCTAATCAAAACCCGCTACAACATTTCTCCCCAATAATCAATAAAATAACCTAATTAATAACTTAAAAAAAATCCTATACAAAGAAAGTTCCATGCTGATAGAAAACATCCATTAGTGCACAACGCAAAAATACCCAAAGAATATATATTAAAAAAGGAACACAAATGGTAACAGCTTGATACTAATCAAATCAGTTTAGGACAAAGATTCGAAACATGAAATGAGTTAAAGAGAACAAGAAAGATTGTTAAGCTTACCTCATGGCTTAAACTGGGTAGTTGAGAGTTTCTTGAGAAGGAAAGATAGTAAAGAAATGTAAAACCCTAATGGAAGCAGAAAAGAATAGGCGACGCTAATTTTAATGAGGAGGAGTTCACTTAACAATGAAGTGGACAAAAATTGCCCTTTGGGGGTTCATAATATGGGGGGTAAAATCATGGTTGTTCTGGTACTTTCAAGTCTAGATATTTTTAATGGTATTGTGTGGAAAGTTCTATTACTATCCTTATAAAAAGCCTTAAATTCTAATTTTTCAAATGAAAAAAATATATAGATAGTTGATATAATCATTTTTCAAAGATGGTACTAAAAGATTTTTATTATAAAATAATAAATATAAAAAAACGAGTTTGACAATTTTCTAATATAGGATATATGCTTTAAGTATAATTTGAAAACATTTTTATTATATTTGAATTGTTAAACTTATTAATATATTTTAATTATGTTTAACCACTGGAATAATAAATTAAAAGATAATTAAAAAACTAATTATGGCAATAAAAATATATTATTTAAAAAATTAATTAAAAAAATAAATGAATAAAATAATGTTCCATGTGACATGAGAAATTAATAAATGAAGAAAAGAGAGAGAAGTAACTATATATTATAATTGTTCAAGATAGAGATAAAATAGATTAATGATTAATGTTTGAATGAAAAAAAGTACCTAAGAAAATTGCATTTTGAATATATATATATATATATATATTAATTTTTTACATAAAATTTATAATGTTTCATTAGTAATACATAATATTATATAACTTTAATTTTAAAATATTATAATTGATATTACAATAAATTTTTAAAAAAATATATTTTGAATTTATTTCTAAAATATAAATATTATAATAGTAGACTGTGTGAAGTCTATTTTTATACATAGTTTTATACTTAATTTTTTAGTATTTAATTCGAGTTTTAGAGTTAATTTGATGATAATTCATGTTTAGATAATAATATTAGTTATTATTTTTTTCTAAAACAACCCTAAAATCATAATTAAATTACATCCATGAATGAAAATTTAAATAAATTCACAATTCACAATTGGCGTTGAATGTTAATTGCTAAGACTCAGTCAACAGTTGGGTGACATCCCAATACCATCAAACATGTCGTCTAATTTGTATGCCAACACACCAATGTTGTTCAATTGTAGTTCATGTTTCAAAGGTTTAGACCTTTTTCTTCCCTTTCAAACCCCATTCAGTTTTAAGCTACACTTTTTCAAATTGAAATTCTTTAATTGTATGTGATATCGTTTCAAACCCCATTCAGTTTTAATTCCATAATTTATTACGAACATAAGCTTTTACATTAATATCTATGTATATACACATCAACATCCATATGATGTTTTTTGGAGTTTAGGGTTTTAGGGGTTATAGTTTAGAATTTAGGTGTTTTTAGGATTTAGGGGTTTAGTGTTTTAGGGGTTATAGATTAGTGTTTATTATTTTTTTGGGGTTTAGGGTTTTAGGGATTATATGACTTTTAGCGGCGTTTTGCCAAAAACGCCGCTAATGTTTTGGTTTTTAGCGGCGTTTTACCAAAAGCGCCGCTAATGCTCTGGTTTTTAGCGGCGTTTTACCAAAAGCGCCGCTAATGCTCTGGTTTTTAGCGGCGTTTTACCAAAAGCGCCGCTAATGCTCTGGTTTTTAGCAGCGTTTTACCAAAAACGCCGCTATTGCTCTGTTTTTAGCGGCGTTTTACCGAAAAACGTCGCTATTGCTCTGTTTTTAGCGGCGTTTTTTGATAAAACGCCGCTAAAGCCCTATTTTCTTGTAGTGTATGTATTACGTGTGCGTACTTTTTAATATTGTATTTCTACATTTCATACGAATACTATATTATATTTTTACATATTATACCATGTTTATATATTTTTCATATATGTTATGTACATACATTTTCAATTTATACATATATATATATATATATGTATATTATGTATATACTTTAACATTACTAGTGACTTATATATGTTTTCATCACTTCATGTATATTTCAAATAGTATATATAGTATATTTCTAACATTATTACTAATTATATTTATATATGTATAAGTATATATTATGTACATGCTCTTAATGTCTTTATATATATATATATATATTCATCGTGTTCTCGTATTTGATATTATAATTATATTTAATCTTGCATGCATTTGTTAGTGTTTTTCATATTATCGTCATATTTGTTATTTGCTTCAATATATTTCTAGTTTTTCCATTTATTACATCTCAATTTGCTTTACATTACTTCAAAAATCCCATTCGCATTTTCTAAGTGATTTCAATAATCAAGGCAACATACCGACTTCACATTAAGTCATCGATTTCATTGCTATGTTGGGTGAATATCAATTGACTCGTGTTAAAACGGTATGACCTTTCCAAAAATCAAAAGAATTGAAAATCTTCGTGCCTCAATCGGATCACGATTAAATCTTACATTGAACTCGTATTTTTTGAAAACTAAGACAATCCGTGTTTAATGAGATACCAATTTTGGGCGTCGCGAGGGTGCTAATACCTTCCTCGTGCGTAACCGACTCCCGAACCCTACTTTTCTCTGATTTTAACGTAGACCTAAACTCGTCCTTCTTTTGTTTTAAAAATAAGCTTACTAGGTGTCCGACCACACCTATAAAAAGGATCGGTGGCGACTCCTCTCTTTATTTTGAAATCAAACTTCAGTTTTTAAGTTTACAATAAATCGTCACAATTAGCAACTGAAAGCAAATTTTTACGTCGCTACAGCTGGCGACTCTGCTGGGGATTCTTTTTGAGAGTCGTGTCTGGAATTAAACTCGAGTTGTCAAAATTTTCAAAGTTCCTTGTTCAAATTAATATTTAGTCGTGATCCTTAAATTTTTTTAGTTTTCAAAAATCATGCATTTGCATCGTGTTGTACATATTCTAACTTGTTTTATCCGATTGTTTTTTTTTTTTAGCTTCAATTTTTTTTATTTTTTTGTGTGATTTTAGTTTTGGTTTAGTTTTTAAATAAAACGTAAAGGTTTAGATTTTTTTATCCGTACACACCGTGCACGTGCATCCTTGCATAACATGAGCTCTATACCCGGGCTCCGTCCGTTTAAGTGAAAGTAAACGCTACGCCTTTGTGAGTTAACTCGTCCCTCCGCACAGGCTAGTGAATACTTTCGGGTTACATATGACTTATGCTTTCGTGAGTTAACTGGTCCCTCCGCATAGGCATAAGTAAATGTAATCCCTCGAATTGAACTCGTGAGCCTGTGACGGGCTACGACCGAGGCTTCGTACTAGTCTTAGTAGACGATAGTACGAACAACTTGAGTACCTGTCTAGAACTGAAACCACATATAGTGAACCGTACGAGCCACCTAATTAGAGCCATGCCGAACCTCTGTCCGTTAATAGTCACTAAAATAAGTGCACGGGAGGAACGCCTCTTACCTTTTGCATTTTCACTTTCTATACAAAGGGGATTGGGTTTGTTCAATAAACTAGTTCGACTTATTGAATTTTCCATGTTTTTCTGCTTGTATTTAATTACTAATCAAAGTTGTTTGTCTTTGCCTTATTGTTTTTCTCATCATGCATTATAGGCATCACATTAGGAAGGTGTTGATTAAAGATTAGTGGCCAAAAAATGAGTTTCTAATAGAAGAGTCAATTATACAAACAGTCGAGAAGAATGCCGTGGTTCGGGACTGGTCTCTAAGAACTCAGAAGGAAAAAGGGGATAGTCTAGTGGAGGGATGTTTTGCCAATCTGCCCGAGCACGTAACTGTCAATGTTCGCCAGAATAACCTTGAAGACTTGGTTCAGATTTGGAATCAGTGGGACTCGGACATTAAGGGTATATTCATTGAGAAGTACGGAGATATAGCCCACTTGATCACTATCAACATAGATGAGCGTTTGATTCAAGCCATGATCAGATTTTGGGATCCGGCCTACCAATGTTTTACTTTCAATCAAGAGGACATGACCCCAACTATAGAGGAGTATACTGCTTTGCTTCGTATTGATAATGCACGGCCATATAAGATATATGTGAAGGAGCCTAAGCCGATGACCTTTAAGAAAAAGCTAGTGAGGTTGACAAATATGACTGACGTGTGGGCTGAAAAGCAGATAAAGAAGAAGAATGAAGCCATTTGCATTCTATGGTCTTCCCTACGAGATTTGGTTCTGAACCATCCTGACATGATGAAAAGGGTGAATCTATTCGCTTTGGCTATCTACGGTTTGATCATCTTCTCAAAAGTTCTCGAACATCTTGAAGTCGCGGTAATTGATTTCTTTGAAAGATTAAAACAAGGAATCAACCCTGTCCCGACTATCCTAGCCGAGACCTTCGGATCCCTGAGTAGTTGTCGAAGAAAAGGGGAAGGACGATTTATTAGATGCGCGCAGTTGCTCAATGTTTGGATTTTGAGCCATTTCTGGAAAGTAGAGCGCACTCCGTTCCACATGTTTTCAAAAACATTTGCCCCATTGGAAGCCTATCTCAAGAAAGAAATGGCCCAAGAAAGTCACCGAGCAACACTGGGTCTCAGTTTTTCAAAACCTTCACGCCGAGGATATAATATGGAGAGCACCATGGATATGCCCTTCGGTTCTGCTGTACAAGGTCGGAGATCAAGACTGGGTGCCACTACTTGGTTTATGGGGAGGTGTTGGATATGCCCCGCTATTAGTCCAAAGGCAATTTTCTTCGCGACAGTTCATACCCGCCACTGGAGGGTTAGCACATCGAGTTTGTTTTTTTTGGGTGAGGATACATGAAGAGGGTCCGAGACACTGCAAAATCTTGGAAGAAAATTCATCTGGTGGAGTTGGCCCTGTACGCTGATACTCTCACACAAGATTATGACGTATGGAGGATACGGTGGACAAATAGTCAGCAAGTTTCGTCAATGAGTTGCGCCTTTCAGAATCCCTTCCTAAAGGAATTGCCGTCCGAGTTAGAAATGGCAAGGCAAGAGTTTGAACGCGAAAAGACCAAGATGTCAAGGGATCTCAGTGCTCTGCAAGAGGAAAATTACCAGTTAAAAATCGATGTTTAGATTGAAAGGTCTAAAACCGAGAAAGTGCAAAAGGAAGTGGAAATTGTAAGAAATGATTTAAGGGACCTTCATCTGGAAAACAAGAAATTGAGAGTCACTATCAAGAATAGCGGGTTAGGTAAATCATCATCGGAATGGAAAGAGGAGATAAGCAACATCAAAGGGGGAATGGAGTTTTGGAAGGGAAAAGTAAAAAAGGAAGAGGAAAAGGCTGCACGGACTATGATGGAATTAAGGAAGAAGAACACAGAATATGAAGCCGTGTCTGTCGAGGTAATGACCAGTCGATCTAAATTTCAAGAACTAAAAGAAAGGATACGGGATTTAGAAGATATACTGCAAGACCGTCAGCAATAATTGGATAGTCTCTTAAAAGCCTTAGAAGAAAAGAACGAACAATACGATAGAGATGTCCACGCTTATAAAACGGACCTCCAAGAAAGAGAAATGCAACTTGGCTTCTTGATCAACAAAATCCGTGATGCGACCATACACATGGTACAATTATCAGATGAAGCAGAGGATCTCTGCTGCCAATTCCCCCCGAGTCAACGATCGAGCATATCGGAATTTTTAGAGCGAGTAAAGAAATATAGCGATATAGCTAGAAAGTTCGTGTAATAGCCAAATCAAAATGACGAAATGTTTTTGTAATGAACTCTTTTGATGAATGAAATGCCTAAATAGGGGCTATCTTGAAATCAACACCAAATTCTTGCATATTTATTCATAACTAACATTCATTCGTCATTTATTCAACATTTATTTGTTATGCATTCATCTCATTCATTCATTCATTCATTCATTGCATATTCTATAATCGTTCGCTAAGGTTAGGATCATATAATGCGCAGTTGCGATACTTCAAATCTGGAATCACGCCACTCGTATAGAACGCGTCGACAAGCTGAGCAATGGAAGCTAAATTCAATTAAAGGATTGAAAGAATGGAAAGAATCCAAAAGGAATTACAAGAGCAGTTGGCTAGATCACAGCAAGAGACGAGAGACTTAATGGTGAGATCATGAGAAGAATCGCTCGAACAGAAAGATCAAATGAACAAGATGATGGAGATGATGTCAGCTTTAGTTAAAGGAAAAGGACCCATGCAGAGCCCTGACATCGAAGAACCTCGCTCAAGAGTTAATCACAATCAAGACCCGCTCTATCCCCCCGGATTCACTCCGCTACACGCCCACGCAGCATAAAGAGGGTACACCCAAGGGGAACCCACAAACCCAGAGCAACGGCCGGTGCCACCTGCTCATTTAGGGCAAGGAATATTCATATCAAATCCTGGGGCTAATCCTGCCAATCCAATTGTTCCAGATTTGGACGATCCAATGGAAATAGCCAGGTTGAGAATGGAGGATCACGAGGCTCAAGAGAAGTATAAGAGCTTGGAGGAAAGACTTAAAGTAATCGAAGGCACTGAAGTCTTCTCGGCACTAGGTGCTAAAGAACTCAGTTTGGTACCTGATCTAATTCTGCCTCCGAAGTTTAAGGTACCGGATTTTGAAAAGTACGACGGGACAAGATGCCTAAAAGCGCATCTCGTGATGTTCTGCAGGAAGATGATCGGCTATGTGAATGAAGATAAGCTGCTCATACACTATTTTTAGGATATCCTAGTAGGATCGGCTCTTCGGTGGTACAACCAGCTTAGTAGGGAAAAGATCCGATCTTGGAAGGATTTGGCATTAGCATTCTGTGAGCAGTACAAGCATGTATCGGATATGGTGCCAGACCGGATGACCTTACAAATAATGGAGAAAAAGCCGTCAGAGACTTTTAGGCAGTATGCGCAGAGATGGAGGGATACCTCGGCCCAAGTGGAACCCCCACTAACAAAAATAGAGATAACCGTTCTCTTTATCAACACCTTAAAGGCTCCGTTTTATGACAAACTAGTGGGAAGCGCTACAAAAGATTTTTCGGATATCGTAATATCCGGAGAGCTTATTGAGGGTGCCATCAAAAGTGAGAGGATGGAAGGTTCAGAAAGTTCAAGAAGGACAGCACCCATGAAGAAGAAAGAACCAGAAGCCCACATGGTGGGAATGGGAAGCCGTTATACCCCTAATTCGTATCCAAACCAACCCCGACCTCGAAACTATCCACCTCCGAATTTCTATTATCCCCCTCAAACCCCGTACTACCACGCACCACCTCCTTCTTACCCCGTATACGCCACAAACCACCAAAAACTCGTCACCATATTCCCACAAAACACGGTACCCACTCAAAGCTAGCCTAGAAACGAACCAAGACCAGCAAGGCCTAACCCCGAGAGACCACAATATACCCTCATCCTTGTGTAGTATGGAGAATTATATCCAAAACTTTTGGAGAAACAGTTGATCTCTCCTCATTACATGGCACCCCTGAAACCCCCGTACCCGAAATGGTACGATCCGAATGCTAGTTGTGCATACCATGCCGGGAACCAGGGGCACTCTACGAAAAACTGTCTGGCCTTCAAAAGGAGAGTTCAAGGACTCATCGACGCGGGCATTCTGCGATTTGATGGTACTGGCAGTACGCCTGAAACCCATTCCCAAACCACACCGAAGGGAATGTGAGTGCAGTGGGAGAGGAGGACAAACGATAAAGTAGAAGACGGATTTCTGAAATAAGAGCACCTCTGCAGAAAATCTGGGAGGTACTAGTTGAAAAGGGTTTGCTTTGTCGTCCTAACAGAGTGTTCGAAGGAAAAATTGCAAAAGGTCAAAGTTCTTGCGGATTCCATAGTACTGAAGGGCACAACATTCAGTCCTGCGAAGAGTTTAGGAGATTGCTGCAAAATATGATGGATAATAAGGAGATCGAGATTTTTTATAAAGGTGAAGAGACCGATAGAGGAGAAATATGCGCCTCCGATAATCAATCTTCAGGTTTCCTGTATAGTGCCGACCGACCGTTAATAATTTATTACGATGCGAAGAAGGAGCCGGTAAAACTGAAGATGATCATTGAAGTACCATCTCCTTTCACCTACAAGGACGACAAAGCCGTACCATGGAAGTATGATATTAATATCGTCACACCGGAAGGTGGAAAGTTCGAAGCCACAACTGGAGATGTTGGGGAAGTAGGTCATTTTACCCAAAGTGGGCGGTGTTATTCTAAGGAAGTCGAATCAGCAAAGAAAAACAGTGACTTGAAACAAAAAGGAAATGCAGTGATGAATGAGGCCGAAGTCGAGCAGGAAACTCTACCGGTACAAGAAACTAAAAAGCCTGTGGATG
This sequence comes from Gossypium longicalyx, assembly GCA_025698465.1. Lineage (NCBI taxonomy): Eukaryota > Viridiplantae > Streptophyta > Magnoliopsida > Malvales > Malvaceae > Gossypium > Gossypium longicalyx. The sequence goes on along the minus strand of CM046997.1, from coordinate 106,856,496 downwards.
AGGAGGAAGCACAAGAATTCTTGAAATTTATCAAGCACAGTGAATACAATGTGGTGGAACAGTTAAATAAGCAGCCAGCACGAATCTCAGTCATATCTCTACTGTTAAACTAAGAGCCACACCGGAACGCTTTGCTGAAGGTGCTGAATCAAGTTTACGTAGCAAACAACATATCTGTTGAGAAGCTTGATCGGTGGGTAAATAATCCAAATGCGGATAATTTTATCTCTTTTAGTGACGATGAGATACTGCCAAACGGTAGAAGCTCAGTGAAGGCACTGCATATTACGACTCACTGCAAGGGCTACATAATACCGAATGTGCTCATCGACAATAGGTCGGCACTCAACGTTATGCCTTTGGCCACACTTTTCAGAATTCCAATGGATCTGTCCTACTTAAGGCCCTGTTATTCCACGGTAAGGGCATTTGATGAGACAAGGCGTGAAGTTATGGGAAAGATTGAGATACCTCTGGAAGTGGGTCCGTATATATACGATGTTGAATTTCAAGTTATGGACATTACACCGTCATACAATTGCCTCTTAGGAAGACCCTGGATCCATTCTGCCGGAGCAGTCCCATCATCCCACCACCAAAAGGTGAAATTTATTATGGATGGTTGTTTGGTCACCGTCGAGGGAGAAGAAGATATTATAGCATTTATTTCTACCAACGCACCATATATTGAAGTGAATAAAGATGCTGTGGAATGTTCCTTCCGATCCCTTGAATTTGTCAATGCCACCTTTGTCGCCGAGGGAAACAGAATTCCTGTACCAAAACTGTCAAGAAATACCAAAATGAGTGTCAGGTTGACTGTAAGAAGGGGGGCTCGAGCAAGAAGAGGTTTAGGGAGATATCTGCAAGGAATAGTCAGGGCTCTGAAGCCAGTGCACCACAAGGCCCAATACGGTTTAGGTTTTCAGTCGGACATGCGTCAAAGAAGGAAACAATGGAAGAAGGATCATGAAAGAAGGATCGCAAGAACCTTAGGCCGAGAAATAGAATGGGAGCCCATAGCATACCCTCCTTTTGTCAAAAACATTTACGTCTACAGGAACGATGTACCCCGAACAAGACAATACACGAAGCACACTGTTAATCATTGAAAGGGGTCTCCAGAATGTCAGTATAAATGTCATTGACAAAGGAGCTGACGCAAGTAAAGACGTCTCGAGGATACGCCCTTGTCCCCCGGGTTTCATGTTAAACAATTGGACTGCAGAAGACCTTCTTGTAGTTTATAAGTCTTCAGAGTAATGCTCAAACATTAACTCTCTATTGTGCCCTTAGATATAATAGAATTCTTTTGTAAGAGCTGGCATTCGCTCTTTATCATTCAAATGAATATCAATGAAGATACATTTTGTCACGATCTTTCGTATTATTACTAATTTCATAATCATTTTCTCATTTCATAGCCTACCCTTACATCTGCCTCATACCATGCCATAACATTTCGTTTGTTAGTTACAATACTTAGATGCCCCTCTATAGTTTCCTTTTCCGTTCAACTTTCAGGTGCTCAGATATCAATAGCATGAATGAACCCATTACGAGTCCTGAAATCGATTTTGAGAAGGCTGTTTGTTTAGGAGAATTTGAAGCTGAAGAAAATGCTGAAGACTATGTCTCGTCTCCTGACTTGCTAAGAATGGTGGAACAAGAGGATAAACAGATTTTGCCTCATCAAGAATCGGTTGAAACAGTAAATTTGGGAACTGAAGAAAGGAAGCAAGAAGTGAAGGTTGGGACCTCTATTTCAGGGGACACCAGGCATAATTTGATTGCTTTGCTCTGTGAGTACAAAGATGTATTCGCATGGTCATATCAGGACATGCCGGGATTGGATGAAGATGTGGTGGTCCATAAACTCCCATTAAAGCCAGAATGCAAATCCATTCAACAAAAGCTAAGACAGATGAGACCTGAGATGTTGTTGAAAATAAAAGAGGAAGTCAAGAAGCAATTTGACGCTGGCTTTCTACAAGCCTCCAAATATCCAGAATGGGTGGCTAAAATAGTCCCGGTACCAAAGAAAGACGGCAAAGTATGAATGTGCGTAGATTATCGTGACCTGAATCGAGCAAGTCCTAAAGATAATTTTTTTTGCCACACATCGATACATTGGTGGATAACACAGCCAAGCATTCATTGTTTTCGTTCATGGATGGATTCTCGGGTTATAATCAGATAAAGATGGCTCCGGAAGATATGGAGAAAACTACCTACATAACGATGTGGGGAACATTCTGCTACAAGGTGATGCCATTCGGATTAAAGAATGTTGGGGCAACATATCAGAGGGCTATGGTAACGTTATTCCATGACATGATGCATAAAGAAATAGAGGTCTACGTCGACGATATGATTGCTAAATCCCGAGGGGAAGAAGAGCATGTAGTGAACTTGAAGAAGTTGTTCGACAGACTAAGAAAGTTCCAGCTAAAGCTCAATTCGGCCACACGTACGTTTGGGGCTATCTCGGGAAAATTGCTAGGCTTCATCGTTAGGGAAAGAGACATGGAAGTTGATCCAGATAAAATAAAAGCTATTCAAGAACTACCACCTCCGCGCACGCAAAAAGAAGTCAGAGGATTTTTAGGGAGGTTAAACTACATCGTTCGGTTCATTGCTCAACTTACCAACCAATGCGACCCAATCTTTCGGCTTCTTCGAAAACATAATCCGGGAGAATGGAACGAAGAATGCCAGGTGGTCTTTGATAAGATAAAACAGTATTTTTCTAGTCCTCCAGTGCTAGTACCACCAATTCCGGGAAGACCACTGATATTGTATCTGACTGTGTTCGAGAATTTAATGGGTTGCGTACTGGGGCAACACGACGAGTCAAGAAAGAAAGAAAAGGCAATCTACTACCTCAGCAAAAAGTTCACTGAATATGAGGCAAAGTATTCGTCCATTGAAAAATACTGTTACGCTCTGGTTTGGGTAGCTCGGAGACTCAGGCAATATACGTTGTATCATACGACATGGTTAATTTCGAAGCTGGATCCAATAAAGTACATGATGGAATCGCCTGCACTCTCAGGAAGAATGGTACGATGGCAGATCTTATTATCAGAGTACGATATCGTCTATGTGAGTCAAAAGTCGATAAAAGGAAGTGCAATAGCGGATTTCTTAGCGGCTCGAACGACAGAGGAGTATGAGCCCTTGAGGTTCGATTTTCCGGATGAAGACTTAATGTGTATCACAGAAAAGGAATCCGAGTCATCAGATGAGAAGCCATGGAAGATGAGCTTTGATGGTACATCGAATGCATTGGGGCATGGGATCGGAGCAGTCTTGGTATCGCCAGAAGGGAATCATTTCCCGTTCACTGCCAGGCTGAATTTTTTCTGTACCAACAACATAGCAGAGTACGAGACCTGTATCATGGGACTTCGTGCAGCTATTGAACGAAACATCAAAACTTTAGAGGTATATGGAGACTCAGCATTGGTGATATACCAAATCCGTGGAGATTGGAAAGTGAGAGATTCGAAATTAGTCAGATACAGCGATCTAGTGGCAGGACTGATTAAAGAATTCAAAGAAATAACTTTTAATTACTTCCCACGATAAGAAAACCAATTGGCTGATGCCCTAGCCACTTTGGCTTCAATGTTCAAAGCAAAGAAAGAAACAGAGATAATGCCTCTTCAAATGAGCATATATGAAGTCCCAAAGACATTGTTTCAAAGATTGAAAAAGAGCGAGATGGATGGCCGTGGTTCCATGATGTCTTAGAATATATCAAGAATCAAAGGTATCCCGAACAAGCAAATGAGAACGACAAAAGAACAATCAGAAGGATGGCAGCGGGATTTGTCCTTGATGGGGACATCCTGTATAAAAGAGGAAAAGATCAGGTGCTCTTGAGATGTGTAGACACCGTCGAAGCTAGAAAAATACTCGAAGATGTCTATGAGGGAGTCTGTGGGACACATGCCAATGGTTTCACTATGGCCAGGAAGATTATGAGACTTGATTACTACTGGTTGACGATGGAAAGTGATTGCATTAGTTTTGCGAGAAAATGCCACAAATGCCAAATTTACGGCGATAAAATCCATGCAGCCCATTCGCCCCTTCATGTCATGACTTCTCTGTGGCCTTTTTCCATGTGGGGCATAGATGTTATAAGGCCAATTTTCCCAAAAGCCTCTAATGGACACCGATTCATTTTTGTGGTTATTGATTACTTCACAAAATGGATAGAAGCCGCTTCGTTTGCCAATGTGACGAAGACTGCAATCTGCAGGTTTTTGAAAAAGGAAATCATTTGTCGATATGGTTTGCCTGAGAGAATCATTTCAGATAACGCCTTGAATCTGAACAACAAGATGATGAAAGAAGTGTGTGAGCAATTTCAAATAAAGCATCATAACTCCTCGCCCTATCACCCAAAGATGAATGGGGTCGTTGAAGCAGCGAATAAAAACATCAAGAAGATCATTGGGAAAATGACCGAGACATATAAAGACTGGCACGAGAAGCTACCATTTGCTTTGTATGCATATCGCACATCCGTGCGGACACATCTACTGGTGCAACTCCTTTCTCTCTCGGTCTATGGAATGGAAGTCGTGCTACCTACCTATCGTTGAGATCCCTTCTCTACGAGTCTTAATGGAGTCCAAATTAGAGGAAGCAGAGTGGGTTCAAGCTTGATATGACCAGCTAAACCTTATCGAAGGAAAACGTTTGAAGGCAATCTGCCACGGACAGATGTACCAGAAGAGAATGATCGTGTCCCATGACAAGAAAGTACAGCCAAGAGAATTCCATGAAGGAGAACTTGTACTGAGAAAGATTCTCCCAATACAAAAGGACTTCCGAGAAAAATGGGCCCCAAATTGGGAAAGACCATACGTTGTGAAGAAGGCATTCTCGGGTGGAGCTTTGATTCTCACTGAGATGGATGGGAAGAAGTTACCTAACCCAGTGAATTCAGATGCTGTGAAGAAATATTATGCTTGAAAACAGAGAATCAAGATGAAAACCCGAAAAGGGCATCCTAAAAAAAAAAAAAAAAAAAAGGAGGGGATCAAGGTGAAAACCCAAAAAGGGCGTCTTGGTTAACACAAAAATTAGGATGAAAACCTGAAAGGGCGTTCTAATTAAGCAAACACTGGCTTAAAAAGTAAGGCGTTTGAACGGGGGGTCAAATAGTGAGACTACCGTATTTGAAGCATTTCTGAAAGCTCGAAATCTTCCACGCAAGAAGCCATGCTCGAAAAGATTCTCGACCGAAGAACGTGGAAGAGTTCATGCGTTGAATATCTAGAGCATTTGTATTTGTTGAAATGCCATCCCTTTTCTCTTTGTGACATTTTTACTATCATTCGATTGACTTTCTTTGTTTGTTACATTTGAAATGAATAAATGTCAGGTACCCTATTGTCCATACCTGATCATTTTCATGCATCTCATTATGTGGTTCATTTACATGATAAATAGTGAAATTACATACTCTAAATAAAAGAAATGTTAAGCATTACCCGGATAAGAACTTGATAAGTACAAGAGCCTCAAAGCAAGGACAAAGTTCAACTGGGGGCAAAAGAGTGATATCGGAGAAACGTAGATTACTCGTGAAGCTAGAGGACGGGCACAGAGCCTGAAGAAGTCAAGAGTCAAAACAATGAACGTAGATCATCAAAAATCATGACGGAAAAAGGACATATGACAAACAAGCCCTAGGCGCATAGCATAATCATGTAGGCATAAAGGCATTTAAGACCAACATGTGCATATCATGATAGCATCATGCATGACATATACAGGTACTCTAGCAGAGCAAGAAATTGTGAATGATAGTTATACTGGATCAAGAAAAAGACACTTGAGTTCTACCAAATGACAGGTTTTGGTATTTTTTTCTATTCTCAGAAATCAACTCATATTGCGAGAGATGAGTTGAGCCTCAGGACACGCTGAGGTAATTTCAATTTTGGTTTTTTTTCAATTTCTACCTTTCAAAAAGTCAACTCATATTGCGAGAGGTGAGTTGAGCCTCATGACACGTTGAGGTAATTGCAATTTCTATTTTCTCAATTCATGTTTTCAAAAAAATCAACTCATATTGCGAGAGGTGAGTTGAGCCTCGGGGCACGCTGAGGTATTTTCAATTTCTGTTTTCAGTTTCTGTTTTTCAAAAATCAACTCATATTGCGAGAGGTGAGTTGAGCCTTTTAATTTCTGTTTTTCAAAATCTACTTTTCAAACCAAATTTCAAAAAAATCAACTCATATTGTGAGAGATGAGTTAAGCCTCAGGACACGCTGAGGTAATTTCAATTTTTTTTTTCAATTTCTACCTTTCAAAAATTAACTCATATTGCGAGAGGTGAGTTGAGCCCTTTCAATTTATGTTTTTCAAAAAAAATCAACTCATATTGCGAGAGGTGAGTTGAGCCTTTTAAATTCATGTTTTTTCAAAAATCAACTCATATTGCGAGAGGTGAGTTGAGCCCTTTAATTTCTGTTTTTCAAAATATGCTTTTAAGTTTCAAAAAGCTAACTCATATTGCGAGAGGTGAATCAAGCTTTGGCTCACGTGCCGAGCTATTCTCAATTTCTATCTTTAATGTCTATTTTTAAAGAGTCAATTCGTATTGCAAGAAATGAGTTGAACTCAAGATCACATGCCAAGTAAGAATAAAGATTGAAGTTGATGAAAGACTCCAGATTTGGCCTCCCTGAAGTTGCAGTGAAGCAGGTAAAAGTTGCAAGTCTCGTTCCCCTAGAGTTGCAATGGAACTGATCAAGGATTTCAGATCTTGCTTTTCCAAAGTTACAAAAGAGAAAACCACAAACCCTATTTCACTGAAGCGATAGAAGAGCCGATTGAAGATGTATATCTAATCTTTCCAAAGTTACAAGTGAAGTAGATTGAAGTCACAAATCTCATGTCCTTGAAGCTACATTGAAGTAGATTGAAGCTACAAGGCATACATCAGAAGATGCAATGGACCAAAGCTACAAGATATGGTGGACTGGAAGGAGACTACCTGAACAAGAAGAGCGCCAATGAAGTCAAGACTCGGCAAGATTGAACAAAATTGGCCTTTCTTTATGTCTTTGCTCTATTCCCATTGCACGACAATGAGCAAAGAGGGGCAGCTGTACAGGCCAATTTTGAACCCAATACCCCTAAACCCATTTACATTTTTTTACAAACCCACTTATATCCCACAAGCCCACTTAACCCCAAACCCAACTAATTAACCCATTAATCCCAAAACAACCCACCAAGCTAACCCAAAACCCAATTACAACCCATACCCACTAATCCCTAAAACCCAACAGCCCAAATTACCCCTAACCCTAATCATACCTAACCCCAAACCCTAGCCCCACTTTCGGCACTCACTTGTGCTGCCACTATCACCAAAGTCTGACCAGTGCCGCACCAACCCCTGGCCACTGCTCAGCACCGCCACAATACCTGCAAGCATTAAAACAAGACAAGACAGAAAGTAGAAAAACAGAAAGCAACTTGTAAAAGAAAGGGATATAAAGACCTAAATGAAAATCATAAGAGGGGGCACTTTCAAAATACAAAAAATCAATAAAAACTAGTGATTTTTCCAGCAATAGCAGAGCAAATCAAAAGCAGAGAATAACAGTAAAACAGAAGATAATCAAAAATCGAAGAATCAAAAAACGAAAATCAAAACAGAAGAAGGTGATTGTTTTTTTTTCATTTGCGAATCGATTTTTTCTTTCCTTTTTTTCTTTTCTTTTTTCTTTCCTTTTCCTATTCGAAAACATATATAAATATATATATTTTAAAGCCTAAAAAAATAAAAAAATAAAAAAAATCACCTTTTGAACTTCCGGCCACCACGTGCGGTGGCTGGCGCCGGCGACTGACGGCGGCCGGTGAGGATCCGGTGACGGGCTCCCACCGGATTCCCTCTCCTTCTCCCCTTTTCTCTCTTCCTCTCCTTTTTTTTCTTTTCTCCCTTCACAACTGATTTTTTTTTGAAAAGTGGCCTATTTATAGCCCTCCAAAACGACGTCGTTTTTGGGGTTGTACTTAAGCCCCGAAACGGCGTCGTTTTGGCCATGCCCGACCCGTCCAACCCAACCCGCTAGAGGATCCGCGTGTTTCTGCGGAACGGTCTATTTGCGCAATCAGTCCTTCCATATTTTTGGTGTTTTAAATCAGGTTTATATTTATTTACAAATTGGCCCTAAAATTTAATCTGGTTTGTAAATTAATCCCTCCTACTGCGCAGCGTTTTGAAAAATCCGTAATATTGCATTTTTGATCCCCCTTGGTGTTACCCGTGTTCAGATAGGCCCTTTCTCATTATTTTCTTTTTAAATCTGCCCCAAAACTTTGTTTTTAATTTAATTTTAGTCCTTTTTTCGTTTATTTTCATTTCTTCGTTAAATATTCTTGTTTTTTTATATATTATTATTATTATTATTATTATTATTATTATTATTATTATTATTATTATATGTTAGTGTATACTCTTATTATATGCGTATATATATACGTGTATTCGTATTTAGTATCTTTTATCCACTTTATTGTAATATTTTATTAATGCTTTTATATTTTAATATTATTATTATCATTATTATTATCAATATTTGTATATGGTTTTAGTATATAGATATATATATTTTTACGTATAGGTTAATTTTTATTACTTTATTTCAATATCTTTTTTTGTATTTGTCGTTAAGTATTTCAATATTACCCTTATTATTATTATTATTATTATTATTATTATTATTATTATTATTATTATTATTATAATATAATGTGCATTTTTGTTTATGTATATAGATTTATATATGTATTATTCTTACTATATTATATTGCCCTTTTTTTGTATTTTAATACTATTACTATTATAATTATTATTGTTAATATAGTGAATGTTTTTTGTCATATGTGTATATATTTTTATATCATCCTTGTTATTATCATTAACCTTAGTATATGTCTATTTATATATTTTTAATATATATAAGTATATATATTCATGCAATATTGTAAATAGTTTTCTATAACGTCATTATTTCCAATATATATATGTTATGTAAATATTTTAGTGTCGTATTATATATGTATTTTTTATGTATTACGTGTGCGTACTTTTTAATATTGTATTTCTACATTTCATACGAATACTATATTATATTTTTACATATTATACCATGTTTATATATTTTTCATATATGTTATGTACATACATTTTCAATTTATACATATATATATGTATATTATGTATATACTTTAACATTACTAGTGACTTATATATGTTTTCATCACTTCATGTGTATTTCAAATAGTATATATAGTATATTTCTAACATTATTACTAATTATATTTATATATGTATAAGTATATATTATGTACATGCTCTTAATGTCTTTATCTATATATATATATATATTCGTCGTGTTCTCGTATTTGATATTATAATTATATTTAATCTTGCTGCATTTGTTAGTGTTTTTCATATTATCGTCATATTTGTTATTTGCTTCAATATATTTCTAGTTTTTCCATTTATTACATCTCAATTTGCTTTACATTACTTCAAAAATCCCATTCGCATTTTCTAAGTGATTTCAATAATCAAGGCAACATACCGACTTTACATTAAGTCATCGATTTCATCGCTATGTTGGGTGAATATCAATTGACTCGTGTTAAAACGGTATGACCTTTCCAAAAATCAAAAGAATTGAAAATCTTCGTGCCTCAATCGGATCACGATTAAATCTTACGTTGAACTCGTATTTTTTGAAAACCAAGACAATGCGTGTTTAATGAGATACCAATTTTGGGCGCCGCGAGGGTGCTAATACCTTCCTCATGCGTAACCGACTCCCGAACCCTACTTTTCTCTGATTTTAACGTAGACCTAAACTCGTCTTCTTTTGTTTTAAAAATAAGCTTACTAGGTATCCGACCACACCTATAAAAAGGATCGGTGGCGACTCCTCTCTTTATTTTGAAATCAAACTTCAGTTTTCAAGTTTTCAATAAATCGTCACAATTAGCGACCGAAAGCAAATTTTTACGTCGCTACACCTATAACAAAATCCATAGTGATACAATCCCATTTCCACTAGGGGATACTAATAGGTTGAAGTAGACCTGTTGGTACCTGATGTTCTGCTTTTACCCGTTGACATGTCAAACATTTACCGACAAATTCAACTATGTCTCTATTCATCTCTGGCCACCAATATAATTCTCTTAAATCACGTTACATCTTCGTGCCTCCAGGGTGCATAGCAAATGAACTATCATGAGCTTCCCGTAGAATCAACTCTTTAAGCTCAGAAGTAGCTGGAATACAAATTCGATTTCGAAACCTCAAACATCCACAATCATCAATACTAAAATTTTCTACTGTACCACTATGTACTATCTTTCTTTTCTTCAACAATTTGTCATCTTCCAGTTGAGATGATCTGATCTGATCTGATCAAACATTACTGGCTTCACTCTCAACTCGGCCAAAAGACTCCCATCATCACTAATACTAAGCCGTACAAACATTGCTCTTAATTCAATTGCAGCTTTTCTACTTAGTGCATCAACCACAACATTAGCTTTTCCCGGATGATAATCTATAACACAGTCATAATCTTTTAGGAGCTCTATCCATCGTCTTTGTCTCAAGTTTAATTCTTTTTGGGAAATGAGATATTTCAAACTTTTATGATTGGTATAGATGTAGCATTTCTCACCATACAAATAATGTCTCCAAATCTTCAGATCAAAAATCACAGCTGCTAGTTTCAAATCATGAGTCGGATAGTTACGTTCGTGCGGCTTCAATTGACGAGATGCATAAGCTATTACTTTTCCATCCTGCATTAGTACACAACCCAAACCACTCAAAGAAGTATCACTATACACAACAAAATTTTTCCCCGACTCTGGTAATGTCAGAATTGGTGCCTCTGTTAACATTTGCTTCAACTTTTCAAAACTTTCTTGGCATTGATCATCCCACACAAATGGTACATTCTTTTGTAGCAGCTTGATCATCGGTAAAGCTATCTTCGAAAATCCATTTACAAATCTTCTATAATACCTAGCTAAACCAAGAAAACAACGTACTTTTGATATGTTTCTTGGTGGTTTCCACTGTACAATCACTTCAATCTTCTTTGGATCAACTCGGATTCCATCTACAGATACTACATGTCCCAAAAATACAACCTCTGACAACCAAAATTCACATTTGCTGAGCTTTCCATACAACTATTTTTCTAATAATATTTGTAGTACAATCCTAAGATGTTGATCATATTCTTACTCTGACTTCGAATAAACCATTATATCATCAATAAAAACCACCACAAATTGATCTAAATACGGCTAAAAGATACGATTCACGAGATCCATAAAAGCAGCTAAAGCATTTGTCAACCCGAATGGCATTACTAGGAACTCATAGCGACCATACCTTGCACGAAAAGTTTTCTTCGGTACATCACTTTCTTTTACTTTCAACTGGTAGTAGCCTGACCTTAAATCAATCTTCGAAAATACAGAAACTCCTCTCAACTGATCAAACAAATCATCAATGCGAGGCAGCAGATATTTATTTTTCATTGTTACCTTATTCAGTTGTCGATAATACAAAGTCTTATCGAGCCTGGTGATATGCTCGGTCGAATGAAACCATGGTCTAACAAATCTTGCAACTGTATCTTTAACTCTTTTAACTCTGTAGGTGACATCCGATACGGAGGTATAGAGATTGGTGATGTGCTCGGATAAACCTCTATAGAAAATTCAACTTCTCTATCTGGCGGTAAACCCAATAGTTCTTCGAGAAATACATCAGGAAACTCATAAACTGTTCAAATTTTACTACACTGGCTTCCAATCGAATCTGAATTAATAACATATGTCAAATTTGTTGAACAACCCTGTTGAAGTAATTTACAAGCACTTATTGCTGAAATGATACGTGCTGGCCCATTAATACGAATACCACTTACTTCAATCCGATCTCTACTTTCTGTCTGAATACTAAATTTCTTTTTATAACAGTCCAAAATTACTCCATATTCAGATAACCAGTCCATTCCTAATATTATATCAAAATCCCCAAATGGCATAATCAACAGGTCAACAGGAAAATTTTTATTCTGTATAATTAACGGGCATCTCGGACAAACCTGATTCACTAATATTGTTTGCCCCAACAGACTCGACACTTCTACAGACACTCTAGATATCTCGGATTTTAATTTTTCCGACTCAACTAATTTTGAATTAATATAAGAATGTGAAGATCCAGGATCAATCAAAGCATAAACAGGTTCAGTATACAGTAAAAATATACCAGTTACCACATCGTGAGCATCACCTTCTTTCCGTGTTCTGACCACATAAGCTCTGGCTAGTACTCTGGCTTCAGACTGCTGGGTAACAATATCACTGCTCCTTCTACCAGCACCTCCTTTAGAAATCGAACTACCTCTACTGACCCTCTGCCTCTAACAGTAGATATTGATTTCTGTGATGTCACGGGTGCAGCACTATCTATTTTCAGACAATCTCTAATGAAATGATCAATAGAACCACACTTAAAGCATCCCCTAGTCAATTTTCAACATTCTCCTCTGTGTTTTTTTCCGCAGTGCTCACAATTTAGAATTTCTACACTTCGGGATAGACCTCTCACACTACTAGTAGATATTGTCATCTGTTTACCCCTGCTTCTTCCACCTCTGTCCGATCTAAAACTGAATATCCAACCACCCTGAGATTCTTTTGGTCTTTTCGACTGAGGATTCGAACAGGTAATTTCCGTACGCTTCCCTGCTGGTCGAACACTTTCAGTCTTTTTATTAATGCCCAGCACTTGTTCTACCATTTTAGCTCGCTCAATTAAGTCTACCATTTTAGTAATACTGTGTGATACCATCTGTACCTTGATCTCGTCTCGTAAACCCCGTAAAAATATTTTACAACTATCAGCTTTAGTTGGAATAAACTCGGAGGCATATCTGCTAACTCTCAAAAATTCCCTCTCGTAATCTATAACTGACATATTACCCTGTTGCAGCATTATAAACTCTTGCTTCTTATCTTCGATATACATTTCTCCGATGTATTTCTTTTGAAACTCTTTCTGAAATAGATCCCAAATTATCTGGTTCTCTGGTAAATTTTTCCCACCATAAATAAGCCTCCCCTTGCAGTAACGATATAGCAAAAATCAAAATCTCCTGGGGTTACAATCCAATTGCTGTAAAATTCTCTTAGTCAGTTTCATCCAATTTTCAGCATTTGATGGATTGACTCATTTGAAGACCCATAAATTCAGTGGCACCATACTTTCTTAATTCTTTTATCGGGGCCCATCTTTGAGTTAGAACTGAAGTCGTAGCAGGAACAGTTTCCGTTACTCTTTGTTGTGCATTGATAATTTTTCTCAATATATCAGAATCATCTCTATCACTTCTTCTTTCTGCTCTAGGAGGTTGGTTTCTCATCGGGTTAATACTAGGTGTTACCGATTCAGTTTTATCTAACCCGCAAGATTCTTCTTCTCCGGTATGCATTTCTTCATCGGTATCATTTATTCTTTCATCAGACATCTTTAATCTATAAAACAAAAACAAACAAATAGGTTAGCATCCAAAAATCTCGACTCAGTTTCGACTCAACAGTGGCATGTACGTCTAGACTCAATTTCGAGCCCGATTTAGCCCAAGAATCAGCTAAATCTGATAGCTTTGATACCAACAATTGTAACACCTCCTAACCTTAAATCGTCGCCGAAATAGGGTTACGAGGCATTACCAAACAATCGGACAATTTACGAATAATATTCAAATAATTATCGAACATATTATAATATGATTATAAATTCATATAAATTTTTACTAATTGTCTCTTTTTTTAAAAAAAAAAATTCAATATAACCCCTTTTATAAATATCTAGCCTTCCCTGCAATTTCAAACCAGAACCAATCCAAAATCAATATTTCAACCAATGCAATTTCATGTTTAATCGTATTAAAATCATACCTATAACAATAATTTGATAATTTACTCAATGAACATTTATGTTACCATTAAAAATTTAATTAGAATTTCATTCATCCATTCTAAATTTAGCACCAATTATACCATGCATATCATGTAAATTTTCATACTATTTCATTAGTTTAAACACCAAAATACCAAATATCATTCTTTACAACAAAAATTATATAACATTTTAAAGTGACTAAATTAACACCTATGTACATGCCACTTTTGCCAAAAGAAGAATACATCATCGAGTTTTGCATAGGACTCGGGATCGCTTGGATGCTGAACCGAGACTCTGATTACCTATTAACCCGAAATTCTTAATTTACTCCTCGGTAATCTTCTCATTTCCCTTTTGAGCCGATATCTCTGGGTTTTTTTGTTAGCTATCAAAGCTTTAAACCCTAAACCCTTAGTTTTTCCTTTTTCTTTTCTTTCTTTCTTTTCCTGCTACCTTCGAAATGCTCTCTGTTTCTTTTTTTGTTTCTTTTGTTTTGTTTCTTTTTTTTATGCTTTATTATTTTATTAACATAATATAATATTAATATCATATATTAAAATATCTTTTACTTTAATATTAAGTAAATTAATAATTATATAACAAGTGTACATATTTATATTATTACAAATGTCATTATCTAATTTGTTTTTCATACCAAAAATCTTGTTTTAATTATTTATCTAATAAATATCTTTAACATAATAATAATAATAATTAATAAATATCTATTTTAATATCAATTACATATATTACATTTGTACCCTATCACCCTCATACATTTGTCATAACTTTAATTTATTTATTATATAAAAATCTCATAATATAATTAATACAATTAATTATTATAAAATATCTTTATACTTAAATTATAAGTAATTTGAGTATTTAAATTACAAATGTACCAATATAATTTTTACACATGCATTTTTATTACCATACAATTATTTTCTATTTAATTTATTTAATAATAATACTAATAATAATAATCTAATATAAAACCATAATGTTAATTAATAATTATAATAATTATATATAATATTTTAATATAACCTAAATAAATCTTAGATTTTAATATATATATGCCGCCTCAACTTTTTTAAATGATTTAATTACCATTTTAATCCTTTTTATTTTCTATTACTTTAGAATTAAACTTTTACCCCTTATTTAATTTAGTCCTTTTTACTAATTACTTTAAATTAAGCTAAATTCACCTAATTAAAACCTAATTAGACACACCACTAGGCTCACAAATATTTTCAATAATTATTTTTGAACTTATTTCACTAAGACGAAAGCCCTATAACTCACTTTTCTGGTGGCCGTGAATTTTGGGTCATTACAAAATCAATAAACTTAAAATTTTAAAAACCCAAATAAACCCAAAACAGTTTGAGTTCGAATACATAAGTAATCCCAAAAACCAATATTAAAGTAAAACACATGAAATAAATGTTACTCATAAAACCAACAAGTGTCTACTAGTGGTAATCATCGAGCCTTCCGTCGCACCTATCCATTTACTACTGAGGATTACCTGAAAGATAAAATAAACAAGGGGTGAGTTTTCGCAAACTCAGTGTTTACATCCCCATAAGCAGCATGCATACAAACAGATAATAGAATACAGATAGTTCGGCCTTAACCATACAGATATCACATGCATATCAGATCAGATATCAGAAAACATGCTCACCAACCCTGCACACCATCTCCGACCAACCGAACACACCATGTGGGGATAGAATTGACCCACCCAACACTACACACCAAGTATGGGGATATAGTCAACCCATCCAGTCCTACACACCAAGAGGTACTGTAAAATAGTACTCAACAGATAAGGGCAGCGTAGCTGCCAGATATCAAGATAATCGCCTCTCAGACTTCTTTCTCTTCACAACAATCCCAACCCAATGCAATGCAACACAAATATCATGGCATGATCATATGCAGATACCAGATCATATCAATATCATGGCAGATCAGATATATAGAAACAGACAGTTACACATGCTTATAATAACATGCTTTTGCATACACTTCAGTAATCAATCAGAGTATGGGGTCTGAGTAACGCTTATCGCCTCTACTATTAGGTCACAGTCGACTTAGGCGATCCGTGCAACCTTACAGAACATTTTAACTTAAGTGAGCTCACACGTCCGTATGTCCTACATGTGCGGGCCCACACACCCGTGTGGGTCACACGGCCCAAATTGACAGTGCCCGTGTGGATTACACGGTCTGGCCCAGATTCCCACACGCCCGTGTGGTTCACCCGTGTGGGCCAACACGCATGTGTGGCCCACACGGCCCATTTGTCTGAACCCGTGCCTCGCACAAGGCCTACAAGCCATCATACGTCTGTGTCCGTCGTGCCCGTATGGCATGCGCATGGCCTGGCTCGTCAAACACACGGTCATGTATCACCACACGGGCAATCCACATGTCCGTGTGGCGTCGACAGCTTCGGTTTCGACCTTCGTCGAAACCCATTTTCTGTACAATCGAGGTACACACCTAGTTTCGACTGAAGCCTAACGCAATCCCGAGCACTCCAGAACCTATATTTCAACCATAACTAGGCTCATTCCAGTCACTTAAATCGAATACAGATAAATCCTAAAAACTAACGATAGTCTTACCTTTACGAAACTCAGTAATTCCTCGTTAAACAGTACGTCGACTAACAGTCCCCTGAATCCGATTATTCCCCTAACAGAAATCAAATTCTTAATCACCCCACAATCATAACACAAAACCAAAATGAATTCCTCACTTACCAAAACGTGAAAATAATTATTGACATGAGAAAAACGTCTAGAATGAGTTTAAGACTTAAGAAAATGACAGCAATAAGGGTGGGCAAAAAGAGAGAAATCGGCAGCAGTATAGAGGGAAATAGAATGAAGAAAATTTCAGCAGTGAAGAATAGGAAAACGTTAGAAATCTAGGACTTTTGGGAAAACTACACACTACTCAAATAACCCCTGGTTCCCTCCACTACTCCACTACTTGGTATCACACTACAACTCAAATTCCTTCATGATAAAAAGCAGCAAAAATTAATGTCACAATAACGACTCGAACTCGTGATCTTAGGCATGATCCTTTGCCACTTAACCACTAGACCAGCACGCCCACTGTATTAAGTGATTACCAATAAATTCTTATAAGCCTATTAACCAAAAGTCAGGCTTTATTCAAATAAAAACCAAAATTTAGCCCAAGCCTAGACTTGAACTTGGGACCTCCCAAATACACCCTAGAACACAAAATCATACAAGCAGACTAATATTATGAAAATTTATGAAAAAATTTATATCTAAATATCCCCCTACGCTACAATTTCACAAAAGCTGAAAACACCTAAATTTGGGGCATTACAACTCCACCCCTTCAAGAAAATTTCATCCTTGAAATTTACCTGATCAGAAAAGGTGAGGATACTGCTAACACATCGAATCCTCCGACTCCCAAGTGGCCTCCTCAATACTATGATTCCGCCACAACACCTTCACTAATGGAATCGATTTCTTACGCAGAACCTTAACGTCACGATCCAAAATCTGATCTGGCTCCTCATTAAATGTCAGATCCGGTCTAACCTCAATCTCTTCTTCAGGCACAATATGTGTGGGATCAGAGCGATAACATCTTAACATTGAGATGTAGAACACATCATGTATATAATCCAACTCTGGCGATAGCTCTAATTGATATGCGACTGGCCCTACTCACTTCAGAATCTGGTATGACCTAATAAACCGAGGGCTCAGCTTACCCTTGCGACCGAACCTCAGAACTTTTTTTCACGGTGAGACCTTAAGAAAAATCATGTCTCCCACAGAATACTCGATGTCCTTCCTCTTTAGATCAGCATAGGAATTCTATCTATTAGAAATGCTTTCAGACAATCTCGAATCAAATAGACTTTATCTTCAGTTTCTGATACCAAATTCAGACCCAATGCTCGTCACTCACCCAACCCAGTCCAGAATAAGGGAGTACGACACTTACGTCCATACAGTGCTTCATACGATGCCATCTGTATACTAGAAAGATAAATGTTATTGTAAGCAAACTCTGCCAAAGGCAAGTACTCCTCCCAACTACCTCGAAAATCAATAACACATCCCCTCAATATATTCTCTAGTATCTGAATCACCCTCTCCAACTGACCATCTATTTGAGGATGAAATGCAGTACTGAAGTCTAGTCGTGAACCTAAAGCCTCGTGAAGCTTCTATCAAAATCGAGAAGTAAAATGAGGATCTCTATCGGAGATAATCGACACTCGAACCCCATGCAGTCTTACTATCCCTGAGAGGTAAAGTTTAGCTAGCTTTTGCAGGGAGAAGTCCGTCCTAACCGGAATAAAATATGCTGACTTGGTCAACCGACCCACGACAACTCAAACAGAATCTTTCTTAGTGGTTGTTAAGGGCAACCCACTAACGAAGTCTATCGTTACTCGCTCCCATTTCCACATTGGTATCTTAACTGGCTGCAGCAAACCCGAAGGTAACTGATGCTCAGCCTTAACCTACTGACAAGTCATACAGCAAACAACAAAGTCGATAACCTCACGTTTCAACCCTGGCCATTGGTATAACTCTCGGAGATCTTTATACATCTTATTTCCACCAGGATGCATAACGTACGGAATACTGTGCGCTTTCCTTAAAATCAACAACCTCAAATCATTATCATTAGGTATACAGATCCTAGCTCGGAAATACAATACCCCATCAATACTCAGTCTAAAATCTGTAGTAGTCCCAGTCTCAACCTAACGAAATTGCACCTCGAGAGTCTTATCCGCTAACCGCTTAGGTCTAATCCGCTCAATCCATGTCGGCTTCACTTGTCGCTCTGCCAAAAGACTCCATCGTCATAAAGAGTTGAGTGAACAGCGCTCTCAAATCAGCCATAGCCCTATGGCTCAATTCATCGGCCACCACATTAGCCTTACCAAGATGATACTCAATGCTGCAACCATAATCCTTAAGCAGTTCAACCCACCGACGCTGCCTAAGATTTAACTTCTTCTGAGTAAGGAGATACCTGAGGCTCTTGTGATTAGTGTAGATGGTACACTTCTCACCGTACAGATAATACCTCCAAATCTTCAATGCAAAGACCATTGCAACCAACTCCAAATTATGTGTCAGATAATTAGCCTCGAGAGTCTTAAGCTGTCGGGACGCATAGGCAACTACCTTACCGTTTTGCATCAAGACGCAACCCAAACCCACATATGACGCATCACTGTAAACCACAAAGTCCCTACCAGGCTCAAGTTGTATCAGAACTAGAGTCTGAGTCAAAGCCGCTTTGAGCCTCTCGAAGCTCTCCTGCTGTGCGTCAGTCCAAACAAAAGGAACTCATTTACACAATAACTTAGTCAACGGCGCTGTGATCAACGAGAACCCCTCTACGAAACGTTGGTAATATACTACTTGTCCCAGAAAACTGTGGATTTCTGACACATGCTTCGGCTGTTTCCAATCCAACACAGCCTCAATCTTACGAGGATCCACTCGAATATGCTCAGCAGAAACTATGTGCCCCAAAAAGGTTACCTCCCTAAGCCAGAACTCACATTTCATGAACTTCGCATACAACTGTTTCTCACAAAAGATCTGTAGAACCACTCTTAAATGCTCATCATGCTCGTCCTCGGACTTAGAATACACCAAAATGTTATCGATGAACACCACCACAAACTGATCCAAGTAGGGCTGAAACACACGGTTTATCAAGTCCATAAATGCCGTTGGTGCATTAGACAACCCAAAGGGCATAACTAGGAACTCGTAATGCCCATAATGAGTCCTAAATGTTGTCTTATACACGTCGGCCTCCTTTACCCTCAACTGATGATAACCTGACTGCAGATTAATTTTAGGAAACATTGAAGCCCCTCTGAACTGGTCGAATAAGTTATCTATCCTCGAAAGTAGGTATTTATTCTTAATGGTCAACTTTTTCAATTAACGGTAGTCGATACACATCCTCATTGTACCATTCTTCTTCTTTACGAACAGAATAGGTGCTCTCCACGGAGACACACTGGAACGAATAAACCCACGATTCAACAATTCAACAATAAACCCACGGAGCCTTTAGTTTTGCCAGCTCCTTCGGTGCCATTCGATAAGGGGCGATAAACACCGGAGTTGTACCAGGAACAACTTAATCCCAAATTCTACCTCACGGCTCAGAGGCAATCCTGGTAGTTCCTCTGGAAAAACATCTAAAAAGTCTTTCACCGCACGGATATCCCTAACTGATAAGTCCACAAAATTAGAAACACTGATGTAGGCCAAAAACGTCTTACATCATTTCCTCACCAGCTTCTCTACTACCAACACAGATATCACATTACTCAGATAATTCTGTCGTTCTCCAATCACGAATATCTCATTATCCTCCTCGGTCCTCAGAACAACCCTCTTTTCAGCACAATCCAAACTTACACGATGCTTCACCAGTCAATCCATACCTAGAATTAAGTCGAACTTCCCAAACAGAAATTTCATCAGATCAGCCAGAAATATTATCCCTTGGACTTCCAACGGAACATCTCTGAACAGTTTACTAACCTTAATGGACTGCCCTCAAGGACTCACCACTAAAATCTCACTAGAAGTGCTCTCATACGGTATTCCCAAAGTCTCAGACACAGAACATGTAATGTAGGAATGTGTAGGGCTCAGTGCAACATAAGGTATGTTAAGGATTAAAAACGTACCCATGATGACACCCAGAGTATCTCTATCCTCACGACGATGAGCAAAATAGACAAGTGCAGGCTGTCTTGCCTTAGTCGGCCCAGCACCTCTGCTTGGTGCTCTCTGACCTCGTCCCATACTGTTACCACACCTAGCCTGTCATCGGCCTCTAGGTGGCTGCTGTACCCTTCTTTACGACTGCACAGTCTCAAAAATCGGAGCTTGCATCTGGTTACCCCTCAGTGGACAATCCTTAACACGATGCTCAACAGTCCCCCATTTAAAACAAGCTCCAATAGCTCTCCAACATTCGCCCGGATGGCGTTTATTACAAAGCTAACAGATCGCCACCCCAATAAGTGCAACAGTATGCCCAACTTTTACGGGCTCATCAGATCTGGCCTTTTTCCTAGGCCTCATCCTAGTATTCAAAGGCTCAGAATCCTTCTTAGCCTTCCCTATGTCACGGTTCTAGCGCTCAGCGCGTTTAACCTCTTCCGTAATCTTGGCCTTCTCGATCAACGCGGCGAACTCACGCTCTATCTGCGGAGCTATCAAGACCCTCAAGTTATCCCTAAGGTCATCCTCAAAACGGACACAGCGCTCATACTCAGTCGCCACCATGCCTCGCGCATAACGGCTCAGCCTTAGAAAGTCGACCTCATACTCGGCCACTGAACAATCTCCCTAGGTAAGGTTCAAGAACTCACGCCTCCTAGCGTCGATGTAACTGGACCCAACATATTTGCTCTGGAAAGCCATCTTAAACAAATCCTATGTCGATCATCAGTGAGTACCATCCCTAATCGCCACCACCACCGATATGCTTCATCGCTGGCAACGAAAAAAATTTCCTTGAGCTTCTACTCGGTAGTAAAATCCAGATCATCCATAATACGCTCTGTGGCCTCCAGCCAGTACTCAGCCACATTAGGAGAAACTCTAGCGATGCCCCTAAATACCTTAGCCCCATTGGACTGGAGTAGTTCTGTAACCGACCCACGTCTTCCAGATCTAGTATTAGCCCCAGTGACCCTCTCCAGAATTCGCAGCATGGCCTGGGACAATACGTCGTCCCCAGCTGCACGGTCCTAAGAGTCAGCACCAGTCTCAGTAACAGGTGACACCAGCGTCTCGCTAGTGTCCAGATTAGGGATCGTATCAGATGCGAAGAACTCAGCTCGAATCCCTCTATGGTCTCTACCTCGACCTCTAGTACCCTGTCCACGAGTACCACGTGTGCTCATTGTAACTATTGAATTAATCTGTATTAAAGAATTTTATGCAAATCAGTTTATAGTTTTGATGTTTGTTAACAGATATTTTATGTAATATTATAGGGTTTCAGAGTCAGTTATCGCGAGAAGCAATCTCACTACAGTTTTAGTCCACACCATCTAAAGTGTTTCAGTAAAGTACTACCTACAGTAGTTTCACAACAAACATTAATATTTTCAAACAGAAACTCTGTATATTCTAAGCATGCTTACAACAATTTCATACAAAGTTTTAGAAACTTACAAGATCGGCGTTAGAGACTCTGTGAACCACATGCTTAATCAGAGTATTTGAAAACATTAGAAAATGTTTCTCAAAAACCAATTTTGGAATCTAAAATTCACAGCTGAGTTTTGAACCTGGCTCTGATACCACTAAATGTAACACCCCAAACCCAGCCTGGACGTTATGGCCGAATCTGGCGGCGTCACATGAGAATACTTGTAGAAAACCTTTTTCAAAATCTTATCCAGTGAAAATCGTACAGATTATTATATTTACTTAAGTCGTGAAATCTCTATTCCAATTATTATGTAAAAATATTTCATTAACGCAAAAGCTAAAACATCATTCAGTTATAAACCAATAAACTTTAAAATTTAAAAACCTAAATAAACCTAAAACAGTTTGAGTCCGAATACATGAGTAATCTCAAAAACAAATATTAAAGTAAAACAGATAAAATAAATGTTACTCATAAAACCAACAAGTGTCTACCAGTGGTCACCATCGAGCCCTCCGTCGCACCGATTCATCTACTGCTGAGGATTACCTGACAGATAAAATAAATAAGGGGTGAGTTTTCGTAAACTCAGTGTGTACATCTCCATAAGCAGCATGCATACAAACAGATAACAGAATACAGATAGTTCGGCCTTAGCCATATAGATATCACATGCATATCAGATCAGATATCAGAAAACATGCCCACCAACCCTGCACACCATCTCCGACTAACCCAACACACCATGTGGGGATAGAATCGACCCACCCAACCCTACACACCAAGTATAGAGATATAGTCAACCTATCCAGCCCTACACACCAAAAGGTACCGTAAAATAGTACTCAACAGATAAGGGCAGCGTAGCTGCCAAATATCAGGCTAATCTCCTCTTAGACTTCCTTTTTTTTACAACAATCCCAACCTAATGCAATGCAACACAAATATCATGGCATGCTCATATGCAGATATCAGATCATATTAATATCATGGCAAAACAGATATACAGAAACAAACAGTTACGCATGCTTATAATAACATACTTTTGCATACACTTCAGTAATCAATTAGAGTATGGGGTCTGAGTAACGCTTACCACCCCTACAATTAGGTCACAGTCGACTTAGGCGACTCATGCAACCTTACAGAACATTTCATCTTAATTGGGCTCTCACGTCCATGTGCTCTGCCTGTGTGGGCCCACACGCCCGTGTGGGTCACATGGCCCAAATTGGCCTTACCCATGTGGATCACACAGTCTAACCCAGATTCTCACACGCCCATGTGGTTCACTCGTATGGGCCAAACGGGCCCACACCGCCTATTTACCTAAGCTCGTGCCTCACACACGGCCTACAGGCACGCACGTGTCTATTGTACCCGTATGGCACACGCACAGCCTCGCTCGTCGAACACACGGTCGTGTATCACCACACGGCCTCCACACGGGCAGTCCACACGCCCGTGTGGTGTCAACAGCTTCATTTTTGGCTTTCGTCGAAACTCATTTTCTGTGCAATCGAGGTACACACCTAGTTTCGATTAAAGCCTAACGCAATCTCGAACACTCCAGAACCTATATTTCAACCATAATTAGTCAAATTTCAGTCACTTAAATCGAATTTCCAAGTACAGATAAATCCCAAAAACTAACGATAGTCTTACCTTTACTGAAACTCGAGAATTCATCATTTGAACAATGCGTCGTCGACTAACAAATTCCCGATCCTCGATTATTCCCCTAACAGAAATCAAATTCTTAATCACCCCACAATCATAACACAAAACCAAAATGAATTCCTCACTTACCAAAACGTGAAAATAATTATTGACATGAGAAAAACGTCTAGAATGAGTTTAAGACTTAAGAAAATGACAGCAATAAGGGTGGGCAAAAAGAGAGAAATCGGCAGCAGTATAGAGGGAAATAGAATGAAGAAAATTTCAGCAGTGAAGAATAGGAAAACGTTAGAAATCTAGGACTTTTGGGAAAACTACACACTACTCAGATAACCCCTGATTCCCTCCACTACTCCACTACTTGGTATCACACTACAACTCAAATTCTTTCATGATAAAAAGCAGTAAAAATTAATGTCGCAATAACGACTCGAACTCGTGATCTTAGGCATGATCCCTTGCCACTTAACCACTAGACCAACAAGCCCATTCTGTTAAGTGTTTACCAATAAATTCTTATAAGCCCGTTAACCAAAAGCCAGGCTTTATTCAGATAAAAACCAAAATTTAGCCCAAGCTTAGACTTGAACTTGGGACCTCCCAAACACACCCTAGAGCACAAAATCACACAAGCAGACTAATATTATGCAAATTCATGCAAAAATTTATATTCAGATATCCCCCTACGCTACAATTTCACAAAAGCCGAAAACACCTAAATTTGGGGCGTTATAAAGAAAATGTAAATAAATTGTATAGTTTAAATGTCCATGAAGAAAAAATGAGAACTAGTAAGATATAAATGGCGTGCCATTAGGAAAGTGACTAAATGCGCAAGTGATAGTGGCACTACGATGCAAGTGAAAGCGGCATTATGGTTGAAGTGAATGCCACTTCGATGCAAAGTGATATCCACACGTCTATGTGAAGAATAGTGGCACTTCAGTGCATCTTATTGATATTTTCGTATACCCTATTGTGTTGTTCTAAGTCTACAATTGGGAAATAACATTATAGGGTAAGTGAATGTAATATGGCATAGGTAAGTAAATTAAAACTTGTGGAATTGGTGCTTCAATAAAGTTATTATGGAAACAAAATTTGAATATGGTGATTAAATGAAATGAAAATAGTATATATTTATATATATATATACATGTTTATATATTTTATTGTGTAAGAAATTAATTTTAATTACATGGTATGATTCTTAATATGCTTACTAAGCTCTTGTGAGCTTAACGTATTTCTTTCAAACACGTAGGTGAAGATCATTTTGAAGCTAAGGTGAAAATCGTCTCCAACTTATCTCCAACTCATCTCATCATATCTCAAGCTTTAGAAGAAGTTTTATTTCAATTTTTGGATATAGATTTAGCATGTACATAGGATTTCATTGAGAATGTTATATATATAAGGATGAAGTTGTTGGATAATGATCTTTATTGTAAACTTTATATTTTAGATATTTTTTAAGTTGTTTCATGATGATTTGAGTAATGTCTAGGGTTGATAAATGTATATAGGCAATGTGTAATTGGTTGTTTGAAAGGGATATAGCCTATGGAAATGGTTTAATGTGGTTAGGGAGCAAAAGGTGCAGGTTTTGAAGTTGCAGGTTTGACGTCGCAACATCGAGATGTTGAAGTCGCGACGAGCTCAAGTTAAATAGTCACGTCACGAAGAAGAATTTCTCTAGGTCTTGACAACCTATGCCACATCGCGACGAGCTCCCGATAGCTTAAGCCATTACTTTTTTGTCTTGAATCGAGTTTTGGCTACTTAGAAAGCTTTCGAAAGTTTGTTTTAAGCTCAATTAAGCTAGAAAATCATATTCTTTATGCATTATGAATGTTTTATTGATATGATATTATTGTAGTTACTCTGGTAATGAATGTGACATTCCGATATCTTAATTTGACAATCAGATCAAGTAAAAAATGTTACACTTCCATGATGAAAATTACGAGTAAATATTGGGTTTTTCTGGTAATATTGATGTGGTTACTATTCTCCAATTTGAGTTATGGGTTACTTTTTACAGCTTAACACTTGGTTGTGACCGTGGGGTTTTTTAGATTCTAGTGGAGAGTGATGGCGTAGAAGTTGTCAAGCTGATTAACAATGGGTGGGACGATTTCTCCTATTTTGCTCTAGTAAGGGAAATACATGCTTTATGTAGGAGACAATGGACTATTTTGGTGGTCCACGTCCCTTCCAACTTGAATTAATATTAAGCCACAATTAGATAATTTTATTATTATTATTTGTCTAAGAATTAATATTTTATGGATATCTCAACAAGTTCTTAACAATTCTAGCCATTTTTAAACTTTGAAATTAGATTAAAATATATTATCGGTCCATATATTTTAATAAAACTTGGTATTTAGTTATTATATTTAAAATTATAAATTAAGTCTTCCAATTTTTTTATTTAAAACCTCAGTTTGATAATTAAAATTATAAACATTTTTCATCAAAATTTATCAAATTGATATATTGATTAAACTACCATCAAATAATGTGGTGTATGATTAATGGAAATTAAACATAATAAATTGACAATTTTCAAAGGAGACTACCAATGATAATAATAATCAAACTAAAATTTTTAATTTTTTTTAAAAATTAAAATATAAGAACTACAGGAACTAATAGCATATTTTAAGGAAGAAAGTTGTTTCTATAAATTTTGGTGTTTTTAGCCGAAATTCCTAAACACCAAAACAAATTTCTTTTATTGAGGACACTGGCTTGGCATGGAAAAAAATAAACCAACCTTCATTTTCACCATAAAAAAAAAAAAAAAAAAAAAAAAAAAAAAAAAAAAAAAAACAACCACCTTCAAACAACTATACAAAATTAAGGTGAATCAAAAAGACCAAAGGACAATCACACATCGGTACACAACCCACAGCTCATCAAACCCCATTTTCATACCCTGTTCCTTTGCTTATAATTTTAGCCCTCCCCTATCTTAAAGCTGACCAAAAAAGAACCCACTCTTTCATCACTCTCCCCCTTCATTCTCTAATGGTTCCATTTCTCTTTTTCTTTGTTCATAAATCCATGTCTAGGAAACTTGAATCTGGGTTTTCCTGGAAATTCACTCATCTAATCTAAACACACACACACACACAAAAAAGGGGGATTTTGAGAAGTAGAACAGCCATGGAGGTAGAAAGGTTTAGGTCATTGCTTTTCCTTTGTTGCAGAACTCGACCCTGTGTTGCTCTTTTGGGTGGTAACCACACTGCTGCTAGGTTTTGTACTCGCTAAAGCATCTTTTTTTTTTCTTAGCTGTGTTTAGATTTTGTCTCTGTTTTTACCATTTGTTTTTCACAAATTTGTGCGAAGGGTAAGGGTTCTCTTTCCCAGCAATCAAAAGGTACCCTTTAGCCAAACCAGGCTAAAATTAAGCTCTTTTAGCTACAGATCCGACCATTTGAAATGGAGATGGGAGGTGGTCGGTCTCGACCAAAACCCCATAACTACAATCAGTTGCAGAGTTCAAGGATTTCGTTAAATCCAGACACCCTTTTGGTTATTAAGCTACCTGATCCAAGGTTCTTACTTGTTCTGTCGCGTTCGCTGTTTTTGGCGACGGTGATTATCACTTTGCCTTGCATTAGGTCCTTCTTAGAAGGACCTTCAAGCCCGGTTTTTAATGCCATGGAGTTTCATCAAAGCTCTGGTTGTATCAGCTTGGATTACTGGAATTTGCTTTGGGGAGATTTTGTTAATGAGGGTCTTATAAGAAAAGGGCAAAAAGCTCTCATCTTGAACTCTTTCATTGAAAGCATGGATGATGTTGATGATGATGATGATGATGAAGGTTCCATGTTTATAAACAATGGTGACATTGATGTGGTGATTGAACCTGATTTTCATCGACAAAGTTCTTTACCAAATGAAGGGTTTGATTTTGTTTTCGTGTCGGGTTCTATTGATTCCAAGTTTGTGGATCGTTTAGTGAAAATTGGTGGCATTGTTGCTATGCAATTAGGTGATGAAATCTCAACAGGCTATCAAAAACAATCTGATTATACAATTGTGTATCTTAAGAAATATCATTCCACCATTGTTGCAATGAAGAAGCTTGGTTCAAAGAACCATTTGTTGGATTCTTCAGCTAAAAGGAAGCTTTTTCAGTTAACAACGGAAGCTAAAAAGGCAGCATTGAGTGGTTTGGAAGATGTTTTGTTTGAACCACCAAGAAAAGCATGGGCTAAATCACATTCTTACTTGAAGAAAATCAATTTTTTGCCAGATCTGTTAGGGGATTCTCTTGAAAATTACCCTCGTAGAATTTTCATCGATGTGGGATCTTCCAACGATGATGATGATAAGAACATTGTGATGAAATGGTTTGAGGAAAACTACCCCAAAAGGAACCAAGAATTTGAGGTTTACAGCATGGAAGCAACTGCGAGCATTGATGTTTCGGATTGGTTGATGATGAATGTAAGAGAAGAAGATTACGTTGTAATGAAAGCAGAAGCTGAAGTGGTGGAGAAGATGATAGAAAGGAAAACAATTGGATTGGTGGATGAATTGTTCTTTGAGTGTAACAATCAATGGCAAGATGAAGTGAAGAAGAAGAAGAAGAAGAAGAAGATGAGGAAAAAGAAAAGGAAGAAGAATAAAAGGGCTTATTGGGAATGTGTAGCTTTGTATGGTAGGTTGAGGGATGAAGGAGTTGCAGTGCATCAATGGTGGGAATGAAAATTACCAATAAAGTCACGATTAGAAGACAGATGCTGTCTTTTCGTACTATGAAACTGCATCTACTGCTTGTTTGGTTATGGTGATGGTTGTGTTGTGTTTTGTTGTGTTGTGTGTGTTAATGTTTGATGTTTTAGGAGGGTTTATGTGGGGGAGTTTACCCAAATAAAACCATCTTATAACTTTAAGCAAGGTGGTTGATGTTGATTGTTGTTTTGATGTTCCTTTTCTTAATAATAAAGATGCAGTGTGGCAATAATTAATGTATTTTTCCAATAGCATGTGATACAAATATTTACTATAAAAAAATTGTCTTTTAAAGAAACAACAAAAGTAAAATGAGAGGTAAAACACCATGCTGAAGCTTAAATGGGTGGTACCACCCTTTGATAACTCAAGTTTTGCCTTGTCTAATTTCATTTTCTAAACAATGTAAATTATTGGGGTTTTTTCTAAAATAAATACAAGTACTCTCAGCAGCTTACTCTGACAAAGGAAGGAACATCATGTGGGTAACCACTCAATAAATTATTCATCTTCAGTAATTTTATCTTAAAATTTAAAATTTTTATTTAAATTACTAATGTATGATTAAACTATTAAAAGAAATACAAATAACGTAACCTTATTATTTTATACAATCCTTCCACTTCACACCATTTTTGGCCTTTTCAAATTGCTTTACATAGAATAAGTCTCCTTTAATACATATTTTATTCTCTAAACTATACTTCTTCTTTTTTCTTTTATTTGGATCATTAATATATACTTAACATATAGTAGGTTTTTTATTGGTTGAAGTAGTTTTTATAACAGAGATAATAGTAGAGGCTCATAAAGGTTATTGAAATATAGTTGAGGTAATTGATTCGACAAAAAAAAAAATAAGGATATAGTTTGAGGATTGCTTATTCGATTAAACCTTATAATTAATAAGATTAATCATGTCGACTAAGTTTTAATTCGGTTGAAATCGTTATTATTGTATTAATTTGAAGGGCGTGAGTTTGAACACACTAAAACATATCTAAATCAGGTATTGTGTCAACAAAAAAAAAAAAACTTCTTTTGTTTAGTCTCCACTCAACAAATTGAATCTAATATTTTAGAAAGTGAAAGCTTTTACTGTTTGATAAAAAGAACTCTCCATTAGAACCATATCAATCCAAAACACATAAGATGGCCTTGTTCTCCATTGTGTTTGGGGTTCCAAAAGCACTTTTCAAATGTAAAAGATGAGAACTTTTAATTTTTGTGTTTGGAGGTAAAATTATCAAAATATCCTTATTTATATTAAGTATTTAAAAAGTTAAATTAATTTATAATTTATATATTATTATATTACATTATTTGTAGTACCTAAAATATAAAAATTTAGGTGAAATGAATAACCAAATAATTGAATAGGCTTGACTGTTAAAGTTTTTTAAAAATTACTTTTCAACCACAAAATAATGGAAAATTAGGCCTCAAAATCAATCCTCGTGTAAAGACAAACTGTATAAATAGCATGTGATAATTGATATGAGCTACATGAGGCGAATCTTTTTGGCCCCCCAAATTTTAAAAAAAAAATTTATATTTATTTTGAAACTTTTAGAAAATTTTAATTAGATCTCTCAAAATCTTGAAAATTCTTATTAATTTCATAAAAGTTTTCAATTAAACCCCCAATTTCAAAAAATTCTAATTAAAAGAAATTTTACTAAACCCCTTGAATTTTTTTTGAATAATCTCATTATAGGTTCTGATCATATCTGCTCTTTTTGATACAATACCTAGAACTACTTATAACCCCTCGCATAATCTTTAAATAAGAAGATAATGGACTTCTGCGCACTCAAACTCACATCCTCTTACATTGACAAAAATATTCATATCAATCAAACTAAAACTCAATCGACTACTAAATTCCTTAAATTTAGGTCCTGTTCTTTTGTGCTTAAAAAAAGCAATTTTGGAAGAAAAACTGTGCAGAACAAGTTGTTTCTTGCTGGAATTTTTGGCTTTTCAAAAGTGTTTTTCAAAAGCACTTCTGAAAAGGAGAAGCTAAAATTTTTAGCTTTTCCTTTTCCAAAAGCACTTTTAATGCTTAATTACTTTTTCCCCTCTAATAACATAGCATTTTTCCCTTTTTTTTTCTTAGTGCTTAATTACAAATGTGTTAAAATTATTAATTAAAAATAAAAAAATATTTTTTAAAATACTGATTATAAATATTTAATGGTTATATTTAAATATTTAAAATATAGTTTATATATACTAATTAAATTTTATAAGTTATTAATATTTATTACTTAAAAATATTTAAAATTTATATTTCATATATTAAAATATTAACAAGTTATAATAATTTTTTTATATTCTTACTAAAATATAATAATATTAATTAATTTAAATGCATATTTGTTACTTGATAATAATATGTCTAAAATAAATATTTTATTTCTCAAAAATATTTTTTGACAGTAATACTAAACACTCAAATTTTAAACTAAACTTTTTAAAAATATTTTTTTACAATATTTTTCAATAGGATTGTTAAACTAACCTTTAATCTCACATCCGCGACTAAACTACTCGGTTGGCTACTTGGCTTGGCGCCTAACATGACAAACATGGAAATGTACGCCTATAACTTTCCCTTGGCTTGTGTCGATGTCGGAAAAAGAAAACAAAAATCCACATCATGCCTACCCAGCGCCTTTAGTCACCTGCAAGGCATCATCTTCAATTATGATTTGCTGAATATGCTCTTTTTCTTTTTCAAACTCAATAGCTGCATGCAACTGCTTCACTTCAATTATCATGTTTTTCTTCAACTATATATTAAATCCCTTTAAAATATGAATTAAGTTTATGTTTGAATTTCAATATTCAAAACTTAAATATGATTATGTTCATTTTTAGCATGGACAATGTTAGAAAAAAAATTAGGGATCAAAATTAAATTATAATTTTTACGATAGTAAAAATATAATTTTATTATTTTAATAGTTTAAATCTTTATAATTTTTAAAAGATTAAATCAAATTTTTATCAACTATCCCTAATTTTCAAGTTATAATTTTTCATTTCATTTTATATATTTATATAAATTATATTATATGAAAATTAAATATATTTTACTATAACACAAATATTAAAAATATAATTTTAAAAGTACAATTATAGTCTAAGATATATTTTTAAATAAAGATAAATATATTTTTAAAATTAAAAATAATATGAACTAGTTTAAATAAATTGAAATTAGTCATTTATAAATATCAACTTACTTAAATAAAATTTGAGTCTAATATTTTAAATCGAACAAACTAGAGTAATTATGTATGATATTAATAGGTTAAAGTACCTAAAAAGTCATTATATTATAAGAATTGCATCAAATTAGTCCCTCTATTAGTAAATGGATTGATTTAATCTCTATACTATTGAGAAGAATCAAATAAGTCCAAATTGTAACAAAGTTAACATTTATTGTATAAAAGATATTTTAAAAAAAAATCAATTGCAACTTCATTCCAAAAAAAGATTTCATTTACAAAACCATAAAAAAATTTAAATATATTAACTTTGTTAAACAGTAAATGACATTTTTTATACCATAATTATTAAGTCTATTCCAATTTAGCCTTGTTTGATTCTTTTTAATAGTACAGAGACTAAGGCCTAGTTTGAATGGATGGTGTGTTTACCTCTGGTAAGGTTAAAAACAACGGTGACAATGAGATTAGTTATTGTAGCATGAGATTGGATACTGTAGCGGTGAGATTAAAAACAACGGTAGGGTGTGTGTTTAGATTCAAACGTAGCTGTAACGATGAGGTGAGAATAAAAAATGACTATTAAGGACATTAAATTAGAAATGATATATAATAGAAATTTTTCTAAATTATTTTACTTTTACGAAATTATTAAAAATATGTGAATTTATAAATTCATTTAATAAAATCTTAAAATGTATCTTCCGATATTTTATTATAAATATTTTAATTAATTATATAATCAATTTAAAATATTTAATAGATAAAATGATAATTATAAATAAAAGTATAGGCATTATTGTGAACTAAGGGATCCTTCTTTTTCACTGTAGGGCAATGCTTCAGTCAAAACTGAGAGCTTCAGTGCGGTACAAAAATTGGACTGAAACACATCACAACTCATCCAAACGGATGATTGTGGTGCATTTATACGAAAACTAAGAGTAAACTCGCCTCACTGGAGACTAAAAATCTCCCAAAAAGAACTTTAAATTGACCCATTTAATAATTAAAGAAATTAATTTTATCAATTTCTATAGAATTCCCAAATACATTCACCATATTAATATTACGTATGGAAGTGAACCAACCTGAAATCACCCGTGGCCCTCTAGCCATTACAAAACCCTCGATCTAATTTTAACCAAAGCATCCTATAATGGGCCTGGCCCGTTTCTGTTTTCCAAGATTCCCCCCCCCCCCGGTTTGCCTGCAATACTCTCGAATCTCGACTATATTTATTGACTACCTGATAATTACCGCCGACAACAGAAAGCAAAAACCCTAAGAAAATCCAGTTAGATCGTCATTCAAACCTGAACAATGGGAGTAGAGAAGCAAGTCATCAGGCCTGGAACCGGTCCCAAACCCACGCCCGGTCAGACCGTCACCGTTCACTGCACTGGCTACGGTTACTATTTCTCTTTCTCTGTTTTTCTCTCTGGCTGGAAAAAAAAATCTGTTTCGTTTTTTTCATTTTTGAGTCATCAATATTTTATTTAATCGAAAGGGTTTTCCCTAAAATCCCTAATTTGATGAAAAACTGCTTGCTTTTCGGTGCTGTTTACACGATTTTTTTTGTTTCTATGTTTGATGATAATATTTTGTTGGGTGCAGGGAAAAATGGAGATTTGTCTGAGAAATTCTGGAGGTGAGTAATGGTTTTCTACCAGAATGATGAATTGGGGGTTTTTTTTTTTTCTCTTCTTTCTAACACAGCTTTGTTAATATTGAATTATTGATTATTTCTCTGTTTGTATCCTTTTTTTAGCACAAAGGATCCAGGGCAGCAACCTTTCTCTTTCCAAATTGGCAAGGGCTCTGTTATAAAAGGTAAATTTTAATGGCTTGTTGCTAGGTTCCTACCTTGCTGAGTTCTATAATATTACACAAAATTTGATTTTTTTTTTTTTTTACTAAAGCAGGAAACTTTATTTTTTGGGTATTTTGATTAATGAATGTGAATGCATTGGTTCGATTTGTGTCATAAAGTTTGATATATCGAAATTTTCGATTTGAATGGTGGTTTATTTTCTAGTAGAACTTGTTTTTACCATTGTCTTCTATAGCACCTTGTCTTTTGTTATATCCGAGTGCATTTTTTGTTGGTGACATCAACCTCATTGGCCATTGGAAGTGATGAAATTTCATGTTTTTTCCCCCATCAAGTTGTTTAGTTGATAGATGACTGACTGAATGCTTATAAATTTGTCTTAAATATGTCAATCGAGACCATAAGTTGATGATCTATATACCACTCCACTTTATAGATTGGTGAAGAGGTGATCTTATAATGTAATGTGTGTAAAAGAATTTGTTATTTAGGACAAACTATAATGCGCATGTTGATTGAACTCGATATATATTGAGAAGGAAAAAAGAACAAAGAATGCTTGATGCTTTTTTGAAACTTAGGAAACAAGCATTGCTTATTTGCGGTGACTGCCTTTACTCTTTCTATTTCTTCTTTTTTGCACGTCTTATTTCTTATTGTGGAATGCCTAGTACCTCATCTTGGGGGGAACTAAAAGTTATGTTCAACCTTTTGTAGGATGGGATGAAGGTGTGATGGGAATGCAAGTGGCAGAAGTTGCTCGTCTTCGGGTACTGTTTCACCAAATTCTGAATTCATTTCAAGTGTACTTAGTTGTACTGCAATTACATATTTGAAGTTGAAATGTTTAGATCAATGCCATGAATGATAATTCATATCATAAAAGTATATCTTGGACCTCCCAATGCAAGGTTGATAAATCAATACCACAAAATTCCAAACTTTTGTTGTTTTATCTCTTCCTTTCCTTTTTGTTTTCAAGAAAAGAATCAGGGTGCCTGTTTCTATATGTTGTGTCATAACTACGTTATGACACCTCAAGTTTCTGTATGTGTTGGATTTGTTGGAAATGGAATATCTTGTCCCTCGGACCGCCGAGGGTCCCCGCATGCTTTAATGAAGCTTCTGATGGACCTTTTTTATACATGTCTGCAGTGCTCCCCAGACTATGCTTATGGTGCTGGTGGGTTTCCTGCATGGGGAATACAGCCAAACTCGGTTCTCGAATTCGAGATTGAAGTCCTAAGCTTGAAGTGAGTAGCAGGCAGTTGGTGACTGTCGAGAAATAATATGTAGCCCGAATAACTCACCTGCGATGAGCATATATAGATATTATGGGGTAGCATGTATGAATATTAAATGAGTATCAATATGAGTCATCTTATTCATGTATGACAGCTCTTCAGTGGTGACTTTTTCTTCTAATAATATAAGATACTCAGCAGCAGTTTCTCCAGGTAAGGTAGTGGCTTTATTTGTTCTTCTTCTCAAGCCCGGCCCACATGCATTTTTGTGCTTCTTTGAGCTAATTAAGATCTGAGTTTTATAATAAGGTTTGTTTCATCAATTGGTGCAAATTTACATTTTGTTAGAACATTCTCTCTAAAATGAAGGTCCTGTATTAGAGTTATATTGTATTATATTGCATTTTATCCCTTCTACTCAAAAATGAATATATTAATTTTTGTACCTTAAATCAAAGAGTAAATTGATCATTTTATTAAAAAATTATCAATTTTTGCAATTAAAAAATTTATCAGTTTTTAGTACATGTCAGTGTACACTGATAAAAATTTTTACAGAAAAGATCAATCCGTTCTTTAATTTAAATTTCATGGGCTAGGGTTAGTTTGTCTTTTTCAATTTAGTACAGCAGTTTCATTTGGACTTCAAAAATTACTTTGAATAATTTTACATTTTTAATAATGCAAAGATTTCAAAATATGAGTAAATTCAATACTTTTTTTTTTAAAAGACAATTTTACATTTTTATGATAACGTGATATTTTTGACAATTTTATTGTATTTTTAATATCTTTGATTTAATTTGTTTTAATTGAAACAAAATAGTAAAAGCTAATAATTTAAATTATTAAGCTCTTTGATATATTTTTCGAGATATTTTGTCTATTTAAATACACCTAAAATGTTAGGCTTATAATGAATGTATTATTAATTTTATAATTTTGGTTAAATTTATTTACAAATAATATGTTTTAATAAAAATATCTTTTCTTTTTTTAGTTTTCCTATTACTTTAGTTGAAGAGAAGCTTTAACTATTTATTGTTGATCCCAAATTTTAGTTTATTTATTCGAAAAATAGATATGAAATTAAATTATAAAAAATTTTGTATAAATTTATAGGTAATCTATCAAAACAATCACTTTTATACATCTTAAGTTACATTTTAGTCGTTTGTGTTTGAAATGTTATATTTTAGTCACTTACGCTATCGTGTTGTAACATTTTAGTCACTGAACCGTTAATTATCGTCAACAGTATAACGATAAGCTAACGTGGTCTGTTAAATCATCAATTCAAACAAAAAATTTAAGTTAAATTCTTCAATTGGTCCCTATATTTTTTTTATTTTGAGCAATTTTTTTTTCTTTTATATTCTTTAAACTTCTTTTTTCCATTTTCTTTTGCTTCTCTTTCTGTTTTCATCCCTTTTTTAGTTCTTTTAACGTAATTTTTCTATGTTTTTCATTTATTAAAACTAGTTCAAAAGCTTGTCTCACTCGAAAAAATTAAATTGTTCAAAAAAATAAAAGTATATGGACTTGTTTTAACAAATAGGAAACATAGGAAAACTACGTTAAAAAAAATAGAGAAATAAAGGGGAAAGCAGAAGAGAATGGAAAAAAAAGAAAAAAAAGAAAAAGTTAAAAAAAATATAAAAGAAAAAAATTAAATTGCTCAAAATGAAAAAATATTGGGACCAATTGTATAAATTAACCTAAAATTTTTATTTGAAATGATGATTTAATATGACACGTCAACTTAACACTACACCGTTAATGACAATTAATGGCTCAATGACTAAAAATGTTATAATGCAATAACGTAAGTGACTAAAACGTAACGTTTTAAGCGTAAATAACTAAAATGTAATCTAAAATAAACAAAAGTGATTATTTTAATAGTTTACCCTAAATTTATTATTGAAATACCATAACCCAAATCTCAATTGTAGGTAGTAAAATGTATTTTTAAAACATTATCAATTAAATGGGTTTATAATCAGCATTAAGAGACAAAGACAAGATGGGAAAGTTGTGTGTTTTAATTTCTGAAATAGACTGCTCTCTAACAGCTCAAGTTGAATGGTTAGAGTGACCTAAACATGCAAATTGGGCAGGCAGACTTGATCTCTTCCAGCCCCATTTGGTATAGTGCAAATTCAAAGTAAGGGCCAAACCAACCATGCGTAGCCATTAAAACACTCAGTGGCCAGTACCCACAATTGAAAATGCAAAAAGTATCGTCAAAGTCAACAACACACGACCTAATATGCTTCAATTAATAATGCTCCACCGCGTTGAACATTTAATAATTGAACAACCAAGAAGGTTTCCATCACATTCCTTCTTCCAACTTCAATCCCTTTGCTGTGTATATAAATCTACTCTCCCTGCACTTCTTTCCAACGCAACACACATTTCTTCCATTTTCTCTCTTTTACTTCCTTACTTCCCTCCAATTGCAACCATGGGTTTGAAAGGTTTCGTTGAGGGAGGCATTGCATCTATCGTCGCCGGCGCTTCAACTCATCCTCTCGACCTTATCAAGGTCCGTATGCAACTTCAAGGTGAATCCCATCTCCCTAATCCTTCCCTTCAACTTTATCGTCCGGCACTTACCGTCAACTCTGCTGCCGTTGGGAATGTTTCGATCTCGCAACCTCGTGTTGGTCCCATATCTATCGGTGTCCGTATCGTCCAATCGGAAGGTGTTGCGGCTCTTTTCTCCGGTGTCTCCGCCACGATGCTTCGACAAACGTTGTATTCTACTACCCGTATGGGACTTTATGAAATTATAAAGAACAAATGGACTGACAAGGAAACTGGGAATTTGCCACTTACGAGCAAGATATTGGCTGGACTTATTGCCGGGGGTGTCGGCGCCGCCGTTGGCAACCCCGCTGACGTAGCAATGGTTCGAATGCAAGCTGATGGGCGACTCCCTATTGATCAGCGACGCAATTACAAGAGTGTAATCGGTGCATTGAGTCAAATGACAAAACAAGAAGGTGTGGGCAGCTTGTGGCGCGGCTCAGCTCTCACGGTGAATCGCGCAATGATCGTCACCGCATCGCAGCTCGCGACGTACGATCAGGTCAAGGAGACGATACTGGAAAAAGGGGTGATGGGTGATGGGATAGGAACCCACGTAACGGCCAGCTTCGCGGCGGGGTTCGTGGCGGCAGTGGCGTCCAACCCCATTGACGTGATCAAGACGAGGGTGATGAACATGAAGGTGGCGCCTGGGGCGGAACCGCCGTACTCGGGTGCTTTGGATTGTGCATTGAAGACGGTAAGAGCGGAGGGGCCTATGGCATTGTACAAAGGCTTCATCCCCACAATTTCAAGGCAAGGACCGTTCACGGTGGTGCTGTTTGTGACATTGGAGCAATTGAGGAAGCTGCTCAAAGACTTTTGATCGTTGAATTAACGATGAACAACGAAATTGGTTTAACCAATTTGAAATTTAACCAAAATTAAATTTAAATTATTAAAATTTGAAAGAAATGTATTAACCAAAGCTCGGAAATTCACTCGAAATTTAGTAGAATTTTTTAATAGATTCAAAATATGAGTTTAGACAAAATAAATAAAATGGTTTAAAATATGAGTTAGACTCGAGTTCGAATTTAAATAAATTTATTATTTAGCATATTATGTTATATATATTATGTAATTTATAATACATAAAAAACAAATATATAATAATATATAAGGTAATGTAAATATTAAAAATTATTTAAATTATCTATGTATAAAATTTTAATAAACAATATTATATATAATTATCAAATATTAAATTAAAAATATATAAATATTTATCAAAAAAATTTAGCGGAGTTAAAATTATTTTGGTTTATTAGAAGAATACTAAGTACAATATAGACATATTAGCCAAAGTGGATGAATATAGACATATTTTGGATGAATATATAATTTTAATAAACAATACTAAGTACAAGCCGAACTTAGACCAAAATTAGCGGAGTTAAAATTATTTATATATTAGCTGAACTTAAACTAAAAATTAACTAAAGTGTAATTTTATCTTTATTAATTTAAAATTTTAAAAAATTTTAAAAGTCTTAAATGTAAAATTTTTCATTTTATAGGGTCGAGCACCTACCAACCCTTGACTATGCCTCTAGTATAATGTTGCTGATGTAACATACCATCCATTTGGAGAATGGTTTGGTGAATAGCGCACATTCAAGAATTAAAAGAGAGAGAAAATAAATAAATGGTAAGCTAAAATGATTTTTTTTTGTAAAATTAAAGGAGGGCAAATAAATTATTATACCAATAATTAAAGACCTAAAAGCTCAACTTTTACCAATAATACCAAAGTTTTATTGTTCCATTATTATTACTATTATTTTGAACAATAATATCAATAAATTACTCATAGTCCCTCCCTAAAATAAGAGGATAATATGTTTCAACACACTCGAACCTATATCTTTCTGCACTGGCAACAATACTGATATGACTGAATCAACCCATTATTATTATTTTAATAAAAAGAATAAAGGAAGTAGCTATGAAATTTGGGAAGTATACTATGAATTTACAAATCTCCATCAACGCCACAATTAGCGGTGGCATATAGCAACCCCCAAAAGTTTAATATGTAGACTTCCATTTTAATTAAAATAAAAAAGTATATATTGTGCATGTTATGGCATAAGTATTGCGATGCCAAAATCCCAACCTAATATACCTATTTATTTATTTATTTTGCTTTATTCAGCACATTTAATTAATTAATTATTTAAAAAAAAAAAAGAAGCTTTCTGAGCATGGCTGCTTTTATAAAAGCATTGCCTAGTGATTGATTCAAAGTTTCAACACTTTTGTATCTTTCAATTAAAATACAAATTATTATTATGGGGTTAAATCTTTCCACTAATTACACATAAGGTACCATTTTCAAAGTTATTATATTTTTATTAAATGCATTGAAATTGATGAGTAAAGTTAACTAACAATTTGCATTTGCTAAACAATGACTAAAATTATCAACTATTAAATTTAACATAACATGAATTGTATATAATTTTAAATATTAATTTAAGACACATTGCATTTTTAAGGGGAGGAAGACGACATTGTTAGGAGGGGGCAGCTACGAACCCCGAACATGAACTGTAAAATGGACATGAAGTTTATTAAAAAATACTAATTTTTAATTAATTAATTAAATCTTTTATGAGTTTTGAGTAGAGTTTTTTGTTGGTCGGGCCAGGCCCTAACAGAGTTTTAGGCTCAGCCTGGCCCGGCCCAAAAAATGAGTATAAATTTTTGTCAAAGTCTGACCCAAATAGAAATGCCAAAAATTGGGCTCGGCTCGGCTTGGCCGTATTAATTTTTTAAAAATTATTTTTTATATAAAAAATAAAAATATAATACACCAAATATATTAAAAATATTAAAATAAATGTTACCCAACAAATTCAAAATAAATTTTAAAAAATCTTTATATTTAAATAATACTAAAATAAGTGCAACTTAACAAGCAAATGTCTCTAGAATAGTAGCAAAATTAACAATAAAACAAGTGTTATACAATATCTATACATTAACAACATAATAGTGAAATAGCAACAAAACAGTAACAAAAAATGAGAAAACAACGGCAGAACAAACAAGGTTTTTCTTATTACAAATTCGGGCTGGGCTGAGCCTGGACAAAAAAAAGCCCTACCTAAGGTCTACCTATTTCTTAAACAGGATTTATTTTTACCCAAGCTCATTTGTAAAACTTATATTTTTATCTAAACCTTTTCACTTTTCAAATCACTCAACCCACTAACATCTTTAATTTTGAGTTACTAATTGAATGAAAAAAACTTAAATGTATAATATCAATGCATCTACTTTATAATCTCAATTTTATATTATTGAAATATAAATAAAAATGATCAATCATTTGGTCAATATTAAAGTTGAGGTAAGGAATATATAAATATGTAATTAGACATTGCACAATAAAATACAATTTTAGTTTCAATAAAATATTTTTTAATATTATTTTTATATAATTTTTAAAAATATTAAAAATATTATATACTTAAATAACATTAAGATAGGTGTAAACTTAACAAGTAAATGTCTCTAAAATAATAACAAAATTAACAATAAAACAAGAGTTATACAATATTCAATCAATAACAACAAAATAGTAACAACATAATATTGAAATTGTAGCAAAACAGTGAGAAAATAACAAAAAAATAGTAACAAAACAGTAAAAATAACAAAAAAAATTCAAATTCAGGTCAAGGCAAACTAGTCTAGTAATTTGACATTGCACAATAAAATACAATTTTAATTTCAATAAAATATTTTTTTATATTCAAAATTTAATAATAAAATTAAAATATCATTGTCAATTTAACAATTCAATAATAATAATAAAAACTATTTGCTTTTATTAAAAAAATTATTCAAAAATTGTTTAATCTACCCTAAATTTTTCTTAAAATACCCAAAATTTATGATTTAAATAAATTGGGAGGCATGAGGTTTAATACACGAGGATTATAATTAAAATAGAAAAATGATCGATGGAGGTGGAGGGATGTAATTGAAATACTGGATTGAGTGGTGGCTGGATAATTCTAAAATGTCCCACCTAACTCACACTTTACCATTATTGTTGTGGGATCATGGCTCATTCACTCATTACTTGTTAGAACTTATTAAAAATAAAAGGGGAAATTTTCTTTTTTGGTTGCATTTGAATTGGGTAATCACCTGCTTAGATTGCTAATGAGTGGATTAGATTGTTAATGAGTGTATTCCACATGTTTTTGTCTCTCTGCTTCATCTTCTTAACATTCACTACATGTTGCATGCCTTTTCAGCACCTTAAAAGATTAGATAATTTCACCACTTTTTAATCCGTTGGGGCTGGAATTGAGTTATGTATCTTTACGAGAGTTAAAATACAATCTTATCATTCTATAAAAATTTATCGTTTTTGAAAGTCAAAATATAATTTTACCCCTGGTAAATAGGGTATCTTTTTGGGATTGTATTGTGTTGTCATCGTGAGCATATATCAATATTGTTTTCTTCGGATGTCCATTAATTCAATAAATATTCATTATTTTAAAGTGTGCTCTTCAAGGTGAAGTTAAAAATTATGTTATGAGAAAGGAGTTGAGATAAAACTAAAAAATTTGAGAGGACACGAAGTTTAAAATTTTATATTAAAATGACTTTAATTTAACTTTTTAACTTTTGAAATGAGCCAAAATTTACAAATTTTATATTTAAAACAATCTAAAGAGAATGAAATTGAACTATTTATATTGGAAAGTACTAAAATAACAATTAAACCATTCAACCAGGCCTCTGCCCTTTGGCTACATCCTGAACCAAAGACCTCTTACCCATATGCGATTTTAAAACAGAGTAAAAAAAATTGAAAATTTACTCGAATTGAAATATTTTAACAGCTTGTATGGAATATAAGTTTAAAAATTGTGGTATTGATTGAGTCTTATTTTAATTAGTATTGATATTATTGTCAGTATAGGAAGATGTCGGTTTAAGTGTGGTGAAGCGCATTATTTTCCTATTTAATGGTTAGAGAACTTTAGACATTATAGCAAAATGAGTAGATATGATAAGAACCTATTAAAATTAATGTTAAAAAAAATTATGGTTACCCGAAATAGAATTGAATTTACTAAAAATTATATTTTTAAAATTATTATATAAAATCTATTAAATTTCTGATTAGATTTACGTTAATATATTAATAGATTATAAAATGTTTCCCGAAAAAATGATTGTTTCTTGAAAAAAGAGAAACATGGCTTAGTTTAATGGGCCTGGATCAAATACAGGCCCGTTTATTGAAATTCAGTCAATAAAAATGTAAAGGAAAAATAAACCAACGGTAATTAAAGAATTAATTTAACCACTGAAATGGGTAAATTA
This sequence comes from Gossypium longicalyx, assembly GCA_025698465.1. NCBI lineage: Eukaryota > Viridiplantae > Streptophyta > Magnoliopsida > Malvales > Malvaceae > Gossypium > Gossypium longicalyx. The sequence goes on along the minus strand of CM046997.1, from coordinate 106,813,497 downwards.
CTGTACATGAAACAGGAAAAAAGGGTTTAGCATAGCAATAATTGGCGGAAGAAATGGTGGGTAAATTGGGCAGCCAAATTACCAAATTCTCTATATATTCTCACTGTCCCTTAACACCCTCACCTCTTTTACACACATTTGTTTCCTCTTCTGAGTTTTAACTGTTTTCTTCTTTTTTCTCTCTTAGTTTTCTTAAGATTCTGTCTTCATCTTATCTCGTTGTACCTTTGGGATCCCATAATATCAAGCTTTAGTTTTTTTTTTTTTTTATCTGTAAGTTTTTATATTCAAAGTTTCATCCTTTTTACAGGTTCTTGTATGTCGTTTGCTTGATGGGCTTGTTTTGTTTCTGTTTGTTGACTAAAAGGGGGAGGCTTTGATTTCCTATATTATTTCTGGGTTTTTGAGGATCTTGTTCTTGGATGTTGATTTCTGATAAATTGTTAAAGATTTTGGAGGAAAAAAGAAGAAGGCTTCTTTGGGTTTTATATAATCAATTTCTTTTGGGGGTTGATTTCATCATAGTTTGTATTTTATCTTATATATATATATATATATATATATTCCATTTTTTAAGAATTAAGAGAAAATATATATATTGAGTTGAATTTGGTGTTTTGTGATTTTTATCACTTTCTTCGGTAGTCATCTCTCTAGGGTTTATTATACTTGTTCTTTCTTTTTTGGGTTTCTTATAATATTTCAGTTTCCAGGATTTTTTAGTCATGTGTTCCTTTTTCTATAATGAAATTTGTTTACATCAGTAGTTACATTTAATTCTAGAATTAAATTTTGCTTGGTTTATATATCAGTTTATTTATTTAGTGTTATTATGAGAAATGATGAGACCGAAATGAAATTGGAATTTGTATGTGATGAACTTTTATATTCTAAGATATCTCATGGGGCTCAATGTAAGTGCTTGGATGAGTGTATCCCCATATAATGTTTGAATATGGTGTCGAATACAGGTACTGTAGAGAAGATGAAAAGTTAACATAGGCTCAATGAAGGAAAAATGCATCATCCATATTCATAAGAATTGTTTTATGTTATGTTCGTATTCATATTAATAAGTGGTTTATGCTGTTTTGACTTCCATATTCGTACCTTATGTTTTCTAGTTTTCGTAGTAGTGCCTCTCTTCTAATTAGACCTTTCCTTTTTGCAGAAATATCTGGTTGTGTACCAACAAAGAACATAAAAGCTGGGGACAATTTGGTAAAACATAGAAGGGAAACGGCATGCCTTGGTGGAGTGTCTTGGTTGATGTGTTCCGCATCGTCGTGCGATTGAATTTGTACTGCCGAGTTATTTTGTAAAATTTATGCCTTTTCAGTTTACCTTAATTTTCTATTAGCTACTTTGTTCGACCATCAATGGGATCTACCCACTTTTTTTCCTTTTTTCGTGATCAATATAGGATTAGTTAGAAAAGATTGTAAGTTAAACACTAGTCGTAATTCGAGCTCCTTCTGCCACTTCTTCCAATCAAACCATTTCTTTAGTACTAGGTAGATATTTTATTTGTCTTATACCTTGGTCAATTTGGTTAGCTTTGTTCTCATCCATTATCGATAGGAGTGATTAATCCAAGGAGAAATACGTAGTTATGGTGTGCCAAGCAGCTAGTCAAACAAGATTTAGAGCATTGAAACATGAAAACGGGATTGCCGGAAAACCAACAATTGTAGTTAGAGTAATTGCATGCTTTCAACCAATGGAGGATTGCCAGGTTAGTTGAAATTTTAGTTTCATTCAATTCCTTTTTTCCTCAACAGTTGCTTCAATTAATTCTTTGTATCGATTAATATTATAAATGGATGTTTAAACTGATATTATGCCAATTTTATGTCTTCCAGGCTGAGTACTTTCGTCATTTGCTTAAACCTGTCACGTAGGTTGAATCCGTATCTTTGGTATATTATCAAGCTGGAATTTATAAAGTTTTTCTTTTCAACGTTTGTTCCTTAAAGAAGTGTTAAAAAATTGAAACTACAGTATTGAGCATTGTCCATCTCCTGGTATGTTGTTACCACTTGCTTCATTTTGTTTTGCATTGGTACTAATTTATTGGTTCTGTTCCCGTGACAAAATTATTATTTGTAATCTGCAGGAGTTTGTTCTAGTTGGATGGTTAAGACCAATAATTCTTGGGTTTTCCCACAGCATTCTTCTTGGCGACTGCCCGAGTTAAGTTGCATGAGTGCATCGTTAGAGCCCAGGCAGCCAGAATGCTTGCCTGCATGTATAAATCCTAGCAGTCACATGCTTTCCGTGAGTGTGTCAAAATTGGGGTCTTTGGTTCCTGGTATGAATTACGGCACTCATGTGCTTCCTGCAAATATTGCAATGCCAGGGTCTGCAGATATTTCTGTCTTAAAAGCCGAACAAAAGTATCAACCTCATGGGTTGCTTCAGCAGTTATACCCCAGTTTCCCTACTTCGTTGCCCTCTCGAGGTTCATTTCTCAATGAGCAGCAATTCATGATTGCTAATGGGCACACTGGCAGGGCTGCAGCTAATTTTGTCTCTGGCTCCTTTCAGAAAGGGCTGATAATTTTTGATCATTCAGGGAGTCAGACAAGGTTAATTTGTGGCTCTTTCCGATCACCGCATGAGCATGCGGCAACTGCCATTACGGAGCTAGCTTCATCTCTTGATATCCATGAAGGGGTGCAAGCAGTTAAGACAAATAGTCTTATTCCGACACCACCAGCTTTACAGGAGGAATATGATGAGAACCATTTGGGGGTTGAAGGGAGTGAGATGCATGAAGACACTGAAGAACTTAATGCTTTGCTTTACTCTGATGAAGAGGAGGATGATGATGATTGTGACAATGATGAAGTAATGAGCACCGCTCACTCTCCAATAGGAATTAAGCGAAGCTTTCAGAATCAAGACCATGATTATGATGTAATTGAGCAAGTTGCTAGTTCTGATGGTCCAAACAAAAGGCAAAAACTACTGAATGGTGGGCATAAGCAATCGATAATGGTGGATGCCGCTTGTTCAGTGAAATTGGAAGGCTCTCACGAGTATGATAGCGATGCAGAATCAAGGTACCGAGGGGAGATTTTACATACTGAACAGTCAATGAAGGATAAGATTCGCTTGACACTAAAAATCCTTGAGAGCATAATACCTGGTACAAAAGGAAAGGACCCATTACTGGTCCTTGATGAATCTGTAGATTACTTGAAGTCTTTAAAGCTCGAAGCCGAGACTTTAGGAGTGAACCACTTCTAGGTTACACTCCTTCCTTTCTAGTAACTTGTTGGCTAAGTGGTGGGAAAAGAAGGATGAAATTAAAAAAAAAAAAAAGAAAAAGAAAAAGAAAAAAAAGAACCATAGTCTTAACCAAGAATGATTGATGAATTTGAAATCACTACACCGGCTTTTGCTCTGTGGGGACGGTTTGTTTGTCATCTTTTACTTTCTCAAGGGAGCCTTATATAATGGGGGGCCAACAAAGGCAGCAATGCAAGGTATGCTATTAGCTCTTTTTGCTTAAAAAAAGAAGATGAGGGTTTTGTTTGTTGACCTGAAATGATGATCATGGATAGCTTTTTTGCCATGGGATGTGTTAAGTCACCAATGCTTTGAACGCATGGGGAGGCTGGTAGTAGTGGTATGTGCTGTAAAAACAAGGCCCCTCCTGACCCCCCAAGGATTTAGTGCATGCGCGTTAGGTGAAACTGGGTCCCATTTCCCACCCTGTTCCTCTTTGATTATTACCTTTGAAAACACATCATGTTTGATATTTTAATCTTTGTTACAAGCATGAAGACAAAAGTTTCTAGGGTGGGGATGTACATGTACATGCATGCAGTGAACTGAAGAGGTTATTTAGTTTCTTTTTTTTCTTTTCAAGGTTCCACCTTCCATCAAATCCTGTAGTAAAAAAAGTTCGGTCTTTTTCTTTTTCTGGTTCATGTACAAGGTATATGTGTTTCCTTCTTTATGGCTCATGCAGGGCCTTTGTTTGTATTCATAATTGGAGCATGACTCTGTTGAGTTTAAACCTCCAAACTATGGCTTGTTTGTTTGTTGTACTCTCATTTTTCAGTTTTAATGTAATAATATTGGTTGTGATTTCCTTTAGTTTTTCCAATAATCAACTTATTTCAATGATGGCTACAAGAGTTATTATTTTCATATTTTTAATTTGAAGTTTAAATTTGTATTAGTTATTCTTTATTTTATGTCTAATTATTATATATGTAATAAATAATTTTTTTTTCTCATGTTGGTATAAATGTGTTAAAAATTAAATCAACGGTCTAGAAAAAAAAATAAAGTCACATATACGATTTGAAGTTACGGTATTTCTGGCTCAGCAAAATTTCATCTCATTGGATTTAAACCCATATTATTAGTTATAATGTGATAAAAATATTAACTTGTGATTGATAGTGTTGGATGAAAACTTAATCGTCCAATAAAGAAAAAGAATGACAAGACAAAAGAGGTAAATTGAGAGATATCCAAAATCTCAAAACCCAACACAAAAGAAAAGAGTGGACTTTTGAGGCATTTTATGGGTTCATGCATTCCCTTTTTTCTCATTGCCTAAAACTGTAGGGTTAGATATTTTTTGTCTCCCACCCCTCCAGGATATACATATGCCATACATATGAACCATGCATGCATTGGTGCCCATTTCAAGATCATCACATCTCATTCAACACAAAGACATATATATATATATATATATATATATTTTTTTATATTTTTTATCTTTGTTTTATGGTTCATGTTTAGGGTTCGTGATTATTTTTTTCAATAATTTTATCTATAAAATTCAAATCTTATTTTCTTCTTAAAAATATAATATACTTTATTATTACACTTATTGGTACACGGAGGTATGTTTTAAATGCTTATTAAAATATGTTTATGGTCACATTATATTATCATAATTGCAGTTAATGGTAGGGTTGTTAATTAAAAGGAAAAGGAAAAAAAAGTAAGGTGATGGTTGTTTAGAAGAAAATTTATATAATCTTGATATTTTATTATTATTATTTTAATTATTTTCTTTTAATTTAAATCAGTTAAAATTTTATTTTAATTAAGAGTGTATTTAAAAACCATTTATTAATTGAATTAATAAATCTTATTTTAATAACACATGCATAACATATTTGGCTAATCATTTTAATTAATAAATTCCATTAAATTAAGTGTTTATTCCAATTCTTATTAAAGGGCTGAGAATTAGAAGAATAACATAAAATTAATTAGTAATGATGAGTTTTTTTTAATATATTTTACTTGCCATTGAAAATTGCTCTACAACCAAGGAAACTTAGATGCAAGTTGTGCCAAATGTGTTATGTGGGCGTTTCTTTGCAGGTAATCTTCACGATTGGGTTAAGTTTAATTTACTTAGTCCTAATCTAGCTAGGGCGATGTTGTTCGGCCAAGCCTATTTGGTTTGTTAGCTTGGAGAATATAGAAAAATCAGAACCTTTTCATCTTCCAATGGGTCTCTTGGAAGGTGACATTGTGAAGAATTTTTATACATGGGCAAAACAATATGCCTCTTTTCATAAGAAGGATTTATTTAGACAATAGACGCCGAAGCTAATCTTTCATATGCCGGAGAATGGATCAATTTCTACACTGATGGTGCAGTTCAAGCTGTGTCCATTACAGTTGCTATTGAAGGAGCACTGAGGTATAGTAATGGGGATTGGATTATGGGATATAATAGATTTTTGGGTGAATGTTCTGTCTTTGATACTGAATTGTGAGGCATTCTAAATAGGTTATTCCTTATTCAAGATAAACATTTTGAGGGTGTCTTGATTCAAGTAGATAGTTTAGAGATGATTGAGGCTATTTAGGAAATTTACCGTTATTAGAAGAATTTATTAAATTTTAACAAAGATTGGGCATCGAGTCATGGAAAACATTCCCAATGAATTAAAATGAAATTACAACATAGCTAAATTAACTTTTTGAAGAAATCCAAAAAAAGGTATTAGCAATCTCCTCTATTGATAAGGCTAGTGTTAGCCTTGCTCAAAAGTTCACATTTGTAGTTAGTTTGTATTTAGGTTTATTCTAGAAAAAAGTAATGGTGAGTTTCAATTTTTTTCAAAAATATTTTTTAAGTTATAGCATTAAAATTTCTTACACTTACATAAAATAATTGTCCTAATCCTAATAATTACACCTTGTTGAGTAACATCCAAAACTACAAAACAAGGATGATATTATAATGTCAGAATATGTGGACAAAATTGTAGCTTTCTTTGTTATCTCTCAAATCACACACGCACTCTTGCTTATTGTTGCCATATCTATTTCATGCCTGCATATATGATGTATGTATGTGAAAGAAAGATTTATATTTTGTGATTCCATTGCTGGAGAGCTGTCTTTTCCTGTTTTTGGTGATTTGTGTGAAACTATTGATGAGATTATTGTTTAATTTGAGGGATTTGAGGGTGCGTTTTGAAATTTGTGGCCTTTGATTCAACCTATGGCATAAAATATTAGTTCTCAGGATTCTATACATGGAATGATTTGTTAAGCAGGTATAAGTGGATAGATGAATTATGGAAGCTCCGGTATTAAAAGTTAGATTGTATTTTGTTTGTTTTATTTAAAAATGAGTAAATTAGTTCCTATATATTAGATAAAAGAGCAAATTGGTCCGTCTAATAGTAATTCCATCAATTTCTATTGTTAAAAATCGGTCTTTATACGTCGGCATGAGGTACACGTGATATGCCACGTGTCAATATATGGTTATTCCGTCAATCACACCATTTTTTAACAGGATAAATGGATGAGATTTTTAATAGAATAGTCTAATTTACTTTTTAACCTAATGTATAAGGACTAATTTATCCATTTTTGAGTAAAAAAGAGAAAAATATAATCTGACTCCTAATATAGAAATCTTCATGATACTTTTACCGCTTTAAGTGCTACTATATATATCCCTTAGCTAAAATGCCACGTACAAAATATATCATTAATTAGTAATTCGACGGTGATGAGAACGACGTTTAAAATTTGGGGCTTAATTAAAATTTTTAAAAAAATTAAAGAATTTAATATATTTTTTAAAAATAGGGGTTTAGTGAAATTTTATTAAAAATTAGGGTTTAATTAATAATTCCAAAAAAATTTAGAGATTTAACGAATTTTTTTTTTTTAAAATGGAGGATTTAATTAAAACTTTGAAAAGAAATTAGAAAAGTTAATAAGAATTTTCAAAAAATTGAAATGAATTTAGTTTTTGAATTTTGAAAAAAGAGAGGCAGAATTTCATATAAAATTCAAGCAAGTTCTTTTGAATTTCATTTTGTTGGTGGGACTTGTTTGTTTTTGTTGGGTTTTAACTACTCACATGAATGATATTAGGGTTTGGTTCTTCTACCATATAATTAAATTATTGGTAGTTCGTATCCTTATCTCTGCATCCAAATAATTATATGTTTTGCTTGTATGATTGATTTCTTTTATGATTTTCTATGTTTGATTAGGGATGCAAAATCTAAAATCGATTTGTTTTGAATGGAGGTTTTTTGTTTAAATCTGTCACGCGCTATCTTCTATCTGTAGTTGTTTCATATCTCTCGTTTGAAGCACACTAATGACTCTTTCCCAGACAGCGCGGATCTCTGGTTGGAGATCCCGAGTGACTGTTTAAGGTTTTAGTTGTAGTCATGGTGGTCGACTTTTTGGCCGTTGAATAGTCAGCCACCAACCCCTACACTGTCCCTGACTTTGTCTCAATGTCAAACTCCAGACATTTTTCCAATAGGATGAGGACAAGCCATCGAAATAAGAAATTCCAGGGGGCCTAAGGGTCGAGTCGTGCTTTAGTGCTCGAGTCCAATGATGGTTCGCATTCTCTAAGCCTTACTGACTTTTGGTCTATTGAGTTTCTACAAGAACTTAATTTTGTCAGGGATTTCATTGCATATGATGATTTAAGTTAGAGATATTTCCACTATCATGGGAGCAATGAATTGTATAGAGACTCTCACCGTATCATAATTGATGGCAAAACATGTATTGGTTCAGAAGGCATCGAAATTGTGTTGGGTGCTCTTCTTTGTTTCTATTTAGGCGAAAGGTTTAGATTCAAATAATGGACCTCTTTTTCTCGTCATAAAATTTAGGTTTACTAGTCTTTCAAGATGTCTAGTGTTGGGTCCTCTATTGCTTTCTTTACTTAATGCATCTAGGTTTGTGGCTTTGTTGGGCTTTCTCGGACTTTTGTCTTTATAAAATGAAGTTAACTTTTATATCATATTTTTGTTAAAGAAATTAAGTACATCTTATTTAATATCTATGACACGATTTATTTAATAATTCAATAAAAAAAATTCAATTAAACTTAGTTCTTAAACATATTTGATATTTAATATTTATCTTAAAAGCAACAATATATTATGCAATAAACATTTAGAGCCGCGATAGATTTGACAATATCTATGTGCCTTGTTCCATTAGCATATTTGATTTGGCAGGCATTGGGACTAAATTGGAATTACAGAAGAATGAACACATCAAACAAAATCACATAGAAACACAAACAAATTTTGAATGACAATTTGAAGTTATTTTCATGGTGGTGGGTTTTTCTTTTTTATCATGGTGATCACTGTAAAACATCAACACTGCAATTTCCTCAAAAATTTCAAGACAAAAAAAAAAGAGGGAAGGCTAACACATGATGGGAAATGTAGAGTTTTAAGGCACCTCTTTTACGAAATCGAATTTCTCCATCTTCTCGGTGTCTTTCGAGTCTGTTCTGCCGCGGTCGAAATTTGAGGTCCGATGTCGTGGTTTTCCACGGCTGTCATCTTGGTGAGTTTGCTCAGTTTCTTCCATCCGCTTGTCCATGCTGATGTTTGTTTTTGCTTCGACATCTTTTCGAATTGTCGTTGTAAGTTCTCCATGTCGTTTTGGAGCTCGAGGTACTTGGCCTTGACGCTCTCGAGCTCGAACTTGAGTGTGTTGATGTCCTTCTTAGCGGCTGCCCATCCTTCTTGGAACGATAGCGGCGTTGCTTCGAGTAATGTCTTGTGGTTCGGTATCAATGGTTGGTATTGAGTTTCCACAGGGTCTTTGAGTGTGCTGTTGGCCAATGCATTGCTTATTTTCACTTGCTCCGAGAAGAGAACTTGTACCACAATTCGCAGGGGGAGCCGTTCATTTTGTGCAGCATGCATGCAGGCATCGATTGAGAGCTTTTGGCAGTCCATGACACGGCAGAGTCGCTTCCTTTCATGTTCGGAGAGTGTCGGATGTGCCTGCAATTGAATTTTGTTACCCCATTTGATCTCAATGATACCACCATTTGCAATATGTGGTTAAAGAGATTACCTTAAGATAGGAATCGATAGCTCGATAAAGTCCATCATCGCAGGTCCTTGCGGATTCTGGCAAAGCTTCAGCCAGTACCTGAAACTTTGTCAATGACAGGTTTCGATCTCTCGAAACTTCCGTAAGATAACTATCAACAAGCCTGGCAACTCTCATCTTGGCATTCGGATTATTGCTCCTTTGTGTTCCTTCATACATGTGTTTGTCCGAAAAAGGCGGTCTACTCGGGCTCAAACTTTCCGTCTGTTCTTGAACAAGGAAATGTTCCAATAGTCTCTGAACAAGGTCCACATCGTACATGGTTTCACTTTTATTGTAAGAAGGAATGAGAAGATCCGCCAGAGTAGCTTGTTCAAACTGCATCCCGACTCGTTTCTCCAATTCGGTTATCAAAGCTGGTGCCACTTTCAACATGTTAGCCATCCGCAAAAGCCGAAGTAAGAAACTGCAGGAAACGCTGTCTTTCTGCGGCGGGATTATGCTAATCAGGCTCTCGATGATCATCCGTTGATCTTTAGCCTGAATCGATGGAGTATCGTCCTTCGTCCCGGCTACAATCATATGTAGTCCGCCTTTCCAACTACTACTACCAGTACCGCCACTACTATTACTATTGGTACTAATACTCATATCATCCGCTGGCCCCTGACCCTGACCATCTTTTATCAACCCTGGAAGCCATTTCCCCGCGTAATGCATGATCGACGCCCCGATCAACTCGAACCGCATACCCTTCACCTTGATCGCCGTAATAACCCTCACGAAATGATCGGTCCTAAGGATCGAAACGTCCTCGAACCACCAATCTGGAGGCACAGGTTGACTCCTACTGGGGCTAGAATCCTTTAAATCATTCCATTTCGGACTCGAAACCTTACTCGGTTTCCCAGTATACGCCCACTTAATCCCTTTCGGATTAGCACAAGCCTTCCAAGCTATAGACTCACTGCAGCGCCGCACAATTTGAAGGTTCTCCGCCCATGGCGACAGTTTCTCACAGCTTTTCAACACCAGTATCGAATCCCTCCATGAAGATAACACCACATAGCTTAAAAACGCTTCGGTTTTGAATATAAGGTTACCTTCGTCCAAATCCTCTGTCATTTCAAGGTACTCTGCAGCACATCGTAAACCAGATATGTTCCCTGCTGTTAAATCCACTGCAATCCCATAGCAGAATTTAGCTGCTAACTCAAATGCTTCGGGTCCACCAGGGAGATCTTCCAAAGCAATTTTGTTTAAATCTGGGTTGTTTGATTCATATATAAGCCTATTCACTTTTCCACTTCGAGAAAGCATAGGATACTTTCCCGAGAAAATAAAAATAAGTGAGAAGAAATTTATGGTTTCAGAGCTTAATTTTTTTTTTTTTTTTTTTAAGTTTTAGATAAACAGCTACCTTGTGCAAGTGAAAATTGACATCTCCAACTTGAACTAAAAGGTCACTTGGAATATCAGTAGCAACATACCTGCAAACAAAACAAATGTAAACCTAGAAACAAAAAGAAAAACCCAGAAAGTTAAGTAAGGTCCATGAACATAAATATACCAGGACTGGCCTCTAAGTTCAAACCCATCAGTTTTGACACCATGTTTGTTGGAACTAAGAACACCATTGCCATACTCTCTACCTCTGACAGATTCAGTCTCTGATTCCCACATATTCGAACTGGGTTTTGGCTCTGGTTAAAGTGACTCTTACACTAAAAAAACGAAGAGAAAATGAGGGGAAAAAATTACAGAAAAAAGAAAACGAAGAAGAACTACTAAGTGGTGACACAATAACAAAGAGAGAGTTGATGAGAGGAAGAAAAGGAAGAATCCCACATGGGATGCTTGGAATTATCTTGAAATTGTCGGCTTTCTCACGGATTTTCAAGGTTTTTTTTTTTTGCTTACAGGCTGTGAAGTAATGGGGACTTGTAGTATAGTATCTCACTGTTCTTGGATCAATTTTGGATGGTTTTGCCTTGCAAAAATTTTGATACTTTTTTTATAAAAGAAGAAAAAGAAAGAAAAAACAGTGGAGAATGGAGATTCAATTTCTTTTCCTCTCTCTACCATTGTTATGTTACTATTTTTTTTTTCTTTTTTCATCTTTTTTTATAAATTTTAAATGCATAATCTTTAAGAAAAAAAAAAAACATTCCTCGGTTTGACAGAGATAGAATATAGAGCTGCTATGTTTAGGTAACACGACCCAACAGGTGTTTGACGAAAGGTTCGAATTACCAAAACGCCATTGCTAAAATATACACTATACACTTAAATTTATGTTTTTTTTAATGTAGGGTTAAACTATATGAATAGTCACCCAACTATAAAAAGTTCTCTTTTCAGGCACTCATAGTAAAATGTTTGCAATTTAAGTATCAATGTTTCCTAGTTCATTTTGACAGTTAAAAAAATTAGTATAATAATAAATTTAACTCTTAAATTTTACATATTATATCAATTTAGTCACAATTTAAAAAAATTAACCTTCAAAATTTACAAATGTTCTCAATTTATCCTAATTCTAAAAATATATATATATAAATACATAATAAGAGATTTAAATTTTATAATAATATTTAATAAAATAAAAATCCCTTCACCCCCTTCCCTCTCCCTCTCTACTGCTAATCCTTAATTTGCAGCAACAGGTGGAACTAAATGTATACCATCTCTTCAGCTTACCTCTAAGGCTTTAACTAAACTTCCTTTCCACATATATATGGTTGGAAGCATGGAAGAAGAGTTTCGCGATGTCTTTGTCATTAGGTACGATATCTACGCTGTTATGCACATTAGTAACCACTTAGAATTTACGAAAAATACAGTCTTTATGACTGCTATTCTAACATAGGTGCACGACTTGTATTGGTTTTTCTCCTTCTCTAGCTGCAATTTGATTTGCTTATATTTGGATCTCTCTTGTAACCTGCCCTTCTGGATTTATTTGCAAATGCTAATACTTAATTTGTAGCAATAGAGAGGGAGAGGAACGATGGTGGTGGTGGGAGGTCCGATGGGGGAAGGGGAGAGGCTGGAGATTTTTATTTAATTTAATTTTTATGTATTTTTATATATTTTTTTGATTTTTTTTAAAATTAGGATCAATTTGAGAATATTTATAAATTTTGAGGGTTAATTTTTAAGAGTATAACTAAATTGATATAATATGTAAAAATTGAGAGCTAAATTTGTTATTATACCAATATTTTTAACTACATCTGAAAGTGACCAAAATGACTAAATTATATAACGTGAGTGCTTAAATTACAACTTTTTTCATCTTGAGTGCCTAAAATAATATTTTTTTTATAGTTAAAAGATTATCTATATAATTTATCCTAAATTTAATTATAATTAATTGGCAGACATAGGCATGTAATCTAATTATCTATGTAATTTTGTAGATTGATCCAAGAATATTGGAATAATCAATGCATTATTATAATCCAATTTAATAATCTATGTCTATTTTATGGTTCATAATTCGTGATTATTTCTCCGAATAATGTTCTCTCTGATGTTTGAACATTCATACTTTCTTTAAAAATACAATGTGTCTTACCATCCCGACCATATGTTGATATTTAATAATGCTTATCAATATTATTTTAATGAAAATATTTATTAATGCTTACTGGTATTAGTTAAATGTGATATTTATAAAACAGAGCATGTACTTAATGGTTTTATATTTTAATTTTTATAAATATAATAAAAATAATTCTTAACTAGTGTCTATGGGCACAATTAATAGAATCCTTGTTTAATTAGTATTAAAAGTGTTGGGTGTAATAATAAGTTACACTGTATTTTTAATGGAAGAATAGGATATAAACTTTGAAAATGATATTATTAAGAGGGACAGCCTCGAACCTTGAACATGTACCATAAAATAAACATAAAATATATATATAAAAAAATAATTTAACACTGCTAAGGGATTTTCAACTCTTTCGAGAGAAAATTTTAAAGTGTCATTCATTCCAAAATTAAAGAGGTGGACAATGAAAGTGTAGTTGCTCATAAATGCCCTATATATTATAGAGCACGGGTTCAAATTCTACCAAAATGCAAATATTAAGATTTTCTTGATTTGCGGTCGTCAACACATGCATAATCCACTTCTTTCGACGCTCGTCCAAAGAATATTTTAATTTTTAATATTATTTCAAAAACTTCAATTTTAATTTAAATAAAATTGAATTAAAGTTAAACATTTAATTATAAACATTAGTGCAAAAATATTTTAATTTGTAATATTATTTCTAATAATAAATCAAAATTTTAAACCAATTAATTCAATTTTAGATATAATAATTAAAAAAAAAACCCCATAATTCATAGGCACTAATTAGCATGTTCCTATTTTCCATGATTGCTATTCAAATGAGCCGGAAGTTAAGGAAGAGCATTTTAAATCAACCTAGCTAGACTCTACATTAATCAATTCAAAACAATATGATGAACTTTCTCACTATTTTTTACATTTTTATTCACTAATTACTTGTATCCTTTTTCCATTTTTTTTCACCATGGACTAGGGATTAATTTTATCTCATCAATAAATAAATATACAATTTACTAATTCTTAAAAAATATGTAAATGTAGCCGATCGAGTCTTGCTCGATTGATATAGGTATTGTTGGCAATGCAGGGGACGTGAGTTTGAGTGTGTTGAAGTGCATTATCCTCCTATTTATGGGTTGGGGAGAGACGATGGATAGTTCTAAGCATTGTGTCAAAATGAATAGATATAATTAGAAGCTATAATGAGATTGTTCAAAAAATATATATATATAAATATATAAGTTTATGTAATACTATCGGTATAAGATTAAAGACCATTCGTATAGAAGTATTGAGAGTCGTCTAAATATATTTACATGAACTAGTAGAGAAATGAAAGGGTCTTTAATTAATTTTGGTTGAGTGTTGGAATAAAGTAATGTCTTGGAATGATTCAGTAAGTGGAAAGAGTTTATATAGACTAATGTAGGTCTTTTGAACTAGTGTTTTGTGGAGGATAGGTAGTTGAGTCATAGTGGACCTTTTGCACGTGTATTTAAATGTGATTAAAGAGTTTATTATCTTGTTGTGATGTCTTTGAGTGAGTATGATGTGACTTGAAGTGTTTTTTTTGAATACTAAACATGTATGAGATATGGGTCGAAAGGTGTAAGGCAAGTTTGATGTTCTCATCGGCAAAGAACTTCCTTATTCTAAGTAAGAGGATCTCCTCCACATTTTTCTTTTAAATTTAAAGTGATTCATACATAAATATATAGAATAAAAGGCTTAATTTTTTTTAAAAATTCTTTGATATTCCATAATTATATTAGACTTTGATTAAATTTGAAATCGAGCTAAATCAAATCATTAAATAGAACACTACTCTTTATTTTTCATTCACAAAATTCGGATATAAAACTTTACTTAAAGTGAATTAAATTCTTTATTATTTGACTTAATAAACATTAATAATATTTAAATTTCATTCCGCCATTGTTTTTATCTTTCAATCAAATTTCTTGGTTTAAGATTATTGATTTTTAATTTAATTAGTTGAATAGGAGTTGAATCATTATCGAATAAAAAAAATTAACAATAATTTCAAAAAAATAAATAATCATTTTATGAATTATAACAATAAAATTAAATATTTAAATTAATTTAAATCCTATTCAAATAAATTTGTAATCAATTTTTTATTAATTTAATTTTTTCCAATTTTATATTACTTAGTGAATCGATTTTAATCAATGAATAAAAACTAATATATATTGGTGAAAAGATGAACAAACAATTACATCAAACTGCTATGAAAGGAAAGCATCACTTGCTGTAACAAACTTTAAAATAGCTATGAGCTCCCCAGGGACTTTGTCAAAGACTTGAACACCTTCCTTCCTATCAAAAGATATTTTTGGCTAAAAAGTCTATAGAAACATACATTAATCTTCATTGTCCAATAAACTCTAAAACTTGAAGAATCCTTATCAAGGTTGAATTCGAGACTCTCAATTACCTATCTTGAATAGCTTGGGCTATCTCTAAGCTATCAGTATAGATAACCACTTTGTCAAATCCTCATTTGTGAAAGAGAATCAGACTATCCAAAATCCCCTAATTGAACATCAAACACTGAACAATTATATTGAGTTGATTTATGCTAATTAATTTAGTTCCATGAATATATTAAATCAAATAAATCTTCAATTCTTGATTGAATCAGTTGAAGAAATTTATCAATAAATTTAACATATATAATCCAATTGCATGAGATGTTTTAGAAAGAAATAAAGGTGCTTTTGAGAATGTTTTGAGGAGCACTTGTATTGTTGTATACTAATACGTGGGTCTTTTTTCCTTTTTCTTTGTTTTTTTTTTTTTAGATATTTAAAAATAGCTCAAATTAAAAGCTTTATGAATAGAGTACAAAAAAGATTATAATTGTGGGAGCATTTATGTAAATTTACCTTGTGAAAAATGAATAAAAGTAGTGGTCCATTTATGGAATTGTTGCCTTTTTCTTCTACCCTATGCGACATGAAAGTGAAATTACTTGCGCTTTTAAGGGCTGCATTTTCCGTACATTCTGTGCTTTTCTGCAATCCTATTATGTTTTTCCGGTTGCTTTGCTTTGCTTTAAGGATTTTAATATTTTTAGAGATTAGATTTTGAAAATTGATTATATTTTTTTTTAGTTTTTATAATCTTCTATGTTTTAATATTTTTTTATTTTCTTAATTTTAAGTAATATTTTTTATACATGGTAGTGTGTCATTGATTGGTTTAATTATTTAACGAAAAATTTAATTAGGTTAAAGAATTACGGAATGAAAATACAATGGTCAAACTTATAAAAAAAATAATATAGGTATCAAAGTCATAATTTAACTATAGATAAAAAATATATATAAAGACTTGTAACAATTTACAATTTTTTTTATCATTTTAGTCTATTTTTCCCTTTAAAATATATAACATGTTTTAATAATAATAATAATAATAATAATAATAATAATAATAATAATAGATTCTTTTTTCTTTATCACTTGGAAAGAGAAGGTTTAATGATTAATGGTGGATTTGGATGGGCGGTGAATTTACATGTGGTTAGTGTAAAAATAATGTTGACTGTGAGCTTAGATACTGTAGCGTGAGACAAAAAGTAAGTTAAACGCATTGTCCATCCAAACTCACACTAACACTCTTCCCAATCCCAATTTATTTATTTATAATATATATATATATATATAATAATTTACTACAGAAATATATTAAGTTATCAGTAAAGTAAAACACCTCCAACCTTTTGTATATTAAACACTAAAAATAAGTAAATTCCATAAGGGTAAGTTAGTAAAATAAATTTTTAAGTAATTTTATATTCGGTCATCCAAACACAAAAATATTACATAATGTTTTAAGTAAAATACATTTTGAGTAATCATATTATCAATGATAATTTTGCATTCTGTAAACCAAACATCTCTTAGAATCTATTTGGACAACACAATGTAATTGGATGAAAATATAATTATCAGGACACTAATTACACTGTCTTGTAATTATAAAGAATTGTAATTCCCTAGACGGATTGGTTGAAAGAATGTAATTACATTGGAATTCCATATGCCATGTTTGACAGTACAAATTGTAATAATAATTGTAATTACATGGTTACATAATTTATAAGAAATTCGAACTCACAGCTACATAATTTACATAATTATTAAGATAGTAATTACACTCAGTTGTAATTACAAAAATTTGTAATTTATTAAACATATTTAGATGACAGAATATAATTATATCATAATTTCAAATACGATACTGTAAATATAATTATAATTATATAATTAATGAGGTGTGATGCCAACACACTTATATAAGAAGTTCCAAGAATCCATGTTGTATTTCATTACAAACAATTTCTTTTATTTTTGTCATTGTTTGTTTATAATGTGTGGAAATAGGACTTGAGATAGCCCAAGTCCATGAATTTAGGCATTTCTCATGCGTGAACATGTTAGATGTTGGACTTTAAACATCAACTAACATTTTGAGATTAAATTAAATTATGAAATATTATGTGAAATATATATATATATATTTATTAAAATTTATCATAAATTAAATAAAATTTTGATTGAAATATTCAAAATCTTAAGTGTCATAAATCAAATTCTATTATATAGTTTTTACAAATTTTATATTAAAAAAATAAAATTTCTCTTATGATAATTAATTTACTTCATAAAAATAAGGATTAGTATACTATTTGATACTTATGTTTGACTTCAATGTTTAATTCAATGCCTAAATTGTTTTGCTGTCTCAATTTAGTACTTGAGTTTAGTTGAATGTTTACTTTGGTAACTAATTTTTTTCAATTTGATACTTGAGGGGTTTTTTTTTTGTCCCAATTTGGTGCTTAAGTTTGACTTCAACATTAACTTTCACATTTTTACAATTTGGTCCTTATCACATAAATTCACAAATTAATGAAATTCACAATAGACCCATGCTAGCCGAATGACCACAATTCCCCTAGCAACCCATGATTTTTATTTATTTCACTCCCAATTAAGTACCTATAGTTTTTAGTAATGTACACATGTCATACATTCATTGAACCACATGATGCCATTTAACTTAAATTGAACCTTGAAGTCAAACTTAAGTATCAAGTTAAACATTAGAACCAAACTCAGGTACCAAATGCTACAAAAACCTTAAAAATAATGACTTCTTAGTTTTTTTTTTTTTTTATAATTGAATTTATGTCACGAGTTAATCATTCTCTAATTGAGTTGATGCTTGGTTGACTCATGAAACCGACTTAATCTTTAATTGTAGGTGTTAAGTGTAATTTTAAACTTAGGGTGTGTTCTTCATTGTGGTGGAAAAATACTTTTGGGTTAAATATGCTTTTCCCCTATAGAAGTAGACCTGATAATGGGTCGGGTCGCTTAGCCCAGGTCGAAGGCTGGCTCAAAAAATATGAAGGTTTGGGTTAAAATATAGGCCTAAAAAATAGGTTTGGGAAAAAAAAGGCCTGTGAAAACAGGTCTAGCTTCGGGTAAGGCTTTTTTGGCCCAACCCGAATATTAAAAAAAAAACTACACTTTTTGCTTCTTTTTTTTTATACTATTTTACTATCATTTCACCTATCTTAATTACTATTTTGCTATCATTTCACCTATCTTAATTGGATTATTATTTATTTATGTTATACTAATACCTTGCAAGAGGATACCTTATAAGTCAATACTTATTACCAAGGAAGACCACCTTCAGAGTTAATACGCCTATAAGCTCAAGATTTCATGAGCCTGGATCATCAAGATCAGTTATATAAGATCAGTTATATGACATGAATGGCAAATATTTATTTCCCATGCATGACAATCTATATTAAAGATATGCTTGAGACAACAAACGATAACAAGATACTCACAAATGGATTAATTTATAGGGAGTTCAAGACTAATACATAGATGACATGTGACATCTTGAGAACCCTAAAAGAGAACTTTGAAAATTTATAAACACCAAAAAACAAGACAAGACATCTTCTCTCTTAACACGATTGTTTACTCTCCTACTCTTGAATCCTCTCTTGAATATACATATTTTGAGCACTCTCCACCCTCCAAATCAACCATCCCAACCTCACAAACTTATCTTCATATCAATCGCAACTCTCTCTTTATACAAATAATTTATTAAAATTTTAAAATAACTCAAAAATGTAGCAAACATTTTGTAGCATACATGTATGCAATCCCTCTATTATTTGAAAGAGAGAGCATTTTCTTTCTAGCAAGTGGATGGCTTTTTAAAAATTAAAAAAAATGAAATGAAATTATGGGTTTTCTTAGAATTTTCCACTCAATAATCAATGGGATAATCTTTTAGAGAAAAAAAATTGTGTCCATCTTTTTAATTATAGTGCTGTGCCACCATGTTAGAAACATATAGTCATAGATATACAAAAAAAAGTGTTGAAAGGATTCATTTTTGTTCATATATATAATATTTAATGGAGAAATGAAAATTGTTAGCTGATTTCACGGCGTCCCCAAAAGACCCAACAAAAGGCTTCTCCCTTCTACTGTTCTACTGATCACAATCACTCCTCTCCTGTTTTTCTTTTATTATTTTTATTGCTGAAATTGACCCACCACCAATTCTCACCCTTACTATTTTATCAAATATTAAAAAAAATATTTTTTTACTATCTTTTGTGTTAGTTTTACGATTTATTTTCAAAATTTATATTCTTTTTCTTAATAATTTTATTTCTAAGATTTGAACTCACGCTCTCTTTTAATGTATAGTATGCCTTACTACTACACTTAATACTTATTTATATAAAAAAATATTTTTCAATACATTGAGAATTATTAAATTTATTAATATTAAACACTTATTAATTATTAATATTATTATAAATAGTAAGTAAGGGTGTGTTTAGTAAACTATTAAAAAAATTCATTTTTAATGAAACTAAAATTTTTAACATTTAATATTTTAAATAAATTTGATAATCATTTTAATTTTTTACTTAATATTAAAATTTTCAAACAAAAAATGCTGAATAAAATAAATAGGTAAGTAAGTAAGTAGCTATCTATCACTTGTAGAAAATATTAAGTTGGGTATATTTTACTAAAAAAATTGAAATAAAGTTTTTTTTTTTGTTGTTGTTAAAACAAATGAGATATTCAAATTATTATATTTATTTTCATCTAAAATTATCTAAAATAATATAAAATATTATACTAATACAATTAAAA
Organism: Gossypium longicalyx; assembly: GCA_025698465.1. NCBI lineage: Eukaryota > Viridiplantae > Streptophyta > Magnoliopsida > Malvales > Malvaceae > Gossypium > Gossypium longicalyx. The sequence goes on along the minus strand of CM046997.1, from coordinate 106,793,334 downwards.
TTTAAAATAATATTTTAAAAATTAATATTTACTTTTATCAAACAACATAATTATATTCTGTACTCATATTTATTAATTTACGAAACAATTTTCTAATATAAATTCAACATTTAAAAAATTTAATAGTAAAGATTCAGATATCAAAGACACCCTATTTTTTTTTTAAAAATAATCATCAATAAAATCTTTATTATTATTTTTTACTTTAGGTTATTATATTTATGATTTTTTAGAATTTATCTACTTTTTCTTTTACCAAAAATATTAATGTTCCATCATCATATTAAATCTCAATTAAACTTAAATCTAAAATATAGTGAATTTTTAATAAAAATAAATTAAATTTATAAAATTTAAACTCAAAATCTTATTTAATAACGGATAAATTCAAAAAAAATAAAAACCCAGCCAGGGCAGGGCAGGGCAGGGCCCAGGTGCTAGAATTGAAATAAATGGGAGGGTGAGCACTCGGCATGGGCGAGGAATATGAGTGGGTGTGCTGCAAAAGGAATATTATTTAATGACATTCTGTATATGCTTATACGTAGTTTTTTTAAATAATTTATTATAGATTTTGACAATATCTATGTTTTTTATATAATATGTAAAATTATTTATAGTTTCTCTCTAACTCATAAATAGGAGAATAATGGGCTTTAGCACACTTAAACTCACGTCTTCTTACATTGACAATAATATATAAAACGTAATATTTTAAATTTGATATTTATATATTTTTATTTCTTTAATGTTTTTATATAAATATATTCATGTTATACCTTTCCCACCCGCTGGGAATAAATTATTCTGTACATTATTAATAAAGTTTAAAAAACTACAATTGAGTCCAGGATACTATCATGTTTTTCTTTCATTTTTATAAAAAAATAATATTTTAAATTCACTCGTAAAAGTTTTTATTTTATAATATATGTTTATTTATATACACATATTATAACTTATCTTTGTTAAGTAAAAAAAAAACCTATTTATTAATTACGAATTTAAATAATAATATAAATAGTAATACTATCTTAAGTATAGTAAGAAGAAGAGTCCCGAGGATTTAAACTCAAAGGGAACAAAAAAGAAAAAAGAAAAAAAAAACCTCCACTTTCAAATGAGATCAAATACTTAATTTTTAAAATTTTCTTAATTTTGGTCATGAAATTTTAAAAAGTTATAAAATAATTATTAAATTATTCGAAGTTTTTATTTAAGTTATTGGAATGTTAAAATCACTGTTATATGACATTTTTTATTCACATTGCTTACACTAGTTGAAAACTCTCTTTTTTATTCTCTTCTATAGTTTATTTTTTTTCGTGAAACAACTTTTAACATCATGAATCTGTAAACCAAAATCCTAATAACTTCCTTCTATAATCTTCGACACAGATCATCATTGACTTGAATTTAAAGTATATTTTACTCATCGATGAGTACTGATCTGTTATGCTGATCTTTAAGTTGTTGCTTGAAGCTCGTTAGTCAAATTTAAAAAGGACAATTTAACAATCCGATAACTTAAATAGGGATGAGCAAAATTCAATTAGATTTAAAAAACTCAATAAAAATTTTAAATTTTGAATTAAATAGTTCAAGTTATTCGGATCAACTTGAATAAAAAATCAAATTTTTCGATTTAACTTAAATATGAATTACACAATTCAAGTTATCCGAATATCCGAATAAGAAAAAGCAAAACCATGTTGTTTTGATAAATATTTACCTTTTTAAAAGTTAAAAGTTAAAACTGTTAAGTTAAAAGGTAAAACTACATCGTTTTGATGAATGTTTACCCATTAAGTTAAAAAGTAAAATAATTATATTGTTTATGTAGTTAAATAATCTTGTACTTTTTCTACTAGTTAAATAATCGATCCATTTAAATACAACATTGAATATAAATAATAAGATCCGTTAATTCAACTCGATTTGACTCGATTTTTTTTTACTTTACTTGATTTGATTCAATTTGAAAAAAGTTCAAATTAAGTTCGGTTGCTAAAATAGGATTTATTAATTCAATTAATTCAAAAAAAAATTACTCAATTCAACTCGACTTAATCAAATGTTGACCCAAAACTTAAATAAAAAGTTTGAAATAATTGAATTAAGTTACTAACTTAATAAATTAGAATAACAGTAGGTGAAAGAGGACAGTGAAAGAGGGTGATGGCATGGAAAGCGGTGGTGGGAAAGGAGCCACGTAACGCACCATTCTCCCCCACATGCATGTCCCCTCTGCTTGTTGGGGATTGGCCTCACATTGTTTGTATTCAATGAAAATTCATTTCTCTCATTAATTATATATTAATTCATTGCCATAAACTTACAAACATTCCCACTTCCCTCATTTTTCATTTTCTTATTCAATCCTCCACTTGCACCTTCTCATTCTCATCTTTCTTGGTCCATACCTCTTCTTGCCTGCCTCCGATCCTTCTTTATTTCTTAATTACCAATTCTACCAACATCATATATATAGAGAGAGAGAGAGAGAGAGAAAGAGAGTTATTGGATTAGAAAAAGAGAGAGAAAAAAACATATATATAGAGTGCAAGTAGAGTTATTCAGTCTCAAAAAATGAGGAAATTTGAATAAAAATATAAGTCAAAAAAATAGATTTTAACAAAAAAATATATGATCTGTTTTCTAAACGGGTCAGGCATTCAGTAGGTTTTTGGCCTGGGTCTAGGCTCGACTCAGCTCAAATTTACAGAAAAAATGCTACTACTTTTTTTTTGTTTTTCTTTTTGCTATTTTTTTCATTGTTTTGTTATCATTTCGTTATTACATTGCTACTATTTTATTTTTATTGTTTGGATATTATATAACTCTTGTTTTATTTATAATTTTGTTACTATTTTAGAGATATTTGTTTGCTAAGTTTAATTTAGTGTTATTTAAGTTTTTTTTCCATTTGTTGGGAAATATTTATTTTAATATTTTTTTATTGTATTTGATATATTATATTTTAAAATTTATTTTATATAAAAATAATATAAAAAATTTAATACGAGCTATACTTAGACAAAATTTTAAGCTCATTTTTAAACCTGGGCCTAGAAAACAAGTCTAAATTTTTTACTTAGTCCGACCCTGCCCATGAATAACTCTAAATAAAAGTGTTTATGGATCAAATCAAATTTATATATAGTATTAATGTCATACTTTTTTACTCATGCTCCCTTTGATTTGAAATATAAATCTTAAACTTTATTCAAACCTACATATATTTGTAAATGATTATTCCAATCATGTTTAAGTCTATACATATTATAAATTATCTAAATTATAATTGAACAAAAAATTGCATATTATAAACATGAAAAATAAGTTGATTCAAATTTGGGTTTCCAATAAAGAGCCTAAGCTCGATTATATTTTAAATGAACTTCATTTTTGTTTAAATCTATTGTTTGAGTCCAATATTTTTATCAAAACTCTAGTAAAAGTATCATGGAAGCTTTTGTACTAAGAATCAGATTGCATTTTATCATCTCTACTTAAAAAATGGACAAATTAGTCCCTATATGTAAGATCAAAGAGCAAATTGGTCTTTCTGTTAAAAATTCTATTAATTTTACTGTTAAAAATTAATTTTTGTACATTAACACGAGATACATATGGTATGCCATGTTTAATTGTTTGGATATTTCATTAGCCACACTAGTTTAAACAGTTGAAATAGATGAAATTTTTAACAAAAAATATCAGTTTGCTCTATGATTTAACATACAATGATTTATATAATTATTTTTAAATAAAAATAAAATATAATTTAACTCCTAATACTGACAGTTAGGTTGATACTTTGGACAGGTGTAGTGTGGAGTGATGGGCAAAAAGCCCAAATCCAGATAGATATGCTTTATTTTAGCAGGGGTCCATTGGCTGTTCAGGTCCCATTTTTTTTTCTTCTTTCTAGTTTGAATATATTAATGGATAAGAAATATTGAGAATGCCCTTTTCTCATGAATCATTGTGGGAAAACAAAAAATTTCCCACTTTTTCTTTGTATTTTCCCTTTCACTTTTAAGGGTGAGTTCATGAATGATGTTTTTGGCATTTCATCATTTTTAGGGTTCTCTCTACTTACATCCCAACATGAGTTTTGGTGGGTCAAGCTGACTTGTGTTTGATAATTGAGTGTATTAAAGTTTTAGAACTTTGGAATTTTCTTTGCCAATTGGAGTTTGAAATTCTTTTTGATTTTGGGCCGACTCCAACTCAAAAATCCAAAGCTTTTAGTGCATTTTTCTCACGGTTTTGGTCTTGGATGCCATTGATCTCTAAAGCAGCTGGCATTTCAATCAGCTTTAAACAGCACACAGTGGCATCCGCCTTCCACTGGCCAGTTCAAATTGAACTCCGACCGATCCTCGATTGGTAATCGGGGGAGCTGCAAGAGCTGGCGTCATTTTACGTGATTGCGGAACTTTGGGTTCTTAGTGACGGACTCGTGCTTGCAAGCCACACTAACATGTCTAAACTCCTCACTTATTTTAAGCATATCTTAGTGACATAATTTCTGTTTTAATTCCTTTTGTTTTACTTTTATAATCTATTTTATTGTTTTTTATTATATTTTTTTAATATAAAATATAAATTTCTTTATTATTATTATTTTCTAATCATTATTTCTTGTCAATAACATAAGAGAGCAGTGATTAAAGCCTCTTGTTGATATCTCCAGATGACTCGAGTTTGATTCAATTCTCTCTCTCCAATTGACAAATTAACTTTGTACTAACAAAACTATTATTTCACATTGTTATCATTTTACAATTTCATAACCCTATTTCTAGTCTCACTGCCAACAACTTCAATACTACACTAACTTATATCTTTACCATTACTATTTTTTCAATCTCACCTAAACAATCTTACCAATATGATTGCCCGCTCATCCAAATGAATCCTTAAATTCATCTATATCCAATTCCCATACACTATAAATCAATAAAGTATCTAATACTTACAATAGAGTTGCTCTCACTTTTCTATGAATAAATGTTCAATTAGCCATTTAATACTCAAGAGTAGACCTAGTCATTGACTGGATTATCCACCTGAAAAATGGAAGAGTTTGGATGAGTTGAGCTTTGGTTAAGATTTTTGGTCTGAATCTAGCCCGATCGGAATATATTATGTTATAAAAATATCATATTAATTATATATGTTAAATAATAATTATTTTTATTTATATTAAATCACTAACCTAATAACAATTAATTAATTCATTACCCAAAACCTAAAAAACACTTACCTAACTAAATAACTCATCCCAAAATATAAATATTATATTTAAAACAATAAAATATTTATTATATTTATGGTAGGGTTTTTAATATAAATATTGTTACTGTATTTTTAATGTGTTAAAAAACTTTTATTTTATCGTTTTTAGTGCATTTAGTGTATTATATATATATTTTTAAAAAGTAATCTAAAAAACTCAATTATGGGTGGACTGGATTGAGCCCGGGTTTACCATTCTTAAATTGGGCCGAGCTTGGGTAAAAAGTAGCCCATTTTTTAGGCCAAGACCGAGCTTGAAAAATTGGTCTAGATACCTTGCATGGGCCCAACCTGAACCCGATCTAACCCATGAACGCCTCCACTCAAGAGTAAGTCTAAGTAAGAAAAATCGAAAATGATCCAAATTGAGTTATTTGGATGATTTATAGAATACAAGCCAATAGTTGTAGTTTTCTAAACTAAACCAAAATTTATTTTTATTTAATTTATAATTAAATTATTTTTATAGTGTAAAAATAAATATTTTTAAAAAAATACTATAAAGGTTATGAATTATTTTTATTTAATTTTTTTTTAAAATTATGAAAAAGACTTTAATAACTTTATCTAAAATCCATGAAATAAAATAAAATAAAATTTATCTTATTAAAATAAATATAAAAACTGAAAAATTGCAAATAGAAACAAATTATGATGAAGGGTTGACAAAATTCCCAAGGAAAATCCAACTCACCCCTATTAAAAAACACCCTTTTTCGAAATAATGATGGTATAAAATTATAATTTTACGTTATTTTTATGGTGTAGAATCACAGTTTTACATCATATTTTTTACATATAGTGTAACACCACCCAGCCACCAAGAAATTATTAATTAGCTAGGAAAAATCAAAATTAAATGTTTTCGAAACTGGTTTCGTTCTAACACTTTGTAATAAAGGTCTTAAAAACCATAATTAATGGTGATTTACGTTAGAGCACAGTGATCTTAACTTATAATTCCCATGCATTTTTCTCAAATCCTTCAAAATTAAATTCAAAGATAGAGACTTGGATTCAGAAAACTCAAAATACCATTATATAAAAGGCATTGCAAAGATCCCAGTTCAAAAAATGGAGGTCCAAATCCAAACACGAAAGTTAATAAAGCCATCGTCTCCAACACCACTTCACCTCAGAGAATTAAAGCTTTCATGTTTCGATCAAATCGCTCCTCCAGCATTCGGTTCCTTCATTTTCTTTTTTAAAGCACCCATTAATGGCCACCAAACACTCAAAAAGCTCGAGTCATCACTCTCCGATGTATTAACCAAGTTTTACCCTTTTGCTGGTAGGTTCATCCAAGACCGAAACGCCATTGATTGTAACGACCAAGGTGCTGAATATTTAGAAGCTCGAGTCAGTGTTAGTCTAAGCCAGTTCATATTGGAAGAGCTCGACGTTAAATTGGTGAACCTTTTGGTTCCTTACCCGAATGAGCTCGTGTTTACCCCAACAATCCTGGCGATTCAAATCAATAAATTCGATTGCGGTGGTTTAGCCATCGGAACCAGCTTTTCCCACAAGTTTGCGGATGGGTTCACGATTTTTGGGTTCATGAATGGATGGGCTACTTGTTGTAGAATTGGTGTCGATGCTGTGAAATGTTTGAGTTTCGAAACTGCATCCCTTTTGCCTGATGGGTTTAAACCAACGTATAAAATCCCAGTCCCGGATGATAATTTAGATACCCTAATCACAAAGAGGTTCATATTCACCGCGTTCGCCATAGCTGCTCTGCAAGCCAAGGTGGGGGTGGGGCAATTTTCTAGGGCGCAGCTGTTGATCGCCCTCATATGGAAGGTACGTATTTCAATGGCAAAAAAGAAGGACTCATTACAAATTTTCCCATACAATTTTCGTGGGAAAACAGCTATACCCATACCATCAAATGGAGCAGGCAACCTGTTTATAAACATCCTCGTACGATTCACAGCAAACGACGATAAGAACCCTGATTTGCTGCATTTGGTGAATTTAGTGGGAAATGAACTGAGGAACGCCGCTGAATCATTCGGGAAAGCTGAAACTGCTGAGGATTTGTTCTTGTCGGCGACGAATTCATCGAGGGAGATCCATGAAACACTAAGTAAAGGTGACACTGGAATTTGTATCTTAACGAGCTTGTCTAAGTTTCCATGTTACGAAGCTGATTTTGGGTGGGGAATGCCTGGTTGGATAGCCAGTGTGCATAAGGATGTAGAAATGGTTTTGTTGATGGATACTAGGTTTGATGGTGGAGTTGAAGCATGGGTGACACTGGAACCTGATAACATGGTTAGATTTCAGCAAGATCCTGACATTTTGGCTTATACTTACAAACCTTCGGACTACTTCACAGGATGCTTATTGGGTTCTGAGAATTAAAATCCACACAGGTGAGTTTAGTCAACGATATAAGTATTGATGTTATGTTTTCCTTAGATTTGAAGTTTTTTTTTTCACCTTTATTTGGTATTAAAAATTAAATAATATGAATAAAAGCTTAATTTAATTGGTTGATGCAATATTATTTAAAGTTGACATCCAATTTATGCTTTAAACTTTATTTTTCAATCTTTAAACCACGATGTGTTTATTAAAATGAAAAAAATTATGGAACAATATGTGGGTTTGACTATTTTCTTTAAAAACCCATGTAAAGTTAAGCAAAAGTGAATCTAGTGTTAATTAGGGGCAATTTGCTCTTTCTTAAATTATAAGGGTTACACTAAACAATTTTAATTATTCCACTCTTATGTTATTGTTTAAAATTTTTAACTTTATCATCAAGTTTTGATTTGGAAAAATTTAACGAAAATAAAATCGAGATATTTCAAAAGAACAAATCTTCAAACATTTGTATAAGTTGTAATATTTCATTATCTAAAAAAAATCAAGTTGAGAAAATGGACTCGCATATTTGATCCAAAAAACTAGTGTGTATATATATATATATAAGTCTTTCTACTTTTACAATTTCTATTTAGTTTAATTCATCCACCCTAAATATCTTAAAAGTATACATGATGAAGTATCCTTGTGTCTAACACGTATTAAGCTTTATATGTTGGCATTGGATTCCCACCACCCAATTGAATTTAGACTCATTCTTGATATTTTGAGGGTCTTAGGCAATACAATAAAATAGGGTTTTATGTTCTTAAAAGTTGGAAAAAAAAATTTAAATCCCTTAAAAATTGGTAAAAAAAGTTTTGGACTCTTAAAAGCTAAAATGATTTTTTTTTTAGCCCTTTAAATATTGGTAATTTTTTTTTTTTACTTTTAAAAGCTAAAAAAAAAGTTGAGCTGCTTCAAAATTGGAAAACAATATTTTAGCTCTTTTCAACTTGGGACGCTAAGCGGTCACTCCTCCAAACCACCCCAAGAGTCAAGTCTAATTGAATTGCTGACAATCTTCTTCCTTTTTTTTTCTTTTTTATTAAGGATTCGTTGCTTGTAGAAGAAACTTATATTAGTCCCATTAACCAAATTATTAGTCTATTGTTACACATTTGTTAATTCATATTCTAATATGATAACTAAAATACCCATTATGACTATTTAATACACAGATAATGATATGATCATTAAATACATGTCATTATTTAGTTTGGAGAGAATATTTGATACACTCTCATTTCATAAAATTTATGCACCATCGATAAATAAAAACATTATATTTCATCATTAAAATTTTAAACACAATATCTTAAATTCAAAAGTTATTAATATTTTTAAAATAGATTTAAATAAAGTTATTATTATTTATTTATAAACTATTTATATTTTTTATTTAATTTAATGATAACGTGTCATGTTATTATTTATCGATTTTGGGAGGGTGGATGAAATATTATTCCTTAATAAAATACTAAAACCATGTTTTGGCTTGCAAGGAACAAGAAACATGTTTTGAAATTTCGTGCTTTGCTCAATTCAGTATGTAAGAAAGTTGAAGAAGCAATATGGGGGTTTGCCTTTAAGCTTTGATTTGAGTCAGGTTTAACTTGTAAGGAAGAGATATCAGGAAATAAATGTGAAAAACCATAAACATTATCATCATCATCATCATCCCTTGGCGTGCTGGAACACTCTTTGGTCCTTTTTTAAAGCAGTTTCACAAAAAAAATCCCACTGATTAACGGAAAAAAAGGAATTTGGTGATGAATAAGATGTTTACCAAAGGTTGGTCAGTTTCCTACATGCTGCAAAACCGCATTGAAACACTGTTTCATCCTTACAAAACATTGGGAAAATCTTCAGGTGACAAGGGTAAGTTACCTGGTTTCGCTGTCAACAACAACAACCAAGGGCTGAGATTCATTAGCAACAATATGGGATTCTGGAGAAAAGTCGATACTAACATGTCAGTAAATATTTATAATCTTGTGGAATTTCCATTTTGTACACTAATATTAACCAGTTTCAGGCTTTGGGTTTAAACAATTTTTTTTCGTTGCGTTTAACAGTAGCGCTATGAAGGATGTGAGGGGAAATGATCACAGCCCACCAGGTGCTGGTTCAGGTCTTCCATGGTGCAGCTTCTCACGCTGGTATCAACATGCTCGGGTTTTGTTTTTGGGTCAAATTCTGGGTTTGATCCCTCTATTATGCTTAATTTTGAGATTTAGTACTTACACTTTGATTTATCAAAATTTGATCCCTATGTTTTTATAGTGTTATTTGTTAGATCATTAACTATTTCCGTTAAAATGTTCATTTTAAATTATTTTTTTTATAATTTCCCTAACTTAACAATATTATTTTGTGTTGAAAGGCATTGATCTTTTTTAATTATTTGTGCTAACTAATAATACTAACGAAGCCTTGACATTATTGGGTAAAGCTAAGGTCGTGAGATATTGATGCCCCATGCATAACTTCAGATAAATTATGTGTGTGTGGCTTTCATCATACGCGTCTTTTTAAAAAAAAAATCATTTGGCTCTTGATATTAGTCCAATTGCTCTATGTAATACTCGATTTTGATTATAGTTGATTTTTGATTAAAAAGAGTGTTTTTAAAAAAAATCCACGTCAACCTTTTAGTTATTTGTGCCGGCTAATAGACAATAAAAATGATGAATATACTCAAGAAGTCCCTTTATTATAGGGTTTTGATAAAATTATTCTTTTTACTAATAAATGGATCAATTTAATCCATATATTCTTAGAAAGAATCAATTAAGATCAAATTGAATAAGAGAACATTTACTTCTTTTTTTTAAAATGACAAGAAATTTTTTTTTATTTTATTTATAGTTCAACCCAAAACAAAATATTTTATCTACAAAATCAAAAGAAGCTTTCAAAATATAACTCATTTAAACAGTAAATGACATTTTAAAAATAATTGAAATAGTAAATTGATCCATTTAATAGCAAATAGATTAATTTGATACAATCCCTGTAATAGAGGGACCAAACAAGTACATTCACCCACTAAAAAATTATATTGACCAAATTATGTCAAATAAAAAACATAGGGACTAAAGTTTCAATTTGAGCATAATAGAAGGATCAAAATCAAATTTTAATCTTCATTTTTCAAAGTTTTAAACAATTCTGAGGATCATCAATTTCATGCAGGGCAAGATGCCTTTTGGGAGCTGTGTTAGGTTTCTTTTTTCCACTCTGGAAGGTGCAATGTGCCAATTTAAAGAGGATTGAAGGTGTATTTATGTCAAAATCCATTACTATCAGTTCCAATAAGAAAAAGAACCCTTGGGAAAACGTATAATACAATGATTACAAATTTGAAATGCATATTCAGGAGAAGCAGAGATGGTGGTGGACGGGGTGGAAACGGTGGCGGAAGTGGTGGAAAAGGTAGCAACGGCGGCGGAGAAAGTATCAGCTGAGGTGGCGGAAAAGCTTCCCGATGATAGCATGCTGAAAATTGCAGCAATGGAGGTGGAACATGTTTCTGAAATAACTGCCCATGATGCTCGTGCCACTACACACTTCATTCACCAGGTAATAAACCATATATCCACACTATTATTCATCAATTTTATTATGAAATTATCGAAAATTCATTTCTTTTACGTCATCTCAAATTTACCATATTAACCGTAAAAATAGGCCCTTGTAATAGAAGTAAGATCGCGTTTTACTCCCTTTACTTAAAAAGTGAAAAAATTCATTCTTGTACGTTAGATCAAAGAACACATTGATCCTTTATGTTAAAAATTTCATCCATTTCTACCATTAAAAACTTACATAACCGAGAGAATAATAAAAAAGTTACACATGATGTGTCATATGCACCTCATTTTAATATATAAAGACCACTTTTTAAAAATAGAAATTGATAAAACTTTTAACAGAAGGATCAATTTGATCTTTGATTTAATGTATCAGGATTAATTTACCCACTTTTTGAATAGAGGAGCCAAATGTAATTTAACTCTTTGTACAAAAGGCCCATAGTACTTTTACCCCATTCTAACAAAAGTTTCATTTGTTTTTTTTATCAATTTTTTATATAAATATAATTGTTACATAAAATTTTTTTACTCATGGACGTATTATAATTTAGTGTGCATGTGTGTGTAAATATACGTACGTATAAGATTCTTTTATTATAGGAACAAGATTAAACTAGTTTTTCTACTATTAAATGAATCATTTTAGTTATTCAATTATTAAAAAAAAAAGTCAAATTTTATGAGAGTTAATATTTATTATTTAAAAAGTATTATTTATTTTTAATATTTTTTATAGTTCTCAGATGAAATATTTTGTTTGCAATTAATTGTAAATAGAAAAAAAAAAATTATGTCATTTTTAAACTACAAATTTTAATTATGTTAAAATTTAACTTTTAACTTTTTAATAATAAAAAAAACTAAAACAATTAAAAAAACAAAATAATTAATTTGATTTAAATTTCGTCCAAAGTTGATATTATTTGAACTAGGAATAACCCCTCCCCAATTCATAAATAAGAAGATAATGCATTTCAGCGCACTCAAACCCACGTATTCCTATATTGACAATCATACTCATGCCAATCTAGTTAAAATTCAATCAACAACTAATGATACTTTTTGGTTAAACATTATACAGGTTAAAGAAATAAAGCATGAGCTGGATGATTTGGTTAACAAGTTGGAGAAGCAAGGACCCCAAAAAACTGATTCATAGGTAAAAATTCTTTGAATAAGTTTTAAAAAATAAGTTTGCTATTAATTTTAACAATTCATGTAATTTTTTTTTAAATTTCCTCGTATTAATTGTATAAATATGAATATAATATAAATTATTTATTACATTATTTTTTTTAAATTGATTGTGTTTTGTGAATAAAGTTATTACATTTATTATAACAAATTGGTGTCAATATGAAAATAAAAAATAAAAAAATAAAAAATTAATTAACTTAAATTTTTATAATTTTTAAAGTGACGAAGAGAAAAAAATTCTATTTTGAAAGCTAAGACTCTTACCTGTCCCTCTAACATTAATTCTCAATCAACAATATTTAAAAATTTCCAACTAAATTCTACTTTGTGTAACAATATGTGTGAGCATTGTTTAAACTTATTCATGAGCTAGCCACATTCGAAGGCACACCTGAGATAAAAGTATGTGATTCGAAAATTAGGTTTGACTTGAGCTTCAATATTTAAAAGATGAGTTTGGTTTGGGTTTCAACATTTAAGGCTCAAATCCAGTTAAGTCCGGCTTATTTTACACTTTTGTAATATAGTTTATTTCATTTTCATATATTATGTAATTTATATTGCATAAAATTAAATATATAACAATACAATATTGTGTAAACATTAAAAAATATGTTAAGTTCTCTAAATTTAAAAACTTTAATAAAAATAATTTAAAAAGTTAAATATTAAATTAAAACAATATATATTTTTTAAAATAATATGAGTGAGCTTAAAATGGGCCGGCAAAATTTTAAGATCATATTTCAGGGTGGACTGAGCTTGTGCAAATACAAAGTATACTAATATCATACTTAGGCTTGATTTGAATCTAACTCGGCCCATGAACACCTCTAGCAGTGTCCAGATTTATTGTGACTTAAATCCCGTCATGTGTGGGTCCTATCCAGAATTATTTGAGTCTAAATAGATTATATCCTATTTGCCTTTTGTAATGTTTAATTCTATTTATAGTAATGGCGATGTAATATATTTAGGTTTAATATATCATTTGGTATCTGACTTTGACAGTATTCTAATGTGGTGCTTATGTTAGTTTTTGATCCAATCTGGTATCTTTATTTGACAAAAATAATATATTTTGGTACCAAAAAGTAACGATTAACTTTTTAGTGTTTACGTCAGGTTTTAGAGTGGATTTAATGAAAGTTAATTGCTAATATTATTAGGTTTGAAATTTTTTATGATTTTGTTAATAGGATAAATTTAGTGTTGATTGTGAATTTGTTTAATTTTATATTTAATTTGTCAAATACAATCTGATGGATGTAATTTAATTCGAGTTTTGAGGTTGATTTTATGAAAATTAATAAATCAAATTTAAAACTTAAATTAAACACTAAAAAATTAACATGATTATTTTTATATACCAAAATATATAACTTTTATCAAATAATACAAATATCAAATTAAATCAAAATAACAAAGATATTACATTAAGAAAACATATCAAAATTAAATACCAAATTCTGTATTACTCCATTTTTTTTTTATTATCGATGGATAGCATCATGTTTGTATCGATTCAAGGGCATAGCTCGGGGGCTAGTAGGGATCCGACCCCCTAAAATAGAAAATTTTCCATTTAGGTCTTTTAAAATTTTAAATTGGTAAAAGTAAAATTACACTTTGGCCCCCTTAAAATGATAAATAATTTTGATTTAATCCTTTAAAAATTATAAAAATATAGGCTATTAAAATGGTGAAATTACATTTTTTTACTAATGTAAAAATTACGATTTAATTTCGACCCCTAACCCTATCTCAACTTTTGAGATGAAAGTTTTGAATCCCACTAATTGATTGAATGAATTAAACAAGTTGTGAAAATTGAATGTCGATAATGACAATGAATTGCAAAGAAAGAGAAAAAAAGAGAACATACAGATTTAATGTGGAAACCCTTTTAGAAAAAAAACTACTGGGAGAAGAAAAATTAACTAACTGTTGGATTCAAATGATACAAGAGGAGAGACGACTACGTCTATTTATAGGTTTAAAAATTTACCAACTATTGTTTTCCTGTCTTGCCACTTTCTTTTAACAGGAATTTGAGCCACACAACTCTAACAATAGCAAAGTTTAACCTTTGAATGATGGGAAAAAACCCTTCAACTATACGATGGCTGAATGAACAAACACTAGTTGGAACAAATGAAAGTACAAACTACATTTTATGTTATTTCATAATTTTAAACAGTAATATGTCTTGAAAAATTCATGTAATATTTTTATATAACATATTATTAAGAAAATTCCCTAACGGAGAAGTAGCCATATTTGCATCTGATTATGTATGTAATGTATCATTTTCTTATTAACTACTAATATGTAATTCATTCAGTATAATAATATTTTCGATAACATTACTTTTATGTCTCTAAACAAAAGAGACTAAAGAGAGTAGAATGTTTATCCTATGGTTTGAACTAGCCCGTATAATGCTAAGGGAGGTAACAACATTTGATTCGTCTCGTTCCACTTAGATTCAAAAACATTTTCACTCTTGAGCTTCATAAAACATCAAAGCGTGAGTAGATTGTCCAACCCAGCTTGATGACTTGATCTGGTAATTCGAGCCACGTTTAATGTTTGAGCTATTTTCTCTAAACCACCTAGTAGCCTCAAGAACTTAAAGGTGCGTTTGAGGTCGAAAATGTTGTAGCCAAAGAAATAAGCCGATTGATGCACAAACGAGTCAAGATGCAAAGGCAGTGGACTTTAAGTAAGAATCTTTAGCATGAATCCAAAATCATAAGTGCCTTGAAAAGTAATCCAGGTAATACTTTTCAGACCATAGCAGTTGAAACCAAACCGTAATCCCAAAATTTATTTGCAAAATTTTTATAATCAATCCCTTTCTCTTTATTCTTCTCAAAATCTATCCCTTGACATTTGAGCAGCTCGATCGAATCGCTAGCATAGCGGTCTCGATTGATATCGAAATCTCTGAAATTAAATTCCCAGACGTAAGAAAAGGGAGAATAAAAGTCCGATAAATTACCCCAAGCATCTGAAAGACTCAAGTAGTGCTGAATAATTTGAAGCACGTCAACATTCGACTTCATATACTGATAATTGATAACCAGATTGCCTTCATGAATCACTTACTTACTGGGTTTAAATATCGTCCTTGAAAATTAAGTATCTATAAAGGATACCTCAAAATTGTTGGCTTAATCATCAAAAGTTCACTGTCCAAATCTTCAGCAAAAACATGTCTCATAATGATGGACTTATTGCCAGAAATCAACATAGTTGGTCACAATAATCTCTTCTTTCTCAATTTTGTAGTATTTTGTTATTGTCTCTACTGAGTGCCGACTTAAATTATTTTGTGTGGACTTTAAGAAGTGTTTTTAAGCTTGTTTATTGAATATGTGTAATTTCACTTAATTGAGCTAAAGATTATATATAAGCCCCACAATTAGACCCACCTCAATTAAGATTTATCTTTTTAGCTTTTCATTTAATCCCACCTTAATTAGGATTTATCTTTTTAGTTTTTCATTTAATCTCACCTCAATTAGGATTTATCTTTTTAATTTTTCATTTAATCCTACCTCAATTAGGATTTATGTTTTTAGTTTTTCATTTAATCTCATGTCAATTAGGATTTATGTTTTTAGTTTTTCATTTAATCCTACATCAATTAAGATTTATGTTTTTACATTTTCATTTAATCACTCCTCAATTAGGATACTTCTATTCGAATTATTGGTCTCGTTTTTTGTCGAATGATTGTGAATTATGATGATGTTGAACTTGCAGGGTAGGGAAGACGTGTTTGATGAATCAGTATCCTGCAGCAGTCGTTTTTTACTAATTATTGAGGAAAGCAGAGAAATGAAGTGTTTTTTTATTATAAATTAATTTGAATTAGTGTTACTATTAGTTATGATTTTGTTTTCCTTTTAGATATGTAAATAAGAAGTTTAGCAATTAGTACAAGGCAACGATTGGAGCTGATTTTTTGACAAAGCAAGTGCAATTTGAGGCTTAGATTTCACACTCATCTCTTCTTTTTAACATTTCGATGAGATTGTTTTAGTTGCTGTATTTGTTTTTTTGTAGGACCTTAATCTACAATGAACGACTATGGTGTGCTATTGACTAGTGCCTATTCCTTTGTTGATGAACCAAGCTCTAGCTTTGGTGAACTAGTGCTTAACCAGGATTTCTCTATGATATTTAACTCAGAACAGCCAATGCTAACTTTTTCCCTTTTATTCATTGAAAAACTCCATGGCTGCTTTTTCTTTAGTTATATCATTGACCAATTGACGAGGAGTTGTGGTTATTTGACTAGGGAATTATGTAGAACCACTTGTTGACTAGACTTCTGTGATTTAGCATTTAACAACCTTAGAGATCACTATCGAGTATTTTCTAGCATATTGTAGCCTTGCATTTTAAAACTATCAAAGTTTCTTTTAGCCTTTTTGTGTTATGAGTGACCACTTAGCTCAAAATTAATCAATATTTTCCCCTAGATCTGGGACACAACTGGCCAGGAAAGATTCCAGAGCCTAGGCGTTGTTTTCTATCATGGTGCTGATTGTTGTGTTCTTGTATATGATGTTAACTTTTGACAACCTTCACAACTGGAGAGAAGAATTCCTTATTCAGGTATATATTCTGAACTTTTGAGTGGTGATGAAAACCATCTACCAACTCTTTGGGATTTATTCGGTAGAGAAATGACAATTTGAGAAACCTTGCAAGTAAGCCCTTCGGATCCTGAGAATTTCCCCTTTGTTTTTTTAGGGAACAACATCGATGTTGATGGCGTAAACAGTAGAATGGTATTTATTTTTCAATTCTTCCTTTACAGTGTCACTTGGTATTCTCTTTCTTCCTAAAAGATACAGTTATCCACTTTGTTTTGACTCTCTAAGTGTCTGAGAAAAAGGCCCCAGCATGGTATGCCTCGAGACATCTGCCAAGGAAGGAGTTAATGTGGAAAAACCTTTCCAATGCATAGCGAAGGATGCTCTAAAGAGTAGGGAAGAGGAAAACATGACCATAAAGTAGTTCTACTCCTGCAAACATAACATTCAGCTGTTTCAAACAAAGATTATCCCCTATTTCCTCTGTACTTTCATCTGCTTTTAAAAGTTTCATCACTATCTTATTGCTCAAATTGGAAACCTTGAAAGGGTTCTTATTGAATGTAAATCAAATATGGAGGATTGACCAGAATAATGATTATTTTCTTGATAGACATTATAACAGTAACTAAGTATAATATATAATATATTATATATTATATATACCTAAATATATAGAAAGATATATAACATATTTAGATATTCCTAAAATATAATATCTCACAATAATATCTTAACAAAAATACCTTAACTATATAAAAATCCATGTTTAGAGGGTTCAATTCTTATAAAATCAAACAACACCAGCACCATGGAAAGCACCGAAACATCACTGATATGTACTCTGCCAATTTATGATTATGTATGTAATGCATCTTTTTCATGTTTTGAATATCCAAGCAAATACATTAAACCCATCATAATGAAGCTTCAAATTCCAAACAAGTCATAAGGGAAAAAACTCAACACAGCTAATAAAAATCATCAATCAGTAGGAGATTGTAGTTTTGGAAACATATTAATGTAATATCTTCAATAACATTACTTTTATGCCACTAATCAAAAGAGACTTAAAAGAAAGTAAAATATTTCATCCTATGGTTTGAACTAATCCATATAATGCTAGGAGCGCCAGCAACATTTGATTCGTCTCATTCCATTTAGATTTAAAAACATTCTTACTCTTGAGCTTTATAAAACATTGAAGCGTGAGTAGATTGTCCGACCCGGCTTGATGACTTGATCCGACAATATGAGCCACGTTTAATGTTTGAGCTATTTTCTCTAAACCGCCTAGCAGCCCCAATAACTTGAAGGTGTATTTAAGGTCGAAAACGTTGTAGCCAAATAAATAAGCCAATTGATGCACGAATGAGTGAAGATCCCAAGGAAATAAACTTTGAATAGGAATCTTTAGCATGGAATTAAAGTTATAAGCGCTGTGAAAAGTAATCCATGTAACACCCCTAACCCGTAACCGTCGTCGGAATAGGTTAAGAGGCATTACCAGACCTGTAACTCAATTCAAAACATTCATTTAACAAATTTCATCACATTTCAGTAACCATCAATCATTCACATTCAAAATATACTTAAATCAATCATACAAAGTATTAATTATGCATTTGAGACTAAATTGATAAATATAAAAATTTCAGAAACTTATAAAATTTTCAACATTTTAAATACCACACACCCGTGTGAACAGTGTAACATCACGATTTTGGACTTAGTCGGAACAGTGGTTTCAAAACCACAAATTTGATGAGGAAAATTTCATTTTTATTGTATTTTTATGGTATACGATTTCACGGAATGATTTCGTGAAAATTTTGTTCGAAAATTTTAACGTTTGGGCACTCAATTTAGAAAAAGGACTAAATTGTAAAAAGTGCAAATGTTGAGTTTTATATGTTAGAGGTGTCTAATTGTCATTAAATTTTAAATGGGAGGTCCTTAAATGATAATTAAACCATTGTTTAACTTTTTGGACAAAAATGGCCTTGGTTGAGTAAAATTTGAAAGAATAAAAAAGGGCATTTTGGTCATTTAGGGGTAAAATGAATTAAAAGACAAATTTTAAACCCCAAATGTGTCCCTTTCTTCTTGCTACAGTAGAATGTACCAAGATCAGCCATGGTTAGGGTTTTTCCAAGCTTCCAAGCTTAATAGTAAGTGATTCCGAGCTCTGTTTTTAATGTTCTATATATTTTTGAAATCCCCGTAACATGATCTGCTCATTTCTACCATTATTTTAAGTTAGGATTTATGTTTAAAAATTTACCCATGAATGATATGCATGTATTTTGATGTTTAATGGTAGAATATGAAGCTTGAAATTGTGTTAAATAATTTTTGCTAAGCGATTTTACGTGAAAACGAGTAAAACGATATAATCGGTAAAAATTCCTAATGTTCATAAGTACATGTTAGAGTGAGAATTTTATGTTTCCATAGAAGGGAAAAATGATCAGAATGTCATAAAACATATGAAAATAGGAAGAATTTTAATTTCCAAAACTTGGGGTAAAAGTGCAAATATGTAAAAGTTTAGGGGTCAAAATGCAAATTTGTAAAAAATAGTTTTTAGACCCATATGAATAGTGTGACTAATTATTAGGCTAAATGTGATATTATAGATCAAGGAAATCAAGATTTAGGCTTAAATCGGGAAAATATAAGGTTATGGACTAGAATGGTAAATTGTCATTTCTGGATCCGAGGTAAGTTCGCGTGATTTAATAAGTCTATTATTCATGATATTATTGATATACATGAAATATAATTTGCTATAATTGTATTGAATTTGATGTTAATAGAAATTTGATGGGATGTGATATTTAAAAGAAATTGGTGATTACTGAGAATATGAGATCTTGCATATATTGTAATAAAGGTTGTCCCTAAAGGATAATCTTTTGATCTCATTATGAAAAGGAAATGTACGCCTTGTGTGTACAATGTGAAAAGTGGTAGCTTCGGCTACCTGATCAGTGAAAAGTGGTAGCTTCGGCTACCTGATCAGTGAAAAGTAGTAGCTTCGGCTACCTGATTAGTGAAAAGTGGTAGCTTCAGCTACCTGATCAGTGAATAGTGGTAGCTTCAGCTATCGAATGTGAAAAGGGATAGCTTCGGCTATCGAATTTGGAAAGGAAAGGTATACTTTGTGTATACCATATGAAAAGGAAAGTTATACTTTGTGTGTACCACTTGGAAAGAAACGCACACCTCGAGTGTACAACTGGAAAAGGAAAGGTCCATCAGAAATTCAACGGGTATTATAATGAATAATGCGATGAGAGTCCCAAGATGGGAGTGATGATAAAGGTAAAGTTAATTGATATGCTATGGATATGTACAGGTACGTGCATTATACTCATAAGTGATGCCTTATTGAAATGTGATAAATGATGAGTAAGCGAATTCATGCATATATATGTGTATACATGATGAACAAGTGAAAAGATTTGAAAAATGAATCATCCTCATGCTTATTGTAATACCCCTACCCGTATTCATTGCCGGAATAGGGTAAGAAGTATTACCAGAGTTTACAAATTAATTTTTTTTAACTCAATATATCTCCCTTTTATAGATATCTAACCTTCCCTGTAAATTTTAAACCGAGACCAATCCACATCAACCAAACCAATTCAACATATTTTCAAAATAAATTCATGCATATTTATAAGATAACATCATCACATACCCAAAACCAGGTTTGTTAACCATACCAATGGCTAACTCTACATTCATTTCACAAAATCATTTACTTTATTAGCTTATACATGCCATTGATTTCCAAAATAAAGTTTCTTTATATACCGAAATCCTGAGGTTGATAGTGTGATGTATCTCCGACTAAATCCGATCTCCGAGCTCTTAACACTACAAAACCGGGGAAAATGAAACAGGGTAAGCACTTTGTGCTTAGTAAGCTCATGTAACAAGAATTATACTTACCTAATATTTTCAATACAATACAATAAACATTTATATATCCATTCAATGCATTATTAATTACCCTAATATGCACAAACTCAACATTCAAGTTAGTACAATAATTTGCATGTACCAATAATATATATCATTATTTCTATTTCCTTGTTATTTTTCCATATTTATCCCGTTGAATTTCTCGGAATTTCGATGGATTTTCAGAGGTACACTTTTAGTGTACAATTTCGGGTCCGTCAATTTATATTCATGTGCACACATTTCCATTTCAGAGAGCACACTCCCGCGAACCTCATCCTTACAGCGGGATTACCAGTCCAGGCTAAATCCCTTGTAATATAAACTAATAGAGTATTGTCGGGATTACCAGTCCAGGCTAAATCCCCTGCAACGACAATTACTCTAATGAGCTTGGATCCGAATTACCAGTCCAGCTAAATTCGCACCTAATTCGGATTACCCGTCCAAGCTAAATCCATTTTCCACATATTCTTCGGAGGGCTATATCGGATAGGATCACCCGTCCGGGCTTGATCCTTTTTACCGTCAATTCCTTTTTCAGAGATCCATCGAATTTTCCTTTCATTCAACTGGGATTTCTTTTTTTATTTTTTATTATCAAATATATCAATGTTTTATCAATTTTCATACAATGAACATTCAAATCATATTCATATCAAAAACATACATTTCAAGCATTTAAGAATATAACTCAAGTTACATGAACTTACCTTGATACTTGTTTGTGCACAAAAATCTACTAATCCTGAACTTTTTCCTTTCCTCGATCTAGCTTCGTATTTGAATCTTCTGGATTTGGTGCAAAAATTATGAAATACCAGCTTAGAGAACCTTCCAATGGCGTTTTTAGCTGCTGGAATTGAAGAGAAATGAAGAGAAATCTAGATATTTCTTATTTAGTCCTAGCTTTATTTAGTTAATTTTGCAATATTCTAATTTTACCCTTAATTTATCAAATTCCCTGCTGATTTCATGCCCTTGCCGTCCAGCCCAAATAAATTTTGGGTCTAATTGCCTTTTTAATCCTTTCTCATTAGACTCTTAAGCTATTTAATCATTCTAGCAACTTTTACACCTATTACAATTTAGTCCTTTTCATTTAATTGACTACCCAAACATTAAAATTTCCTAACGAAATTTTAATACCACATTACTAACATTTCATAAATATTTATAAAATTATTTTCGACTCGGTTTTACGAGATAAAGGTCTCGATACCTTGTTTTTACCCAATTTCTTCAATAATTTTTTTTTCTAACTAACCACTAAATCGGTAAAATTTTTCTATCAATATTTTCATACTATTTTCCTATCATATCAATTTTCATGCAAAAATATTGAAATAAATTTCTCTTTAAATCGGATTTGTGGTTACGAAACCACTGTTCCGATAATTTTGAATTTAGGCCATTACACTTATGATTATTAATTGTGTTGCAATATCATGTTAACCTACATTGTGTAATTGAATATGAGACTTATGAAATAATGAGTCCATGATCAATGTGACAATGGAATTATGATAGCTATTGTGATTTTTGCACTGAAATAGTGTTGAACAGCAGCAGTAGCCCGACTTTGAAAATTCACCATAAATGGTGGAAGTCGAATTAGAGGCTGAATAATATATGAAACTAAAGACTAATGAGTCTAGTTTCACATAAAGGAAACGGTGTAAGAAAAAAAAATTATTATGAGATATTTGAATTCTTGTGAGACAATGTCAGAATGAGTTTGAAATCCCCTGTTCTGACTTGAGAAAATCACTAGAAATTTAAAAAAAATAATTATGAGTTATAAATAATATGAATAAAATCCTTAATGAGTCTACTTTCAGGAGAAAGAGACGGGAACATTATCTGAGTCTCGTACTATGAGATAAATAAATTTTAGTGAAGAAAGGTTAAAGTTGTCAAACAGCAAAATAGGGGAAACTTTAAATAATAAACTGTACTTATTGGAAGAACCAAAAATTCTGAAAATTTTATGGTGGAAAGATATACGAGTCTAGTTTTTGGAAAAATTTACGGATATTAATTCGGAGTTCCATAACTCCAGATATAAATGATTTAGTGACTTTGACTCAAGAAAACAACTTAACCAGAACATGTGTAAATGTACAATTGGGATAGTTTTACTGTGGAAAGCATGTTAGTAAATTGCTTATTATTTTCATGCGAGCTTACTAAGCATAAAGCTTACCCCCTCCTTTCCATTTCTTTTAGTGTTGTCAGGTTAGCTCAGGGTTGGAGATCGTCGGAGGCAACATCATACTATCAAGCCAACACCTTGAGAGTATAAACACATATGCTAGAATTATCAAGTGAGTGGCATGTATAGGGATCTAGTTTTATAACATGTGTTATTATAATTTGGCCAAATATATTGGTCTTTAGTGAGCTAATGATTCTGACTTATAAATCTTGCTATTCATGTTATGTATGATATTGGTGATGTAAATATGCTTGTGTGCCATGCATGATTGGTAATATGTTATGTGTTATTGTGAGAATGCCATGCTTGTGTCTTGATTGTGGATATATAATTACTCAAATATCTCATGTTAATTGCTATGAAAATATATAAGTGTATGTAGGTAATTAAGGGTGACAATTGGCTTGGAAAATAGCTTTGAAATTGTCCACACGGATAGATACACGGACGTGTGTAACCACACGGCCCAATCCACACGGGCGTGTGACTCTCCGAAGTAAGAAAATTAGTTAAGTTGCCCATAGATTTTCAAAGTTTTTGGTTTAGTTCTGAACCACCCCAATTTATGTTATAGGCTTCGAAGGCCTATATAAGGGACGATATGTATGTGTTTAAGATGTTTTAATTTTGGACAAAAACTTTTGGCCTGGTTTTGCATGTTGTGAATGTTTAAGTCCGATAACGCCTCAAACCCTGTCTCGGCGTTGGATACAGGTGAAGGGCGTTACATTTAGTGGTATCAGAGCTATGGTTTAGTCGGTTCTCGAACAAACCTAGCATGTGTAAAAGTCCAGCTATACATGCCACTGATCCGTGATAGTGTGATGTCTTTCGATGCGTATGAGAGCCACTTTGTTTAGACAAAGGTACTCTCCAACCGAGCTACATCGACCATGTTGAATGTAATTCTAAAGTATTCGAGTAGAGTATAGTCATGACGAACTGAAACTTGGAAAGGTACGAATGAGGATTCATGAAATGTGTACATGGAGAAATGAGCTTATCTATGATTAATAGATAATTCCATGATGTATATGATCGATTTATTTTAACAAATGCATGTGTTTGAGTAACTTATCAAAAATATTGATAAGATGAATATTTATGTATATTAGTTGGGATGATTATGATTGGTAAGCTCGTATAACTTGAGTAAATGTATTAAATTGCTTAGACTGATATATATGATTGTAATGATATGTATATGATGATATGTAAGATGAAAGTTTAGACTGTGGTATACTTATCCATGTTTGTTTGGCCTTTATATGATATTATGTGCTTGACTTGTCTGATTTAATGAATGGATAAGTAAGATTATCTAGGAAACATGGAAATACATGTATAAGTACACTTGTTTAAATGAGATAACTAGAAAGTGAGTGTAAAATCAATATGAATGTTAGTTACTCGAAATAAATGACATGATTGAAATATGATTACTATGATGAAAATTGTGTTACATGTATATGTATATGAGAGTTGAGTCAAGGGCCCTACGACCTTCTTCCCTTTACCAAAGTGGTGTTTTATAATGGAAATTCCTCAAATTTATGTTAAATGAGTTTTCGGGTGAGAAACCAAAGAGTTCAATGATGGAATGGTTATAAGCATAATTAGAGATTGAGAATGGGTTGATAAGTATAGACATGAGCTAGAAAGATACCGGATTGACCGAAAGATTGTTTAATTTTCGCAACATCGTAGTTAGCAAAAAAGGTTAATTTTAGTAAAACGATCTATCCTGGTATAACGTTGAGAAATGTATTGATTGAAATTCCCTTATGAACTTGTTTTCTTAGTGAAGGGAATATTATGGAATTTGGGACGGCATAAATAGTTATAGGAATAATGTTCGAAATATGAAATGTTCAAGCATGGTAATTATAGTGAACAGTTTGTGATTGTCTCTATTGAGTTATTGTATGAGATTAACTGATATTGGAAATATTATTGGGGCTATTTAATCCCTGATGAATTCTTATATTATGAAAATGTTCCTTGATCTTAACGTTAGACGAATATATTGTCAGTCTGATTGGGTTTTGATCTGCATGGTTCTGTTTTTCTCTGGTATTTTGTTATATTCTGCCTATTGAGAATCGATGAGAAATTGTGTATAGTGCCACGATTCTATCTCTACTGATCATTGCTCTGACTGATTACACACACACACACACACACACACACACATATATATATATGAAGAGCATTTAGTTCCAATCGTATTTGTTGTCAGTGGTTTAAAATGATGTTAATCTGGATTTCTTTATTTTGAGCTTCTCCGTCTAGAATTTCTCTATATTGGATTTTCTGGTTATATTTATCTTATAACTTGTTGATCATGGCTTGCATTTAGAACATGACCTCCAGGTTGTGATTGATATATATAGAATAAGTATGACTATACCTCTGAATTGATCCTGATAATGTGATGAAATTTCAAGTCCCAATGTGTATGGTGGATTTCCTTTCTCAAGAAAGTTAATCAGAGTTAATGTATTCAGTTGAGGTATCAGTATTACTTATGCTAATGCATTTGTTATGGTCTTCGATTGACATGATGAGTGAATTTGGAATGATGCATGTTGAATCGTTCTGTTGACTAGAAGAAAGAATTTCTTGAAATATCAATTAGGGATGAATAAGGTCGACTTGATTGTTCAATTTGTATGGAATATATGTTTAGAATTTAATGATATGTGCATGCTTGAGAATAAGATTTTATTTCTTCACGGGTAAAAAGACGAATAGTCTAATTAAGAAGTGTATGTTTCCTAGAAGAATCGTATGCTATAAGAAGATCTGATATTGATAATGTGAAGATAATTTGAGTATTTTAAAATGCTGAAATGATCATTGTTTATCTTTGAGTACAAATTCTTGAAATGTTGAAAGTTTAAAAATGTATAGCAAGAATCATCACAATTATTTTTGCAGTTTGGGAATTAGAATGGAAATAGAAAAAGGTTAATATGGATTTTCTTGTCTGGATCATTCCTGTCCTTGAAAGAGGAAAGTGATATGTAGCGTTGTTAAACGTTATGAGATGTGTAAATTATCTTTGGTATACCCAATGTATCACTCACCGATTTATAGAATTTTGTGTCTTTATGAATTTTGAATATTATGGAATTTTAATCTCTACTAATCGGATTGAGATCCGAGTTTCATATCATGATTTCTTTGGAAAGCCAGAAGAGGCTTGAAATAAAGAGTAGCTGAGGGTTGAATTGACAAATAATTGGACTGTGTGAAATTATAAAGAGTATGAGGTTGAGATGAACTGATTAGTTTTACTATTCGAATCCCAAAAGATTCGGGTGCAAATGTATATGTAACATGATGGTATGGATCGGAATTTTGAGTACATGAGCTTTCTGGTAGAGATTAAGTTTTAGTAAAAGTATTGTAAAGTGAATACCATTTATGATTTTTGTATGTAAAATTTAAAGAGATAGGTAGTAAAAGTTTAGCCTAGGTGAAAGTTCTTTGACATCAATTATAGGATTGAGGAATCCAAGTGAAAAACCAAAACCACTTTTCTGGTGAGATTTTCGGGGACGAAAATCCCTAAAGGGGGGAGAAATGTAACATCACGATTTTGGGCTTAGTCGGAACAGTGGTTTCGGGACCACAAATTCGATGAGGAAAATTTCATTTTTATTGTATTTTTATGGTCTACGATTTCACGGAATAATTTCGTGAAAATTTTGTTCGAAAATTTCACCATTTGGGCACTCAATTTAGAAAAAGGACTAAATTGTAAAAAGTGCAAAAGTTGAGTTTTATATGTTAGAGGTGTCTAATTGTCATGAAATTTTAAATGGGAGGTCTTTAAATGATAATTAAACCATTGCATAACTTTTTGGACAAAAATGGCCTTGGTTGGGTAAAATTTGAAAGAATAATAAAAAGGGCATTTTAGTCATTTAGGGGTAAAATGAATTAAAAGGCAAATTTTAAACCCCAAATGTGTCCCTTTCTTCTTGCTACAGCAGAATGTACCAAGAGCAGTCATGGTTAGGGTTTGTACAAGCTTCCAAGCTTAATAGTAAGTGATTCCGAGCTCCGTTTTTAATGTTCTATATATTTTTGAAATCCCCGTAACATGATCTGCTCATTTCTACCATTATTTTGAGTTAGGATTTATGTTTAAAAATTTACCCATGAATGATATGCATGTATTTTGATGTTTAATGGTAGAATATGAAGCTTGAAATTGTGTTAAATAACTTTTGCTAAGCGATTTTACGTGAAAACGAGTAAAACGACATAATCGGTAAAAATACCTAATGTTCATAAGTACATGTTAGAGTGAGAATTTTATGTTTCTATAGAAGGAAAAAATGATCAACATGTCATAAAACATATGAAAATAGGAAGAAGTTTAATTTCCGAACCTTGGGGCAAAAGTGCAAATATGCAAAAGTTTAGGGGTCAAAATGCAAATTTGTAAAAAAATGATTTTTAGACCCATATGAATAGTGTGACTAATTAGTAGGCTAAATATGATATTATAGATCAAGGAAATCGAGATTTGGGTTTAAATCGGGAAAATACAAGGTTATGGACTAGAATGGTAAATTGCCATTCCTGGATCCGAGGTAAGTTCGCGTGATTTAATAAGTATATTATTCATGATATTATTGATATACATGAAATATAATTTGCTATAATTGTATTGAATTTGATGTTAATAGAAATTTGATGGGATGTGATATTTAAAAGAAATTGGTGATTACCGAGAATATGAGATCTTGCATATGTTGCAATAAAGGTTGTCCATAAAGGATAATCTTTTGATCTCATTATGAAAAGGAAATGTACGCCTTGTGTGTACAATGTGAAAAGTGGTAGCTTCGGCTACCTGATCAGTGAAAAGTGGTAGCTTCCGGCTACGATCGATGAAAAATGGTAGCTTGGCTACTGATCGATGAAAGTAGTAGCCGGCTACGATTAGTGAAAAGTGGTAGCTCCAAACTACGATCGATGAATAGTGGTAGCTTCGGCTATCGAATGTGAAAAGGGATAGCTTCGGCTATCAAATGTGAAAAGGGATAGCTTCGGCTATCGAATTTGGAAAGGAAAGGTATACTTTGTGTATACCATATGAAAAGGAAATTTATACTTTGTGTGTACTACTTGGAAAGAAACGTACACCTCGAGTGTACAACTAGAAAAGGAAAGGTCCATTAGAAATTCAACGGGTATTATAATGAATAATGCAATGAGAGTCCCAAGATGGGCGTGATGATAAAGGTAAAGTTAATTGATATGCTATGAATATGTACAGGTACGTACATTATACTCATAAGTGATGCCTTATTCAAATGTGATAAATGATGAGTAAGCGAATTCATGCATATATATGTGTATACATGATGAACAAGTGAAAAGATTTGAAAGAAGAATCATCCTCATGCTTATTATTATTAATTGTGTTGCAATATCATGTTAACCTACATTGTGTAATTGAATATGAGATTTATGAAATAATGAGTCCATGATCAATGTGACAATGGAATTATGATAGCTATTGTGATTTTTGCACTGAAATAGTGTTGAACAGCAGCAGTAGCCCGACTTTGAAAATTCGCCATAAATGGTGGAAGTCAAATTAGAGGCTGAATAATATATGAAACTAAATCTTAATGAGTCTAGTTTCACATAAAGGAAACGGTGTAAGCAAAAAGAAAATTTATTATGAGATATTTGAATTCTTGTGAGACAATGTCAAAATGAGTTCGAAATCCCCTGTTCTGACTTAAGAAAATCACTAGAAATTTTAAAAAAATAATTATGAGTTATAAATAATATGAATAAAATTCTTAATGAGTCTACTTTCAGGAGAAAGAGACGGGAACATTATCTGAGTCTCGTACTATGAGATAAATAAATTTTAGTGAAGAAAGGTCGAAGTTGTCAAATAGCAAAATAGGGGAAACTTTGAATAATAAACTGTACTTATTGGAAGAACCAAAAATTCTGAAAATTTTATGGTGGAAAGATATATGAGTCTAGTTTCTGGAAAAATTTACGGATATTAATTTGAAGTTCCATAACTCTAGATATAAATGATTTAGTGACTGTGACTCAAGAAAACAACTTAACTAGAACATGTGTAAATGTACAATTGTGATAGTTTTACTATGGAAAGCATGTTAGTAAATTGCTTATTATTTTCATGCGAGCTTACTAAGCATAAAGCTTACCCCCTCCTTTCCATTTCATTTAGTGTTGTCAGGTTAGCTCAGGGTTGGAGATCGTCGGAGGCAACATCATACTATCAAGCCAACACCTTGAGAGTATAACCACATATGCTAGAATTATTAAGTGAGTGGCATGTATAGGGATCTAGTTTTATAACATGTGTTATTATAATTTGGCCAAATATATTGGTCTTTAGTAAGCTAATGATTCTGACTTATAAATCTTGCTATTCATGTTATGTCTGATATTGGTGATGTAAATATGCTTGTGTGTCATGCATGGTTGGTAATATGTTATGTGTTGTTGTGAGAATGCCATGCTTGTGTCTTGATTGTGGATATAGAATTACTCAAATATCTCATGTTAATTGCTATGAAAATATATAAGTGTATGTAGGTAATTAAGGGTGACAATTGGCTTGGAAAATAGCTTTGAAATTGTCCACACGGATAGATACACGGACGTGTGTAACCACATGGCCCAATCCACACGGGCGTGTGACTCTCCGAAGTAAGAAAATTAGTTAAGTTGCCCATAGATTTTCAAAGTTCTTGGTTTAGTTCTGAACCACCCCAATGTATGTTATAGGCTTCGAATGCCTATATAAGGGACGATATGTATGTGTTTAAGATGTTTTAATTTTGGACAAAAATTTTTGGCCCGGTTTTACATGTTGTGAATGTTTAAGTCCGATAACGCCTCGAACCCTATCCCGGCACTGGATACGGGTGAGGGGCGTTACAAACAGGCCGTGTGCTTCACATGGCATTAGACACATCCGTATGTCTAAGCCGTGGCAAAACAGGGCATACATACTGACTTGTCCATATGGCCACAAGACACGTCCGTGTGCTAGGCCGTGTGAAAATTAGGGAGGCTACTGACTTGGGTCACACGGCCGACCACACGCTTGTGTGCCACACACAACCGATAAACACGGCTGTGTGTCTAGGCCACGTTAAAACTGTAGGGTATACTGACTTTAATTCGTAGGGTACCCCAGGGGACACACGGTCGTGTAACATGACCGTGAGTCACACACGGCTGAGGCACACACTCGTGTCTTCACCTGTGTGCACAAAAATAGGCCATTGGAAAAGCTAATTTTCCACCGTAAAACATAAGCACTTACATTCATATTAGACCACAATTATGGAACTCAATTGGCAACAAAAATAACCAATTCAATAAACATTTTAAGTTATAACCAAGCTTACCATTTACAAATCCAAATACATATTTAACCACTTATACAATGCATTCATCTAATATCTATATATCAAGGCTTCATTTGCATAATTTCATCCAAATATTACCATACCAAAACATACACCATTAAGCTCATATATGAAATTAAAATATGATACCAAAATAAGCCAAATCACATGGCTTAACTTATATACAATTTCATTCTTAAACCATGATACCAAAACATAACTATTATCATCAAACTAGCCCATACATGCCATATTTACATAAGTTCATAAGTTCAAAATACCAATCGGAAATTGGATAGTGTGACGTGCAACTCTGACTTATCCGAAACAAGCGAGCTAACGAACCGTATAAGACATAGAAAATGAAACAGAGTAAGCTTATAGCTTAGTAAGCCCGTATAATTTAATATTTAAACTTACCATTTATAAACTATCAAGCAATAAATAAAAATCCCAACAATTCAATTTAACCATCACCTAATCACAAGTATCCTTCACATGTTAGTCATTTAACAAATACATAAAGCTATCTATTAGTACTTTACTTTGCATCAATTCTAGAGTCACTTATCAAATATTTAGCACTTATAACCTGTAACATATTCGAATAACCAATATTTAAGCCCAATGAACCTATTAGAACTTCAAAGGATAATCGAGTGAACAATGTCAGTAATCTGTCAATTCATCATCATACATGCTCTTTCGAGTCATGGTTGGTAAGCTCCTTCGTGCTGAACAGTAAGCTCTATTAAGCTGAACGGTAAGCTCCAATAAGCTGAAACAGTAAGCTCTTACGAGCTATGGTGAGTCTGCAACAAATGCAGGAGCTCGACCAATACGGTAATCTCAGTAACACGTCACTCGTATCCAATGAATTCACATAGTTCAAACGGGGCTCGGTAACAAATACAATATATCATCTAGGCATTCATATTTCAAGTATTTCAATAAATTACATTTAATTCAACAATTACAAGTATAGAAAAGTTCGATTCTAATTATACTAACTTACCTCGTATTTGCTCGATTAACTTTCGTCTACCCGTCTACCTTTTGTTTCCTACGATCAAGTTCCGATATTTGTTTGTCTTGATCTAAATTTATCAAATTCAATATTTTCAGTAAATATTCGTTTCAATTTAGTCCCTAATTCACATATATAGAAATTTATATTTTTGCCCCCATAATTTTAACTATTTTGCAATTTAGTCCTTTATACATAAAATGGAAAATTACACATTTTTAACCACAATCCACCTTAGACGAATTCTATATGGTATTATAATAGCCCATATTTTCACTTATTTCACATTTCTAACCACAATATTTCTATCTTTCACAATTTAATCCCTAATTCTCATTTTGTCAAAAATCACTTTATAAAACTTGTATAACTATTAACAACCATTAATAATCTAACAAGAAACTTCAAAATACTCAAGTATTCAACAATGGTATATCTCAAAATCTATAACAGTTTTAAAAATGAAGGTACGGGCTAGCTAGATTAAGCTGCAACGAGCTTAAAAATGTAGAAATCATTAAAAACGGATAAAAAACCGTACCTTAATCAAATATTCAAGTTTGGCCAAATGAAAGCCTAACTTTTCTATTCTTTATTCTCAATTTTCGGCAATAGAGATGAATGATATAACAAAAATTTGATTTTCTTTTATTAATATAACATTAGTTGACATTTTACCAAAATAACCTTAATGAACTTTAATAATTTCAAAAATACCAAGCCAACAACTTCCACTATATCATTTAAGGTCTAATTGACATGCAAGGACTCTCATATTAATAAATCATAGCTATTTAATACTTTTAAACAATAGAACTGAACTTTTTCGTGTTACGCGATTTAGACTTTTTTATCGAGTTAATCTATTACACGGTAAAATTTCTTTACGAAACTTTCACATAATTAATCTATCATGCTGTAAACCTTAGTAAAATAATAAAATAAATATTTTGACTTCGGATTTGTGGTTCCAAAACCACTGTTCTGATTTTGACCTAAAAACGGGCTGTTACAATCCAAGTAATACTTTTTAGACCATAGCAGTTGAAAACCAAGCCATAATCCCAAAGCTTCTTTGCAAAATCTTTAAAATCAATCCCCTTCTCTTTATTTTTCTTAAAATCTATCTGTTGACATTTGAGCAGCTTCATCGAAGCTCTAGCATAGTAGCCTCAACTAATATTGAAATCTTTGAAATCAAATTCCCAAACATAACAAAAGGGAGAATCAAAGGCCAGCAAATTACTCTAAGCATCCAAAAGTCTCAAGCTGAGCTGAATAATTTGAAGCGTGTTAACATTTGACTTCATATAGTAATAATTAATAACGGGATTGTCTTCACATGTCACTTGCTTACTGGGTTTAAAGATTGTCCCTGGAAATTCAGTATTCATAAATACAAAATGATACCTCAAAATTGCTACCTTAATCAACTAAAGTTCATTGTCCAAATATTCAACCCTCAACCTTCGCCCCCACAGATTCCCCTATCCTGGTAATTTAGGTCACACAACTCTAACAAAAATTATTCGAGATTTTTCATCATTGAGAACAATAGAGTAAAATTAATCTATATTTCTTTTAAGAATTGATTCTTATTTCAAAAAAAATTCTTCAATAATTCTTTAGTGAAACTGGGGTCAAAGATAAACAACATTATCTCCTCGTTGAAGAATTTCCACTTTTACGTGATACGGGGTCAAGTTTAATGTTCTAAGTTACAACATTAGGATACAAAACTTTGAAAATTACAATTCTGCTGTCCCCTTTTTTTAATTTCCTTTCAATTTTTAAAGTGTTTAGTAACATATTTTAATAAATTTATATATATATATTCATTAATATCATCACAAGAAAAACATAATCGAATTAATTAAAGGGAAAAGAAAACACAAATTCAAATAAAACTCACCGCGTACACCCGATCCTCATCCTTTCACCGTCATTTGAAGCACTAGAAATCAAATCAACAATCTAGAATAATTTGTAAAAAATGAAGGAACCAAATCCCTAAGAGACAGATGCACAGGATAAAGTCGTTCGAGCAAGAGAATAAGTTGTTTTATTAGCACCCTCTCATGCCCAAGCATTAAAATTGAGACTTCAGCCACAAGCAAAAGCCGATCAATTAAGAGCAGCACTAATGTTGTAACAATGGGAGGACCACAAATTAAAATAAAAGACATAAGCTCAACTGCGTTTAAACATGTTTTATCTTCTTAAACATTATAAGAAATTATTATTTCACAATTAAATAACAGAAAAATATTTTTCTACAGATATAAATAATATAAAATTTCTAGCTATTATATGTGTACTTTAACATGTACCCTTTTCATTTTTTTTTTTTAACTCAAAATCCCTACATTACCATCATCAAACCGGCAGTCATTAGACCAATAACAATGGTTCCTGATCCAAAATCTCTATTCAAAACGGCGCCGTTGGACGACAGCTGCTCTTGGAGTCGTCGTGATCCGCGACAGAGCAGGACCTGGCTTCTCGTTGGTAAGCGCCGACAACAAAGGAACAGGCGAAAAGGTTGGTGCCGGAGAAGTTGACGACGGTGAGGTTGACGAAGGTGGCGCTGAGGCAGCAGGGATTGTCTCATTGTAGAAACCAAGAAAATCATTAAGAAAAAGCGACGAATGGTGGAATGAATCATCTTAATTGGAATATTAAACTAATGATTATAGAAAATTGAGAAAAAAGAGATTGAATTATGTTGGGAAAGTTGAAGAAGTTTGAGTGTTGACCAAATGCAATGATGATATGATGAAAAACCAGAGGTTTATATAGAAGACGATGAAAAGTTGGGGGTAACATTTGAGACGAAGCTTCGAAAACATGATTTTTGAAGATTTTCAAAGGAAAAGACACAGAAAATCCAATTTTCATTGAGGCGTGGAGGCTTGGATTTGGTTTTATGCGTGGACGTTAAGCTTCATCCATTTACTAAATTATGATTTAGTCACTCAATTTTAAAAAAAATTATAAAATAATTATTAAACTATTCAAAAGTTTTCATTTAAATGTTAAAATTGCTATTGTATGGACATCTTTATTCGCATTGTCTTCACTAATTGAAAACTCTTCTTCCTCTTCAATTATTTTTTTTATGAAACAACTTTAAACATCATGAAACCAAAATTTAAACCGTTTTCTTCTTTAATTTCTAACATTGATTATTAGATTAACTTGGATCTAAAATATATTTTTCTACTTGTTGACAAGTATTGATCTATTATACTACTTGTTACTTAGTAGCCCAATTATTTAAATGAAAACTTTTAAATAATTCTATAACTATTTTGTAATTTTTTAAGTTGAATAATCAAAATATAAACTTATTAATAATTTAGTGACATTGAGTGTAATTTACTCTTTTATTAGATTAATCCTTTAAATGAAATACATTTTTTTAATATTATTTATTATTTATAATGTTGGAATTTAAAATTTATTAGAAAACTCTAGGAATTTTGGTGGAAATTAAATAATTGAGAAGATGTTGAAAACATGTGATGAAATGATATATGGAAACATCAAAATGCAAAGCGAAGATACAATGCATGTTCCCTCACCACTTCCTCATTTGCTAGCCTTTACACCAACAAAATAACATTATTATATTTTAAGTTAAAAAAAAAAAGGAAAAAAAATGAAAAAGAGGAGTGTTGTCAACGAGACGACGACGTCAAATGCACTCAATTTAGTGGAATCATTACAATTCTAAAAAAAGTTAACTTCTACTATTAGTCCATATAGTTTGTGAAAGTTTTGAATTTAGTTTATGTGTTTTTATTTGATCAAATTGAGTCCTTGTATTTTTCGAATTAGTCAATTTTAGTCTCTATGCATTTCAAATTTTGAAATTTTATTCCTGTTTAATGTTTGGTTAATTTTAATTACTAATCATATACTATTCATCCAATTGTCGATTTAGTTTATTTTCTCCAATTAGATCATTTTCGAATTAGTCGATTTAGTTTAGTGAGTAATACCTAGTAATAGTAAGCTAATATGATATTACACATATAATAATGTGTTTGGCGCATCAAGTTTTAAAAATAATATAACTTTATTTAATGAATTTAAAAATTATTAGTATAGTGATTAAATTCACTTTTACTAACTACAGTGACTAATAACAAAATTTAACCTTCTAAAAGATGCACTTTGACTTGATCTAGACCACCATGTTAGAAATCTTTAAAAATAAAATTATTAAAAATATATAAAAATGTTAAAAGACAATTATAAAAATATTCAAATATTATTAAAAATATTAAAAATCAATAAATGGCAAATTAAGGTGACTAAATGATATTGGAGCATTTCAAAGAGAACTGACAATGTTGTTGCGCAACTAAGCATACTTGCTAATGGTCTTCGGTAAGTAAATTAATTAATATTAAAATGCTACTGATTACTTTTTTCATCGGACTTTTTTTTACCTCCATTTTGATCGAGAACAATAGCGCCTATCCCACGCTCCAATAACTGTTCGTGGAGATGACGAGTTGGCACCGTCGATGGGGACAGTGTTAGTATTGCCATTTTTAAAAAATCAGATCACATTTAAGAATACCAAAATCTTAAGATCTAAATATAGAATAAGAGGATTAATTCACAAATATAAATACTATTATATTATATACGAATACAGTAATTGAAATCGCAAGCATAATACATAATTCATAGGCAGTAATATAGGTAATTGTATAAATTTACCTTTATATAAAAAAACAAAATTTCAAAATAAAACTAAGGAGAATACATAAGCTAAATTTTATTTATACTATCATCGAGAGAAGGAAGATCTGGATATGCCTACAGTACCATAGCGACCATCAACACTCCAACCGCAACAGATCCAGCAGCACCAAACCTAACGGCACTATTCTCCGCTGGTCCAGGAGCTCCGGCAGGAGGTTCAGAAATTGACGTGGGACTGGCATTCGGTGACAGAGCAGAAGGAGATGGAGGTGATTCAACAGTTGCTGGAGACGGTGTAGTCGCTGACGGAACCTCCGATGGAGACGGAGCAGATATTGTAGGAGGTGAAGAGACCGGTGTCGGAGTAGATGACGGAGATTTCTTCGGCGAAGAAACAGGCGACAGCGTCGGAGATTGTGCTATAACGGAGCAAAAAAGCAATGCCACCGTGATTAAGTAAACGAAACGAGAGAGAGCCATTGCCGTTAAAAGAAATGCAAAGAAGGATTTAAAATAATGGAGATTTTTAATTTTCTTCTTTTTTGCGTTAGTGAACGTACGAGGAAGAGGAAAGGACCCCGGGGGGCTTATATAGATATCAGGATTCAATAATAACCGTTGGATAGTTTCTATCACAGATCTCTAGGAAATCAAACGGTTGTCATTTGCTCTAGCTAGAGGGTTTGCTTTTATGCTTTTATTGCTTTTGCTTTGGCCTTGACTGATTGGCTTTGGCTTCTTTACTACTTTGATTTTTTGTGCTTTTTAGTAACGACTACAAAGCAGGTCGTCGTTTGCATCTTGACCGTTGATGTGGGGCATTGTGATTAAATCTGAACCGTTGAAGTTTTTGCTGAGTGGGTCTACATATTTGCAACGGTCGAGAACCTGGAAGATCTAACGGTTCTGATCAACTGCGAAAAACAAGTACTGTACGGATCTACATAACACCACCTGGAAATAATATTTTAACGAATGGTTTACATATGCTAACGAATTTAAATTTGGATACTTGTAATTTCTTTCAAATTTTGAAGTTATAATTATTATCTTCAATGTAATTATAAATAATAAATTTAATTTTTTTAAAATTCAAATTCAAATTCAAATTTAAATAATTATAAATATATTAATTTCGATTTTTCTCATGACATGAATCTAATTTATTAAATCGATCTTTTAATTTTATAGTTGATGCATTATAATTAAAATATTTAAATTTTAAAAATAGTGTAAATTAAGTAATAAAATAGTTAAAAATGTAACATCTATGATTTGTTAATAACTTATTCAATTGTAAATGATAAAATCTCATATTGCGGTTCACTGTTAGTATATAAAATACTTTGACATTCACCATTGTGAAAATAAATGTAAAGTATATGCTAAAAGCATTTTTCATTTTAAATTTTATTAACATAAAATTGGAATTACAACACTAACAAATGAGAGACATGTTGTTTAGATAAAGAATGAATGGCAATGGCTCTTCCTTTTGTATAGGAAACCGCATCATATTTTCTACATGGAAGCATATGCCAAAGTGAATGCATAAATCTTCATATTTTTAACCAAGTTCAGAGATGTGATGTATTGATGTCAATTTGTAGCAATGGATCATGTCAACGAGTTGCCTACATCTAAAAGCAAGCCCAAAGCAGCAGCAGCAGATTCTAAGATTCAGATGCAGCATCCGTCAGAGCAACCGTGTTACCATTGCCGCCGATAATGAGACTGTTCAAACTGCCGTTAAAATCTAAGCCATATACGTGACCCATTTTAGCTCGTTTTGTTTCCAAGTATCTCTTATTCTCCCTTGTAATAGGAGTTAGTAGTGGAACCCTGCTTGCTATTGTTAATCCATAACCCTTGAGTCCACTGTACTTGGCCGGATTGTTAGTCATCAGTTTCATCGTTCGCACGCCAAGATCCCTCAGTATCTGCAAAGAAGAGTCGGAGGTTAAGTTTTGACAAACATTTTTGAGAGGTAAGAAATAAGTAAAATCCATCAGAGCAAATAGTTAAGCCCACAGGAGTAAACCAGGATTCGGATCCTTCTCGATTTATTATTTACCGAACTTTGTTTTTAATTCCATTCATTATTTCTTCGTTTTAGAATTAGATATATACCTGTGCGCCAATGCCATATTCTCTTGAATCAACGGGCAATCCAAGTTCCACATTTGCTTCGACTGTGTCACGACCAGCGTCCTGAAGATTATATGCACGAAGCTTGTGGCCCAAACCAATTCCCCTGCCTTCATGTCCACGAAGGTATACCAAAACACCTCTGCCAGCAGCCTCAATCTGTTTCATTGCAAGGCCAAGCTGATTCCCACAGTCACATCTAGCGGATCCAAATATGTCTCCTGTGAGGCATTCCGAGTGAACCCTCACAAGAATATCTTGCCCATCTCCAATCTCACCCTGTTTACACCGGAAAAAAGAATCATGCCATATTTTTCAGAATGAATGCTTTTGATCTAAGAAAACCCGAAGTCTAAAAGAATATATAGAATGATAATATTTATGGAAATAGAATAGGAAATGTGATGAAAATAGATTAAAACAGTTCTGACTTGACTAATCACAAGGAAAGTATTTATACAGGATTTACAGATAATACGCGGAAGTGAAACTTCCTATAAGAATTTTCTATGTCCTCACCTTAACCATTGCTATATGCTCAATCCCATCCAATATCGACCTGTAACAATGGGCGGTGAATGGCCCCCACATAGTTGGAATCCGTGCAGCACCAGCAAGCTCAATTAATTTATCCCTCTTTCTCCTATACCTGTCAAATCATAAGTCGCATTAGAAGTAGTCCTTTATTGTTCTTCAAGGACTCAATAGACAATTGGTAATAGTTTTGGCAAATTCAACCAATGCAACTTGACCATAGGATGCATGAAAGATAAGTAGAAAGCACAGAGCTGGATATGATACTCATTTATTTACCTAATTAAATCAGCAATGGATATAATTTTCAAGTTCTCCCGCTCAGCAAATTGGCGAAGCTTTGGTAATCTAGCCATGGATCCATCATCATCTACAACCTCACAGAGAACTGCAACAGGGTCCAGTCCAGC
Organism: Gossypium longicalyx; assembly: GCA_025698465.1. Taxonomy (NCBI): domain Eukaryota; kingdom Viridiplantae; phylum Streptophyta; class Magnoliopsida; order Malvales; family Malvaceae; genus Gossypium; species Gossypium longicalyx. Next base: position 106,753,787 of record CM046997.1, on the reverse strand, counting down.
TAGCACTGCAAGATCAACAGAAGCTTCTGTATGCCCAGCTCTTTTTAGGACACCACCTTCCCTATACTTCAGTGGGAAAATGTGACCCGGGCGGTTGAAGTCCTCAGGTTTGGATTCTCTAGAAGCAAGGGACAATACTGTTGTTGCTCTATCATGAGCTGATACACCAGTTGTAGTACCATGTTTTGCATCCTGCAAAATTGATTTTCATGGAACAGAAAAGTTGAGACCCATTGAAATTGTTTAACTATATAGTCTTGAAGCCATCTTTCTGGAACTAAAAGTCTAAAACCAACTAGTCCTCAATCATACGTTGTTTAAAGTATTATAAAATGGTGTATACAAAACTGTTCTATGAGCTTATAAAAAAATTATAGGCAATCACGATCATAAATATCTTCCACGTATGTAACATTATCAGCATTCAGATTCAGCCCCCAGTAGGTGGCTATAATTTTCAAAGCATTAACAGTAAGAAACAATTAAGCCTGAAGCTTTAAGTTAGTATCATTGAAGGAACTTCTTTACAAATAGAAAGTGAAATTACTCATGTATTTGGATATGGATATGAGACAAAATAACATACCACTGTAACTGTGAATGCAGTGCGGAGTTTCTCTTCATTCTCTCTTTGGTTCACCATCAAAGGAAGCTGCAACCTCTCCAGATCTTCCTCTAGCATGCTCACACAAACGATCCCAGTTCCATGCTTCACGATAAAGGCCATTGCTTCCGGTGTCGCTAACTCAGCTGCCATTATAAGATCTCCTTCATTCTCTCTGTCCTCATCATCTACAACCAATACCATCTGCAACATTAATTCAGATTAGTAAACGAAAGGACCAATATGCAGTAAAATAAAATACAAAAGTATTATCAGCTCAGGGAACAAGAAGAATCCAAGAAAACAACAAACCTTGCCCTGGCGAATGTCCTCGATTGCCTCAAGGATGGAAGCAAAACCTTCAGTTGGACGATCCAAATCAGAATCATCATTATCAATGGGAAAGCCATTACTTATAGGAGCAGCATCGGCTGCAAGAGTTCCAAATGCTATTGCATCTTGTTGTGCTTCGATCCCTACCGATTTATCACGGAAGAGGGTACCATTTGTTGTAGCATCATTGTCATTCGAATAAGACAGGATGCTGCCTTCTCCAGATACAAGTGCAGCTCTAATTTTGCGACCACTTTTAATAACAAAGGATGATCTACTATCCAACCGCGTCAAGGCCAAATCAGGTAAACAGCCATTTGTTAAGAATAGATTTGTGCTGTGCAATCCATTAAAGAATTTGAAACTTTTGGATGACCTGAGCAGAAAGATAGTTCAATAAGAATTTCCAACAATCAAACTGTACTGATAATTGTAAAGACTGCATACAACATTGATAATGCATTAAACATCAATCATTTGGGGTGCGTCCGGACAAAATCCCCCCAAATATTTTCTTTGAACAAACTCTAGCAACTTCAGGCAGAAATTGAGCATTATTAGAATCCTATAAACATATCCAAAAAAGTTACCTTAAAAATAGTATGTAGATATGAGTGGAATGATCTGATGATTGCTTATCAAATTGATCAAATGTGAAATAGCAGCAAAAACAAATAAGCCTTGTATGGGTTATTCTTTTGTTTGGCTTACTAAAGTTGTACCTTTTATTTCTTTCTAGTTCTAGCCGTTTATTGAACACTAAACACAAAGGCATTTATTATTCAAAGAATTCCTAAATAAAATCGCCACATTGCTTTCCAGCCAAGGCTAAATTTTTATGTAAAGACAGGACATTTTTTACAAAATGGCTAAATTTTTAAGTTAATAGGTAACAATCTCTGGTTGCAAGTTATGGGGCTTGGATAGCACTTTAGAAAGTATAAGATTCCCTTGTGCATTTATACAAACTTAGGCTCTCCTACCCTAATAGCTAGCTTTTCAGGTGCAATCCACCAAACATTCACCGTATATCTCAGTTGCTAATAAGCAACACTTGCGATGAGCTCAACATTGCAATGTCTGATCGAGGCTCGAATAAATAAAACTAGTGTCATCTGCCGCTCTGATGGTAATACCGGAATTACAGCATTTGTCGAGGTTAGATTAAGCCAGCGCAAAGTCAACTACAGTAAACACCAAAACTGCAAAAAAGCTTGGCGGACTAAAAAATGCCTAATGGTAAGATATAGGACAAAGCGTGATGAACTAGTATATACCTAATCCCAAGGTATAGGACTTGGATCTCACATAAAGTACGGAATTTCCTTAAGAATATGGACCTAGGCTCTCTGATCCTAACGCCTAACTTTTGGGTGAGATTCTTCAAGGTTTCATATCACCGGCCACCAGAAACCGTGAGTCGTTTAAAATAAAAGTCAACGACCAATCAAAATAAAAGTGAAAGACCAAATCCAATATAACCACAGCGTCTGTATCAGATCGAAACGGCACAATTACTCCATAAAAATAAAAGTTGACATTTGATTCAAAATTTGATAGGAAAACCAAATAATAGAAGGAATCCATATTGAAGCAAAAAAAAAAAAAAAAAATGCCAAAGAGAACACATAAGAAACCTAACTTAAAAATAAAGGATTAAAACAAGAAAAAAAAAGTGAGAATTTTAAATACAAACTATTAGAGCCAAACCCGTAAAAGAAACAGACAAGAGAGCTTACTGAAGACGAGAAAGAGCTGCAGTTGAAGGAGAAGATACGTTGAAAGAAGCCATTAGCAGCCAGCCGAAGAAGCTAAAAGAATTTTAATGGGAGGAATTTCGGTATTGTAATTTTAAATGTTTGGTCCTCCATTTTTATGTTTATATGTATATATTTATAGAGAGTGCGATGGGAAGGAAGTAAAATGGAAGGTAATTCACGAAACAGCGGCGAATTGTCGTTGTCTAGTTGAGGTCTCATCCCTTACCCGCGGGTGAGCTAATGACAGCTTGATTGTTTTGATAGGTTTTGTCTTACGTGTGTATTTGACACGGTGGAATTCTTTTCAAATTCGTGTAATTTTTAAATTTTAAAAATGAATTAATAATTAATACTTTTTTATATTAAATTTCTTCATTTTTTATTTTAATAGTTCATGTAAAATAGAGATAAATCAACATACTGTCTACATTCAATAAAATAATAATAATATTTAGAGTATAAATCTTAAAATTATACATGAACTTCGATTTAATGTGTAATTGTACACATGAACTTTAATTTGATGTAATTATACACGTAAAACTCTAATTGAGATTCAAAAGTATGCTTGAAACTTTAATTTTGACCTAATTATACACATTTAAATAAATAAATACATCAATTTATTTATATTGGATAAATATAATTATTTATGTATGTAATATATAAATATAAAATGACGTTATATCAATAATTGTATTAATAATTTACAATAATTGAATCAAATCAAAATTTTATATATTAAAAGTACACAAAATCAAAGTTCATGTATACGTTTGCACATTAAATCATGGTTCATATATAGTTTTGAGATTTATCCCATAAATTTAGTATTTTTTTTTCTAATTTGGTTAATGAAATTTTTTTATTCATATTAATCCAGGAACTTGACAATTCTTCTTAATTTTGATCTCCAACTATTAAGGTATGATTATGTGGCATTCTGAGATTGTGTCATGTCATCACTTAAAAATTCTTAAAAATATATATAATTGAAAATGTATAATTTTAAAAAAAAAAAGATAATGATGTGACATAATATCAAATTATAATACCATCATATTATAATGGAATCTAAATTCATAGATCAATTTGAAAAAATCTATCAAATTCTAAAATTAATATGAAATAAAAAAAATTCAAAGGACAATCTAAACAAAGTTATCAAGTATTTAAGGAGTTAGTAAAGACTTGTTAATCAATTCCCCAAATGTGTGTTATTTATATTTTTTTTATAATTTACTTTCTTTCACTATTATTATATTTAAGGTAATTGAGATTTGAGGCCAATTTTAGGTTTAAGTTTCGAGACTTATGGTTTGGGTTTTGAGATTGTTAGTTTAATGCTTATAATTTAAGATTTAAGATTCTTAATTTGGGGTTCAAGATAAAAAAAAAAAAAAACTGTCTAAATTATGTGATAGAGAAAAATTACTAAAATATTATTAAATAATTTTAAAAAATCAGTGTATAAAATAATTGCGTAAAACATGTCTTAAATAGATAAGATTAATAATAATAATAATAAATGTAATAATGAAATAGTGTAATTGGCCCACTTGAAGATTGAGATGTGTAGCACCATCACCATTCACCATTCACCAGTCAGCCCACCAACACAACAGTTGGAAATACTGAATTCATGGCTGACGTTCTCCATGTCTTTTCATCCATTGAATGTTGCAGGAAAACATAAATTCAAAGAACTGGAAATCAATTCCAATAAAATTAAGATTATTCAAATTAAATCAGTATTTAGGGAAATTATACATTTTGCTACCTGAATTTATCTTCAAAGTTCATATTCGTACTTATTTTTTTTGTTCAATTAAGTACCTAAACTTGACATCAATGTTTAATTTAAGTACCTAAACTTGCCTTCACAGTTTAAATTAGTTCAAATAACTAATTTCAACAAAAAGAGTACCAATTTAAATCAATAAGCCAAGTTCATATATCTAATTGGACCTAAAAAAACCTTAGGTACCAATTTGAATCATGAATCAAAGCTTAGGTACTAAAATAAATATTTACCTTAAATTATTTTTATGTTATAAAAAATTATAAAAATATATTTAAAAACTACAAAATAAAATCATTTTTTTAAAAATAAAGCTAATATTAATATAAAAATTAAGCCTTCGAATCTAAAGGCGGCTGTTAAACTCCGCCCTACATCCTTCTCCGAAGCATCTTAACCGTTGACTGCTCCTTTTTTTTTCACATAGCCAGCCATCATTTTTGTGGTTGACTTTTACCGTTGACAAATGACCTTTGAAATGTTTGAACATTATCGGTTTTAATTCTTGATTTTTTTTAACACAATTAAGAATTATCAAACTAATAAATTAAAATATAGGGTAAACTATCAAAATAGTTATTTTTATTTGCCTCAAGTTATTGTTTAGTCACTTATGTTTAAAATATTACGTTTTAGTCACTTACGTTATTGTGTTGTAACATTTTAATTACTAAACCGTTAATTGTTATTAACAGTGTAACTGTAAACTGACGTAACATGTTAAATTATCATTTCAAACAAAAAATTTAGGTTAAATTCTACAATGGGTTCTTATATTTTTTCATTTTGAACAATTTAATTTTTTTCTTTTATGTTCTTTTAACTTTTTTTTTCTCTTTATTTTCTATTCTCTTCTGCTTCTCCCTCCGTTTTTCTCTCTTCATAATTTATTTTAATGAAGTTTTTCTATGTTTTCTATTTGTTAAAACTAGTTCACAAGCTCGCCTCACTCAAAAAAATAAAAGTATAGGGACTAATTTTAATAAATGAAAAACATAAAAAAACTATGTTAAATGAAATGGAAAAGGGAGGAAAACATAGGGAGAAGTAGAAGAAATGGAAAAAAAAAATTAAAAGAACATAAAAGAAAAAATTAAATTGCTCAAAACGAAAAAACATAGGAACCAATTGTATAAATTTTTTGTTTGAAATGATGATTTAATGTGTCACGTTAGCTTACCGTTACACCGTTAACAGCAATTAACGACTTAGTGGCTAAAATGTAACATTTTAAACATAAATAACTAAAATATATGTTAAGATAAACAAAAATAACTATTTTAATTATATACCCTAAAATATATCATATATATACATAACTTAATGTTATTTATTTGTATAGATTTAATAAAAATATTGTTTTTTTAATATAAGGTCAAAGCTAACTTTATTGATTTTGAATGATAACTTACAAAGTATAATAAAGGAAAATAGAAAAGATTGTATGAAAAAAAATTATATTTTTATCCAATATCTTAATTAATTTTCAAATTGTGATTTTTATGACACTTTGTCCACAAATTGTACTGAACAATTTGTAAAGTGTTATTTATTTTGGAGCAGATGAATCTCTTAATGGGTTGGTATTGTTCCTGGTCAAGTTGAGTTAGATTTGGTCTCTCGATTTTGACATGAAACACTAATGCTTGAGACAAGGTTCACAAAGTGAAAGCGCTATGAGCTCAAATCCTACTATTTGCGGATGTTCACATCCTTTTGATAGGTGACCAACAAATCCCTCACATGTTGGATTAAAATCTTCAATTATGAGCACATATGTATATTGTATAATATTATTATAAAGTGTGATACAAAATTAAATGACCAATTATGTTATAAGTGTCATTTGTATTAAAGTGTTATGGAAATAATGTTTAGATACCATAAGTTGTATTTGTAATTTGATGATGAGCCAAATTTTAAATACCAAAAATTGATTTAATAATCAATTATTTAGAGGGGTAGTGGTTCCCAAGAAATAGGGTTATCTATTATATCTTTTCCATCCCCATTAGAGAAAAATTATTTTTTTGGAAGATAAAAAATTATAAGATCTGAACAAATTTCAATGAATCAATGAATTCAGATACGCTTCCGTATCTAGTCTTATTTATGATCTATTTTTGATGATGTTATATGAGAGATTGTGATTTATTAAATTTTGTATAATATTTTAATGATTCTAACATCACATCCTCTTAAGTAGTTAAGTTTTCATCAGAAACAAAAGAAAATCTTAACGCTTGAACCGAAGATAATGCTAATTTATTAAGAGTTATATCAACTTCAAATAAAGAAACACTATGTAAACTTAAAAAAAAAAGAAAGAGAAATCGACCCCTCTACAAGTAGTATGTCTCTTTCATATATCGTTCTTTGATGATTTTCTTTTGGTTCATTTTCATTGATGTTTGACCGATATTCTTATTATTTGGTAAAATAATAAATTATTCATACGGCAGCAATTATTGCCCATCTAACCCCACTAAAAGAACAACTGAAAGTAACCATCGGATAGAGGAAATGAAACCCAAGGCAACCAAGAAGAACTTTGAGTCATAGGCTTCAACAATGAAGGGACCATCTTCGACCCACATGCACCGAGGCTGAGGTGCTGTCGCAGCATCAGTTTCGGCAAAGGTAAAAATGGCTGTTGATTGCTTGTTTTTCAGATCCGCTTATTGCCCACATATAAAGTCACTAACGCTCTTTTGAATCTCTTTCTGTGGACAATGTCGATGTGCTCCAAAACAGGATCACCAAGTCTCCAACAGCATGCAGACGGCATCCTTCTGAAACTGGGACATGACGGCGTCGCCCGCGTCGGCATAGGTTGGTAAGTAACTGTTGAGCCTTCACCATGCCACCAGTTTAACCTTGGTTGATAAATTATTATCTCACAAGCTATGAAAATTTTGTGTAGATGCATGTTGAGTATGAGATGCTGGTGATGGCCGAGGTTAAGCACTCAGCACCTTGGCCCGAAATGGTAAAATATCATATAATAGTAAATTTGCACTTTGAGTACCTCAGAATTTATAATTTAATTTTGATCTCTCATAAAAAAATTTCTGATTACTCCCCTAGAGTATAATGGTCATTCGCCACTATCACGATGCTGCCAAAAATTTATAATTTCTTTTTTTTTTAATATATAATTTTTCTATATTTTTATCTTTTATGATAAATTTATAATAAATTTAAATATTTTTTAAGACTTTTAGATATTTTTAAATTTTTTTCTATTTTTTAAATCAATTTCTATATATATTTTTATCTTTTATAATAATTTATAATAAAATTTAATAATTTTTTTATTTTAATTTTTTTTAATTTTTTAATTTTTTAATTTTTTTCTGTATTTTCTATGTTTTAAAATAAATTTTAGTAAATTTTTATATTTTTATAAAATTTAAAATTTTTCTATACGTTTTCATAAATTTTAATATCTTTCTATATTTTATTTTTTCAAATAATATTTCTGTACTTTGTAAATTGTAATATATGAATCCAAACCCTTGTAATATTTTGATCTTTGTGGCTCAGTTTGGTCCATTTCATATTTTCTCATTAATGAAGCAAATCTTAAACCCTATCGAAATGGAGATAAAAAAGCCCATATCTCAAGTATTTTCTTTTGTCAGATTGTGTTGTCTGAAATTGGGCCTTAGGAGCCTGTTGTTTTGTTGCCTAAAGTTATGAGATCAAAATTTTACTTATTTGACAACTAATCTTGGAGATGGATAGTTTGACAGCTGTTAGTCTTATTGGTCAAAGGAATCCAGAGTCTTCTTCAGATGTCGTGATCCGTACAATACACCAAATATTGCAGAGAGGATGGATTGTTCGTCTAGAGCATGTTTATTGGGAGGCAAATGACGTAGCCGATCCATTGTCTAATACTGCGGAAACAAAGGAGCTTGAATATCATTTCTTCAATGAACCTCTAGAAAAAGTCAAGTCAGATTTATATGCTGACAGCGTCGGAATCACCTACACAAGGATAATTAGGCAATAGCGATTATTGTTTTCCTCTATTATGTATAAAAAAATTTATATACGAAAATACAATTTTTTTTTATTAATATTGTTTACATAAGAATTGGGTTTCGGTAACAGTTCATACCGGTTGTGCCGAAAGTCGTAGAATTGGGTTATTTATAGGCTCCTCCTCAGGGTTCTCGAGTCTTTATTTAAAGGTCCCTTTTTTTTCTTCTATTGGGTTGATGAGTTTATAGTGAACCTTGTACACGTTTTCATACTCCATTTGAAGTAGGTTTTAATGTCACCATATGACGTCCACAGCAAAGGCTTTCCAATGGGCGAGCCATTTTTACTTATGGTCAAAGTTATTACCTAACAGATATTTTATGATGTGTAACTTTTTTATAGTAAACGACAATGAAATAGAAACCATTATAAAAAGGTACGGCTTCTGACGGGAAAATTAAGCAAATATGTCTATTTAAAATGAAAATTAGGGAATTGGGTCGATTTTAAGAAATTTAAGGAAGTAGATCATTTGGGAGTATCAGTATATAAGTGGTGAAAGTACGTGTTATTGGATGTGTTTTCGTTTCTGTGACGGGCCTACAAGGCGTGCTTTTGCCTTGTAGGCCTGCCATGTAAGCATCTGTCAAGTAGGTAACATTAAGTTTAATTAGGGCCGTTAGATAAAAAAAAAAGAAGGAAAACATACGACCGTCATATTGAAATTTGAAAAATCAAGAAAATTTTAATAATTTTAATCCTAAGAACCCTGAGATAACTTGTTAGTTTTAAGATTTTCTTAAATTCGTCTCGTCTCTTCCATCATATGGCAGAGTCTTCATGTAAAATAGATGTTGGGAATTCTAGGCTGAATTTTTCAAAAAAAAAACGCTTCTTGTTGGAAACATATTTTCTTATTTGTGTAGTCATTCCGATCTTTTCTAACATTTTGAAAAATGTTTCATATTATGTGGTAGAGTTTTCCTATAAAATGAAGATGATATGGCAAGGGTTCCAGGTTAAATTTCAAGCAAAAGATTTGCATGTTGAGAAGAAGGCTGTTGATATTAAATATTTGAAATTATTTTTTTAAATTTGCTCGAACAAAGGTCATATTTGTTGTGGCGAAAGTTGGAAAATCAGCCTAACAAACTAAATTAGTTCAAGTAAGTAAATAATTATTTGTCGTTGTTATCTTGTTTGAATTTGGTTAATAACTACTTATTTTTTCTATTATATTATCATTTTTATTTTTTATTAAATATGTGAAACGTTTTTTTTTTTTGCAAAGATGAGTAAAAAATTAAAATCGTCATTTATTACAACAATCAAACTTTTTACATTGACATTGAAGTCATTTTTGTACTTGCCCAATCTACAGATTTAGCTTTCAACAAAAGCATCAAACTAAACAAACTTCTGCCAATAATTAAAAGAAAAGCCTCGGATTCAAGCTAGAGGAGAATTTCAAGCTTGAAATATAGATACCTATCGTCAATGAACCTTGTATGATATGATACATTTAAGCTAAATGGCAACACGGATGTCGAGTTAATGCTTAATGCACATTGCTCAATTGGGAAAGTTGTAGTAAAGTTATATGCCCAATTTGTCGATGTAGAGGAAGGTGGTCCGAGTTCGTCAACAATTCCAATTAATATGCTTAAGGTTTTGGCTAGGAATAAGAAGCAAAAAATCCAACAACATGGTTGTGCAATGGTTTCACAGCATTGTTGAAAAGCTCGTATTAGGGAATGCCAGAATCATCAATGGGAAGACATTCCTCGGTTGAAGCCTTCGATTGCAACTTTGGCATACCATCAAAGTTAGTTGTAACCCGAACACGAAGATCCCAACACGACATACTATGAGCACCTTTGATTTCAACATCAATATGTTGACGTCCTATGTTGGAAACCCTTATGCAGGTGAGCCATAAAGTTATACGAGAGGACAGTCTGTAAGTAATGTTGGTTTTAACCGAGGGTTGTCGAAAACATATGATGTTTTCCTTACCATTTGCATCAGTGAAGGGACATCTATTTTGGTACATTATAACAAAGAGGAAGTAAAAGTGATAAAAGTGATAATGATCTAATCTAGGACTCTAACTATGATGATTCAAAAATTACATTATTTTTGAACTAGAGACTGTTCTTACTAAACCATATATTACAGCGTACGAACCTCTACCTCACATGCTTATTGTTGACATTGATGCTCAACATAAGGTAGAATTTTTAGAATTGTTTCATAGAAGATTGGACCGTACAAGTTTTTCTACAAATTTTGGTAATTTACAAGTTGGAACAAAGTTTTCCTCCAAATATATTATTGTTGCAGTAAAGCGATATAATATAAAGTATGAAGTCAATTTTCATGTTAAAAATTGTGAGCAGGAAAATATTAGATGAAGTGCACAAAGCGTAACAATAGATGTTTTTAGAAAATCATGGCATCGATGAAGAAGACGAGACCATAAATGGTAAATAAATATGACACTCCATATATTTGTGTTGTTGGAGGTATGTCATGGGATCATTCGAGATTAGATTTTGACATTATCTTTTATATTGTCTTACCTTTGGTGAAAGCAAATTCTAGAATTCTCATTTTGGTTTTGGTTGCTAATATTTGCATTGAGTATTATTACATTGTGTCTTACTACAAATCATGAGTTGCAAAACAGAAGACAATGAAAAAATGCACAACAAGTGGAACAAATCATATAATAATCTGTGGCAATGGTTGAGCATACTGAACTAATATGCCCTAAGTATTGTATTCGATTTGCAAATAAAGCCTAATTTCATGGAGATCGAATTATCTAAGGCAAAAGAACTTTCAATCATCTTTTTTGGACATTCAAGCCATGCATTGATGCATTCTGATATTGTAAGTCACTTGCCTAAATTAATGTTACATTCATGTACGAGAGATATGAGCATCGCTTGTTGTCGGTCGGTGCACAGGATGATAATTGGAACATTATACCAATAACATTTGCAATTGTTGAATGAGAAACTGTGAATGTCTGGGACTTCTTCTTGACTAACTTGAGAAGACATGTCGTGTTGCAACTTGAGATATGCATCATTTCTGATAAGGCACCCGAAGTGCAGGTTGTGATTGATTGAAATAGAAGCCTTTGGGATCATACACACTATAGATATTGCATACGACATATTGGGGCCAATTACATAGGTCAATTCCACAATGATGGGGAGCACTGACATGTTAACACGAGTACATAGTAAATGTTATTTTCTATATAATTCTTTAAAATATACATGATTTTAATTTATGGATATACTTTTTATTTACTTCGACAGGGTATGAGCTCGTACAACATTGATTCTATGGCTTGATTACGATCTCCCATTAGGAAGTCAATGTAGTAACAAATTTGATACCAATTTTATAATAGGCAAAGACATGTCCCAATATGTTTCAATCTTCATTGGTGGAACTCATGTTTCAGAACATTGAAAATATGCTTAAGTCTATACATACTGTCAACATATTCCATGTAAGCAAAAACACATGCTGCAACTAAATCTCATAATCGACCACCTTTGAAGAATATCTACATAGTATTGCACGACAATGGGATCTATATGTTGCCCAAAAAGACTCATACACCTAACCATCATTGATTTTTCTTTTGTACAATTAGCATCCGTAGCCCGTGTCAGTTTCTCACAAAATACGCGTCCTGCATATTCATCATTGCAACTTGTTTTCTTCCCATCTTTACAAACAATCTCCTTGACCGATACATTGTCAGCATAAGGATCACTATATTTAGAAACATGGTCATTCTCATGTGCAACATTCTCAGTTGTCCAACCCATAATGTTGAGTACCAGATGTCTTGCACTATTTGCTCACAAACCAAATGTCGGTAACCTATGTGCCAAAGGTTGCACGTCCTTAACCAATTATGAACCGAGTGCCTTGTACTAATATGTATTTTCAGGAAGATGAGGATGGTTTAATAGACTCACATGGATCCATCATTTCGATAGTCGATGGACTAAATTAAAAAAACAAATAAAACAAGATGAAGTTTTTTAAAGCCGATTTGCAGTCATCAATCAAATAGTCCTTTTTTTTTAATTGAATTAAAAAAATAAAAATAAAAAACCGAAATCGATTTGCTTAAAATTAATTTTCTGTGGTCACGACTCACATTACCTTACATCATACCATATTCATCCATCACTCCTTTTTATTGAATTAAAAATGAAAAAAAAAAGTCAAAATTAGTTTTTTAGTAAATTGATTTCTCTTTATGAGAAAATGTGTATCGATTTGGCAAATAATTAAAAAATTTGTATTAATTTAGTAATTTTACTGATTTGAAATTTTTATTACTGGGATAAAAAAAATCCCCTTCTAACGTATCTATTTTCCACGCAATAATTGTTTCTTTGCCTAAAGTAATGGCTACAAAAATTGGAAGATAAAAAAGATAAAATGTTCTTTTATCCATAAAAAAAAAAAAAAAAGCCCATAAAAAACAAAACACATTTGCCCTCAAAATATTTAGGGTAAATTATACCAAGGTCACTAAATTATTAGTAAGCTTATATTTTGATCACCCAACTTTAATAAGTTACAAAATGATCATCGAACTATTTGAAATATTTTCATTTGAGCCATTAAATTGTTAAAATAATTGTTGTAAAGCTTTTTTTGTCTGCACCAATTAAAAGCTCTCATTTCACTTATCTTTTACAATTTAGTTTTTTTCCCTAAAACAAACCAAAATCCAAACAATTTTCTTCTCTGATCTCCAACATTGTTCATTAGATTGACTTGAATCTTAAGTATGTTTTTTTACTCGTCAATTGTACTAATCCACTATACTAATTGTTGAATTGTTACTTAGAGCTTACTAGCTAAACTTTAAAAAAAAACTTAATAGCCGATAACTTAAATACAAAATTTTAAAATAAATGACTAAAATATAAATATATTAATAGGTTAGTGAGGTTAGATGTAATTTATCCGAAGATTATGAAAATTTCTGTCTAAGCAAACAGAGCCTCAAATAAAAACCTCAAAAATATAAAAGCGAAAAAGAAAAAATGTAAAAAAACTTCCCTCCGTAGGAAACTAGACAAACCCGACCCAATTCACCACCAATCACCAGTTTCAGATTCGCCACTCACTTCGGGATTTCCGTTCCCTTTTCATTTCAATCAAAAGTCACTCTTACTCAGAATCAGCCATCGTCTTTTCCTTTACTTGATTTTCAGCTTTTTTCCTTCCATTTTCTCTCAATCCAAACAATGGAGAGCTTAGCCCTTCAAGCTTTCTCCACTGTTACCACCACTCCCTTCTCGCTTTCCTCCCGGTCTTCGCTTCACCTCCGGTCTAGACCCATTACGAAAATTTCCCAGCCATCCGTTTTCCCTTCATCTTCAATCTCCACCCTTCGATCTCCGCTCAAGCCTCTCTTATTACTTCCCGAACGACCCAAGCCCCTCATTTCACCTATCCGGGCCGTTTCTCGAAACGACAGCACCCCACCTACTGAAACGACCACCTTTCCTCCTCCTCAAGGAGCCAAACTCTTCCCTTTGTTTCTCTCAGTTTCCATTGGTCTAATTGTTCGTTTTCTCGTTCCCAAACCGGTCGAAGTAACCCCACAAGCCTGGCAACTTTTGGCCATCTTTTTATCCACAATCGCCGGTCTAGTCTTAAGCCCTTTACCCGTTGGAGCATGGGCTTTTATAGGTCTCACAACTTCCATCGTCACCAAAACGCTGTCGTTTGCGTCCGCCTTCAGTGCTTTCACCAATGAAGTCATTTGGTTGATTGTCATTTCCTTCTTTTTCGCTCGTGGATTCGTGAAAACGGGGCTTGGGGACAGAATCGCTACTTATTTCGTCAAATGGTTGGGCAAAAGCACGTTGGGGTTGTCTTATGGACTGACTTTGAGTGAGGCCTTGATTGCGCCGGCGATGCCTAGTACTACTGCTAGAGCTGGTGGGGTTTTCTTGCCCATTATTAAGTCCTTGTCTTTGTCTGCTGGAAGTCGGCCTGGAGATTCGTCATCTAAGAAGCTTGGGAGTTATCTAATTCAATCGCAGTTTCAGGTTTGCCTTAATTTCTAGTTTATTACTGATGATCATCTACTTAGTTTAATTTCTTATAATATTAGTTTGAATTTATGGGTGGGAATAATTAATATTTAATTTGTATACTGTTAGATTATGGAATTAGACTTAGTTTACTCTGTTAGATTAATCTGGATTCTGGGTTTTAATATAGCTAGACTCTTGCATTCCTCTGTCCCATTTGAACTAGAGAATACCCTTTACTTTGTTTATTTTGTTTATATTGTTAGCTTAGATTCATGGGTGGGAAACTGGGAATAATTAATTTTATACTGTTAGGTCCTGGAAATAGGCTTTTGTTACTCTGTTAGAGTAATCTGGATTCTGGGTTTTCATATGGTTAGGCTTTTTGATTTGTATGTCTCATTTGAACTTGTGATTATCTTTGTTCCTAGTTGTATTAGTAGTTTTGGGTCTTTGACTTATGCGGTACTCGTGGTTGTCTATGACAGTCTGCTGGCAACTCCAGTGCTCTTTTCTTGACTGCTGCAGCTCAGAATTTGCTATGCCTCAAATTAGCAGAGGAGCTCGGGATTGTCATTTCAAGTCCTTGGGTTTCGTGGTTCAAGGTGGCTAGTTTACCAGCACTTGTTTCTCTACTGCTTACTCCATTGATTTTATACAAGCTTTATCCTCCCGAAACCAAAGACACACCGGATGCCCCTGCAATGGCAGCAAAGAAACTAGAGAACATGGGTCCTGTCACTAGAAATGAATGGATCATGGTTGGAACAATGCTTCTTGCAGTTGCTCTATGGGTCTGTGGGTAAGTCATATGTGGCAGTTCATCATACCAATTCACCTTTCTTTCCATTTGAGCTGAGAATTTGATGTCTTTGCATCCTATGTTTGTGTGTACATGAAATATATGTTTGTATAAAAATGGAATAAGTATATCTTGATTAACTACCTTGTTTGCTTTCCTGTTAAGCTGTGCTCAGCGAGGATACCATCTACTATTACTTATGATGCTTATTTTTAAAAAAGAATGTGATTATAGAGGAAGTTGTAGATGCATCTATGAAATTAAACTCCAATCAGTTGTGTACTCCAATGTTAAGGAAATGATTTATTTCTAGAAATGAGTTTGAAATATTGAAGCATGATTGCCCTCCTATAGTTCAAGGCAATAAAAATGTTTCTTAGTAGTGACTTGCATGCACGTGTGCACTAACTATTTTTCTTATCATTTATGGTCAATGTCCATGCATACTCATAGGCAGCGAATTTGTAGCTATGAATTTTGTGGTTTGATGTTTGTTTCAGAATATGTAAATTACAATTTCCTGATTTGTCGATATTTCCTGAACCATGTGCAGTGAGAGTCTTGGTATACCAAGTGCTGTGGCTGCAATGATTGGTTTGTCAATACTCCTTTTGTTAGGCGTGCTCGACTGGAATGATTGCTTAAGCGAAAAATCAGCATGGGATACATTGGCTTGGTTTGCTGTTTTGGTAGGCATGGCAGGCCAATTGACAAACCTTGGGATAGTGAGCTGGATGTCTGGTTGTGTAGCTAAGGTCCTTCAATCTCTCTCATTGAGCTGGCCAGCTGCATTTGGTGTTCTTCAGGCATCATACTTTTTCATCCACTACCTATTTGCAAGTCAAACTGGTCATGTAGGTGCATTATACTCCGCTTTTCTTGCCATGCATTTGGCAGCTGGAGTACCTGGCATGTTAGCAGCACTGGCTCTTGCTTACAACACCAATCTTTTTGGTGCCCTAACACATTATAGCAGTGGTCAGGCAGCTGTCTACTATGGAGGTGTGTCTCTTTTTTCCTCTCTTTTTACACATGCATATGAGTACCGTGCCTTTGCACAAACAAGGCCTACTTTTGTCCACTTGGATGTTGCACCGGGAACTGATGAATTCATTTGTTTTTGTTGACAGCCGGATACGTAGACCTTCCCGAGGTATTCAAAATGGGATTTATAATGGCTTCCATTAATGCCATCATCTGGGGTGTTGTTGGAAAATTCTGGTGGAAATTTTTGGGCCTCTACTGATTGAAACTTACTCCTTCAATGTCATTCTTCACTGTCGTAAGAAGTAATATTTTTTGGGAACACAATTGAGCTCAAATTGAATTTACTTCCATAGAAAATTTTCATAGTTACAACTTCGCCTAATTTTTTGACTGCTCTATTTTCAACTGTTTGTTAACATTTCAGCAGGTTTATATTGCTTATTCAATTCAGTCCATAACTGTTGTCCTCCCATATCTTGTGTGTTTATGTTTTTACTGGAGATTGAGACCTGTTCTCTCATGATATTTTAGTGGCCTTGTAGCATTAGCCCCCAATCCATATGTAATAAAAGGAAAGGACTGTTCACATGACTATGAAGTTTTCTTTTTTTTGGGATCCATGAGACCAACTCCTTGGGTTTCTGAAATAGTGTAAAAAGATAAAAGAAGTGCTTCGAATAATTGCTATTTGAGTCGGACTTGTTTTCAGTTGAATTGGAAGACTGAAAATTTGAGATTTCACTTAAAAATAATTTTTAACAGAAATATTAGGGTTTTCATTATATTTTGTAAGGAACAAAACCATTTCTTCAATTTTTCAGGAGATGACCTATTATAATTCTTTTTTGTTTTTTATTGTGACCACTTAGAGATAACTAATACTGTCGATCTCTATTAGGGTGAGCATTTGATTGAATCGAATGAAAAAAATTTTGAGTTAATCAAATTGACAAGTTCTATTTTATCATTTTAATTTAAATTGAAATTTTTTCGAATCGGGTCGAGTAAAATGAAATTCGAGTCGAGATGAATTGAGTGAAGTTATTTGAGTCAAATTAAAATATTGTTTACAATATAATTAATTTCATGTCAGGGCACTTAAATTTGAAACCATTATTTAAAATTTTTTTCAAAGCAAAATAAGAAAAAAGAATATTTAGTATCATAAACTTGAACCGTTATATAGGTCTCAAAATTATTATTTTAGAATATTTTTAAAATTTTAACTTTATTTATATATTCTTTAATTTTTTTAAAATTTTTTGTATTTTTTTTTAAAAAATAAAAATTTGGAGATTTTATAAATGTTTTGAATTTTTTTAAAAAAAATTTGTTGAGAGAGACTAATTAACTCATTTTCAAAATTGACAAGGACCAAAAATATATTTATACTAATATGTTATTTGAGTTATTTGAATTGTAAATATTCAAGTTGACTAGAAAAAAATTAAATAACTCAATTTGATTAACTCGAAAAAATTTTCGAATCGAATCAAATTTTGGTTAGCCCTGATCACCACATCTACCTTTTATCAATGGTTGGTGAGGTGGTAGAAATAGTATAAGTTATATTACACATGACAATGAGGATAGATTGTATCCAAACTTATAATTTATGAAGAAATGAACCCAAATGATAGATGATGTAAACATACCTATTTCACCTATTCATCAATGATGTAAATAGTTTTACGAAAAGAATATAATTGTAAAAATTCATTATAATTAATCATTTATTAAATTTTCTTCATCTCTCGCAATATTTTTTCCCTCCTCTTTTTATCACAAATACCGAAAATTCAACCACCAAAAACACCCACACCTACATCAGCCACCAACATTAACCAAACCACCGTCACTCCCCATCAATCATCCCTCTGTTCCTCCCACTTCCTATGTTGTCAATCACCTCACACAAACTGGTTCGTATATTTCTATTAACATGGGGTCCCAGTTACCCATTAAGTTGATAGGTAGTGCCAACTGCCTTGTTGAAAAGCCCAAAGTGATTTTACTCTTCCTCGGTTACGATTTATTCTCTTACATTGAAGGGATTCTACCATGTCCTCAACTAACCGATCCAGAGTATCAATCTTGGCTGTGGCAAGACAGTCTAGTCTATCATGCTATCATGGCATCTGTGGATTCAACGATTGTCACTATCATAGCCACGTCAAAAACTGCTCATTGAGTCTCGGGTATATAATTTGCATGAGATTCTCAAACAAAATCTTAAAGGTACCAAAACTATCACTCACTATCTTAATGAGTTACGCACGATTGTTGATGAGTTAATTATATAAATTATCTTTTGCAATTTGAATATGACCCCATAAGTATTAGCAGTCGAGAAACAATCATCTTTTTTGAATAATTTCATGAAATTTTTTTTATTCATGAACTTTTTCTTTGACATTAAACAACAAAGCATGAAAAACAAACCATTATTGTTCAATTCACTCAACGCTCTAATTAGGGAAGTTGACAGATCACTTCTATCTTATGACTTTCACTCAAGCGCCAAGAGCTTGGTATACAAAATTTTACTATTTTCTTCTATCTTATGGCTTTCACAATGCTCAGTCAGATACTTGTCTTTTTACTCTTCAAGGGGCAAATTATGTTGTTTATATATTGAAATTCGTTCCAGTCTAAAATATATCCAAATTCGATCTATTGTAAGCCTATTTTTCATGTTTTTCATTTGTGCTTTAGACACAAGCTTTAGCCCAATTTTAATTTTAGCTTGCCATACTTTCTCAAATATCATAGCCCAACTTGTATATATATTATATATTTGCTTTCTCAATTAATGCATGGCAATGGTGCATGTTAGGTTTTGGGGCTCCATGCAAGATTTGCAATGAAGTACATGGCAAAGAGAATGGGAAAACAAAGAAAAGTACAAAAGTTTAAAGGCACAATAATTTTATTCACTAACTTTACAAAAAAGTCATGATATTGAGATTTGAACTCTAAATATTTTGGATGCCATTTTCAAAAGGTGATTTGGATGTACCAACCGAGCTAATCCTTGGGTTCATAATGCAAAGAAGCATTGCATATCTATTGACAAGCTTGAGAAACTAGATTTGGCAGTCTTTTTTTATGCAACTCCTCTGCTATTCCCATGGTTGTTTCTTGTTTTAGTTTTAAGTCTTTACTAATGTTTCAAGGAGTTTATTAACGAATGGAAGCTTGTAAAACAGGCTATTAAAGTTCTCATATGCTTCTAATTTAGGTAAGATATTTACTTTAAGAGCAATTGTCTGGAACTTTTGCTGCTGCAAGCCTTCAACTTCAGTTGGCCTGCAAGTCGAAGAACACATTTTCCTATTGCACCAGCCATGTACTAAATTCGCTTTTTATTTTCAACCAAATATATATATATATATTCATTCAAAATTCCAGAAAATAACGCACCATAATTTTTTCTTTCTTCTTAGTTGACAACTTACGGATAACCAACACACTGTCCATCGTCATATGCCTTTAGCTAATGGTGGGTGGTAGAATAAGTAAAACATTTTTCAAAAGTAATTTTTATTTTTTTATAATTTTTATAATTTTATAATATCTGAATAATTTTTAAGTTTACAAAATTTAAAAATTAATTAAACTATTTATATTATCATATTTTTACTTCATCTGCGCCATCAATATAAATTTAACGCTTAATATAACATTTGGTATTTGAACTTGACAATTTTTCTTAATTTGATACTTAAACTTTTTTCGGTCCAATTTGACACTCAAATTTGACACTTTTTCTTTAAGTTGGTACTTAAACTTTTTGAGGTCCAGTTTAGTACATGAACTCGACTCTTTTTCCTAATTTGGTACCTAATATTTTTTTAATATTAATTCGTTAAGCATAGCTCAATACCTATTTTTAACATGAATTTTCTCTAAAATTGACTATTTTTGTAGCATAACAAAAAAATTTCAACACCGTTATTGTTTTGCGTAATTTTTATAATATTTAATAAATTTAAGTACCAAATTGAATCTAAAAAAAAGCTTAGGTACCAAATTAGGAAAACATGCCAAGTTCAGGTACCAAATTGGGTCCAAAAAAAGTTTAGGTACCAAATTAGGAAAAAATATCAAGTTCAGGTACCAAATTAGGTAAAAAAAAGTTTAAGTACCAAATTAGAAAAAAATGTCAAGTTTAGATACCAAATATTAATTTAAGATTTAATGGCAGTAAAAAATTAGATGAAAAATGACTCAACTTATTGTTGAATTATTTTGAATTTTGGTTATATTAAGCCTCCATACGACGGAAGTAAAAATAATAAGATTTAGGGTAAAATTAGATTAGATGATACTAATATGGCAAGGCATCAACCTATTGAAATGAAGGGCCAACCAGTGGTATTTGGTAATTCCAGCTCTATCACGCTCGTTGAAATATGTAGCTAAAACCCGCGTTTTCAGCATCACCTATAATACTTCAACCTGCTTTGATATGACAGAAGTAAAAATAATAAGATTTAGGGTAAAATTAGATTAGATAATACTAATATGGCAAGGCATCAACCTATTGAAATGAAGGGCCAACCAGCGGTATTTGGTAATTCCAGCTCTGTCACGCTCGTTGAAATATGTAGCTAAAACCCGCATTTTCAGCATCACCTATAATACTTCAACTTGCTTTGAATTGTGATCTTTAGGAGATCCTCAGCTAAACTTGGACATTTCATCAGTTTCATGCTTCACAGTAGGCTGCCACCCATGCTATTATACCAATATATATACATATATATCGAAGGGTTGTTATACCAATATATTACTCTAGTAAATAAAACAAAGTCATGGGGCTTTGCTCCCTTACAACGTTGATTGAGAATGTCAATAAGATTATTATTACGTTATAATCATAACTTTCCGTACTAAAGAAGCAACGGTGATGGATTGTTCAGGCTCCGAGAAAGTCATGGGGCTTTGTCCCCTTACAACGTTACACAGGTAAGACCCAAAGTGAAGGAAAAATATTAGTTGATTCAGTCATTTTAAGTGTCACAGAGTCGTGGACTAATAGCTACTTTAATTTCATTCAGAGCTCATGAAAACTAGTAACAACTCCTTCTTCATGGGCGTCCTAACTATGTCTTTGGTTTTCATTTTGTTGGCTGTCATGCTTCAGCAGATGATACAGGGATCTCAAGAACCAGCATGCCATATGAATGACTTAACGGCCCTCAAAGGTTTCACCAAATGTTTAGAACTGGATATTGGCGGGTGGAACTAGAGCAGCTCCAATTGCTGCTCATTTACAGGCATCATGTCGAAGATAAATAAGACTGTGGATGGGAGACGCTATGAGATCTGTTGAACAATTGATATTCAAGTAATATGTATCAGATGACGAATGGTTATATGAATTGGTTGTACAAAATGGTTGTGTGAAGTGTTTACAAGAATTAGTCATATGGAAATATATGTGCAAAATAGTTGTATGAAATAATTATGAAGTTTAATTTTGATCATACTCCTTCTTCATGAGAGTCCCAACTATGTCTTCGGTTTTCATTTTGTTGGCTGTCATGCTTCAGCAGATGATACAGGGATCTCAAGAACCAGCATGCCACATGAATGAATTAACGGCCCTCAAAGGTTTCACCAAATGTTTAGAACCTGGATATTGGCGGGTGGAATCGAGCGGCTCAATTGCTTTGCTCATTTACAGCATCACTTGTGACAATTCCTCTGTTATATATGGAAGAGTGGTCGGGTTAGAGCTTGGGAACAAAAGACTTACAGGCACAATATGTGAGAGTTTGGTGGGATTGGAGCAACTCAGAATCCTGAGCCTCTCGCTTAATTCTCTCCATGGTAAAATTCACGCCAACTTGTTTCGTTTTTTAACCTAGAAGTCCTTGACTTGAGTAACAATTATCTCGTCGGTCCACTTCCTTCAGTAATTCATTTACCATCAATTAAGTATTTGGATCTCTTAAAGAATTATTTCTCTAGCTTCATCAACATGCAATTCTACACAAGTTCATCTCATATCCAATATCTTGATCTTGCACATAACTTCTTCTGGAGAAGGTTCAATATATTTGGAGAATTGTACTTCATTGCGGTATGTTTTCCTTAATGGAAATGGTCCATCAGAACTTTCCTGAGAATTTGTTCCGCCACAACATCTCCGAAGTTCTGCACCTTCAACAAAATCGGTTTTGGGGCCTCTGAGTTACTGATGGGAACCTTTCTAACCTTGTTGAATTGGATATCTCCTTGAATGACTTTAGTGGAAGTCTTCTAGACATTTTTGGGAGACCGAGAAAGCTAGAATCCTTCTCTCGCCACTCAAATAGATTAATCGGATTATTGCCTACTTCTTTGGTGAATTCGGCTTCACTTTTGAGGATTGATCTGCACAACAACAGTCTTGACGGTCCGATCAAAATAAATTATTCTGCAATGGCCCAAGTCACCTCACTTCATCTCGCTTCTAACAATTTCCAAGGGCGCCTCTGCTAGTCTATCCTCTTGCCGAGCTTGAGAGCTCTGGATCTTGCACGCAACAAACTCGGTGGTGTAGTTCCATTCGAGTTTAGAAATATGCACGCACTGGAATCCCTCTCTCTCGGAAACACCAGCATCAATAATATATCCACAGCACTTGAGATACTACAACACTGCAAAAATTTGACAATATTGGTCTTTGGTTTGAACTTTTACCAGGAAGAAATGCCTAGCAATGTGAATCTGCAATTCACGAGTCTTAAGGCACTTATTATTCCATTTTGTCACCTGAGAGGTTCTCTTCCAATTTGGTTGAGTAGTTCTAAAATGTTGCAATTGCTGGATCTGTCATGGAATTCATTGGGAGGTTCCCTTCCTTCTTGGATAGGCAAGTTCGAATATCTCTTTTACTTGGACTTGTCTAACAATTTCTTTTTCGGAGAGATACCAGAAAGTTTAACTGGACTAGAAAACCTTGTCCACAAAACTGCTCTACTAAAAGAATCATCTGAACACTTCTCACTGGTAAAAGGAAAAGAGCAAGGTAGGCCACGTTTGGCATACAATGATGTATGGAGCTTCCCGCCGACTATTGATTTAAGTCATGACATGTTTAGTGGACCAATCTGGCCAAGTTTTAGGAACTTGAAGAACCTTTATGATTTGAGTTTGGAAGAGAACAACCTTTCAGGAAGCATTCCAGATAGTATATTAGGGATGACAAGCTTGGAAGTATTGGATTTGTCTCGTAACAATCTCTCTGGCGAAATACCTCATTCTCTAACACGTCTCAGATTTTTATCTGTATTCAACGTATCATGCAATAGGCTTTACGGGGATACACCTTCAGGGGGTCAATTCATGACATTCCCTGAATCAAGCTTTACGGGAACCATGCTCTTTGCCCTAGACTACTGGCACCATGTCAAAGAAAATAGATTCCTCCATTTGTGTCCTCTGGTAAAAAGATGAAGATTATGGATTGGAACTTTGGAATTGGAGCTGCAACTGGTTTTCTTCTCACTGTCTTCTTTTGCTTCAAGTCAGGCTGGGTTCTTCCTAAAGGAACTTTCCTATTGCATCAGCCAAGGTATTTTTGAACTCTGCCAAATCATCATACCCAACTATTAGAACTCCTACAAAAAAATAAGAAACAAAATGTGTGGAACCTCTTTTACATACTAAAACATTTAAGACATAGCTTAAGCTTTGCACTATGTTAAAACAATGGAGAAACAATTGACCATATTTTTCTGCAAAGGTACAGGAAGTAAGCCTTGTCGACCATGATAGCAAAATGAAAAAGATACTGAAACTCAAATTTCTCGTCCCTTGCATTAGAATAATAAAGTAGGAACAAGCCTCCAAAGGCATACCAAGATTCAGCAGTGTTTTAGAAATTACTAACAAATCCTTTTAAATTTGGGTGAGATAGTCATGGAAGATTCAATGCACAAAATGACTGTTACCGCATCTAATCTAGTGGTGATGTCAATTTCTGAGCATAAGCACAGCATGTCTGCAACATCAATAGCACCAAAACCAGCTTTGGTGATTGGAATTGGATGTCGAAGTAACCCCACAAGCCTGGCAACTCCTTGCCATCTTTTTATCTTAAGCCCTTTACTCGTCGGGGTTTGGGCTTTTATAGGTCTCACTACTTCCATCATCACCAGAACGCTACCTTAAGCTACTCAATTCGTCGAACGTTTGGGCAAAAGCATGTTGGGGTTATCTTACGGGCTGAGGCGGAGATGCGTAGTACCACTACTATGTTAGTACAAATCTCCGATGAGAAAAATCTCGAACACACGAACAAAACTCGAACAGAAGAAGAAATAGGACAAGGCTCTAAGGCATGTATAAAGCCACTATCTTTAAGGTTATATTCGCCCCCACCTATCTTCAGTATGCAAACGAGTTTCAAGCAAATTAACCTCGAGGATACAATGAAGCTAATGGCTATTTGCGTTTTACACTGACGAGAATAGCCCACTGCACCTGAGCAATGTATGACAAGGAACTCAATTTCTATAAAGGATTTCTGCAGTAATACTTTATAGAATAATCTAATATATTAGAAAATGAAGAAAAGAAAGAAAAAATATTAAAATTTGTTGGTATGATTTCCAAATGAAATCTCATTCCTATATATAGAAATTTTCATGTTTCTTCATAGAGATATCTTTCATCAATAGGTGTCTTTCTGAATAATAATGTCTTTAAAATAAACACATAATTATTCATTTAATTATAACTATTCAAATAAAATTATTTAAATAGTTATAATTCTTTTTCAAAAAATCAAACAATATAATCTTTTGATTAATTACACTCATTCATTTATAGTTATTGGAACACTATAAATATTTGAAAATGTTCCAACAATCTCTCCCAATTTTCAAAATATTTTAGATTTTGATATTCTTGAAAATCAATTTGCATAAATGAAGGTATCTTACGATTGAACCTTTACTTAGTGAAAACATGTTAAAGTTAATCAAAATTGCATGGTAGACTAAGCTTTGAACCAACTATTTCATTTGATTAACCGAACACATCTCACATAATGATTTCAACATCGGTCAATGCATAGTATCTAGGGACACTATTATGGCCATGTGTCTGTGTCCTCTTTTCATGAGTGTTGTCAAAACCAAGCCCTTGAGCTCCTAGAAGCGGCCATACTTCCACTCACATAGGTAGATCCCATCAAGAGTATTCCCGTAATTATAACACTCTAACATATTTATGTTATGGGTCCATTAAGAGTACATTACTCATCCTTCCCTTATCATTGCGGGTACCTATCACTTTAATCTAAGGATGGATTTATTTACAGTGCTAACAGTCACATACTAATGATGTACTTTGTCTCATTGAACTCAAGACTTGACGTTAAACCAAGCATTGAGTCGAGTTTCCATCATGGGTGACTCTAATTAATGGGCTTGAGTTCCATCCCTTTTGAGGTCCTTTTTATTGTATCTCTAGCAAGACTTTTTGTCAAAGGATCCGCCAAATTTTCACTTGACCTCACATAATTAATAGTGATCAGTCTATCAGAAATTAATTGTCGGACATAACTATGTCTTAATCTAATGTGTCTAGACTTTCCATTATATACTTGGCTATATGTCTTTGCTAGAGTAGCCTTACTATCACAACGGATAGAAATAGGTGAAATTGGCTTAGGCCATAAAGGTACATCATAAAGAAAATTTCTTAACCATTCTACTTCTTTAGATGCAGTGGCTAATGCAATAAATTCTGCTGCCATGGTGGAATCGGTAATGCATGTTTGTTTCTTGAAACCCTAAGAAATGACTCATCCACCAATAATGAAAATTCATCCACTAGTAGATGCATGATCTTCCAAACTTGTAATCCAAATAGCATCCGAATACCCTTCTAAAACTGGAGGATATCCATTATAACACAATCTATAGTTAATAGTTTTTTTTAAGTACCTAAGTACTCTATTCAAAGCTTGCCAATGTAAGCTACTTGGATTACTTGTGTACCTACTCAATTTCCCAACAACATATGCAATATCTGGTCTTGTACAAGTCATTATGTACATAAGACAACCAATTAGACTTGCATATTTCAATTGATCAATTTTCCTACCAGCATTAGATACTAATTTTATTTGAGGATCCATGGGTGTAGCTATAGGTATACAGTTGAAAAGATCAAACTTTTTAAGCACTTTTTCAATGTAATGTGATTGTGATAAAGCTATAGTGCTTTCATTTCGGGTTATTTCAATCCCAAGAACAACATCTGCTACCCTCATATCTTTCATAGCAAAGTTGTTTGACAAGAATTTCTTTGTGTTTTCTATTTGTTCCAAATCCGTGCCAAAAATGAGCATGTCATCTACATATAAGTAAATTATGACACCTTTTCCATTTTCAAATTTGCTATATATACACTTATCAGATTCATTTATTTTATAGCCATTAGCTAAAACAACATTGTCAAACTTTTGGTGCCACTGTTTTGGTGCTTGTTTAAGTCCATATAAAGATTTAACAAGCTTACAAACCTTATGCTCTTATCCTGGAACAACAAATCCTTCTGGTTGTTCCATGTACACTTCCTCTTCCAATTCATCATTTAAAAATGCAGTTTTAACATCCATTTGGTGAACAATCAAATTATATATAGAGGCAAGTGATATTAAGAGTCTAATTGTAGCAATTCTTACTACTGGAGCATAGGTATCAAAGTAATCAATAGCTTGTTTTTGTGTAAAACCTTTGGCTACCAATCTTGCTTTAAACTTATCAATGGTTCCATCGACCTTTATTTTCTTTTTGAAGATCCATTTACAACCTATTGGTTTGGAACCCAGTGGAAGATCAACTAAGATCCAAGTTTGATTTCCCATTATTGAATCTATCTCATCATTTATTGCTTCTTTCTAAAAAGCAGAGTCTTGAGATTTAATTGCCTCTTCAAATGTAATAGGATTAGATTCTGTATTATAACAATAAGGTATCTTATTGCATATACTTTCACCTTTTCCTTCTACAAGAAATATAATGAAATCTGGTTCAAAATCTTTGACATTTTTAATCCTCTTACTTCTTCTTAATTCTTGACAAGATTCATCATTATTATCAATTTGTTCCAATGAAATCTCATTCTCATTTGAAGAATGAATCAATTGTTGTGGCTGTAATTGTCTTGATATAGAATTAAATCTATTTTCATCAAAAATAGCATCTCTTGATTTAATAACAATATTAATTGAAATTGAATCATTTGGTTCAATTACCATGAACCTATATGCCTTGCTATTATGTGCATACCTATAAATATGCATTCAATTCCTCTTTCACCTAACTTTTTACGTTTAGGTGTTAGAACTTTGACAATAGCTCTACAACCCCAAACCTTCAAATAATTAAGGTTTGGTTTCCTTTTCTTCCATTGTTCATAGGGGGTTATTTTAGTTTCCTTATTAGGAACTCTATTCAATATATGACAAGTCATGTTAGGATGAAACTTCTCTCTCAAAAACCTTGTCCAAGACCTGAATATGATAACATTGAATTTACCATTTCAGTCAAGACTCTATTTTTCCTTTCAGCTACACCATTTTGTTGTGGTGTGTAGGGGGCTGAAACTTGATGGATAATCCCAGTGGATTCAAAATAACTTGGATTATAGTATTCTCCACCTCTATTCGATCATAAGCACTTGATAAATGATTCACACTGAAGTTCAACTTCAGATTTATAAACTTTAAATTTATCAAGTGCTTCATCTTTTGAATACAATAAATATACATAACAATATCTAGAACAATCATCAATAAAAGTAACAAAATATTTCTTTCCACCTAATGTAGGAGTATTATGCATTTCACATAAATCATTATATATCAAATCAAGCAATTTTGTAGTTCTTTTAACCTTAGGGAAATGGTTTCTTCTAATTTTAGTCAACATACATGTATTGCATTTTCCAATAATATTATTAAAAATAGGAATTAAATCTAACTTATACATGTCATTCAATTTCCTATAATTCAAATGACCTAATCTATAATGCCATAAACAAAAAGACTTAACCATATAAGTAGAAATAATATTTTTATTCTTATTAATAATATTTAGTTTGAACATACTCTCATACATATACCCTTTCCCTACAAAAATTCCTCCCTTAGACAAAATAAACTTATCTGCCTCAAAAACAAGTTTGAAACCAAACTTATTTAACAGACTTCCAGACACTAAATTCTTTCTAACTTCTGGTACATAATATACATCATTTAAGGTTAAAACCTTTCCAGAAGTGAATTGTAGTTCAACAGACCCTTTGCCTTTGATTACTGCGGTGGAAAAATTTTCCATGTACAAGACATTGTCATTTTCACATTGTGTGAACTTTGTGAACATGCTTTTGTCTTTGCACACATGTTTGGTTGCTCCGGTATCAATCCACCATGTATTATCATCTTGAGCCATATTAATTTCAGATATCAATGCAATGAACTTTTCGTTATTATCAGCCTTAGAAGATGATTTCTTCTTTAAAAATCGACATTCATTCTTTAAATGTCCCGGCTTACTACAATGATAGCATGAGCCCTTTTGTTTCTTTTTGAACTTAGGTGCTTTATCAGTCTGTTTGAACTTTCTCTTGAATGGTTTAGTAGTCTGTACTTCATCCGTAACATGCACTTTGGCATTTTCAGAATTTAGATTCTGATCTTACTTTCGATATTCTTCTTCAATACGAAGATGATTTGCCAAATCCTCAAGAGATATTTCCTCTTTCTTATGTTTTAGACTTCTTTTAAAGTCTTTCCAAGATGGAGGAAGTTTGTCTATTATGGAAGATACAACAATCATTTCATTCATTTTCATATCATATTGCTTGAATTGATTCAGCATCTTTTCAATATCATAGAATTGTTCTATAACAGAACGACCATCAACCATTTGATAATTATTGAAACAACTGACAAGAAATTTCTTACTTGTAACATCCTCGGTCATGTATCTTGTCTCCAATTTGTCCCATAATTCTTTAGCGGGGACCTCATTTTGGTAGGTGTCAAACAAACCATCAGATAAACCATTCAATATGTAGCCCATGCACATGTAATCATCATTGTCCCATTTTTGTCTTTCTCGGGTTGCAGCAATAGATTCATTTTCAGTCTCGTCAGGTCTTGTAGTATCTAAAACATAAGCAATCTTCAAAGTTGATAATAGGAAGTGTATCTTTTTCTGCCATCGTCGAAAATTGCCACCATCAAACTGATCAAGTTTAACAAAATTGGAAGCCACTTCCCATAGTGTTCCACTTTCATGAGTTGTGGTAGTCATTATGAACTATAACCTTAAAATTGTTAATACAAATCTCTGGTGAGGAAAATTTCGAACACACGAACGGAACTCGAACTGAAGAAGAAATAGGAAAAGGCTCCAAGGCGTGTATAAAGCCACTATCTTTAAGGTTATATTCGCCCCCACCTATCTTTGGTGTGCAAACGAGTTTCAAGCAAATTAACCTCGAGGATACAATGAAGCCAATGGCTATTTGCGTTTTGCACTGACGAGAATAGCCCACTACACACTGAGCAATGTATGACAAGGAACTCAATTTCTATAAAGGATTTCTGCAGTAATACTTTATAGAATAATCTAATATATTAGAAAATAAAGGAAAGAAAAAAAGAATATTAGAATTTGTTGGTATGATTTCCAAATGAAATCTCATTCCTATTTATAGGAATTTTCATGTCTCTTCATAGAGACATCTTTCATCAATAGGTGTCTTTCTGAATAATAATGTCTTTAAAATAAACACATAATTATTCATTTAATTTTAACTATTCAAATAAAATTATTTAAATAGTTATAATTCTTTTCAAAAAATCAAACAATATAATCTTTTGATTAATTATACCGATTCATTTATAGTTATTGGAATACTATAAATATTTGAAAATGTTCCAACATACTAGAGCAGGTGGGGTTCTATTGCCCATCATCAAGTTCTCTTTGTCTGCTGGAGATTCTTCATGTAAGAAGCAATTGTAGGTTTGCCTTATAATTTCAATTTCTTTACATTTTTAGTTTGAATTTGGTGGTGTTGGATTTTTGAACAATTTATCCGGAGGAAGTATGAAGCTCAGCCAAAAACTTGAGCAACAACGTAAGTAATTCGGATAAAGAATGACAAAAACTATGATATTCAAGTATAAAGGTTTTTTGAGCAAACGAACAGCATCTGGCTTGAACTATGAAAGCAAAAATTGAGAGAGAATTTTTCTTAGAATGATTTGTATTGAAATTCATTGATGAAAAAAGATGGCATACTGCCAATACATATACTAGTCATAAGCTGGTCAACTTTAACATATTTACTATTTTTAGACTTACTTGCATCACTTGCACATTGCAACTTGCAAATCAACTTGCACAATTAGGTAAGTTGATCTATCAATCTTATCAGCACCCAATTACATTAAATACACTACCTACTTAGTTCTAATTTAACTAAGTTACAAAATATTACTTAAAGTAACAAAATGAAACTGAAATTGAACAGTAGCATCAACTTCAATAGTTGTATGTACTTTATCCGAAAATACCACAGTAGCTTGATCTTCATATTTCATCCACATAACTTAGACTGTATGTACTTCATCCGCATAACTTATGTTGAATGGTCTGTGTAGCGACGTAAAAATTTTAGCTTGGTCGCTAATTGGGGTGTTTGATTGAAAGTTTAAAGATCGAGGTTTGATTTTAAAAAAGAGGAGTCACCACCGATCTTTTTCTAGGTGTGATCGGACACCTAATAAATCATCTTTTTAGAAGGAAATTCATTTTTTAAATAAAAAGAAGGCCGAGTTTAGGTCTACGTAAAAAAAAACCAAAGTAAAGTTGCGTTCGGGAGTCGGTTACGTGCGAGGAAGGTATTAGCACCCTTGCGACGCCCAAAATTGGTATCTTTATTAAACATGTGTTGTCTCGATTTTCAAAAATACGAGTTCAATGTAACATTTAATCGTGATCTAATTGAAAAGATGAGAATTTTTTTAGTTTTTCAGTTTTTTAGAAGAGTGTTCCGTCTTTAACACGAGTCGATTGATGTTCACCCAACATAGCGATGAAATCGATGACTTAATGTTAAATCGGTACGTTGCCTTGCTTATTGAAATTTATTTAAATCATGAATGAGAATATTTTTTTTTCAAAAACAATAGAAACTTATAACAATGTTGTAATAAAATGTGATTTACGAATATATGAAGCGGATGATAAAATAATAACTATAAAATATTCACGAGGTATTTGATATTATACACGATAATAATAACATTAAACACGAAAGAAAACAATGGATTATATATATACATATGTTATATAATAATATGTAAGGTGACGGAAAATGTAATATTAAAAATACTAATAATACTACATCTACATAGGCGTATATATATATACATATATATATATGTATATATATTACATAATAATAGTATTAAAGTATGCATAATATATATAAAATGTAGTATTTAGAATACATACATAGTATAGTATTCAAAATATACACATAAGATAGTATAAAAACTAACTAATATAGTATAAACATATACATATATAAAAAATGTGTATACATAATATATAAAAGAAAATATATATGTGTAAATATAAGATCGTATAAAAATATATAATTATGATACCAAGGTATAAACATTATATATATATATGAAAACGTAATATAACATTAGAAATATACATAATATAGAATAAAATATATATATATATATATATATGTAGCACATGCTAAAGAATATTCACATAAGTACACATATATATGTACTAAAATACATATGTAATAATATCATTTAAAGAAATACATATTAGAAATGTCTATACATAACATGGGATTTAAAAATATATACACATAATTAATAATAATAAGTAAATATAATGAAAATAGTAAATATAAAAGTAAAAAGAGAAAATATAATATATAAACACAAATTAAATATAATGATGATACAAGGAAAATAAAATAATAATATGTTAGAAATAAATAACAAATATAATAATGTGAAATAGTAAAAAAGAAGTATGTTCATACGTATATAATAAAACATATATTAATAATGATAATAATACTAATTATACCAATACAATAAATAATAGTAAATATAATAATAAAAAATATCAGAATTAATTAATTTAATAGTAAAGGAATGAAAATAAACTAGAAGGACTAAAATTGAATAAAACCAAAGTTTTAGGGCTGATTTGAAATAAAAATAAAAGGAAAGGACGAAATTACAACATGCACGTAACCTGGAGGGACCCAAAGAGCAATTTTCAAAAACCTTTAAAACGATGCGCATCACGGAGGATCAATTTAGGAATCATAACAAACTTCAGGGCCAATTTGTAAATAAATATAAACATGATTTAAAACACCAAAAATGCGAAAGGACCGATTGCGCAAATAGCCCCTAAGGGCAAAAACACGCGGATCCTAGCCGGAGCGGGTCGGGTCGACCCGACCCGGGGCCAAAACGACGTTGTTTTTCGTTAAAACGGAGGGGGACCAAAACGTATCGTTTTGGTCCCTATAAAAGACAAAAAAATTTTAAAAAAAAATCATTTGAACGGGGAAAGAAGAAAAAAAAAAGGAGAAAAGAGGGAGAGGGGGAGGGAATCCAGCCGTGGGCTGGTCACCGTTCGGTCATCGGGCCGTCGTCGGTGGTGGCCGGAAAAGGTAAAATTATATTTTTTTTCGAATATATGTATGTATATATATATTGTTATATATGTTTAAGAGTATGATGAAGCAAAAAGAAAAAAATCGATTCGAAAAATAAACAATCACCTTGGTTTCTGATGTCTGATATTTTCGTTTGTTCGATTCTCTGATTTCGGGTGTTCGGATCACCGCTTTTGTATGTATTGAAATCTAACTTATGTATTGATTTCTTTCTGAATATTCGAAAAAAAATAAAAACACTAAGAAAGAAGGAACCCCCTGTTATGGTTCCCATTCGGTTTTTATATCTGATTTGTTACACTGTCTGTTTCTCTTTTTGGTTGCTATTACGTGCTCTGTTTGCTTTGCAGGTGGTGGGTGAACGGTGGATGTGACTACGGGGCAGGTGGCGCCATGAGATGGGGTTGCAGTGGGCAGGTGATGGCAGAGGCAAGTGGGAGCCGAAAATGGGGCTAGGGTTTCGGGTAGTTGGGGTTAATGATATTGGGCTTGCTGTATTGGGTTTGGTTTGTAATGGGTTGTGGGTATTTCAGTTGTATGTGGGTTAATTTAGATGGGTATTAGGTTGGAATGGGTTGTAGTGGGCCATTCGGGTTTGGGTTAGATATTTGGGTCTTGGGGTTTAATGTAAACGGGCTTATGTAACGTAAACAGGCCCAAAATTGGCCTACAACAGCTGCCCCTCTTTGCTCATTGTCGTGTAACGGGAATAGAGCAAAGACACAAAGAAAGGCCAATTTTGCCCAGGCTTGCTGAGTCTTGACTTCTTTGGTGCTCTTCTTGTTCAGATAGTCTCCTTCCAGTCCACTGTATCTTGTAGTTTTGGTTCAATCCACTGCATCTTCTGATATACGCCTTGTAGCTTCAATCTACTTCTATGTAGCTTCAAGGCTATGAGATTTGTGGCTTCGATCTGTTCTTCTATCACTTCAGTGAGATAAAGTTTTGGTCTTCTCTTCTGCCACTTCAGAAAGGCAAGATCTGATATCCTCGATCAGCTCTACTGCAACTTCAGGGAGACAAGACTTGCAACTTTGACCTGCTTCACTGCAACTTCAGGGAGACAAGATTGGTGTCTTCCATCAGCTCTAATCTTTATTCTTTACTCGGCCTGTGATCTTGAGCTCAACTCATTTCTCGCAATATGAATTGACTCTTTAAACAGACATTAAAAACAGAAATTGAAAATAGCTCAGCACGTGAGCCAATGCTCAACTCACCTCTCGCAATGTGAGTTGATTTTTTGGAAGAAATAGAAATTGAAAAACGGAATTTTGAAAATACCTCGGCATGTGGCCCGAGGTTCAACTCATCTCTCGCAATATGAGTTGATTTTTTTGAAAAACAGAAATTGAAAATACCTCAGCGTGCCTTAAGGCTCAACTCACCTCTTGCAATATGAGTTGATTTTTTTGAAAAATATAAATTGAAAAAAAAAACAGAAATTGAAAATACCTCAGCGTGTCCTGAGGCTCAACTCACCTCTCGCAATATGAGTTGATTTTTTTTTGAAAGATAGAAATTAAAAATACCTCAACGTGTCTTGAGGCTCAACTCACCTCTCACAATATGAGTTGATTTTTTTTTATAAAA
Source organism: Gossypium longicalyx (assembly GCA_025698465.1). Classification (NCBI taxonomy): domain Eukaryota; kingdom Viridiplantae; phylum Streptophyta; class Magnoliopsida; order Malvales; family Malvaceae; genus Gossypium; species Gossypium longicalyx. Next base: position 106,719,073 of record CM046997.1, on the reverse strand, counting down.
AAAAAACAGAAATTGAAATTACCTTAGCGTGCCCTGAGGTTCAACTCACCTCTCCCAATATGAGTTGATTTTGAAAAATCAGAAATAAAAACATCAGAATACCAAAACATGTCATCTAGTGGAACTCAGGTGTCTTTTCCTTTGATTCTGTACAACTATCATCACATCTTCTTACTCTACTGGAGTACCTGTGTGTGTGTCATGCATGACGTTATCATGATGTGCACATGTTTGTCTTAAATGCCTTTATGCCTACATGATTATGCTATGTGCCTTAGGCATGTTTGTCGTATGTCCCTCTCCGTCATGATTTTTAATGATCTGCGTTCATTGCTTTGACTCTTGACTTTCTCTTCAGGCCTTGTACCCGTCTTCAAGCTTCATGAATAATCTACGTTTCTCAGATATCACTCTTTTGCCCCTGGTTGAACTTTGTCCTTGCGTTGAGGCTCTTGTACTTATCAAATTCTTATCCGGGTAATGCTTAACATTTCTTTTGTTTAGAGTATGTCATTTCACTATTTATCATATAAATAAACCACATAATGAGATGCATGAAAATAGTTAGGTAGGGACAAAAGGAATAACTCACATTTATTTGTTTTAAATGTAGCAAACAAAGAAAGTTAACCAAGGATAGTGAAAAAATGTCATAAAGAGAAAAGGGATCGTATTCAATGGATACAAATGCTCTAGATATTCAACATATGAACTCATCCACGTTTCTTAATCAAGAATCTTTTCAAGCATGGCTTCTTGTGTAGAAGATTTCGAGCTTTCAGAAATGCTTCAAATACTGTAGTCTCGTTGTTTGACCCACCGTTCAACCTCCTTGCTCTTTAAGCCCGGGTTTGCTTTATTAGAATGCCCTTTCGGGTTTTCATTCTAATCTTTTGTGTTAATCAAGACACCCTTTTTGGGTTTTCACCTTGATCCTTTTTTTTAGGCGTAATATTTCTTCACAGCATCTGAGTTCACTGGATTCGGTAACACTTTCCCATCCATCTCAGTTAGAATCAAAGCTCCGCCCGAGAATGCCTTCTTCACGACGTATGGTCCTTCCCAATTTGGTGCCCATTTTCCTCGTAAGTCTTTTTGTATTGGGAGAATATTTCTTAGCACGAGTTCTCTTTCATGGAATTCTCTTGGCCGTACTTTCTTGTCATGGGCCGCGATCATTCTCTTCTGGTACATCTGTCCATGACAGATTGCCTTTAAGCATTTTTCTTCGATGAGGTTTAACTGGTCATATCGAGCTCGAACCCATTCTGCTTCCTCTAATTTCGACTCCATTAAGACTCGTAGAGAAGGGATCTCAACTTCGATAGGTAGCACAGCTTCCATTCCATAGACCAGAGAGAAATAAGTTGCTTCCGTAGATGTCCGCACAGATGTGCGATATGCATACAAAGCAAATGGTAGCTTCTCATGCCAGTCTTTATATGTCTCGGTCATTTTCCCAATAATTTTCTTAATATTCTTATTGGCCGCTTCAACAGCTCCGTTCATTTTCGGGCGATAGGGTGATGTTTTATGATGCTTTATTTGAAATTGCTCACACACTTCCTTCATCATCTTGTTGTTCAAATTCAAGGCGTTATCTGAAATGATTCTTTCAGGCAAACCATACCGACAAATGATTTCCTTTTTCAAAAATCTGCAAACTGCAGTCTTCGTTACATTAGCAAACGATGCGACTTCTATCTATTTTGTGAAGTAATCAATAACCACAAAAATTAATCGGTGTCCATTAGAAGCTTTTGGGAAAATTGACCCTATAACATCCATGCCCCACATAAAAAAAGGCCACGGAGAAGTCATGACATGAAGGGGCGAAGGGGCTACATGAATTTTATCGCCATAAATTTGATATTTGTGGCATTTTCTTGCAAAACTAATGCAGTCGCTTTCCATCGTCAACCAGTAGTAACCGAGTCTCATAATCTTCCTGGCCATAGTGAAACCATTAGCATGTGTCCCACAAACTCCTTCATGGATATCTTCAAGTATTTTTCTGGCTTCAACAGCATCTACACATCTCAAGAGTACCTGATCTTTTCCTCTTTTGTACAGAATGTCCCCATCAAGAACAAATCTCGCTGCCATTCTTCTGATTGTTTTTTTGTCGTTCTCATTTGCTTGTTCGGGATACCTTTGATTCTTGATATATTCTAAAACATCATGGAACCATGGTCGTCCATCTGGCTCTTTTTCAATACTGAAACAATGTGCAAGGATTTCATATATGCTCATTTGAAGGAGCATTATTTCTGTTTCTCTGTTTGTTTTGAACATTGAAGCCAAAGTGGCCAAGGCATCAGCCAATTGGTTTTCTTCTCGTGGCAAGTAATTAAAAGTTATTTCTTTGAATTCTTTAATCAGTCCTGCCACTAGATCGCTATATTTGACTAATTTCGAATCTCTCACTTCCCAATCTCCACGGATTTGGTATATCACCAATGCTGAGTCTAAAGTTTTGACGTCTCGTTCAATAGCTACACGAAGTCTCATGATACAGGCCTCATATTCTGCTATGTTATTGGTACAGAAGAAATTCAGCCTGGCAGTGAATGGGTAATGGTTCCCTTCTGGCGATACTAAGACTGCTCCGATTCCATGCCCCAATGCATTCGATGGACCATCAAAGCTCATCTTCCATAGCTTCTCTTTTGATGACTCAGATTCTTTTTCTGTAATGCACATTAAATCTTCGTCTGGGAAATCGAACCTCAAGGGCTCATACTCTTTTGTCGTTTGAGCCGCTAAGAAATCAGCTATTACACTTCCTTTTATCTACTTTTGACTCAAATAGGTAATGTCGTATTCCGATAGGAGAATCTGCCATCGTGCCATTCTTCCTGAGAGTGTAGGTGATTCCATCATGTACTTTATTGGGTCCAGCTTTGAAATTAACCATTTCGTATGATACAACATGTATTGCTTGAGTCTCCGAGCTACCCATACCAGAGCGCAACAGTATTTTTCAATGGACGAATACTTTGCCTCATATTCAGTGAACTTTTTGCTGAGATAGTAGATCGCCTTTTCTTTCTTTCCTGACTCGTCATGTTGCCCCAATACGCAACCCATTGAATTTTCGAACACAGTCAAATACAATATCAATAGTCTTCCTGGAGTTGGTGGTACTAGCACTGGAGGACTAGACAAATATTACTTTATCTTATCAAAAGCCATCTGGAATTCCTCATTCCATTCTCCCGAATTATGTTTTCGAAGAAGCCGAAAGATTGGATCACACTGGTTGGTAAGTTGAGCAATGAACCGAACGATGTAATTCAGTCTCCCCAAAAATCCTTTGACCTCTTTTTGCGTGCGCGGAGGTGGTAGTTCTTGTATGGCTTTTATCTTATCTAGATCAACTTCAATGCCTCTCTCGCTGACGATGAAGCCTAGCAATTTTTCCGAGGTAGCCCCAAACGTACATTTGGTCGGATTGAGCTTTAGCTGGAACTTTCTCAGTCTGTCGAACAGCTTCTTCAGGTTCACTACATGCTCTTCTTCCCCTCAGGATTTAGCAATCATATCGTCGACGTAGACCTCTATTTCTTTATGCATCATGTCATGGAATAACGTCACCATAGCCCTCTGATATGTTGCCCCAGAATTCTTTAATCCGAACGGCATCACCTTGTAGTAGAATGTTCTCCACATTGTTATGAAAGTAGTTTTCTCCATATCCTCAGGGGCCATCTTGATCTGATTATACCCCGAGAATCCATCCATGAAAGAAAACAATGAATGTTTTGCTGTGTTATCCACCAACGTATCAATGTATGGTGAGGGAAAATTATCTTTAGGACTTGCTCGATTCAGGTCACGATAATCCACGCACATTCGTTCTTTGCCATCTTTCTTTGGTACCGGAACTATGTTAGCCACTCATTCTGGATATTTAGAGGCTTGTAGGAAGCCAGCATCAAATTGCTTCTTGACTTTCTCTTTTATTTTCAACAACATCTCGGGTCTCATCCGTCTTAGCTTTTGTTGAATGGGTTTGCATTCTGGCTTTAATGGGAGCTTATACACCACTACATCTTCATCCAATCCTGGCATGTTCTGATATGACCATGCGAATACATCTTTGTACTCGCGGAGAAAAGCAATCAAATTATGCCTGGTGTCCCTGAAATAGAGGTGCCAATCTTCACTTCTTGCTTCCTTTCTTCAGTTCTCAAATTTATTGTTTCAACAGATTCTTGATGAGGCAAAATTTGTTTATCCTCTTGTTCCACCATTCTTAGAAAATCAGGAGACGAGACATAGTCTTCAACATTTTCTTCGGCTTCGAATTCCCCTAAATAAACAGCCTTCTCAAAATCGATTTTAGGATTCGTAACAGGTTTGTTCATGTCATTGATATCTGAGCACCTGAGAGTTGAATGGAAAATGAAACTATAGAAGGGCATCCAAGTATTGGAACCAACAAACGAAATGTTATGGCATGGCATGAGGCAAATGTAAGGATAGGCTATGAAATGAGAAAATGATTATGAAATTAGTGATAATGCGAAAGATCGTGACAAAATACATCTTCATTGATATTTATTTGAATGATAAAGAGCGAATGCAAGCTCTTACAAAAGAATTCTATTATATCTAAGGACACAATAGAGGGTTAACGTTTGAGCATTACTCTGAAGACCTATAAACTACAAGAAGGTCCTTGGCAGTCCAATTGTTCAACATGAAACCCGAGGGACAATGGCGTATTCTTGAGACGTCTTTACTTGCGTCAGCTCCTTTGTCAATGACATTTATACTGATATTCTGAAAACCCTTTTCTATCATTAACATCGTGCTTTGTGTATTATCCTGCCCCGGGTATATTATTCCCACAAACGTAAATGTTTTTGACAGAGGAGGGAATTTCATGGGCTCCCATTCTGGTTCTCGGCCTAAAGTTCTCGCGATCCTTCTTTCCTGATCTTTCTTTCACTGTTTTCTTCTTTGACGTGCGTTTGGCTGGAAACCTAAACCGTATCTAGGCTTGTGATGCACAGGCCTCAGAGCCCTGACTATTCCTTGCTGAAATTTTCCCAAACCTTTCCTCGCTCGGGCTCCTCTCCCCACAGTCAGCTTGATACCCATCCTGGTATTTCTCGACAGCTTAGGCACGAGAATTCTGTTTCCCTCGGGAAAAAATGTGGCGTTGACAAATTCGAGAGATCGGAAAGAACATTCCACTGCGTCTTTGCTTACTTCAATGTATGGTGCGTCAGCAGAAATAGATGCGACAATGTCTTCTTCGCCCTCGACTGTGACCAAACAGCCATCCATGATAAATTTCATTTTTTGGTGGAGGGATGACGGGACTGCTCCAGCGGAATGGATCCAAGGTCTTCCCAAGAGGCAATTGTATGATGGTGTAATGTCCATGAATTGAAATTCAACATCGTATATATAAAGGCCCACTTCCAGAGGAATCTCAATCTTTCCCATGACTTCACGCCTTGTCCTATCAAATGCCCTTACCGTAGAATGACAGGGCCTTAAATAGGACAGATCTATTGGAATTCTAGAAAGCGTGGCCAAAGGCATGACGTTGAGTGCCGACCCATTATCGATGAGCACGTTCGGTATTATGTAGCCCTTGCAGCGAGTCGTAATATGCAGTGCTTTCACTAACCCTCTACCATTTGGCAGTATCTCATCATCACTAAAAGAGATGAAATTGTCAGCGTTCAGATTATTCACCCACCTATCAAGCTTCTCAACAGATATGTTGTTTGCTACGTAAGTTTAATTTAATACCTTCAGCAAAGCGTTCCGGTGTGGCTCTGAGTTTAACAGTAGAGATAAAACTGAGATTCGTGCTGGCTGCTTATTCAATTATTCCACCACATTGTATTCACTGTGCTTGATATATTTCAAGAACTCCTGTGCTTCCTCCTCACCCACAGGCTTTTTAGTTTCTTGCACGGGTGGAGTTTCCTGCTCGACTTTGGCCTCATACATCACTGCCTTTCCTTTTTGTTTCAACTCACTATTTTTCTTCACTGGTTTGACCTCTTTTGAATAACATCTCCCACTGCGAGTGAAATGACCTACTTCCCTAACGCTTCCAGTCGCGACTTTGGATTCTTTGTCTTCAGGTGTGACGATATTGACGTCGTACTTTCAAGGTACCGCTTTGTCGTTCTTGTAGGGGAAAGGAGATGGTACTTTAATGATCATCTTTGGTTTTACCGGCTCCTTCTTCGTGTCGTAATAAATTATTAACAGTCGGTCGGCGCTATACGGGAAACCTAACGATTGATTGTCAGAGGCACATATTTCTCCTCTATCGGCCTCTTCGCCTTTATAGAAAATCTCAATCTCCTTATTATCTATCATATTTTGTAGTAATCTCCTGAACTCCTCGCAGGACTAAATGTCGTGCCCTTCAATACCATGGAATTCGCAAAAACTTTGACCTTTTATATTTTTTTCTTCGAATACTTTGTCAAGATGACAGAGTAACCCCTTTTCAACTAGTACCTCCCAGATTTTTTGTAGAGGTGTTCTTATGTCAGAAACCCATCTTCTACTTTGTCGTTTGTCCTCCTCTCCCACTGCGCTCACATTCCCTTCGGTATGGTTTGGGAATGGGTTCTCGGCCATGCTGCCAGTACCATCAAAACGTAGAATGCCTGCATCGATGAGTCCTTGAACTCTCCTTTTGAAGGCAAGGCAGTTTTCCGTAGAGTGTCCCTAGTTTCCAGCGTGGTATACACAACTAGTGTTAGGATCGTACCATTTCGGGTACAGGGGTTTCAGGAGTGCCATATAATGGGGAGATATCAATTGTTTCTCCAAAAGTTTTGGGTACAATTTCCCATACGACACAGGGATAGGAGTAAATTGCGGTCTCTCGGGATTAAGCCTTGCTGGTCTTGGTTCATTTCTGGGTTGGCTTTGAACGGGTACAGTGCTTTGTGGGAATATGGCAACGGGTCTTTGGTTGTTTGTGGCGTATACGGGGTAGGAAGGAGGTGGTGCTTGGTAGTAAGGGTTTTGAAGATGATAATAGAAATTCGGAGGTGGATAATTTGGAGGTCAGGGTTGGTTTGGATATGGATTAGGGGTATAACGCCTTCCCATTCCCACCATATGGGCTTCTGGTTCTTTCTTCTTTATGGGCGCTGCCCTTTTTGAACTTTCTGAACATTCCATCCTCCCACTTTTGATGGCACTCTCAATAAGTTCTCCGGATATTACGATATCCGAAAAATCCTTCGTAGCACTTCCCACCAGCTTGTCACAGAATGGTGCTCTCAGAGTATTGATAAAAAGGACAGTTATCTCATTCTTAGTCAGTGGTGGTTCCACTTGAGCCGAGATATCTCTCCACCTTTGAGCATATTGCCTAAAGGTTTCTGCTGGTTTCTTTTTCATCATTTGTAGAGTCATTCGGTCAGGCACCATATTGGATACGTGTTTGAACTGTTCACAGAACGCTGACGCTGAATCCTTCCATGACCGGATCCTTTCTCTATTAAGCTGATTATACCATCGAAGAGATGATCAGACTAAGTTGTCCTGAAAACAGTGTATGGGCAGCTTATCTTCATTCACATAGCCGGTCATCTTCTGGCAAAACATAATAAGATGCGCTTTTGGGCATCTTGTCCCATCGTACTTTTCAAAATCAGGTACCTTAAAATTTGGAGGTAGGACCAGATCGGGCACCAAACTAAGCTCTTTAGCGCTTAATGTAGAGAAGACCTCGGTGCCTTCTATCGCTTTGAGTCTTTCCTCTAAGCTCCTATACTTCTCTTGAGCCTCGTGATCATCCATTTTTAACTTGGCTATTTCTGCTGGATCATCCAAATCTAGAACAATTGGATTGGCAGGATTAGCTCCAGGATTTGATATAAATATTCCTTGCCCTAGATTAGCAAGTGGCGCAGGTCGTTGCTCCAGGCCTGTAGGTTCCCATTGAGCGTACCCTCTTTGTGTTGCATGGGCGTGCGGTGGAGTAAATCCTGGAGGATGGGGCGGATCCTGATCGAAGTTAACCCTTGACTGTGGTTCCACAACGTCAGGGTTCAAAGGTCCCTTTCCTTTTACCAGAGCCGACATCATTTCCATCATTTTAGCCATTTGATCCTTCTGTTCAAGTGATTCTTCTCGAGATCTCACCATCAGGTCTCTGGTTTCTTGTTGTAACTTTGCCAACTATTCTTGTAATTTCTTTTGTATTCTTTTCATCCTCTCAATCCTTTCGTTAAATTCAGCCTCCATTACTCTAGCTTGTCGGAGCGTCCTATATGAGTGACGTGATTCTAGGCTTGTGGTATTTCAACTGCGAATTGTATGTTTTAACCTCAGCGAATGATTATGGGATATGCAATGAATGAATGAATGAGTGCATAAACGTCAAATGAATGCCAGTCATGAAAGAAATGCAAGAAATTGGTGTTGATTTTAAGATAGCCCCTATTTAGGCATTTCATTCATCAAAAGAGTTCATTACAAAACATTTCGCCATTTTTGATTCGACCATTACACAAACTTCTTAGCTATATTGCTATATTTCTTTACTCTCTCTAAAAATTCTGATATGCTCGATCGTTGGCTCGGCGGGAATTGGCAACTGAGATCCTCTGCTTCATCTGATAGTTGTACCATGTGTATGGCCGCTTCACGGATTTTGTTGATCAAGAAGGCAAGTTGCGTCTCTCTTTCTTGGAGGTCCATTTTATAAGCGTGAATGTCTCTATCATATTGATCATTCTTTTCTTCCAAGGCTTTTAAGAGAGTATCTAGCTGTTGTTGACGATCTTGCAGCATATCTTCTAATTCCCATATTCTCTTTTTTAACTCTCGGTGTTCGGACCGACTAATTGTAAGTTCGACAGACACAGTTTCATATTCAGCGTTCTTCCTCCTTAGCTCTATCATAGCCCGCGCAGCCTTTTCCTCCTCTTTTTTCGCTTTTCCTTTCCAAAATTTCATCCCGCCTTTGATGTTGCTTAATTCTTCTTTCTATTCTGCCGATGACTTGCCCAGCCCACTGTTCTTTATTGTGCCTCTTAACTTCTTATTTTCCAGATGGAGATCCCTTAAGTCATTTCTTACGACTTCAGTTTCTTTTTGTACTTTCTCGGTTCTGGATCTTTCAATCTAAACGTCGATCTTTAGCTGGTAGTTTTCCTCTTGAAGAGCACTAAGGTCCCGAGACTTCTTGGCCTTTTCTCGTTCAAATTCTTGTCTTGCCATTCCTAGCTCAGACGACATTTCCTCCGAGAAAGGATTTTGGACAGTGTAGTTTGTTGACGAGATTTGCTGACTATTCACCCGTTGCTTCCTCCATATGTCGTAATCTTGGGTGAGGGTATCAGCATATAGAGTCAATTCCATCAGATGAATTTTCTTCCAAGACTTTGCAGTGTCTCGGACCCTTTTCATATATCCCTCACCTACAAAAGCAAACTCGGACTGTGCTAATCCTCCGGTGGCGGGTATGAATTGTCGTGAAGAAAATTGCCTTTGGACCATTAACGGAGTGTATCCAACTCCTCCCCATAACCCGAGTAGTGGCACCCAATCTTGATTTCCAACCTTGTATAACAGAACTGACGGGCGTATCCACGGTGCTCTCCAAGTTACGTCCTCTGCGCGAAGGTTCTGAAAAACTAAGACCCAATGTTGTTCGGTGACCTCCTTTGGCCATTCTTTCTCAAGATAAGCTTCTAACATTGCGAATGTTTTAGAAAACATATGGAAGGGTGTGCGCTCTAATTTCCAAAAGTGGCTCAAAATCCAAACATTGAGTAACTGCGCGCATCCGATAAAACGACCTTCCCCTTTCTTCCTATAGCTGCTTAGTGATCTGAAGGTTTCGACCAGGATAGTTGGGACAGGGTTGATTCCTTGTTTTAACCTTTCAAAGAAATCCACTACTGCAACTTCTATATGTCCGAGAATTTTTGGGAAAATGACCAAACCGTAAATGGCCAAAGCGAATATATTTACCCTCTTCAACATGTCGGGGTGGTTCAGAACCAAATCTCGCAAGGAAAACCACGGGATACAGAAGACTTTATTCTTTTTCTTTATTTATTTTTCGGCCCATGTGTCAGTCATGTCTGTCAATCTCACAAACTTTTTCTTGAAGGTCATTGGCTTAGGTTTTTTCACATATATCTTATAGGGTTGTACATTATCGACACGAAGCAAAGCAGCGTACTCTTCTATAGTCGGGGTCATGCCTTCCTGATTGAAAGTAAAACATTGGTAGACCAGATCCCAAAATCTGATCATGGCTTGAATCAAACGCTCGTCTATATTGATAGTGATCAGGTGGGCTACATCTCTGTACCTCTCAATGAAGATGCCCCTAGTGTCCAAGTCCCACTGATTCCAAACCTGAACCAAATCTTCAAGGTTATTCTGGCGAACATTCACAGTTATGTACTCGGGCAGATTGGCAATACATCCCTCCACTAGATTATTCTCTTTTTCTTTCTGATTTTTTAGAGACCAGTCCCGAACCACGGCATTCTTCTCGGTTGTTTGTATAATTGACTCTTCCATTAGAAACTCGTTTTTTGGCAACCAATCTCTAGTCAACACCTTTCTAATATGATGCCTATAGTGCATGATGAAAAACGATAAGGCAAAGACAAACAACCTTGATTAGTAATTAGATACAGGCAGAAAAACATGGAAAAATTCAACAAATCGAACTACCCGATCTAGTTTATTAAACAAACCCAATCCCCTTGTATAGAAAGTGAAAATGCAAAAGGTAAGAGGCGTTTCTCCCGTGCACTTATTTTGGGGACTACTAAACGGACGGAGGTTCGGCATGGCTCTAATTAGGTGACTCATATGGTTCATTATATGCAGTTTTGGTTCTAGATAGGTACTCGAATTGTCCGTACTGTTGTCTACTAAGATTAGTACGAAGCCTCAGTCGTAGCCCATCACAGGCTCACGAGTTCAATTCGAGGGATTACATTTACTTATGCCTATGCGGAGGGACAAGTTAACTCACGAAAGCATAAATCATATGTAACCCGGAAGTATTCACTAGCCTGTGCGGAGGGACAAGTTAACTCAAGAAGGCATAGCGTTTACTTCCACTTAAGCGGACGGAGCCCGGGTATAGAGCTCATGTTATGCAAAGATGCACGTGCACGGTGTGTGGGGAGAAACTCACAAACCTTTCGTTTTATTTAAAAAAACTACAAAGCTAAAACTATAAAACTTAAAGCTGAAAAAACAGAAAGGATGAAACGAGTTAGAAAAACATTTACAACATAATACGAATGCATGACCTTTTGAAAACACAATTTTGGGATCACGACTAAATATCAATTTGAATAAGGAATTTTGAAAATTTTGACAACACGCATTTAATTCGACTCGACTCTCAAAAATGAGTCCCCAGTGGAGTCGCCAGCTGTAGCGACGTAAAAATTTTAGCTTGGTCGCTAGTTGGGGTGTTTGATTGAAAGTTTAAAGATCGAGGTTTGATTTTAAAAAAGGGGAGTCGCCACCGATCTTTTTCTAGGTGTGATCGAACACCTAATAAATCATCTTTTTAGAAGGAAATTTGTTTTTTAAATAAAAAGAAGGCCGAGTTTAGGTCTACGTAAAAAAAAACTAAAGTAAAGTTGGGTTCGGGAGTCGGTTGCGTGCGAGGAAGGTATTAACACCCTCGCGACGCCCAAAATTGGTATCTTTATTAAACATGTGTTGTCTCGATTTTAAAAAATACGAGTTCAATGTAACACTTAATCGTGATCTAATTGAAAAGACGAGAATTTTTTTAGTTTTTCGATTTTTTAAAAGAGTGTTCCGTCTTTAACACGAGTCGATTGATGTTCACCCAACATAGCGATGAAATCGATGACTTAATGTTAAATCGGTACGTTGCCTTGCTTATTGAAATTTATTTAAATCATGAATGAGAATATTTTTTTTCAAAAACAATAGAAACTTATAACAATGTTGTAATAAAAGGTGATTTACGAATATATGAAGTGGATGATAAAATAATAACTATAAAATATTCACGAGGTATTTGATATTATGCACAATAATAATAACATTAAACACGAAAGAAAACAATGGATTATATATATACATATGTTATATAATAATATGTAAGGTGACGAAAAATGTAATATTAAAAATACTAATAATACTACATCTACATAGGCGTATATATATACATTTACATATATATATATGTATATATATTACATAATAATAGTATTGAAGTATGCATAATATATATAAAATGTAGTATTTAGAATACATACATAGCATAGTATTCAAAATGTACACATAAGATAGTATAAAAACTAACTAATATAGTATAAACATATACATATATAAAAAATGTGTATACATAATATATAAAAGAAAATATATGCGTGTAAATATAAGATCGTATAAAAATATATAATTATGATACCAAGGTATAAACATAATATATATATATATATGAAAACGTAATATAACATTAGAAATATACATAATATAGAATAATATATATATATATATGTATGTAGCACATGCTAAAGAATATTCACATAAGTACACATATATATGTACTAAAATACATATGTAATAATATCATTTAAAGAAATACATATTAGAAATGTCTATACATAACATGGGATTTAAAAATATATACACATAATTAATAATAATAAGTAAATATAATGAAAATAGTAAATATAAAAGTAAAAAGAGAAAATATAATATATAAACACAAATTAAATATAATGATGATACAAGGAAAATAAAATAATAATATGTTAGAAATAAATAACAAATATAATAATGTGAAATAGTAAAAAAGAAGTATGTTCATACGTATATAATAAAACATATATTAATAATGATAATAATACTAATTATACCAATACAATAAATAATAGTAAATATAATAATAAAAAATATCAGAATTAATTAATTTAATAGTAAAGGAATGAAAATAAACTAGAAGGACTAAAATTGAATAAAACCAAAGTTTTAGGGCTGATTTGAAATAAAAATAAAAGAAAAGGACGAAATTACAACATGCACGTAACCTGGAGGGACCCAAAGAGTAATTTTCAAAAACCTTTAAAACGATGCGCATCACGGAGGATCAATTTGGGAATCATAACAAACTTCAGGGCCAATTTATAAATAAATATAAACATGATTTAAATCACCAAAAATACGGAAGGACCGATTGCGCAAATAGCCCCTAAGAGCAAAAACACGCGGATCCTAGTCGGAGCGGGTCGGGTCGACCCGACCCGGGGCCAAAATGACGTCGTTTTTCGTTAAAACGGAGGGGGACCAAGACGCACCGTTTTGGTCCCTATAAAAGACAAAAAAATTTAAAAAAAATCATTTGAACGGGGAAAGAAGAAAAAAAAAAGGAGAAAAGAGGGAAAGGGGGAGGGAATCCCGCCGTGGGCCGGTCACCGTCCGGTCATCGGACCGTCGTCGGTGTCGGCGCCGGCCACCGTGCCCGGTGGCCGGAAAAGGTAAAATTATATTTTTTTTGTTTTTTGTTTTATTTTCGAATAAATGTATGTATATATATATTGTTATATATGTTTAAGAGTATGATGAAGAAAAAAGAAAAAAATCGATTCGAAAAATAAACAATCACCTTGGTTCCTGATGTCTGATATTTTCGTTTGTTCGATTCTCGGATTTCGGGTGTTCGAATCACCACTTTTATATGTATTGAAATCTAACTTATGTATTGATTTCTTTCTGAATATTCGAAAAAAAATAAAAACACTAAGAAAGAAGGAACCCCCTGCTATGGTTCCCATTCGGTTTTTATATCTGATTTGTTACACTGTCTGTTTCTTTTTTTGGTTGCTATTACGTGCTCTGTTTGCTTTGCAGGTGGTGGGTGAACGGTGGAGGTGACTATGGGGCAGGTGGCGCCAGGAGATGGTGTAATGACCCGAAATTCACGGGCACCGGAAAAGTGATTTATAGGGCCTCCGTCTTAGTGAAATAAGTTCGAAAATAATTATTAAAAATATTTATGAGCCTAGTGTTGTGTCTAATTAGGATCTAATTAGGTGAATTTAGCTTAATTTAGATTAAGTAATAAAAAGGATTAAATTGAATAAAGGGTAAAAGTTTAATTATAAAGCAATAGAAAATAAAAAGGATTAAAATGGCAATTAAGCCATTGACTACAAATGAGGCGGCATATTGGTGAAATAAAATTAAAGATTTTTTTTAGGTTTTATATATTATAATGATTATTATTATGGTTTTATATTAAATTATTATAATTATTAATTAACATTATGGTTTTATATTAGATTATTATTATTAGCATTATTATTAAATAAATTAAATAGTAGATAATTGTATGGTAATAAAAATATACATGTGTAAAAATTACATTGGTACATTTGTAATTTAAATACTTAATTACTTATAATTTAAGTAAAAGATATTTGTTAATTAAATAATTAAATTATTAAATTGTGAGATTTTTGTTTGAGAAACAAATTAAATAATGACAAATGTAATAAAATTATTGGTACAAATGTAGAATTAAATATGTGTACAATTGTAAAATATGTAAATGATGTTAAAATAGATATTTAAAATAAATATATTATAATATATGCTAATTAAATAAGTAAAGCAAATAAATATAAAAGAGAAATAAAGAAACAAAAGGGAATAGAAACAGAATTGAAAACAGGAAGCAGGGAGAGAAAAAGAGAAAGAAAAGGAAAAGAAAAATAAAAGAGAAAACTAAGGATTTGAAGCTTGGAGTTAATTTGGTAAGTCAATTAAGTTCTTTTTAGTTAATCTTGATGTTTTAGAAGCTTTGAAACAAGATTTTGATGAAATTAAGTTGATAATTCAAGAGTTCATATGTTTCCAAGTAGGGTTCATGTTGGAAAAATTATGGAATTAGGGATTTAATTGAATAAATTCTAAGTTAGAATTGATTAAGGGATTAAATTGTAAACTAGGCTATAAGTTTTATGTTGTAGGGACTAAATTGAAGAAATTTCGAAATTAGGGAAATATGCTGAAAATTTTATAGTTAAATATAAGTTTAGACAAAATTTGAATAGAAAAAGAGAGTGAATTGGATTAAGAAAATAATTAAGTTTAGTTAGGATTAAATTGGGAATAAGATAGGACTTGTTTAGAAATTTAATTATTTATTATAATTAATGTTGTAAATAATAATGTAAATTACTATTATTTTCGTAGCCAACAAAGAACCTGAAGCATCAGTATCGAAACGAAAGGAGAAAGTCATCGAGGACTAAAACGGGAGAATTACGGTGTGTATTACTATAATTCGAATTTTAATTATTATTGATTGCTGAAATTTTAATTGTTATGTATGGTAAGTAAGACTTGAGGTAAGTATGTGAAATTGATATGAATATGAGTGAAAATGAAAGTGATGCAAATTGAGTCAAATTGAATTGAATAAGTGAATTATGGAATATGTGATTATTTGAAAAGTGTATTGATTGAAAAATGAATGGTGATTTGAATTGTGAATTGAATACCCTATTAACTAGTCGGACTAAGTCGGATATAGTTGGCATGCCATAGGATTGGAAGTGTTCAGGGATACTTCGACCTCGAGACGATGAGACACTGGGTGTCACTATATTTCTTCGGATAGATTCGATGAGGTATTGGGTACCAACTTTACTTCGGCTAGGCCGATGAGACACTGGGTGTCAACTATTACTTCGAACTATCCGATGAGGCACTGGGTGCCATATTGATGTGTTTGGTTGGATCCGTGTATCCGCCAAAGTCCAAGTTACGTTAATAGGGTGAAAAATTGAAATGTGAATTTAAGGCATTGAAATGAAAAAAAAATTGAATTATGAATAGAAATTGGAATTGTGATAGAAAGAGAAAAGTATGAGCTAAATGTTCATAAGTGGTTTAAATTCAAGTTTGTGAAAAATACATTGATTGTCGAATAATTAAATTGAATTGTTATTATGAAATGATGAAAATAAAAATATATATATATAAAGCATGAATTAGTATTTAAGAAATTAATTGTTATGAATTTTAATATTTTTATTTTTATTATTGATGATATATTTTGAATTATGGTAATACCACTGAGTATATCCATACTCAAATGTGCGGTTGTTTCCGTGCGCGAGTTAGTAGAAGTCAATTGTCTTGGCTCAAAGATCCGAACATTCCCGACTCCAATACAAATTTGGTGATGTATATTTTCTTTTGGGTAAAGGTGGCATGTACATAAGTGTTGTTTAGTCACTTAAATATGTATATTACTTTGGGTAGTGAAGGACGAATTATAAAATTTAGATGGTTAAATGAAATGGTAAGGAAAGTACATGATATTTTGATACATGAACATTAAGTTGTTAAATGAATGAAGTTTTTAACCAATTTTGAATGATGCTATGATAGTTATTAAGTTAAAATTATGTTAATGATATAAATATTAGTTATATGAATGTGAAACATTGGTGTTGGTTGTTTTGGTTTGAATTAGCAGGAGGTTTAGGTAAAAATAAGCAGAAATGCTGCCGAAATTTTTATAAAAAAAAAATATTCTGGAATACTTGAACAAGTCTCGTTCTACTTTTAATACGTGTTTGAACTTCGAGAGTCCAAGATAGGGACTTAATTATTATATTATACTATGAAAGTTATATTAATTGTAAATTATTCGTAAGTTGTCTGATATGTCCGGTAATGCCTCATAACTTCATTCTGGCGACGGTTTGGGGTTAGGGTGTGTTACAGATGGGGTTGCAGTGGGCAGGTGATGGCAGAGGCAAGTGGGAGCCGAAAATGGGGCTAAGGTTTCGGGTAGTTGAGGTTAATGATATTGGGCTTGCTGTATTGGGTTTGGTTTGTAATGGGTTGTGGGTATTTGGGTTTTATGTGGGTTAATTTAGATGTGTATTAGGTTGGAATGGGTTGTAGTGGGCCATTCGGGTTTGGGTTAGATATTTGGGTCTTGGGGTTTAATGTAAACGGGCTTATGTAACGTAAACAGGCCCAAAATTGGCCTACAACAGTTTGCTCTTTGGTTGCTTTATCTGCTGCATGCATGCCAACTTCAACACTCCTACTTAGCTTGCATGCTGCAAACTCCCATTTTGACTCTTAAATATTCAAATCTTGACACACTAAGGGGCTTTGTTAGTATATCAGCAAGTTGTTCTTCAGAACTGCAATGAATCAGCTTCACTTCTTGAGCTTGCTCCATCTCTCTAACAAAGTGAAATTTGATCTTGAAGTGTTTCGTTCTCCCATGGAACACTGGATTTTTTGCAATTGCAACAGCAGATTGGTTGTCACAATTGATCTCTGTTGCTTCCCTTTGGTGTTGATTTAAATCGGCTATTATTTTTCTTAGCCAAATGGTTTGGTTAACAGCTCCTGCAGCTGCCACATACTCTGCTTCAGCAGTTGATTGAGCAACTAAAGTTTACTTCTTTGAACTCAAGCAAAATGGCTGAACCAAGGGTGAATAGATACCCTGAGGTACTCTTCATATCATCTATCGATCCAGCCCAATCACTATCAGCATAGCCAATTAATTTCATGTTTTCAACTTTGCTAAGCAGCATTCCATAGCTCTATGTACCTTTGATGTACCTGAGCACTCTTTTTGCAGCTTCAAAGGGCTTTTCATTGCAGCAATGCATGAATTTTGAAAGCAGACTTACAGTAAATATAATGTTTGGTCTAGTGTCAGTTAAATAGAGCAAACATCCAACTAGACTTCTATAGGTTGATTCACTAACCTTCTCAAAATCGCATTGGCTCGATAGTTTCTCTCCAATGGCAATCGGTGTACTTGTTGCTTTGCAATTCAGCATGGAGAATTTGTTTAGAATTTTTAAGGCAAAAGCCTTCTGACTTAGGAAGATCCCTCGCTGGTTTTAGGATACTTCTATGCCAAGGAAGTAAGACATTTGTCTCAAATCAGACATCTCAAACACTTGTTGCATTTTACACTTGAAGTGTGTCAGCGTTGCTTGGTCTCTTCCTGTTACTAACAGATCATCAACATATAGAGACACTATCAGTTGAGTTTCATTACCTTGCTTTTTAACATACAAGATAGGTTCACTGATGCTTCTATCAAATCCAAGGCAAGCTAGATAGCCATCGATCCTGCTATACTAGGCTCGTGGAGCCTGTTTCAAGCCATACAAGGCTTTCTTCAGTTTGTACACCTTGTCTTCTTCACCAGCCACTTTGAATCCTTCAGGTTGTTCAACATAATCTCCTTTTCAAGAAATCCATTGAGAAATGTTGACTTTACATCGAGCTGATGGATTTTCCATTGCATTTGTGCTGCTAAGGCAACTAGTAGCCTTATGGTATCAAGCCTAGCCACCGATGCAAAGGTTTCAAAGTAGTCAATGCCATACTTTTGGCTGAACCCTTTTTACAACCAACCTTACTTTTAGTTTGTTCAAGCTTCCATCAGCATTGTGCTTGGCTCTAAACACCCACTTCACTCCAATGACTTTTCTGTTGAGTGGTCTTTTAACTAGCTGCCAAGTTTGATTCTTCTCAATCATACTGATTTCATCCGCCATTGCTTGTTTCCAGCCTTGTTGAGCTTCAACTTCTTCAAAATAGCATGGTTCAATAGTAGCTACTTCAGCTTTTTCATAAATCTCAGTCAATGGTCTAGTGCCTCTGACTGATTTATCATCAATGTCCATTTTAGAACCATTTTGATCAGCTTCAGTCTGATCTGTGACAAAATCTTCAGAGACTTCATCTTTGATGCTACAATCGAATTTCTTAGAATCTCGAGTTCTTTTCGGAGAAACCTTCTCATTAACTTCAACAGTTTCCTGAGCTTTAGGCTTTTTAGTTTTATTTTCCAACTCTTGTTGCGCTTCTTTCTTTGCAGCTTCTGCTGTAGCCAACTGGTCTTTGAGATTCTTCAGTTCTTCTTGTGCTTGCCTCAGTTGAGATTCTAAATCTGCAATACGAGTGCCAAACTTCTTTTGGTTCAATGGATTAGATTGTGTAGCACGTCTTGGTGAACGACGATCTCCAAGCTTAGGATTACTACGATCAATAATGGGTCGGTGATGTAAAAGTTCTGAATCTGAACTCAATTGTCTAACCTGATGCGTCCCTTGAGGAGATTGCCTTTGTGGCATGTTCACAACAAAGCTTTTGTCAGCCATGGTCACTGACATTAGCTTGGATCCATTTGAATCACTGATTAGACACTCTTTGCCTTTGAACACCATAGAATATCATGTAGGAGTGTTTATCAGCACATCTCCTTTGCTTTCAGCTTTGATGAAGTGTCCATTTCCAACTTTCACCCTTGTTTTGAAGCTTTTGTCAATTGTCTTGAAGATAGCGACATTAGGGGTCATGTGGTTTGTGCAACCACTGTCAATTAGCCATCCTTCTGTGGCTTTTCTTTTGGTAGATGAGCAAGAGACAGCAAAGACTCATTCTTCTTGATTACTTTCTTCTTCTGCCACTTGAGCTTCAGCTTTTGGCTGTTGAGTTTGATTTGGTCTCTGTTTGCTTTTGTTTCTGCAGACTTTTTTAGCATGGCCCATCCTGTTACAGAAGTTGCACTGCACATCAGGCCTGAACCAACATACTTCACCCGGATGACTTAGCCTTTTGCAGTGTAGGCAAGGTGGATATTTTCTTGCACCATCTATTCTAGGCTTATATTTCCATGTTTTCTTCCTCTTGTAGGCAGAAAAGTTTGTGGCTGGTCTACTTTTGGCTTGGAAGGCACCTTCTTGATGCTCCTCCAGTTTGCTGGCTCCCCTTTGCTCTTGAGCATAAACAACGTTGATCAGCTCTGTCAAGGATATGCTGGTTAGGTCCCTCGAGTCTTCAAGGGATGATATATTTGCCTCATACCTTTCAGGCAAGGTTGAGATCACCTTCTCTACAATTCTTGCTTCACTAAACTGTTCTCCAAGTAGCCTTATGCTATTTACTACAGCCATGATTCTGTCTGAGTATTGATTCACTGTTTCTTCTTCCTTCATCTTCAAGTTTTCAAAGTCCCTTCTTAAATTCAGTAGTTGTTGCTGCCTTGTTCTTTCAGCCCCTTGGAACTCCTCCTTCAACTTATCCCAGGCCTGCTTTGGTGACTCACAAGCCATGATTCTTGTGAAAATCACATCAAACACACTGTTCTGAATACATGACATGGCTTTGTGCCTTTTGGTTCTTTCATCAGAATGTTGCCTTATCTGAGCCACTGTTGGGTTAGCTCTTAGAGGTGATAGTTCAGCTTCTGAGTTGATAACCTCCCATAGGTCAAATGCCTGTAGGTAAGTCTTCATTTTTACTACCCATATGTAGTAGCCTTCTCCATTGAACACTGGTGGTGCAGCTGGTGAAAAACCTGAGGAAGAGATGGTTTTAAGGATTGAAATATGACAGGTCCACTAAGAATTTGGCTCTAGATACCAATTGTTGGGTTTTTGAACAATTTATCCGGAGAAAGTATGAAGCTCAGTCAAAAACTTGAGCAACAATGTAAGTAATCTGGATAAAGAATGACAAAAACTTTGATATTCAAGTCTGGAGGTTTTTTGAGCAAACGAACATAATCTGGCTTGAACTATGAAAGCAAAAATTGAAAGAGTATTTTTCTTGAATGATTTCTATTGAAATTCATTGATAAAAAAGATGGCATACTATCAATACATATACCAGTCATAAGCTGGTCAGCTTTAACATATTTACTATTTTTAGACTTACTTGCATCGCTTGCACATTGCAACTTGCAAATTAACTTGCACAATTAGGTAAGCTGATCTATCAATCTTATCAGCACCCAATTACATTAAATACACTACATACTTAGTTCTAATTTAACTAAGTTACAAAATATTACTTAAAGTAACAAAATGAAACTGAAATTGAACAGTAGCATCAACTTCAATAGCAGCATGTACTTTATCCGAAAATACTACAGCAGCTTGATTTTCATAATTCATCCACATAACTTGGACTGTATGTACTTCATCCGCATAATTTATGTTGCATGGTCTGCTCCTTGGTTGCTTTATCTGCTGCATACATGCCAACTTCAACAGGCGGTCGGAAAAATTAATTTTATACCGTTTGAATCTGCCTTAATTCAATTTTCCAGAAAATAGCTCACCATAATTTTTTTTTCTTTCTTCTTCTTCTTCCTGACAACTTATTGAGAACCAGCACGCTGCGATCATCATATGCCTTTTGTCAATGGTGGGTGGGTGGTAAAATAAGTAATATTAATGACCATAGATTAAAAATTAATCAAATAAAAAAAAGTAATAGATTATCCCAACTTGTAATTTACTAAGAACTGAACCCAGGTGATAGATGATATAAAGATAATAGTAACAAGTCTTTGGTAAAAATACAGTAAATCATGTTAATATCCCATTGCCATCAACATCAATTAGGGTATTGCTATGAAGCCTACTTGAAACTTCTGCTTTGCGTGTCACTGCAACCTGATTTCATCGTTGGAATCTTATCCTCTAACCTTATTTAGACTTTTCAAGAGCTAACGTTTTATGCTTGGCAGTTGACTTGAAAACCACATCAATATAGCAATATATTGCTCCAGTGAAAGCAGTTTCTTCTCTCTAAAGTCAATTATACGCTGAGAGTACCTAAATAACAAATACAGAAAGAGGGTAACATCATCATCATCAACATCATCCTGTTACTTTTGTAATGAAGAAGCAACAGCGATGGATCGTCCGAGCTCTGAAAAAGTCATGGAGCTTTGCCTCCTCAAAACATTACGTGGGAAAGCCCCCAAAAAATAAAGGAAAACATAAGTTGATTCAGTCAATGCAAGGTCAGAGTTGTAGCCCCATCCATGACTAACATGTGGCAAGCTTAGAAGACGCTTAAATAGTAAATTTACCACAAGGAAATCCGGTGGTCACATGTGAGATCACCCTCTTAGTAGACTAACCAGACAATGAATGGTTTAATCTTAATTGAAAACATGAATAAAATGATTTATCTTATCATAGATATCCTTGTCCTATCAAAGATAACTCTCTTACGATTCCATGATGAAGTGGGAACCCTTCAAGAACAGTAAGCCTAAACTCTGTTAACATTCTTCCAGCCCTTAACATTCAAACTCTCTTCATAGTTATTCTCCATAATCTCCAACTCTTGGTCTCGACTGGTGAATCAACCTCCTCAGCAACCATTCTCTTTCCTCCATACTTTTATATTGTTAAGCCCTGTATCAACATTAACTAAATAATAATAGATACCATACCTTTATCAGTACACAATAAAAAAACAGTAATAGCTCCTTCACGGGCGTCCCAACTATGTCTTTGGTTTTCATTTTGTTGGCTGTCATGCTTCAGCAGATGATACAGGGATCTCAAGAACCAGCATGCCATATGAATGACTTAACGGCCCTCAAAGGTTTCACCAAATGTTTAGAACCAGATATTGGCGGGTGGAACTGGAGCAGCTCCAATTGCTGCTCATTTACAGGCATCACTTGTGACAATTCCTCTGTTATATATGGAAGAGTGGTCGGGTTAGAGCTTGGGAACAAAAGACTTACAAGCACAATATGTGAGAGTTTGGTGGGATTGGAGCAACTCAGAATCCTGAACCTCTCGCTTAATTCTCTCCATGGTAAAATTCCTGCCAACTTGTTTCGTTTTCGGAACCTAGAAGTCCTTGACTTAAGTAACAATTATCTCGTCGGTCCACTTCCTTCTGCAATTCATTTACCATCAATTAAGTATTTGGATCTCTCAAAGAATTATTTCTCTAGCTTCATCAGCATGCAATTCTGCACAAGTTCATCTCATATCCAATATCTTGATCTTGCACATAACTTCTTCGGAGAAGGTTCAATATATTTGGAGAATTGTACTTCATTGCAGTATGTTTTCCTTAATGGAAATGGTCTGTCAGGAACTTTCCCTGAGAATTTGTTCCGGCTACAACATCTCCGAGTTCTGCACCTTCAACAAAATCAGTTTTCGGGGCCTCTGAGTTACAGAATTGGGAACCTTTTTAACCTTGTTGAATTGGATATCTCCTTGAATGACTTTAGTGGAAGTCTTCCAGACGTTTTTGGGAGACTGAGAAAGCTAGAATCCTTCTCTGCCAGCTCAAATAGATTAACTGGATTCTTGCCTTCTTCTATGGTGAATTCAGCTTCACTTTTGAGGATTGATCTGCACAACAACAGTCTTGACGGTCCGATCAGAATAAATTGTTCTGCAATGGCCCAAGTCACCTCACTTCATCTCGCTTCTAACAATTTCCAGGGGCCAGTTCCTGCTAGTCTATCCTCTTGCCAAAGCTTGAGAGCTCTGCATCTTGCACGCAACAAACTCGGTGGTATAGTTCCATTCGAGTTTAGAAATCTGCATGCACTGGAATTCCTCTCGCTCGGAAACACCATCATCAATAATATATCCACAGCACTGGAGATACTACAACACTGCAAAAATTTGACTATATTGGACCTTGGTTTGAACTTTTACCAGGAAGAAATGCCTAGCAATGTGAATCTGCAATTCACGAGTCTTAAGGCACTTATTATTCCATTTTGTCACCTGAGAGGTTCTCTTCCAATTTGGTTGAGTAGTTCTAAAATGTTGCAATTGCTGGATCTGTCATGGAATTCATTGGGAGGTTCCCTTCCTTCTTGGATAGGCAAGTTCGAATATCTCTTTTACTTGGACTTGTCTAACAATTCCTTTTCCGGGGAGATACCGGAAAGTTTAACTGGACTAGAAAACCTTGTCCACAAAACTGCTCTACTGATAGAATCATGTGAACACATCTCTCTCATAAAAAGCAAAAAGCAAGGTAGGCCACGCTTGGTATATGACAATATATGCAACTTCCCACCAACTATCGATTTAAGTCATAACAAGTTTACTGGACCAATCTGGCCAAGCTTTGGGAACTTGAAGAACCTTCATGTATTGAATTTGGAAGAGAACAACCTTTCAGGAAGCATTCCAGATAGTATCTCAGGGATGACAAACTTGGAAGTATTAGATTTGTCTTGTAACAATCTCTCCGGTGAAATACCTTATTCTCTGGTACATCTCAGCTTTTTGTCTGTATTCAATGTATCATACAATAGGCTTTACGGGGATACACCTTCAGGAGGTCAATTCATGACGTTCCCTGATTCAAGCTTTGATGGGAACCAGGCTCTCTGTCCTAGACTAGTTGCACCATGTCAAAGAAAACAGATTCCTTCAGTTGTGTCCCCTGGTAAAAAGATGAAGATTATGGATTGGAACTTT
This sequence comes from Gossypium longicalyx, assembly GCA_025698465.1. Lineage (NCBI taxonomy): Eukaryota > Viridiplantae > Streptophyta > Magnoliopsida > Malvales > Malvaceae > Gossypium > Gossypium longicalyx. Next base: position 106,694,786 of record CM046997.1, on the reverse strand, counting down.
GGAATTGGAGCAGCAATTGGTTTTCTTCTCACTGTCTTCTTTTGCTTCAAATCAGGCTGGGTTATTCCTAAAGGAAGGGTATGCAGATGCTGAGATTTGTTCTACCGGATGTCATTTTTTTAAAGGTGACTGCATGTACCAATTGAGTTAATCCTTGGGTTCATAATGTAAACAAGCATGTCTAACAAGCTTGAGAAAATATTTTTTATGCAACTCCTCTGGTATTCCCATAGTTCTTTCTTGCTTGAGTTTTAAGCCTTTACTAATGTAGACAAACCTAAAAGTAAATTTTGAGAGAAAAGTAACGAGTGATAGAAGAAAATAAATGGATTAAGGATTTTTGGATTTTAATAGGTAGAAAAAGATTCATTTATTTTTATATAACATAATTTATTTTTTAAATATTTTGGTAGAAAAATAATGTTATTTGATTATGAACAAAAATAAATAAATTTAAGTCATGTATTGACTTTGGTGAATTCTGCTTCACTTTTGAGGATTCATCTGCACAACAACAGTCTGGACGGTCCCATCAGAATAAATTGTTCTACAATGATCTGAGTCACCTCGCTTCGCCTTGGTTGTAACAATTTTCAGGGACCAGTTCCTGGTAGTCTATCCTCTTGCCCGAGCTTGAAAAAGCTTCATCTTTCACACAAAAAAATTTGGAACTAAATTGGTCCTTGGTTTGGACTTTTACCAGGAAGAAATGCCTAGCAACGTGAATCTGCTAAGGCACTTCTACATTTTGTCACCAGAGAGGTTCTCTTCCAATTTGGTTGAGTAGTTCTAAGATGTTGCAATTGCTGGATCTGTCATGGAATTTGTTGGAAGGTTCCATTCCTTCTTGGATGGGCAAGTTCGAATATCTCTTTTACTTGGACTTATCTAACAATTCCTTTTCCGGAGAGATAACAAAATGCATCTCACTGGTAAAAAGTAAAGAGCAAGGTAAGCCGCGCTTGGCATACAATGATGTATGGAGCTTCCCGCCAACTATTGGTTTAAGTGATAACAAGTTTACAGGACTAATCTGACCAAGCTTTGGGGAGTTGAAGAACCTTCATGTTTTGAGTTTGGAAGAGAACAACCTTTCAAGAAGCATTCCAGATAGTATATCAGGGATGAGAAGCTTGGAAGTATTGGATTTGTCTCCTAACAATATCTCTGGTGATATACCTCATTCTCTGGTACATCTCAGCTTTTTGTCTGTGTTTAATGTATCATACAATAGGCTTTAGGGGGAGACACCTTCAGAAGGTCAATTCATGACATTCCCTGAAGCAAGCTTTGAAGGGAACGAGGCTCTCTGTCCTAGACTACTGGCACTATGTCAAACAAAATAGATTTCTCCACTTGTGTCCCCCGGTAAAAGAATGAAGATTTCGGATTGGAACTTTGGTATTGGAGCTGCAATTGGATTTCTGCTTACTGTTTTCTTTTGCTTCAAATCAGGCTGGGTTCTTCCCAAAGGATGAGAATCATATCTGAAACAGGAATTGCTGCATCCAAAATTGTGTATTTGGTAGTACAAAGCATATTTTGTTTTGTGTACAAAGGAGACCACTACTTGAAGAAAATGGAAGTGTATGCAAATATTGAGATTCAAACTCTAAATCCGCTGGATGCCACTTTTAAGAGATGACTGCATAAACCGAGTTAAGCCTTGGATTCATAATGCAAAGAAGCATCTATTGACAAGCTTGTGAAACTAGATTTGACAATATTTTTTTGTATGGTTCCCATGGTTCTTCCTTAATTTAGTTGGAAATCTGTGTAATGTTTTCAGGTGTGTAATGATCAATGGAAAGCCATAAAGCAGGCTATCGAAGTTTTAATATGCTTCTAATAACCATTGTTCTTGCTGCATTTTATATTATGTGCGTTATGACACAACTGCATCCCTTTCAGGGTTCTTTGCAGCCGAGCGGACTAGGACAATACCAAACCTGCTTAGCAAGGAACCAGAGAGTGCCATATCGACAGAAACAACTAGGTTCAGTTAAGGTTAAGAACAGTAAGTATATATATAAATAAGAGAAACATTTAAGGAAGATGAGAAACTGGTTCTGTAAATTAAAGTATCAAGATCATAGTGTCCTTTTGGATTTGTTGCACCAAAGACAATTGTCCTGGTACACGTACATTAAAGCAGGTCCATATATGGACTGAGACAGATTCAGGGTTGAGGGTGAAAATAAGGAACAGGGATAAAAAATGAGAATGCCTTTCATTTTACAGTAAAGAGAGAACTTCATAATACAACAAACCATCTGTAGTAACAAGGAAGCAAACTTTCTTAGTCAATGATCAACCTTAGTGTACAGTATCCCTCAGATTTATCTGGTGTTTTTCGACTGTGCATTTGTTTCTTCCCGTACTCCGAAGTGAGTTGTAGCAAAAATTGTGTGGCTTTGGTAAAAACATTTCAGTGTTGCTTACCACAGAAGCACATGCATGCTTCAGACCTCGGTGAGAAATGGAGTCATCTTCTGATGCACTTCCAAAAATGGTTACATTCACCATCTAGACTGACCAAAGTTTCAGCTCTCCAGTTCAAAACATACGATCATTGTCAGCACCGTAGTCTCTAAGGTCCAGAGTCGGTCGTTTCAATCTCTGGAAAATATCATCAAGGGATTCAGACGAGGAAGCGATGGAGGACAATGTGTTTTCTTCTGTCTGACGTAAAGGGAGGTAGTTCTTCACTTCTAGGATAGATTTGAAATTTACAAGACCGGACTTCATTGATTCCCATTTCGAGGATAATTTCTCGGATGTTGGTCTTATTACACTCTTGAACGAAGTTGATTCTTCTAGTGTTGACTTCGTGTTAGATGCTTGCTTTTTCTGGTGTTCTCTTGTGCTAGAATATTCCTTAACGATAGTTTCTCTGCTTGTCACATGTTGAACCTCTTCATTCAGTGGTTTAAATTGTTGACTCATCGTTCCAATTACTGCACTCGTCATCTGCTGGTACCGCATATGTACCAGATACGAATATGATTTTCAGACACAGGTACTTCAATAAAAAAAAAATGAAAAGTTCAAATGGAAGAGCAGACATACCGTGTTGTTGCTTCCGGGTTCAATGTCAACATTCATGCTGCTGAAATTCCTTGCCAATGGAATAATATGTTCACCAACTCTATGTCCTCGCTCGAGCCAAGCCCGTTCTGAACATTTTACAATTTGTAGATTGTAGAAAACAAAGAAGATGACATTTTAGCAAATGCTGATATAGCCAGGTGTAGTAAATTACCTTTCTGCAAGATAATTAGACCTGATGAGTCGAATCCATCTGCATCATCGTCTTGATCTTGAAACTTGAATATTCTCCAGTTTCCGAAATAATCAATGACACGGTCAAAGAAGTTTGTCACATGTAACAATGTGTATATAACCATAATGAGAGGATAGATTTTGTTGAATCCTTTACCAAAGAAAGGGACAGCATCATCTATGTTCCCCATTCTCTGCAATATAAGTTGATGTTTACATGAGACTAACTCAAACCACATTTTTTGTATATATCAATAGACTAACCTTCTCGAAGACCGTTTTCCCATTATCAGGGATACGGATAAGGTTGAGAAAGTTGTACGAAATCGGAGGAGCATATCGTGCAACCATCCTAATAGAGACATTTATGAGTAAGATATACTAGAAAATGAGAGAACAAGTAGAAGCTCTTTAAGATGGAAGACAAAAGGGAGTATTACGAGCATATCATAAGCAAGCTGACTGAGCTTGTTTGTCTCGGTGTTAATGAATAGAACATCAACATTCCGATTTTGAACAGGGAAAAATAGGTGCAGATGCACATATACAACAGAGGGACGAAAGCAGCAACCTGCAAACCAACACGATCATTCGATATCGATACCACCAAGTCCTATAGGCTAATTGTGGAAATATAATTTACCTGGACAAGCATTTCCTGCTTTCCCACCAAATTTATGAGAATGGAAAAGGGAGATAAATCAACACCAGCGGGCAGTATGGTAGCTTCTGCTAAAAGAATTGCAGCTGATATACATCCAAGAATTATTGCCAAAAGTTTCTCTAGTTGCTTTCTTACAACACAACGCCATATGAACTCTGCAAGGAAAAAATATTACTTGAGTTAATGGTAAATGCATAACAGATTCTTAACAAAGAACCATTAAGGATAAAGTAATTTACCCATCATATCAAAAGAGGGTCCTAGCTTGCCCGTTCGTTCGGGCTTGATATTTGAAACGAATTTCCTGCAACACCTTAAAATGAATCTTGGGCAAACTTAAAAAAACAGAGGACAAAAACACTTTTAGCGATGCTGTCTTGCATATAGCTTGATATGCAAGCAAGGTTTGTATGAGTGCAAAGTACACACCATCCGGTTATATTACGGCGCTCGTAGTTTCTGACAGTATCTTCCAGTTCAAGAGCTTCCAACACAAAGCTTGAATATTCACTGCAAAATTCTAAGAGTTAACTTCAATGAGACAGAATCAAGCAACAAATAGTCTATACCTTCGGTACCGACAGTATTCCTCTCTAGCTATCCTAAGTCGGCGTCTAAGCATCACCATTGATTTGTGATCAGTATTGTAGTCCATATCATTCTCCCCAAACCTTCCACCTTGAGGTTTGAAGGAAGGATCTTCTTTTAACTGCAAAATAGAACATATAATGTATTTGAGGGAACTACTTGGAAACTCCATTTTTGACACTAAACAAACCTCATAGACAAAGTGGGGAAGTACCATTTGATATAACATGTTGTCAATGATATTCATATAGGGTCTTAGTGGATCATGGTTCGTTATCTGATTCGATGTCACTTGAGAAACCTAAATAAATTGCACCTTCATTAGTTTGTGCAGAGGCAAAAAGATGATACCACCAAGTCTTGATTGTGATTTACTTACTACAATAGCACTAGAGAATTCTTGATGAGCATCATCAAGTTTAACAGCCATTTTTGCAACTTTGTGTGAAAGAACTTTATGGCGAAAAGTCCAATCCACATTCTTCCAAATGCCCTTTGGGATTTCACTAAGACCAAAGCCAAGGAGGAATGCACCAGTAACAAGTCCAAAAGTATTTGAGCAAGCCATGGCAAAACCAAGAATGTCTCCGCTCCTTCCCCCAAAAGAAAAGAAAAGGGTCAGTCTACACAAACAAAATAAGGAACAAAGTATAAATAAAAAACACAAATGAAAAAGAGCAATCAGTAAGAATAGAAGGGACACATGCCAATTTTTGCTGAAAATAATGAATAAAATGAGTCCAACAAGTCCAATAGAACCAACACATAGGTAATAGACCAAGTTTTCATGTAAACTAGTCTTCAATCTTTCCACCACAGTGAAATCTCCAGCATCTTCATAACCCTGAATAGTAGGCACCACAACCCTGTTTAGGAAATAATTCAATATAAATCAATGAGCAGACAATGCATCTATTAAGCATTAATCTTCTAAAACATTTACCCTAGACCTCAAGCATGATAAACAAAAGGTCATGAAAGCATATGGAATGACCAAATTGCATTTTGCTCCCTTTACTAAAAAAATGAGCAAATTAGTTGAGGAAACAAAATGCAATATGACTTCTAGCCTCTATAGTACGTTTACCCAAAGGAACTTATCGTGGGAGAAAATATTTTGTTGATAATAGTATATTTACCAAGTTAGCAAAAATGTACTCCAATAGGTTAGGCTCCAAAAGAAAGATATCCCACCACTGTAATTACCAAATATTGTCTGCATGATGAAGAGAAGAAAAGCAAACAATCAATAAAAGTACGTGCATAATTTCTAGGCAAAAGCAAATGCCTACAATCATATACTCGTATTGATCAAATAAAATTCAGCTTTAAATTTCTACCCAATATTGATCAAATAAAAACAAAATAAGGGTAACCAAGAAAATATAAGTATGATGGGAAGAACTGCAAGATGGAATTAAGGTTGTTAATCTAAAAAAAAAGAAAAAAGTACCGTCCAAATATCGGCAGGGACGAGGATGATAATGGAGAAAGAACAAAACCAAGTATATCCAACGGTGAAAAGAACATAATTAGGAACGTCTGGATTCGAGAAATATTTCAAAGTCAAAATCACCATCCCCATTGTTAAAGGCAAGGAGATCAAATAGAAAAACAACATCTTTCTTTCTATCTCCTCCTTTATACAATACTATGACAATCTAATCTATTCTATTTTGTTCTAGTTTAAATAAAGTACATAAATTATCTGGGTAATTCCTCTTATTTTCTCTTCCCCACGAAACAGTAGGGAAGAGAAAATAATGGTTGGTTTTGCATTTGCAAAGAGCTTTTGATTTCGTTTGTTCTTATATTACGCTTAAACTTAAAGCGCAACTATATTAATGCAAAAATTTGCGTAACGGGTCTAGAGTATACCTGATAACGGGTGGGGTTGAGGTTTGACGGATGTAAAATTTTAAGTTGGTTTTTTAAGGTTACGTTGACCAAAAAAAAAATGAGCTTCAGTCCGTATTCAATTTTTTTAAATTATATTTTTATATAAAATAAATTTAAAAAAATATAATTAATCAAATACACTAAAAAATATTAATATTAAAATAAATATTTTAAGAGGTATGCAATATCTAAATAACAACAATAAAGTATTAGCAATATAATAACGAAATGATAACAAAACAATAGTGAAATGGCAACGAAATAACAACAAAACAGCTGATTCAAGTTAGGCTTGGGCTAAAACAATCTTACTCAAGGTCCGACCTGTTTAAAAAACAGATCTTACTTTTTGTTCAAGCTCACTTTTCGAGCTTATATTTTTACTTAAGTCCTCTCACTTTTCGAGTAGAAACTAAGTGAACTTGTTGAAATAAACATACACTACAAATAATTTGTCATATATCAACGCACATTTTTTATTAATAGTTAAGTTATGCCAGTAAAAGTATTTCCATATCAACGATTCTATTTAAACACTGGTTAGCCATATTCTCTCTTTTTTTTCTTAAACATGTGATAATTTCATTTTTTTTAGGTAAAATTATTTTTTTAAACAAAACACCCTATACCGTCGTATATTTATTTTAATTTCTTTTAAGATAATCTTATTATAGATTTTGGTCATATTTGTTCTTATTGACACAATACCTAGAACTACTCATAACCCCTCCCCAACCCGTATATAGGAGGATAATACGCTTCAGCGCACTTAAACCCACATCTTCTTACACTGACAACAATATCCAACCAATTGAGTTAAGACTCGACCGGCTACTTTGAATTTTAATTCCCAGACACATAACCCATTTTAACTTTCCCCTTTCTCCTTTCTTAGTCACTTCCAATATCGTTTTACTTATGCTTTATTAGTTTGTTGAAGATAATTTAAAGTTCTTTTATCGTGGATAGTGTAACATCTTACATTCGATTCGGAAGATAGTCGGATGCAAAGTGTCACATTATAAACATATTTTTATGTAGAAATATCAAAATTTAGAATTAAAACAAATTCAAACAAAGTGATACAATTTAAGTAAGATTTAAGTGTCAAATGAACTCAAATGGACCCACATATGATAATTCACGATCAAAGACAATTAAATACAAAGTCAACTCACAAATTCAAATTCATATTGAAAAAAATACAAGGTTATGTCTCGAGACAATGAAATCATGACTTAAGACATGTTTTCCCTATTTTAAATTTTTAATTTTGAAGTTTTGTGTCTCGAGACAACCGTACCATGTCTCGAGACTTAAGCCTTATGTCTTGAGACCTTGATATCAAATTTTAAGCTTTTAGCTTTTAATGTTTTATGTCTCGAGCATTAAAACCTCATGTCTTGGAAATGCATAATCTCATATAAAATGTTCACGAGATATTGAGACTTTTACTCAAAAATACAAAAATTTAAAATTATTTTCACAAGTGGTTAAATGATTCCTAAACATATCCAAACATATAAAAAAGTTCTAAACATGTGAATCCAAGTCCAAAACACAAAATTTCTCATTCGATAATATACTTCACCAAAATTTAGCCACCTAAGTGAAATTGCATGCATAACATCATTTTGCATATCTCCAAATTCGATAATATACTTGATTTCCCCTTAAATTAACATTACTTGAGCTCTAATATGAATTATAAATCCTGGAGATTTGTATATGAAAAATAAATCTTCATATTGAATTAAGAAAATTCATTAATACAAAACATATTTCCAAATATACTATACCCTAAAACTAAATTCCAAGATTAGAATTAAATCTCAGTAGCATATAAATAAGATTAAGCATAAATAATGACATTACTAAAATGAGCACAAGTTGGCGTCATAGCATGTTTAGAAGATCCACCAAGTGTAAAATTTCACAACGTAGCTAGCATATCCAATTCTGAAAATATATCACTAAATAAAGTATTCACATTTTCAATTCCCATTAGTGCGCATCCAATTAATTTAAATCGTACTCATAATTGATATACGGATATCCATTCAGTTCTCCAACAATATAATATGTGTGCATAGATAAAAAGTAAATAATAATAAATCTATGGTGCGTGTGTAACTTAACTTACCAACCAAATTTATAAAATTACACAAAACATCATAAATCAAATCTCTCGAACATACAAGAGCTAATTATACTCGATACTGACATAAATGAAATTAATTAGTTTGTTTTTCCTCTCTTTCAGGATGCATTGCCATCTAGACCGACATAGCTCCATCAACATTGAATTTCAAATGACCAGTGGGTGGGGGTCTTCCAATATTGGGTTATCTTCACATGTTTGCTGCTCTTGATCAATTTGGATGTACTGCGGAAAGCGAAGGATGTTGTCATAGTGCAAATTACACCACCAAGTTACCCAGGCAAGGATCCTTTAAGAGATCATTTTGTTTCTATGGTTCTATGGTTCCACAAGGACCAAGCAATCACAATGAAAGCGATTCTTCATAGCTTGTCACACCATTTCTTCTCAAGTGCAAATTGCCATGCCATAAACCGATCCTTCCACTTAAACATATGCAGCTTTTTCCTCGAAGAGAGAAAATTGCTCATAATGCTATTGAGATGATTATAGACATTCACAGGTAGTTGAAACACTGACAAATAAATAAGTCGGCAGACTAATCAAGATTGATCTAACAAGAGTGACCCTTCTTGGTTTTGAACCCTTCAATGGTAGACTTCTAAATGGTTGGAATTTTCTTGGTGTCTAGGGGTCATCCAAGATACTATGATGGGAGGGAATCTGCAGCATAATGGAGGTCACTTGCCCACTAAGCTATCCAATCCCACTCCAAACAACTTGCTTTGGCACAAGTTGAGCTTGAGACCAGATAAAGCTTGGAACCTCCTAAGCACAAATTCAAATTCCAAATAGAGCATTAACCCTAAGGATTATAGATTTTTTATATGAATATTATAATATATTAATAGTCTATATTATACAAATTTTGATGTGTACTTGTGTAGAAAATTAACCAATCAAGCTTCCCGAGGATAGCTGAAGCACTACGAATGGTTCCGCTAGACGTCAGATTTTATGTGGTTACAGTGAACGAGACAGATGGCATAGGTGGGGTCGACCATTATTTGTGCAACTAAGCAGTGGGATTCCAATTCCTATTCCTATTCCTATTCCCATTCCTAACCAAGAAAAAAACAAGTTGAAAGCAATCACAAATTGATTGGTACCTTCTTCCCATGGCTTTATAATTAAGTCTCTGACTATGGGCCATAGCATAAAGTTTCCCATTTATTTGTCATAATCAAATTGCAAAACTATTTGAATTTTGGACCATTCCTTTGTAAATTGCAACCAAAATACAAAGAGGGAGAAGATAGGGAGAGGCATGGATGAAAATAAGGACCAGCAAGCAAAGCAAATCTACAATAATAACCATAAGATTAATTGATTCAAAAATTGCATTAAAAACCCATGAACACCTGTTTTGCAGCATGTTTTAATCTCCAGGTAATCATCTTTCATGGTGCATACTCGACCAAGAAGAATCTCGAGACAAGCATATAAGTTTAGAGCAACCTAGTAGATGAAGCCAATGACAGATATATATTGGCATCAATTGAAATATAAGGGACAAGGGAATAAAGAGATGCAAGCATATTCCATGTGGTAAAACAACAAAAGTTATATCAATATCGAACGGAGAATTCGAAGAAAACAAATTTCAAACCTTAAGCATAGAAAATATCTCAACCATCAGCTCCATTATTGTCATGAAAACAATTAAGAAAGTGTGCACATAACTTCACTGCCATTAGAAAGCTAGAAGGCTTCAAACTCAAAAACAATAACCAGTGAAACACTAAGAAATTCTTAGGAGTACTTCCAAGGTTCGTAAATTGAGGCCTGATCTACTGAAAACAAGTAATTGAAGACGATAGTAGGACCAAGCGACTTCTCCATACAAAAACAACCAGAGAAGTAAAACACTACCATGAAGATTAGAGACTTCACGGTTGTTTCTCATCCTCTTGTTTGGGAGCTTCTTTGATTTCATCTGTCCCATCATCCTAAAGTAGATAAAGAAAAGGTATTAATAATTAAAAAACTTAAGGTATAACAGAAGGCAGAATATAAAGGTCAAAAAGAAAAAGAAATGTGTGGGGTCTAACCTGCATGTCTGAGGTCCACAAAGTGAGGTTATCACGAAGAAGTTGCATTATCAAAGTGCTGTCCTTGTATGAATCCTCTCCAAGTGTATCAAGCTCGGCAATGGCTTCATCAAAAGCCTAAGGAAAGAAACAAAATATGTTGACTAATGGAACTTTAAGACAAATTAATGACACTCCGAAGGATGAACAAAAAAAAATTTCTTAATACCAGTCAAACACGAGCGCACACACCAATGTTTTTCAAAGAATAAGATTAATATAAAGACTAAACTAAAATTCTGAAGTCCCGTTATCCTACCTGTTTTGCGAGAGTGCAAGCACGATCAGGAGAGTTCAAGATCTCATAGTAGAAGACAGAAAAGTTGAGAGCCAATCCTAATCGAATAGGATGAGTTGGGGCCAGCTCAGCATTCGCAATGTCCTGAAAAGAACACAGAACAAAAAAGATGCAGATAACATCGAAAAAGGGACCGAAATTATGGACAAAACACAAGTCATAATCACTTTAGCAAAGGTAAATATCTTCTATTCAAATGTAAAAGTGTGAAAATACAAATAATAATAACAGTATATTCAGATCCAGACTGATTGCAAGACTTTAAAGAAAAGAGAATAGCAGTAAAAATGTCAATATAAACAGGAAGTGCATCAATTTGTGACGTGACCTGAAAAGGCCCAACAAAGAGAAGAAGCTAATAGTAATTAGACTGTGCTAATTGAATTAATACAAACAACCAAAATGATTTCGAATTTTAGGTTGTTGGGGAACCAAGTAAAGGGGTGACCTTTGATCAGTAGATATAAACAATTTTTCTTGGCTTTAACAAGATGAAGCTATGCACATCACACATAAGTGATAGTTTTAAATTTAGATACTTTATATGCTTCTCTACTCATAGATTTAGATCTCTTGTAATATTTTAAATTGTGAATTTTGTTGATTTTATACGATTTTTTTCTTCTCCAAGAAGAATTTTAACTCTTAATTTAAGTTGAACATTTGAGATACTCATCGTAAACTAATGAAACCCAAGAAATAAAGCAAATCAAGACAAAAAAATGCACAAGATCGAAAAGAACGTGACGAAATAACCACAAACCTGAGCAGATTTATACGCAGTGAGCGTATTCTCGGCAGCCGCTTTCCTGTCATCGCCAGTCTTGAACTCAGCCAAGTACCTATGGTAATCTCCCTTCATCTTCAGGTAAAAGACCTTGGAATCACCGGTCCCGGCGGCCGGAACGAGCTTCTCGTCGAGAAGCTTCAAAATTCCAGCGCAAATCTCGGACAATTCGGCCTCGATCTTGGCCCTGTACTCACGGATGACAGAGACGTGGTCGGCGTTGCCACGTCCTTCCTCTTTCTGCTCGATGGAGGAAACGATCCGCCAAGAGGCACGGCGAGCGCCGATCACGTTCTTGTAGGCTACAGAGAGGAGGTTCCGTTCCTCGACGGTGAGTTCGTCGGGGGCAGGGACGGCGGAGACGACGTTCTCCATGAACTTGACCATCTCCTCGTAGCGCTCGGCTTGCTCGGCGAGTTTCGCCAGGTAAACGTTTTCCTCACGTGCGGAAGAGGTGGCCATGACTTTTGGTTTAGGGCGTCGTTTGGATGGGGAAATGAAAACTGAAAAAGATTTGAGAGGCTTGAGTTGTGGAGAAATGAAATGAGAGTTTTTGCCTTGGATGTTACCAAAGGGACTTCAATGGAATTTTTAGGTTATAAATATAATATATTTTTGGATTAATTGTATCAGATGTCTTAATTTATCACTTAAATTCCAAATTAATCCTCAAACTTTAAAATATTTTAAATTAAGTCTTAAAATATCAATATCTTATCAATTAGGTATATATTGACACTAGGCTCAATTATAACATTTTAAAGTGTAAGATTCAATTTTATGTTTTCTTTCCAATTTCATTTAAAACAATATTTCATCATGTATAATTTTATTTATTGTTTTTTTAAATAAAATATTATTTTGTGCCTTAGTCACGAACATATTTAAAATTTCCAAACTAAAGTTGAGTTTACATAAGGTTTTTTATTAGTATTTATGTTCATTTTACGATCTATATTAGTTATCCTAATTAACAATGTTGTATCCAAAATTTCAACCTATGTTTTTCCTTAAAAATATAATGTGTTTGCTATTAAAAATAAAATCATTCGTAGTAATATAAAGTTCATAATATTAATTAATATTAGTATGGATCCTATCACGTTTTACTTCAAGTTTGTATACTATTTATATATTTGAAATTTAATATTTTTATTTTTATTAGAAATTTAGTCCTTCTATTTTTTAAATTTAAAAATTTTATTTTAATTTTTAGTACTATTGCATTCTTTTACTAAATTCATTAGCGTAACATTTTTAAATTTAAAAAAAACTCACTTATTTAAAAAAATGACATTATAATAGATTTGAATTAAATATTTAATAGTATTAATAACTCTTAAAAATTACATCAGCATTTTAATTAAAACAAAGTATTTGAACTAATCAATAACATTGTAAAAGAATTGAGGTACCAAATTATGTCAAAAAATTATAATATAAAGATTAAATCTTAAATTTAAGTATAAAACAGGGACCAAAATTGAAATTTAAATGTTATTATATAATCTAAAATTTGAGTGTAGCATAACATTAAAATTGAAATCTACCATTCTTCTATAAAATACAAAAAAAACAAAGAGAGGTATTCCACTTGTATATAGTAATATAGATTAAAGAAATTAAATTAAATATTCCTTTTTATTAATGGTAAAATATAAAAATAGTCACTAAACTGTTTATTTTATTTTATTTTGATCACTCAATTATTAATTTTTTTTAATTTGGTCACTAAAGTTTTTAAAATTAAATATTTTGGTTTTAGTTGCTGTTAAATTTTTTACGGAAAACTGACTTGAAATTTTTAGAATTTCTTTTTCTTTTTCTTTGTTCTTTCTGACTTCCTTTGCGGCTCAACTCTCCATGTTTACCCCTTCTTCCTTCAACCTCTGTCTCTCTGTTACTGCCAAACGAAACGTGGGAAACGTAACAGCATGTTTTGTGACTACCAAACATCCATTTCCTTAAATCTTTGGGCTTTAATGAAGTTCGTGAATGTTAAAGAATTATATTTCGTTTGCCATCTAGGCATCAACGTTGTTGGTAATATATATTTAGGCTAATTTGATTTGTGTTGTCTAATCATACATGACTTGGTTATTTGATTTTCTTTTGCCTTACCATTATGATCTCTATTTCTTGGTGTCTCACTTGGAATCTAGGTTTTTGCCTTCATGTCTTCCTCTGCAGATCTGGAGCTTGATTGCGTTTATGGTGCTTGAGCGGGTACCCCTTGCTTCCGGGGATATGGAAGGCATAATGGGGAGAGAAGAAGGAAGTCTGTTCGTGGATGCATTGTTAGCCATGACCTGTCTGTTTTGAACTTGGTTTATAGTGAAGAAGGGTGAGAATGAATTGCCTGGGCTGACTGACACTGAAAAGACAAGGATGAGAGGTCCAAAGAGGGCATCCAAGATTAGGAAGCTCTTTAACCTGTCCAAAGAAGATTATGTCCGGAAGTACTTCAACACTTACAGGAGGACTTTCACAGCAAAATCTGGTAAAGTTTCTTTTTCCTTTGTAATATATGGCCACAAGATGTAAGTGACTAGGTAGCTGTTTTATGTTACGATAGCGATGTAAACATTCTCCAATTATTTTCTTATGATGAAATGGTCTCCTCTGACGTATAAACTTGTTTTCTAGACCATAACACAGTGCTTAATGTGCAAAGAAATAGGGTAGAATTTTGTGAGGGTTTCTTCTGTTATCGTCACTGTCTGCTCCCGATGTTCCTGTCAGTGTGCCCAACCATAGCTTTCTAATATTGTTAAAGTTGAGTATGCACATAGCATTTGCATGCTTCACTTGCCACACCATTGCCAACCTTTCCTATGGAGTTAAAACAGGATTTGCTTTACCATTTACTCATGCGTGGTGTATGCTGGAAGTAGGATATTGGATTTTGGGTTTCAGCTGGAATCATATAGGCTTGGTGAAAATGATGATTTCTTGATTGTAACTATTACTTGTTGATAACCATTTCTGGTTTCGCAGGCAAGAAGGTCAGTAAAGCTCAAAAAATCCAGTGGTTGGTAACTCCATTGACACTCCAGAGGAAGCGAGATAGAATTGCTGAGAAGAAGAAAAGAATTACAAAGGCCAAGGCAGAGGCAGCTGAGTACCAGAAATTGCTTGCCATGAGGTTGAAGGAGCAGAGGGAGCGCGTAGTGAGAGTTTAGCAAAGAGGAGGCCCACGCTCTCTGCTGCTTCTAAGCCTTCTGTTGTGGCTTAAGACTGCTTTTAAGTTTTGGTAAACAGTGGGCCTTGTCAGTACTTGGTTTTTGTAGTGTTATATGCTGATCGTTTTGTCTAGTATTAGATATTTTGAATAGTGAAGACCCATAGTTTAGGCTTTTTTGTGAATGCTGAGTTTGGTATCCTATCTATTATGTTATTTTATGTGGTCTACGCTTACTGCCTTGTGGATGTGCTCCTTTGGCATGGCAGATCTGTTTATTGTGTTTAAATTGCAGCCTTATAGTATATATATATATATATATGTTATTATGTGTCGCACGCATGCCGTCCCCAATATTGAGTTTTCCCTCATCAGAACTCTACGCCTGATACCTGAGTGATTCTTTTTGTCCAATATTTGAGTACTTTCACTTCTGACTTCTTTTTGAGTAGGGCGAGAAAAGATAAATGATTTTTGAATCTCCTGATTGCTTCAGAGTACACAGGTTCCGGGTGGCAAAAAGCTCCTAATGTCCAGCCTTGTTAGAGTTGAATGCAACCAAAACTACTTATGTGAGGAGTGATGCAAGGAAAAAATGAATTGGAAGCTGTGAACATATCATTTAACAAGTATCCTAGCTGAGACCAACCCTGCAGTCATTGCAGCTCCAAATAAAGCATGCAACCTCACACAATAGTATTTTGCCATGAAGATCATCCCTTTGTCCTGTAAGAAAGAATTTCAATCAGAATTTTCGGTTGTTTAATGTTAAGATGTTCAAATCTCAGCATTCATTAGGCTTACAGTTCAAACCCCAGCATCCAGCAGGTCTAGGATTTTAACCACAGTATCTGCAACCCTTTCTCTATTCTTAAGGTAGGGTTTCCTTTTTTTATTTTTTAAAATGGGGGACGGGGGTGTGGATGTTGCCAAGACTTAAACTCTAGACCTTAAATGCCAATGCAAACTTTTTAATCTCTTTGTTTTATGAATAGGACCAGTGGTCGAAACAGTTTTCGGTCCCTTTGCCAGTTTGGTTTCAAGTAAATAAAATATTAAAAAATAAAATTTATTAGACAACTAAAAGAATACGACCCAAGCAGTTGAACCATTGGCTCAATTGATTTTTCTTTTTATCCTAATTCAATTGATTTGTACCAATTCATGGATCAAATCACCATCCAAAGACAAGGTTGTTGAAATCGGTAATCTTTATCAAGCAAGTTTAACAGCATACCTCGTGGTTCTCTTCAACAAAGTTAACCACCAGTTTCCCTATAGGTAAGGTCAAGGCACAAAGAACCTAGATAAAACCAACACAAGCGCAAACAGTTACAATATGCATACTTATGAACCATCAAGTATTTTAGCATCAAGCAGATTAAATTCATTTTCTTAAATCAATTTTAACCTTTTACTTACAATGCAAGTTAGTGGAAGAGCTTTGCATAGACCAAGACCAAATAAAAGAGAATAGAGTGTTAAGACTGCCCCTTTCACAACCATTGAACCTCTCTCAGTGCCCATCTTTACCTGCAATCCAAGTGACAGAAATAAATTTCTTTTTTCTGCCTCTGCAATGGAGAAAAAACCACAATAGTTGATGGAGTGTACATACCAAAGGTGACATTTTCCCGACGGCAATATCTTCTTCAACCTGAGATAAACAAAAATCATGTCATTCATATAAAACCTATGATGAGTTTGTGAATTGTCCCACAAAAAGACCGAGAAATATTAACCTGATGAAAATGGCTACAGAACAGAATAAGGGTAGTCGTCAAGCCTACGAGCACCGATGCAGAAAGAACGGTGTGTGTCAAGGGGAGGAAGATTATCTCCCTGCCAAAATCACCCAAAATTAATGTATTGAAGGAAAACAAAATTGAAATCTAGAAATTCTGCATTAGTTTTCAGTAAGCAACCTTGTGCTGCCCAGTAACAAGTAGAAAGCAGTAGTAGCAAATGGGCCAAACGCTGCAAAGCACAAGGGCTCTCCCAATCCTTGGTAACTTAGCCGAAATGGTGGGCACTGTTAAGTATGTATCGGGATCTCATAAATGTTATAGTATCTGGATAGAAGTGATCATTGAAAAAAACCATATTGCCCCTAGTGTAAACGAATGAAAATTCACTCTACCTGATATACGTAGCCACAAAAGACTGCACAACCAAGTAGCAGCAATGAACGCATATTTCTTGCATCTGCAGATGCCCATGTCAACCCAATGAAGCCAAGGGCAAGTGACGAATAGGCAGCAATAAGGGGCCCTGACCGGCTTTCACAAGCACAATACAGAACATTTTATGACCAGGAAACATAGTAGAGAAATAAAAGAAGATACACATTGGCAATAAGATTACCTGCCAACCAAATTTACTACTGATTCCTTTTTGTTCTTGTCTGCTCCGGTATCAAAATCATAGACATCATTGCTGCACATGCACAAAACTTGAATATTTTAAGTAGCATCCTAAATATTGCTCTGATTACTAGCTTTCCACCCCCATAACTCACCTTAAATTGAGCCAAGTAATAATAAGAACGGAAGAAGCCAAGAGTGTCATATAACGCCTAGCTGAAAACAAGCCTGTTTGCAAATAAGCAACTGCACCACCTACCTGCTCAAAATTATAAATAAATATTGCACAAAAAGTTATTGAATGAGATTCTAAAGACACACATTGGTGAAAGAGAATAAATCAATAATACAAATGTTTCGTTTGACCACTGCAAGATATTGGCTAATGCTCTATAACACTTCTGTTTGAGATCACATTAGAACTAAGGAATCAAGTGAATTCTGTCGAAATTAAGCTATCTCCATAATCTAGTTCGTTATCATAAAACTTCCATATGTTAAAAGAAGCTCACAGTCAAAGGAACCAAAGCAACAGAGTAAATCGGCAACTTAATTGCCCTCCATATCAATGTTGCTTTAGAAACATCATTTTGGTCTTGATGAGTGCCGTCAGCTGAAATGTGTGCTATATTGTTGGGAAATACATGTTGCCGGTGCTGGCACCTGGTTTTTAATCTTCCAATTCGGGAAAAACTTTGTTCATCAGAATTGAAATGCAATGAACCTTTAGAAGTTTTTGTAAAACGAGACCCTTCATAAGACCTGAGGGAAAAAATATTCTAATTCAAGTGGGGAAGGAGCATTTTCTGTATTTTAACAGGTAATCCATAAAAGATTCTAAGATTAAACAAAAACCATCAATTATATGAACAATATTGCATCATTATAGAGAAAATAAAAAAAATAAAAAAAACAAAAAAAAAACTCACCTGATAAGGTCACACTGCTTTGTGAAGTACACATGGTGTATCCGTACACCTGACCCTAAGCACGAGGAGTTAAGCGTTGTCGTCGATGGCTTCAACATGTCTCAATCTCTACAAGAAGATGGAGAAAACGAGAAAGAAAACGAAAATGGGTCATTGGTTTTCAACTCTCCGGTGACCGTTAGTTGAGTTCATTTTCCCAGTGGCTGGATAATGGTTTGAAAGATCAACTGAAAACCGACAGAATCTTCACTACTCACCAAATCTTATCCATCCATAAAAGATGTTAATTACATGGGTCATGTCAGCCACTAAGCTCATGGTTTTGGCCCGATGGGCCTTTAAGGCTTTGCTTAGACTCCATTTCTACCGCTCGCAATGAGGTGGTGCTTAAGTGCTTAAGCGTGTTGTTTGGTTGACTATAATGAAATAGAAATTTTGATGAGAATGGAATAGAGTGACAGTAGAGACCATTTTATTTGGCTAAGTGAAATAATATTACGGAATAGATAAGGAATAATAAATAAAAAATGCTAATTTTAATTTTTTTCTTTCTTTCTTTTTTATTAATTAAACTGCTCTGCGTTTTATTCAAATAAAAAGTAAAGTGAAAAACAATTACCTAAACTAAAACAAAGGCCCAAAAAGAACCAAAACTGGCCATATTTCAAGATCCTAAAAAACCCCTATCCCTAAATAAACCGCTATTCCTAACAGAAACCTAAGAAAACCATCTCGCAGCCCGTCTTCATATTCGACGGTCACTCACCTTCTCAGTACAACTACAGAAAAATGGGTCAAGGCGATTTTTTTAATGGACATGTAAAGGTTACAGTAATTGTTTGTCTTGCTTCGTTATTTGAAATTTACAGTCACGCATGTATATGTAAAAAAGTAATATAAAAAAACCTAAGTTCTTTAATTTTTTCATCCTTAACCATAATTTTCAAATTTGAAGTCTAAAATGAGACTTAATTTTAAAAAGATTGAAAATATTAAAATAATTAGTAGTCATGAAGTTGATAGTGTTTTTGAACACTACACATTCATAGTGGATCTGGTGGAGGGTCCGATTGCCTAAAGTGGTTTGTTCAATAAAGTGTGAGTAGAGGTGTGTATGGGTCGGGCCGGGTTCAAATAAAAATTTAGGTCCGTTTGTTAGGCTTGGGCCCAACACAAAAAATAGGCTTAAAATTTTGTCCAAACTCGACCCAGATAAAAATGTTAAAACTTGAGTCCGACCCGACCCGCCCATATTAATTTTTATATTATTTTTATATAATTTTAAAATACATATAATACATCAAAAATACTAAAAAAATTAAAATAAATATTTCCCAACAAATTAAAAATAAATTTTAAAAAATATGTATAGTTAAATAACACTAAAATGGATGCAACTTAACAAGCAAATGCTTCTAAAATAATAACAAAATTAGCAAATATCTTTAAAATAATAACAAAATTAACAATAAAATAAGTTTTATATAATATTCTAACAATAACAAGAAAATAGTAGCAACATAATAGTAAAATGATAGCAAAATAAAGAGAAAATAATAAGAAAATAATATTTAAAAAAATAGATTTTTTTGTCCTTTAGTGAATTCGGGCCGGGTAAAAAATGTCTTACTCAAGGCCCGGCCCATTTTTAAATGGACCTTATTTTTTTGTCTAAGTTTATTTTTCGGGCCTATATTTTTGCTCAAACCCTCCCACATTTCGAGCAAATCTTCGGGCCGAGCCGGGTGGCCCAACCCATGAACAAGTCTAAGTGTGAGTGCTTCGTCAAAATGGACTATGAGTAGTGCACAACTAAGGTGGTTAGTACTACAGTGGTGGTGCACCGTTTTTTTTATTGAATTTTTGATACGTATTGGTAATGGTTTATTTTTGCATACCGTCTTGGACTTATCAATATTATTAAAAAATATTTAATATGAATATAAAAACATTTACAAATATCAAATAAACGAGATTAAATAAATTTTAAATATAAAATATTTATAAATAAATTTCACAAATAAAAACCCATCATTTAACAAATTCAAAATAAAGAAAGAAAAATTATCATCCTACACATTAAACAATAAAATTATCCACAACAAAATCATCCCATTCTAAACATATAAGATGATAATTTAAAAAAAATGTACACATAAAATTGTGTTCATGAAACTTTTAAGGATTTTTTTTTTCTATTCATTTACTTGTTATATAAATTCTTTACTTTTTTTATTCTTTATTCCATTTTCTACTTAAAAATTTAAACCTTAAAATTGAAAGTTGGCAAACTTTAATGATTGAAGTTGAAGTTTTTAGGGTAAACTATAGAATTAGTCACTCAACTATTAGCATGTTTTTGTTTTGATCACTCAACTATAAAAATTAATTTTCTTACTAATGTTTTAAATCGTTTTTATTTTGATCATTCTCCTTTAAATGGTTAACAAAAGTAATGATGTGGCCTTTTTTTAACTGGTATAATAACACATTTAGTCCTGAATACTAACAAATTCTACCAACTTAATCCTAATTCTAAATAATTCAATAAATTTAACCATTCACATTTTCAAATTCTATTAATTTGAACCTCAAACACATATAGTTAAATATTATTATAATTATAATTATAATTAAACTCATATAACTAAATCTTGATAAACTTAAATGTAAATTTGTGACTTTGATAAACCCAAAAACTCAATAAATTTATGATTCTTATAAACTTCATCCACGATCGTGTTAATAGCATAGAGGAACCCAAGTTTTCTTATGAAACCTATCAAACAATTAACAAATAAAAAATAAACGAAAAAGTTTCCTATAAGCCTTTTTTCAAATCATCATCTTTTATATCATCTAAGCATTAATTTTATTGTAAAATTTATCTTCATCTAATTTGTTTGCAGTTTAATTAGAAAAAGATGTAACTTTTTTGGGTTTTCTATTTTCCTAACTTGAATTTAAGAATTTTTTTGTAGTATTTTTAAATTAGATAAATATATTTTTATATTTATAATTTCTTTTATATTTTAAGAAATTTATATAATTTTTATATATTTTCTTTTAAAATTTTAAATATTTTTATAAAAAATTAGATTATGGCATCATTAGTGCCACGTGTCACAACCTAAGAATGTCACGTATCCTATTTTTAACATAGTTTCAGAAAAGTATCAAAACCCTTGATGAAATAAAAATTCAAGTACCAACTTGGGACAAAAAAATCATAAATACTAACTTGGGAGAAGGTGTCAAGTTTAGGGGGCTAAATGTATATTTGAGCCTTATAATTATAATTAAATTTAAACACATATAATATTATTTATATATATATATATTTTACTTTTTCATAATATATGCTTTATATTTAATTATATATGTGTGAAGATCAAATTAGCGTGCAAGTATTGATGACTAAATGAGTTATTATATCAGTTAAAAGAAGGTCACATCATCAATTCCGTTAATCATTTGACGAAAAGTGACCAAAATAAAAATGATCTAAAACGTAAGTGACCAAATAGAAATGATCTAAAATATTAATAACCGAAACAAAAACATACTAATAGTTGGATAACTAATTCTATAGTTTTCTCAAATTTTTATTACTATAAACAATAATAAAATAAAATGTTTATTTTTTTCAACATTATTTATGCAACAGCTAGACCTGATCATGGGTCGGGTCACCCAGCCGGCCCGAAGACCAGCCCGAAATGTGAGAGGGGTTGGGCAAATACATAGGCTTAAAAAATATGCTTGCACAAAAAATAAAGTCCGTTTAAAAAATAAATCGGGCCTCAAAGGTATTTGTGGCCCTGCCCGAATTCACTAAAAGACAAAAAAAATTTACTCTTTTTTTTTGTTTTTGAATGTTATTTTCTTATTATTTTCTTCCTATTTTGCTACCATTTTACTATTATGTTGATATTATTTTATTGTTATTATTTGAATATTGTATAAAACATATTTTATTGTTAATTTTGTTATTATTTTAAAGGCATTTGCTAATTTTGTTATTATTTTAGAGGCATTTGCTTGTTAAGTTGTATTTATCTTAGTGTTATTTAAGTCTACATATTTTTTAAAATTTATTTTCAATTTGTTGAAAAATATTTATTTTGATTTTTTAGTATTTTTAATGTATTATATATATTTAAAAATTATATAAGAATAATATAAAAAATTAATATGAGTGGGCCGAGTCATGCCCAAATTTTTACATTTTTATCCGGATCGAGTTTAAACAAAATTTTAAACCCATTTTTTAGGCCGAACTAGTTCTGAACCTAATAAATGAGTTTAAATTTTTAGTTAAGCCTGCAAGAAGCCGGCCACGAGCACTTCTAGCGACAGCTAATGTTGAAATAAAGATTTGTGTATTCCAGTTTTGTGCTGAAATGGTACGCATTGGCGGATATTGCTGGAATCAAGGCGGAACTGACTAAAACAAAAGTTCCTTTGCCCGAAAGAAATTCTATATAAGCATCAACTCCTTCATCTGCATTGCTGTTATAGATAAAGTGTTGACCGGAGAAACATTAAATGTGAAGTATAATCAATGCAGATTCTAACAGATCTTGTGGGATTGCCTTATCTGGTTTTCTAATGTAAACTCTCTTTTCCCACATCAAATAACAACAATCCAAACTCATCATCTCGCCATTGATATAAATATTTGATGCAGTTGCAGCATGCAGGATAGACCGGAGATCGAGGCTGTATTAGAAATGGAATCCATTAACTCAACGCCAAGGATTCATACAGGAAAAAGTAGCAGCACGGATGCCGAGGATGGCGTTTTCTTAACATGGAAGGATTTGTGGGTCACAGTTGTTAATGGTAAAAATGGTCGACCAATCCTACAGGGTCTGACTGGCTTTGCATGTCCCGGTGAGCTCTTGGCTATAATGGGTCCTTCAGGATGTGGCAAGTCCGCCCTTCTTAATGCCTTAGCAGGTTGTAAGCCATGCATTTTTTATAATCTCAAAGAAAACCATTTCAATGTAAAATGTTTTTCACTTCATTATTTCATTTTCCAGGGATATTGGATCCTCACACAAGGAAGGCAGGAGAGATTCTTATCAATGGGCATAAACAGACCATGGCTTATGGAACATCGGTACGATGACATTCAATGTATAAAATCAAAAAATCAAAATCAAACATTAAACGCCATCTTGGTTTGTTCTCATTTTTTTAACAGGCATACGTAACACAAGATGAAGCACTGATTCATACCTTGACCGTAACCGAAGCCGTATACTACTCGGCTCAGCTCCGGTTACCGGATACCATGTCGAGGTCAGAGAAGAAACAAAGAGCTGAAACGACGATCAGAGAAATGGGACTGCAAGACGCCATGAATACAAGGGTTGGTGGGTGGGGAAATAACGGGTTAAGCGGTGGCGAAAAGAGGAGACTTAGCATTTGCATTGAAATATTAACACGCCCTAGGCTTTTGTTCCTTGATGAACCCACCAGTGGGCTTGATAGTGCAGGTTCGTATCATGTGATGAGAAGCATTGCCAGCCTGAATCGAAGAGATGGGATTCGAAGAACAATCATTGCATCCATCCATCAGCCTAGCAGTGAAGTGTTTCAGTTATTTCACAGTCTTTTTCTTCTATCTGCAGGCAAAACAGTGTACTTTGGTACACTTTCAGCTGCAAACGAGGTAACCCCATCTTTGTTTTTCGCATTATTTTGTGATTTACCCGATGGAACTAGAAGAAGAATGAAGTTTAGAATCGCTTATTTTGAGTTTGAACGTGTAGTTCTTTGCTTCCAATGGATTCCCTTGCCCGACTCTTCAGAATCCATCGGATCACTTCCTCAAAACCATTAACAAAGATTTCGACAAGGTACGTAGATGTTTCTTATAAACTCCATTAGAAATATTTTTTAGCATTAAATATAGGGTTAATTCCACCTAATCAAATTCTAAATCTTTAAATTTTAAAAATTGTAATAAAACACTTAAAATACCAATATGTTTCAATCAAATCTTATAGTTTAACTATTAGTTTTAAGTATTTCATGTTAGATCAAATTATAATCACACTATATTTATTTCATGGATAACTAAAAAAGAAATAGATTTATTAAATTCTAAATTTTTTTTATCTTTAAACACATTAGATTCAAACCATTAATAAATGAGATATATGTATTTAGAATTTAATTTGCATATTTTAAATATGTTTAGTATCATATTTGAATTAACATTTAATGTTTAAATTAATGATTAGGTGTTGATTAGACATCAAATTTAAAATCTAAAATCTAAATATTGATGAAATTAAAATATATAAACATTGTTTGCTGCTTCTCTGCTCATCAGGATATTGAGGAAGGCTTCGTTAATGAAATCCCCACTGAGGAAGTAATCAACATTCTGGTGAACTCATACAAGTCTTCTGATATATTCCAACATGCTCAGACAGAGATAGCTCAAATTTGTAAACAGGTTTGCAATCTGTCTCCAAAAAGGCACTAATTTCTGTTCTTTTGGGGAAAAGATTACAATAACACATGTTGGGTTCTATGGATTTCACTTCAGCACAGCAGAGCAGTGGAGAAGGAGAAAAGACATGTAACCTTCTTTACCCAGTGTCATGTTCTTACTAGAAGATCATTCATTAACATGTATCGAGATCCAGGTTACTATAGATGCCGTCTAGCTGTCTATATTGCATTGACTTTAACCCTTGCCGTCCTGTTTAACAACCTCGGCCTCAGCTATGGTTCAATCCAGGTAACCAGAAACCAGCTGCAATTCTACTCCTAATGCTAAATTTCTACGGTAGATATGCCAAAACTCTTCATAAACCCTAAACCCTAATTTTAAAAGTCACCATAATTTTAAAATGCTTTTGTTTTACCTTGACAAATAAATTTAAGGTTACCCTTTTTCAAATTTATGGTTCAGTTTGAGAATGACGCACTGTTATCCTAAAACAGTAGTTTTATAAATTTTGAATATTCAGGCAAGAAGTACATTGCTTTTGTTTGTAACTGCAATTCTGACCTTCATGACCATAGGTGGATTCCCTTCTTTTGTGGAGGAAATGAAGGTCTGTAATACCTAAACCCTAAATAAATTCTCTTCCTTTTTTTTTTAAGCTATTAACTCCTCCATTATATGTATATGTTTGTGTTCAATATTCAGGTGTTCGAACGAGAAAGGTTAAACAGGCACTACGGTATCATTGCTTTCGTCTTAGCCAACACCATTTCGGCTATTCCCTTCCTGATAGTAATTTCACTAATCCCAGGCACCATATGTTACTACATTCCGGGTCTTCAAAAAGGGTTTCAACACTTCTTTTTCTTTATATCCACCTTATTTGCTTCTATGATGCTGATCGAGAGCTTAATGATGGTCGTTGCCAGTTTGGTACCCAATTTCCTTACGGGAATCATAGTGGGTGCTGGGATTCAAGGTATAATGATGTTGGTCGCCGGATTCTTCCGATCACCGGCCGATCTTCCCAAGCCGGTGCTGAAATACCCTTTATACCACATTGCTTTCCACAAGTATGCTTACCAAGGATTGTTAAAGAACGAGTTTGAAGGGTTGAGATTTGAGAATGATCATAATAATAATAACAATAATGTTGGAAGTGGAGGGGCGAGGCCGATGATCTTAACGGGGGAAGATGCGTTGAGGGATATATGGCATGTGGAAATGGCGACCTCGAAGTGGGTTGATCTTGGGGTACTTTTTGCCATGGTTGTTTTTTATAGGGTTTTGTTCCTGGGCATCAACGAGTTAAAACGCAAATGTCAGTATTAATGTTAACATATTTTATATTTGTTAAAGTTTGATCTTGCTTGAAATATCGATCTAAAATTTTATTCGTGTAACAGTTTATTTTTCAGTGGTATCAAAAATAGTGGTTTCAAAATTTCGTTTTTCGATGATTGAGTCATTAATAATATTATTTAATATTTAAGAGACTATTTTAGTATTATATTGAATTTTGGTACAATTATTTATTTGAATAGATTGTTAATTAAGGTACAAAGACTAAATCGTAAAAATTGTAAAAGTTAATCGCTATAAAATTTTAAGTTGTCAAGGGATTAATTAAGAATTAGACCAATGTTTAGTAATATTTGGTGGATGATGATGTTGTCATGCATATTAAAAGATTTAAACATGATTAATAATAGATTAATTAAGATTAAACTCAAAGATCTTAATATTTACAATTTTACTAAGCTTTATAAGTTAAATTAAAACAAAAAAAAATTATCATCTTCCATCTATTTTCATCTCCATTACCGTCCAAGGGAGAAAGAAAGGATCTTTAATTTTTCAAGCTTTCTTCTTCAAATTGGTAAGTGATTTCAAGTCTTTTTCTTGTAATTTTTATGTTTTTGAGATCCCAGAAGCTTGATTTAGCTAACGTAGGGACTATTTTGCAAAAATGTTAAAGTTTATAAAAGTTTTCATTGTTGAATCTTGAAAATTTTGGTACTAACTGGTAGATTTTGAGCTTAGATATGAAAAATGACTAATTTGTAAAGTGAAAGTTGTTGGTTTTGAATATAGGGATTAAAGTGTAAATATTTTCAAATTAAGATTAAATTTATGTAATTATAGATATTAGAGAGCTATATAATGATGAAATTGAGATTTTTTTTGAAATCGAAACTCAAATTTGAAAGTTATGGCAAATTCGATTTTAGGGACTAAATTGAATAAAATGAAAAACTTGAAGGAATATTTAAAAAATAAAATTAAACTGATATATAGCTATAGTATGCTGTTAAATGATGTTTGGAATTGATAATTGAATTAAATTATGATTTAGATTGAGATTTAAACCAATCGGAGGATATTCGTAGAAAAAGAAAAATTATGGATTAGTCTTTGACACCTTATCGGTTGTTGTTTTTTCCAAGTAAGTTCATATGGTGTAATTATGTTTTAATCCTTATGGATATTATATTATGGACATATGTATGTTTTGTTAAATTTTGAATTAATTGTAACTTAGTACTAAATGGTAAGATTTGGATTGAATTGTAAAAGAGTTGAATATGAATTTACATGATGGAATTACCTCGATGAAACTTAGTTAATGTATTGTATACATGGTTACATGTTGATTTCTGATGATTTCGAGATCCAACATTTATTGCAGACTTAAAGATACATGTGACACATGTTTAGCTCGGACAAGTAACCTGATGTCGTTTTATAGGTTTAGCCCAAACGGGTAATCTTACATGTATATACAACTTTGACCAACTATCTGATGTGTCGATAAAGGTTTAGCCCGGATGGGTAACCTGACACTAATATATATTCAGCTCTGACGAGCAACCCGGGGTCATTTAAAGGTTTAGTTCAGATGAGTAACTTGACTTATACATTACAACTTTGGCTAAACTACTTGACGTGCCAATAAAAATTTTAGCCTGAACGGGTAACTTGACACAAATAGATATATATGTTTAGCTCGGAAGAGCATCAAACGCAATTGATATCAGTGTATTGAGTTCTTTTACGATGTTTCATCGGGTAACTTATATGATATGAAAAGGGAAATTATATGTTACGAACTAAATGATGAAATGGAAAAGTAAGGGATTTGAGAACAAGTTTGAGTATACTTATGTAATCGAATATGAATCAAGCTCATTGTATTGTGACTGTGTTTTGATGTGTTAGGTAAATTTTGGTTATATACATTAGTTTAACCTATGTACTTATTATATGAGTTAAGTTAACTGTTTATATTCATATAAGCTTACTAAGCATTTCGTAATGCTTACCCGTTGCTTTTCCTATTTCTGTAGATTTTGGCTTCGGAATATGTTGATTGAGTCCTCGAAGAGCTTACACTATCCATCTCCTAATTCGGTGGACTTTTAGTCATTGAACTTGGTTATATGTGGCATATACTTAAGAGTGTCAGGTTGTATGAAATGTTACTTATGTGTATGACTTAGTTGACCTTGAACATGTATGGTAACTTATGGTAATATGATTTGTTCATGTTTATAGTTTTGGCATAGTTACATGCTTATATGGATTGACAAATATAATGAGTTTGGTATGCTTAAGTCAATTTATTGTTTTGAAAGGTTAAGTGACATGAAATGGTTTAAGTAGATGGAATGGTTTGGAATTGTTTGTGTACACTGGCTATGAATTGGTGCAAAATGTGACATATTGGTTTCATAGATTGATTATGTGATTATATGTTATGTTTTGGTATGGAATTGGCACATTTTGAACAGGTATAAATGATGTTAAAAGCAGTTCTTTAGCCTAATTGAATGGTTGAGGGCCCTTTTGGATGAGTGTTTACCTCTAGTGCGATGCGCTTAGCTTTCTTTTTGCTCATGCTATAGTGTCTAATCTCACCACCACCATTATTTTTACACTAACCGCAGGTAAACGCATTGCCTATCCAAAGGGACCTTGATTTGAAGCAAGTATCAAATGAACTTAATGTACCAAAAACATAATTCATATCACGACGACGTATAGTGGTCGTCCTAATGAGAAAATGCCTATGATGTCATGTTGAGACGATGAACTTCGTCGTCTCAATGAGGTCAAACAATGAATGACATTGCGACGTCGAGTGGATTGACACCATGACGTGATAAATTGTTTTGGCGATGTCACGACGAAGAACTCCCTCACATCACGACGTCGTTCTGAACTTTTGAAATCTTTGCGGTTTTGTCATTATTCGATCCCGTGTTAACTTTAGAGCTCACGCAAACTTGTATTAAGCTTGGAAAGGGTTTGAATTTGTTTTGAATGACTTATATCATGATAAATAATGATTTTTTATTTGAATTATCTGTTAAATGTCTATAACTGTTTCATTTTGTAATGTAGCATTTTGCAGCTCAGTCCCGATGATCGAGATGAGCTAGGAATGTCACAATTTGAATCTGTCCATATTTATAAATGGTTAATCTAAGCCCATTTTAAATCCGCCCATTTTATTTGTTTTGATTTTTTTTTTTTCTAAATGATATATTTTTTAGGGGGTAAGATCTACTTACACAACTAAACTAGTAGTTTTACACCCTTTTTTATATTTTTATATGATATATTTTAATGATCCAACTATCATATTTCATTCATATAGATTATACATGTCAAATTTGCTGTAAATTTAAATTTTTTAACTATTTATTTTAAGTAAAAAAACTTTCAAATGTTCAGTAAACATTAATATATAGTATTTTAGATTGATATGATAAAAATATCATATTAGTTCAAAAATTTACATGCGTAAGAAGTACAATTATATCGATAAATTTAACGTTTGGATTGTTCAAATTTTAACTATACAAAAAGAATGTAAAACTATTTTAATCTTACACCAGTATAAGTGGATTCCTCCCCTTATTTTTACTATGATATTTAATAATTTTATTATTATAATATTATATATTATTATAAATTTAATATTTATGTGTTATATATTACATAATATATAAAAATTATATAATCTATTAGAAAATTAGAAAATAGATGGGCTCAAAATTTGAATACTCGAACTTAACCTTACCTTACATTTTTAAAACTTAATTACACTTTCTCAAATTTTCAGTAAACCTGAAAACTTATTTTTTACTGTTCATATATTATTATAATATGTTAATACATTTTTACTACTGTTCTGGGTTACCATAGTGTTATCTTCAATTATGGATAGCCATGAAAGATTCATCCATCAGCTTCGTGTCTATGGAGGAGGTCTCGTTTTTGGCAAAGCTCAAGGACTCAGAATGGATACACTTATGGATTCGTATGTATTGAGGGCTGAATTCTTTGAGAGAAATATTTAAAGTGTTATCTATTGAGTAATTAATCGGATACTTATCAATAATCGTATTATTTTCATGTATAGTTTAATTTTTTAAAATATTTTCTTTATATGAGTTAAAAATATCACGTCTAATTATCTTGGGGTTAAATTAATGAACTTGCAAAATGAATACGAAACTGTTCTTGATTGCATGTAAAATTATCCACATTTCACTGCCTAAATTTTTCGTAATTATCGAGAGAGTCGGGTATTATTATATTTCTTGTTCATGAAAATATAAGACCGAATGCCACGTATATTTCACAGCACCTTACACGATTGCATGACGGCCATTATTTAACTTTTTTTGTTAATGGCTTTATGCCAATACCATTAAAATGGCTACTGTCATTAATGATGGCATAAAAACCATTCCTGGTGTGAAATATTAAAAGCATTAAAATAAATATTTTTTAACAAAATAATAATTATATAATATTCAAACAACAACAAAATAGTAATAAAATAGTGAAAAAACAAAAAATAGTAGCAAAATAGCAATAAAATAATTTTTTTTGTCTTTTTGTTAATTCAGGCCTAAGCCAAAAAAGTCTTATCTGAGGCTTGACTCAATTTTTAAATAGATTTTATTTTTTATCTAAATTTATTTTTCGAATCTATATTTTTATCAAAATCCTTATACTTTTTAAGTAGACTTTCAAATCTGAGTTGAGTGACCCAACATATGAACAATTCTATGTTTGATACTAAATTTTATTTTACAAAAACCGAAAAATATAAATAGTCAAAGTAAAAAGGTTTTTCAAAGCATAATTGCCTTTAATATGTTAATGGGTTTGGGTTCTGCCCCATTACTATTTTATATTTCTAACATGAAAACTCGTTCATCGCATGTTAGTTCTCAGTGGAGACGGGAGATAGAATTCCAACACAATTTGAGGGCAATGTCGATATTTGTTGGGCTCTAATTAATTGTCCAGTAAATGGCACCTCAAAAACTTCTGATGGAGTTTGTCTTTCTTTTTTTTTTTTTTCTTATTATTTATAACAAGATGAAGCAAACAATCAAAGAAAACCAAGTGGTGCAGGCATTTGCAGACAGTACATGTACATAGTTTTTAAGCAGCATCCAAGGCCCAAGAATTGGCTTTTCAAAACAGTGTAATGCAACATCCCTACTAGCGTCGAGCTTTGCGATATTATAATCAGCCACCCTGTTGGCATCACTTGAAATCTTGCTATCCTCACCTCCCAATCCCGTCAGCGTAGATCTTTAATATTACGGATCAAAACTCAAATTAATAAACTACAACTAAAAGTAAAAATTTTGGCTTAGTGAAAAAGAAAATAAAGCGAAACAAAACTATTTTTAGATCAAATTATCTTATCTTAAGAGAGAGTATTCAATCGAGTTGAGTTGAATCGAGCTAAAAAATTTCGAGTTAGTTGAGTTGATGAATCCTATTTTAGCAGTCGAACTCAAATTGAATTTTTTTTTTTGCATCGAGGCAAAAAATATCTAGTCGAGTTAACGAATCCTATTATTTATATACTCAATATTGCATTTATATAGACCGATTAGTTAACTAGTAGACAAAGCACAAGACTATAAAAATAAATTTAAAAAATATAATACATCAAATACACTAAAAAAATAAAATAAATATTTCTCAAAAAATTGAAAATAAAATTTTAAAACAGTATTTAATATTTATACTTAAATAACACTAAGATAAGTAAACTTAGTAAGCAAATACCTCTAAAATAATAATAAAATTAACAATAAAACAAGAGTTATATAATATACAAATAATAACAACAAAATAATAACAATATAATAACGAAATGACAGCAAAACAGTAACAAAATAACACCAAAATAGTAAAAACAACAACAAATTTTTCTTTGCAAATTTAGGTCAGACTTGGCTCAAATAAAAAAAAGTTTACCCGAGGAGGTGCTTGTTTAAAAAAAACTTCATTTTTTACTATTATTATTCAAATTTTCTTATTTTTCAAATCCACCATTACAGTCGGGTCCATGATTAGCTATAGTGCCGACCTATGAACATGGATCGCTGAATTCCATTGTACCCACGTGGCCATAGTGAAATAAGTGTTGGCGTTGGCCACCTACAAAAATGTCCGTTTTTTAATGTCGTCTTCTTACAATAACGCAAGGGAAATAGACTATTTATTTCATTTTTTTTCTTTTTAAAGTAAAAACAAATTAAGGTTTCTTTTTCTTTTTTTTGAATCAATCATTTTTATATTTTTCTAAAAGAAATGATTGTACCAAAAAAGTTATGTCTTTTTTAGTTTTCGAAACATCATTTTCTATCATTAAATCAATACCATCGATAAATAATTTTTTTAACTTCTTTTTTATAATTTACATATTTTTTAAATATTTAGATTTTTGAACTATTTCTATAGAATTCAAACGTCTTTTTTTCCAAAAATAAAAACCCATAAACGTTTTTTAAAATGTTAAAGTTTATTTGTAATTAACAAAATTTATACTTTAATTTGATCAATTTTAGTCTCTGTATTTTTTGAAATTTTAATTTTACCTCAAACAGTAGCAATTCAGTTTGTTTGGTTAAATTTAATTACTAGTCATATACAATGCAAACAATTGTAGATTTTGTACATATTCTCTAATTGGATCATTCTAAATTCTTATGCCTTTCAAATCTAAAATTTCAATCTTGACGAAAATGACAGTCATTAATTCATTAACTATATTTTTAATGAATAAAATACAGAAATAATACCTTAACATAACACTACATATATGATAATATGCTTTGTGCATCAAATTTTGAAAATAGTATAACTTGATTTAGTGAGGACTAAAATTTTAAAATTAGAAAAATATATAAAATAAATTTAATAAAATTAAAGTATAAAAAGTAAAATTTCACAAAAAAAAAAAAGAGAATAAAAAGTAAATATATTAGATTTAGTACAATTTAACCTTTAAAAGAATTGATTACCTAAAAGGCTAAAACTTTGAACTTTCCAAAATAAATAATTACCTAACAAGCCTGTGCCCATATCTCCGCCCCTTAAAAATCATACACGTGTTTTATTTTCTTTTTTGAGAATGTGTTTTTAATTTTAATTTGTGCCCGCTACAAAAATTCGATTAAATTAACAAAATAAACAGAATAGATTAAAATAATTTAATTTGTTCGATTTTTATTCAATTTTTTTATTTTGAATATTCAAACTGAATAAACTGATAAGCATCAAATCCAATTCAATATTTTATTTGAATATTAATTTCGTTTTCTTATTATATCTACTCTTTTTAATATAATACTTAAAACTGCATATAATCCCTCTCCAACCTTAAATAGAAGAATAATCCGCCTTAGCTCATTAGAATCCATGTTCTTCTACACTAACAACAATATCGATACCAATCAAATTAACACTCAATCGACAAATCCAACTCAATATTTAAATAAACAATACTCAGACATGTTCTTGACATTTTTAGGGCCGTAGGCAAAACAATAAAATAAGGTTTTAGGTTCTTTAAAAGTTGAAAAAATATTTTTTTGAGTCCCTTAAAAGTTAGTAAAAAAATTTTAAATCCTTAAAAACAAAAAAATAAAAATAAAAATTAGACCATTTAAAAACTGATAATTGTTGACCCGAATCTATAACCGATAATTGTTTAAGAAAAATAGAATACGTGATCGAAGTGATAGTGAAAGTGGACATTCTTGATAGCATTGCATAAAACAAAACAAAGATAAAAAGATAAAAAAAATTGTTTATGCAGTTTAGTTTTCTTATGTTTGAGTGAGTAAATCTGTTATTTTCAATCCCAATACAACAAGTGATGTAAGTCTTTATCACATCTCGTATAATAACTTCACTTTCGTAGCTAAAAACTTAAATCGCTCACCTCTAAATTCTTCCCCTACGAACCTATAATTATAAAACCAAGTAATAAATTTGTTTTACACTCTCGATAAATTCTCAAATACAAATTCCACAGTGAAGAAGTAAGTTCTATCAACCATGCTTAGTTCTAACTTGCACAAACTTCAAATATATAAGAGTTTTAAACTTGTTAATATAAATATCAATTACAATCAAAGTCTCATAAAAAGACTTTACAAATACCTCGTAAAGTCCAGAGTAAATAAAAAATCTCCAAAGTAAGTCCATTTTAATTTACTCAAATCAATCATCCTTAATAGTATGATACAAAAGATCAATAAATCAATAAATCAATGCGTATATTATTAGATTATATATATCAGTATATAAAATAAGTAGATCACGTAAAAATCTTTAAAAAATAATTTTATTTGATCTAATCTCTTGTCAAATAATAGACACAAGATTAATTGCACAAAATTCAAAAAGATGAAAATAAATAATCAAAATAATTTAGTCAATTGGGTGAAAATTAGGTGATTATTGAGTTAAATATACACTAACAATTAACCTTTTCTATGATGGGACAGGGGATTTTCGACTCCTAAATTATTGTGAACTTGAATGAGTTAATATGACGAAAGTCTTCTATCTTCCACAATTTCTTCAAATTAAAAGCTATCTTTAATAACTCTTTTTTTTTTTAAATATAAGAAAATAATCAGATCTCAATATCGTTCCTCTATGATTAAATTTAGTATTTAAATTTTATACTTTATTTGCTAATATAATTTAGTTTTTATATTTTATGTTGTTATTAATTAGTTTAAATAATTAAAATAATTAACTATTTAGATTTAATTTTTTACTGTATTTTTTAAAATATTATTTTAACAAAAAAATTTATTTTAGCCTAATAAGTTGGAGTAAGTCATTTCTAAAACTAATATATATTAATTACAAAAATTATTAAGTGTGCTAATTATTTAGATTAACTAAAAGATATGGCTCATTTTTCTCTTTTTTTAATCATTATAAGATAATGGTAAAATTGCAATTGATTGCAGGGCGAAGCTAGGGGGCTGGCATGGGCCCCAGCCCTCCTAAAATGTAAATTTGCTCTTTTGGTCTTAAAATTTTAAAAAAAAATTAAATTAGTAAAGATAAAATTGTACTTTGGCCCCCCTAAAATTATAAAAATTCAATTTAATTCTTTACAAATTATAAAGATATAAACTATAAAAAATTAAAATTTTATCCGCCCCCTAAATATTTATTCTGGCTTCGCCCCTGATTGATTGAGTCTTAGCTCTCATTGTTGCCAATGTAGTAGGACGTGGGTTTGAGTGTGCTGAAGCGTATTATCCTCCTATTTATGGGTTGGGGAGGAGCTATGGGTAGTTCTAAACATTGTATATAGAAAAATACATATAGATGATGGAATTTGAATAGGAGACCTAATTGCATTTATAAATTCAACTTTACCGTTTCAGTTAAAATCACATTTAATTTTCATTTTAACTTTTCATAAATTTTGTTGCATAATTATTTTTACTCACATCATGAATATGTCATAATCTAATATTATATTATATAAATGAAATTAATACGAAACAGGGGCAAAGCCAGGAAAAAAATTTAGGAGTTGAAATTAAATTGTCTATATCTTTATAATTTTTAAAGGATTAAATCAATTTTTTTAATCATTTTTACGAGGGCCAAAGTGTAATTTTACCTTTATTAATTTAAATTTTTTAAAAATTTAAAGGGACTAAATAAAAATATTTCTAATTTAGGAGGGTCGAACCCTGCTAGTCCGCCTCCGATAGGAAATATATTAAAATTAACCCATTTAAGAAAATGCGACTTTAGAAAAACACATGCTAACTACCAGTTGACTGAAAATTTTTAGCTTTAACGGTGTTAAACTTACGTATTATTTTAGACTAGAACAAAAATTTACAGTTACCACATTGGACTTTTATACAAATTAAAGTTAGGTAACATTTAATATATTCACCTAAAATATGTACGACATGAAAACATGGTATAGTCTCCCTTAAAAATGTCGTGTCTTAATCAGATTTATCACCTTGCCTTCCCCATGAATTTGTATTTTATGCATTTATTTGTTTAGTTTGAAATTTCAAAAATATAAATTTCAAGAACAAGTAAAAACATTGTGAAAAGCACTAATATTAATGTATGAATTCCATAAATTAGAATTATCTGTATTTTTATACTTTTTTAATCAATTCACATGATTTAATTTTGTTATAGTATAAATATAGTTACTTTTAATAATAAAAAAATTGGTTTACTAATTTTTTCCATTATTTATTTGTCATAATATGATATGATTACTAAAATATGTCGGCTAAATAGGTAATATATGTCGAATTTTTTTAATTAGTTAAATAGGTCATTTTTTTAAGATTTAACGAAATAGGCCAATTTTGGAGAGAGTGTATGAAAACGCATCTGACTAAGTGAGCTTGCTGATGACATATCAAGAAAGCACGCTCGGCTTGACGAACTTTCCTGCCAATTGTACAGAAAACGTACCCAATTACACGCGCTTTCATACACTCTCTCTAAAATTAACCTATTTCCCTAAATATTGAAAAAACAGCCTATTTAACCAATTAAAAAAAAGCAGTATATATGGTGTATTTAGCCGATTATGTCTGTAACAAGATGTAAACTTTATATATTATATATCACACTTTGAGTGAAAAATTAAATATTTTATTTACAAAATTATACACAATTAAGTAACCTGTTAAAGAAATTAAAAAAATGCTAGATAGCTTCTTTCTTTCTTTTTTTATTGATCAAAAGCTTAATTAAATTTTCTTTTAATACATCTAATCAAAAGTTGACTTTTCATATCTTACCTAACCAATTAGGTCATAGAGGTGACGCACTGACAAATAATAAAATTAATGTTTTTTTCAAATATGATCAATGACTTTTTTTTTTTTTAATTTCGATTCAATCAATTTTTTTCATTATTTTATACTGATTTCTGATAAAAAAATTTAAATCTTGATTTAATCATTCGGTTGAATCCAATTTAAACAATATCGAAAAAAATTCTTTTTCGTATACCTTTTACAGATCATGTGATTTTATCTTATGTGACGTAATATATTTTCATAATTCTCTTGACGAGAGTGTGAGGTTGAGATAACCCTTTAATCTCAAACGTTAGTTGTCCGATAAATGGTATCATAGGAAGGGTATAATACTCTTATCTAATTAGCTTTCTATAAGAGTTAGATAAAATTCGAATTCAGATAATTTTAAATTTAAATTGTTATTTTCTTTAAATAAATAGAATTAAATTAAATTTTAAGTGAATTCGAATAGAGATTGAGTGGATTGGGATTGATTGATGAAACATTAAGGACCTCAGGAGGTTTGAAGCGCAATTAAAACACGGGGACATGATGAACAGTTTTTCCTGACTCAGCCCTTGGCGTTACTCTCAGCCACTCCTGTCCTCTTACCGTGGAAAACATGGCCACGAGAAACACGAGTTTCTTCTTTAATTTTCTCCTATTACTTGCATGTACAATGTGACAGGTGAATCAGTTATAACCAGTCACCAATTAGGTTTTAAAGTACCTTTACAAATTGACTTGTAACTCATTAGAAAAAATCAGTTTGGCTCTGGCTGATTTTATGTTCATAATTCAAAGAATATTTAATGTAGCCAAAGATAACCTCATCCATACATTCGTACGGTGAAAGGATGTGTCAACTTTATTAGAAAATTTTAAAATAAATTATATTATTTGACGGTATTTTAATTTTTAAATTTTAAAAAATATTAATAAAATTATGTATATGACAGATTTGGGCTTATATCAATTGGAGTTGTTAAAATTTTAAATAATGTCTAATATAAAATTAGAACTGTAAATTAGGATCTGTCATGTCAAATCATCAAGAATAAATCAAGAACAAAACTAGATGCAGAAACGTATCTGAATCCATAGATTCCTTGAAACTTTCTAAAACTTGGGGATTTGATCTTCCAAATTAGCACACAAGAAATTCAGAGAATATCTGCTCTCTCTTTCCTAATGATGGGATATTAGAAAAGATATCTTGTGCATAATTTGGGGACCATAACCCTAATATTTATAACCTTGGCATATTAATTCTAATCAAATTCTAATTAGCCCATCATTAATTAGAATTTGATTAGAACTCAATTACTAGAGTATCTACACATATATTTGACCCATATTTTATTTAATAATATAAAATTTTAACCAAATTAGATCACTTTTAATTTGAACTAACCTATCATGTTAGTAAATAATAACATGTAATTACCCTTATTATATATGTGATGTCCATATTTTTCAACAGGATTAACAAAATCTTCAATTTATCATTCAATCAAAGTTTTATTCTAATATATCTCTACATTTAAATTTTATTATTCCAGGGGCAAAGCTAGGGGGTTGGTAGGGCCCGACCCCCTAAAATGAAAAATTTTCCATTTAAACCTTTTAAAAATTTTAAAATTTTAAATTAATAAAGATAAAATTACACTTTGCACCTCCTAAAATATAAAAACTTATTGCTTTTTTATTATTGTAAAAATTACAATTTAATTTCAACCCCTAATTTTTTTTCTAGTTTTGCCCTTACCTCTGTCAATTATATATCTATACTATTATTTAAGCCCCTGACTGAGTTGGTGTCATGAGTCAATTGGGCACCAACTAAATTAGAGAAATTATAAAAAATACCCTTTCATATTATATTATTCAAGGGCACTTTAGTCTTCTTATTTTTTTTAAAAAATATACTTATGATTGGATTTGAGCCCATATGAAAATGTATAACTTTAAATTTACCACTTAACTAAAATTTTATTTTGAATTTTTTATACATTTTTATTTTATTATGCAAAATTTATTACCTTCATACATTTCAATATTTATTGTATGTTATTTTTAAGCACAAATATGTATTCTAAACATGTGGTTGTATACGTAGACACGTGTGATAGAGTTTCTAGTTTATACTATTTATAAAGCTCTTTACTAAGTAACCGGATCTCAACTTAGTTAGGAAAATTATTTTAATGTCCCTTTGCATTTAAAATGAATTATATTATTTGAGGGTACTTTAATCTTTTTTATTTAAAAAGAATAAAAATATGCATAGATGAATTTGAAACCAAGCCATTTAGATTAACAAATTTCCTTCAATTTACCACTCAACCAAAATTTTATTTTGATATATTTTTACATTTAAATTTTATTATACATACTTTATTACCTCTATCAATTGTGTATATCTATACCATTATTTA
Organism: Gossypium longicalyx; assembly: GCA_025698465.1. Classification (NCBI taxonomy): domain Eukaryota; kingdom Viridiplantae; phylum Streptophyta; class Magnoliopsida; order Malvales; family Malvaceae; genus Gossypium; species Gossypium longicalyx. Next base: position 106,655,491 of record CM046997.1, on the reverse strand, counting down.
ATCTATTCTATTATTTAAGTGTGTGACTGTGTTGGTGTTCTGAGTCAACTTGACACCAACTTAGTGTATGAAAATACTAAAACATCTTTACATAATTTAAAATTTTATATTATTACAAGGATACTTTTATCTTTTTCTTATGATTTTTTAAAAAAAAAACTAATAATAAAGTTACAAATGCGTAGATTTGAACTAGAACTACTACCACTATTAATCAATAACATTTATAAAAAAAAAAATTACCACTTACACCAAAATTTTATTTTAATATTTTTATACTTTTTAAAGTTATTATACGAATTATTTTACTTACATTATTTGTATATATTTATAATATGGTTGATTGAATTAATGTCCTAAATTAACTCGATACTAATTTAAATAAAATAAAAATTTCATGATAAACAATTAGAAGATAAATGCGTAATTTTTATACGTATACTTATAGGAGTTTTATGTTAATAATAAAACTAAAATCTTTTAAGCACGACTCTATACAAGTAAATACAAGAGGTAGACTCTTGGGGAAAAAAAACCTTACACGATGGCACATGTAAGACCTGGAGTGGAAGATCCCATTATAAATATAGCATATACATTTAACCTCAGTCCTAACTTCTTTTGATCTCAGTTTCTTTTTGTTTTCTTAATTATGGCAGCTTCCTTTCGTAAGTCAGAACCAGTGCAGGGTAGATCACAAACCCATGCTACTTTCGAGGTTGAAAACCTTAATCCAACGCCAGGGAGTAACAATGGATGCCGAAGTAACAGGTTTATGGAGGATGGTGTTCTCTTGACTTGGGACAATTTGTCGGTCACGGTTGCTCGTGGAAGACCGATCCTTCAGGGCCTGACTGGTTATGCTCGCCCTGGTGAGCTGTTGGCCATAATGGGTCCTTCGGGTTGTGGCAAATCCACACTTCTTGATACCTTAGCAGGGAGACAGGGTTCCAACACAAGCCAAGCAGGATATATTCTTATCAATGGACGTAAAGAAGCCTTGGCTTATGGAACATCTGTAAGGAGAAATTCCATAATAATGAATTTCATTATAAAGTTCCCTTTTTAATTGCATGCAAATTAAATTACTACCATGGATCACACCGCAGGCATATGTAACCCAAGACGATGCGTTGATTACAACACTGACTGTAAGAGAAGCTGTTTACTACTCAGCTCAGCTCCAGTTACCGGATACAATGGACAATTCAGAAAAGAAGGAGAGAGCCGAAACGACGATCAGAGAAATGGGTTTGCAAGACGCCATGGATACTCGGATTGGTGGGTGGGGTGCTAAAGGACTAAGCGGTGGCCAAAAGAGGAGAGTTAGTATTTGCATTGAAATATTAACACGCCCTAAGCTTTTGTTCTTGGATGAACCAACTAGTGGACTTGACAGTGCGGCTTCATATTATGTGATGAGCAGAATCGCAAGCCTGAATCAGAAAGACAATATTGGAAGAACAATCATTGCATCCATCCATCAGCCTAGCGCTGAAGTGTTTCAACTATTCACCAATCTTTACCTTTTATCTGCAGGCAAAACTGTGTATTTTGGTCCTGTTTCTGCTGCAAATGAAGTATATTATTTTTCACTAGTATAACATATATATAAAGAGAGAGTTGGCAAAACAAACTAACCTATCTTATTTTCTAAAATATGTAGTTTTTTGCTTTAAATGGATTCCCTTGCCCAAGTCTCCAGAATCCATCTGATCACTTCCTCAAAACCATCAATAAGGATTTTGACAAGGTATGATGGTCAAGACCGTGAGCCCAATATGGCTTGGTAACTAGTCTACAAAAATTTCCCAATGTACATCAAGTATCCTGTATGATGTTTTGTTCTTTTAAACAGGATATTGAGCTAGGGTTTGCTAATGGAATCCCCACACAGGAAGTTATTGATATCCTGGTGAAGTCATATAAGTCTTCAGATATATACCAAATGGTTCAGAAAGAGATTGCTCAGATTTGTAAACAGGTTGGTAAGGTTTATAACAGCTCATTATTTTTTTCTCCGAACAGAATCTAAAATAGATAATCCAAAAGGCATGAAACATATTCGATGTTGGATTATTCGATGTTGGATTTTCATGTCAGGGTGGTGGAGCATTGGAGAAAAATAAAAGGCAGTCTGGGTTCTTCACCCAATGCCATGTCCTTACCAGAAGATCTTTCACTAACATGTCTCGTGACCTTGGCTACTATTGGTTGCGTCTAGGTATCTATATTTCATTAGCTATTGTCATTGGCACTGTATTTAGCCACATCGGGATGGACTATGGATCAATCCAGGTTCGTAAATGAATACATAATATTGATTGATTGATTTCAACACTGCAAGTGATCGTATGGCAATAATATTTAAGGGTTTTCTTCTCTTTTTTTTTTCAGGCTAGAGGTTCATTGATGATGTTTGTGGCATCATTTCTAACCTTCATGGCCATTGGTGGATTCCCTTCTTTTGTAGAGGAAATGAAGGTATTCGAACGTGAAAGACTAAATGGGCACTACAGTGTCACTCCCTTTGTCATCGGAAATACGTTATCTGCTCTGCCATTCTTGGCACTGGTCGCACTTATTCCGGGCGCAATTACATATTTCCTTCCAGGACTTCACCATGGATATCAACATTTCTTGTTCTTCATCATCATAATATTCGCTTGCATGATGTTGGTGGAGAGTTTAATGATGATTGTGGCAAGTGTGGTACCCAATTTCCTGATGGGAATCATAGTAGGTTCTGGAATTCAAGGTATAATGATGTTGGTTGGCGGATTCTTCCGACTACCCAATGATCTTCCTAAGCCGTTGTTGAAATATCCCTTCTACCACATCGCGTTCCACAAATATGCCTATCAGGGACTGTTTAAGAACGAGTTTCTAGGCTTGACTTTTCCCAATGTTGAAGCTGGAAATGGAGGGTCGCCAACCATTACTGGTGAAGAAATTTTGAAGCAAAATTGGCATTTTGAAACGGCATACTCTAAGTGGGTTGATCTTTCTATCTTGTTTGCAATGGTTGTATTTTATCGAGTATTGTTCTTGATTATCATCAAGACTACCGAGAAGGTAAAACCGGTGATGGTGAAATTCATGTCCGCAACTAGCATTGAAAGAACGCAGGTAACGGTGAATCCATTGGCCACACCTTCGGCGACGCCTTCTTGTGCGGATAAGGGACGGCGGCAGTAATCAGTGTGTATCAATAGGTTTTTTTTCATGCGTTACAACAAATATAGTTGCTAAACCAAGTTTTAGTTTGGTTGAAATTATTACCGACAAGCGCCATATTCTAGGAGCCCAAACTATGTGATTAAATAAATCCTTCTTTATCTATCGCAAGTCGAGTACTCCTTCTCCTTCCCCTTCTTCAAACTCCGATTCATATTTTTTATAGAGATTTCTTTGATCAATGATAGAACAAGATCCATTTTGTATCATATATAAGAGATTTCCTTACTTGGACTGAAGAAGCAATGTCACTCGATCATTATTAAACTGATTGCAATCTTTTTCTTATCTGTGAGGATCCCACCAGAGTGCCTTCTACTTCTAATAGGCCATGAACTAGATCAAAATCATTCTCAACAAACCCATAAGAAGTGATCCCATTTTTTTCACTGGGTTCAGATAGAGACCAAAGGTCTTAAGCGACCGATTCGATAGAACAACTCAAAAGATAAAGAAGTATCGTTAATTTATTCATGCTCATTCCAAGCTCAAAGTACAATTTGTACAAATAAAAATCCCCTTTGTTACATGATTTTTTCTTTATATAGATAGATATAGGATCTAAGGGACAATTACTTAAAAGTACATTTTGTACAATAACCCTTCCTATCTAATTGTATTAGTGTCAATAATTGATTTCTTTTGTGTAATACTAATGGATAGGGTTTCATTGGTAAGTGAAACAAGATCTCGTGCATTGGAACCCACTGTTATGGACCCGAATCCATTAGTATGGAACATTTTCTTTTTATCTTCCTATTTAAGGGTTAACAGTATTACTATGGTTGCATTGTTTATTCATAATTAGGGTTAAAATATGCCATAAGTTCTCATACTCTTCATAACATAAGAATTTACTCTCTTTTTTGTACTTGTAATTTCAATAATTTAGTTACTTTCCTTTTTAGATTTTAAAATTCAGGACCATTTAAGGGTTAACAGTATTACTATGGTTGCATTGTTTATTCATAATTAGGGCAAAATATGTAACACCAAAATGCACTGAGCTACTTAATTCAAATCCGATGACATTAGTTATATTCAAAGTTCTTTTTCAATAAAACGTTCAGTTCAATGATGTCAGTCAGTAACAGTTAATTTTCAGTACAGTAGAACAGTCATTTAATAGTTCAGTACATTAATTTACCCCTATTAACATAACTCGGACCTAGACAGATACACAGATCCAACCCATACACCGGGATAGCAAATAGTGCTCATCGGCCAAAGCCGAAATAGTAACAGTATGGTACAAAGTACCTCATCGGAATAAATCCGGAACAGTAACAGTAAGCGACACATAAGTGTCTCATTGACCAATGGTTAGTATATCCCTGAACACTTCCAATCCTATGGCATGCCAACTATATCCATCTAGCCCGACGCTGTTAATAAGATATTCAAATCATTTCATTTTAATACAGAAACAGTAACAGTTTCCATCACATCATTCATCATACATATTAACTAATTAAAAATAGCAATTGCATTTGCTAAATTATTAAGCACGGTTTATAGAAATACAAACCGATAATTCTTTGACTTATTCCTCGTTCACTTTCTCTTTCCCCTTCTTTGACGATGTTTTCGGTACTACGTTAGCTACGGAAAAAAAATTAAACAATTAAACAATTAAAAATTATCAATGTACTATTTCATACTATACATTTCAATTTCTACATAACTTTTGCATAAATTCCAATTTAATCCTTAAGCCATAGCTAATTCTTTTTCTTCAAAACCAATCCCATATTCTTATTCTAATCCATTTTTAACAAGTTTTAACATTTAACTTCCTCCATAAAATACTAATTCTACAATTTAGTCAATTTAGTCCCTACTATAACAAAACTTATATCTCTTTTTACAATTCAATCCTTCTCCCACTTCTAACTTGAATTTCTATCATTTTATCTCATAATTCATCTATTTGTTCAACTTAATTAACATCTAAAAATTCACTAACTTTCTAAATTTCAACATAATTCAAGTAGGGTTTTGTTCTAGGATTCCAAAAACATCAAAATTACAAGAAAAGAAACTAAATTAACTTACCAATTAAGCTTCAAACCTCAAAACCCTATTTTTCTTTTTTTTTTCTTTCCCTTTTTAATTTCTTTCTTTCTTTCCCTGTTTTGTTTGGTCCCTCTTTCTTTCTTTTTCTTTATTCTATTTCTTTTTATTTTCTTTATTTACTTTAATTATTATATTATATTATTATATTTTAGTAATTATTATTATTTACTTAAATAATAAGCAAATACATATATATACATACATTTGTACCAATTAAAATAGTACACATGTATTTATACTTACCACACACTTGTCACATAAGACTTATTTGCTAATTTAGTCCATTGACTTTTCTATAGTTTATAATTAAATTTTCACACTTTATTCAATTTAATCCTTATACCTAATTAACTTTAATTAAGCTAAATTTACTTAATTAAAATTTAATTAACCTCTCATTACTAACTTCGTAAATATTTCTAATAAATATTTACGAATTCATTTTGCGAAAATAATAACCCGAAAATTCAATTTTTTCGATACCCGTAAACTTTGGGTCTTTACAAAATATGTCATAAGTTCTCGTACTCGCTTTTTTTGTACTTTTAATTTTAGTAATTTAGTTACTTTCCTTTTCAGATTTTAAAATTCAGGACCATTTTGGGCCCAACTAGTCCAAACATTTCGCATCGCCCACACTATACAGGTGCACCCCAAACCCGAGGGGTTTGGATCTACACCCCTGCGCAGGAGGCAAAGTTTCAAGCTTAGTCATACAATCATCCTTCAAGTGGGTTCTCATATACTTGGTATTTATCAATGTAAGATCTAAGCTTTTTTTTTCCTCAACAAATATTTCTAAGTAGCTTAATTTAAGCATCAATTTCTCATTCATCACTCAATCATTTTAAGCATATGATATACCGTTATGAAGGTTTCATGGAGTAGAATATAAAATCATGATTTTATGATTGAACTCTCCATCTTTACCAATCGAGAATATGCCTCAAAATTTTCAAAAAATTACAATTTTTCCAACAATTCCCAAAGTATCTACGCTCATTTTTAACCTCGAGTTTCAATGGAAAATGGCCTACATCAACCTAACCAACCATAAATTATGAATGTATAATCTCCATGCCTAGTGTTACAATTTTAGTAGAACTCATTTATAGAGACAAAACAAATGATGCCTTTGATATTGTAGGAACAATTTGAGTAGTTTTTATTTTTGTTGTACCAAATATATAAATATATAAATATATATATATATATATATATATTATCAGCGAAGAACTTTTGATTCATTCCCCTTTATCACTCATTTGGAATTTTCGTGAATTAAAGAAAAAAAAGTCATTTTCGAATTTCGCTTTCAGAAAAGAAAAAGGGTCATTTTCAAATTCCTAGGGTAGATGGGTAGTTGTTTCAAACAATTATATGAGTTCCAAAATTTAATGATCTATTTTGTTTGATACAATATTTAGAATAATTCATAGTACTTCATGAACTTATAAATAAGAAGATAATATACTTCAGTGTATTCGTACCTCATTTTCCTGCATTGATATTTTAAAGATTAATCATATTAATCTTTATAATATTTTATTTATTATTAAATTAACATATACCATGCACCTTTAGTATTATTAATTGTCAAGCGTATAATATGTTAAATTCAATTCAAATTTTAGAACGTACATCTAATTGATAATATTGTGTTATCACGTAACATGAAATATAATTTTTCCTATCAAATACACATAAAATGGTTTAGTTAAATAATTTTCCTTTGTCCTATTTTCAAATTTCATTAGTTTTTTTGTTATATTTGAGTTAAATGAGTTAGTGTCATTTAACTCATCACACCTAATTCAATCAGATAAATTATAATAACTAGAATATTTATCAAACATGTATTTTTCATGGGTCGCGAATTAAAGTTTGTGACTATAGAACATAAAACTGCGTAATGAAGTCAAGTGATTAAATTTGACTCATTTAACCCACTCGGTCTGATTTGATTGGAACATCAAAGGAAGCTCATCTACTTAAAGTTTGGTGGCCCGATGAAACACTCCAATAATTTAGAGTTATCAATGTAATTATTTTGTAATCCTAAAGGATAAGATTATGGAGTGCTTAAATCTCTTAGAAGTCTCATCTTGTAAATAGATTTTAATATCAGATGTTGGTGTAATTTAAAATGTATCGTTGGATCTGGGGGAGCTCAATTATAAATAGGTGTTCCCCCTCATTTGTAATAATTTTTTTTTGAGAATTCTCATTTTTTTTTAGAGTTAAGCTGGCTTAGGTGGATTTAAAGCAAAGTTATCGCCTAAGGCCGTACAATTAGCATAATGAGTCAAGGTTCGTAAGGTGTCAAGTTGAGATGGAGAAAGAAGCAAAGGATCAGAATGTCCCACTAGAGACCCGAGAAAGGATCAGGAATGCGAGAAGATCGATGGATATGTTGTCGACTTTGGAAGGTAGGATTGTCAAACTCGAGGATTCCATGGGTGATATAAAGGAAAGTCTCAAGGTAATTGAGGGATGCACTGTAGAATAGTAAATTATATATATTTTTATTATATATTATATTACTTTCTATTATTTTAATAGTGTTTAGTTAATTTCTAACACTAACTTCTTAAAAATATAAACAAAAAAGGGTTATGTATCAAATTGGATAATTTCAACCATAAATAAATAATTAATAGTTGAGGAATGCCTTTGTTTTAAAAGCTGAAAACTCTGTTAAGAATTTTAAGGATCAAATTGATAGAATTTTTAAATGTTTAGAACTAGGATCAAATTGATAAAAATATATAAATATTGAGAACTAATTGTGTTATTATACCAATTAGAAAAAGGCTTTCCGTTATCAATTTTTATGGCGGGTGACCAAAACAAGAACAAATTCAAGTATTAATGCCTAAATTGAAAAATTTTAAAGTCGGGTGACCAAAACAGGAACGTAGGCATAGTTGAGTGACTATTTGTATAGTTTCCTAAATAATAGTATGATAGATAAAGTTATTTTAGTAATTTCCTTAACTAAGTTAATGTCGAGTGACTCATTCCACCAGTTGAATCACACACTTAAATGATAATATGTGTATATATAGGTGAAACAATTTATGTAATAAAATTAAAATGTTTAAAAATATTAAAATATAGCTTTGATTTAAGTGATAAAAAAAGATTGTATAAATGTTGATGATGAAAGTTTAATGCTCAATATTTGCAAATTTTTTTATTTTTTTTAAATAAGAAAAATACAAAAGTACTCTCCTAATCATATAGCTTATTTAAAATATATAAAGAATTATTTTTGTAATTTTTTAAAATAAATTGGTGTTAACTCATAATATTAATTCAATCACACTTACATAAAAGAATAGATATAAATATAATATAAACTTAGTTTAAAAAAATACAGGAATATATATGTGTATGTAGTACTTAAAAAAAATTTAATATTAATTTTATTATAAATTCTTATCATATTTATCCTTTTAATACATTAACCTTTAAATAAAAAATAACAAACTTTAACGCATTTAAATTCACCTAGTTCACGTTTAACCTTCAAAATTGAATAACATTATTTTCCGCCGTATATTTTGACTACCTTATGAAGTTTCTGGATCTAGCATTGAAACCGCCTCCTTTGGCGTTACTCTCACCCGGCTCGGCAGTTCCCTCTCAATGAGAAAAATCGCCATAATTAAGAAGCACGTGATGGTTTTTTTTTCTTTGGTACTGACAGTAGATACTGTTTTTTTTCCTTAATACGTGACATGAATGTGTTGGGTTAATCAATAATCACCATTAGTCTATTTAGTTTAACTGTTTGACATGAACTGATTTTTGTTTTCATTTATACTAAAAGAATCTCGTATAGTGAAACATATGCTCCTCCAAAATTCTTGTATGGTCCACGGCTGTTTTAATTTGTGTTCAAAGAAATTATTTTAAAATTGAATATATATATATATATATACATATGTAAATCCACAGTTCCACACTAAGATCCCATTATAAATACAGTATACATATTTCTTGTTTGCCCCATAACATTTTGATCTTAGTTACATTAACTACGGCAACTTCTTTTCGTAAATCAGAACCAGTCCTGCAGGGTGGACCAGAAACCTTCATGGCTGAAAACCTTAATCCAATGCCAGGGAGTAACACAGGTAGCCGAAGTAAAAGGTTCATGGAGGATGGAGTGTTCTTGACTTGGGACGATTTGTGGGTCACGGCTGCTGGTGGAAAACCAATCCTTCAGGGACTGGCTGGCTACGCCCACCCTGGTGAGCTGTTGGCTATAATGGGTCCTTCGGGTTGTGGCAAGTCCACACTTCTTGATACCTTAGCAGGGAGACAGGGTCCCAAAACAAGGCAAGAAGGAGATATTCTTATCAATGGACGTAAACAAGTCTTGGCTTATGGAACATCTGTAAGGAATTTCATTAAAAAGTTATCACTTTTTTCATGCAAATAAAATTAATTACTACCGTGCAGGCATATGTAACCCAAGACGATGCGTTGATTTCAACACTGACTGTAAGAGAAGCTGTTTACTACTCAGCTCAGCTTCAGTTACCGGATACAATGGCCAAATCTGAGAAGAAGGAGAGAGCCGAAATGACGATCAGAGAAATGGGTTTGCAAGACGCCATGGATACTCGGATTGGTGGGTGGGGTGCTAAGGGATTAAGCGGTGGCCAAAAGAGGAGAGTTAGCATTTGCATTGAAATATTGGCACGCCCTAAGCTTTTGTTCTTGGATGAACCCACTAGTGGGCTTGACAGTGCTGCTTCATATTATGTGATGAGCAGAATCGCAAGCCTGAATCAGAAAGATAATATTGGAAGAACAATCATTGCATCCATCCATCAGCCTAGCGCTGAAGTATTTCAACTATTCACCAATCTTTACCTTTTATCTGCAGGCAAAACTGTGTACTTTGGTCCTGTTTCTGCAGCAAACGAAGTATGATCTTTTTCACTAGCATAATATAATATTATATATACATGGAAAAACATCTAACCCCTCCTATTTTTCTAAATAATATGTAGTTTTTTGCTTTAAATGGATTCCCTTGCCCGAGTCTCCAGAACCCATCTGATCACTTCCTCAAAACCATTAACAAGGATTTTGAAAGGGTATATATTCTCCCTCTTCAGAAACTAGTTTACAAATATTTCCCAACGTAAATAAAGTATCCAGTCTGACGTTTTGCAATTTTAAACAGGATATTGAGCTAGGGTTTGCTAATGGAATCCCCACACAGGAAGTTATTGATATCCTAGTGAAGTCATATAAGTCTTCAGATATATACCAAATGGTTCAGAAAGAGATTGCTCAGATTTGTAAACAGGTTAGTTGACAGCAGCTCATTATTTTTTTTTCCTCTCTGAATAGATCTAAAATGGATAACATAAAGGGATTGAACATCTATATTGGATATGTGATTATGTTGCCTGTCAGGGTGGTGGAGCATTGCAGAAAAATAAAAGGCGGTCTGGGCTCTTCACCCAATGCATTGTCCTTACCAGAAGATCTTTCATTAACATGTCTCGTGACCTTGGCTACTATTGGTTGCGTCTAGGTATCTACATTTCACTTTCTATTGTACTTGGCTCTGTGTTTGTCCACATCGGGATGGACAATGGATCAATCCAGGTTCGTAAATGAATACATAATATTGATCGATCGATTTCAACACTGCAAGTGATCATATAAGGGTTTTTTTTTCAGGCTAGAGGTTCACTGATGATGTTTGTGGCATCATTTCTAACCTTCATGGCCATTGGTGGATTCCCTTCTTTTGTAGAGGAAATGAAGGTATTCGAACGTGAAAGACTAAATGGGCACTACGGTGTCACTCCCTTTGTCATCGGAAATACTTTTTCTGCTCTGCCATTCTTGGCACTGGTCGCACTTATTCCAGGCGCAATTACATATTTCCTTCCAGGACTTCACCATGGATATCAACATTTCTTGTTCTTCGTCATCGTAATATTCGCTTGCATGATGTTGGTGGAGAGTTTAATGATGATTGTGGCAAGTGTGGTACCCAATTTCCTGATGGGAATCATAGTGGGAGCTGGAATTCAAGGGCTAATGATGTTGGTTGGCGGTTTCTTCCGATTACCCTCTGATCTTCCCAAGCCAGTGTTTAAATTTCCCTTGTACTACCTCGCTTTCCACAAGTATGCCTATCAGGGACTGCTTAAGAACGAGTTTGTAGGCTTGACTTTTCCCAATGTTCAAGCTGGAAATGGAAGCTCACCAACCATTACTGGTGAAGAAATTCTGAAGCAAACTTGGCGTATTGAAATGACATACTCTAAGTGGGTTGACCTTGCTATCTTGTTTGCAATGGTTGTGCTTTATCGGACATTGTTCTTGATCATCGTCAAGACAACCGAGAAGGAAAAAGCGGTGATCGGAAAATTCATGTCGGCAACTTGGAAGGACAAAGCCAACGTCACCGGGGGTGAGCGTTGATAAATATTAAAAGTAACAGGTTTTAATTTTATTTTTAATATGGTTTTTATTTTGTGATTATTCAATTTTAACTATAAATTTTATGCTTTTAATCCTTCAAATTCATGTTTTTATGCTTAAAGAGAACATTTGGAAGCAAAATGAGCAAAAATCGAAAAATCGGAGTACGGTACAAGAGTCACACGGGCTGATCTTTTCCACATAGCCTGCCACACAGCCATGTGTCAGGTCGTGTCTGTAATAGCCCGTTTTTCAATAGTGTAGAAAACAGTAATTTCGGGGCCATCAAATTCGACGAGTAAGTTTGTAAATATTATGATTTAATATTTATGAGTCAAATGTGATATTTAAAAAGGTTTTTGATTTGATAATTTATGTTATATAAGTGAGTTATTAAGTTCAAGTTGTTTTAGAAAATGAGATATTAGGATCTTATTTTTATAAACCGAACCGTAAATATTTTTATAAATATGTACGGAGTGTCATTAAGGTGATATTAAAGTTTTGTTGAAATATTTTAAAGTTTCGATGGTTAATTAATTAAAAAGGACCAAATTGAAAAAAAAGTGCATTCCTAAGACTCTGTTCCCATAAATCAGACTCGTAAATATTTTTAATAAATATTTACTAAGCTATTTGTGTAGTTAATTAGATTTTGGTTAAGTGAATTTACTTGAATTAAAAGTAATTAGGTATAAGGACTAAATTACATATAGGATGAAAGTTAAATTATAGATTAAAAATAATTAAAGGGACTAAAGAAGAAATTTTACGATTGTTCTTTAAGTGGGACGGTTATTAAAAGCTTTAAGTGGGATGGTTATTAAAATAATGAAAAAAATAAAAGTATTAAAAGAAAGAAAGGCAAACGAAACAGAAAGAAAAAAAGAAAGGGAGAAAGAAGGTTCAACGCACGGATTAGGGATTTTTAAGGTTTAAAGTTCAATTGATTAGTTAATTTAATTTTTTTTTTGTAATTTTTATATTTTTAGAATTTCAGTAGCTAAGGTTATCCTACCTATATTGAAATTTTAGCATTGATTGAGTTTTTAATGGTTGTTAATATTGAATAATTTTAGTATTAGGGATTAAATTGATAGATTTTTAAGTTAGAAATAAAAAAGGATTAAATTGTAGAATAAATTATAAATATTAATTAATAGGGACTAAATTATGAAAAAAATCAAATTTTAGAGATTTAAGTGAAAATAGGGAGTTAAATTTAGTTTAAAGTGAAATTTGTATGAAAATATAGAATTAAATGTGAAGAATAAAGTTAGTCTCGATTTAAGGACTAAATTGAAATTTAGGCAAATATTGAATCAAAATTGAAATATTTAATATGAAATTGAATTGTGTTATATTGATGAATTTTAATTGTTTTAATTTTGTCGCTAACGTCATACTGGAATCTTCACTAAAAAAGGAAAGGATAATTAATCGACGTCGAATAGCTTGAAATTCCTGGTTTGTATTTCTGTAATCCGAACCTAGTTGTTAATTGTTGTATTTTGATTTAATGTATATGGTAAGTGGTTGAGGTGAGTATTTGGAACTTTGACTATTGAATTAATTTCATGTGTATATGGGATTATATGAAAAATACATTTGGTACTTTGATATTGAATTGAATTAAAGTGGATTGAATTGGATTAAATTGATATATATATTATGAATATATATGTGTAAATGTGATAATGTACAAATATGATAATTTGATATTGGTTATATTTGGAAAGTGAATTGGAACCCTATTAACTGTATTGGGTTGAGTTGGATATAAATGGCATGCTATAGGATAGGAAGAGTTCAGGGATTTCTTTGACTTCGAGTCGATGAGGCACTGGGTGCCAATTTACTTCGGTTTATCTGATGAGACACTGTGTGTCAAATTTATATAGCGTTGAGAGCAGTTATTACTTCGAATTTATCCGATGAGGCGCTGCGTGCCAAACTGGTGTGTTGGTTGGATCCGTATATCCATCTGAGTTCGAGTCGTGTTAATATGGGTAATTAAATAAAATGGTACTATGATTGATAGTGGTTGATATTGTATGTGAATTGAAAATGGAATACTGCTTTGAAACATGAAAATGAGGTACATGAGTTATGTACTCATGAATTAGATATGGAATGGATAAAGTTATTGTTTAAATGATATGTGGATCAAATTATGAAAAGCTATTATATAGCAAGTGATGATAATTGAGTATAGTATGAAATGATGTATTCATGAGTTGAGTATTGAATGGCTAATGTCATTGTACAAATATATGTAGTTCAATATGTGAATAATTATTTATATAGCAATTGTGTGTATTGGGACATTGTTTAACAAATGAAATATAATAGTCATGATACTAGCCATTAATATGTGCTTATAATTAAATTGTGCATATGATATTATCTTGTCTTTAATATTCGGATTATAGAAATACCAATGAGTTTTACTTAGCATACGGTTTTGTTTTCTGTGTGCAGGTTAGGTACTTAACTTTTGATCAGTGATTCAGCATCCAATAATGATCCTGAACTCAAATGTGGTGATGTTTACCTTTTGTGTTAGCATGTACCTAGGGTGTCTAAATAATAGTTATTTTGTGGATTGATTATAAATAAGGTTGTAAGTTTAATGTTGGTTTGGTATATATATAAACATGTGTTTGTTTTTGAAGCCATATTATGGCATGATAAATTGAACCAAATTTAGATATGTGTATGTAAATTTAAGTTAGTGTTTAAGTGCTTATGAACTAGGCAAAATAAATTGAATTTGGTATGTTTATAATTTGGATTTGAATGATGCTTTGATGATATAAATGTGGTACCAATGAGGGTACATTGGTTAGGCACCTAGGATGATTGATTTGGTATGTTTTGAACGTATTTGATCATGTTTTGAACCGGTTAAACGAATGGTTTTTAAGTTGTTTAATGCTAGAGCATGTAGAAAATGGTAAATTGGTTATTTAAGGCACCTTTTAAATCTACATGGCCAAGTCACACACTGGTGTGTGACTTGGCCGTATGAACCCTACAGCTTTGAAAATTTTTAATGTATTTCGAAAAATTTTCTAAGTTTCGAAATTAGTCCCGATTTGTTTCTAACGCGTATTTTGGGCCTTGAGGGCTCGAATAAGGGACAGTATGTATGAATTGATTGGTTTCTGATCTGAATTTTATATGATATGAAATGTTTGAAATTTTTGTCTGTTTGATCTGTAAATTTCGGTAATGCTCTGTAACCCAGTTCCAGCGATGGATACGGGTTAAGGGTGTTACAATGTCGATTGTACGAATTTACACTCTGAATAGCGAAAAAAACGTGATTTTTAGGTTTTTCAAGCATTTTAGGACATATATATGACAAAAATAAGAATATAGAAGAAAGTCGTCATAGGATATTCAAGAAAGCAACTCAAAAACACCATTAAAGCATATTTTCATCAATATTGGAGACATCCAGTTGATTTCTAAGAGGACTATAATGAGTTTCTTTTTTTCTTTCGGATATATTGTCTTTAGGATGTATTTATTTGTAAGTATGAGCTAATTTTCTAAATACCTAGGGAAGATGAACCATGTAATGAATTCTGTCTTTTAATTTTTATTTTACACAATAAATACTTAAATATTATTCTCAATCATGCGTGTTTAATTCTTGGTCTAATATTTTTAGATTATTGATTCATTTTTTATGTGCTTAAATCAGAGGAGGAATAGACCATGTTTAATAGTAGATTTAGCGTAATTGGGTGAAGTTGCATGCAATTCTAGAAATAGGACAACATAAATCTACCGGATTAAAGTCAAATCTAATAGGGAAATCCATAAATTGAGTTAATGCAATAATAGGGGTTTTAATTAAAAAAATTTCAATTAATCAACCTAAAATCAATTGCTCTTGAAAGAGATATTAGCATAATTTAGGGATTTCTATGGATCAAAATACTAAGTAAATATATAAATTGCGTAATTTAGATTGATAGATGACAGATGAAGTCTAGGTGAATTCTTTCCTTGATATTGCTTTGATTATTGGTTGTTAATCGGTTATTTTCTTGATTTGTTCTTTGTTACGTTCGTAATTAATTAGTTTAGTTAATTTTTGTTTTAATTAATCACTCTAATTTATCAATTAAATAATAAAAATACAATAATTACTGTATTTTTAGTTTTCTTATGAGAATGATACATTTGCTCACCATAGCTATACTATTAATTGATATGTGCACTTGCCTTAGTCGAATTTTTAGTTGGTTTCGTGGGCATCAAGTGTTCAATTGAATCAAGTGAACAATTTCGAGTTAATCGATTTGACGAGTCATATTCTATCATCCTAACGCAATTTGAACTTTTTCGAATAGAGTCAAATGAAGTGAAATTCGAATCGAGTCGAATTGAGTGAAATTATTCGAGTTAAATTAAAAATTAAACATACAAATTAAAATCTTATTACAATATAACTAATTTCATGCTAGAGCATGTAACGCCCCCACGCCCGAGACCGTCACCGGAGTCGAGTATGAGGTGTTACTAAACTTAATTTAACATTTTAAGAACTTTAGATTATTTGTTTCTACTATCACAGCTTTTTAGCTACTTGCGTCACAGTCACAAGAAAATTCATATCTCGAGTTACGAAACTCGAAATCAAGATCCGTAAATTTTCTCTGAATCTAGACTCATATACCTATCTACTAATTTTTTTCTAGAATTTTTGGTTGGGCCAATTAGTACAGTTTATTAGTTAAAGTTACCCCTGTTTCAGGACTTGACTGAACTGACCTCTGTTTACTACGAACCATATTTCTCTCTGTAAAAAATTTATATGATTATGAGGTTTGTTTCTCCTGAAACTAGACTCAATAAGGATTCTGAGAATATAAAATACACCACCTAATTATATCTGTACAATTTATGGTAAATTTTTAAAGTTGGAACAGGGGATTCAGAAACTGCTCTGACCCTGTTTCACTAAAATTCAAATATCTTCTAACATATAATTCCTTTACCTGTTTCATTTGTTTCATGTGAAACTAGACATAATAAGCTTCAATTTGATATTTAATCCACCAAATAATTCAATTTATATGATTTTTAGTAAATTTTCAAACTCACATCAGTGTTGCTGCAATATTCTGTTTATGGCAATTTCATCCCTTTTTATGAGTTTTCATGAACAAAGTGTCCTATTAATCTTCTATGACATCAAACATAATCTAAACTATCCATTTCCATAACTTATCATTATCAAGCATTTTCTCAACCATTTCATCACCATATCATAAGATCATTTACACAAAATAGGTATATTGCTATACATGCCATACTTAAATTTACAAGCCATTTACCGAAAAGTTCTTCAGATAGTGTGACTGAGCCTTCGACCTATCCCGACTCCTGAGCTGGCTTTTCCAAAACTACAACGAGTAAGAAGGAGGGAGTAAGCATAAATGCTTAGTAAGTTCATATGCAAATAATAAGTAACATAACAAAGCAATCATACCAAACAACATTAGCATGATATCACCAAAACACAAATCTCATTTCTAATCATCATTCATCATTTTACTACCTTATCGTTATTGTATCAGTATTCAACCCGAGGGTTACATACATACCTGTCCAAAGTATCCATTTCACATCACTTACCAATACGTCTCTTTTCATCTCGAATGTTTCTCCATTTGAGTAAAACTTTACCCGTTGAACACATCGGAATATAATTCGGATACATGGATAACTTGCACATAAGTGCCACATATGCAATCAAGCAATCATGTAACCCGCCCATAAGCGAACTCGGACTCAACTCAACGAGCTCGGGCGTTCGCATCCATAAGTGAACTCGGACTCAACTCAACGAGCTCGGATTGTAATACCCCTACCCGTATTCATTGCCGGAATAGGGTAAGAAGTATTACCAGAGTTTACAAATTAAATTTTTTTTTTAACTCAATATATCCCCTTTTATAGATATCTAACCTTCCCTGTAAATTTTAAACCGAGACCAATCCACATCAACCAAACCAATTCAACATATTTTCCAAATATATTCATGCATATTTATAAGATAACATCATCACATACCCAAAACCAGGTTTGTTAACCATACCAATGGCTAACTCTACATTCATTTCACAAAATCATTTACTTTATTAGCTTATACATGCCATTGATTTCCAAAATAAAGTTTCTTTATATACCGAAATCCACGAGGTTGATAGTGTGATGTGTCTCCGACCAAATCCGATCTCCGAGCTCTTAACACTATAAAACAGGGAAAATGAAACAGGTAAGCACTTTGTGCTTAGTAAGCTCATGTAACAAGAATTATACTTACATAATATTTTCAATACAATACAATAAACATTTATATATCCATTCAATGCATTATTACCCTAATATGCACAAACTCAACATTCAAGTTAGTACAATAATTTGCATGTACCATTAATATATACTATGATTGATGAGCTCATCAATACCATGATTACCATTCCCTTATTATTTTTCCATATTTATCCCGTTGAATTTCTTGGAATTTTCGATGGATTTTCAGAGGTACACTTTTAGTGTACAATTCCGGTCCGTCAATTCATATTCATGTGCACACATTTCCATTTCAGAGAGCACACTCCATGAACCTCATTCTTACAAAGAGATTACCACCCGAGCTAAATCCCTCAGTAATATAAACTCATACAATATTGTCGGGATTACCACCCCGAGCTAAATCCCGCAACGCGACAATTACTCTAATGAGCTTGGATCCGAATTACCAGTCCAGCTAAATTCAGACCCTAATTCGGATTACCCGTCCAAGCTAAATCCATTTTCCACATATTCTTCGGGAGGGCTATATCGAGGATAGGATCACCCGTCCGGCTTGATCCTTTTACCGTCAATTCCTTTTTCAGAGATCCATCGAATTTTCCTTTCATTCAACCGAGATTTCTTCCCATTTTTATCAAATATATCAATGTTTTATCAATTTTCATACAATGAACATTCCTTTATTCCAATCATATTCACATCAATAACATACATTTCAAGCATTTAAGAATATAATTCAAGTTACATGAACTTACCTTAATACTTGTTTGTGCACAAAAATCTACTAATCCTGAACTTTTTCCTTTCCTCGATCTAGCTTCAGTATTTGAATCTTCTGGATCTAAATAAATAAATTTAATTATCAATTTAATACATTTCATGTTCATATACAACATTCTCTATAATTCAACTATTATTTATAGTTCATTCAAAGCTGTCTACTTAAGTCATAGCCACTAAATTATTTATAACTCGAGCTACGGAACTCCAAATTAAGTTCCGTTAATTTTCCCTGAAACTAGACTCATATATCTTCTTACCATAAAATTTTCAGAATTTTTAGTT
Organism: Gossypium longicalyx; assembly: GCA_025698465.1. NCBI lineage: Eukaryota > Viridiplantae > Streptophyta > Magnoliopsida > Malvales > Malvaceae > Gossypium > Gossypium longicalyx. Next base: position 106,636,312 of record CM046997.1, on the reverse strand, counting down.
TAACCAATCAGTACAGTTTATTCTTTAAAGTCACCCTGTTCTACTGTTTAACAGTTCTGACCCTTCTTCACTAAAAATTAATTATCTCTTCATACAGGATTCAAATGATATTATAGTTTATTTATATTAAAAATAAACTAATTAAGGATTCTAGACATATAAATTTAAGCTCCTAATTATTTTTATTTAATTTTTATGATTTTTCAAAGTCAGAACAGGGGAACCTGAATTCATTCTGACCTTGTCTCACAAAATTTATTATATCTCAAAATTTACAAATCCATTTCTTACACTATTTTCTTCTACGAGAAACTAGACTCAATAAGCTTTAATTCCATATATTTTTCATCTTCTAATTCGATTTATACAATTTATGGTGATTTTTCAAAGTTAGTGTACTGCTGCTGTCCAAATTGTTTTAGTGCAAACTATTTATTACCATTTTTCCCTAAGCTTTTAATAAATGAGAATTTCGTCCCTACTCAATTAGTCTCTCAATTGAGCTTATTTTTCTCAATTAACACTTTATTATATCACCTTAAACTAGTTTACAGCCTTTAGGAATCATAGTTTTAGAAATAGACTTTAATTCCAAATATTTTCACAATTAGGTCCTAAAAATCAATTTTCCATTGAAATTACCTAATAAAATCATCTCATAAATAAATTAAAACTTTAATTTCATTCTATTTCATCATAAACTTACAGAACTCAATCATGGTGACTTTCAATTTCATCCATGAAATCAAAAACTAATGAATTTAATAGTAGGACCTAGTTGTAAAAGTCTTAAAACACAAAAATTACAAGAAAAAGGTAAGGATTAACTCACTTGGTGCAAAAATTATGAAATACCAGCTTAGAGAACCCTCCTATGGCGTTTTTAGCTGCTGGAATTGAAGAGAAATGAAGAGAAATCTAGATATTTCCTATTTAGTCCTAGCTTTATTTAGTTAATTTTGCAATATTCCAATTTTACCCTTAATTTATCAAATTCCCTGCTGATTTAATGCCCTTTCCGTCCAGCCCAAATAAATTTTTGGTCTAATTGCCTTTTAAATCCTTTCTCATTAGACTCTTAAGCTATTTAATCATTCTAGCAACTTTTACACCTGTTACAATTTAGTCCTTTTCATTTAATTGACTACCCAAACATTAAAATTTCCTAACGAAATTTTAATACCACATTACTAACATTTCATAAATATTTATAAAATTATTTTTGACTCGGTTTCTGAGAGATAAAGGTCTCGATACCACTGTTTTTACCCAATTTCTTCAATAATTTCTTTTTCTAACTAACCACTAAATCGGTAAAATTTTTCTATCAATATTTTCATACGATTTTCCTATCATATCAATTTTCATGCAAAAATATTGAAATAAATTTCTCTTTAAATCGGATTTGTGGTTACTGAAACCACTTTGTTCCAATAATTTTGAATTTAGGCCATTACAACTCTCCCCCCTTTTAGGATTTTCGTCCTCGAAAATCTTACCGATAAAAGAGGTTTGGGTATTGTTTCCTCATTGCCTCCTCCGGTTCCCATGTCGCTTCTTCTGAATCCCATGCTTTTGCCACAATACTTTCACCAAATTTATCTTTTTATTTCTAAGCTCTTTTGTCTCCCGTGTCAATATTTTGACCGGTTCTTCACTATAAGTCATATCCGGTTGAATCTCCACTTATGTCGGAGAAATAACATGTGAAGGATCTGATCGATATCGTCGCAACATAGATACATGAAAAACATTATGGATTCTATCAAGTTCCGGTGGTAATGCCAATCGATAAGCGGCCGGTCCAATTCTTTCTATGATTTCATATGGCCCGATAAATCTTGGACTCGAGTTTACCTTTTCGACCGAATCGGAGGACTTTCTTCCAAGGAGACACTTTCGAAATACCTTGTCACCGACTTGAAATTCAATCTCTTTTCGTTTAAGGTCGGCATATGACTTTTGTCGATCGAGAAAGTCGCTTTTAGACTATCTCGAATAACCTTTACTTTTTCTTCGCTTTCCGGATCAAATCAACCCCATGTATCTTCCTTTCACCGAGCTCTGTGTCCAATATAACGGTGTTCTACATTTTCTACCATACAAAGCTTCATACGGAGCCATTTTAATACTCGACTGATAACTATTATTGTAAGCAAATTCAATCAAAGGTAGGTACTTCTCCCAATTACCTTCAAACTCTAGTACACAACATCGGAGCATATCTTCCAATACTTGAATTACATGCTCAGATTGACCATCTGTCTGAGGATGAAATGCAGTGCTGAAGTACAACTGAGTACCCAAGGCTTCTTGCAATTTGTTCCAGAAACGAGACGTAAATCGGGGATCTCTATCTGATATAATAGAGACAGGCACTCCATGTAGCGACAATATCAGATATGTACAGATTCAAATAGTTTATCTAAAGAATAATCCATACGTACCGAAATAAAGTGAGCTGACTTTGTCAATCGGTCAACAATCACCCAAATAGCATCTTTTTTCCTCGGAGACAAAGGTAACCCCGATACAAAATCCATAGTGATTCTTTCCCATTTCCATTCCGGTATAGTAATTGGCTGAAGTAACCCCGAAGGTACCTGATGTTCAGCTTTAACTTGCTGACATATTAAACACCTTGATACAAACTCAGAGATATCACGTTTCATTCTCGGCCACCAGTACATCTTTTTCAGATCATTATACATTTTATTACTTCCCGGATGTACAGACATAGTACCGGTGTGAGCCTCGCGTAAAATCTTCTGTATGAACTCTGAATTCTGAGGTACACATACTCTACCTCTGAATAATAAACAACCATCAGAACCAATCTGAAATTCAGAATCATTACGACTCATACTGTGCCCGTTTAACTTGTAACTTATCATCAATCTTCTGAGCTTCACATATTTGCTGTAAAAATGTCGGTTTAGCTCTTAATTCTGCTAGGATTGAACCATCATCAGTCAATGAAAACCGGGTATTCATAGCTCCAAAGCTAACAGAGATTTCCGGCTCAAAGCATCAGCTACAACATTAGCTTTACCCGGATGGTAATCAATAACCAAATCATAGTCCTTTATCGGTTCAAGCCACTGCTGTTGTCTCAAATTCAAATCTTTACGTGTCATCAAATATTTCAAGCTTTTATGATCGGTATAAATATGACATTTCTCACCATACAAGTAATGCCGCCATATCTTCAAATATAAATACAATAGCGACTAATTCAAGATCATGTACTGGGTAATTTCTTTCATGTGGTTTAAGTTGTCTTGAAGCATAGGCTATTACTTTACCTTCTTGCATTAAGACACAACCTAAACCATTTAACGAGGCATCACTGTAAATAACAAATTCCTTACCCGGTTCAGGCTGCACTAATACAGGTGCTTTCGTTAGCAGATCTTTTAGTCGATTGAAACTTTGTTGACATTCATCAGTCCACTCGAACTTAACATCTTTCTGCAATAATCGAGTCATTGGAGAAGCTATCATAGAGAATCCCTGTACAAATCTCCGATAATAACCAGCTAAACCCAAGAAACTTCTAACTTCAGATACATTCTTCGGTGGACTCCAATTGACAATAGCTGAGATTTTACTTGGATCTACTCTGATACCTTCGGCAGATACAATATGTCCTAGAAAACCCACTTCTCGAAGCCAAAATTCACATTTACTGAATTTAGCATATAACTGCTTCTCTCGCAGAATTTGCAACACAATTCTCAAATGTTTTGACCGGTTCTTCACTGTAAGTCATATCCGGTTGAATCTCCACTTCTGTCGGAGAAATAACATGTGAAGGATCTGATCGATATCGTCGCAACATAGATACATGAAAAACATTATGGATTCTATCAAGTTCCGGTGGTAATGCCAATCGATAAGCGACCAGTCCAATTCTTTCTATGATTTCATATGGCCCGATAAATCTTGGACTCAGTTTACCTTTTCGACCGAATCGGAGGACTTTCTTCCAAGGAGACACTTTCAGAAATACCTTGTCACCGACTTGAAATTCAATCTCTTTTCGTTTAAGGTCGGCATATGACTTTTGTCGATCGTTCGCTTTTAGACTATCTCGAATAACCTTTACTTTTTCTTCTGTTTCCTGATCAAATCAACCCCATGTATCTTCCTTTCACTGAGCTCTGTCCAATATAACGGTGTTCTACATTTTCTACCATACAAAGCTTCATACGGAGCCATTTTAATACTCGATTGATAACTATTATTGTAAGCAAATTCAATCAAAGGTAGGTACTTCTCCTAATTACCTTCAAACTCTAGTACACAACATCGGAGCATATCTTCCAATACTTGAATTACACGCTCAGATTGACCATCTGTCTGAGGATGAAATGCAGTGCTGAAGTACAACTGAGTACCCAAGGCTTCTTGCAATTTGTCCCAGAAACGAGACGTAAATCGGGGATCTCTATCTGATATAATAGAGACAGGCACTCCATGTAGCGACAATCTCGAGATATGTACATTCATTAGTTTATCTAAAGAATAATCCATACGTGCACCGGAATAAAGTGAGTGACTTTGTCAATCGGTCAACAATCACCCAAATAGCATCTTTTTTCCTCGGAGACAAAGGTAACCCCGATACAAAATCCATAGTGATTCTTTCCCATTTCCATTCCGGTATAGTAATTGGCTGAAGTAACCCCGAAGGTACCTGATGTTCAGCTTTAACTTGCTGACATATTAAACACCTTGATACAAACTCGAGAGATATCACGTTTCATTCTCGCCACCACGAGTACATCTTTTCAGATCATTATACATTTTATTACTTCCCGGATGTACGGACATAAATACCGGTGTGAGCCTCGCGTAAAATCTTACGTATGAACTCACGAATTACGAGGTACACATACTCTACCTCGAATAATAAACAACCATCGAACCAATCAAAAATTCGAAATCATTACGACTCATCTGCATACCCGTTTAACTTGTAACTTATCATCAATCTTACGAGCTTCACATATTTGCTTTGTAAAAATGTCGGTTTAGCTCTTAATTACGCTAGATTGAACCATCATCGATCAATGAAAACCGGGTATTCATAGCTCCAAAGCTAACAGAGATTTCCTACTCAAAGCATCAGCTACAACATTAGCTTTACCGGATGGTAATCAATAACCAAATCATAGTCCTTTATCGGTTCAAGCCACTGCTGCTGTCTCAAATTCAAATCTTTACGTGTCATCAAATATTTCAAGCTTTTATGATCGGTATAAATATGACATTTCTCACCATACAAGTAATGCCGCCATATCTTGAACAAAAATACACAATAGCAATTAATTCAAGATCATGTCTTGGGTAATTTCTTTCATGTGGTTTAAGTTGTCTTGAAGCATAGGCTATTACTTTACCTTCTTGCATTAAGACACAACCTAAACCATTTAACGAGGCATCACTTTGTAAATAACAAATTCCTTACCGGTTCAGTTTGCACTAATACAGTGCTTTCGTTAGCGAGATCTTTCAATCGATTGAAACTTTGTTGACATTCATCACCCACTCGAACTTAACATCTTTCTCAATAATCGAGTCATTGGAGAAGCTATCATAGAGAATCCTGTACAAATCTCCGATAATAACCAATTAAACCCAAGAAACTTCTAACTTCGATACATTCTTGGTGGACTCCAATTGACAATAGTGAGATTTTACTTGGATCTACTCGATACCTTCTGCGGATACAATATGTCCTAGAAAACCCACTTCTCGAAGCCAAAATTCACATTTACTGAATTTAGCATATAACTGCTTCTCTCGCAGAATTTGCAACACAATTCTCAAATGTTTTGACCGGTTCTTCACTGTAAGTCATATCCGGTTGAATCTCCACTTCTGTCGGAGAAATAACATGTGAAGGATCTGATCGATATCGTCGCAACATAGATACATGAAAAACATTATGGATTCTATCAAGTTCCGGTGGTAATGCCAATCGATAAGCGACCAGTCCAATTCTTTCTATGATTTCATATGGCCTGATAAATCTTGGACTCAGTTTACCTTTTCGACCGAATCGGAGGACTTTCTTCCAAGGAGACACTTTCAGAAATACCTTGTCACCGACTTGAAATTCAATCTCTTTTCGTTTAAGGTCGGCATATGACTTTTGTCGATCAGAAGCTGCTTTTAGACTATCTCGAATAACCTTTACTTTTTCTTCTGTTTCCCTGATCAAATCAACCCCATGTATCTTCCTTTCACTGAGCTCTGTCCAATATAACGGTGTTCTACATTTTCTACCATACAAAGCTTCATACGGAGCCATTTTAATACTCGACTGATAACTATTATTGTAAGCAAATTCAATCAAAGGTAGGTACTTCTCCCAATTACCTTCAAACTCTAGTACACAACATCGGAGCATATCTTCCAATACTTGAATTACATGCTCAGATTGACCATCTGTCTGAGGATGAAATGCAGTGCTGAAGTACAACTGAGTACCCAAGGCTTCTTGCAATTTGTTCCAGAAACGAGACGTAAATCGGGGATCTCTATCTGATATAATAGAGACAGGGCACTCCATGTAGCCCGACAATCTCGGATATGTACACATTCGACTAGTTTATCTAAAGAATAATCCATACGTCTTAATAAAAAAGTGAGTGACTTTGTCAATCGGTCAACAATCACCCAAATAGCATCTTTTTCCTCGGAGACAAAGGTAACCCGATACAAAATCCATAGTGATTCTTTCCCATTTCCATTCCGGTATAGTAATTGGTGAAGTAACCCCGAAGGTACTGATGTTCGGCTTTAACTTGCGACATATTAAACACCTTGATACAAACTCGAGATATCACGTTTCATTCTCGGCCACCAAGTACATCTTTTTCAGATCATTATACATTTTATTACTTCCTGATGTACGGACATAGTACCGGTGTGAGCCTCGCGTAAAATCTTCTCAGTATGAACTCGAATTACGAGGTACACATACTCTACCTCTGAATAATAAACAACCATCGTAACCAATCAAATTGAATCATTACGACTCATCTCATGCCCGTTTAACTTGTAACTTATCATCAATCTTCCGAGCTTCACATATTTCTTTGTAAAAATGTCGGTTTAGCTCTTAATTCTGCTAGGATTGAACCATCATCATCAATGAAAACCGGGTATTCATAGCTCGCAGCTAACGAGAGATTTCCTACTCAAAGCATCGATTACAACATTAGCTTTACCCGGATGGTAATCAATAACCAAATCATAGTCCTTTATCGAGTTCAAGCCACTGCTACTGTCTCAAATTCAAATCTTTACGTGTCATCAAATATTTCAAGCTTTTATGATCGGTATAAATATGACATTTCTCACCATACAAGTAATGCCGCCATATCTTGGCGCAAATACACAATAGCGACTAATTCAAGATCATGTCTTGGGTAATTTCTTTCATGTGGTTTAAGTTGTCTTGAAGCATAGGCTATTACTTTACCTTCTTGCATTAAGACACAACCTAAACCATTTAACGAGGCATCACCAGAAATAACAAATTCCTTACCCTGGTTCAGCCGCACTAATACAGTGCTTTCGTTAGCGAATCTTTCAATCGATTGAAACTTTGTTGACATTCATCATCCACTCGAACTTAACATCTTTCTGCAATAATCGAGTCATTGGAGAAGCTATCATAGAGAATCCTGCATACAAATCTCCGATAATAACCAGCTAAACCCAAGAAACTTCTAACTTCGGATACATTCTTGGTGGACTCCAATTGACAATAGTGAGATTTTACTTGGATCTACTCGATACCTTCTACGGATACAATATGTCCTAGAAAACCCACTTCTCGAAGCCAAAATTCACATTTACCGAATTTAGCATATAATCGCTTCTCTCGAAATTTGCAACACAATTCTCAAATGTTCTGCATGTTCTTCTTCATCCCGAGAATAAACCAAAATATCATCAATGAATACTACCAAAAATCTGTCTAAATCTTTGTTTGAATATCCGGTTCATCAAATCCATGAATCTGCAGTGCATTAGTTAACCCAAATGGCATGACCGTAAACTCATAATGCCCGTGCACTGTTCTGAAGGTCATTTGGCACATCCGACTCCTTTACCCGTAGTCGATAATAACCCGATCGAAGATCAATTTTTGAAAACACATAGCACCTTTCAAACCTGATCAAATAAATCATCAATCCGGGTAACGGGTACTTATTCTTTATGGTTACTTTATTAAGTGCCGGTAGTCGATACACAATCTCAAAGACCCGTCTTTTTTTCACAAAAACAGAACCGGAGCACCCCAAGGTGAATGACTCGGTCGAATAAAACCCCTATCAACGAGCTCTTGCAATGTGTCTTTAACTCTTTTAATTCAGAGGAGCTATCCGAGTGCGAGCTATAGAAATCGGAGTAGTTCCCTAATCAAATCTATAGAAAATTCCACTTCTCTTTCGGTGGCAATCTGGTAATTCCTCTGAAACACATCGAAAAATTCACATACTCTTTGAATCGCTCGTATTTTTACTCGATATACCTTGGTGTCAAGTACATAAGCCAAGTAAGCATCATACCATTTTTTGACATACCTCAGTCTTCGCCATTCTCGAAATCATATCGATAACCCCTCATCGATCAGATTTAACCGAGCAACTCACCATTCGACATTTTAGCACAATATATTTTTGTCTACAATTTACTACCGCATCATCTTTGGGTTAACCAATCCATGCCCAAAATCACGTCAAATTCATCAAATGGCGGTAACATCAAATCACCGGAAACAATAACCTCTTACCATCGGTGGACAATTTTTACAAATTTTATCCACCAAAAGCAGATTGACCTGGGGGTTCGAGACTTTAACCACAAATTCATGAGGTTCAACGAGATAAATTTTTAACAATTGCAAGTTTAACACATATATATGAATCGTAGAACCGGGATCAATCAATGCGGTAATATCGATGATCGTAAAGAAAATGTACCATAATAACATCAGTCTTTGAGGCATCTTCTCCGCACGGATGGCATATGTTCTAGCAGTGCTCGTGCTTGGACACGCTGCAATATCTTTCGTAGTTCCTCGGCTACCACTGACATTACCAGATGGTCGAGGTAGTCTGCCCCTCGAAACTAGATTACTCGGCTTCGATATCTGTTCAGTTTCTTTTTCACCTCTTTCTGGACAATCTCTGAGGAAATGGTCAAAAGAACCACATCGGTAACAAGCCCCGCTCTTTAATCGACATTCACCAAAATGAGCTTTATTACAGTACTGGCATCTCGGCTTAGGAGTGCCAACACTACCAACACTGGTCACTGATGGAGTAGAAGGTTTTGGATTAGTGCATTGAGAACCTCGCTCTCTGCCCGAATACCCAGTGGCTGAGGTAGAACGATCCTGATACTTCTTCAATTTCTTTGAAGTAGAAAACTGGGATTTTCCCATCGGTCTTTTACTAAAAATTCGAGCTTCCCTCTCAGCTTGTTTCTTTTCTTTGCTCAATTCTTCTGCTTTATAAGCTCTCTCTGCCAATGTAGCAAACTCTCGAATTTCAAGAATTCCAATCAGTAGCTTAATGTCTTCATTCAACCCTTCTTCGAATCGTTTGCACATTTCAACTTTCCATGTACCCCCATTCTCGAGCATATTTACTCAATCGAACAAATTCTCTTTCATATTCAGATACTGATCTGTTACCCTGTTTCAACTCAAGAAATTCTTTTCTCTTCTGATCGAGAAACCTTTGGCTGATATATTTCTTTTTAAATTCATTCTGAAAGAACTCCCATGTAATTTCTTCTTTCGAACAAGCTGAAGCTTTAGTATTCCACCAATGGTAAGTCGTGTCTTTTAGCGATGAGACGGCACATTTCGGACATTCTTCGTGTACAAGATAATTCCTCCAAAACCCGAGTAGTGTTTTCTAACCAGAATTCAGCCCGTTCGGAATCATCATCAATCTGCTGCTCAAATTCTTCGCCCCATATTTTCGAATTTTATCTCTTCGAGCTTTTCCTTTACGATGCATTCGATTGCACTGCACCTTGTGGGATCTCGAGAACCGTGGAGGAGCAGCGAGTGGGAGCTTGAACTTGCTGCACTACTGAGGTTAGTTCTTAAGTATTGATTAAACCATTCATTCATCATTTGAAAGAAGGCTGTTTTTGCCTCCTCCCCTTGACCGTCTGTCTCGGGCCTTCTACTGCTAGTTTCTTCTCTTTGTACTGAAGCCGGAGCATGACTCCCAGCTTCCTCGGATTGAGCTCGGTCGGATGACATTACTATAAGAAAAACACATTTAAATGGTCAGGAGATATCACACTATCAATAATAATTTAAATGGCATGTATAGCTAATCCCGTATTTACTACATCAGTCTTAGAACCGACTAAACTATAGCTCTGATACCAATAAATGTAATACCCCTACCCGTATTCATTGCCGGAATAGGGTAAGAAGTATTACCAGAGTTTACAAATTAATTTTTTTTTAACTCAATATATCCCCTTTTATAGATATCTAACCTTCCCTGTAAATTTTAAACCGAGACCAATCCACATCAACCAAACCAATTCAACATATTTTCCAAATATATTCATGCATATTTATAAGATAACATCATCACATACCCAAAACCAGGTTTGTTAACCATACCAATGGCTAACTCTACATTCATTTCACAAAATCATTTACTTTATTAGCTTATACATGCCATTGATTTCCAAAATAAAGTTTCTTTATATACCGAAATCCTGAGGTTGATAGTGTGATGTGTCTCCGACCAAATCCGATCTCCGAGCTCTTAACACTATAAAACAGGGGAAAATGAAACAGGGTAAGCACTTTGTGCTTAGTAAGCTCATGTAACAAGAATTATACTTACATAATATTTTCAATACAATACAATAAACATTTATATATCCATTCAATGCATTATTACCCTAATATGCACAAACTCAACATTCAAGTTAGTACAATAATTTGCATGTACCATTAATATATACTATGATTGATGAGCTCATCAATACCATGATTACCATTCCCTTATTATTTTTCCATATTTATCCCGTTGAATTTCTTGGAATTTTCGATGGATTTTCAGAGGTACACTTTTAGTGTACAATTCCGGGTCCGTCAATTCATATTCATGTGCACACATTTCCATTTCAGAGACACACTCATGAACCTCATTCTTACAAAGAGATTACCAGTCCGAAAGCTAAATCACATAATATAAACTCATACGATATTGTCGGGATTACGGTCGAGCTAAATCCCTGCAACGACAATTACTCTAATGAGCTTGGATCTCGAATTACCATCCAGGCTAAATTGAACCCTAATTCGGATTACCCGTCCGGGCTAAATCCATTTTCCACATATTCTTCGGAGGGCTATATCGGATAGGATCACCCGTCCAGGGCTTGATCCTTTTTACCGTCAATTCCTTTTTCAGAGATCCATCGAATTTTCCTTTCATTCAACCGAGATTTCTTCCCATTTTTATCAAATATATCAATGTTTTATCAATTTTCATACAATGAACATTCCTTTATTCCAATCATATTCACATCAATAACATACATTTCAAGCATTTAAGAATATAATTCAAGTTACATGAACTTACCTTAATACTTGTTTGTGCACAAAAATCTACTAATCCTGAACTTTTTCCTTTCCTCGATCTAGCTTCGTATTTGAATCTTCTGGATCTAAATAAATAAATTTAATTATCAATTTAATACATTTCATGTTCATATACAACATTCTCTATAATTCAACTATTATTTATAGTTCATTCAAAGCTGTCTACTTAAGTCATAGCCACTAAATTATTTATAACTCGAGCTACGGAACTCCAAATTAAGTTCCGTTAATTTTCCCTGAAACTAGACTCATATATCTTCTTACCATAAAATTTTCAGAATTTTTAGTTTAACCAATCAGTACAGTTTATTCTTTAAAGTCACCCCTGTTCTACTGTTTAACAGTTCTGACCCTTCTTCACTAAAAATTAATTATCTCTTCATACAGGATTCAAATGATATTATAGTTTATTTATATTAAAAATAAACTAATTAAGGATTCTAGACATATAAATTTAAGCTCCTAATTATTTTTATTTAATTTTTTATGATTTTTCAAAGTCAGAACAGGGGAACCCGAATTCATTCTGACCTTGTCTCACAAAATTTATTATATCTCAAAATTTACAAATCCATTTCTTACACTATTTCTTCTACGAGAAACTAGACTCAATAAGCTTTAATTCCATATATTTTTCATCTTCTAATTCGATTTATACAATTTATGGTGATTTTTCAAAGTTAGTGTACTGCTGCTGTCCAAATTGTTTTAGTGCAAACTATTTATTACCATTTTTCCCCTAAGCTTTTAATAAATGAGAATTTCGTCCCTACTCAATTAGTCTCTCAATTGAGCTTATTTTTCTCAATTAACACTTTATTATATCACCTTAAACTAGTTTACAGCCTTTAGGAATCATAGTTTTAGAAATAGACTTTAATTCCAAATATTTTCACAATTAGGTCCTAAAAATCAATTTTCCATTGAAATTACCTAATAAAATCATCTCATAAATAAATTAAAACTTTAATTTCATTCTATTTCATCATAAACTTACAGAACTCAATCATGGTGACTTTCAATTTCATCCATGAAATCAAAAACTAATGAATTTAATAGTAGGACCTAGTTGTAAAAGTCTTAGAAACACAAAAATTACAAGAAAAAGGTAAGGATTAACTCACTTGGTGCAAAAATTATGAAATACCAGCTTAGAGAACCCTCCTATGGCGTTTTTAGCTGCTGGAATTGAAGAGAAATGAAGAGAAATCTAGATATTTCCTATTTAGTCCTAGCTTTATTTAGTTAATTTTGCAATATTCCAATTTTACCCTTAATTTATCAAATTCCCTGCTGATTTAATGCCCTTTCCGTCCAGCCCAAATAAATTTTTGGTCTAATTGCCTTTTAAATCCTTTCTCATTAGACTCTTAAGCTATTTAATCATTCTAGCAACTTTTACACCTGTTACAATTTAGTCCTTTTCATTTAATTGACTACCCAAACATTAAAATTTCCTAACGAAATTTTAATACCACATTACTAACATTTCATAAATATTTATAAAATTATTTTTGACTCGGTTTTACGAGATAAAGGTCTCGATACCCTGTTTTTACCCAATTTCTTCAATAATTTCTTTTTCTAACTAACCACTAAATCGGTAAAATTTTTCTATCAATATTTTCATACGATTTTCCTATCATATCAATTTTCATGCAAAATTATTGAAATAAATTTCTCTTTAAATCAGATTTGTGGTTACGAAACCACTGTTCCGATAATTTTGAATTTAGGCCATTACACGGATGCCTAGTTACATCTCACGAACTCGGACTCAACTCAACGAGTTCGGACATTCGCATCCATAAGTGAACTCGGACTCAACTCAACGAGTTCGGATGCTCAACCATCCTAGTGACATGTCACTTGTATCCTAATCTATTCCTAAGGTTCAAACGGGATTTTCCTCGAACACATATCCTTGCCGTCTTCCGTAGAATGTCGAAACCAATACTCGGTAACAATTATATTTAACAAATAACTCACATAGTTTACATTTTATTCGAAAATAACCACAAAGCATATTTTTCATGATAAAAATCAGCATATCATATAATTGACATCAATAACTTAAAAATAATAATTATGTTACATTATTTACACATGAACTTACCTTGGTACCAAAATACAAAGATTTTGCAATTTAGTCCACAATCTTTTCTTTTCCTCGATTGGGGTCGTTTCCACGTCTTTCTTGATCTAAAATAACACATTTAGCTTATTTAATACTCACATTATCAAATTAATCCTTAATTTAAATTTTGGTAAAATTACAATTTTACCCCTAAACTTTTGCATATTTACATTTTTTCCCTTAGGCTCGGGATTAAACTTTATTCCTTATTCTTATGTTTTATAACATGCTGATCACTTTTCTCTTCTATGGCAACATCAAATTCTCACTCTAACATGTACTTGTGACTATTAGGTATTTTTACCGATTAAGCCCTTTACTCTCGTTTTACTTAAAATTGAGTAGTACAAGTTGTCTAACATAATTTAAAACCTCATATTCTATCATAAAACATCAAAATACACAAATTTCACCTATGGGTATTTTTCCAAATATAAACCCTAGGTTAAATTATTGCTAACATAAGCTTTATCGAGTTACCGGGATCTCAAAAACGTAAAAATCATTAAAAACGGGGCTTAGAATCACTTACTATGAAGCTTGAAAGTTGAAGAAACCCTAGCTATGGTGAGATAGAGCATTCGGCAGCAACTAAATGGGGAAGATGACTATTTTGTGTCATTTTTCCCATTTTATTTCATTAAATATCCAAATGACCAAAATGCCCTTAATACCTTTCTTTGAAAATTTTTATGTACAAGCCCATTTTTGTCCAAAATTTTAGAAATTGGTCAAATTTCTACTTAAGACCTCCTAATTAATATTTCAAAGCAATTTCATACTAAAAACTTCTAGAATGCAAGTTTTGCAACTTTTTCGATTTAGTCCCTAACTTCAAATTAAGCATTTTATTCATAGAATTTCTTCACAAAATTTTCACACAATCATGCAATCATATCATAAACCTCAAAATAATTATAAAATAATTATTTCTATCTCGGATTTATGGTCACGAAACCACTATTTCGATTAGGCCCTAATTCGGGATATTACAGAGCACATATATTTGAAATCATATATATTTGAAAACTTTTTCAAAGGAAAATAATAAAAAAATACTTTAGTATGATAAACTTGAATGATTAATTAACTTATTTATGTCCCAAAATTATTATTCTAGAAAATTTTTTTATTTTTAAATTCCTTTATATATTTTTAGAATTTTTTTGAAATTTTTATAATTTATTTAAAAATATAAATTTTGATTTTTTATAAATATTTTAGATTTTAAAAATTATTTTGAATTTTTGAAAATTTTTTTATAATTTTTGTTGAGAGAGTCCAATTTGTTCATTTTTAAACTAAAATGGTTTTTAGTATTTGAATTATTCGAGTTATTTGTATTGTAAAATTCAACTCAATTCAAACTCGAAACTCGATTTACTTATGTTAGCTCGAATAATTCAAACAACTCGACTTGATTAACTCAAAAATAAAAAAAAAATTGAATCGAATCGAGTTTTGCTCATCGCTACATGTCATGGTGAATCCATCAGCCATGCCTATATATGTGGATAAGAGACAATGCAAGTAGTTAGCGTGTATCAATATTAATCATGTAAGCTATCATGTAAAGCAGAAGTGCTTGTTCAAGGGGCTTGTAAATGGCCCCGGCTACGAAAAGAGCTCGGTGTAATTATGCTATAAAATATGTTAATGATCATAGATTTGTATGATTTTAGGTTTCAAATTCATAGCATATTGGTTGAACCGTAGATCAACGGTGATTGGAGGCTAGCTGATTGAAGGTTTAGAGCTAGTTTAGCAATATTTTTCAAATGTATTTTTGGCCCCAAAAAAGACTTTTGAGTAAAAGCTAATTTTTTTTTTTTTTTTTTTTTGCTTTTGGCCTCCTAAAAGCACTTTTGAAAAATTTAAAGATATCTTATTTAACAATATTTTTATCTCAAAAATATTTTTTTATCCCAAAAGTGCTTTCAAGAAACAATATTAAACTGGCCCTTAATCGAGTAGTGTAGCCGTAGTATATAGGTGTTTTATTGACAAATTTTCATGTGGGTTTCAATATGAAGGACGAAAGTACAAACCTCGAAAAAATATTTATTATTTCACACAATTAAACATTTTATTAGTTAATCTATTTGATCAAATAATCCACTATGTCATTTGATAGAAAAAGTGTTACTTTTTACCCAACGCTTTTATTTTTTATAAATTAAAAATAAATTATATACCATATATAACATATTTAATGCAAGTAATATATTAATTAAATATGAAAAATATTTACATTAAACTAATAAACATATTTAATAATGATGATTAAAAAATAATTATTAAAATTTTGTATGGTATATCTTTTTTTTTTTTTTAAATCTCTCTTTCATCCGTTTACAACTTCATGTATAATAACAATAAAATAAAAAAGAAAGTATAAATGAGTATTAGCTTCGCACATAAGAAACAACTTGTAATTTTTTTAAAAAAATTTATCTTACATGTCTATCTAATGATCTTAATATCTCTTTGATGTTCTCCGATGTCATTATCATTTGAATATCTCTTTGATGTAATTTTATATTTTTTATCGATGATTTTTCTTAAATGCTACTAATAGATGCTATTTATAGATCTAAATTTTAATTTTAATTGATATATAACTCTAACACTAATTAAGTTGAAAATTAAAAGATAAAATCAATTTCTACTTTTATACTTAAGACTTATATTCAAGTTATAGCTTTATTTGAACCCTGTGTGTTGGTCTGATAATTAGGGTGTTCATCACCCCATGTATAGCTTGGATTTGAGTCGTGCCCCTATTAGAGTTTTACTCTTCTTTTGTAATTCACCAAAAAAAATAATTTATAGCTTTATTTTATTACGTTAATAAATATGAAAATATAAAAATTAATTATAAAATATAAAAATAATTAAGAATTTTTAAATTAATATTTTAACTTTAATCATTAGTTATTTTGATTTATTGTAATGAATATGCTTATACTTTTATTTATTTTATAACTCTATTTTAGAATCAATAAAATTTTTACAATTTATTTTTAAATTATAAATGCCTTTAAATACCAATTTAATAATATGGTAGAAAATAAAGAGTTACAAAGTTTTTGAAATATATATCATAAATTAATTAAATACAATTAATTGTTAATGGCAATAAGTGTTTTAAAGCAAATTAGTAGTATTATATATTTTTTTTAGATCCGGACTTCAAGTTAAATGGATTCTTCTTTGATAATAAGATGATGAAGGGTTTAAAAATAAATATAAATTATGGTTATTAAATATAAATAAATACAAAAACATCAAATTTGAAACTCGAAACCCAAAATATGAAATTTGGAACCTAAAATTCAAAGGCATAATGATAAAATTAGCCCTCAATGTTTATATCTTTGGACAATTTGGCTCTTTTTCCCTTTTTTTTTGTGTTAAATTTGGCCCCCAACCAATTGAAAATAGTCGAATTTGACCATTAACCTTTTAAAAAGAGCAGTATTGTTATTTTTTAATAGAAATATTTATTATAATGTTAACGTTTTAAATATGGTAGCTTGAATAGCAATCCATGTCTAATTCATGCTAATTTTGTTTATAAATTTTTTTTATAATCTTAAATTATTTATTGACATGACATATAAGACAAATAGTACTATGTCAACATGAAGTACATGTGAATAGGGGCGAAGCCAAGAATGTGATATTGGGGGGGAGGGGTCTAAAATAAAGTTTTTAGAAGTTTGGGGCAAAAACTAAAAAAAGCTTAAAAAGGACTTAAATTAAATAATTCATAACTACAGTAGACTAAAACTGTTATTTTACCCCTCAGTCCCCTAGCTATGTCTCGACATGTGGATTGCTACGCAAGTTGTCACACTAACCTCGTTAAAAATTAATATTTTATTTATCATTTTTGTTAAAAAAGCTATTTGACTTTTTTTAAAAAGTTAATGACTAAATTTAGTTCAAAATAACATTATTAATTTATTTTTAAATAAGTAAATATTAAACTTACATAAGCAAAAACGTCATCTTATTCATTTAAGTAAATGGACGCCGTCTTCTCCGAAGAGCTTTCCATTTAAAATAATATTTTTAATTAATTTTTAAATAATTTTTATGTTACCTATGAAAGTACAAGTATTTTCATGTAAGTTTAGTCTTTACTTCTTCTTTATTAACAAAATGCTTTGAATTTTCATTGATTGATTTAACAATTTTCTAACAGTGTTAACACCATGTACCATAATAAAAAAGCACATACTGATAGTTTAGGTACCACAGTAGACATTTTCAAAGTTGAGGTACCACATTGGACATTTTATGAAAGTACATGTATTATAATAAAATACATATTAGACATTTTATGAAAGTATAGGTACCAAATGTGTCATTATCCCTTTAAAAAGTTAAAGAATAGTTGTAATGGTATGGTGAATGATAGAAAATATACAATGAATAGTCCTGTGAAAGTGAACATTTATGTAATATATAGTAATTTTGAATTGTCTTCCTCTCTTAGTTTCTTTTCCTAAAATCCAATAATGTAGATTATTACTTTTTCTAATAATCTTATTATAGATTTTGATCATATTTATTTTTTTGACACAATGTTTAAAATTATCCATAACCTCTCCCGAACCTATAAATAGGAGAATAATGCGCTTCAACACACTGGAACTCATATTATCCTGAATTGATATAGAACTTTTTGAATGAAAAAAAAATTGGAAATAACTTTCATCTGGCAAATCACTTCTCTTTATTATTAATCTCAACAATAAATTCTTAATCTCATAATGTTTTACTTTTATCTTAAAAAACCAATCCCTAATCCCCCACACTATCAAACATTCTTATTCTCAAACTCAAAAAGATCCAAACCAAACTTTCTCAATCTCAAAAAAAGCTGAAACCAAAATAAAATTTGCTTTGCATATTCTCACCCCATAATTATAAACCCTCATCATCAATCATTGCTTTAACGAACCAATTTAGATATCTCAATGACCTGGTCCACAAGCTTGTCTCACTCAAAGAGCTCGCCAGTCGTGACTTATGGCAATCCACCCTCAACAAAGTTTCTCGAACCTATTACCTTAACCTCCTAACCGACCATCACAACCACCTTATCTATTTTACCTATAACATTCTTACCCTCTTGAAACTACATTGTTTCACGGATTCTTCAAACAAATTCTACACTTTCAATGACTAAAACGATATCATACGAGACTTACCCTCAACTTTACCCAAACTAGTTTGATTCCATGCTCCCTTTCTCTTTTTGATTCATCTATGCACATCTTTCAATCAAGATTGCTTGGGAATATCTAAGAAGGTTTAGATCAATTTTATTGTTTGCTTAATTTTATTCGTCAAGAAATAAAAGAAAAGGAAAGGAATAACCTACATAATTCTATAAAAGTTTGGAAATAGAAAAAAAATTGTTTTGAATATAAAGAATGCAATTTATGTTTAGATTTGATTAATGATATGATTTTTTATATTGATTAGTTAGACCCAATTTTAGTTTCAAAAATAGGTTATATTCAAATCGAGATTTGATTAAGAATGATTGATATTCAGTTTTCAATGAAATTCAATTTAGGAATCATGTGAAAGAAACAATGACTTGGTTTATTTAGTAAGCAAAAATTATGTTTATACAATGAAGAATATGAGAAAAGAGAAAAATAAAGGGGAAGAAGAAAAGAAAAATAAAGAAATAAAAAGAAAAATTAAATTGTTCAAAAAAATAAAAATATAGGGAATAGCTTTAACAAATAACAAATGAAAAACATAGAAAAATTACGTTAAATGAAAAATAAAGAAAAGAAAAGGAAACTTTAAAGAACATAAAAGAAAAAAATTAAATTGCTCAAAACGAAAAATATATAGAGACCAATTGTATAATTTAACCTATAATTTTCATTTGAAATGATGATTTAATATGCCAATCTACTTACTATTACACTGTTAACAACAGTTAATGCTCAGTGACTAAAATGTTACAACATTATAATAAAAATGACTAAAATATAATATTTCAAATATAAATAACTAAAATTTAACCCGAGATAAATAAAAATTACTATTTTGATAGTTTACCATTATTATTATTATTATTATTATTATTATTATTATTGTTATTATTATTATTATTATTATTTACTCTTTCCTTTGTTAGCACGAATAGGTAAGCACTAAGCCCCAATTCAATTCAATTTGTACCGAAATGCTGCATTCAGGTTTTAGGGCATTAGGCATTAGTTAATCATCCAAATCATCTTAGGTGACCGCCGCCATTTGAACCACCGCAATGGCCACTCTCACCGCCGACCAGCCACTAACCCTGGATTCTCTCCCTTCCGTAGACTTAACTACCCTAACCCAATCCGAGCTCCTCTCCCTCTCCCTTTGTTCCCCAACCGCCTTCGACCTTCACTGCTCCGACAACCTCGTAATCCCTTCCATCGACCGTTCCAGCTTCAATGAATCCGCCGGCTCCCGTCGCCAGACATTCGCCCGTCTTTCCCCTAACAACCATCATTCCTCCCATCACCACCCTCTCCGCCACCGCATCCCCGGCCTCCTCCCGGCCCCCAAACCAGCCCCTCATTTTCCTCCTCTACATGACCCCGAAGCCCTAGAGAACCGATCCATAATATCTTCCCTCAAGGTCTCCCTCAAATCCCACCCCGAATTCCAGCATCTCGATTTCACTACCCCTCCTTCCTCCCCTAGGGACGCCATTGTAAGTTACGGGATGAGGGATACCATGGTGGATTTTGAGATTAAAGATGCAATGATCAGCCTTGGGAAGAGGAAGAGAGGGAGGAAGCCCAATGTGCAGGCTGTTAATTCCGAGGAAGAGAGAGAGCGGGGTTTAGAGATTGTGAACAAAAATGGAGTTGCCGTCGATTTGGTCGCATTGGGCGGTTTGGAGGATCCTTATGCGGAGGAATTGAAAAGGAGGACCGAGGGAATGGCGGGAAGTGAGGAGGCTTTGCTAGGGTTTATGAGGGATTTGGGTGGGCAATGGTGTAGCAGGAGAAGGAAGAGGAAGATTGTTGATGCTAGCATCTTCGGAGATGTCTTGCCGATAGGGTGGAAGCTTTTGTTAGGTTTAAAGAGGAAGGAAGGTCGTGCTTCTGTATATTGCCGGAGATATATTAGGTGATTTCCTCGTTAGTTTATTTGTAGATTCTTGTAGTTTTATTGCGAGTGCAAAAGAACAAATCATAATTTTATAGTTTTTCTGAATTTGGGTTATATTTTAGTTAATCAAAGACACTTTATTCTTAACAGTATTTTCCCTTTGTATGTATATATCATAGACATCATCATTATTTCTTTTTGTTTTCAGTCCCGGTGGGCGGCATTTCATATCATGTAAAGAAGTCGCTGCATATTTGCAATCCTGCTTTGGTCTCCATGATGCACCCTTGACAATGGATAATGATGGCGACATTGCTCAGCATATTTATCAAATGGCTTCTGAAAATGTAAGTGATGTTTGCGGGGAACATTTATTTAACTCGTGAAAGAAGAAGAAATACTTAACAGTGTTTATGTTCATGCAATGGCAGGAAGGTGCAATCCAGAAAGGGGATGATCAAAGGCGGACTGAACGTGAGAAGGAAGTCAACTTATTGGGAATGGATAACCTGGCAGAAGTTCAAATACATGATCTTTTCGAATGTCATAAATGCAATATGACTTTTGATGAGAAGGATGCATATTTACAACATCTTTTATCATTTCACCAAAGGACTACAAGGAGGTACAGGCTTGGTTCTTCTGTTGGAGATGGTGTGATACTTAGAGATGGGAAATTTGAATGCCAATTCTGCCATAAGGTATTTCATGAACGGCGTAGGTACAATGGCCATGTAGGGATCCATGTTAGGAACTTTGTGAGAGGAATTGAAGATTCACCTGGTTTACTGACGCTTCCCAGGAGAACTGAGGTTGCAACTAAGCAAGAGTTGCCCGCGAGGATTTCCAAAATGGATGCTTTAATTGAAATTGCGCAGAATTCTATTCTTGAAACTAGTACTGCTGTGCCTAGATATGAACTCAATGATGGATCAAGTCCTGATAAATTGAATGCAGTTCCAATTCCAGATATTCCTGCTTCTACTTCTGATCATGAAATGAATTCTGATTCACCTTCAAGTGATTCTGGAACAGAGGATGAAGTGACTGATAGAACGCTAGATCAAGATTTATGTCAACAAACCAGTGAGCCTATGGTCATTGATGAGAAGATGAAGAAGATTGATGAAGCTATTGCAAATATGGATTCTTTTTTTGATGCTACAATTTCTGATTGCATGGACGAGCAAAATGGTAGTACATCTGAAACTGTAGTCAGAAAAGATGGCTTAACAATTCACGCTGAAGAAGCTGACAAGTCTGGCATTGAGCAACATAGAGGTCCTGAAAGAAACTTACTTGTTCCCTCCACCGATCAGGGTGTCTGTGATGTTGAGAATGAAGTCAATTTAGTTGGTGCGGGCACAAAGGAGAATCCTAAACCTGAAGAAGTGGATATCAGTACCAATTCTGAGTTAGTTGTTGGTTTAGGGAATAGTTGTGAGCTAGCTAAAGATGTTTCACCAGAGCCTATACGTCAAACATCTGGAGAAAATGTACTTCAGGCTGAAGTCCCTGAATCATCAATGCCCCTATTGTTACCAGTCGATGGTCCATTGGTTGCAAAATCTATCTTGGACAAGGTATAAAGCCACTGTTCTGATTTTTGTTGCTTTATCAGTACAATGTGATGTAAACAGTTTGAGATTATTGTTCTGCTTAGTAGAGCTCTTGTATCATTGTTCCTCTCCATTTATCGATGTTATCATTCATTTTTTTCTTTTGGAGTGCACTTTGCCTCAGTTCGGTTGTATAGTTGCCATCAGTAAGCTTTCCTCTTTGATTGCTTACATTGTTTGGCCTGGTTCATCAAAAAAAAGTTTAGATGGTTCGTCATTTCTTCCGTTATGAGTAGTTTCTTATGAGTAGTTTCAGAATTTGTACAACTTTCTCAACTAAACAGAAATGTTTACATCCATAGAATCGAAATAAGGTTATTAACTTTTTATTTTATGTTAAATTCTTCTTTGTGCACAGAAGAAAGGTTGTGCAATGTGACCTATTGATGGTTTACTTAATATGCTATATCATTTGCCTGTATATCCTGGCATTTTTTTGGGGTTAGACGTCATAGTTTTCTTACCAATGTTAGGTCATCGAGGACAAGTGGTTTCATTGAAGAAATTACTTTAATATTCATGTTCTCTATGTGTAACAGCAGGGAGAAGATGGTTTATGCAGCATCAACGATAGGCTTGACAATGTTACAGGATTTGATGAGCCGAAGTTGGTTGAAACAGAGGCGATCAATTTGAGCATTGGCGGTGTGCAAGTGTCTTCCTCATTGCCAGAGGTTCCAGTAGAGTTGGCTAATAATCCGGCTATAGAAGGTGATTACACTTCGTCGGTTCAGTTTGGATCAGAAGTCTTGTTAAATATGGCTGGCAAGCCTCAGCTTACAACTCTGTGTGTATGGTGTGGGACGGAGTTCAACCAGGAGGCCGTCGATTCTGAAATACAATCAGATTCAGTTGGTTATATGTGTCCAACCTGCAAGGCCAAATTTCTAGGCAACTCACTACAATAATCATGCAGTTCATTTGCCATGTATAAAAGGATAAAAACAACAGTGATTCAGCTATGAATGATCTCCACCTTTGGTAAGCCTTTCATGTACAAAGTTACAGAGCTAGAACCCCCTAATGTTGGTAACTTAAATTAAATTTATATTAGTCTATTGCAGAGCCTACCTCTGTTATTATTTTTTAATCCTAGTAATTTTTTTTCCTATGGCTTATGTGGTGCTTGATATATCTTTTCCTCTATAGTAGCATATCTTAGAATATTATCTTCTTATGTTAATTAGTGCTTTATGCCATCCAGACTACGTAAGACTGACACTTTGATCTTTCAAAACTGATGTAAAAGATTGTGTTATATATAATGTGGTCGTAGTAGATTCCTACCGAGTTCACGTAACGTAATTTGCCATTTTCTTGTATACCACATCTAACCTTGCCACCTTGGACCAGGTTGTCATAGATAAAAGTAATATTGTTCAGGTTTCACCTCGATGTAACTGCCAGTGCTTTGTTGTTGCTATTATAAAATAGATGGCTCCCTTTAATTTGAGGGATAAAATAACATTTAATCCCTAATTTTGGAATTTTGAATTTTTTTTGTCCATATTAATCTTAAAACTTGACAGTTTTTTTTTTTTTTATCTGGTCTCTGGATTTGGATTACGGTAACATATGATGATGTGAGAGTGTCATGTCATCACTTGATTTTTCTTTTATTTAGATTTTGAGTAAAATATTAGACATTCAACTATTAGTGTGTTTTGTTTTGGGTCATTAAATTACAAAAAATTTTAATTTCAAATCGTTTATTTTTGTTTTGATCACCTTAACAAAAATAGTAAGGTGGTGTATAATAACATATTTAGTCATCAACGTTTAAACATTTTATCAAATCAACCCTGATTCTAATAATTCTAAATATTTCAATAAATTAAATCTTTTACATTTAAAAATCCTAGTTGTGAAAGAAAAATTGCAATCAATAATCCTAACTCTAGCTTGGGTTTGAGAGCTTTGGGTTACTCGGTGCCAGTTAATAACATTTTCTTTGCCATTCCTCTAAACGTAAAGAAATTCTATAATTCCACTATGGAGAATTTAACAAGCTTCTCTCTTAAGAAAGAAAACATATAGGAACACTAAAATTAAGAACCCAGAAATGTAGCGACACTGTTGGTGGTTAGTGCAAAAAGACCTAGTGGCAGCCATGTGTTCTTTAAGATTATGTTGAAAATGTTCTGGTTTTTTAGAAACTACTTTTAAAGACCCTAAAGCAGATTTGTTTAGATTTTTATTCCCATTTTTATTCCCCTATAGTTGAAAGGACCCTAGTAATGAAACTCTCTATAGGACGAGAATTACTAAATATACAGGCATTCCTAACCAACCAAATTTCCCAAAGAACAAATACAAATATGGTATTCCGGGGTAACTTTGGCTTGTAAATCCAAGTATTAGACGATAGATTCATAAATATCCAATCTTCCCAACTGAGAGAGGTCGAAAGTATGAATTGAATGCAATCAAATTTGGATAGATTCCCCTAGTGACATTTTGTGACATAGAATTCTCTAAAGAGATGATCGATGTCTTCTTGGGAACTAAAGTAGAAAGGACAAAAAGCCTCCACATTTAGATTTCTTGAGTAGGAGAAAAGCCTTAGTAGGGATAGCCTTATGACCACATTTCCGCAAGATTTTTAATTTTGGAGGAATTTTAGCTTCCTAGATAAATCTCCATAGTTCAATTTCTCCATGAGCTCCACATGAATTTTTGCTTGCAACGAGAAAATATGCACTTAAAATAGTAAAGCAACCATTGCTCGAGAGACCCTGGCATAAAATATCATTACTATTAGGGGAATTAATAATAGGTGTGCTCAGGAAAGCCTCTAAAAGTTCTTGAGGTAGTTGGACCGAAATACTTGGGTGTCCTAACACTTCCCAATTTTCTCCAACTTAGTGGAAGATCCTAAAGCCTTCATCCCTCGAAAGTCTTCCTGGAGAATATCTTTGAATGCACCCAATTCAAACCAGTTTTTGTGCCAGAATTCACTTTTTGTCCATCCCTTATCACCTATCTAAGGCCTGATGCAATGATATGACTTATTTTCTTGAGTAACTTTCAAGTCATTGAAGTATTACCTATTGCTTAAAGGTTTCGAGGGTCCTGAACATATTTTGGTAGCAAAGTCTTAGCTCAGAAAGTATCCTTCCCCTTAACGAGTTTCCATCATCTCTCTCACTCATCAGAAAATCTCAATTCATTTGGTTATATTGATTAAGAACCCAACTAAATAGCATTCAAAATTGCATAAAATAATTCGAGATGGTTATCATAGATTGTATATCAACAAGTCCCCCCAAAGGGGAGGAGATTCGCTCTTCAGGTTTGTTTTTCTGAACAATTTTATTATAAATTTTGATCATATCTGCTATTTTTAACATAATGTCTTACATAGGAGAATAATACGTTTCAGTACACTCGAACCCACGTCCTTCTATACTGATAACAATGTCCATACCAATCAAATTAAGAATCAATCCACATTCAACTTATCTTTTTTTTCTAAGCAAAAAAATAAAATAAAATACGTGGCTTAATCACTCAGCAAACTAATATATATATATATATATATATATATATATACTCATGATGAATGTGTTATACGGTCCAACTTAATTATTGAGGAACATATGTAAAATCTATATTAATTAAAAGGACAAAATTGAGAAGCCAAAAACTTTCAAGACAGGTGCACCATGACTCACACATAACCTTATGTATAGCAAATTGATTTGAAGATTTTGGCAAAAAGAAAAAGTGAAAATCCCAGAAGATGCTACAGCTTTGTCCTTTGCATAAAGGAATGGTTCAAAATGAAAGCATAAATTATATACATATATATATACATACATACATATCATCTGTACTAGAAAAAAGAAAAAGGAAAAATACATTAAAAAAGAGAGAGAAAGAATTGTACGACGACCTTACTAGAACTCTACACAATTTTGAGAATACAAAAACAGAATTTGAAAATGTGTAATAATTTTAAATGATAGTTTCTTAAAAATGAGTAAAAAATGTCGATGGAGTCTTAACTCGATCAGTATGAGTATTGTTGTTAATGTAGAAGGACATGGATTCGAATGTGCTGAAAAATATTATCTTCCTATTTATGGGTTCGGGAGGAACTATGGGTAGTTCTAAATATTGTGTAAAAAAAATAGATATAACCAAAACATATAATAAATTTATTTTAGAACTAAGTATAAAATGTAAAAAATAAATTTTAAAAATATACACAAATTTTGATTTAACGTGTAATTTAGTACATGAATAATGATTTGGTATCATTATATACATGGAATTTAAATTATGATTCAAATGTATATATAAAACACTGGTTTTTATTTAAACATACACGTTTAAATAAATACATCAATTTATTTTTATATTGAATAAATATAATTAATCATGTATATAATACGTAAACATAAAATGTTGCTATCGGGTCCGTACATAAAATTTGAAATTATAATTGTAAAAGTATTAATACATAAAGATTATAAAGAAGGATCGGATCAGATACAAAATTGTAAGGTATCAATTATATGGGGGAGTGGCAAAGCAATATCACCTTTTAAATGGATTTTTCAGTGCTACAAGCCTACATAGAATATAATCTCTAGACTTATTTTTTAACTTATTAATTATTTTTTGACAATAATGTGTTTTTATTTATCCTTATATTATATATAAACAGTGTATGTGTCATGAGGCTAGAATTTACGTATTACTTTTATATTATTAGGTTTGTACAATTTTTTTTAGGGATAAATATTAAAACTATATATGAACTATGGTTTAATTTGCAGTTGTATACATGAAATTTTAATTTGATCCGATTCTTATAAATTATTAATATAATTATTGATATAACATCACTTTATGTTTATATTTGCATGCACAAAATAATTATATTTATCCAATATAAAAATAAATTGATGTATTTATTTCTTTAAATGTGTATAATTAAATCAAAATTAAAGTTTCAAGTATACATTTGAACCAAAATTAAATCTTCACGTAGTTCATGTATATAATTACACGTTAGATTAAAATTCATGTATAATTTTAAGATTTACCGGGATAGAAATTATTCAAATTTCAAATTTGAGATGGGTGTTAATTCAAAACACACTGTTTAACTAAAATTTAGTGTTTTATTAATTAAATAAACACTATTCTTTGACTTTTGTTAATTAAAGCCCTTGATTGAACTAAAAGTGTAAATACCTTTGGGAGAAATCCGATACTCAAAATTTAATGTTTTTGAGATATGATACTGATATCACTATATTTTATGCATAGTTTGCGAATTTAGTCCCTATATTTTAATTTGGTTAATTTTAATTTATGTAGTTTTTAGTTTTGAAATTCCAGTCCTGATAATATGGTAGTCGTTAGATTCATAATTTAAATTATATTATTTTCAAAATTTTATGCGACAAACATATTATCACATATGTAATATCATGTTAACTTCTTATTTCCACATCATATTCACACAAAAATAAAGCACGTCATTTCAGTTAATATATTCAACAACTACTGTTTGTGTTATGATTAAAATTTTAAGATTTGAAAAGTATAGTATAGGGATTAAAATTGATCAAACAAAAGATTATGGACTAAATTCACAACTTATGCATACTACAAAATTAATAACATGATTTGGCCTAAAATTTTAACTACTACACTGAAATTTTAAAATTCAAAATGTATAAGGTCTACAAATGACCAAATTAAAGTAAAAAAAGATTAAATCTATAAATTATACATAGTCAAGGGACTAGTAATATAATTTAACCTATTTAATTTCAGTATTCTTTTTGATAGATTAAAATAATAGTTTCTTTAAAATGTGTTTGTCCAAAGATGTTTAAAAAAAAAAAAGTAAAGAAAATTAAGTATTTTCATGAAAAGGATTTATCCTTAAAAGCATCATAAAACCTTTTGTACTATATTTTATAGATTGTATTTTAGTTTTTTTATTGAAAAAATTGAATAATTTAGTCCTTGTATGAGTGAGCAAAACAATCCCTTGGTTAAAAATCGGTGTTTATATATAAGATATAATAATAAATTTAGCCCTCAATCTTTATACATTTATTTAATTTGACTCTATAAACTAAAAATTTTTGAAACTAATAAGAC
This sequence comes from Gossypium longicalyx, assembly GCA_025698465.1. NCBI lineage: Eukaryota > Viridiplantae > Streptophyta > Magnoliopsida > Malvales > Malvaceae > Gossypium > Gossypium longicalyx. Next base: position 106,607,616 of record CM046997.1, on the reverse strand, counting down.
TAAAAGGTCAAAAAGGTCTTAGTAACAAATTGTAAAAAAATCAATTAAGCCCTTTTAAAATTTAAAAATTATTAAAAAAATCATAAAAATATAAACAAAATTTATTTAAAAAGTTATAAATTTTTTTATTAAAAATAACAATACCGATCCAATGAAAGAGTAGGGTCAAATTGAATAAATTTTTAAAGGTTGAGGGTTAAATTTGTTATCATACCTTATAAACACCAAAATAAACACTTAACCGTGCAATTTTAAGGAATAGGTTGTTTTGCTCACTTATCAGACATACAAGGGTTAATTTGTACCCCTTTTTTTTCAATAAAAAGACTAAAATACAATCTATAATACGTACAAGAAGTTTTCTGATACTTTTACTGGATTTATTTAATTAAAAAACATAAAAACTTACTACTTTGAGAGTATTTTTTTGGTAAGTAAATCTTTTTCCATTTTATAAAATGGAAAATAACTTTTTTCGTAGTTCAAAAATATTAAATTAAAATATAAATGCTCTATATTTTTTTTTTGTTAAAATTGAAGTTCTTTATTCTTCATTAAAATTTGCCCTATTCTACTTATTTCTTTTTCTAGAATAATAGTCATCATTCTATCACGAGTTCGTGTTTTTAATATCGAATTTTTTTTTAAAATACGAGTTCCTTTTTTTAGCTAAATTTTTTTAAGTTTTTGGGTGCCGCCTGACACATCGGCTACACTAAATAAATTTTTTTTTTACTTTTTTTCCTGTATACTAAAAAAACTCATATTTATTATACAAAATACATGTGCCGCCGATTGATCTAGCTACACCCAAAAACTGAATTTTTTATTAGAAATAAGTGGTGCCGCCGATTGGTTAAGCGGCACCCATATTTTACTGTGTATTTTACCTATTCTCGTAAATATTATTCCTGTTATCCTATTTTCGTATATATTAATTTATTTTATATTATTCTTGTAAAAAACCTATAATAATCTTCTACTTATTGAATTAAAACATATAATTTTAATTTATTAACATCATTAAATTTTTTATATTAAAATTATATTTAGATGTGATGGTTTAAAAATGACATGATCTTTGGAGACTAAAAATTTGACAACTTGACAACTATTAATTATAAGTAACAATTAATTTCATTGACAAAGTAAACAAAGAGCTTTTAACAAACGCAATAATCCGTTCAATACAATATATATTGAAGTGGAAATAATTTGTTGGTATTAAACATATGTATCGTGAGAAAAATGATCTAGACAACTTTTATGAAAACGAGAGCAATAAAATACAATGTTTTCATTGATGCCCCCATAAAAATCTAAGTTGACTTTGAATGCTGACCAAATTGAAATAATGTTCATGAGAATAGTCAGAAGTTAGATTTGAGTTCCTTTCCTGTTTATGGATTAAAAAAAAAAAAAACTATAAAGGGATAAATTCCTAAAAATAAAATCCAAATTCAGATTTACGAAAACTAATACCAAATTTTCTTCCCCCCCTACTCTTAAAAGCCGCTTAATGCGAAGCATATATACCATCACCTATTAAAGCTTCTCCACTACTAAAGAACGACTAAGCTTAATTTCAGAGAAAAAAATAAGTCAAAACTTCCAGAAAAAAGAAAGGGTTCCATTTTTTTTCTTAAATGTGCAATCACTATAATCTTTAAAATTGTTGTAATAGCCGATTGAGTTTTGATATAATTGATATCAGTATTGTTATCAATATAGGAGGATGTAGATTCAACTACACTGAAACGCATTATCAACTAATGTAAATATTAAGAAAAAGAACCTATAACGCAATTAATGTTAAATTTTTTTATAATATTAGTAATTTAAAGTTTTCAATTATGTATAATAATTTATATTTAAAAAATCAAAATTAATTTTTTTTAAAATGTTTAGAATTTTATTTTAAGACACTATCAAAAAATAAAAGGTAATTATATGAGAGAAATGATTGTTTGTCATTCTCCTATTGGAAATGGATAGAGATGATGTAGAATCACAGTTTCATTCCGTTTTTATTTATTATATAAAAAGTGTTTATTTAATTTTTTTAAAATTAATTTAATCATTTTTAGCTTAGATTCCTTTTAGGCATTAGTATGGTACCTACCATAAATCTTCCTTTTAGGCATTATTCTTTTGATTGGCAAATCACAGTACTTCCAATCAATTTTTTTTGACAAGACTACGAATTATAACTTAACTCGAAAAGTACTTTACAGATAATGTGAATTAGTACTTTTTTTTTTCTTAGACCTTAAACTTAAAATTTACTGTTAGTGTCTATATTTTGTTAAAGTTGTAAATTTAATTCCTATATTTTAAGTTGACTAATTTTAGTCTTTTTATTTTTTAAATTATTCAGTTTTTGAATTTTTAAATTTTTAAATTTTAGTTAAATTCAATTATTCATGGATTATGTATATGGTTATAGATTTTGTACATATTCTTCAATTAGATTATTTTAATCTCTATACTGTTATTAATTTACTGACTAAAATTTTAGTGAGTAATATGTAGATAATTTCACCATTTCTTTACACTAATCTTCATCATCGATGCTTATAAAACCCAAAGATCACTCGCCTCATAATCCGTGGATTACAAAATTAATTAGTTATAAGTAACAATTTGTAAAACCCTCTTTTTTCTTCTCGCCAAGAGCTGAGAAAGCATCCATCGGCAAGCATGGATATGCGAAGAAGCACACCTTGCTCACGATGCAGGCAAAGATTTATGGCGAAATCAGTGACCAAAGGTGCAGATGTTGAATGCCCTTCATGCAAACCTAACTATCTTCCTATTCCAGCCGATGAACAATATTCTTCGAGCCAGCAGCAGCACTATGGGCTACGCAGCCGAATGAGATGCTTTTATAGCCAAATCAGAGGAAAAGTGAATCAAAGTACGGTAACTCCTTCCTTAAATCCCGACCCCTCGGCTTTCAACTCGATGGAGAGATCAAGCAAGCGAGCAGTGCTTTGCGGAATCACTTACAACAACTGGAAGCAGTATAGGCTTAAAGGAACCATTAACGACGTCAGAAACATGAGAGATTTGTTGATTAATAATTTCGGGTACCCTGGACATTTCATTCGGGTTCTCACCGGTATGTTCTTCAGTTATATTTGTTTAATGTTTTACCATTTTCGTTATGATGATTAATGGAAAAAGAAAAACTGCAGAAGAGGAGGCGGACCCACGGTTTATACCTACGAGGAAAAACATCGTGGATTCATTGAGCTGGTTGGTAAGTGAAAGCCGTCAGGGAGACTCGTTGGTGTTTTTCTACTCCGGTCATGGGTTACGGCAACCGGATTTTAACAACGATGAGGATGATGGGTTCGATGAAACTATATGTCCGGTTGATTTCCAAGAAGCGGGGATGATAGTGGATAATGATCTTAATACCCTCATCGTTCGGCCACTCACCCCTGGCGTTACGCTTCATGCCATTGTTGACGCTTGCCATAGCGGAACCATTTTAGATCTTCCCAAAGTTTATATGAGTGAAGAGTAAGCTTCTCATATTCCCAAAGAATTTTTTTTTGCCTTTCTATGATAACTAAGAATATCAGATAAACAGATATTCTATTCTCTAAGTTCAACGAACTGAACTTTTTTTCCCATTTGAAAGTGAGAGGCACTACTCAAACAACCTGTTCATTATGCCCTTACTTTATCATCGTCCTCATTAAACAGGAAAAATTGGGTAAACAGCAGTCCTCCGTCGGGAGCGGAGAAACGTACAAATGGTGGATTGGCTATTTCTATTAGTGCTTGTCTTGATCACCAAGCCGCTGCCGATACCTCTGTAAGTGTTAATGTTTTTTCATTTTTCAAATATTAACTATCCATGGATGATGATGATGAATTTAGAACTTAAATTCTCATAATGAATTTACAACACATGAATACTGGTGCAGGCCTTTACCGCCGGCAAGATGAACGGTGCACTGACCTACATATTGGCGGAGATTCTGAAGAAATTACCAGGCCCGACGTATGGAGACTTATTCGATTTAATTAATGAAACCCTCAATAACGTTAACCAATCTAGTTGCCTTGCTAATACAAGATTCTTGAGGAGACTCTTCAACTCCAATTTCTCACAGGTCATTTACTATACAATTAATCCATTTCTTGTTTAACATTACATTTCAACATGCATGGCTTAATTCCTTGTTTTTTATTTCTATGTAGACACCACTTCTTTCGTCTTCGGCGGAGTTCGACGTTTACAAAAAGCATTTGTTCCTGTAAACAAATTATATTGTTGCAACATTATATATGTATACATATATATATCGCTGATTGATTCAGAGCTGTGAGATGTTGACTGAACAAAGATCGTTATTACCCAAAATCAATAAAAAGGTTGAAGAAAAATAAAAGGTTGGATCATCGTCATTAGGTGATCTCTGGTGTGTACCTAAAACATTTTTATTATTGCACTGTGTGGATTCTCTCTGTATGATGAACAATGTACAATGTACAATGCTTCCAAATTAATAATAAATGCTTTAATGTTGTCTGTTGGGTTGAAACATATCTTATAGAATCGAAACAATCATAAAAAAGAACTTAGTGAAAATTAAAATATACAACGAATCAGATTCCATTTAGAATTAGTTTAAATGATTTTATCATGTCATCTTATGCGAAATATAGTAAAAGAATTTATACCTTGAATAAAGGTGGTTGTCATCCTCGTTCAATTCTTTCTTTGTTTTCGCACGAATATTAGGTTCGGTTATCAAGAACTTGTAGCCAGCTAAACGTACAATCGCTATGAGTAATCTACACTAGAAATTTAGAAAACCTTTATAAGGTCGAGATTCACCTTGTCAAAATAGCGTTAGCAATCTAATCACTCGGATCCATACCCTTTTTGGTTTCAATCTCAATACCCAAAAAAAAAACTAAAAACATAAATTTAAAGAATAATTTTGGTCTATTTTCTTTTTGTTTATTCGAAAAAAAAAAGGAGAAAAAAAAAACTACTAGCGATATGTCGCTATGGTTTTAATCAACTTTTGATTAATTGTATTTTAACCCTTGAATTTTGTTGAATTATTCAATTTAATATTTTTTTCATTTTAATTTTCAAATTCAATTATCATGTGCGACCCATTATGCTTCCAATTATGTTGGCAAGAAAATAATTTATTTCAATCTGTAAATAATTATATTCATAGATTCATGAGCGATATCTAGCAACCCATGATGACCCCTAATTATTGGAATAGGCAAAATATATTTTCGACAAAGTATTTTAGTGTTCGGTATTTGTATGTAATTTAAACATTTCATCATATATCCCAAATTAATAAGCTAAAAGTCATGGCACAGTGTCTACCTTTGCTTATTCATACTAGTCTACAACTCGTATTAACTCTGACTAATTGTCTTGGCCAAAGACTTGTGGCTAGTACAAGGCAAAAGCATATAGGATATGTCCCTTCATATTAGTTGGAGTGATGGATCATCTCTGGACCACTCCACCACCTTCGTATGCCTTATGTCATACCCAAAACTACCTTAAGCATTTGTCAATAGGAACCATTTTCATGATGAATCAAAGTATAACACTGAACGTACAAGGTGAGTCAGTGCCACAAGTCTAAGGATTATTTACACTATCGACACATAAGAGTATTTCGATAGACACGTGAGCGAAATGCCAAATAGAACTCTTATAACAAGTCATGTTCAATGTATCTGTTCTTATAACAAGCACCTACATATTATCCTCAAGTATCCTATATTTCAATTTATGAAATTAGTTGCATGCATTCTATGCATGAAGTCTTAACATGTGTTGACCTTTGAGCATTATCAATGACCTATCTCGATAATACAACAACCACTACAGCAAAACAGACTTTTAGCGGCGTTTTTAAGCGCCGCTAATACTATTTGCGGCGCTTCCACAAGCACCGCAAAAAACGTCGCTAAAGACTACCCTGCTAAAATTAGCGGAGCTTTTTCTGAAAACGCCGCTAATTTTTACAGATTTGCAGGTGACCTTTTTCACCAATATCCAACCCTTCCTGCATTAAATCCAACCAAAAATAACAAATGTAGCATAAAAATCTAACCAAAAATATTAAATCTAAATGATACTTCAAATTCAACGAAAGATATATGATGTAAATTAATAAATGAAGTATAACTCAAAATATTCTTACAATAATGTTAAATGTGACAATGTTAAAAATATTTTTATAACGAGAAAACAAATGTTTAAGATGACGGCTTTTGCGACTGCTGGAACATTTTCATCATATGCTGAACTATAGCTGGAGCTCATCGTACTTTCTGCTTTGCTTTGCTGCCATCGTTGCTGCCTCTGCCTCCCTTGCTGCCGCTGCTGCCTCCCTCGATACTGCCTCTGCCTCCCTCGCTGCTGCATCCACTATAAGTTGTTGTTGGAGTTCTTTATATTTTCTTTGAACCTCAGTAATTTTCTCAACTGTGCTCGCTTGCATCTGAGCTATCTGGTCTCTTAACCTCTGAACTTCAGCTTGAGCTTGACTCCTGGAAGGCATGTATTGCTGGGAGCTGGATCCAAAATATTGGGTCGGGAAAACATCAGATACTCGAAATCGAACCCGACCATACCTTTGAGGACCCAAAACTTCAGTAATAATTCTGTTATTTATGTCCTCAAGATTAACAGAACTATCAGTCGAAGCAATCGCTTCATACTCTGCCTTCTTCTCCTTTAGTTTATTCTAATAAATCAATCAAAGAGTTAGAAAAGAAATATATAATAAAAAGGAATGCAACATAACATAACTTAACATTATTCAAAACTACTAATGATGAATTAAACCATTATAATTAAACATTATAAATATTTATAATTAATCAAATTTTATTAAGTAAATATACCATAATTTCTCCAGCTTCAGATGTCATTGAAGATCCATCTTTCTTTCTATGCGTAATGTCAAAAAGCTGAAGGCATCCAACTTTTTAACTGGACGAGACTTCCTACAATATAGTAGTAAAAATATTATTTAATAGTAGAAAGTTATTAATATTTGACAGAATTAATAAATTCATAATACCTCGGCCTCAGCTACACAAGCAAAACTTCTTGACCCAGTCGTGTGCGTGAATTTTTATTTTTGCCTGCTGTTTGTTCCAACTCGCTCACGGTCCTACACAATGAAATTATTATTACATATATAGTAAATACTATAAACCGAAAAATTTATAAGAGTTTGGAAGTACGTAATACCTCTCCTTTCTTTGAATTCCAGAATCTAACCGCATCTTCCTATTGGTACCTCAGCATTCCAGAATCTAACCGCATCTTTCTTAAAATATTCTTTTTTCAAAATGCTTTTATGGTCTTTCCATTTTTTACCCAATGCCTTCTTGATATAGTCATCCAAGACCTCTAAAGCAAATCTTTCCTAAAAAAACACAAGTTTAGAAAGTAAATATAAATGAAACTTAAACCAAAGTAATATAAATTACATTCACGTTTTGTTACCTTAATATTATCGAGAGCTTGATTTTTGTTGCTATCAGGCATGTTACGCCATGATTCGTAGTTGATGGGCAATATATTGGCATTTCGTGCTATAATGCCCAAATAGCCTGCTAAAAGTCGAGCTTCAGATCCAACAGGCTGACCATGACTGTTTCTACTTACTTTGACACACTCGACAAGATTTAAGTCGTATAAATTTTTAAGTAGCGTACGTCCTCGACCTCTGCGCGTCCCACCACTTTCAGCTGAAAAATGATATATTATTATTATATTAAAATTGAAAAATAAATCAATAATAAAAGTCAACACGCATGTAAAATAAACTTAACATTACTTTGAAATTCTGCAGGCTCATCAAGTGTCTCCGGCACATTCTAAGATCCAATAATTGTCTGCTGTTCACTATTTCCTTCTTCTGAATTTGGAGTATTCTGGATAATACTTAAATATCTTAATATTCTTCTACGCATTTTTCCTGCAATACACATAAAATAGTTGAAATTTTAGTACTAGGGATATTTTCATTTAAGTTTTGTTCTGGAAAAGGTAAAGTTTCTGATCTTTTGACGATGTCATCTCTACTTTCATTGGCCATGTCAAACAAGTCTCTAGGGGTGTTTCGGAGTACAACGTACCAACCCTCATCAGTTGGATCTTTCAAGTAAAAAACTTGTTTCAATTGGGAATAAAATACATACGGCTCGTCTATCAATTGTTATCCAGTGTGAATCAATCGAGAGAAATCCACCATTGTAAAACCAAATTGATCGTTTTTAATTCCGCGAACAGTATTAACATCAGCCCAATCACACCGAAATAAGACAACTTTCCATTTTCTATAGTAATCCAACTTAATAATGTCAGTAAGAAGTCCATAATACTCTACATTTCCCTCGACAGGATTACTGTCCCTAGCACTAGCATAACTTGTAATTGAAGAGTTAACAACTATTCCATAATTTTGGGTTCTCCTCAATCTCTCGCGATATTTTGTATGAAATCTGAATCCATTGATGATGAAGCCACTATATCTTTTTACTACTCTATTCGGACCTTGGGAAAGCCATTTAACTTCGTCAATAACGTCCTTCCCACTCCAAACCTATTGAATCGAAAGTAAATTAAGTAATTATAAATGTTATGAGAAAATATTATTATTTGTCAATAAAAGGTTGAGTTGCATACCGTTTGGCTTAACCATTCATGAAAAGATTCTATGAATAACTTATTAATCTCTCGATGTTGTAATCTTCGGGAGCGTGAACGAGATCTCAAGATTTGTTTGTACTCACTATGTTAAAAAGAGGTTTAATTGGTTAGAAAATAAGCAAATAAAAAAGATGAATATTTATCATATTCTAGAACTTACTTGCATAATGGTTCAATTGAGTCATGGTGAAAAAGAACATATTTATGTGCTTGTACCCAAGATCTTTCATCTAATTCTGCAATTTCAACTTTACCGATTGGTTCCCCATAGTTTTGAAATAAATAAGTGTCGACCAAGTTAGGATCATTGAGCCCAGTATTTCTACTTGGTCTATTCAATCTTATTTCAACATCTTCTAAATATCTAGAATAGAATGTCATACATTCATCTGCCATATAGCCTTCAGCAATTGATCCTTCCGGATAACGCTTATTGCGATAATAAGACTTCAATTTGCTTAAGAACCTAAACACGATATAAAAAATTATCAAAAGTTGTAACTAAAGGTATAGAGGTGAATGAATGAATAGCTTTGAAATAAATTAGCACATTTCTATAGGATACATCCATCGATAGAAAACCGGTCCACCAATTATTGCTTCACGAGGGAGATGGATTACCAAGTGCACCATAATAGTGAAGAAGAAAGGTAGAAAGATCTTCTCCAAATTGCATAAGGTCAAAGCAGATCGATCTTGTACTTTTTCAAGTTCTTCAACATTCAAAACTTTGCCACAAATAGCTTTCATTATATTGGATAGTTTAATTATACAGGACGTCACCTTCTTTGACATATAGCACCGTAAAGCAACTGGAAGTGGATCTTGCATCAAGATGTGATAATCATGTGATTTTAATGAATATAGTCTTCGATCTTTAAGACTCACACATCGAGATATATTTGATGCATACGCATCTGAGACCTTTATATCATTCAACACCATGCAAAATACTTCTTTATCTTCCTTCGACATTGCAAAAATTGGAGGCAGCAACCGATATTTTCCATTCGAAAGTACTTCGGGATAAAGATCATGCCGAATTCCCACGTCAACTAAATCAAGTCGACTCTGAAAATTGTCTTTTAATTTACCATCGACATTCAAAATTATCCCAATGATGTTCTCGCAAACATTCTTCTCAATATGCATCACATTAAGATTGTGTCGTAATAAGTGATGCTCCCAATAAGACAACTCAAAAAAAATACTTCTTTTTTTCCACAAGTCTGCCTCACTAGGATCATCTTCCTCATCAAATTCATCATCAGATTCATCTCCTTGATCGTCTATTTGTTTACCTGTTGGATGGTTGATTCATCTTTCCGTAATTGAAATCTATATCTTTTAACATGAACAAGATTTCAGATCCAATGGTCTGCTCAAGAGCTTCTCTGAACTCTTCAGTACCGTCAAATAAAGTCCTCTAAAATCTAAATCTATGATTTCCATCTAACCACCGACGATGCCCTATATAACAGAACTTCTTCCCATTATATAACCATTGTGAACATGTTTGTGCAGCACAACAAGGACAAGCATAACGTCATTTAGTAATTCAACTAGATAAATTCACATATACCGAGAAATCATTAATTGTCCACAACAAAGCAGCACGTAGGTAAAAGTTCTCTTTTCTCAATACATCATATGTCTCAACACCCGCCCATAATTGTTTTAACTCTTCAATCAGTGGCTGCAAATAAATGTCAATATCGTTTCCGGGACCTTTCTCTCTGGGGATAATCATAGATAAGATAAAAGAAGATTGCTTTATGTAGAGCCATGGAGGCAAATTATAAGGAACAAGCACAACAGGCCAAGTACTGTACGACGTACTCATGATTTTATAAGGATTAAATCTGTCAGATGCTATTCCAAACCTCAAACTCCAAGGATCACTTCCAAAGCTTGGAAATTTATTTTCAAATGATTTCCATGCTAAAGAATCTGCAGGATGCCTTAATAATCCATCATCGGTTAGTTGATCATGATGCCACGCCATAAACTCGACTGTCTTTGACGACATGAATAGCCTTTGAAGCCTTGGTATTAGCAAAAAATATCGCAAAATCTTGTTCGGCTTCCTTCTTGACTATGCCTCATATTCATCCTTATTAACATCTTCTGTATTTCTATTCATCCAACAAGATTTACCGCAAACATGACAAGATTGTTGGTTTTTCCGATCACCCCAATACAACATCCAGTCATTTGGGCAACTATGAATTTTGTTGTACCCAATGCCCAAATCTTTTATCAGTTTCTTCATGTCTTTGCATGATTGAGGGATTTTTGCAAACGGGAACATTTCTCTCAAAAACTCTAACAGCATTGTCAAAGAGTTTTCGGTCCACCCTCCCAAACATTTTAAGTGAAAAAGGTGAATACAGAAGGACATTTTTGAAAAATTTGATCCCTCATAAAGTTCTTCATTCATTTCACCAAGTAATGTGTAGAACTTCACCGCTTCTTCATTTGGCTGTTCATCAGGTACACTTCTTCCTGTTTCTGTGAAAGTATTTCTAGCAAAATTATAATCATCGGATGCAACCAATTCAGGTGGAAATGATTGCAAACCATCACTGCGCATATTAAATGCATCCCGCAACATACCTTCCATGTCATCTTCTCTAACATACTGATGGTAAGCACTATAAGGATAACCCAGATTAATCGTTGAAGAGGCTCTACTAGGTATACACTCTCCATGGAAATCTATTTTTTATATCCCGAATAAAGCCATCAACAACTGGATGTTCGTAGACAACTTCACGATAATGCCAATTGATATTGCAACACTTCTTACACGGGTAAAGAATCATATTCTCTTGGCTTGCATTATGAAATGCAAAATTTAGAAAAGTTTGTACTCCATTTCGATAGCCTTTGCTTGCCCTTGACAATTTCATCCATGTCCTATCCATTTCGTAGTTGTTGAAGTCTAAAGTTGACAATAAATTACACGGGTAAGTTGTTTATTATGTAAGTTTTGATATGATATATATTTATGTTTTATGTAAGTTATGTAGATTATGTAAGTTATGAAATTTAAACTTTAAACTATATGCTTTTAAGGAAATTATTAGATTAAACTACATGTATTAGTTAAGTTATGTAAGTTATGTGAGTTATGTAAGTTGTTAAGTTATGTATGTTATGTGAGTTATGTAAATTATGTAAGTTATGTGAGTTATGTAAATTATATAAGTTATGTGAGTTATATAATTTGTTAAGTTATGTATGTTATGTAAATTATGTAAGTTTGTAATTTAATTATGTAACATTATTGGCATTTTATGTGTTCTCAAAATTATGTAATTTAATTATTTATTATATTTGGGTCCTTAGAATCCTATGCAATAGTTGATGCTATAATTAACGACAATAGTGATGGCAGGATACGTGAAAACATTATATTTAGATTCCTTTAGTAATTTTTTACAAAAAGATAAGTTTGTTATTTAATCTAACGTGTAATCATTAGTTTCTAATTTTTTAATTAAAAAATAAAATTTAATCCAAATCCCACTACAATTTATGAATTTGGTTCTATTTTACTCAACATTATATTTACTTAGCGTATGGCTGCTATATTGTCTTTGATCTGTGAAGGACCAAAATAATTTAATAAAAAAAATGGCAAACTGGATGCTACATGATAACAAAAAAATAAGGCAGTAAACTAGATGGCCAATGTAAAGTAAGTAAAATGATCCAAAATTTTTTACAAAAGGAAAACCAACAATTAAATTGGAGTACCAAACAGAAAATTAACTATAGATTATTCAAGGATTTGGTACTACAAATTCATTATGAAGCCCTATTTTGAATAAACCATATCAATTCATTAATTGATCAATAGCTCCACTCAACAAGCAAACAAGATAATAGAATAGATTAATGATATATTGTGTTGACAACTTACCTTAATTAATAATTATCACACACTTAATCATATAAGACCTGCATATAGATATTGAATTCACATTTGGACGATGAATTTAACATATTTGCAGAAGCAATTAAATATGACAAAACATAAGTAACCAACCCTCTTTTGGACAGCATTTACACTCCAATTAAACAAGCATTAACATTCGGTAATCATAGGAAACATGTCCTGCTTCGGATAGCTTCAACCTTCCAATTAACCATGCATTCCAACAACTTTAATTTCAAAAAAAATAAAATTAGCCAACATTTATTCACTGACTTTTTAGAAAAAAGAACTCACAGTATGGCAGATAACAGAAAAGTGGATGGCAGAAAATGGAGTAGCAGTAGTGGGTTGTCGATGGAGATGCAACAGAGGGCTGTCAACAGCGATGCAGAGGGCTACTGAAGGTGATGCTGAGGGCTGCCAAAATTTACTTGTAATCAACGGAAAAAATTAAAAAAGCAGCCATTAAAATGGAAGTAGCCATTAATTTTTTTTTTAATTTTCTAAATATAAAAATATAAAATTTTAAAGATTCATATAAATGATATAACTTTATAATATATATAAAGTATATATAAACATATAATAATCATAAAATTAATTATTTTTAATTAAACTTAATTTAAAGTTATTTATCATCCATCAATCCTTTTTTTTAAATTGAAGTTTTATTTAAAATCATAGCTTAAATCGCTTTACAAAAATAACATAACTTAATTTTCCTTTACTTGTAAGTATTTATGGCCAAAATCGCAATACGAAAAGCTGAAATCAAATAGGACAAAAACCAGATGGATTGTAGATTTCATTAACTTTTATAAATAAAATATGGTCCCAATATTCAAATAATATTCAAAGATGAGATTTTTAAGAGAAAAATATTTGAGAAACAATTCAAAACTGTCTTAAAGCTGTAAACTCTTTCATCACTTATTCTCTGTTTCACTCCTCCATCATAGGCAAACTACACTAACATAAATAGAAAGCAAATTGGCTGTATATATCCAGGTTTTAGGTTAATCAATTTTCTGAAAATGGGTGTTGGAATACTTTATACATATACAATAAAAATAAATAAACTAAAATAACAGTAAACACAAAAACATAGCACGACATAATATTATCAATTTAAAATTTGATATAAATACATAATATTTTAAACACAAAAAAGGGTTGCCCAAATATTGTTACAACAATTTAGCCAAGGAAGAAACTAAAAAAAAAAAGGTGGGTGGTGGTTCAACCGAATGAAGCAAGAAATGTCAACAAAAAAATTGAACAATCCACTTGACAAATTACACAACTGTCAACAAAAACTATTTCATTATTCCACATCATACCACTATTTGCATCTTCTTTGCATAAGCAATTCTAAGTCTAACAAAATAAAATGCAATCTAAATCATAAAATGAAATCAAACTTAATAACTTCGTACTTTTAAGAGTAAAATGCCTCTACAAACCGAATTTCCAGCGACAGCAGAGGAGAGAAGTTGCGTCGGCGGAGAGAAGAGGCGAAGAGTTTCCTTCTAAAATCGAGGAGAGAAGATTGGATGTTGGAAAACTAGGGTAAAAAATTTGGGGAAGAAGAAGTTGGGGGAAATTAGGGGGAAATTGGGGGGAAATTGGGGAAATCCACTATGGCAGAAAGTAAAGCAAATTCGGGCCTCACAAAAACGACGTCGTTTAAGTTAAAAATGAGTAAAACTTTGCGGCGCTTTCAGAAAATACCACTAATAAAAAGAATAAAAACGACGACGTTTTGCAACAATCTCCTAAAAGATATTTGTGGCGTTTCCTTCAAAAACGCCGGTAATTCCAACCTTTTGCGGCGTTTAATAAAACGCGCCACTAAAAAAAAGGATGAAAACGATGATGTTTTTCTATCTCTTCAAAGATATTTGTGGCGTTTTCGAATAAACGCTGGTAATTTATAATTTTTTTGCAGCATTTGAAAGAAAACGCCACTAATAACAAAACACAAAACGACGCCGCCTGCGATGACAGATATTTGTGGCGTTTTATAGGATGCGGCACTAAAAAAAGATGTAAACGACGACGTTTCTATTGACAGAACTTTATGGCGTTTTTGTAAAAACGCCGGTAATTCATACCTTTTGTGGCTTTTTTACTAAAAGCACCATTAATAACAAAGTTTCAAACGACAGCGTTGTGCAGTCGATGGATATTTGTGGCGTTTTTGTATAAAACGCCGGTAATTTTTAATATCATTTAGTCTCTATATTTTTATAATATTATTAATTAATCAAAATACTTAATATTATTAACACTAATTAATCAAAGCCCTAAACCTTAAACCATTAAACTATATCCCCATAAACTATATCTCTTAAACTATAAACCACAAAACAATAACCCCTAAGCCTTAACCACAAAATGTATGAATTAATCATAACCTTAAACTATATCCACTGATCCTTAAACCATAAAATAATAACACTAATTAATCAATACTATAAACCTTAAACCATTAAACTATATCCCTTACTAAAGTACCTTAAGCTATATCCCCTAAACCCTAAACCCCTAACCACTAACCCATAACTCTTAAACCCCAACCCTTAAATCATAAGCCATAAACATAATCCCTAAACCCATAATCCATAAACCTTTAAATAGTAAATCTTAAACCTTAAACCCTAAATTATATACCCTAAACCATAAAATGGCCAAATAATGTAGTGTTTTAGTTTTTTTTAAAGCTAAATTGATGTTTAATTAATTCGTTATATTTAGGTTTTAACTTGGCCAATAGATTTTTTTTTTAAATTGAGTTTTAAGTGGTCTAATTTCAAAATTATTTGTGTCTAGTCGAGATTGATTTAAATAAAATTTACCCGTCTAATATAATTACCAAAATACTTTTATATCTAATATTAGTTTAAAATATATGGTGATAAAACTTATATCACTATTTTCTCTAGCATAATGTTATAATTATAAAATGATTAATGATATCGTTAAAAATATAATAAAATTTTAAAAATATTTGTTGTATTTTTTATTAAAATATAAAAAAATTTAAAATACATCATAACGTACTTATAAGTTATTTGCTCTATTTTGATAAAAATATATATATATATATATTAAAATTTTAAAATTTTGACATATTTGCGGAGTTTATAACCCAAAATGCCACTAACACGCATATATAAAAACGGTAACGTTTTTGCTCAATCTTAAACATATTTGTGACATTTTAGCGAAAAACGCCGCTAATGACAGATATATTGCGGCGTTTTACAACAAATGCCGCTAATGCCAGTATAGCTCAACTACAAACGTCATCGTTTTGCTCATCACATTTGCAGTGTTTTCGTGAAAGCGCCACTATTGCTCGACATATAGCGGCGTTTTCCTAAAAGCGCTGCTAATTCTTGATTTTTTTGTGGCGTTTGTCCCATAGGCGCCGCTAATACTGAGATTTGGCGGTGTTTTTTCACAAACGCCACTATAGCTCCAACCTTTTCGCAGCATTTTAGATAAAAAAAGCCACTATTGCTGAGTTTTTTGTAGCGTTTTGTTTCAAACGCCACTAATGTATAATCTTTGCGGCGTTTTTTATTCAAACGCCACTAAAAACGACGTTAAAGCCCTATTTTCCTGTAGTGAACCAAAAACAATTTAGGAATAATGAGTTTAATGCATAAAGAGATCATAATTATAATTCCTTATAATTTTCTTGTATAGCCTAATGTGTTCCATGAGCTTTATCTATACAAGTGTTAAATATTATATACTTTACTCATGGATAAAGAAATACTTCAATTTATTATTATAAAACTATAATAATATCACTACAATTAAATATTGTTTAATCTTTACAAATGAATCACGATTGACTTGTTGGCTACACTAACATATAATTTACTCTCTAGTGGTGTGATCAAATATTTTTAATTTTATTTATTAAATTATTAATTATTTTATGACAATAATTGTTTTTATTTATCCTTATATTATATATATATATACACAGTGTATCTATTAGTGTCACAAGGCTAGAACTTACGTATTACCTTTATATTATTAGATTTGTACAATCTTCTTTAGGGATAAATATTAAAACTATACATGAACTATGCTTTAATTTGCAGTTGAATACATAAAATTTTGATTTGATCCAATTATTATAAATTATTAACATAATTATTGATATAACATCATTTTATGTTTATATGTTGCATACACAAAATAATTATATTTATCTAAAATAAAAAATAAATTGATGTATTTATTTATTTAAATGTGTATGATTAAATCAAAATTAAAGTTTCAAGTATACATTTGAGCAAAAATTAGAGCTTCACGTACATAATTGTACCAAATTACAATTCATGTATATAATTACACGTTAAATTAAAGTTCATATATAATTTTAAGATTTATCAGGGATAGAAATTATTCAAATATTGAATTTGAGATGGGTGTTAATTCAAAACACACTGTTTAACTAAAATTTAGTGTTTTATAAATTATATGAACACTATTCTTTGATTTTTGTTAATTAAAGCCCTTGATTGAACTAAAAGTATAAATACCTTTGGGAGAAATCTGATACTCAAGTTAAAATTTAATGTTTTTGAGATATGTTACTGATATCACTATATTTTATGTATAGTTTGCGAATTTAGTCCCTATATTTTAATTTGGTTAATTTTAATCTATATAATTTTTAATTTTGAAATTTCAATCCTGATAGTATGGTAGTTGTTAGATTCATAATTTAAATTATACTATTTTCAAAATTTTATGCAACAAACATATTATTATATATGTAATGCCATGCAACTTTTTATTTCCACATCATATCCTGATAGTACAAAAGTATTAAATTAAAATATAAATACTTTATATATATATATATATATATATTTGTTAAAATTGAAGTTTTTTATTCTTCATAAAAATATGCCCTATTCTACTTGTTTCTTTTTTTTTAGAATAATAGTGACCATTCGGTTACAAGTTCGTGTTTTTAATATCGAAAAAAATTAAAACACGAGTTTCTTTTTTCAGCTAATTTTTTTTTTTAAATTTTGGGTGCCGCCTGACACATCGAGGGCACCAAATAATTTTTTTTTACTTTTTCCCTATTTATTGAAAAAAACTCATATTTACCATATAAAATACGAGTGCCGCTGATTGATCTGGCTGTACCCAAAAAAATGAATTTTTATTAGAAATAAAGTGGGGTCGCCGATTGGTCAGGCGGCACCCGTATTTTACTGTGTATTTTGTCTATTCTCATAAATATTATTCCTATTATCCTATTTTCGTATATATTAATTTATTTTATATTATTCATGTAAAAAACCCATAATAGTCTTCTACTTATTGAATTTAAATGTACTATTTTAATTTATTAACATCATTAAATTTTTATATTAAATTTATATTTAGATATGATAGCCTAAGTATGGCACGGTCTTCGAAGACTAAAAATTTGATCCTCAATATGGACAGCTTGACAGTTATTAATTTTATTGACAAAGTAGACAAAGAGCCTTCATCAAACATGGTAATCCGTTCAATACAACATATGTTAAAGTGGAAATAATTTGATGAAATCGCATATAGGAATCTTAAGTTTTAAAAGTTTAATTAAGTTTGAGGAAAAAAAATCATTTTATGGAAGGTCAAAATTCCGGCAACGATGCTGATAGAGATCCGTGTGCTGGCGGTGACCGAAACACAAAAAAAATGAGATTTAAGGAAGTCGCTGGTGAAGAAGACACTAACATGGCGGTCGACTCAGACCAACAGCCGATTATGTCCTTTAAAGATAAGCTTTTGGGAGGAGGTGTTGTATCCAAAGATGAAAATCGTGAAGGCACCTTAGGAAGGAATGAGAGTGATCTTGAACTTTTGGAAGGAGATGTGAATACGTCCATTGTCTATGGGGTTCCGGCAATTGCTTTTTCTGATCTTATAAAAAATATTTTGTTCAAGGAAATGGAATTGACGGTCATTCTCAAGTTGCTAGGGCGCAACATAGGTTACAATGTGATTTATAATCGTATTCTCAACCTCTGGAAACCTACAAAGTCTTTTCATCTTATGGATACTACTAATGGATATTTTCTAGTTAAATCTCAGGATATTGAGGATTACAACAAAGTCTTAACCCAGGGACCGTGGATCATTTTCGGACAATATCTTACCATTCAACCGTGGACAAAAACGTTTAATCCATCTCAGCCTTACCCTAGCGTGGTGATGGCTTGGATTCGTTTGCCAGGTCTTCCGGGTTACCTATACAAATGTAAAATTATTGAAGCTATTGGAGGACTAATCGGGAAAGTCGTTAAACTGGACTTAAAAACTGATACTAAAACCAGGGGGCGGTTCGCTCGTTTAGCTGTTTTCATCAACCTCGACATGCCCCTTGTCTCTCAAGTTTTGGTTGACGGCGCTGTCCAACGGGTTGAATACGAGGCACTCCCCATGGTTTGCTTCAGCTGTGGTAAATACGATCATGTCAAGTATCTATGCCTGGCGGTGGGAGAAATTTTAGCTCCGGGGAGATCCGTGGACGCGGCGGTAGTGGAAGCTGATAAAGTTATCGGTGGGGGAAGTGAGGAAATGAGAGTGGATTACGGATCGTGGATACTGGTAGAGCAAAATTCAAGGTGTAATCCACGTGGTTCTCGAGTGAATGGGGTTGCTAAGTCGGGAAAGGGGCCGTTGGGGACTAGATTTGCGCCTTTGGATATTGATGGTGATTCAGGAGGTGTTTTAGGGGATTCTGTCGAGGGTTTTTAGGGAAAAAAGGAGTAGGCAATGGGGTGAGGGGTTTTAAGGGCAATGAAATTAGGAGTAAGCCTTTTAAGGAGTTGGGTTATACGGCTGGAGTGGGCCGTGGGGCTGGGGGGATTCTAAGCCTGCTAGTGGGCCGATTTTGGTGTCCAACACTAAGGATGCTGATGCAGTTGGGTTGGGTCTGGACAAGGATGGTCTAAGCCTCAAATAGTTAGGGAAAAGGCTGGAGGGGTTGGATGGTTTTCTTCAATTTAGCAAGGGTTCAAAAAATAATTTAACCATTTCTAATTCTGATTCTATTTCATTGTCTGCAGGCTTAGCGCATGCAAAGGGAGATGGAGCGGGATCTAGTGGGCCGCTGAAGGTGAAGCCTGATGGGCAAAGTGAAGATAGGCTTAAACAATCTGTCCCTTTTGCACCGGACGGGCCAAATCTTAGTGGTCTGAACAGCAGTAATTTAATTGGCCAAAGCTTTAATTTGGGTCAACTTATGGTGGAGCAGAATAGGGAGATAGCTCCTTCAAATTCTTCTGGAAATGTAGAGAAAAGTCTGATGCATATTAATCCCATGTTTGAAGGACCTTGTGAAACAGTCGCTAATTTAGATGCCTCTTTTTTAGACCCAAAGCAACACTCAGCTGTCTTTTTTAATGGAAACAATGAAGTCAAAGCATCCAAAGGTAACAAGAAAATTTTTTTGGTTAATTCTAATAAAACTTTTTCTGGTTCCAGGGGGCATGGGTATCAGCATAAAGCAGGTGTTTGCCATGGTGGAGCTTCCCTTAATCGCACATTCAAGGATAAGGGAAGTAGACTTAAAAATACCAGAATTTCTCGGATTCTTTTGATAGAGGCTATGAGCTTTATGGCTAACCTCCTTTAACAAGAAAAGTTTTTTGGTTAATTCTAATAAAACTTTTTCTGGTTCCAGAGGGCATGGGTATGAGCATAAAGCAGGTGTTTGCCGTGGTGGAGCTTCCCTTAATCGCACATTCAAGGATAAGGGAAGTAGACTTAAAAATACCAGAATTTCTCGGATTCTTTTGACAGAGGCTATGAGCTTTATGGCTAACCTCCTTAATTCGAATATTGAGGGAGAGGCTGAGGGGATTAGTGGTAGTGCTGATGGACAAATTGGTGGCCTTGAGTCCACGTTGACAGAATATGGCGGTATTTTTATTTATTTTTTAATTTTTATTTTAATCATGAATTTTAATATTTTTTGTTGGAATTGTCAAGGTTGTTCGAGCTTAAAATTTCTTCGTGTTTTTTAAGAGTATAATAGAGAGCATAAGCCTGACTTAATTGGACTTTTGGAAACAAGAGTAAGTGGTGTCAAAGCAGATTCTGTTGTAGCTAAACTCGGTTTGGATTTTTCGCATCATGTGGAGGCCGTGGGCTTCTCTAGAGGAATTTGGATTGGTTGGAAGAATTCTATTTCTGTAGAGATCTTGAGAAATCATTCTCAATTTATTTTGATCAAAATCTCGGGGACTCTTTTTCATAAACCGATTTTGGTTACCTTTGTGTACGGGAGTCCTAATGGTAAAAAACGGAAGCAACTTTGGGAGGCTCTTAAGTATACTGTTCCGGTGGATGAGGCCCCTTAGTTAGCTATTGGTGATTTCAATGCTATCCTTGATCCTTATGAAAAAAGAGGAGGTCGGGTTAATGGGAAAATGTGCGCACTCTTTGGTGAATTTATAGACTCTATGGGGTTACATGATTTGGGTTTTAGTGGTCTTAATTTTACTTAGAACAGAGGGGGTATTTTTGAAAGGTTGGATAGAGTAATTTGTAATGACGCTTGGTGCTTCGAATTTTCGTTGCCTAAAGTCCTTCATCTGCAGAAGCTTAAATCAGATCACAAACCGCTTAAGTTAACTCTCATGCCTGAAACTCAACACTTCTCTGAGAGGCCCTTTCGTTTTTTGGCTGGTTGGGTTGAACACCCAGATTTCTCAGAGTTTGTCAAGCAAAATTGGATGTTTCTGGGTAACATGTCCTCAACTCATGCTATTTTCACTAAGCAAGTAAAATCTTGGAACAATGAGGTTTATGGCCATATTATACATTGGAAAAAAAATTTAAAGAAGAAGCTGGACAGTGTCCAGAAGGCGATCGATAGAAGAAGCTCGCCCCTTTTTACAACAAATGGAGTCAGAAATCCGTGATGATTTGGATTTAGTGTTGCATCATGATGAGCTCTTATGGAAGCAGAAGGCCAAGTGTGATTGGTTAGCTTCTGGAGACAAGAATACAAGATTTTTTCACAGGCGAACTCTTCAGAGAAGGAAGTATAACCGTATTATTACTCTAAAAAATCAAGCAGGAGAATGGATTATGGATGAGGAAGAATTGAAGCAAAAAGCGGTTAAGTTTTATAAAAATCTTTATAGAGAGCAACTTGAAAGTACGGGTAGTATTGGGTGTGGATCCTTCCCGGTTCTTGAACCTGAAGCGATCCAATTTCTTAATATGCCGGTTTCTGACGAGGAGATCAAAAAGGCTTTGTTTGAGATGGCGTCTTTAAAAGCACCTGGTAGTGATGGCGTACATGCTATTTTCTATCAAAGTCAGTGGGAGCTAGTTGGTCCTTCGGTTTGTGAGTGGTTTAAGCAGGTTTTTTCTGGGGAAAGCATTGAATCTGACCTTAATAACTCCCTTATTGTACTTATCCCTAAAGTACAGCATCCGGAGTGTTTCCCGCAATTTCGCCCTATTTCTATATGTTCTGTCCTCTATAAATTAGCGATGAAAGTGATCGCTAACAGATTTAAAGTTGTTTTTTCGAAGATCATTGGACCTGAACAAGTAGGATTTGTAGCAGGGAGAAACATAAATGATAACATCATTATTGCTTAGGAAGTCATACATTCTATGAGGAGTAAGGGAAAGAATAAAATATGAATGGCCATTAAGATCGATCTTGAAAAGGCTTATGATCGTGTTCGTTGGGACTTCATTGAAGCTTCGTTACAGGCTGCAGGTATTCCTAATTTTCTCTGTAATGTTGTCATGTCAGCTATTTTTAGTTCAACTATGCAGGTACTTTGGAATGGTGTGCCGTCATAGAAATTCAAATCAACAAGAGGAGTTCGACAAGGATGTCCACTTTCGCCATATCTTTTCATTCTATGCATGGAATGGTTAGGTCACGACATCCATGCGGCCATAGCAGAGGGTAGATAGCTGCCTATTCAGCTCTCCAGAACAGGTCCGTTTCTTTCTCATCTTTTTTTTGCGGATGATTTAATCCTTTTTGGTCAGGTGAAGGACGAGCAAGCGCTAGTGATCAAGGAAGTTTTAGCCATTTTTTGTAGATTGTCAGGGCATAATGTTAATCTACAAAAGTCTAATATGTTCTTCTCCAAAGGGGTGGATGATGCCACTCAAATGTGCATTAGTGGTTTTTTTGGCTTTCAGGTGGTACAAAATCTTGGGTCGTATTTAGGGGTTCATCTCTTCTATGAGAAAGTTACGAATAATACTCTGTGCTTCATAGTGGATAAGGTTCGTAGTAAGCTCTGCAGTTAGGATGCCAGACAACTCTCTCTCGTTGGTAGAATTACTTTAGCTCATGCGGTGTTGCTATCTATCCCGAGTTACTTTATGCAATCGATGATGATCTCGAAAGGTTTGTGTGACGAGATTGAAGCTATGGTTTGGCAATTCATTTGGGGGTCCACTAGTGGAAATAAGAAAATAGCTTTGGTTAGTTAGGATGCGATATGTCAGCCTAAACCTAATGGTGGTCTTGGTATAAGATCTCTACGGGACCATAATACTTCATTCATGATGAAGTTGGGTTTTAAGTTGGTGTCTAACTCTTCTTATTTATGGACTAAAGTTCTCTGGTCTAAGTATGGTATTCAAAGTGGTTTACCAGAATCTATATTGAGGGGACGTTGTTCTTTTATATGGAGATCTCTTTCAAAGATTTGGCCGCTCATCCGTGAAAATCTCCTTTGGTCAGTTGGAGATGGTCGTAATATTAATTGCTGGAAGGATTCTTGGGTTCTTAATATTGGGCCTCTTTGTAAAAAGATAGTTTCTAACTCTCTCTTGGATATGGACTACTCTCTTAGTGAAATGGTCACGGAGAATGGAGACTGAAATTTAGATATCTTCCGTCTATGGTTACCTGAGGATATCATTCTTCGGATTATAGGGATTCTGCCACCTCATCCAAATTCTAGATTAGATAGAATTATTTGGGAGAGTTCTACATCTAGATTGTTCTCAATCAAAAGTGCGTACAGGAAACTTCGAGAAGATTCATGGAATGGGAAAGATGACATTTGGAAGCTTCCGTGGAAGTATCAGGGTCCGCAAAGAGTTAGAGTTTTCATTTGGCTCGCTATCAAACACCGTTTTCTCACCAATGTTGAAAGGGTACGAAGAGGATTGGGATCAGATACGGTTTGTGATGCCTGCGGTCATAACTATGAAAGTGTCCTTTATGTGCTAAGGGATTGTACACTGGCAAGAGATATTTGGATACAGCTAATCCCTACAGGTAAACAATCTGTTTTTTTTAGGTAATCTCTATGAATGGATAGAGCTTAATTTATAGAATTAGCAGGACATTAATCTAGTGGGAGGAGTCAATTGGTCTTGTCTGTTCGGGATTATCAGTTGTCGCATTTGGAAGATCCGTAATCTCCGCATTTTTCAAGGCCTTTCGTGGAATACTGATAAGGTCATCAAAGCGTCACTATGTTGGGCAAAGAAGTATATTTCGGCATCAGCTTTGCAAGGATCCAAACTATCAAGATTAGAGCTAGTTCCGGTGTCTTTAGAAGGATGGGCTAATTTGTATACGGATGGGTCGGTTAAATTTGGAGAAATTTTCGCGGCAGCTGGAGGACTTTTGGAGGATCATAATGGAAAGTGGATCGAGGGCTTCACAAGGTATTTGGGTAGTTGTGATGTTATTAATGCTAAGGTATTTGGGTATTTGGGTAGTTCGAAAAATCATCATTCGGACGGATAGTCTTGAAGCTTTTAAACTCATCCAGGATGGAGTTCGTAATGGCTCTAACTCTGCCTTGGTAAGGATAATTCTTTTGCTTTTGAAGCTACTAAGTTATTGGAATCTCAATTATATTCCTAGAGAAAAGAATAGAATTGCTGACAAGATTGTCAAGTCTAGACGAGACAGAGAACCGGGTTTGCAGTTAGTTGACAAAGATTATGTCTTAAGTTTTAATGCTTGAGTTGTAATTTTCTTTTATTTACCAAAAAAAAGTGGAAATAATTTGTTCGTATTAAACATATGTATCGTGAGGCAAATAATGTGACAGATTCCTAGACAACTTTTATGAAATCGAGAGCAATAAAATGCCATGTTTTCATTTATGCCCCCATAAAAATCTAAGTTGACTTTAAATGCTGGCCAAATTGAAATAATGTTCATGAGAATAGTTAGAAGTTGGATTTGAGTTTCTTTCCTGTTTATGGATAAAAAAACTATAAGGGGATAAATTCCTAAAAATAAGATCTAAATTCAAATTTACGAAAATTAATAGCAAATTTTCTTCCCCTTACTCTTAAAAGACACTTAATGTGAAGCATATATACCTTCACCTATTAAAGACTAAGCTTAATTTCAGAGAAAAAAAATAAGTCAAAACTTCTAGAAAAAAGAAAGGGTTCCCTTTTTTTTTTCTTTAAATGTGCAATCACTACAATCTTTAACATTATTGTAATAGCCGATTGAGTCTTAACTCGATTAGTATCGATATTGTTATCAATATAGGAGGACGTAGATTTGACTACAGTGAAACACATTATCCTCTAATTTAAAGGTTAGAAAAAAGAACTTATAATGAAATTAATGTTCAAAAAATGTTGTAATATTAGTAATTTAAAGTTTTCAATTATGTGTAATAATTTATGTAACACCTCTACCCGTATTCGTTGCCGGAATAGGGTACGAGGCATTACCGGAGTTTACCGAATTAATTTTTCGTTATTACAAGTTAAATACTATTCATTTACTGAAACATGTCAAGTCGTCCTTTAAATGGGCTTCTAAAGTCCAAAACATACTTGGAACCAAACTGGAATTAAATCGAAACCATAGGGAATTTTTTTTTTATAATAAGTTCAATATAACCCCTTTGTAAATATCTAACATTCCCTGTAAGTTTTAAAACCGAGACCAATCCGACCAACCAATCCATTTCAACCAATTTGATACCAAATTATACTTCTATTATAATTATACCATTTAACATATTCATCACTCTTTACTTTAATGCATATTTATTAAACAAGTCTTAGCATTTATATAATCATCAAACCTTATGCATGCCATATAAATCAAAAAAGAAATTTACAAAAGTTACCGAAGATAATCTAGATAGTGTGATTCTCTGTGTTGATCCGATCCTCCGTATACTTCTACGTCAATCTACAAGAGACATTGAATACACTCAAGTAAGCTTATAGAAGCTTAGTAAGTTCATAGGAATGAAACATAAATCTTACCAAATATTCATACACTTATACAATATACACAATTATTAAGTTCACCTATCAACCACAATCATTGGTGAGTTCCCTTGTATAAACTCACTATCATTTATCCATTTCCTTTAATTCTTTTGGGCTCATTTGTCACATACCATTCTTAATCAAATTAGGAAACGGTTACGGAAAATTGAGTACTTCACTTTCACTTTGCCATAATATAACTATGGTCTTGCGTATGATCACTTATCACTTTTTGTAGTCATAGTCCTGCCACGGTCTTACACGGATCACATTTATCACTTGTCATTTGTCACTTGTCACTGATCAGATAAGTGTAGCTAAAGCTATCACTTATCACTTGTCACTTGTCACTGATCAGATAAGTGTAGCTAAAGCTACCACTCAAATCCAACATTCCGCTCAATTTGATCATTTATTTGATTTTTGCATTGTTATTTTATTCTTAATTCATTAATAAATATATCTCATCATACATTATATAATTCATAAAATTAACATTTAATCATTAAATTTTAGCCATATGAACTTACCTGGGTCGATTTGCAAAATTTGTGAAAGTTCAGGGACTAATCAGCTACTTTTTCTTTTGCTCGACTTGTTTCGGGTTCTCGATCTACCATTGTAAAATCATTCACTTATCAGTATTGACTTCACCTTCACTCTATTTCACATCCTTAATGTTTATAACCCGTTTATAAGTAACATTATCTATAATTTCACTATTTACTTATGTATATTCAATGTTGTCTATCTGTGTCATAGTCACTAAATTATTTTTATCTTGAGCTACAAAACTCCAAATTAGGATCCGATAATTTTCCTTGAAACTAGACTCAATATCTTCTTATCATAAAATTTTCATAATTTTTGGTTTAGCTAATAACTACAGTTTATTCTTTAAAGTCACACCTGTTCTGCTATCTGACAATTCCGACCCTTCTTCACTAAAAATTAATTAGCTCCTCGTACAAAATTCAGATGATGTTCTTATTTGTTTCTATTAAAAATAGACTTATTAAATATTTTAAACATATAAATTTAAGCCCATAATTATTTTTATCCAATTTTTTATGATTTTCCAAAGTCAAAATAGGGGAACCCAAAATCATTCTGACATTGTCTCACAAAATTTATTATATCTCATTATTTGCAATTCCATTGCTTACATCGTTTCTTCTATAAGAAACTAGACTCAATAATATTTAATTTAATATTTTATTCATCCTCTAATTCAATTTCTATAATTTTTGGTTATTTTTAAAAGTTAGAATACTGCTACTGTCCAAAACAGTTTTAGTTGATTTCCATTTTGTCCCAAATTTCACAATTCATACAATTTAATCCTTGCTCAACTAACCCCTCAATTAAGCTAATTTTTCTCAATTAATACTTTACCTAGACATTATAAATTATTTCACAACTATTGAAATTCAGAATTTCCACATAAAACCTTAACTTCAAACTCTTTTATCATTAGGTCCCAAACATTCACTTTTTATTCAATTCTTTCAATAAAATCAGCATATAAACAATTAAAGCTCTAATTCTATGCTAAATCATCATATACTTCCATCACATATTTATAGCAACTTTCAATTTCTTTCATAGAATCAAAAACTAATGAATTCAACAAGTGGACCTAGTTGTAAAAGTCACAAAAACACAAAAATTGCAAGAAATAATCAAGAACTGAACTTACTTGCAGTAAAAATATGAAAAACCAGCTTAAGGAAACTCTTCTATGGTGTTTTTTCTGATGAGAATGCAGAAAAATAAAGAGAAATCTAGATAATTTCACTTTAGTCCTAGCTTTATTAAGTAAATTTTGCAATATTCTAATTTTACCCTTAATTCTCCTTATTTTCTTACTAATTTCATGCCCTTGCCATCCAGCCCAAATAGACATTGGGTCTATTTGCCTTTTAAACCCTTTTTCTTTTATCATTTAAGCTATTTAATCATTTTTCATAATTTTACATTTGTTACAATTTAGTTCTTTTTATTCGATTAACTATCGGAACTTTAAAATTTCTTGACGAAACTTTAATACTAACTTATTAACACTCCATAAATATTTATAAAAATATTTATGGCTCGGTTTAAAATTTTCAAAGTCTCGATACCACGTTTTCGATTCTAATTATTTTAATAGTTATTTTTAGTACATTATTCGCTATTTCAAAAAAATTTCCAACTTCACATTTAACTTATATTCACTAAATTAATAATATTTTCTACTCATTTTTCGGATTTAGTGATCTCGAATCACTGTTCTGACACCACTGAAAACTTAGGCTATTACAATTTATATTTGAAAAAAATTAAAATTAATTTTAAAAAAATGTTTAGAATTTTATTTTGAGACACTATAAAAAATAAAAGGTAATTATATGGGAAAAATGATTGTATGAAACTATGATTCCACGTCATCCTTATCCCCAGAGGCAGATACAAGGGGCTGGCAGGGGCCCTGGCCCCCCTAAAATGGAAAATTTTTAGGCCATTGAATTTTTTTAAAAATTTTAAATTAGTAAAGATAAAATTATACTTTGTCCCCCTAAAATTATAAAAATTCGATTTAATTCTTTAAAAATTATAAAGATATAGAATATAAAAAATTAAAATTTCATTCGACCCCCCTAAAAATTTGTTTTGGCTTCGCCCCTGCCTATCCATTTCCAATAGGAGAATGACAAATCTGATTTTTTTTCTCCTTATTTTTAACTTTTTTTTGTTGAATTTAAATTTTTTCAAGAAGAAAAAGCTGAAAATCAGGATAAAAAATCTGATTTGTCATTCTTCTATTGAAAAGGAATAAGGATGACGTGGAATCACATTTTTATACAATCCCTATTTATTATATAAAAAGTCTTTTTTTTATTTTTTTCGAAATTAATTTAATCATTTTTAGCTTAGATTCCTTTTAGGTATTAGTATGGTACCTACCATAAATCTTCCTTTTAGGCATTATTCTTTTGATTGGCAAACCACAGTAGTTCCAATTAATTTTTTTTGACAAAACTCGAATTATAACTTAACTCGAAAAGTATTTTACGGATAATGTGAATTAGTTATTTTTTTTTCACGAGACTCGAATTAGACCTTAAAGTTAAAATTTATTATTAGTCTCTATATTTGGCGAAAGTTGTAGATTTAGTTCTTATATTTTAGTTTGATTAATTTTAGCCTTTGTATTTTTTAAATTATTCAATTTTAGTTCTTGAACTTTTTGAAATTTGAAATTTTGGTTAAATTCAATTACTCATGTATTATGTATATGGTTGTAGATTTTGTCCATATTCTTCAATTAAATCATTTTAATCCCTATACTGTTGTTAGTCCATTAACTAAAATTTTTGTAAGTAATATGTAGATAATTTCACCATTTCTTTACACTAATCTTCATCATCGATGCTTATAAAACCCAAAGATCAGTCGCCTAATAATCCGTGGACTACAAAATTATTTAGTTATAAGTAACAATTTGTAAAACCCTCTTTTTCTTCTCGCCAAGATCTGAGAAGCATCCATAGGCAAGCATGGATATGCGAAGAAGCACACCTTGCTCACGATGCAGGCAAAGATTTATGGCGAAATCAATGACCAAAGGTGCAGATGTTGAATGCCTTTCATGCAAACCTAACTATCTTCCCATTCCAGCCGATGAACAATATTCTTCGAGCTAGCAGCAGCACTATGGGCTACGCAGCCGAATGAGATGCTTTTTTAGCCAAATCAGAGGAAAAGTGCATCAAAGTACCGTAACTCCTTCCTTAAATCCCGACCCCTCGGCTTTCAACTCGATGGAGAAATCAAGCAAGCGAGCAGTGCTTTGCGGAATTACTTACAACAACTGGAAGAAGTATAGGCTTAAAGGAACCATTAACGACGTCAGAAACATGAGAGATTTGTTGATTAATAATTTCGGGTACCCTGGACATTTCATTCGGGTTCTCACCGGTATGTTCTTCAGTTATATTTGTTTAATGTTTTACCATTTCCGTTGTGATGATTAATGGAAAAAGAAAAACTGCAGAAGAGGAGGCGAACCCACTTTTTATACCGACGAGGAAAAACATCGAGGATTCATTGAGATGGTTGGTGAGTGACAGCCGGCGGGGAGATTCGTTGGTATTTTTCTACTCTGGTCATGGGTTACGACAACCGGATTTTAACAACGATGAGGATGATGGGTTTGATCAAGCTATATGTCCGGTTGATTCCCAAGAAGCGGGGATGATAGTGGATAATGATCTTAATGCCCTCATCGTTCGGCCACTCACCCCTGGCGTTACGCTTCATGCCATTGTTGACGCTTGCCATAGCGGAACCATTTTAGATCTTCCCAAAGTTTATATGAGTGAAGAGTAAGCTTCTCATATTCCCAAAGAATTTTTTTTGCCTTTCTATGATAAGTAAGAGTATCAGATAAACATATATTCTATTCTCTAAGTTCAACGAACTGAACTTTTTTTTCCCATTTGAAAGTGAGAGGCACTACTCAAACAACCTGTTCATTATACCCTTACTTTATCATCGTCCTCATTAAACAGGAAAAGATGGGTAAACAACAGTCCTCCGTCGGGTGCGGTGAAACGTACAAATGGTGGATTAGCTATTTCTATTAGTGCTTGTCTTGATCACCAAGTCGCTGCCGATACCTCTGTAAGTGTAAATTTTTTTTCATTTTTCAAATATTAACTATCCATGGATGATGATGATGAATATAGAACTTAAATTCTCATAATGAATTTACAACACATGAATACTGGTGCAGGCCTTTACCCCCGGCGAGATGAACGGTGCACTGACCTACATATTGGCGGAGATTCTGAAGAAATTACGAGGCTCGACGTATGGAGACTAATTTGGTTTAATTAATGAAATCCTTGACAACGTTAACCAATCTAGTTGCCTTGCTAATACAAGATTCTTGAGGAGACTCTTCAACTCCAATTTCTCACAGGTCATTTACTATACACTTAATCCATTTCTTGTTTAACATTACATTTCAATATGCATGGCTTAATTCCTTGTTTTTGATTTCTATGTAGACACTTCTTTCGTCTTCGGCAGAGTTTGACGTTTACAAAAAGAATTTGTTCCTGTAAACAAATTATATTGCTGCAACATTGTATATGTATACATATATGTATGTATATATATATGGCCGATTGATTCAGAGCTGTGAGATGTTGACTGAACAAAGATCGTTATTACCCAAAATCAATGAGAAGGTTGAAGAAAAATAAAAGGTTGGATCATCGTCATTAGGTGATCTCTGGTGTGTACCTAAAACATTTTTATTATTGCACTGTGTGGATTCTCTTGTATGATCAACAATGTACAATGTACAATGCTTCCAAATTAATAATAAATGCTTTAATGTTGTCTGTTAGGTTGAAACATTTTTTTTTATTTAATCTCATTATAGAATCGAAACAATTATCAAAATAAACTTAGTGGAAATTAAAATATATAACCAATCGGATTCCATTTAGGAATATTAGTTTGAATGATTTTATCATGTCATCATATTCGAAATATAGTAGAAGAATTTATACCTTAACATGGTTGTCATCCTCGTTCAATTCTTTCTTCATTTTCGTACGAATACTAGATTCGGTTATCAATAACCTGTCATCTAAATGTATAGCCACTATGAGTAATCTACACTAGAAATTTAGAAAAATCTTTATCAAAATAGTGTTAGCAATCTAATCACGCGGATCCACACCCTTTTCGGTTTCAATCTCAATACCAAAAAGAAAATTAAAAACATAAATTTAAAGAATAATTTTCGTCTATTTTCTTTTTGTTTATTCTAAAAAAAAAGAGAACAAAAAAACTACCAGAGATATGTCGCTAGGGTTTTAATCAATTTTTGATTAATTGTATTTTAACCCTTGAATTTTGTTGAAGTATTCAATTTAATATTTTTCATTTTAATTTTCAAATTCAATAATCGTGTGCAACCCATTAAGCTTCCAATTATGTTGGCAAGAATTATAATTTATTTCAATCTGTAAATAATTATATTTGTAGATTCATGAGCGATATCTAGCAACCCATGATGACCCCTAATTATTGGAATAGTCAAAATATATTTTCGACAAAGTCTTTTAGTGTTCGGTATTTATATGTAATTTGAACATTTCATCATATATCCCAAATTAATAAGCTAAAAGTCATGGCACAGTGTCTACCTTTGCTTATTCATGTTAGTCTACAACTCGTATTAACTCTGACTAATTGTCTTGGCCAAAGACTTGTGGCTAGTACAAGTCAAAAGCATATAGGATATGTCCTTTCATATTAGTTGGAGTGATGGATCATCTCTGGACCACTCCACCACCTTCGTATGCCTTATGTCATACCCAAAACTACCCTAAGCATTTGTCAATAGGGACCCATTTCGTGATGAATTAAAGTATTACACTGAACGTACAAGGTGAGTTAGTGCCACAAGTCTAAGAATTATTTACACTATCGACACATGAGAGTATTTCCATAGACACGTGAGTGAAATGCCAAATGGAACTCTTATAACAAGTCATGTTCAATGTATCTGTTCTTATAACAAACACCTACATGTTATCCTCAAGTATCCTATATTTCAATTTATGAAATTAGTTGCATACATTCTATGCATGAAGTCTTAACATATGTTGACCTTTGAGCATTATCAATGTCCTATCTCGATTAGGGGTGAGTTTTCAATCGAATTGAATGAAAAAATTTCGAGTTAATCGAATTGACGATTCATATTTTATCATCCTAATTTGATTTAAAATTTTCTCGAATCGAGTCGAGTGAGATGGAATTCGAATCGAATATATTTGTTCGAGTTAAATTTTAATAAATAATTTTGGATCTTTGTAACCACTGCCACCCATCGTAATAAAATTTATCCACCTTAATCAAAATTTTTATTAACTTTTATCACCTCATAATTTATTTATTAATCTTTTATATATGGGTTAGCTTCTTTGCTTGCTTAGTTGTTTCAATTATCTTCAGATTCTTGTCATTATGTATTTTGGAATTAAAAAATATATTAAATGTAAAAATGTTATTTTTTAATAAAATTTATTTTAAAGATAAAATGTGAAATTGATACCAATATAAAATTTTAACATGAACATTTAATGGCATAATTAATAATTAGATTTTAATATAAATATTCAATATGACTAAAAAATTCAATAATATAAATAATATAAAATGTGAAATTTAATTTAATAATATAAATAGTTGATATAAATAAAATTATTACTATTTATATTTAATGATTTTTTTGGATAATTTTAATTTTTTATTTGAGAGTAAAGGGTGAGAAATAAAAGTTTAGGGGAAAATGAAAAATTTTGGGGAATAAAAGTTTGATGGGAAGTAAATAGGAGGGAGTAAATTTTTGGAGGAAAAATATTTAAAAAAAATTTGAGGGGGTGGATTTGGGGTAGATGTGAGGTGGGATGGGAAGGAAGTAAAAATTTTAGGGGGAAAGTGGGA
Source organism: Gossypium longicalyx (assembly GCA_025698465.1). Lineage (NCBI taxonomy): Eukaryota > Viridiplantae > Streptophyta > Magnoliopsida > Malvales > Malvaceae > Gossypium > Gossypium longicalyx. The sequence continues at coordinate 106,574,146 of CM046997.1, read as the reverse complement.
GGGAGTAAAAATTTTAGGGGAAAACAAAAAGTTTTAAGGGTTTTGGGGAGTAAAATTTTGAGAAAAAGTAAATGGGAGAGTAAAATTTTGGTGGGAAATGGATTTTGGGTAAATTGGGGGGTTGGGATGGAAAGGGAGTAAAAGTTTTGGGGGGAAAGTGGGAAAGAGTAAAAGTTTTGAGAGAAAAGTAAAAATGTTTGGAAGTTTGGGGTAAAAATATAAAATATTATAGTTTGATATTCAAATTATTTGAGTTATTCAAATTCGAAAACTCAACTCGATTCGAACTCGAAATTCGAAAAAAATTTGAGTTGACTCGAATAACTCGATTAACTCAAATAACTCGATTTGTTTAACTCGAAATTTAATTTTTTTTATTTTTCGAGTCAAATCGAGTTTTGCTCACCCCAAATCTCGATAATACAACAACCAAAAACAATTTAGGAATAATGAGTTTAATGCATAGAGAGATCATAATTATAATTCCTTATAATTTTCTTGTATAGCGTAATGTGTTCCATGAGCTTTATCTATACAAGTGTTAAATATCATATACTTTACTCATGGATAAAGAAATACTTCAATTTATTATTATAAAACTATAATAATATCACTACAATTAAATATTATTTAATCTTTACAAACGAATCACGATTGACTTGTAGGCTCACACTAACATATAATTTACTCTCTAGTGGTGTGATCAAACATTTTTAATTTTATTTATTAAATTATATATTTTTATTCTAAATATGGTTTATATGTTGTTAATGAAAATTAATTAAAATTTATATAGTAGAAACAATTAAAATAAAATAACACTAAACTTACAAAGTATTTAATACATTGTAGTATAAATCATGTAATGGCACTTGTTAGATATCCATGGTGGATATCCAATCCAAATTACACATTATATAGTGTTATCTAATCCTTCTTATTGAATGAGATTAAATCATGAAAAAAATCTAAGGATATTTTCCTTTCATAATTACCGAGGAATTTTCCTCTTTTCTTTACCCAATTCTTAATATTATATATGTAATAGGTTAATTTTGGCCTGAGCCTCAAAAAATAATAACCGAAGCCAAATGATGCAATCGGTCAAAAACAAGTCAAAAAGGGTCAAATTGAAAGACAATCATTAAATTATGGCCAAATCAAAAAGATGAAAAAAGCTAAGGAATTATCAAAATTAGTTGACTTGCTAAAAGGCTAAAAATAGGAAGATATTATTTTTATTTTTGATTTCATTTTATTTTATTATTAAATTATTTAGGCTATTTTTAGTAAACCCCATGTATATAAATAGGGGTATTTTGTTCTTTGAAAGGGAGAGCGATTACTTTTGATATTCCTACTTCGATTTGAAATTAGATTATTTTCTCTTTTCCTATTTCTATTGGAATTGAATCATTTTCTTTTCTCTTTCAATTACGTGGGAATTTTGTCCATTTCATTTCAATTTCTTTGTTTTTTTCTAAATTCGTCCGGTTGCTTTTAGCCCTTTCATTTTTTTATTGTTTTGCAATTAAGTTTTCATTATTCTTAATTTTGGCCCTAAAATTTGTTTTGACTACATTTTGGTCTTCCTTGAAGCTGTGTATTTTGGAGGGTGCGGATTATTTCCCTTTTGGTCCCTTCTTGTTATTCGCACGTTCAGTCCATTTCCTTCTATTTATTTTTTATTTGCTCCAAAATTTTGCTTTAAGATTCGATTTAATCCTTTTTTTTATTTTCGCTATTTTATTATCAAATTAACTAATTTAATATATTATTGCTATTATTATTATGTTTCTATTTATATTTATTTTGTTATTCTAATACTATTATTATTTATCTAATTTTTATTTATCTATTTATATTTTTATTTATTATATTTTTATTTCTATTTATATACTAATATTATTTTCATTATTATTTTTCTTATATATGTTTTTTACTCTTGTTATTAACATTCTATTTATTTATTTATTTTACATTTTTTGTTATTATCCATTTTAACCTTTTATATAACGCTCATTTCAAACTTTTATACATTATTTACTTTAATATTTTCATATATGATGTATTTCAAACTTTTTTTACACATTATATATCTTGAATTGTTTATATATTATTTTTAAAAAGTTTTATATATTATTTTATCTTGAATGGTACAATTTTTTAAAAAAAATTATTTTATATACTTTAGATCGCTTTTATAACATCCATTTTAAATCTTTTTTATGTATTATTTGCTTAGAATTGTTTTATATTTTATTTTAGATTTTCTTACTTTCTATTTATTTATTATTTGTGATTCATTATTATAACATTTTGTTTATGAATTATTACTTTGCGTTGTACATTATTATTACATCACATTTTATTCGCTTAAAAGGTCGTGTTTTAATATCGTTTAAGTTTTAAAACCATTTTATTCAAAAGTTTTCAAAATAAGACAATACTCGGTATTTGGCATCTTCGAGAAGATTGTGCCCTAACTTACTGGGTTCCAATTTTTCTCATTGAATCTAAGTAACTGGGTACCATTTTTCAATCAAAACGCATAAGTTTCAAATAAAAGCTTGTTCTCAGGAATTCGAGGTGTTGTGTCCTAACTTACTGGATATGACATTTTGTATCTCGAGATAAGGATTTCTAAAAAATAAAGGCAATGTTCTATGTTTAGAAATTCGAGAAATCGTGCTCTAACGTGTTGGGTTTCGATTTTTCATTGGACTAAATAATCGAATATCCTTTTGTAATTTTCAAATGTATGAGCTTTCAGAAATTAAAAATTGATCGTGGTTTCAAAGGTTTAAAGAATCATGTCCTAACGTGCTGGATGTGATATTATATTCCTTCAAAACAAGATAATTTTAATGTTCAATCTGAGTTATTCAAATGTTTTAAAAGAAATTTTATTTCAAAATATTTTTAAATTTTAGACATAAGGACATTGTTTAATCAATTTGGTACCAATTCTGGGCATAACGAGGATGCTAATCCTTCCTCGTATGTAACCGACTCTCGAACCCGTTTTCTCAAATTTCGTAGGCCAAAATCGATATTTTAATAAATTAAAATATTTTATTAGGTGACCCGATCACACCTAAACAAAAAGGATTGGTGGCGACTCCATACCTCGTTTTAAAGTCGATTCTCATTTTTCAAAATAAAAATGGTTTCAACAACTTGGCGACTCCGCTAGGGACCATAAGAGAGTCAAGCCGTAAATCGATTAATTTCTATCCTTTTGTCGAAAATTGAAAATTAGATTTGAAAAATTACGATCCTTTTATTGCATTTGTTTGTGACATTCCGTATGATTGTTGTTTCGTAGGGTACTCTTGCATCATATTGCATAAAAACCATTTGGTTTTACCCATTTTAAGTGGGAGTGAGAAGCTACTCCTTCGTGAGGTTTTCACCTCCGTGCAGGATAGTGGATTACTTTCGAGATACATCCGTACCTATGTCTTCGTGAGATTTTCATCTCCGTGTAGCCATAGGGAAATGTATTCCCCTGAACTGAACTCGATCCATATGAGCCTATAATGGGTGAGGATTGAGGACTCTGCTGGTTCAAGTACCCTGTTTTTAGAACCAAACCGCATATAGCGAGCCTTAAGAGCCCACCCTAGGTAGAGCCACTCCGAACCCTAGTGGATACCAAAGTAAGTGCTTTATTTGCTATTTATGTATTTGTACGGACATGTTTTCTGTTGTTTTGGTTATGATTGCATTGTATTTTCATCATAGAAAGAAGGTGTTGATTCATATTCGATTGTTAAATAGAACAGTTTATCATGGGAAAATAGATTTCTTAATAAAGTGGATTATAATACGGTTTTTTGAATATGGACCAAGTAAGCACAACGAAAGAAGGCTGATAGTTCGCGGAGGAAAACAAGACTTTGTTTTATTGCCTGAGGATTAAAGCCGATAAAGATTATTCAAGAGCCGTCACGTCTCTACTTTCTTAAAGGAGTCAACAAGCATCGCGAGGATAAGTGAGTAATAAATCGCGTCTCGGATCAAGCAAAAAGGAGCTAGTGGAGGCATCTATTAGAAGTTTACGAGATTTGACTTTTACAAAGAAAAGAGATCGGTGTCTTTGCTTGGAATATGAGGGCAAGGCCGCATATGTAATCCATTTTATATAAAGGAATTTGATTTCTAGAAAAGTTGTTCTAATAGAATTGAATTCAGAATCAACGCCTATCTTTCTTTTGCATTCATCCCCATGCATTTGCATTGCATTGCATCATTTGCATTAGAGTTTTACAAAAGGACCCTAATTAATTGAAATTATTTTAGTTAATCTGGAAATCAATAAAAAATTACCAACCAAACATCGTTATGGTACCCGTGCTAAGACAAAAGATATGGACTAAAGATTGGAAAGACTTGAACAATTTCAAAAAGAGATGCAAGACCAGTTACAAATTCAAATGCAAGAGCAACTGACAAAGATCCGACAAGATATGAGAGACCAAGTGCTAGAGTCTCAAAGGAATATAATGAATCAGTTGTCCCAATTACTGACTAAGGGACTAGAAAAAGGAAAAAGCTCCATGATTAATGCTGGGAAGGACAACGAGGGGCCTCTCTACCCTCCAGGTTTCACCTCGACAAGTGCTCAGACACCTTCGCAAGGTGCACCTATCCAAAAATATCAGGCCGGTACCTCGGCACTAGTGGATTACCTGATAGGCTCAAGCTCCAATCTCGGGGGTAATCCAATCATTCCTGTAGTTTCTGATCTAGACGAAATGGAAAAAGCAAAGAGGGAACTCCTAAAGCAACTAGAAGATCAGTACAAATGGCTGGAGGAAAAGTTCAAGGCTATCGAAAAAGCTGATGATTATCGTAGAATTGACGCCAGGGACCTGAGCTTGGTTCAGGACTTAATACTTCCCTACAAGTTCAAAATGCCTGAATTTGAAAAGTATAACGGGACTAACTGTCCCAAAGCTCACATCACCATATTTTGCAGAAAAATGACTAGGTATGTCAATAATGACCAATTATTGATTCACTGTTTCCAATAAAGTCTGGTTAGGGAAGCATCCAAATGGTACAACCAATTGAGCCATACCCAGATCAACTCATGGAAGGATTTAGCACAAGCTTTCATGAAGCAGTATGGTCATGTGACGGATATGACTCCTGATAGGATCACTTTACAGAGCATGGAAAAGAAACTGAATTAGAGTTTCCGGCAATACACCCAAAGATGGAGGGAAGTTGCCATATAAGTTCAGCCACCTCTCCTAGAAAAAGAGACTACCATACTTTTTATCAATATTCTGAAAACCTCGTTCATTAACCATATATTAGGAAGCACTACTCTGAGCTTTTCAGATAAAATAATGTCTGGTGAAATTATTGAAAATGCGGTAAAAAGTAGGAAGATAGATGCGGGAGAGAACGCTAAAAGTCAACCCCGAGAAACAAGAAAAATGAAGTGAACATCGTGAGCATGCCCTCCAAATTGGTTAACGTAGGTCGGTCGAGGGCTGTAACCACTAGTTATCAAGACTCTTCAAGATAGGAATCCAACTCGAGGCCAAATACAAGAAAGCTCCAATTTACGCCCATCTCGATGTCATATAAGGAGTTATATCAGAATCTTTTCGATGTGCATGTGGTGTCTCCATTCTACTCAGAACCCGTGCAACCTCCATTCTCAAAATGGTACAATAAGAATGCCAAATGCGAGTACCACGCGGGAACAACGGGACACTCAATTAAAAACTGTACTGCATTTAAAAAGTTGGTCGAAAGGTTTATTGAAATGGGAATTGTGAAGTTCGATGATTCCTTAGAACCTAATCGCTCTGACAGTGGAGTAAATGTGATATTTGAATGTAGGGGCAAAAGGGTTGCGATACCTTGAACAAGTCAGAAGGGGAAGGAATATCGGGGAGTCTGAATGACATATCCGAAGAGAGAATCGGAGAATAAAAGTTTCCAAATCCTTGCATACTTGGGAGTGTTTTGAACAAGGGGACTGTGGAAGAGATCTCTGTATTTTTAGAGCTAATCTAGAGTAATATTCAAAACACGCTTGTTGCTTTAAGCCTAGAGGCAATAAGAATCCTTTTGTGACATAGGCTTGTGTCCAGAGTTTTTTATTTCAATAAAATGCACCTTTTAAAGCAAATATTCTTTCATTTTTTCAATTTCATAGTATACATTCTTTTGTTCTTTGGACTATCTTTTAAGTATTCTTTTATTCTTCATTCATGATCATATAATACAAATAATCATCCTTAGAATCATTTATTTTTTGGAAATATGCCTTTGTACCTACAATAGGTCCCCAGATATCAACGACATGAGCAACGCTGTAACTGACTCCCTTTTAGGGTGAGATATGTATTTAAGCGGATCTCAAGATTTTTAAGATGACAGAGATTGTAGCATATGTTCTGATTTTGTTAAGGATGGTAGAACTACTCTACAAAGGGTTAGTGGACATTGTGAGCAAGAGGTAAAGATCGGAGCCTGCATTGTCACGAAGACAAAGCGAATCGTCATTGAGTTACTCCAAGAATTCAAAGATGTTTTTGCATAATCATGTCAGGATATGCCTGGGATATTAAGACCTGTGGACGCTAATATCTATACGGTGTTAGAAAGACACATGTTAATAGTTTCACGGTAGCCATACTAATCATGAGGTTTGGGTACTATTGATCAACCATAGAGGGGGATTGTATCAGTTAGGCAGTATTTAGGGAGACATGATTCATGTGCCTCATTCATTTCTTCATAGACTTTCTCTAAGAGGTAAGGGGCATGGATGTTATCAGGCCATTCTCGTCTAATCGATTCATCTTGGTAGTCATCGATGACTTCACAAAGAGGGTGAAGGTCGCTTCATATGCCAATATTACAAGGTCGATAGTCATCAAATTTTTTTTTAAAAAAGGAAAGATCAAGTGCCGACAAGTAATATCAGAAAAGATCATGTCTAATACAACTGCACAATGTCAAAAGCTTGCAGTTTGTTCAAAGATCAGACACCATATCACTGTGCAGCAAAGGCAGCTAAAAAAAAAGAAAAAAATTGTAGAAGGTGACCGAGACTTGTAAAGATTGACATAAAGAAGTTACCGTTTACCCTCTAGACTTATCAAACGTCAGCTAAGACCTTCATCGGAGCAATGTCTTTCTCATTAGTTTGTGGAATGGAAGTGTTTTGTCCATTATTCATTTTCTTCGAGTCTTGCTAGAACTAAAGTTGGATGAGGTAGAATGGATCCAATCCCGATATAATCAGTTAAATTTGAAGGATATTCGGCACAGCCAGATGATGCGGGCTTACAACAAAGGGGATTCATCCTAGTGAATTGGGGACCTGGCGTTGAAGAAAATCCTTTCTATACAAAAGGACTTTAGAGGAAAGTGGATGCCAAACTAGAAAGGACCTTATGTAGTAAAGAAAGCCTGTTCTAGAGGAGCATTGATCTTGATCGAGATGGATAGCAAGGACCTACTCAATCCAGTGAACTCAAATTTAGTCATAGTTACTTGTTTCAAAAAAAAAAGAACACAAAAAAGAAAAGAAAAATAAACAGGAGAGGCCAATACGAAAACCCCCAAAGGGCGCCTTGAGACCAAAGAGGATTTGAGTTGAAAACCTAAAAAGGGTAGCTCAAATTTGGATCAAAATGGGGCATACAATAGCCTTGTTATGCCTGAGTTAACAATAAAGAAGTATGCTACGACTTGGGGTATCGATAAAATACTCCGGATTCCCTAAACACAAATTGAGCTCAAAATGGTCCTTAAGAAGTTGGTACAAAGAAGCTTAAGCTGCGATATCTAGGGCATTTAGTTTTCCATTTTTGGCCCATTTTAAATTTTCTATTTTTGATTATCTTATTCTTTTCAAGATACATCCCAGTAATTTTCCTTCTTAATTGCATTTGCTGTCCTTGGCTAACTCACTTGTTTCGAGCTATGATTTTGATCCGTTGTCATAATCTTTTTCAAGCATTTTGCATTGAAATAATGATTAGTGGACTAATAATACTTTCATAAAAGGAGTTTCACATATTACTCTGGGAGCTTCTAAATAATACAGGAACCCGAAATAGGACTATTGTTTAGAACTTACCAAACTTAAGGGTTGGAAAGAGGAGTCTAAATTGTGACTATCTCTTTAGATTTTTTATCAAAAGTATCAGATACAAGATATTGCATCGGTGATACAACATCGACGAATGACGAGCAATGTTCACCCAAGTATTAAATGGGATCAGCTCGAAAAGACAAATTGATATTCTGCATACATATCTGGTCATGTTACCCAGAGAAGGGTGTAGCAGATCATTTGATTGAAGAAGGTGGTACAAATCCTATACCCCTGAGTTGCAGTGGGAAAAAGAAGATGATTTTCTATCAAAGATACTAGCTGAGTAGAAAAGATAGGATAATACATTAGTGACAGAACCTTGATGAATAAAGAGCAATGACAACCCAAATATTAAAAAGGACCATTCTCACGACATTTTGCATTGCATGCAAATATCATTCATACACACCTAGTTAGGAGCATTCTGATTTATTTTGATCATAGCATCCTAATCATTTGGCATAAACATAGGCATATGAAATTGAGTTTACAAGGCATGTTCCCCAGAGGACAGTGTGGCGACATCGGTGAATTCATAGGTCTTATCTCCCTAAGCAGTAGTGGAGCAGATCGAAGATGGCGAATCTTATCTCTATGTATCTGTAATATAGCAGATTTTAGCCACCATCCTTATCTCTCTAAGGTAGCAAGAGAGCATGTTGAAGATACAAATCTTATCTTTCTGAGGTAGTAAGGAAGTAGACTAAAAATTGCAAATTTTGTTTTCTTAAGCAGTAGTGGAGCAAATTTAAGCCACCTAGTCTTATCCCCCTAAGTAGTAGGAAAACAGGCTGGAAATCACAGATCTTATCTCCCAAAGCAGTAGTGGAGTAGATCAAAGACAGTGAGCCTTAACCCCCTAAGCAGTAGGGTAACAGGCTAGAAATCACAGATCTTATCTCCCTAAACAGTAGTGGAGCAGATCGAAGACAGTGAGCCTTAACCCCCTAAGCAGTAGGGTAACAGGCTGGAAATTACAGATCTTATCTCCCTAAGCAGTAGTAGAGCAGATCGAAGACAGTAAACCTTAACCCCCTAAGCAATAGGATAACAGGCTGGAAATTACAGATCTTATCTCCCTAAGCAGTAGTGGAGTAGATCAAATACGGTGAGCCTTAACCCCCTAAGTAGTAGGGTAACAAGCTAGAAATTACAGATCTTATCTCCCTAAGCAGTAGTGGAGCAGATCAAATACGGTAAGCCTTAACCCCCTAAGCAGTAAGGTAACAGGTTGGAAATTACAGATCTTATCTCCCTAAGCAGTAATGGAGCAGATCGAAGATGGTAAGCCTTAACTCCGTAAGCAGTAGGGAAACAGACTGAAGATTACAGATCATATCTCCCTAAGCAGTAGTGGAGCAGATCAAATACGGTAAGCCTTAACCCCCTAAGCAGTAGGGTAACAGGCTGGAAATTACAGATCTTATCTCCCTAAGCAGTAATGGAGCAGATCGAAGACGGTAAGCCTTAACGCCCTAAGCAGTAGGGAAACAGGCTGAAGATTACAGATCTTATCTCCCTAAGCAGTAGTGGAGCAGATTAAAAATAGTGATCCTTATCCCCCGAAGCAGTAGGGAAACAGGCTGAAAATGACAGACTACCCTATCTCCCTAAGCAGTAATGGAGTAGATTGAAGACAGTGAGCCTTATCCCCCTAAGCAGTAGGGAAATAGGCTGAAGACTACAAATTATAAGCAATAGCGGAGCAGATTGAAACAAAATTCCTATACCCCTAGAGATGCAGTGGGTTAAAGCGAGGCTACTTGAAGAAAAGAAGCGCCAAGACTCAGCAGGCCCAGGCAAAATTGGCCATTTTATAGTCTTTAATCCATTCTCGTCACACGACAATGAACAAAGAGGGGCAGCTGTAATAGGCTAATTTTGGCCTAGGCCCCAAAAAATAATAACCGAAGCCAAAGGATGCAATCGGTCGAAAACAAGTCAAAAAGGGCCAAATTGAAAAATAATCATTAAATTGTGGCCAAATAAAAAAGATGGAGAAAGCCAATGAGTTATCAAAATTAGTTGACTTGGTAAAAGGCTAAAAATAGGAAGATATGATTTTTATTTTTGATTTGATTTTATTTGATTTTATTTGATTTTATTATTAAATTATTTAGGCTATTTTTAGTAAATCACATGTATATAAACAAGAGTATTTTGTTCTTTGAAAAGGGGAGCGATTACTTTTGGTATTCCTACTTCGATTTGGAATTGGATTATTCTCTCTTTTCCTATTTCCATTGGAATTGAATCATTTTCTTTTCTCTTTCAATTACTTGGGAATTTTGTCCATTTCATTTTAATTTTTTTGTTTTTCTAAATTCGTCCAATTGCTTTTAGCCCTTTCGTTTTTTTATTGTTTTGCAATTAAATTTTCATTATTCTTAATTTTGGCCCTAAAATTTATTTTGACTACATTTTGGTCTTCCTTGAAGATGTGTGTTTTGGAGGGTGGGGATTATTTCCCTTTTGGTCCCTCCTTGTTATTCACACGTTCAGTCCATTTCCTTTTATTTATTTTTGATTTGCCCCAAAATTTTGCTTTAAGGTTCGATTTAATCATTTTCTTATTTTTGCTATTTTATTATCAAATTAACTAATTTAATATATTATTGCTATTATTATTATGTTTCTATTTATATTTATTTTGTTATTCTAATACTATTATTATTTATCTAATTTTTATTTATCTATTTATATTTCTACTATTATTATATTTCTATTTATTATTTTTTTTCTATTTATATACTAATATTATTTTTATTATTATTTTTCTTATATATATATTTTTTACTCTTGTTATTAACATTCTATTTATTTATTTATTTTACATTTTTTGTTATTATCTATTTTAACCTTTTATATAACGCTCATTTCAAACTTTTATACATTATTTACTTTAATATTTTCATATATTATGTATTTCAAACTTTTTTTTTACACATTGTATATTTTGAATTGTTTATATATTATTTTTAAAGAGTTTTATATATTATCTTATCTTGAATGGATACTATTTTAAAAAAAAATATTTTATATACTTTAGATCGCTTTTATAACATCCATTTTAAATCCTTTTTATTTATTATTTGCTTAGAATTGTTTTATATTTTATTTTAGATTTTCTTACTTTGTATTTATTTGTTATTTGTAATTCATTATTATAACATTTTGTTTATGAATTATTACTTTGCGTTGTACATTATTATTCCATCGCATTTTATTAGCTTAAAAGGTCGTGTTTTAATATCGTTTAAGTTTTAAAATCATTTTATTCAAAAGTTTTCAAAATAAGGCAATACTCAGTACTTGGCATCTTCGAGAAGATTGTGCCCTAACTTACTGGGTTCCAATTTTCCTCGTTGAATCTAAGTAACCGAGTACCTTTTTTCAATCTAAACGCATAAGTTTCAAATAAAAGCTTATTCTCAGGAATTCGAGGTGTTGTGTCCTAACTTACTGGATATGACATTTTGTATCTCGAGATAAGGATTTCTAAAAAATAAAGGCAATGTTCTATGTTTGGAAATCTGAGAAATCGTGCCCTAACGTGTTGGGTTTCGATTTTTCGTTGGACCAAATAATCGAATATCATTTTGTAATTTTCAAATGTATGAGCTTTCAGAAATCAAGAATTGATTGTGGTTTCGAAGGTTTAAAGAATCATGTCCTAACGTGTTGGATGTGATATTATATTCCTTCGAAACAAGATAATTTTAATGTTCAATTTGAGTTATTCAAATGTTTTAAAAGAAATTGTATTTCAAAATATTTTTAAATTTTAGACATAAGGACATTGTTTAATCAATTTGGTACCAATTCTGGGTATAACGAGGGTGCTAATCTTTCCTCGTATGTAACCGACTCTCGAACTCGTTTTCTCAAATTTCGTAGGCCAAAATTGATATTTTAATAAAATGAAATGTTTTATTAGGTGACCCGATCACACCTAAACAAAAATAATTGGTGGCGACTCCATTCCTCGTTTTAAAGTCAATCCCCGTTTTTCAAAATAAAAATGGTTTCGACAATATATTTTTATATTTGATTTATGTGATTATTTTTAATTTATTAAATAACATATTTTTATTTATGTAAAATAATATAATAAATTAAGTTCGCTAAATGATAATATCAGGAAAGAGCATTTGATAAAATAGTTCATAAACAGTTTAAACGAATTAAATACAAACAAAGTTTGTTTTGTTTATTTGCATTAATAAACAAACTCATTTAAATTTTATTGAAGCTCTTATACAAGTTTTTTATTGTTTAATTATATACAAGTAATAATATTATTATTGTTTGTGAAAAAAAATTTGGGGCACTATCAGTGGAGTTAAAACTCCCCGAAATCTTGGCATGTGCCTTTAGGGAATATTAACAAAAAAAAAAAAAAAACTTAAAACCGATACATATCATTTACTAAAAGTTACTTGTGGAGTTTATAATAATAACTTTTATTTGTGTCCTTATCTTACTGGGTAATTATTCTGTTCCTTGTTAGAGAGATAAGTAAAGCTCCACCAGCTGGTCTAGAATGACATCAAGTGTCACTTTTAATTATTTTGTTATTCTTTTACTACACTTTAAAAAGTGGTATCATCTTAAATCTACTTGTGGAATTTTCACTCGCCCGCCTAAAATTTGGGAGGATTTGAGTGAAAAAATTAGTCCCTAAAAATGTGGTTGGGTAAAAAAATTATATCCGTTTAAAATATGATCCAGGCTCGGGCTTGAACATTTAAGGTCTAAGCCCAACCTGACCTGTTTTTAAGTTTATAATACTTTATATTATTTTATTTTTATATATACTATGTAATTTAGAACCCATTAAAAAAATACACTTATACAAAATATATAATATTACTCTAATGTAAATATTAAAATAATGTTATAAAAAAATTCAATAAATGAAAATTGTATAAAATTATTAAATATTAAAATAATATAATATAAATATTTTTAAAAAAATTTAAAAATAGTACGGGAGGGCTTAAAATCGGCTTGGGTTAGTCTTTTGCAAATATGTGCAGGTTTGAACAAAATTTTAAGCCCATATTTTAGATCGGGTCGAACTTGAGCAAAATAAAATATGTTAATATTATGCTTAGGCTCAACCTGAATCCGTCCCAATCCGGCCCAAGAACACCTCTAATGAGGTAAATGATAATAATCCTATATTTTATTCATTTATAATATATTTATTTGATTATTTCATGTCTAAAAAATAATATATATTTATTGGTGGTTTGTTTGCTTAGTATTTATAAACATATTTTGTGAACATGTTTAATTATATGTTTTGTTAAACATGTTTGTTTAATTTTTAAGAGCATGCTTGTTTAATGTTCTCTAATAAATTAATATAACTTAAATACATGAACATCAACACAGATAACTTTAAACAAAGACGAACGCAATTTTGAAATTATTAATAAATATGAACCAGAGACAAACATGTTTAAAAACAAATAAGTTAGTATAAATCATGTTTAAAAAATTAAGGATTAAATTGAAAAGACGGTAAAAATTAAATAATACGTAAAACTTGTCTTGTAGTTATTTATCCCGTTGCTAAAATTCTAATTTTCGATTTTGAAATATAAATTTTTAAATATTAAGATTCAAAATTATAGTGGCAAATTAGTAGATATTTTCAATGGATAAATCTTTTTTATAATTTATTTTAATATTTTGAAATTATTTTCAAAAATTATTATTGAAAAGTATCGACTTTAATAGTTGTATGCAAAACTCAAATTTCATTTGATTATATGGTCTTGAATCTTCCATATTAAAATAAAAACAAAGAAAAATCCTTTCAATTAATTGAATTCATTAATTTTATGTTTCATTCCAAACAAAACTGTAACATCCCCAACCCGTATCCCTCGCCGGAACTAGGTTACTGAGCATTACCAGAGTTTACAGATCAAATAGACAGAAATTTCAAACATTTCATATCATCAAAACATGTCATCAAAGCATCATTTTAATCCAAATTATAAATATATCAAATCCAAATCAATTTTGTCTAGTTCATGAGTACTTAAACATAGAATTAAATTCACATGCACCTATTTAAATTTAGTTCAATTTACCATGTTATAATATGGCTTCAAAAACAAACACATATTTATATGTATAAACTAACCAAAATTAAACTTATAACCTCATTTACAATCAAACCACAAAATAACTATTATTTAGACACCCTAGGTACATGCCGACACAAAGGATAAGCATCACCATATTTGAGTTCGGGATCGTTGTTGGATGCTGAATAAGCGATCAAAAGTTAAATACCTAACCTGCGCACAGGAAACAAAACCGTACGCTAAGTAGAACTCAGTGGTATTTCTATAATTCGAATATTTAAAGACAAAATAATATAATAGACACAATTAAATATTAACAACAATCGAATATTTAAAATTCACATTTATTTATACAATAACATTAACCATTCAATACTCAAATCATAAATACATCATTTTGTACTATACTCAATTCTCATTATTTTCCATAAAATAGCTTCTCACAATATAATATACATTTCACTTAAACAATAACAATGTTCATTTCATGTCCAATTCATGAATACACAATTCATGTGCCTCAATCCATATTTCAATTCACAGTTCTATTTTCATTTCACATATAATATCATCCAACATCGATCATAGTGTCATTTCATTTAATTACCCCTATTAACACGACTTGAACTCAGACGGATACATGGATCCAACCAAAACACACCAGCTCGGCACCCAATGTCTTATCGGATAATTCGAAGTAATAATTTGACACCCAGTGTCTCATCAGCTAAACCGAAATAAATTGACACCCAATGCCTCATCGAATTAATCTAAAGTAGTAAATTAACACCCAGTGTCTCATCGACTCAAAGTCGAAGAAATCTCTGAACTCTTCCAATCCTATGGCATGCCGTCTATATTCGACTCAGCCCGATACAGTTAATAGGGTTTAACTTCACTTTCCAAATACAACCAATATTCAATTCAATTCAAATAATCAATATATATTCAATTAATATAAATTCAATAAATTCATCACATACTAAATCAATCTATTTCAATTGCAAAACACAATAATTCTCACCTCAACACTTACCATATACATTAAATTGAATTATAACAATTAACAACTAAATTCAGATTATAGAAATACAAACCAGAAATTCCAAGCTATTCCTCGTCGACTTTATCTTTCCCCTTTTTAGTCGAGGATTCTTGTACGACGTTAGCTATGAAATTAAAACAATTAAAATTTATCAATACAATACAATTCAATTTCATATTGCATATTCTAAATTTTTACTTAATATTTGTCTAAATTCCAATTTAGTCGCTAAACCGAGACTAATTTTATCTCTTCACAATCAATTCTTTATTTTTATTCAAATTTCACTTTAAACTAGATTTAACTCTCTAATTTTATTTAAATCCCTAAATTTTTAAATTTTCACGATTTAATTCCTATTACTCAAAATTTACTATCTACTCTACAATTCAATCCTTTTTCATTTTTAACTTAAAAATATATCAATTTAGTCCTTTATACTCTAATTATCCAATATAGAAAACATTTGAAAACTCAATATTTTCAAAAATTTTGACATAGGTTAAGCAATATTTAATACTGAGATTTCAAAAACATAAAATTTACAAGAAAATGGACTAAATTAATTTACCAATTAAACTTTAAACCTTAAAACCCTAATTTCTCCTTCTTTTTCTTTCTCTCTTTTTATTCTCTGCTTCGTTTCAACTCTTTTGTTTCTTTTAATTCTTTTTCTTTCTCTTATTTTGTTTTATGCTTTAATTCTTTTTCTTTTAATATTTATACATGCTTAAATATTAAGTAAGTATATAATATAAATAAATATATGTATATAAATTTTACACATGTCTTTACCAACACCAAAAACTTGTTAATTTATGGCTTAATTGCTTATTTAGTCCCTTCACCTTTTTCTAATCTACAATTCAACTTTTCCCCTTTATGCAATTTAATCCTTATACCTAAGTACTCTTAATTCAAGCTAATTCACCTAATCAGAACCTAATTAGCTACACAACTAACTTTGTAAATATTTTTAATAAATATTTACGAGTCCGTTTTACAAAAATGAAGACCCGAAAGTACACTTTTTTTTTAATTTGATCTTTTTTAATTAACTAACCATCGAAACGTTAAAATTTCTTAACAAAACTTTAATACCACCTTAATGACACTCCGTAAATATTTACGGCTCAATTTATAAAAATAAAGCCCCGATACCTCATCTTCTAAAACCACTTGAACTTAATAAATCACTTATATAATATAAATTATCAAATCAAAAACTTTTTTAAAAAAAATCACATTTGACTCGTAAATATTAAATAATAATATTTAGGAACTTACTCGTCATATTTGTAACCTTGAAACCACTGAAAAACAGGTTGTTACAAAAATTCATAATTTTTCATCACTTCTTTACCCAAACAAAAACAAGCAATAGTTTAATTAATTGCAAGTATATTTTTTTCCCTTACTTTTAGCTTAGCATGGAAAGATTTGAGATTATATAATCAAAAGAAATTTAAGTTTCATAAACAATTATTAAATTTGAGTTTTTTGAGTTTATTTCATTAGAAATAGTCTGGAAACACAAAATAAAATTTAAAATTTTTTAAAAAATAATTAATTTTAATATTATAGAAACAAATTAGTTGACATAATTAATTAATAAAAAATAATTTCAACAATTTATTCAATTTATTTTGATGTTTTGAAATTTAAAATTTTAATGTTAATTTTTTAAAAAAAAATTGACTTTAGGATAAACAAGTACAATTTTATAATTTTTGTATATAATTTTGATTTCTATCTCTTTTTCACTTTAATGCTTGATTTTTTTTACCTCAATTAATACTTAAAAAAATATTTTTCGGGTGACAAATGAAATCGACCTAAAAATTGAGTGACCAAAATGAAAACACAAACATTATATTGCATGTTCGATTAACCGCCATTAAAGATTTAAAACTTAAGTGACTAAAATGAAAATACCTTAAAAAGTTGGATGACCAATTAAGTAATTTATCCTATAAAATTTAGAATTTATGAAAGACTATATAACTACATACACCAGAGAAATTATTCTTTCCCAGCACATCATCTATCCTCCCTTTCCAATTACAATTTGAATCTCAAATCTAAAACCCGGACCCTTAAACTCGAATTTCGAAAGGTCTAAATTCAGACTTTAAAGTAAAAAAAATTAAAATTATATATCAATAAAATAAATAAATTTGCTAAAATATTAATAAAAATTAAAAAAAACGATGAATAATCTGATGAGAAATGTTTATAAAATAATTTCTAGAAACGCAGAGATGAATTATAATAATCAATTAAAATTAAATAATAAATATATAACCAAAAAAAAGGAATAAATAAAGATGGTTTGCCAGTTGGTACTTGAAGATTAAACAAATGAGCTGACTTTAAAGGGACTTCCACTTCCTTTGGTGAATGATCCAAGAATTCCCAATTTCCAGTTTCTCAAGCACTAATTAATGGAGATTGATAAAATAATGAAAAAGAAAAAAAATGGTAAAAATATTACCTTTCTTAGTACTCAGTAAACAATGAAAAAAAACCAAACCCAGACATAGAGAAAAGTCAATAAGGGTACCCTATTTATTTTCTTTCTTTTTCCTTTTGCCCCTCCAAAGACTTTATTTTGCGTTTCTTTATCAGTCAATATACTATTCTAAGGTTTTTTGTCCTTATTTTGTAAGCATTTAATTCTTGTACATATATTTGTCACTTTTCTCTATTGAGAACAAGGGAAGGATAGTCAACAATTGGGGAAATTCAAGTCTTGTACAGCTGTGGTTTGTTTGTTCTTAGTATTTTTATTCTTCTTGTGAATTGGGTGTTTTGGTGGATCGGTAAGGAAAATTCTAACATGCCCATTTCATGATTTTGTTTCGACTTTCTGTTTATATAGGAAAATTTAGGCCTGGGGGTGTTTAAGGTTGTTTTTGTTGCTGGGTTTTTTTGTTTTTGCCTGTTTAATGTTCTTTGATTATGCAGGTTGAGAAATTCTTGGGGGGAAAATTGTTTTCTTTTAGATGTTGAGTGATAATAGATAAAGAAGTGAGAAGTGTGGAGGGGGAATTGAATTTTATGGATAATCTATGTTGCTTCAACTCAGTCTATTCTCAGGTCAGCATATATTCAGTTCAATCTTTTCGATTTAACTTTGAATATTTGAATTATCCAAGTCTATATATCAGTTTCCTAGTTGTTCTCATCATATGTTTATGTATATACCTGTATATATTTGGTTGGTGATTTCAATTAGATTCTTGTAAGGCCATGATCTAGTTTAGTGGTAGCTTTGACTTTATGCCAGATTCTATGTTTCATTCACTTTGAGTGCATAGGCTATTGTAGCTCAGTGCCAAAGCTTTATTTTGGTTTTTTTTTTTTTTTTTTTTTTGGGGGGGGGAGGTCAAAAGAAACAAATGAAACATGAAAGTATTTTTTCAGATTTGAAATGCTACCTTTAAATTATGGGAATATTTGGGGCTTAGATGATTGCAGAGCACTAGAATCCTGAAATTGAGTTATTTCAATAAAACAGGATACCTTTGTTTTAGTGAGGACACTGAAAAATAAGTTTGAAACAGTTTTAATGCATTTTATCTGTGGTGTTTTGATTTATTCTGATGTTATATGCGAAATACAGAAGATATACCGTACTGGTTTTTCTATTTATGATTCATTTAGGGTTGTTGATATCTGCATTTGTATTCCTTTTATAGTTTGTGTTGGATCTTGAAAGCATTGAAGAATATCGCTAGTTTTTTGCTTGTATACTAATAAACATATCTTTGTTTTAGCTTTACTCGGTTTTTTTCTTAGTCTTTTTGAAAGCTTCAGGACAGATTCTCTGTTCTGTTGTTTGGTTAACAACTAGAGGAATCGAGGCAATGGTTTTACCCTGCGAAAGTGGTCATCATGATCTCCCTGGTTCTTAGTTTTCAGGAATCAGTTAAAAAAGTTCTCTTATATACTATTCAGTTTTGAATTTGATGTTGCCCATGTGGAAACACGATCCTATGAAACTTTTCACTGTTACGGTTTGTTGGTAATTAGAAAGATGATACCTAGATAGAGCTTGGTTGCTGTTTCTTCTTCTCCTTTGCTTTCTTTCAATTTGTTTTTGGCTGCAGTCCATTATGCAATATCATAAAAGTTTTTATCTTTTAGGGAGGACGTTCTTCGTGTAGCTCTGGAAAGGGTAGAAGCCATCAGGGGCTTGTCAAGTATGGCTTCACCTTGGTGAAAGGAAAAGCAAATCATCCCATGGAGGATTATCATGTTGCAAAGTTTGCTCAGCATCGGGGACATGAGCTCGGACTTTTTGCCATATATGATGGCCATTTGGGAGATAGCGTACCAGCCTATCTGCAAAAGCATTTGTTTTCCAATATCTTGAAGGATGTGAGTTCTTGATTAATCCAATATGAATAATTCATTAGGGCTTAGGGGCATCAGATACCACAGTCAAACAGAATAATTCTTGTCAGTTAAATGCTACCCTCGAAAAAGAGTGTCTTTATTGATCTAGCAATGGTGATTGCTGTTTAAAATTATCTTCGGAAATGAAAGGTGAAGCTATAAATTTTTTAATTGGCGTTGAAATGATGGTGCTTTGATTCTTATTGTTATAGCCCCAACTCCCCGGCTGCATTTATTGGCTGTTAAAGTATGTCCTTGTGTTCTGTAATAACTTGCAGGAGGAGTTTTGGACCAATCCCAGGGGGTCCATCTCTAAAGCTTATGAGCAGACGGACCAAGCGATTCTTACACACACTCCCGACTTGGGTCGAGGGGGATCCACTGCTGTCACTGCAATTTTGATAGATGGGCGGAAATTATGGGTTGCCAATATTGGAGATTCACGTGCTGTTCTCTCAAAGAAAGGGCAGGCGATACAGATGAGTATCGATCATGAGCCGAACACAGAGCGTGGCAGCATCGAGAACAGAGGTGGCTTCGTCTCAAACATGCCAGGTTATTATTTCACATCTCCCCCATGCATATGTATGATTTTCTGTTTAAGGAAAATTTGTTTACAGATTGAAAGTAAATAAGTTCTCTGAACTTAATAGAAAGCTTATTGATTGAGATTGCTAATCTATCGCACTATATCGGTTTAGTTATTGCCTCCGAATGCAAATTAATTAGCACTAAAATTTTGTATGATGATGACTTGTACTGTTATTTGTTGATAATCAATCTTGTTGGGGCATATTTTTCCCCAGGGGATGTGGCAAGAGTGAATGGCCAACTTGCTGTTTCTCGCGCATTTGGAGATAAGAATCTTAAGTCACACCTCCGATCCGATCCCGACATGAAAACTGTTGATATTGACTCGGATACCGAACTTCTCATCCTTGCAAGTGATGGACTATGGAAGGTGATCCATGTCTCTCTCTGTGAAGACCAACAATGTCTAATTTATAGTTTATTTTGTTCACATTTTTGTATGCAAATTTAATCCAGGTCATGTCCAATCAAGAAGCCGTTGATATTGCCAAAAAGACCAAGGACCCGCTTCGAGCAGCTAAAAGGCTAATAACCGAGTCACTGAACCGAGACAGTAAGGATGATATCTCCTGTATTGTAGTTCGTTTCAAGGGTTAATTGCAAAACCAAAAATGCAATGGAAGAACAGTTCCTCGATTGAATGAGATACGATTCAAAAGGGTAAACACCAACTAGCAATCTCATTAAGAATGCATAATGCTGAAAGTTTGTAGTAGATTTCAATATCGTTAAGGTACCCCATTTGATAGGAAAGAAAGTAAAAGAGTAATAATCTAATGGTTGAAATTCATGCATATAATCATATCAATGTATGCTATATGTTCTTGGTCGAGTCATTAGATTAGACGTGTTCTTTTCAATTTTCCTTTACTTTCCTTCTTACCAAACAGAGTGTTAGTGTTTGTGGTGGCAAGAGGCGGCTTGCCAGCTTTGGTATTTGGTTGAATTCTTCATTGTAGATTCATTTCCATAATTTTATGTATGATTTTGCATTGCACCTCTTAAGGCAATTGAAGATGGAAAAGCTCAAATCTGTTGAAATAGCTTCAGCTCTTCAGATTTTTTGAAGTCTAATTATGTCTCCAGTCCTTATACTTTTCAGATTTTTGCAATTTAGTCCGTCTACTTGGTTGATACATTGATAACTAATTTCTGTTAAATTTAAATATGTTTTATAAATTGAATTTTAATTTTTTTAATCAAAGACTTAAATATTATATGGTCAAATTTAACGAAAATTTATTGACAGTGTTATCGATTGAACTTTGTAATATTAGACATTATAACCATTCTATTCATAGTAGATATTATTGTACGGGTCTCACAAAAATGCCCTTTATACATACCCTCAGAGGACAAAAGAAAAATGAGAACTCTCCCATTTCCCTCACCTTCCCTCACATGAGAACCCCATTTTAGATATTTCATGAAGTGTAGCTTCTCTCCCTTTTTTTCACCATCCTTTCGAGATCATTCGTCTTTATGGCTCTCCTCCCTTTCAGGGTGAATCATTTCTAAACTCTCAATCTAAAGCTTGTATTAATTGTTGGTGTAATGAGCATGGTATTTTAAGATACACATCGCTTCATCTAGTGTTGAGCTTTCCAATGCTCTTGATCTTTTCAGGTCGCATACCTCTTAAGGTATCTTATACTTTTAAGATACATCTCACCTCATTAAGCATCGAGCTATCTAAAGCCATTGGCTTTTTTAGGTCATGTACCTCTTAAGGTATCATATCTCTTAAAATACATCTTATCCCATCAAGTGCCAATCTTTCTAGAGCTCTTGATTTTTTTTAGGTTGTATATCTCTTAAGGTGTTGTATCTCTTAAGATACACATCAGCTTATCAGGTGTTGATTTTTTCAAAGCTATTGACCTTTTCAGGTTGCATACTTTTTATAGTATTGTATCTCTTATGAGAAGAGGTGTCAAGTTTTTTGAAACTTTGGATATTTTCAAGTCACATAACTTTTAAGATGCACCTTCTCTCATCTGGCGTTGATCTTTCCAAAATTACTTTTCATGTCACTTATAATACTTTGCCTTCTTAGCCAATTAACTTTTCAAAGTTGACCTTCCCAAGTCATGTACTTAAAATATTTTTCTTTCTCTAATAAAAAAGATTTCGTCCATGACATTGAAGTTTCGCCCATGCTTTTTGTCTTAGAGAAAATAACTTTCTCTTTAACATGAGAGCAATTGCTCTCATCTATTACCGAAAATTAAAAAAAAAAAAAAAATCTCTCATTGGGAGTAATTGTTCTTACCATTGAGTGACACCATAAAAAGCTAAATCTTTAATAATATTTAACTGTACATGTCATATCATGTTTATATTTTCGTTTTATTTTGCTCACTTAAAAAATATTTTTTTAAGTACTAAGTGGAGTAAAAAAAATTAAGAATTAAAGTGAAAAAGAGATAGAAACTAAAATAATACATAAAAACTGTCAGACTGTACTTCTTTATCCCATTGCTAAAATTTTAATTTTTTTAATATTAAAATTTTATATTTCAAAATATCAAAATAAATTGAATAAATTGTTATTTTTTTTATCCATTAATAATGTCAAAACGATTTTTTACTATAATATTAAATTTAATTTAATTTAATTTAATTTAAATTTTTAATTTTATGTTTTCAGATCATCATTAATGAAAGCAATTAAAATAACTCATATTTAATAATTGTCTACAAAACTTAAATTTCTTTTGATTATATAATCTCGAATCTTTCATACTAAGCTAAAAGTAAATGAAAAATATTTGTAATTAATTAAATTAATTGCTTGTATTGTCGTTTGGGTAAAGAAGCGATGAAAAAAATTTTGTTTGCAATGGAAGATAAAATTAATTAAGTTAATTAATTGTAAGGATTTTTATTTTTATTTTTGCTTTTATTTTAGCATGGAAGATTCAAAAGATCATGTAATCAAAAGAAATTTGAGTTTCATAAACAACTATTAAAGACAATACTTTCATTGATAATTTTTTAAAATAATTCCAAAATATTAAACTAAAATTAAATAAATTGTTGAGATTTTTTTATCAATTGATAATGTCTACTGGTTTACTACTATAATTTTGAATCTTAATATTTAAAAATTTATATTTCAAAACCCAAATTTAAAATTTTTAGAAATGTGATAAACATGTACAAGTTGACAATTTTGTGTATTATTTTAGTTTCTACTGTTTTCTCATTTCAATCCTTGATTTTTTTTACCCCAATCAAGACTTAAAAAAGCTAGGTTTTGGGTAACCAAAATGAAAACGACCCAAAGTTGGGTGACTAAAACGAAAGTGCAAACATGTTGTGACGTGTACAATTAAATGCCGTTGGAGATTCAATGCATAGGTGACTAAAATGAAATTTTCCTAAAAGTTGGTGACCAAATTGCAATGATTTCATTTTGGGTGACCAAAATGAAAGCTTTCTAAAAGTTGATTGACTAAGTAGGAGTTTACCCTAATTTTAATTAGTAAAGGTCAAAACTAAGAAATTCGGATCAGTGAACAAAATAAACATCAGCAATACGGCACGCAAAATTCCCATACCTACCGAAGCCCGAAGCCCGAAGCCCGGCGCGTATTATTTACGCGCTGCTTAACCATTAATCCCTGCTTACGCCTTACTGTAGCAAATTTCATTCCTCTTTGATCAAATAAAAAATCCTTGGTTAAAACCCTCCCAAAACCCTTTTAGCTGCTCCGCCATTCTTATTTACCTTCATTTTTTTTTTCCGAATCCGATCATGTCAAAAACGCTGAATCTAATAAAAACCAACGCTTCCAACCCCAAGGTATGGATTGTGGCGGGAATAACGGTGGCCGGAATTATAGTGGTGGCGGAGACCCGTAGAAGGAGGAAAAAAGCGATGATCATCAAAAGAGAAGATTTTGGCGCTTTCATGGAACGCTTCGAATTGATTCCTTTTCCTCAGCCTCCACCGCCCGCCGCCAAACTTCCACTATCGGGCCTTACGTTTGCCATCAAGGACATGTTCGTAATTCCATCACTATGTCTTTCCCCCTTAGTTAATACTTTCTATCATATTTTTTTAATCGCTTATTTATTTATTTTTTAATGATCGTAACAGATTTGATGTGAAGGGTCACGCGACGGGGTTTGGGAATCCCGATTGGCAAAGAACACACGAGGTTGCTGACAAGACGGCGGTTGTGGTAACTGCTTTGTTGAAAAACGGGGCTAAATGTGTTGGCAAGACAGTTATGGACGAACTGGCTTTCGGGTAACCTTTTATTTCGTCCTTTGGTATTTCCCATTTCTTTCTAGGAAGAATGTATCTAGTACAATGTAATATTTTTCTTTTTGTTAATGTTAATAGAATAACTGGGGAAAATAAGCATTATGGAACACCTACAAATCCAAACATGCCGTCAAATGTTCCAGGAGGTTCTTCAAGTGGTTCTGCTGTTGCAGTTGCTGCTGAACTTGTGGACTTTGCTCTAGGTAACTTTGCTGCTGAATCTTGTTGATATACAGGTTGTTTTCTTCCTAGTGTTATCTATAAACATATAACACTATTTTGATGACTTTGTAGGTACCGATACAATTGGTTGTGTCAGAGTTCCTGCATCATTTTGTGGTATTCTTGGGTTCCGTCCATCTCATGGAGCTGTATCTACGATTGGAGTTCTTCCAAATTCACAAAGTTTGGATGCTATTGGTATTGTAATGTGGCATTCTTGTTTGTAATATTTTGTTGCCTTTCCCTGCAGATTATAGGTGTTGATATCTTTAGCCAGTATGAATTATGATTATGCCAACTCGCTTTGCCTTGACCTACTTTCTCTTTTTACTAAAGTGTGGCGTAACTGTTCATGATATATTAATGGATGGATACTGCTCCGATAAACAGAGCAGTTCCCCACCCACTAGGTTTTTGTAGCATATGTGTTGTTTTGTTATAAGAATGCCCAATTTCATATATTTAGTGGGCATTTAATATTCTAGTTTCTTGCTTAGCATTAAAATTTTGGAGAGTTCCCATTGCTGTTTTCTAGAGTTCCTTTGTTTCTTTTTACTGATTTTGTCAAATTATTATCTCTAAGGATGGTTTGCTCGTGATCCATCTATTCTACATCGTGTTGGGAATGTTTTATTGCAACTAAAAGCAGTGGAACCCAGAAGGGGAAGGCATCTTGTCTTTGCTGATGACTTATTCCAGCTTTCAAAGGTTCCCAAGCAAAAGACAGTGCATGTTATTAGCAAAGCAGTTGAAAAGCTTTCTGGCTGTAAGTTGTATGGCCTTCAATTTTATTCATATCAGTTGCATATTTTCTGGTCTGAAAATCTTAATTATAGTCTACTGCTGCCTCTTCTGTTACAATGATGTGAATCTTGCTTCTTGATGTGTCGACCTCTTGCTAATTGCACAGATCAGCTGCCAAAGCATGTCAACTTTTGTCTGTTCATTGCTTCGAATGTACCCAGTCTAAAGGGTTTTTGTCAACATTCCACAAACCTGCAAAATGGAATTTCTGCTTTGCAAGCCCTTTCATCTGCAATGGTGTCATTACAAAGGTATCTGAGAATACTTTGTCATTACATGCAGGACCATGTACCTCTTGCACCTGCTTCAGTTGTTGCAACCCTTCAATGGGATATAATGATCATCATTATTGTGCAGAATTTTGTTTCTGGCTTTGTAGACGACTTATTTACCTAATATCTAGTACTTATACTTTTTAGATATGAATTTAAAACAAACCATGAAGAATGGCTTAAAGATGTTAAACCAAGACTAGGACCTGAAGTTTCTCGTTGTGTTCTTGCTGCAATCAACAATACATACGAGAATGTAAAAAGTTCGTACAAAGTCAGGACTGAGATGCGGGCTGCAATGCAAAGTCTTCTAAAGGTGTGGCAGATTCTTTTCCTACATCAGCTTTCTTTCTGTGTCTATTTTGTTCACACTGCTAAGGTGTTAATTTTCTTGGCCTTTGTTATGGTTAATTACCGTTACCATTTTTGACAAGAGTGTGTACTATAGACAATAATACAAATGAGTTGTGTCCCATTTATTGCCAGGATAGTTTTGGTACTATTATAACTTCGTAGAATGATCTTGCCTTGTAATTATAAATAAAAACTTAGTTTTCTCTTTTTCTAATAAGAAATGGGAGCAATTTGCATCTTAGTAACAATTTAAACTTAAAATTTGATATTTGGGAGATTGTTGCGATAGATGAAATGATAGAATGATCAGAAGAATATAGTATGAGAGATAGCTAGAATTGATCAAATTAAATATGTATATATATTAAATGTCTGCTGTATGCCATTATCATAACACTGTTCAATTTGGGTTTACTTTCATGGTCTCCAAATGGCTTTCAGATTTCTGTTGCTTCTCTTGAAATGGTATGGGCTTGGATGATAGGGATGGCCTGGAATTGGATGATGTCACTTAATTAAGTTGCCCTATTTGTTTCAGGATGATGGGATATTAGTTATTCCCACGATTGCAGATCCTCCACTAAAGCTTAGGAAAGGGAGTTCCGCCGAGTTTCATGATAGAGCATGTGCTTTATTGAGTGTTGCTAGCATGTCTGGGTGCTGTCAGGTGGCTTTTGCTGTCACAAGGCTTAAGTTTTCAATCTTGTATGTTGTTTGTAACCTGGATATCAGAAATTTATTTAACCTTACAATCTCCTCCCAGGTTTCTGTTCCATTAGGAGAGCATGATGGTTGTCCTATTTCTGTTTCATTTGTCACATACCATGGAGCAGACAAATTTCTTCTTGATACAGTTTTGGACATGTATGCTTCTCTGCAAGAACAAGTCAGCATAGCATCCAATTCAGCACCATTGCCTGATCTCAATGGTAATATGGATGCTTCTGAACTGTTGAAGGAAAAGGTTTTCCCTCCTCTAACATCTCCCAATATCTGAATGGTTTGATTCGCCTAATGAAATTTCTGCAAATGTGAATGATGCCACAGGGTTTATTATTGTTGGGAGTCACTTTGCACCTTGTTAGATTATAAGTTGTTTACTGAATGGCATGTTAATTGATGAGTTCTTACAATCATCTTGACAAGAAAAGTGGGAAGAATGCTTGTTATTTGGATGGCTAAGTTATTATACCTGTAAAGAACTATGAATAACTGCTATTCTCTCTTAATTATTTGCTCAACTTCTGCTTTCTTTATGTTGCAACATTTCTAAGTAATGTAGCATCCAAGCCCCTCATGTTTATATGGTATGCCATTTTGTTCTTAAGGTCATTAAGAGCGAGATCAGGATTAAAAGTAGTATTTTCTGTGTTAAATGCTTGTGAACATTATTTTTAGTTTCGGTGTCTGCAGCGTTAGCACTTGTTATAATTTAAAGTAGTATGTTTGGTTTGCTGTGAGTTTTAATTCACAGAAAGGTCTGCCGTTATAAGGCTTTTAATGACAATTCCATTTCAGGGAAATGCTGCTTTCAAGGGAAAGCAATGGAACAAGGCAGTTAATTATTACACTGAAGCTATTAAGTTAAATGGGACAAATGCGACATACTATAACAACCGGGCAGCAGCTTACTTGGAACTAGGATGGTATGCTGTCGCTAATATTTGTTGCTACCAATTTCATTACATTGTTTCACATTCACATACTTCCGAAGGGATCTGACTTTTGAAAATGCAGCTTTCAGCAAGCTGAAATGGACTGCAATAAGGCAATATCACTTGACAAAAAGGTAATGAAATATCTCTTTTTTTTAAAGTTGAAATGTTGGAACTTTGAAATCCGTATGCACACATGAGAACAAAGCTGTTGTTCTCGAGTGATACTATTAGTCAACTAATACTTCTCTGCAGAATGTGAAGGCATATCTGAGACGTGGGACAGCCAGAGACTCACTACTCTGTTATAAAGAGGCCCTTGAAGGTGAGAATACTTTAATAATTGATGAAATAGTTTAATAGTTTAATAGTTTAATAGTTTAATAGTTGAAGGCCCTTGAAGATGATTACGGTGTTCAAATTTGTCATAAGTGTGAGACAGATGAAATAGTTTAATAGTTGATGCATGTTTCACTCTGCAATCCTATCACCCCCTCGATCTTAGAACAATAATTTTCCTTTACCCCCAGCATGATCTATTTGTATTTTAAAAGTTTACAAATTCAACACTATGCATCATACCACTCATCTTAAGCAGTTTCGATTTTGCTAAGCTCTTGAGTGGTTTCTTGGTTTGGCATTTGCAGATTTCAAACACGCCTTGGTTCTAGAGCCTCAAAATAAAGTAGCCAACCTCGCAGAGAAAAGACTACGGAAACTGGTTAATTGATACTGCTCTTCTCTGCTTCTTTTTTTGTCTAACAAATGCGAAACAAGGTTGATCGAAGATAGGCGCAATCTTTGTGCAATTTACCCGAACCTTAGGTAAACGGAAAATCAAAGTAAAAGCATGTTGGTTAGAGGGTGCTGCTGGTGCAGTTTTTGGCCGCAATTTCTTTTCCTTCGACACATTGTTTCTGTGTAATCAGTATATGTTCGACTTATGCAATCTTGTTGAGACACCAATACAATTAAAAGTTATTCAACTGCTAGTTTAGCATTTATGTTGAATAGGAAAAAAGGAAAAAAAAAGAAAAGTAGGGGTTAAAAAGTTTCTTATATGGTGAAAAATAATGCTAGTTAATAGTTTTTGATTGTTTAGTAATTGTTGGAAAAAAGTGTGAAAATTCAAATATTATAAAATATATTTAGAATACTAGAAGTTCAGGGAACATGGAGAATTCTTTTTCTTTTTTTCCCTTCAGAAAATCGATTTTCAAATACTAAAAGTTCGATTTATTGGTTTTCTTTTTTTCATAATTTGTGCTTCACAAGGACCGCAAAAATTGCACCGTAGAAAAAAAAAATGGTATTTCTTTTGAATTTAGAGATTAAATTGTCACACAATGCAAACATTTTCACATTAAAATTAAGAAATACGAATTGTTTGCAAAGCAAAGGAGGAACTTGAAAGCTCGTTTACAGCCATTTAATTTCGTTTTTTTTTTAAATTTAATAATATTATAACTTAATACAGAATGTGGCATCTATGTTATTTTTTGTCATTTGGGTACTTAATCCAGATTTCTAAATTTGATTTGATGAAATATATAATTAATTAATTTTTATTAAATCAATCGTAAACCTAAATTAAAAAATATCAATAGGATCAAAAATACAAATTTATTTGTATTAATAAAATTAATTTTAAAATTTAAAATAAACATTAAAAAATTAATATTATTATCTTTATAAACTAAAAATTAATATAAGTAGTACCTTAAAAAAATGTTAAACTCAAGTATGAAATAATATATTAAGTATTATATTAATTATTAATATTTTCTGTTTGATTTTGAGGAATTATGAATATTTTCTGTGAATGTAAGGTTTTATTGAGATGGTGATGGATGGAGGAGAATCTTAATAGTTTAAATTATCACTTAATTGGGATGTCCAGAGGCGGGTTTTCCAAAGTTATTTATAATCTTACATACAAGATTCGTTGAACTCCTTAAATGTAGAACGTCCTATGCAAGTGGGGTGGATGGAGATTATCTCATTCCAACTCTTCCCATCTTTTCAATGATGTTGTTAAAAATATTTTGGTTTAATTCAATAGGAGGTCCTTAAACTATGTTCTTTGTTTGAGTTAGGTTTTTTTTTTTCGGAACCAAGTGCTTAAACTTTATTCCATAACTGAAATTGGCCCTTGTTACATTCCTTTAGATAAAGGGTAAAGCCAATCAGATATCACCACCTGACACTTTTTGATTGGTTGAAACGATTTTTTTTTAATGAAACCAATTTCAATTACAAGATAAAATTTAAATACCTTATTCGACAAAACAAAAGGCATAATTTAAAAACTCCTATTATATTAAGCCAAATATTTTTTATCATGAATGTTGATAATATTTATAACCATTTTATATTACACTAGGCATATAATTTACTCTCTTTTTTTTTTATCTTAGCTTATGAATATAATATTATTTTGCTATGATTTTTTATTTTACTTTGTTAGAATATAATATTTTATTATTTAGTTGACAAAATATAAAATTATTTAATTTTTTTTACTAAATTATCCTTATTTTAACATGTAATAAAAGTAAAAAAGTTGGAGCAATTTAAAATATTATTAATACACAAATTATTTCTTTTAACGGTGAATATTTTAAGTTCACAATAAAATTAAGAAAATATTATATATCTCTTAAAACATATTTAAATTTTAGTTTTAAAATAGTTAAATTATCACAAATGATTAAAAAAAAAAAAACAAAAAAAGGTTACTCAGGGCTTTCATCACGACCCTCAAATTTGCTATGGTTTGTTAGAGAGGCACAGACTTATCTTTGCTTGGTGTACACCTTCAGGCGGCTTATACTATTATTAGCTTGTACACATAATTTAATTGCGCACCATTTAACTAATTGGACACATAATAATGAGGAAGTTTTATTTTCTAATTACCATTGTTCTAATGTTAACCGCGAATTTCTACTCCATCTGTTTATGAGTCTAGTTATTCGTTTAGGTATGAAGATTTGTTCGAAATTTGGGAAGATTTGGGCAAAGATATTAGACTCGAAATATGGAGTTGTACAAAAAAATTAGACCTATTTAAAATATAGAGCAGACTAAGGTTTGAATATTTATATTATGTAATTTATAACATATTTAAAAAAATAAATCTATATTAAACATATAGCACTACTCTAATGTGAACTTTAAAATAATGTTACGATGACTATAAAGTTATTAAATGTTAAGTTAAAATAATATAAGTAATTTTTAAAAATAATATGAGTGGACTTAAAATGGTTTAGGTTAATCTTTTGCAAATATAGATGGATTTGGACAAAATTTTAAGCTCATATTTTGAACCGGACCGAACTTAAACAAACATAAAATATATTAATATCATGCTTAGATCCGACTAAACCCAATTCAATACAGTCCATGATTATCTCTACTTTAATGTTTAACCAAAGTTAATAAATCATGAGTTAAATATTTTTATTAAATTAAATTACATAAATGTTAAAATTAAATGGTTAAAACTTTAATTTGTAATAAATGATTTTCAGTGTAAATATTATTTTTTTAAATATTTTCTCCGTTTATTTTAATTTTTATAAATATATATTTTAGAAAAAGTTTTATTTTACGTAAATTTAGAATTTAATTCTTATTTTTATTTATAATAATATAATTTTATTTTAGAGAGTTCAATTATTAACATTATAAAAATTATTTTATTAAATTCAGGTACATTATAACGTCATTTTTTTAGTTATATTACTACAAATTGAGTATTACTTTTTAAGTTTTAAATTGTCACACCAATAAATCTAATAAAAGAATTTAAAAATTAGATCTAAATATTAAAATTTGAAAAGTAAAAAGATAAAATTGTTAAAAATAAAAATATCGGGTTAAATTCTAAATTTGTGAAGAATAGAGGGATGTGTGGTAGATTTTAACCTTTAGAAAAATAACGGTGTTGGTAACTTGAAACAAAATTGGGTTCGTGATAAAACCGTTAACCATGAAATGCAGCGACCAAAACTGAAGAAAACCATCTGTTTTCGGTTTCCACGGCACCAAAAGGTCCCATACTAATTAACGCATTTTTCGAACAAAAAACAAAAACCCAAAACTTCAGATCCCTCTCTATTTGTTTGTTCCTTCTTCCTCTGGAAATTCTTTCCATTTATACAAAAACTCAAACCCAAAAAGAAATTCAAAGGAAAAAGACAAAATTAAGCAATAATGGAGGTGGAGATGGACATGATGGAGAACTTGCCATCTACCATATCCCCATTACTCCTCCGGTCGATGGCTTCTTCTTTTTTTATTTATGCTGACAAATTGTTCATCAACTTAGCTGAGAAATTCAAGCCCTTTGAAATCATTCGTTATGTTCTCATCACTTCCTTTCTCTTCTTTCTTCGTTTACTTTCTTTTCTTTTCCTTTCCGATTTACCCCCTAAATCCCAGTCGCATGTTTATACGTTTAATCCTCCCAAAAGCAACGATCGCTATTCGATTGGTTCTGGGGTCAGCGATTCCGGGATAGCTCGGGCCCTTTCGCAGGTACTATCGACTGTTAATGACATTCCTGTTAGTTCGAGGAAGTACGCGATCGTTCGGTCTTTAGCTGAAGGACTTATAGAAGAGAACCGTAGGGAAGATGCTGAGGGTTTACGTGAAGTGAACCGGGCGGTTTTGTCTTCGGCTTTTTCGAGGACTCTTTCTTATCTTGAGGCTGCTATGGTTGAGTTGGGGCAAGATAGGATCGGTCATGATGGTGCTGGACCTGCTCCGGTTCAGTATTGGGTGAAAAGGGCTTTACGGGTGGTTCGGTCTGTTGGGGATGGGGTTTGGGCTAGGGAAGGGAGTGGAGGTGTGAGGGAGGATGTGAACCGGTCAGGGAATTCGGCTGAGAAGCTGGCTGCTGAGCTTCTTTGGTTGGCGCAGAAGTTGGTTGATTGTGGGTTTGGGGAAGAGGCTGTTGAGAGGTGGGCATCGGCTTCAAATCTGGCTTCGCTTTCTCTTTTGGCTGAGCCACGCCTTCAAGGTTCCCTGGTTAAGGTTTCGAGTATGTTTTCCCTTTCTTCTTCCTTTGTTAAATCGTTAACTTTTTTCTCAAATTGGTGAATTAGGGTTTTTTTCCCCTTATTAGATACTACTGTTGAATTGGGTATCTTTCGTTATTGATTTGTGCTGAAGTTTAAAAGAGGGTTTGCCATTTTATTATAGGGAGTTAAATTTGGGTCGATTTCATACAATCCTTGATATGAGAAACCATTAATTTATAATCTATTTCATAACTCCCATTTAGATGTAGAGTTCAATAAGAATGTCAATTAACAAAAATGTTTAGCCTTTAATTCATGAAATTCGGCTTTTAACTTCAACTCCAAGTGATTGCCTGATTCTGTATGAACTGCAGTGTTGAGGATTTTTGTTGCTGAAGTTTTATCTGTTTATATAGATAGATTTAAAAAAATGGTTGCCAAAAATGGTGGTGAAATACTTCTAAAAACTCTAGTCCTTCAGCCTAATTAATCAATTCTTATTATTATTTTTTCTTTAAACTTCTTTTGTTGGCTGAAAAGTGCTTAGGGTTGAAGAGGTATTATTCAAGGAGGGACTTAATTCTTTCTGGCGTTTGGGTTTTTTTTTTTGTTCCAAGTTAGAACCCTGTTAAAGTTGTTTTCGTTTCACCAATCTTTCGTTTGTCCTAATTAGCTCTTCCCACAATTTCTTTGAGTTGCAATGCTCCACTTTTTCTCATCTGTTGGAACTTACGTTCCCCTTTTGTTGAATGATATTCTCGTTCCTAGGAGTTTGTAGTACTGTATCACAGTATCTTTCATTCTTAACATAGAAATTAGAGTAATTTATGATTGTGGTGATTTTACTTGTTAGGTATGGAATTTCACATTCGCGAGTCCATCCCAAGGTGGAGATGACACTGCCTATCCTTAACTTTTAAGCCTATAAACTAAGATCAATACAAATTATTATCAAGGAATTATAACATTCAAGGTCTTAAACCAGCAATTAATGTGGCTTGCTTATAGTCTCATGAGTTCTGTTATTGCTTATAGTGCAATGATGTTGCAAATGAGGTTTGACAGACTGCTCATTAGGACTTTGGTTAGTATTTGCCTTTATAACCAAACCTTTTCCATTTTTATAAGAAAAATTGTTGAATATGTAGTCTCGTGAGCAACCGTGTTTGATAGAAAGTTTCTCCTTTTCAATATGTTTCAAAATATCTGCAACTGATGCCAATTCTACTCATTAGTTAAATAATGACAGTAAAGATCTTTGATCCGCCCATTTGCTGAGTTTCCATTCTAATCTTTCTTCAAAAGGATAAGGACTCCAAAGAAAGTCTCTAATTGCCTGTCATTTATGTTCAACAGAAACATGTTTCAGTATTAAACAATTCTCTTGGATTTATCCGTATATATACTAATTGTTGAAAATAGAAGATTGATGTTCTTACTTATTGCTTAATTATTAAAAAAATGCAGCATTCTTGTTCAAACAAGCAAGGGATATGGAGATGGCACTGGATGAGACTGAAGAATTCTATGAAGAGAGCCGCAGGCAAACAAAGATGAAGATGCTAACGTCATGGTTGCCATTGCTTTGCAGGGCTAGCAATGGCACTGACATGCCAGTGCTCAGCATAAACGAAAAAGCTGAGCTAGAGAAGGTCTTGGAAGAGACCATAGAACTACTAGACCACGAGGAGCAAGAGCAAGTACTCAGCCTGTGGCTCCACCACTTCGCATATTGCTCATCCTCCGACTGGCCTAACCTTCATGCCTTGTATTGTCGCTGGTGTACCAATTCTCGGAAACTCTTGTTACTCCATTGAAGATATGTTCGCCAGAAAGAATTTCTTGTGTAATACAATATATTAAGTTCATTGCCTATACGGATATGAACCTTTAAACAATTGTTCCGAGTATAAGTCTATTATTTTAGTCATTATCCGAATATATTCATAAAGAAAAATTTGGAAAAATTTCAGCAAGTTAATGTAGTCCTCTATTGCAACAGGTTTCATTATACAAGGGAAGCATATAGTAACAGCGTCTAAGAAAAGTTCATAAATATGCACAACACTATTTGTACAAAATAAGTTTATAGTCTGAGAAAATACATACATATATTTATCTTAAACACGATTATAACATGAACACGAATATACAGACGACGACCGTAAAGCCAAATCGTTGTTGTAGGCAATTTTGGAAGAAGGGAAGCTACTAGAGCACAAACCGCTTTGAGTAAATGTCAAATGTATATGAGGAAGATAGCTGTGGCTCCTGTGATGTTGATCCAAAGAAAACTTTGTTAACCAGAGTTGCAATAGGACCAGATAGGCGTAAACCGGCTTTAGCATCGCGAATCGCATTGCGCATTGCATTAAGCAAGCGGCCGTACGTCAATCCAGGTTCGTTTTCCACAGCTTGGATGAAGCTAAACGTCATGGCACCGGTCCTGGTACTGGTTTTGGTGAAAGCCTACAAAGAAACCAATTCAAATAATCTAATGTTATTGGTTTATGTTGATGCATCAAGGCATAACCTCAAAACCATTATACCCACAGTGGTATCTGCAGAAACTTGATTATCATCACAAGCACTAAAACAGTAGGCTAATCCTCCACTTGTACCCTTGTAAAAGGAAGGTTTTCTTTGATCTTCCCATATATAGAACCCTTCCCTGCATAATTCAAAACAAAAAATGATGGGAGACAATTAAAGATTCATTGAAATGAATAATGGTATCAATGTAAAAAAAAAGACTAATGGACTGACTTATTCATCCTGCAAACGAAAGGCAGATCAAGAATGGTTCCGCTGTGGCAGGCATCGATGATGGCATGCAACGTGGCTCCTCGAGGCAGTGGCCT
This sequence comes from Gossypium longicalyx, assembly GCA_025698465.1. Taxonomy (NCBI): domain Eukaryota; kingdom Viridiplantae; phylum Streptophyta; class Magnoliopsida; order Malvales; family Malvaceae; genus Gossypium; species Gossypium longicalyx. The sequence goes on along the minus strand of CM046997.1, from coordinate 106,538,397 downwards.
AACAATGGTGGCATTGATTTCATCATCGATGATTTTCCCTTCGGTGTCGTGATCTAGAGGACATAAGGCTTCGTCAAATCCATCGACCTCGTCGTTGTCATAATCAATTTGCCGATCACCATGGCCAGAGAAGTGAAACACTAACGAGTCCCCTGGCTGGCAGCCATAGACCAGCCATTTCAGGCCTTTCCTGATGTTCTGTTTTGTTGGGATCTTGTAAGGGTCTTTCTCATCTTCTGCAGATCAATTGAAGCAAAGATAACATAAATAAAAGGTTCCGACAGAGACTAAAATTCGAACTTGATGTATGTCATCTAAATCAACCGAACTAAACTTCGAGTTTAAAGTGATTACAAGGAGAAAAATATATATATATACAGCACCTGTAAGCATGAGAATGGAGTCAATAGGAAACCCCAGTTTCTCAACAAGAAGATACCTCATACACTTGACATCATTGATGCTTCCTTTAAGTCCATAAGGTTTGCCATAGTAATTCAATCCGCAAAGCAATGCTCTTTTCCTCCCATGCACCGAAACAGGCGATAATGGAGGCCGTGGTTGCGGAGGTCGGTGATGAGGACCATATACGTAGGGAAATGCATGCGTCCCTGATCCATGAGGGCTTTTCATAACCAAAAAAAAAAAAAAACTGTCAAAAAAAAAAAACACATACCGAACAGCAACAACATAGCATGTAAAAAGACCGATAAAAAACAAGTAAACCTGGTCCGCCTTGGTCCTATAAACGAGTCATGGACATGACCCCATCGAGCAATGGCTGCGTTGTTGGTATTGGTAATGGTAAGGCACACTGCACAACGAATGCATTGTGCTTCTGGTGGAACCATCAGATACAGCTTACATCCATTGCATCGTTCTCTTCTCGCCATTGTGGGTGGAATGGATATATCTGCTAAAATGGGTCGATGCGTATGTGTCTAATAAAAATGAAGAATTTTCAAGGCTTTATTTAAGGGTGGAAGGGAAACAGTAAAAAGAATTGATGGTTAAGCTAAAATTATAAGTCTCATCATTTAATTTATTCGATCCCTGCAAGAAAATTTTTAGTGCAGAACCAGATTCAGTTTCTTTTTTAAACTCCTTCCGTGGAATAAATATCTTGGATCCTGTTTGTAGATAAGATTTGTCGTGGTCTGCTAGATTTCTAGTCAAATCAACTTGGTTCATATAGAACCGGACTAGATAATGGTCGCATGTAAGCTTCTTGCACTGAATTTTGTGAAATGCACATGAAAGAACTGGTTTTTTTTTTTCATTCATGAAAATTAATTTTTCGAAATTTATGTTCGTTTTAAAATTTTTAATATTTAATGTATTGGGTATATGTTTTTGTCAACAATTATAATTATACATTAAATATCCAACAACGATAACAGGTGATATTCAAAGTAAGGACCATTACTTCGAGGGTATCAAATATCCATTTTTGGGCTAATCTTGACTAACCCTAATAATATTATCTATTAAATACTTGAATTCTGGTTACTTATTTTAATAACTATTTCCGAAAATATATTTTTATAAGAGATGATAAGTAATAATTAAAATCAAAATCAATATTATCAATTTAAATAATTAAAATATATATAAAAATTAAATCCAAATTGAAATCTTATTCAACTTACACAAAATGAGATTTTAATATAGAGAAATAAACTTTCTTTTATTATTTCATTTATTGTATAATGTAAGATTTGTTGTTGATCGAATTTTTGTTTGATTAGTATGAGTATTATTGGCAATATAAGAGGACGTGTGAACCAAACCTACAATGATAAAAAATATATTAAATATAATTTAATAAAAATAATAATATATAACAATAGTCATTTACCTATAAAAGAAATCCTACTAAGGGTACTCTGGTTATTTTAGTTTTTTTCTATATGCTATTACAATATTATTTCATTTAACCAAACAATTGAATTACTAATTAATTACATCTCTATTCCATTACAGTGAACCAAACATAATGTTAATTTTTTACTATAAACAGGAATTTTCTTGTCTAAATCTCAAGAGTATATTATAATATTTATAAATTATAATATTCAAGATTCCAATAAAAGTAGGATATGAAAATATATTAAAATGATTATATAATATATGCATGTTGAAATATGTTGGTTATGAATATTTGGAAAGGAAAAGAAGATAACTCAGGATAATATAGCATTTTGTGTCACTTTTCTAATTTAGAAAAAGAAGAAGAAGAAGAAGAAGATTGTTTTTGGCCTTAGATTCCAGGTGTCTTGCAACCATAATTTCCTTTCCAAACAAAAGTCTATGGAATTTTGTTAGGAATTAGGTTCTCAAGTTGAATTTAATGGTCAAATTGTGTATCCAACATGTTTAAATTATACAAATTAAATTATTAATGATGTGTAATTTATACTAAGTGCACAATATTATTGTCAAGTAATAATTACAACTGAGTAAATTCATTAAGAAATATTTTGAGAATTAAATTTATAAAAAAGTGAGCAGTTAGACTTGAACTCACTAACTAATTTATTAATACAAGATAAATAAAAAATAAAAAAAAAAAGTAAATACAAAAAATAAATAGAACAATAAAACATCCTCTATGAATGTCGTAGTTAATTAACGACCTATGTTGAATTAATCTTAATGACACGAATGCATCTCCAGATTTAAGCTAGGTGCGCGCACCTTCTTAATCACCGGCCCCCCAAGTGGTATACTACAATTATCAACTTTGAATTTGATGGTTTTTCTAAATCATATTTTCTAAATCAGATTTTAATGGTTTTTCAATTATTAAACAATTTAGCTTAGAACATAAAATATATGAGAATAAGCATAATGAAATTAGAGAAATAAATCAAACAAAATCAAACGAATTATTGTAATCCAAGTACTAAAAATAACTTTAAAACATTAAAAATTAGCAAAGATTCATTTTACAACAATCTAAGAGATTCAAAACTAATTAAAATGCAAAAGCCTAAAATAGAGATAACAAATATTTGTTTACCAAAGCAACATGTGAGCAAGTGCTAACGGATGCATTCTCCCCTAGTGGTAGATCCTTTGCCACAACCTCCAACTCATACATATCCACAAACTCTTCTTCCGCCGGAATAACTAACTATCATTTATGACATCCATATTTGAAACTATTTTCTCTTAAATTGTGAATATTTTTATTCTTTATATATATTTAGAATTTTAGACTCAATTTTTACCCGGCCCAAAATACAATTCATTAAACACAACTCTCAAATCAAAAAGCCAAACAGTCCAACTTCAAGCTCAAAATACAAAAAATAGACTAAATCCTAGCCCAAGCTTTTAGCCCAACAACTTAAACTTTTTTCCAGCAAAGTGAAAACCCTAGGCAAGCTGCTGCTCGTGCCCACGCCCAGCACCCCTCCCCTGCACGTCGCGTGCCTCCTCCGAGTCGTACGCCCTTCACCAAGCCATGTCAGAGGCGTACCCGCCTAGGAACCTACAAACGTGTAGAACAGATTGTAAAAGAGTCGGCTATAAACCGAAACAAAGCAATTGTAAAATAGACGTTTTTTTTTCCCTCACAGCAGAATACACAAGCAATAGAACATCAACAAAAGCCGTTTACAGTTTTAAGAGGCTTTTTTATATATTTCTTTTTTTTTGGATTTTCGTTTAATGTTTGTTTTTTTCCTCTCTATTGATTTTATAAACTGTATTTCTTAATAAGAAAAAGAGAGAAAAAAGGAGGCTCACCTAGGTTCACGCCGTGACCGGCGTTGGAGACGGAGGCATAGAAATGCCGATGACCCACCATTACGGCTTCCTCAGAGTTGGGTTGAAATCTTAACTGAGATTTGGGGGGGTGTTATTCTTTTTTTTTTCAAAAATGGCAGAGCAAATGAGGAGGGTTAAATGCTTGGGTTTTACCAAATAAATGCCATTCAATGGCTTTTGTCTTAAATGGCAACTGAAATAGCACCGTTGGGTGCTGGACCCACCCACTTTGGCTCAAAATGGGTAATTTTTGTGTTAAGTCCCCCCCTTTGCGCTAGTGATCAATTGGGCCTTGCTTATGCTTTCTTGGATTCTTTAAATTTATCTCTAGAATTTGCGTGTCATTCCAGTTTAGTCCGCATTTAGATGCAGCGTTTTGGGACTTGGGGAATTTGCATTTTTAGTTCCTACTTGTTAGTGCTTATCTAGTTCAAGTCTTGGATGTTGTTTTAATAATTCGATTTGTTTAAAACTATCCTCTAGATTTTGTTTTTGTTTCAATGGAGTTCTTTCTTAGTTTTTTAAATTCTTTTACTCTTTTTTTTATCTATTTTAATATTTTACGTTTAAAAAAAATTGTTTTATTTTGTAATTTGTTTATTTTAAATTTTCTTATATACAATTTATTTCTTCTAAAAATCTTATTTTACTACACATATATATATTTAAAAAAACACTATGATCCATTATTTTTATATTTTATACTCATTAATTTTCTACTTTATGTGTTATAAGTTGTGTTATAAGTTGTTAACAAATGTTTTTTTATATTATAAAGATTGTAATTCATATATATTAGTTAGCATATTTTTTATATAATGGTACAAATAGTTTATTTATATTGTCTGGTATGTATATTATTTGTTTTAAAATTTGACCTGAGCATACGTTGCAATTTTTATATACATAATTGATGTCACATTTTTGCTAATTTTAGTTGTAAATTATTTTGTACAGCATTTATATTAAATTTCAACTCATAATATTTGTTTTGAAATTCATTTATATTAAATTTTATATTTAGGCATTAATATTTATATATTACCTGTTTGCCTATTGTTGTTTTTATGCATTTTAATTTTTATATTTGTACCTTTGTACTGCTGTCGATGAACGGTGAGCTATGACCTTTGTACTGCTGTCGATGAACGGTGATCTATGATATTTATTGTTTGTTTCAAATTGTTTATTTCATTTTTTTCCTATTTTTAAATAAATCGTATAAATGAGCTCCACTGCTTTTATAACCACTCGTGTTTCAAAAGAACCCTCTCAACATAAGGAAATATCTCGTATTTAGGGAGTTTGAGAGATCGTGCCCAATCGTGCTGGGTTTCGTTTTTTTTCATTCGACTAAAATACGGAATATCCTTTGGAAGTTTTGTCCATGTTTTTTTAAAAAAAAATTTAAATGAGGCAATATTTCGTATTTGGGGAGTTTGAGAGATCGTGCCCAATCGTGCTGGGTTTCGTTTTTTCGTTCGACTAAAATATGGAATATCCTTTTTTGAAATTTTCATCCACGTTTTCTTAAAATAACACGAGGCAATATTTCGTGCTTGAAAGTTTGGGGAGTCGTGCCCAATCGTGCTGGGCTTCAATTTTCCATTCGACTAAAATACAAAATATCCTTTTAAAGTTTCATCCATGTTTTCTAAAATTAAAATGAGGCAATGTTTCGTATTTGGAAATTCGATAAATCGTGCCCAATCGCGCTGGGTTTCAATTTACCGTTTGGGCCGAATAGTCAAATATCATCTTTTTTTTAAAAAAGTTTTAAGTGTATGTGTTTTGGAAATTCTGAGATGATCTTGTGTCGAGGGTTCAAAGTATTGTATCCAATCGTGCTGGACGTAATATTTTATTCCTTCTAAGCGAGAGAATCTCAACATCCGATTCAAGTTATCCAAACGTTTTAAAGATTGTATTTTAAAATCTTTTCAAATTTTCAATATTAGGACATTAATCGATCAATACGGTACTGATTTTGGGCGTTGCGAGGGTGCTAATCCTTCCTCACGCGTAACCGACTCCCGAATTCGTCTTCTAGTTTTTCGTAGACCAAAAACGTTATTTTAATAAACCAAAATGTTTTTATTAAAATGATCAACCACAGGGTGACCCGATCACACCTAAACAAAAAGGATTGGTAGCGACTCCATTTTTGTTTTAAAGTCGATCCCTATTTTTCAAAATAAAAATAGTTTCGACATAGAATTTAGTCTCTTTATTTTTATTTTAAAATTTTTAGTCCTACATTTTAAGTTTAATAATCAACACAGTTAAATTTAAATTAAATTCAAATTAATTATAATTTTATTTTTTATTTTAAAATGTTACACCGACATGTGATATTTTACGGAAAATATTTAAATTATAGAGTAATTCACGGTTATAAATATGATGAGACGTGTAATTTCCAACCCCCAATTGCAGGTATCTCTTTGAAGCTCATCACAAAAGAATGTTTGAAACGAAGAAAAAAAAAAAAAAAAAAAGGAGAAAAGACATCACATTTGACATTCCTAGCAACTATGGCCACTAATGAATTAATAATTAGAAACCTGGGAGCCCTTGCCTCCAGCTACCAACATCTGAGTTGCAACGAAAACTGTAAATGGCATTAATTGTTGAGATACTAAATCTTGAGGTGGGATTAAATGAAATAATAAAAAGATAAACCCTAAAGGTGGGATTAAATGAAATATTAAAAAGAAAAATTTATATAAATACTAATTGAAGTGGGATTAACTCTGGGGTTATATACAATTTTAACTCAATTGAGTGAAATTATACGTATTTAATAAATAAGCTTTAGAACAATTCTTAAAGTCGGCACAAAAAAGTCCTTAAAGTCTGCACTCAACAGAGACAATAACGAAACACTACAAAACAGAGAAAGAAGAGATTATTGTGACCAACGATGTCAATTTCTGGCAATAAGTCAATCGTTGTGAGATGGGTTTTTGTTAAAGATTTGGACAGTGAACTTTCATTGATTAAGGTAGCAATTTTGAGGTATTCTTTTGTATCTATAGATACTGAATTTCCGAGGACGATATTTAAACCCAATAAACAAGTGATCTGTAAAGGCAATTCGGTTACCAATTGTCACTATATGAAGTCAAATGTTGACGCGCTTCAAAATATTCAGCTCGACTTGAGTCTTTCGGATGCTCGGGCTAATTTACTAGACTTTGATTCTCCCTTTTCTTACATTTGGGAATTTAATTTTAGAGATTTCAATATTAATCGAGCCCGCTATGCTAGTGATTCGATTGAGCTGCTCAAACGTCAAAGGATAGATTTTGAGAAGAATAAAGAGAAGGGGATTGATTCTAAAGATTTTGCAAAGAAGCTTTGAGATTATGGCTTAGTTTTCAATTGCTAAGATTTGAAAAGTATTACTTGGATTACTTTTCACAGTGCTTATGACTTCGGGTTTATACTAAAGATTCTTACTCAAAGTTGATTGCCTTTGCATCTTCACTCATTCGTGGATCAATTGGCTTATTTCTTCGGCTACAATGTTTTCGACCTCAAGCACACCTTCAGGTTCTTGGGGTTGTTAGGTGATTTAGAGAAAGTAACTCAAACATTAAACGTGGCTCGTATTACTGGATCAAGTTATCAAGCCGGGGCGAACATTCTACTCACACTTCAATGTTTTATAAAGCTCAAGAGTGAGAATATTTTTGAATATAAGTGGAACAAGACGAACTAAATGTTGCTGCTTCCCCTAACATTATACGGACTAGTTCAAACCATTGGATGAAACATTTTACTCTCATTAGTCTCTTTTTTTTTAGAGACATAAAAGCAATGTCATCGAAAATATTATTATAATGAATGAATTATATATTAGTAGTTAATAGGAAAATGATATATTACATTCATAATCAAATGCAAATATGGCTACTTATGGCTACTTCTCGATTAGGGGATTTGCTTAATAATATGTTATATAGAACCGAGACTTATTACTGTTTGAAATTATGAAATAACATAAAATGTACGTAGTTTATACTTTCACCTGTTCCAACAGGAGTTTGTTCATTCAACCATTGTATAGCTGTAGGGTTTTTTTTCCATAATTTAAAGGTCAAATTTTACTATTAATCTTTAATGAGAAATACCTTGATGTGTACTTGGAGAGAGGTAATAGGATTATGGAGAAATTTCATGCAAATCCGAGTGTACAAATTGAGTCGAAAGATCTGCCAGATATTGAAGTTGGCGACTTGGATGCGAGGCAGGAAGTATTGGTTCGTGAATTGTGACTTGACTAATAAGTCTTAACCTCAAAATATTGAGTGCACTATGAAAGAGAATAACTGCACCAATTATATCTGTTGGGGTGGAATTGATATATGTATTCTGTATCTACGTATGCATGTTATATTCAGTTTTATGTTCCTAAGAGAGCAAGAGGGAATTCTACGCTTTAAAAAATGAATTTATATGGCATCTTCTGCTTAGGCCAAATGGTAACGAAAAATCCACAAGCCTTTCTGCTTCTCATCCGACTGTGTTTTCAGCGCAGACTTCACTGATCCCAACATTCAACTGGCTGCAAGGAACTGCTTTATTTTGGAAGATCCACCGGATGACAAGAAGGAACAAACTGGTTCTGAGAGGTATGTAAACCTTTTTTCAAGCTTATATCTCCTTGCCACTTAGTGGCTCTTATATCTTATGTGAGTTAAAGAGTTTGGCAGTGTCGTCAATGATGCCGGTCATCAGGATGCTAGAATGTCGAAAATTCAGAAAACAAAAGCCTCAAGGAGGACAAGTCCACCCCAGTTTTGGATCAGACAACTTCATCCAGCAACCATGCTGACCCAAAAGCTGAAACTTCTCTTCCTGAAGAAAAGGTGACATCAGCTTCACCTAATTGCCTATCCACTGATAAACAGTGTACTATAAAAACCGCATTTTGGAAAACGGGTACTTTTTATCTTCTCATTTTTCTTATTATTCTCGGCAGATGTGATTAAAGAAGGGTAAAAGTGAGAGCCATACCTCTACGGAAGCAAAAGATGATACTAGACTTTATAGGAGTGAAACATTGATGATGTATATTTTTATGCATCGTCCATGAATAAGTTGATGGCACAACTTTAAAAATAAAATTAGTTAAAAATTTACGATAATGTATCTCCATTTGATTTATTGATAGTGTACATTGTCCATGCATCAAAATTTTTATATTAATATAAAATTAAATTGATTTTATAGACTTTGTTTGTTTTTTGGGTTAATTTCACTATTCGTCCTCGAACTATGATCCAAGTTTGAAATCAATCCCTAGGCTTCAAAAAGTTCTAATCAAATTCCTCTAAGTATCGATATCCTATAATCAAATCCTTATATCAACATCTCCTCTAGCTTTATCATTGAATTTCATTTCAAATTTAGTGTGAAATATATTTAAAATATATGGGTCAAATTATAAATACGTGCATGTCTATTGTTTGAATTGCTTAAAAATACTCCAAATAATTCATATTAACTTTTTTAATCGAGCTATGATTCTATTATTGTGAATGAAGTTATGTCATGCATGAGCCTTAAACTCAACATGTACAAACCCGTTTGACCCCCTAGCCCAAAACCTATTTCCTGACCCTCAAGCCCAATACCCAAACAAAAGCCCAAACCCCCTAAACCCAATGACATAACCCTAAACTGACCCAACTAGCCTAAAATTAAGGTTTCAGGATCTGAAACCCTAAACCACCTAATCCCACCGCCTCCCGTCACATCGTCAGTGCAAGTGGTATCTGCCTCCACCGCCCAAGCTGCACCTGCAAGCATTAAACGAGAAAAGACAGAAAGCAAGCATGTAAAGGCTATAAAAGCCGATTTAAAACCTTGTAATTTTTTCGGACATTTTTATCAATGAAAAACAAGAGATTTGAACTCAAAACAAGGTAGATCTAAAAGAAAAACAAAAAAACAACATCAAAGGAAAGCAAACGGAGGCCGAAATCGGAAGGTGATTTCATCCTTCCCAATCTTTTTTCTTTTTTTTTCTTTTCTTCGTTTCTCACATGTGTATACACAGATATATTTAAATAAAAAATATAAAAAAAGGAGTTTTTTTACCTTTTATACGGTGGCCGGCGACGGCGGCGCGCGGCGGTCCGGTGACCGGACGGCGATGTAACACCCCTAACCCGTATCCGTTGCCAGAACAGGGTTTCAGAGCATTACTACCATTTGCAGATTACTTAAAAAAAATTTAAATGCTTACCGATTCAATGCATCATGTAAATAAATATATTACCATTCAATCAACAGATTAGTACTTGTATAAGCATCAAACAGTAATATTGTTAGTGTACTTGCACATATCTCATATAAATTCAACATTGATATAACTATTTTCTCGACATATCGTACTTGAGTTCAATAATAGTCTCAACTTACATAATTTTCTTGTATCAACATATCAAAGATAATCATATATGTACATGTCATGAAACATATCATGCTCTTACCGTTTCTTCATAAGCATATATGATTCATTTCATTATATTAATATTTCATACTCCATCATTTCCATATATTTTATGTATATTTATTCCGATAATAGCTTATATCAAACCTAACATAATTTATATTCCACGTACTCATACTTATTTCGTTTATCTATCTTCATAATTATTTCATACAACTATTTTGTACATATATATTTCCATATGACCAGTTCTTGTAAACATTACACACAACCATTTCATATAACCATTCGTCATCTGATACATATTACCTGGATATCAATTGTTCAACACATGTTATAGCATCTCTCATCCACGGTCTTATTCATCTTTGACATGATGCCATAGTATCTTTCAACTATGGTCTTACTCATTTTCTGTCATGTTGCCATGATATCTTTCAACCATGGTCTTGTTCATTTCATATCACGTTGCCATGGTATCTTTCAACCATGGTCTTACACATTTCATATCACGTTGCCATGGTATCTTTCAACCATGGTCTTACACATTTCATATCAGGTTGCCATGGTATCTTTCAACCATGGTCTTTCACGTTTCATATCAGGTTGCCATGGTATCTTTCAACCATGGTCTTACACGTTTCATATCAGAGAGCACACTCCCGCGAACCTCATCCTTACAGTGGGATTACCAGTCCAGGCTAAATCCCCTGTAATATAAACTCATAGAGTATTGTCGGGATTACCAGTCCAGGCTAAATCCCCCTGCAACGACAATTACTCTAATGAGCTTGGATCTGAATTACCACCCAGCTAAATTGGACTCGATTCGGATTACCCGTCCGGCTAAATCCATTTTACACATATTCTTCGGAGGGCTATATCATGATAGGATCACCCGTCCGGGCTAGATCCTTTTTACCGTCAATTCCTTTTCAGAGATCCATCGAATTTTTCCTTTTCATTCAACCGAGATTTATTTTCAATTTATTTCGAGTATTATCAATATTTCATCAAATATCATGAATTGAATATTCAAATCATATTTTCATCACATAACCACATATTTCAAGTATTTAAAATACAATTCAAGTTACACAAACTTACCTCATTGCTTGTTTGTGTTTATAATTTCATTAATCCGATATCTTTTCTTTTTCACGATCGAGTCTCATATTTGAGTCGTTCGGATCTTTATAAATAAATTTGATCATCATTTTCATTCATTTCATATACTAATGCATTTAATTAATGCTTTAAGAAAAATTTACCATTTTGCCCCTGAACTCTTAATTAATGACGATTTCATCCTTAGGGTCAGGAAAATAAAATTCTTGCAATTTAATCCTGATTTCCAGCTATTATTCTTATATATATTGATAACAGTCCATGAATTCTATAATATATCAGAATTTTCTATAATTTCAATACTTTTCAATTTATTCTTTCAACACTTTTCAATTTAATCCCTAAAACATGTTTTCCCCCGATCTTGAACTAAATTAATAATTTCATTCAATTTTGTAATTTAAATAATAAAATAATCCATTTCATGCAATTTGATCTTTTTTTACATTTTTACAAAATTGCCCATAAAATTTTACTTTTATTCAATTTAGTCCTTGAGCCTAGAATATGCAAATTAGCCATGCTAGATGAATATTCATACATATTTTTCCTCCTCCTCCTCTCCATTCCACATCCTTAATGTAGATAATACACTTGTAAGTAACATTATTCATAATTTTTATTATTTACTTTTATGAATATTCAAGCTGTCTATCTGCATCATGGTCACTAAATTATTTATATCTGGAGCTATAGAACTCAAAATTAAGATCCGCTAATTTTCCTTGAAACTAGACTCATATATCTTCTTACCATAAAATTTTAAGAATTTTTAGTTTATCCAATAAGTACAGTTTATTCTTTAAAATTACCCCTGTTCTGCTGTCTAACAGTTCTGACCCTTCTTCACTAAAAATTAATTATCTCCTTGTACAGAGTTCAAATGATGTTTCCGTTTGTTTATATTGAAAATAGACTCATTCAGGATTCTAAAAATATAAATTTAAACCCCTAATTATTTTTATCCAAATTTTTATGATTTTACAAAGTCAGAACAGGGGAACCCGAAATCATTCTGACCTTGTCTCACAAAATTCATCATATCTCATGATTTACAATTCCATTGCTTACATAATTTCTTCTATAACTTAATAAGATTTAATTTCATATTTTATTCATCCTATAATTAGATTTCTACAATTTTTGATGATTTTTGAAAGTTAGACTACTGCTGCTGTCCAAAACTGTTTTAGTACAAAATATTAATTACCATGTTATAACACCCTTATTTTCTTTTTCTACACCATTTCTCATCACTTTCTCTTATTTTCTCTTCACTAACATATCATGAACATAGGACCTTATGTAAGAAAACTCTACTATAACATTATTTCCATGCTTTGTCAATAATAACAAACTTAAAAACATATTGAAATCTTGATATACTTACCTTGTTCTATTGATACTAATCTTTAACTTGATTTTCTCTCTCCTCCAGCTTCTATTTCTTGAATCCAACTTGATATTCTAACTCCATGGTCTCCTTAACATTTTTCTCTCTTGGTAGCTATGGAAATTCATTTGATTTTTGGGTGAAAATGGTGAATTTTTGGTAAAAGGACTAAATTGTAAAGAAAGCAAAACTTTCTTTCTTCCTCTCTTTCTCTCACGTTAGTGCATGGGAAATATGGATGAGAATTTCTCATCTTTCTTTCTTTATATAATAATAAAATAATAATAAAATATCTTATTAAAATATTAATAAAATAATATTTATCTAATTAAATAATTATAAAATATCAAAATATCTCTAGCATCATTATTACTTTCTAGATTTCTCTCTCTTCCAATTGACCATTTTGCGCTTCATTATCTTTTAAAATTCCATCCTTAAGTCATCATTTAATTTGGTAAAATTGCAATTTAGTCCCTCATAATTTCTTCATCTATTCAATTTGGTCCTAATTCATCCATTTTCCTTAGTTTCTAGATTATTCCACTCTTAAAATATTTACACTATTGGTCCTTCAAATTTTTCATATTTACACTTTAACCCCTCAAATTTTGAGTATTTACTCTTGTGCAACAAAACTTTTCTCACTTTTACAATTTAGTCCTTTCTTGAATTAATATATCATAATATACTTCTCAATATTGACATATCTCAAAATTTCTTTTTTTTTTTTTTCACTTTATTTCCTTATTTTACTATATCAAGGATAATATCTTCTCAGTAAATATTTTCGTGGTATTACAGCGACTGGCCAAAGCAATAAAAAAAATTGCCTCCTCTCCTCTCTCTCTCCCCTTTTTTTTTCTTAGCAGCTAAAATGATTTTTTTTTAAAGGATTCGGCCTTTTATAGCCTCCCAAAACGACGTCGTTTTGGGGCTGCCTTTTAGCCCCAAAACGACGTCGTTTTGAGCCTGACCCGATCCACCTGACCCGACCCGCCTCAGGATCCGCGTGTTTTTGTATGATGGTCTAATTGCGCGCGCGGTCCTTCCGCTTTTTATATAATTTGCAATCAAGTTTTCATTTATTCTTAAATTGGCCCCGAAATTTATCGCGTTTTGCGATTTGGTCCTTCCTTCAGCGACGTCGTTTTAGAGGCTCGGGAAAATTCCCATTCGGTCCTCTCTGATCATGCACGTTTTCAAATAGGTCCCATTTTTTATACTTCCTTTTAAATCGGCCCCAAAACTCCGTTTTTCTTCGAATTTGGTCCCCTTTTTTTAATTTATTTTTTTATTTATTTTAACATTATTTATTATTATATTTACTATTGTCATTATATTAGTGTATATTCTTTATGTACATACACGTATATATATATTCTTATTTATTTTAATTTAGTATTTTTATTATACTTGCTTTTTGTATGCCTTTATTTTTATTATTATTATTATATAGTAGTATGTATTTTCATTATACATGTATGTATATATGGTATATAATATTATTAATAGTTTAATATTAGTGTTCTTATTAATATATTTGTATGTTATATATGTATTCATTTGAGGTATGTACATTGTACTACGCACATGCGTATTAGTATTATTACGTATATTTGTTCCTTTAAGCATTATATATATATGTATGTATATTATGTATATACTTTAATATTATGTGTATATTTTGTTTTTAAATATTACTATATATCTATTTTCAACATATATTTATGTAATGTTTACTATTATTATCATTATTGTTACTATTATTCTTTGTTGTTATTGTTATTATTTTTATTTTTATTTTTTATTGCTATTATTTTTATTATTAATATTACTATTGTTATATTCACTATTATTTTTAACTATATTATTATTATTATTATTATTATTATTATTATTATTATTATTATTATTATTATTATTATTATTACCGTCGGTTATTATTTTCATTATTATTATTATTTAGTTATATTACTATTATTGTTATATTATTATTATTCTTACTATCATTATTATTACTTTTATTATTTTTTATTTTCTCGACTACTATTATTTATATATATATATATATCTGTATTATTGTTTGTATTATTATTATTATTATTATTATTATTATTATTATTATTATTATTATTATTATTATTATTATTATTATTATCATCATCATCCACCATTGTTATTACTGTACTTTTGTATTCTAATATCTTATTAATATTGTTTATATTTTCATTATTTTTGCTATTATTACTATTATTATTATATTAGTGTACATTTATATATATATATATATATATATTTATATATAGTATTGTTTTTTATTACTTTAAATTTAATATTTTTATCATATTTGTTTTTTTTTATTTCTATATTATTATTATTATTATTATTATTATTATTATTATTATTATTATTATTATTATTATTATTATTATTATTATTATTATTATTATTATTATTATATATGGTAGTGTGTATTTCTATTATATACTTATATATATTTTTATATATAGTATTATTTTACTTTAGTATTATTATTATTATTACCATTATATTTTGTAATTACTATTACTATTGTATTACGACGATTATTTTCTATCTATGTTTATTTTCCTATCATTCATCTATCTATATTTCTTATGTATTATATTTTCATTATTATTATATTTTAGGTATTACATCGATATTTATGTTTAGGTATTAACATCATTATTTTACTATTCTTATATTTATCATGCTATTATTATTATCGCTATTATGACTATTAGCACTATTTTTATTACTATTATTTAATGTATTATTTTTATTACTATCATTTCTTAAATAGTTTTGCATAATGTTTATTCATTTACTACTAGTTCTTTTAATTTCGAATATTTTTCGCTCATTTATTATTTCCTTTTCTTATTATTCGTTTGATGCATATATTTTACCTTTGTTTTTATCGTTATCATTTACATGCGTGTTTATATTTATTTTGTCATAGCCATCACTTTTTATTTGTTATGCATTCTTTATTATCTCGTTTCATTACGAATTTAGGTTTTATCCAACCCAAAAATAATTCTTAATTTCATAAAAGTAATATTCCGTATTTGGTAATTCGAGGCAATCGTGCCCTAACTTACTGGGTTTGATTCTTCTTTTTACCTAAATAACGGAATATTCTTAAAAAAATCACAATACAAGTTTTGTAAAATGCTTGTTCTTGGAGAAACGAGGTGTTGTGCCCTAACTTACCGGGTATGACATTTTGTTACCTCGGAATAAGATTTTTGTTAACAAAGGCAATGTTCGGCATTTGGAAATCCGAGACATCATACCCTAACTTACTGGGTTTCGATTTTTCTCGTTTATACTAAATCACCGAATACCCTTTTAAAAGAAGTTGAAATATCTCAATTTTAAACAAAAGGCAAGCTCAGACTCAAAATTCGAGATGTTGTGCCCTAACTTATTGGGCATGGTATTCCCTCGCAATGAGAGAGTCCTTAATCTCCGTTTCAATAATTTTTTTTGCATTGATACAAAGAGGGGTCGTATTCAAATTCTCTCAAGTTTTCAAATCTTCGAAACTAAAACACTAATTAATCAATTAGGTACCAATCTTTGGGCGTATCGAGGGTGCTAATCCTTCCTCATGCGTAACCGACTCCCGAACTCATTTTCTGATTTTCGTAGACCAAAAATTATCGTTTTAGTAAACCTTAACTTATATTAAAATGGTTAATTTGAGGTGACCCGATCACACCTCATCAAAAAGGATTGGTGGCGACTCCCATTTTTTTCATTTTCGTTTTCAAATCCAAGTCGATCCCCGTTTTCAAAAAATGGTTACGACACAACATATCAAATTTTGACCCATTACCATGAGAGTAAATGTTTTCAAAATATCAAAATACGTAAGTTACACAAATGATTATTTACTAACTCATGATTTAGCTAGGTATATAAGTTAAACCATACACAATACAAGTATTGTCTTATAGTAATGTATTACTAGTTCAGACAATCACATCTATATAGATAACACAATAGTCTTAACATGAATCATTTGCTCAATTTGATTCCATAGACTATGAATAGTTTAGATTGCAGATTAATATAAGTTGTCTTATAGCATTATAACTCAACCATATAATGCAACTTATCATTAGTTAAACCTAAATCACGGAGTTAATATTTGTTTTTACAATTTGCCTTTCATGCAAAAATCATTGATGACAGTCATAAAAGGAATATTAAATAAACATGTAGTAATTTTCTTTATCCAATTACATATAGACATATTTATGGGTTGATGTCCAAGCTTAAAGGTCGGCTTGAAATTTAGAATGGATTGAACAAAAATATTAAACTTGAAAAATAAGTTTAAGCTAAAAAATAAGCCCGTTTAAAATATGGGTTGGGCTTAGGCTTAGCCCAGCCTAACTCATTTTTTAAATTTGTATTTTGTATATATATATTAAAAAAATATAAAATTATATTTATATAAAATATTAGTAAATGAAAATGCATATAAATTTAATAAACATTAAATTAAAAGTAATATAAATATTTTTAAAAAAATAATATGAAAGGGTTGAAAATAATTTTAAATTAATTATTTATAAATATAAGTGAATTTAAAAAATATTTTTAATTTTTAATTTGTAGTTATCTAAATTTAAACAGATATAAAATATAGTTTAAATATTACGTAAACAGACTTGAGCCGACAATGAAAAGACATTTACTGTTCATTCCGTATTCATATACTGTTTCCCTACAGAAATTTCGGATCACGCAAACATCACCTACAAACAAACAAACAAAAAAAAAAAAAAACACTGCTGATGAAGTGGCCTTCGTAGCAGTCCTAACCAATTAAATTAGCCTGCAACATACCAACGAAGTAATTAAACAAAATACAAGTACAACAAAGCAAAAGGATATTATTATTACAAATGCTTGGGTTTGCTCTCACATAATTTCATTCCCCTCTCCAATATTATTCCCTTTGCTAAAACAACATCGATTTGATGTATAAAATCCTGAGGCACAACTTAAAAAGATTCCCATGTCGCCTTTTACTTCTTTCTTTGTTAGTACCATAAAACCTGTCTCATCCCTGCACGATCCACCATTTTTACATTTTTTTTTTAATATTTTTATATTATTTTATAGTTTTTTCATCATAGTGTACTATTCCTTATCACTACCCCAACAATAAATTCAATTTAAACGAACTTAATCACAGACTTTCTTCATGTTTTCAGCTAAGAAAGAAAAACCAAAGGTTTTCATGAAAGAAACTCCATTTTTGTACGAAAAGAAAAAAAAAGAAACTCTATAAAGGGGTAAGGTTATGGCCATGGCTGCCATCTTAAGTTTGAAGAAAAAAGGGATTGTATAAAAAGTAAAGCCAAGCAGAAAAACAACGATATCTGGTTAGCTTTAGTTTAGCATCGATTTAATCACAGTTTATAAGTTTTTGTAGCTATTACCAAAGCAAAAGCAAAGCATTGTCTGTTGCGAAATCAACGAATATGCCACCAACTATGTTTCGGCCGTTGTCCTTTTTTTTTCCACACGTTGCCCATCTTCCATTATTTCTCTGTGTTTTCTTTTCCTTCATTTCTCTCCACGTGTCCCCCCAAATTTTCTCATTGATCTTTCTCTCCCTTTCTATAAACATTTTTCTATTGGGTTCTTTTCTCTCTTTTCGATCCTTTTTTTTTCTTTTTGCTGTTTTTTGTGTCCATTGATCTCTCGTTGTTTTGCAGAGTTCAAATGGTGAGAGTAAAGGGTTTTGTTTTAACTGACAAACTCTTGTTTAAAGATGGAAGAATAATGTTTGATTGGTGGGATGAGATTGATGAATCTAAGGAATGGCAGAGATTCATTTTCCATTTTTTATCTGCTTCCTATGCTGTGGTTTCCATTGTTGCCCTGGTAATATTCTGTTTTTACTTAGCTTCATTTTCATGTCTATTTTGCAGATAAAGAACTAGAATTGGAAGGAAAAATAATGTGATTTTAAAATGGAACTTGAAAAAACCATTATTGTGGGTGTATTTCTTTTATCATGCATGCATGCATGTAATATTTTTTGTAATCTTGAATCTTCAATCAAATCAAATCAAATATATAATTGTTGAAATTATAATTATATTGATTGGTGATTCTTGGATCACATTAAGGTACCTATTTGTATGTTAGCTCATTGCATTACCCTGAAAATTTAACTTTTTTTGCCATCGTTTCCTATAGGCAACAAGTGCTTAGGTGCTCTTCTTTAGCCTTGTAGGGGAAGTTATGTTACATGGATTTGAGATGAATGCTTGGTATGGATATGTGTTTCATTCGTCTTACTCGCAACTTTATTAAGGTTTTTTCATATATTTGGAGTGTCGTAAAGTGTCGGATACTTTAGTGAAAATGAAGAATTTGAGTAACATCGGAGAATTAATTCAAAAAATGAAGAGGGATTCAATAACTCCTAGGGACTGTAGTGTTAGTCTTTATGCAGTTTGCAATTATAATCTTATGGATTGTTGTCGTGTTCGGATCTATAATATGCTAGTGAGATTCATGTGAACCCCGACACTGCTATTTTCGCTCGACTTTCATGTTTCTTGCCCTATGTAATGAGTGCGCGATACTGATTAATGCTTAATGCTTCAATTTATAGGTACAACTATGTCGCATTCAATTGAGAGTGCCAGAGTATGGGTGGACAACACAAAAGGTTTTCCACTTGATGAACTTTATTGTGAATGGATGTAAGGGTTGTGTCTTTTTTCTGCCATAGTTGTGCCAGCAGCTGTTTTATCACTTTGCTAATAACTTTCTGCTGCATTTTAACAGTGAGGGCTGTTCTATTCGGTTTCTACAAGAGCGTGTTTCTCGTTAAATCTAAGGTATGCATCATTGTTTACAGTCAATGTACCTGTGCTCCGGTTTTTATTCCGGGGCTCATTTCTGATTTCTGGTACATTGATATAAGAAAACACGCGAATAGCCTGTCATATTATACGTAAATAAAAAATGCATATATCCGTACGTACATACATACACAGATACATGCATGCACGCATACGTACATATATGATGTCTAAGAGTTCATATTGTTTAAGTCCACTATCAATAATAGGAAACTAGACTAGTTGATCATTGAAGTATATTAGAGACAATAGATAACTTCGTACCTATTAGTTTGCGGTACGTTGGAACCGTATTATGATTTGCTCCATCTTTTAAGCATGTGTTATCTCTTCGGAATTAGACCCCTGCTTATAATTTGCTCCATTGTACAGGCACTTGAAATGGTGCTTCTGGATCTTCCCGGCCTTTTATTTTTCTCAACATATACATTGCTTGTCCTTTTCTGGGCCGAGATATATCACCAGGTAGACAACCATATTCCTTTCTACAAAGTAATTCGACATAAGTAATCACTATCACTTTACGGATGGATGCTCAGGGATTCTTCTTTTCTTTTTATTGTTTAGGCAAGAAGTCTTCCCATTAATAAACTTCGGCCTGCATACTATAGCATCAACGGATTTATATACTTTGCTCAGGTAAAAGTAAAAATGTAATCACTTATCAGAGCTATTAACTAGAAAATCCATCTTAGGTTGCCTATTTTGTTTCCTATGCTACCAGGCATGCCTATGGATATCAGTAAGATTAAGTCAAAGCAATCTTGCAGTGGAACTTAGTAGACTCTTCATTTCAGGTAAGTTCTTTATATTTTATCAGCTATTGGACTCAATAACCCCATTAATTTGCATTAAACTGACAAGAACCGAACCGAAGTAATGGACATGTCTGGTCATTTCATTTTTGTTTTTGCAGTAATATCATTCTGTGCTGCATTGGGGTTCATGATATATGGTGGGAGGTAAGAATCGATATCAACCCTCTGACGGGTTTTAGTTTCTGTTCCTTACCTATTCACTTTTCATTCGTCGGTAGGTTGTTCTTCATGTTGAGACGGTTTCCTATCGAATCAAGAGGTCGTCAAAGAAAGCTGTTCGAGGTAAGTTAATTTGTATCATTAAAGAATTTATCATTTGTTTAAAGATGACTTGTGCATTGAAAGTTAGCAATAACAGTGCCTTATTTCTATGACAGGTTGGCTTTGTAACAGGAATCTGCTGTACTTGTTTCTTGATAAGATGCATTGTGGTGAGCCATATTCGATTTAGAAGTAAATACTACATTCAACTTACATATATGTAACAAAAATGGCTTCTCTTGGTTTTATTTTGCAGTCCACACTCTCGGCCGACATGAATGCTGGTCTTGATGTTCTAGATCATCCAATCCTAAATCTTATCTATTACATGGTACATTTTATTTCTACTCATTTATTCATGCAAAAATTAGAAGGATTTCTAATCATCTTAGACCAGTTTATTTGCTTAAAGACTAATTTATTCATTAACATCATCTTAAACAACCAAGAAGAAGAAATATAACATTTAACCTTTATTTTGGAGCTGAGATTTCGGTGTCTTTTCTCTTCTGTAACAAGCACGTTAGGTCCATAGAAGCACAGGTTTGGATCATAGTAAATCTAGATATGAACAAACTAGAAAGCTTATGGCATATTGTGAAGTTTTTATGAATATTTTCCAGTTTATTCAAGGAATACTTACCCTATTTTCCCATTCTTTTTCTTTTTCTAATATTCCTTCTTGTGGGTGTGACAGTTCGTAGAAATTCTTCCATCAGCTTTGGTGCTGTTCATTCTTCGAAAATTGCCTCCGAAGCGGGTCTCTGAACAGTACCACCAAATAAGATGAAGAGCTGAAAGCATTTGTATTATACCTGCAACTCCAAAGATTATATTCTCCGGGAAAATATTAGCATCCGGCTCGAATCTTATTCATCTTATTCATGATCATTTATTTAGTTCGATGAATGAACAAAAACAAACAAAAATCATTTATTTCTTCCGATGAATGAACAAAAACAAAAGTCGAACCATTCATTAGCACTCTGTATGCTTAATCCATAGTCTAAAATTTCCTGTCACAGGGACTTGATTCATATGTATATTCATTCACTAATTTGTTTTTACTTCCTTTTCTCAATATAAATCCATTTCATGAACTTCTTTGCTACTAAAATTTCGGAAGTGGTAAAGGGAATTTAGCAATGCAGGGGAACTTTGTTTCTTTCTACAGTAAATGGGGCAAAAAGCGTTATTTTTCTCTTCCAATTTTTTTCAATTAAGGCTGATGTTTAAAATTAGATCTATGAACCGATTAGATCAATCCAATTAATTTGTACAATTTAACTGAATAAATTATTTAAAAAATTATAAAAATAAAAAGCATATATTAAAAATAGAGAATTGGTTCAATTAATTTTTTAATTCGATTCAATCAATTTATACATGCCCATAAGTCAATCAGTCTAATTTCTTATTTCGAACCAATACAGTTCCCACACAGTTTTGAAAATGGTGAAAAAACTTGAAATTTATTTGAACAAGTTAAATTCAGTAGATTTAACAATGCAGATATGGTAACAGTAAAATTCAGAATGGTAAATTTTAAAAACCGATGAACAAATCCAAACGGTAAATATCAATTTAGTTAGATAACTTATGATATTTGGTTTGACTTTTTAAAAAATCAAAATACTAATATTTTTCCAAAATTGATTAAAATTGAACCGTTACGAAATCTCTGACCGGAATTTTCTAAGCCTCCTCTTTATATAGGTTGAGTGTATGAAGTCACATCTGGACGAAGTAAAACACACAAGGAATCAGTATAAGTTCGTATTACATGAAATATCAGAACTCCACAATAATTAGCCAGCCCCATTAACAAAGCAAAGTCCATCATTCCTCTCAACAGATTTACAAAATACTCGCAACCAATAAATACTACTCTACCCCTTGAACTGAGAATTTATGATATTAAAACTATATATTAACCTGAATAATAGAAATGGGCTGCTCTTTTACGTTACCTAGAAACAAGGAGATAGTGCTGAGTACATTAGAACCTAAAAGTGTTAGATATATTGTATTTACAGACAGAATGAAGTTAAACACCTGTCTATGTACAACGTTCGACATCCAGCCAGGTTATTCAAATGCAATAGACATGAAAGTGTCGTCATCCAAAAGAGAGTCGACGTCGAGAAAGTCTTCATCAGCAACAGCCACTTCTTCTGTACTGTTTAAAACCATGTTGCAAGCCTGCAGAAGGATTATCTCGAAACAATTCAGTTCTTTATACATGTTTTCACAATCAAAACAAAGTACCCTCGATTGTTTGAATGATCATGGATATCTAAACATCATTGAAGCCTTCTGAATTGGAACTTTACTAAAAGAGAAATTTATATCAAAACAACACATACCTTATTTTCTTGAATCCCTTGAACCAATGTCAGCAATCTACGATATTGACCTCGTCCTTCAGGATTCTGAGCCATGGACTTTACCCTAGTAAGTGCCTTCTGAAACCTTTCTTCAGTTTGTTTTCTTCCCTCCTTGAGAAAATCATATTCGTCCTCTTCTGTGGGTGTGCACTGTGGGTCAGGTTTGATAATTGCATCCCGACGAAATCCTCGCAAACCACTCCCTTTACGTCTCCACCGTAAAATAACTTTCTCCAGAATTCCCACTGACCAGACAAAAGTTTTATACTGTTTCCGCACCTGGTGTCCTCTGACATGGGCCTTCACACCATAAAATTAGAAATCAATAAATTCGAATTTTCTTGAGGTAGATAATAGATCAACAGATCCTGAAACTAAAGTGTTAAATTTTACATTTAAGATAAAAACAATCAATGAGAAAAATTGCCCATGAAAACATCACTATATCAGAAAGCCACCACTTAAGTTTTTCATGACATGATGAAGTATTCTTCACCGTAAGGCAGGCACATAGAGACAACCGGATTATGACATAACCCATTGCCAAGGAAAAGATGGAAAAGAAAGAAAAAGAAAAGAGCAGCAATGAACCTGAATTTTGACAATTCTTTGCCGGATCAATAAGAATTCTTTTCTTTTCTTCCAACCACGAAATTTTTTCTGGATTTGTGTTGCAGCAGCATGAGCTACCCCATCACTTTGAAATGGCCTGCGTGTCTTAGTAGTTAGAAGTGAAATAACATGTTCATCAGACACAGCATCACTGGACTCTCTCAACTGTTTCCACTGGAAGGATTGCATCCTGAACATTTGATGTATTCGATCAGCAGCTTGTGTAGCATTACATACAGCAGTAATTGAGTCCTTCAGTGACAGTATGTCTTGCGCATCACTATAATTGACAGAAGTTGCTATTCGATCAGAAACTGTTTGTACAGCTTCCTTCTGATCATCCATCGTGAGTGAAGAAAGGTAACTGGTCAAGGAAGATTCTGCAAGGAAACCAGAGATTCCTTTGTGTCCATTAGCAGAAGCCAAGTCAGCTGGAGTTCTGCCCAAAGGAAATTCTGGAGATGGATCTGTAAGAGCTCCAGGAGCTGCTCCCACAGAGACTAGAATTGCAACGGTTCGCTCTCTGAATTTCAAGGAAAAAAACAGAACACAAATCTGACATGTCATCAATGATTCATAACCAAAGAGTACATAATGAGATTACTGCAAAAACAGTGTAATATCAGTCAGAATATAAATTGAAGGCCCAAGGTGCAAAGTGTGCACACAACACAAACAAGAGTAAGTTTGGAGGTCCTTGCCTGCCACAAAAAGCAGCCCAGTGAAGTGCAGTCCATCCATTCACATCACGAAAATTTATGCTCACTCCAGCAGAAACAGTAGGATTTATTGCCCAATCATAACCAAGTGCAGCTGCTAAGTGTAGCACACCTTGCCCCTTCTCATCTA
Organism: Gossypium longicalyx; assembly: GCA_025698465.1. Classification (NCBI taxonomy): domain Eukaryota; kingdom Viridiplantae; phylum Streptophyta; class Magnoliopsida; order Malvales; family Malvaceae; genus Gossypium; species Gossypium longicalyx. Next base: position 106,513,786 of record CM046997.1, on the reverse strand, counting down.
ATATATTCGGCCCTTTACCATCCTCCATTATTCTGTGAAGAAGCCATGAGTATAGCTTCTCTTTCATCAATCTCTGAAGTAGGCCCTCCTTTTCTTCATATTCAGACAAATCCTGGTCAGATGAGGGGTCTACAAACTGGTGACATTCCTCTTCCTCTTTCATTGATATAATTTTAGCAATTAATTCTCGTTTCTCCACAACACCTTGACAATGATGATTACAAGGACTGAAAGATTTCAGAGAAAGTAGTGTTTTAAGTCGCAGCAGCATTTCTCTTGAAGTAAGACCATATATATCAAAAACATTTATGTCTTTAGTGACCCCAGCTCGATAGTCAAATTCTCGGACTTCACTACAAGCTACCCTGTTGGAACATGTGACATAAAATGGGACTTGCCCAACATTGTGAGGTGGAGCATAACAGGAAAGAATGCCATCAGCAATAACCTCAGCCGGAACCTCCACTTCACCAAACATGCATGACCAGTTATATTTTGCTACTTCCTCTTGACTCTTCAAAAATGTTCCAATAATCAACACCTGTTTCATGATACAGAAAATGAGACAGGGGAACCCACTTTTACTAACTTGGCATCTATCAAATAAGAAGACATCACAAGAAAGTGAAAACCAGATAGACATCTAAAGTGGGGAGGAGTGGCTACATGAACTTGAGCAACACATACAGCAGGGGGGGAGAGGAAAATGTGCAGTGACATATATAACATCAATAAGATAAAAGCAAAAAAGGAACAATAAAGCATGACAGTTATCTCTTTTCCAACAAGAAAGCTGGAGATAGAAAAGGCTATGGCTTTGCTTGGCAAGGAGGATGGAAATGAGCAAAGATGAAGAATTGGTTAATCTAATGGTTAACATTCATATCCACGTTCCTACTTTCTAGCTTAACCATTGGATTAACAAATATTCCATCGTTCATACTAAGCAGAGTTGAGTGAATAAGCAAGTATACAATTAAATCTTCATCCTTCTAGTTCCTGCAGAAACTTAACTTCAGAAGCACAAAAACTTTAATACCTCAGTTTCTAGGTCTACATAAGCCCACTTTGGCGAAAAATCAACTATGCTGAAAAGTTGGTCTTGGGAGAGAGAGGGGCTCAAAGAGGCATCATCCGATACATTTCCACACTCAACAGTGCTCCAGGCAAGACCAGATGAGGACTGCATCTGCAGATCATCTACTTCTCCAAGTTCTTTAGTAATCCATCGTGAAAAACTGTCAACTTTCTTCAAGTTTTCTTCTCCATTAAGCAATGATTTTTTCAGAGAGAAAGCATAGTTGACGTTTCCATCCAAATATATATCATTCTCAGGATATGTTTTCATGACAGAATCAGAATCATCATCTTTTAGAACATCATGACTGGTAATTTCCTCAAGAGCATTCGGTAACTGAAAATCATGAGTCTTTTGCTCAAAAAACCTAGTATCATATGGCAATTCGAAATTTGATGATGAATCCATCAACCATTTGGGCAACTCCAATTCATTGTCAACTGAAGGAATCTGAAATAAGTACTGGAGTTAGAAGATCTATATATGAGAATGGATTTGAGAAAAGATTCAGATAGTTTTGAAGATAAAGAGTACAAATCCTTTGGGCATTACATAAGCCACTGAAAAAAAACTGAAACCTGACAGTTCACCTTAACCGTCTTTTGATCAACTTATGACACCATTCCATACTGTATGCAAGGATGGACAGTATGGAAAGCAAAAATAATACTACCTGCTAGCATTAAAGCATTATATAAAATATTTTGCATTACTAATGAGGTCAAGAAACCACACTTAAACATTAAAAGATTCACAAAATTATACATTATATGATACATCATAAAAATTTAAATAGAAAAACTTAATTACAGACAATTGTATAAGTGTAAATATCAGTTTTCATGTCTCAATCTCAGAAGCTTGACCATGAGATGCAAACTAAATGATTTATAACTAAGCCACAAAATGCAGTCACCATGAATACCTGCCAATTTGATTCTCCTGACAAAGGATTCCCAAACTCCGGGCTAGCACTCTCGACAGTTAATAACTTTCCTTTCATCATGTTTTGTTGTTGCAGGCTGATACTCATAGTATCAGGTTGAGTGGAAGTCGCTGAAGTATGAGAAGATGCAGCAGCACATACAGGCAAATATTGCCCCAAGTCTTGTTCCCAAGATGGCAAATCAGGTGTTCTTCGAGCTTCAGTCGTGCAAGTTCCATAATCAATATCCCTAGGTCTATCTCCATGAAGATGTGAAACTTCATTTACTGCAGGAATTGACGACCAACCTTCATGATCATATTGTAACAGTTTCAGGTTTCCATATGGTTTAAATGCAAAATCATGCAAAGCATAAAGCAAAAAGATATTAACAGAATCTGTTGATGAAAACAAAATCGTAAGATAATGCTTACCTGAATACTGATGCGGAGAACAATGGTTCAAGAAACCAGAATTTATCTTGTCCATCACAGAAGCATTTCCTTGTTGGGGCAATGTACAGAATCTAGAACTTGCTTGGTGACTATCTTCTGTATTGAATCTCATATAAGTTACATTCAAAAGTTGTATGCACAATGAGGGAGAAGAAAAAAGTAACTTGACCACAATTACACTATAATGGCATTTGTATATGAATTTGAACAAAAAACAAAGGGAAAAAAAAATACCAGAATCAGCATCTTCACATAAGGATGTTAAAGTGCTGGTAGGGCTTGCCGAATCCGCATTTCCAGAAGGTGCTTTCGTATGACTATCAGGGTAGCTAGAAGTTGAAGGACTGCTTGTTTGTGAATTTGATACATGACTTATGCCTCCAATTGTCCTACCCTGAAGGAAAAGAAAACAACATCGTCTGAAATAAGAAAAAATTTAACATGTGGAGTAATTAACAATTCAAAAAACCTAAATGGTGGCCTAGTCAAAGTCGAACTGTCAAATAATCAATAATCTAGGCAGGAAATAGAATAGTTTAAAAATTAAAATTAAATTTAAAATCATTAATTTCTGAATATTCAATCGATTAACATTGATACTTATGACAGCAATTGTAAATTGAAAATTTTAGTCTTGAGCACAATACAACAAGGAACAACGCAATATCTATCGAGTTCAACCTTAACTGCCCTCCCCTCACAAATATCCACCACAATCCCTGCCCTCCCCTTAAACCAGTCAATCAATAGTTGTTAATTTATTAATGAACTACCAGACATGGATTTAGGGTGCCAAAGAAACTAGTCCACCCGAGTCCTTATCCATGCTGATTACATCTCTTAAATTTCTTAAAGTTCCAATAGAAAAACAAAGGATGTACCAACCAATGTTCTTTGTTCATTTCTTATATAAAGTTGTTGGGTAAGAATACCGCATATTATAGACCATATATTACAGTACAATAATTCTTCCAAACAATCAATCATCAAGCCTTTCTTAAAATAAAATAAAAATTAGGGATTTAAAGAAGTGAGCAGTACCTTGACTTCCAAATAGTGCACAAAAACTATATGCGTCAAATCCCTACGATATTAACAAAATCATTCAAACCAAAATTAACAAAGCTTATAAGCAAGAAATTAAGTATATAATTACAAAATACTTCACAAAACCAGGGACATGAAATTTTCAACAAAGCAGATCCCAAATGATGTCATAGACCCATGAAGCTTACAGAACACATAGTATTGTTACATTATTTGCAAATTACTGGATATAAACTTTTCAGCCCTAAAAATGCTCAACGTGCAACCCTAAAAGTTCTCAACTTGCTTTACAAGTCTATGTAAGAGAAGATGATGTACTCCCGTAACTGAAACTCTAAAGAAAATGGATCATGCCATAACTATACTTCACAAGCTCCTACTGTTACCAACCAGTAGAGGCCTCTTAAGAAGCACACATGTATTATATAGTCCATGAGGCAAAACCATAAACAAATATTTGAACACTGTTATCTGAAACACTACTTTATACCCTCATTGCTGGAATGCATAAAGGTACCTTACTAAGCATTCCGGCATTAGCAAACAGTTTCAGAGTAAAATATAAAAGTAATTAATTTTAGGTAAGCATGACGTCCTGGAATGCCTATAACTAATTGCAAAAGCAAAAAAGATACGTATACATATCAATCCATACTGTTCAAGCATCCAATAGCTGCGCCTTTGAAAGTTTTCATTCTCTTCTCCATGGGCGTAGTAGCAATGCAACACATCAATGCTTCCAACCTAAAAATTGCTTAAAGGAAGTTACTCTTAGGCAAATTTTCCAATCCAGGAGTATGAGTCACTAAATAAAGACTTCTGAATTGGTAAAATTATATTACAAGAAGATAAAAACTTCATCTTCTATGGATGCATTGCTTACCTTCAGCTTCTCATGAGCTTCCTTCACAGTCTTTCCATCCTTCTTCTTCCTCCAATTATGCCCATCCTTCCTGAAGTATCTTAAAACCTTCCGATCAAAAAGAAAAAGTGAACCACCTGGCAGGTTTAAAGTTCACATCAATCCACTTGGTTTTCTAACCATAAAATCAACAATAAATTAATAAAATAATCTTTCACAATCATAAGACCAATTTGCATGTTTTACTTAAAGCACTCGTTCAACTTAATGATTAAATTAAGCAATTTTTTAGGAATGTAATATATAACAACAGAATGGGATTAATCTACTTCCAAAAGAATTATATCTACATGCTTTTTATCAAGTGCTTGGTGATCATGATAACTATGTCTATCCACATTAAAGAAAACACTGTCATAAATTTTATCCAACTCTGAAATGTTTTTCAACAATCATACTCGGGGGTCCAGTAGGAGGCTCTGATGAAATATGAAACTTTTGATAATTACGAAGAATTTCACAGATCTCAGCAGGTCGCAACCATCTATGCTGGGCTTCCAGTAATATCTGGTCAATATCTGCAATCAGGAAAAATATATAATTAATAGAATACATATTGCCACAAGCAAACATGTGAAATGGAGTAATAAAACCCTGAATCTAGAAAACATAAAAAGCAAAATCAATTCATTAGTCCAGAGTTCACACGTGTCTGGAAGAGGGGGGGTTATTTTAGCAACAAGCTTCATTGATGCCATCATTCATTTTGTGACCCATATTTCGCTTAAAAAACTTGAGGTCTGCTAATGAATGAAAAGAATTATCCAACTCAAATCATGCACCAATTCCATTTTCTGCTTTGCATAACCTAGGACGCAAACTTAATTTTCTGCTTTTATAGCAGATTATCAAGCATCAAATTGCACTTCCAATTGATATATATATATCAGAAATGATTAACGCTACCACATTCTCGTATTCATTATGCCTATTTGAAAGAACTGTTTAGTATTATTTATCTCTTCAATGTCTTTAAAGCTTATACAAAGTGATCTTACTTCAAAACAACTTTATAGCTACTTTCCAGTCCACTAAGCAAGCAGAAGAAAGCTAAAATCACTGTTCATTCAATCATTGGACAATCAAACCCTAATTAATGGAAATTTAGCAAACAATTTGAGTTCTTAAATTCTATCAATTCATCAATTCCTCCCACAGGTCTCACTTATAGAATCAATCCATATACCTTGGACCTAACTCTATTTTCTCAAGAAAAAGCCCCGTAAATTCCCACTAAAACAAACACAATTATCCCAGTTATCAATATAAAAATAATAATCAATAGTAGACACGCAAGTTCAGATTAAAAACGCGTTAAAAGTGTAAGCAAATCTAAACAACAATATATCAAATTAAAAAAATTTTGATGAAAAAGATCGACAGAAAGCTGACCTAATCGGGGAGCCAAACTATACGAGGCTCGATCCGCCATGAGAAGACGAAAAGATTGATGGATTTGAATTATTTGAATTTATTGTTTGATTTTGGAGATAAGCAAAGGATACACGAAAGGTGAGATGAGATAATTTCTTCTATTTTGACTGTTAATATTTTTCTTTTCCCTTTTTATTCCTGGGAGCTGAGAAGACTTTTCTGAATAAGGAAAATGTGAAAGGGATTTTCCTGTGTGAAAGTCGAAAGACCAAGGAAGGTTCAGGTTGTTGAATAGTAGGAAGTTAATGTTTACCAATTAATGGGCGACATGTGGCGGCGTTCAAATTCTTAGCGGCGGATCTGAAACTACTCTTTTTAGTACCGCTTTTACTTCACTTCTTTTTCGGTTTTACACTTTTTTTTTTTTTTAAAGCATGTTATGATTGGTTCAAAAGGAAGGAAAGTTAGGCGAAGTAAAACAAATGGGTTAGTCCTTGAAACTTTTTTTTTCCCAATTATTCCTTCATATTTATTTTTGACAAAAAAAAACTTTGGAGAAAAATATTTCAAGCCTCAATACGGGATTAATTGTTAAGTTTAAAAATTAACATGAATAGACTAAGGATGAAGCTAAAATTTTTTATTAGTAGAGGTCAAAATTAAATTATATATATTTATGATAGTAAAAAATAATTTTACTATTTTAATATTTATATATTTATAATTTTTTAAAGGACTAAATCAATTTTTTATCATTTTTAAGGGGACAAAGTATAATTTTATCTTTACTAATTTAAATTTTTATAAATTTTAAAATGACCTAAATGAATTTTTTTATTTTAAGGGGGACCGAGGCCCCTCTTCATGTCCTAATAATTGTCAAGTTCAATGACCAACTTGATCTGTAAAAAGAGTTCAAACTCTATTGTGAGAACACTTGTCAAATTCAATGGCCAAATAGTGCAATAATCCAAAGGGAATAATTTTTCTTCGGTAATGTATTTTTGTCAGAGAAAGGTTAATATATATGAAAGTACCTAAACTTGACAACTTATACCTACTTGGCACCTAAGCTTTTTTTTTTTTACCTAATTGGTACTTAAACTCGAAAACCGTAAGCCAACTTTGTACTTTTTGTAGATAATTGACTAACACTATTAAAATACGCTGACATGGCGCTAACGACTAATAACATGGTTTCATGTGACAGCCTCATATTTTGCCATATTTCAAATAAATAATAAATTATAAATTTTTTATTTTTTATTTTTTATTTTTTGCCACATGTTAAAATGTGAAGCTACCACATATCCCCATGTTATTGGTCATCAGTGTCATGTTAACGTATATTAATAGTGTTAGTCAACTACTTAAAAAAAATACCAATTTGTTAGTCAACTACTTAAAAAAAGTACCAATTTGGCTTAAATATAGGAAAGCCATAAATAATGTGATTTTTAAAATAAAAAGACTTTTTTTTGTTACTCTCAATTTGATGTTGAGTAAATTAATCACTCTCAAATAAAATTAGAGCAATTTAATCATTCTCAATTTCAAAAGTGAGCAACTATGACAATCAATCATAACATTAATGTTTTTCGACAATTTATACATTTTTTTATTGATACAATAACAAATTTAGTCTTCAAAGTTTACTCGTTTTGTCAAATTGGTCTTAATTTAACAAATTTAGCCCACAAAATTTATAAATTCTATCAATTTAATATTGATTTAACAAATTTAACTCGAAATATTTACGCATCCTATCAACATTTACACAAAACATATAAACATCAATGGTTAAATTTGTTATTATACCAAATAAAATATGTACAATTGATGAAAAACATTAACATAGTGATTAATTATTCTTAGTTGCTAACTTTCAAAATTTATAGAGATTAAAAATATTGTTTAAAAATTAATAAAAATTTGTTATTTCACATAGTATTATATTATTCACGCAGACTTGATGATTTGGAAAAGAAAATTCACAAACGATATAACACCAGATACCATAATAAAATACATATTGATAGTTTAGGTATCACATTGGACAACTTATGAAAGTATAAACACCATAATAAAACTCATATTAACAATTCAATTATCATATTAGACATTTTTAAAATATAAGTACCACATTAAACATCTAAAAAAGTACAAGTACCAAATGTGATATTATATTTTTTTAAATATTATTCAAAATTTGAAAATTTAATAACTATTTTCACTCTCCTATCTTTTATTAAGTGTAAATAAAAGACTGATTTTATTGTCATTCAACCACCGATTTTAATTTTAATCACTTAAATATAAAAAAAAAATGATAAAATGATGACTCGCATTTTCAAATTTGTCTCTTTGTCCATTTTTGTTAAGTTGGTAAGGAAAAAATGTTTGGTAACCTTTTATTTGGTAAAATAATATATTATGCTAATTTAGTCTTTAATTAATTTGTATTCTCATATGATAGTGTATATTAAATTTATATTATTTTTTTATAGTTTTTGTTTAAAAATTTCAATGAATTTCTTTAAAAAGTCATCAATAAATTATAAAATTAATAAATTAAAAAATATTTTTGAAATATTTGGCTAAAAATGGTTTATTTTAATGTTATTTAATTTTAAAATTGTTACTACTTGATTTTTTTGTAATTTTTTTATCTTCACTCTATTTTAATTAATAAATGTAATTAACTCTTATTATATTTAAAAAATATAAATTTAATTAAACAAATATTATTAATATGCGTCTTTTTAAAAAAATTATATTTTAAACTCAATAATTTAATATTCATTAATTTTAATATCATAAAGTTAATTCAATTAAGTAAAATTTTAAAACAAAGAGATAATTTATTTAAAATTAACTTTATATTTAACATATAAAAATTATAAAAAAAAATTAAACACAAGACATGAAATAACTTTTAAAAATTAAAAAATAAGGGGTAAATGAGTAATTTATCTATATTGTAAATAAGTTACTCAAATAAAGAATGTCACGTGTCAAAAACTGAAATGTGAACATAACTACTTTTTCTTTTTCTTTTTTGTAATATCATATTACTATAGTATGTATACTAATTATTTTACTCTCGCACGAACTGATAATGTGTATTAATTAAAATATTTTTATTAAAATGAACCGTTTTGCTTAGAAATTTATAAAATGTATTTAATAATATAAATCTTTCATTCGTTAGTTCAGATATATGATATTCAAAATGATTTAGGTAATTAAATATAAATTTCTATGTTCATAAAAAAATTCAAAAGTAATATTGTAATATTAAATAGATAAAGTGTTTCTAATTTGATTGATTCAATTTAATTAAAGTAATTATGAAACTGAATTAAAAGTGAATATATATATATATATATCAAATAATTAAAATTGTAAATTTAATTGATTTAATTAAAGTAAAAGTGAAGTATACTAAACATTTATTAATTAATTTTTTTGCCTTTGGCCCACCTGAATTTCAATTAAATAAATTTTAAGTTATTTTTATTTAAACTTAATTATAAAAATGTTGATAATAATATAAAATTAATTTTAAAATATTATTAAAATGAAATAAAGGTATAATAAATTCTTTTTTGACCACAAAATTACACCATTATTTTTATTCATAGATAAAATATGGTAAATAATATATTTGATTGTTAAAAAAACAAATATAAATTAAAAATATTTACTTTATTGTATTTATTAATTAAAATCGTTTAAACTTAATTTAAAAATGAAACACTTTAAAACTAAAAAGACGAAAGAGTACATAGTAGTAGTATTTCAGATGAATTTCATTTATTAAAATATTAAAATAAAAGAGAAATTCACTTACACAGTGTAAAAATTAAAATAGTTTTATACATTTCTATAATTTTATATGATTAATATTTTAAAAATCAAACAATTACATTTTATGCTCTATTCATACAAATCATACACATCAAATTTAATATAAATTTAAAACTTCTAACTATTTGTTTTACGTAAAAGAAATTTCAATAGTTGAATATATATATATAGAGTATTTTAGATCGATATGATAAAGATATTGGATCGATTTTAAATTTTATGTGAATGATAGGTATAATTATATTGATAAATTTAACGATTTAATCATTAAAATATTAAAATCATGATTTTCAACCTCAATAATAAATATACACTTAATCTTTAGAAAGGTAGTGATTTTTCATTCCGAATATCCACAACCAATGGAAAAAAATTGAAACTATACCTACATTTGTATAAAATGAATGCAATTTTGCCAAATTAACATAAAGCCTAAACAACTATACCAAGATGATTGTTTGAGGCTAATTTTATGTTACTCGAAATTAAGTGATTCATATATTATATGTTTTGATTATATATATTCTTTTTTAGATAATGCTTAAAACTATTTATAATATCTTCCCAGTCCATAAATAGAAAGATAATGCATTTCAATGCATTTAAAACACACGTCCTCTTGTATTGACAATAATACTCATACCAATAGAACTAAAACTCAATCTCCTGCTTTATTTTAATTCATTCACTTGTAAATATGGATGTTTGACTGGTTAAAAAAACTAAAACATACGTAATTTACCCTAAATACAATTGTGTTGAATTTTAATTTTATTTAGTTGGTGGATTGATAATAAAATTTAATAAAGTTTTAATTTTGACTAATGACATACAATTGTGTTGAATTTTAATTTTTATTTAGTTGGTCGGTTAATAATAAATTTTAATAAAGTTTTATTTTTGACTAATGACACCAAATGGTCCAAAATCCTTTAAAATGAAAAATGCACTAAAAATTTTCAAATTAGAAAAAGAAAATGTGTAATTTAAAACTGTCATTAGTCAATCATCGCAAAAGTTCTTTTTCTCTAAAAAAAAAAATCATAAATAAAGTTAATTTATAGAATACGCTAATGAGTCATTTATGAAAAATTTCATAATTTTAGTTTTAAATATTTATATTTTTCACCAAATTGGTGCTTAATTTTTGGGTTAAATTTAATTATTAACCTTTTAGAAGGAGTTAAATTATTTCTTAACGAGACTAAATTATTAATTTTTTTAATGATATTAGGTCGATAACCTGTATAATAATCCATATGTAATTCATGCTAACATGACACTATTTATCTTATATGTCAATAAATAATTTAAAAATTGTAAAAATATTTAAAAAATATAAAAAGTTTATAAAAACTAAAAAAGATAGTATGAAATACTCATAGATTGCATTATAAGTTGCCAAATTTGAAAATTGAGTATTTTAATCAATATTTCTATTAAAAAACCAACTATTCAACTCTCTATGAAAAATTGATGGTTAAATTCGATTCTTTTTAAAAGGTAAATAGTATAATTTAACTTAAAAAAAGAATAAAGATTAAATTAATAAAAAATATAAATATTAAAGGTTATTAGGCTTTTAGGCCGATTTTAAAATTAATTAACGAAATAGGTCGATTTTAAGATAGAGAAATGAAAAACACGTCCAATTAAACGAATTTTTTGCATAGGTGTCAAGTTCTGAAAAACTCATCCAATTAGATGCATTTTTACTTTCTGTCTTGTAACAACAATCATCTATTTCCTTAATTAAATTTAAAATCAGCCTAAAATTCTAATTTTTAGAAAATCGCATATTCGCCTTATTTAACCTATAATTGTTAATAATGAAAATGACTTTTTTTTTTTTTAATATTTGCACGCGCTATCAACCAATTGAGTTCAACGCTTTTTATCTTCAAATTGTGTTTGAATTAAATGGATTTGGAAAAGCTGAAAGCTTAATTTTTGGAAAAACTGTCAAAAAAACCATTTCTAGAAGACCTTTTCATATTTTCTTCACAATAGATTAATAATAACATTTTATTTTTAAATTCCAACAATATTTCAAATAAATTATTAACAAATTGAAATTTTCAAAAATAATTTCCAATTTTGGAAATAGTATGATTCCCATGTTTCATGATGGGTTATATAGATTTTTTTTTCTTAAAAAGGTTTCAAACTTGTCTTAATAAAATATATTTTTAATTGGAATAATATTCTTAAGAAAAACTCATATCAACGTTTTGATTGAAATAGTTAACAATATTAAATATTTAGACTAACTAATAACATTATAAAAGTAGAAGGATCAATTTTATGTCAAAAATAAGGTATATAAAATAAATAACAAGTTTCAACATAGTATAAGGGCTAAAACTGAAGTTTGATCATTGTTTTATACTATAAAAAAAAAAAAAGAAGCAAGGAAAATCTAAAAGAAATAAAAGCCATGTATCCGTCTCTAATACCCTTGTGGTATTCAAATTATTAAAATCACGTCATTTTTAATTGAAAAATTAATGATATTAATTATTTGGACTATTTAATAATAACATTATAAAATTATAAAGATTAAATTACATTAAAAATTAAAGTGAAGTAGTTAAATACCAAATTTAAGCATTATAAAAAGATGAAACACAATCTATCTTCAATCATCTGAAGCCCCGGTAATCGGAAATCAGTAGCAGTAAACGTAAAGTTCCAAATATATTCTGAATCCCTTGAAACTCTAGTAATTGGAAAAAAAAGAAGTAATAAATCCCTAAAACAATTTCATATATGAATGACCCAAATTGAAATCCAATAGTAAGATTGGACCCAAAACAGTTTTTTCCTTTTTTTTTGCAAAGCCCCGAAGGCCCAAATCGATCCAAATATACTTATTTGCAATTTCAAGTACTCAATTTGGATAATAATCGAACTAAAAAACTAGGGATTATAAACCCTAATTTAGGTTTTGGAACTCTAATTAGCATATTTTATTCCCAAATCGAATTATGTTTTTGGAACCTGAATTCCTAAATCACAATAGATTTTTGACGTTCAAATCCCAAATCAAATTTGTTTTTTCTAGCAATATGCCAAAACTTTAAAAGAAAAACATGCTTTAGATCCTATATATATTTTTTTTAAATTTAAAATTTAATCCCTTTTATCCATAATAATTTTTTGTTAAATTTAGGTTCATTACATTATTATTTTTTGTTATATGAATACCGAATGAGTACTTTTATTTAATTTTAAAATATCACATCAGTAAATTTAACCGAATAAATTAGTGGGAGCTAACAATTGAACTTGAGATTTAAATTCTGAAAGGCAATGACTAAATTCTTGTTAATAAAAGTAAAAAAAAATCTAAATTTCAAATGTATGAAGAGTATAAAATTTTAAAGCATATTTTAGAATTTCAAAATCGAGACCGTGAATGGAATATTTATATTTGAATGAATTTAAAGAGAAGTGAGAATAAAGATTCATATGCGAGGGGAAGATACGAGTAGACTAGCAACGAGATTAGCCAAGGTTGTACCCTACAAATACTTTGATGTTATATTGGGGTGCTATGATATTTAGATTGACGAGTAAAATCCAACACTAACAATAAACAATTATAACTATAAGATGTGATGGGGTAGTTACTCTGATTCATTCTTTAATTATGTGATTGAGAGTTCAATCTTTACTCATAGAAATGGAAAATATTTTATAACTAATTGTTTACTTATTCGAAAAGTAGTTGTGATGAAAGAATTGTATTTTGCTTAGTGATAATTAGTGGCGGAATTAAATTGTATATTTTTACGACAGTAGAAATATAATTTTACTATTTTAATAGTCTATATCTTAATAATTTTTGAATGATTAAATTAAATTTTTTTAAGAGGTCAAAGTGTAATTTCACTATTACTAATTTAAAATTTTATAATTATAAAAATAAAATTTTCATTTGAAGGACATGACACCCTGGCTCCGCCGCTGGTGATAATGATTGTATGTGGTTTAGTCACTTGAATATTCTTTCTTGTGTTTTACTTGGTTGGGGTGGAATAGGAATAAACTTTTTAGTTGAATAATTTATGTCTATTGAAGATGAAATTATTTGTTGTAATATGTGAATTATAATTATATTATTCTTTGTTTATTTTGTTCTTACTTTTCCTCGTGATTCATGAATTATAAAAACGTTTATTTTGTCCTTACTTTCTATCATTATTTGTGCTTTAATGTCTGCGAATTAAAATAATATATTTTTAGAATATTATTACTTTTTTTAAAATCATTTAGCTTCATTATGCAATTAAACTCTTTTTTATATGCAATTTGTAGCCGCCACACTCCAGCGATATTGAACAAAATGCATCATGCGTGAAAATAACATTGTCGTTATAGTGCAGGCACTAAATTGCAGTTTGTAAGTATCATATTACACGTTTCAATAAGATTCAGGGGCTAACCGTGATATTAAACCATAAAAGTTATGAAGCTTTTTTTAACATCTATTTTTCAGTTATTTTGCGGTAATTATTTTTCTGGACAGCAAACGTCAGGTCGGGTTGACATAATTTTCAAATATCTGCCTATTAATCTAACACGTGTCACTAAAATGCTGAGCCGCGACGTCAAAACAATACAAGCGGCTCGTTGAAGAGACTCGTGGCCGTAATAATTCTACTAAATTAAATTCCCATAAGATAGGAAAATCTAGTGGCAGGGACGTAAATTTTGAGAAAAATCAAGGGTATAATAAACGTGAGCTACTATGAAGCATTTAATAAATTAAATAAAGAATACAAATTTGATTAGATCTCATCCTTCTGATTTGTAGGATTCCAATTATAGCCGTTGATAATTAATAAAAAATATCTTCAATAAATAACTATGCTTTCACCCGTAGAGAATTCAGATCCTAATGTAGCCTCCACACTCCAGCGATATTCGCTGGGTAACAATTTGGTAGTGCAAAAGTCACATCATATTTGACCCTCTTCAAATCTGAGGTTATCATAAAATTTCTTGCCCCCCAAGGAACATCAGATTAAGACGCCAGTAAGTCAATAAAGATACACCGCGAAACAGCGAATCATAAACTGTTTTCCTTCTTCTCCAACCCTTCTTGATCCTTCTCTAGCTTCTTTCCTCTATTATATATAACCGCTACCCCTCCATGCTTTTGTTGCATTTTAACAGTAAGAGCGCAACAGAAGAAGAAAATGAATCGTTTTGTAGTAAGGTCGGTGATGCGGGGCCTGATCAATGGCCGAAGTTATTGCAGTAGCAGCATCAGCATCGGCAACGGGCAAGTCTACGGGTCCGCCGTAGTTGGAAGAAGCTTGGAGTTGAGCGGCCAACGTAACGGTGTGGCGTTTGGTGGATTTGAATTGAGGAGGATGATGAGCTCTTCTCCTGCTTCTGTGGAAAAAGCGACATCTGAGAAGGAAGACAAAACGGAGAACTCGGTAAAGGAAGAGACGAAGGAAAAGGAGGTTATGGCGGTAAGTTATTGGGGAATTTCAAGGCCTAAGATCACCAGAGAGGATGGCACCGACTGGCCTTGGAACTGTTTCATGGTACCATATTATCCTCTTTAGTTTAAACTTTAAACTTCAAAATTCATTTTATTTTTACAAGATATGAGCGTTTAATTATCATCCGTTCCTTTTTTATGCATTTTCCATTTCGTTAAACTTGACTTTTCTTTTGTTGTTTTTAATAATTTTCTGAAAGTTTTAATGATCTTATTTATTTAGCCTTTTTTTGCATTATTTTTTCTTTTCCTTCTTGGGTCTAATTGACTTGTAACTGTAGATCAAAATCTAAGGTCGTTTTTGGATGTTATAGAAAACCAAAGTACGATTCCTCTGTTCTTTGATTTTTTTAGCGGATAAAATTAAAGATTAAAAATGAATAAATTCGTTAAATCGAAGAGTCAACGTGAAAGAAATATCTACATGTAGCGGAAATAAACTCATTATTTTTTTTTTGAAGGATTTTGAACTTATTATTAATCTTTTCATATAAAACTGATCTGAAAGAGTTCTAAGGATTTGAGAAATTTCCATTGCTTTGTAGTTTGACTGATGATAATTTGTTCTGCTTGTTTGTACTCATGTAGCCATGGGAAACTTACAAAGCAGACCTGTCAATTGATTTGAACAAGCACCATAAGCCAAAGAATTTCACGGATAAATTCGCTTACCGGACGGTCAAACTCCTTCGCGTTCCTACAGATATCTTCTTCCAGGTTTTCCTTCTATCTTTTCCGTTTCATGATTACATTGTTCTGTAATTGGTTCAATTCAACTTTCATGCGTGCTTCTCGCATTTGACATATACATGTGTATACGCCAACACTTGCTTAGATCTGTAGTTGTCTACATGATTTTGAAAGCTTTCGTTTAACTATTTTGGTATTTGATGTATGGTTTTCTTGAAATGCAGAGACGATATGGCTGTCGAGCTATGATGCTGGAAACAGTGGCGGCCGTCCCTGGTATGGTTGGGGGCATGCTTCTGCACCTGAAATCTCTCCGTAAATTCCAGCAGAGTGGTGGTTGGATCAAAGCCTTGCTTGAAGAAGCAGAGAACGAGAGGATGCATTTAATGACAATGGTGGAGCTTGTTAAACCCAAGTGGTACGAAAGGCTCCTTGTTCTAACCGTGCAGGGAGTCTTCTTTAATGCCTTCTTTGTTTTGTATATGCTTTCACCCAAATTGGCGCATAGAATTGTTGGGTATTTGGAGGAGGAAGCCATTCACTCATATACAGAGTATTTGAAGGACATTGATAGTGGTGCGATTGAGAATGTACCAGCCCCTGCTATTGCAATAGATTACTGGAGGTTACCCAAAGATGCCACGTTGAAGGATGTCATAACTGTGATTCGTGCTGATGAAGCACATCATAGGGATGTAAACCATTTTGCTTCTGTACGTATTATATTCCCTCTTTCTCATTATTTGTTATTTAATAATATTTTTTTGGATTGGATTATGATGTTAATGCTTATTTGCGCTGGGTTCAATAATGTTGTGTGCAGGATATTCATTTTCAGGGAAAGGAATTGAGAGAGGCGCCTGCTCCTATTGGTTATCATTGAGACTGATATTGGATCATGTAGAATCTGTCGGAGATTCTTGCTTGATGCATACTTGAATTACGTTACATTTTGTATATTGATGTATGGACGATTGGACCACGATTAATATGATAAATTTTCCAATATTGAGTGACCATTATAAATGGAGAGTATTTGACATTATCTTAACACCGTATCTTCAATGAAAAAAAAATAACCACCGTATCTTCCTGCTCTTCTCTGGTGTTCCTTAAGAAAATTGAAATAAAAAACATTGTCTGAGCCCGGGTTCGAACCGGGGACCTCTAGTGTGTGAGACTAGCGTGATAACCAACTACACCACCCAGACTGATGTTGTTAGAATGGGATATATTATTTTATATTTGTAAAGCTGACCAAGGCAGAGATGTTACGGACAGTGACGATTTAAAAAAAGAGATTCAGCGTTGATGAAGCAGCCTTGGCGCTGGTACCAGTGGTGGTAACAGGGGATGCATTAGACGTGCAATGTACAATGAAGGCGTGAATGGACTTATGTTAAAACAGACAATAGCGTCGATATCGTTAATTTTCGTGCAAATTGAACCCATTTTGGTTTAGCAGATTCAGACTGAAGAATTTAAACGATATTAGCCTTGAGACTAAAACACCATGGCCGACATTTTATTACCCACCAGTAACTCGCAACAGTTCTGATGATGACGAATGAAGCATTCAATTTGTTTCATCAATCAGAAAATTTATATTCCAAGTACGAATTGTTAATGGGTGGGCTGAATAAATTTATCTGAAAAGTGAAAGAGTTTGAGTAAAAATATAGGCTCGAAAAAAAATTTGAAAAAAAAAATGAGGTCTGTATAGAAAATAAGTTAAAACTCATGTAAGGCTTTTTTGAGTCGACCCAGCTCAAACTTGAAAATAAAAAAAGCTACTCTTTTTTTTGTTGTTTTCTTGCTGGTTTGTTATTATTTTGTTGTTATTTTCTCACTATTTTACTATCATTTCACTATTATGTTGTTATTATTTAGATATTGTATAATTTTTATTTTATTGTTAATTTTGACATTATTTTAGAGGTATTTACTTGTTAATTTGTACTTATATTAGTGTTATTTAAGTATACATATATATTTTTTAAAATTTATTTTCAATGCGTTGAGAAACATTTATTTTAATGTTTTAGTATTTTTTTTATGTATTATATATATTTTTAAAAATATATAAAAAATTTAATACAAACGGGCCGGACCAAGTTTTAGCATTTTTATTCGAATTGGGCTTAGACAAAATTTTAAATTCATTTTTCAGGCCACGTTTGGACCCAAGCCTAAAATTTTGGTTGGGCTTGGTCCAAACTTGACCCAATCCAAATACACGTCTAATCCCGAGTAAAGTAATACAACGTTTGAATCGTTTTATTGCATAAATTAGGTTTATATTATTTATTTGTATCTTTTAATAGTAAAAAAATATTAATCAGACTTAACAAAAAATCTAAAGTGTTAAAAGATGGAATAGAAGAACAAATTTAGATGAAATGGAATTATTCATTTATAAAATATAAATAATTTAAATGAAGTAATGTGAAAGTATGTATCACACTCAACTTTGCTGGAATTTGGCATGTGCATGAACACTTTGTTTAATATTTCTAATTTTTTTGGGTCAAATTTTGTGCATATTAACTAATTAAATTATGCTTATTTTATTTAAATTCATATCGGTCCGCTTAAAATTTAATTGAGGCTTATTTGGCGGCAATTATTGTTTCTCGACAACAAATTGGCAGCTCGCTAAAAATGTGGTGTACATGAACGTCATAATAGGTTGACGCTTTTTCAAATATCTGATCTGCGTATGAAGCTCACTAACATCAACTATTTCCCCTTCTTCGCTCCATATTATATAACCTCCACGCTTTTATTCGATTTCCACAAATTCATCATCAAAATAAAACGAAACGAAAAAAGAGAGGGAAGAAAATGAATCGTTTTATAGTAAGGTCGGTGATGCAGAGCCACCTGAGCAATGGCCGAAGCATCAGCAACGGTCACGTTTGCAGCTCCGCCATAGTTGAGAGAAGCTTGGAGATGAGAGGACAACATAACGTTGTGACGCTTGTAAGATTTGAATGGAGAAGGATGATGAGCTCTACTCCTGCTTCTGTGGAAAATGCGTCTTCTGGAAGGGAAGAGAAAATGGAGAACTCGGTGACGGAAGAGACGAAGGGAAAGGATTCGTCGGCGTTAAGTTATTGGGGGATTTCTAGACCTAAGATCACCAGAGCGGACGGCACCGACTGGCCCTGGAATTGTTTCATGGTACCATTTTGTCCTTTTTCCATAGTTTAAACTTCAAATCTCGTTTCATGATAATTAGCGGTTTATTATCTTCTTCTGTTCTATTTTACGTCTTCTCCATTTACGTTAAACTTGATTTATTCTTGTTGTGTAACAATGTATAGTTGCTCTGTTCTTTGCATTTTATTAAAAATTATTAGCGGATAATTTAAAGATTTAAAATGAATAGCTTCGTGTTAGTCAAAGAGTAATTCAGCTTTACTTAAACATTTACATGTTGCAGAATTGAGAAATGAACTCATTATGTTCTGTTAAAGCATTTTAAATTATTATTATTTCATCTAAAGCTGATCTGAAAGATTTAGAGATTCGTTTGAGTAATTTCCATCACTCCTTAGGTTTGACGTCTGTTTGTTTGGACTCCCAATGTAGCCATGGGAAACTTACAGCGCAGAGCTGTCAATTGACTTGAAAAAGCGTCATGTCCCAAAGAACTTCGTTGATAAATTCGCTTTCAGGACTGTCAAACTCCTTCGCCTTCCTACAGATATCTTCTTCCAGGTTTTCCTTTTTTTTTTTGACCTTTTTCTAATTATTTTGATATTTTCTTATACAAATCCTGAACTATTCGAAGTGGCATGCTCGAACTCACGACTTACATATTGTTCCAACAATAACGGTGACAATGGACTTGATATATGGCTTTCTTGAAACGCAGAGACGATACGGCTCTCGAGCTATGATGCTGGAAACAGTAGCGGCCGTCCCTGGCATGGTTGGAGGGATGCTTCTGCATTTGAAATCTCTCCGTAAGTTCCAACAAAGTGGTGGTTGGATCAAAGCGTTGCTTGAAGAAGCAGAGAACGAGAGGATGCATTTAATGACAATGGTGGAGCTTGTGAAACCCAAGTGGTATGAAAGGCTCCTTGTTCTAACTGTGCAGGGAGTCTTCTTCAATGCTTTCTTCGTTCTGTATATGCTTTCACCCAAATTGGCACATAGAATTGTTGGGTATTTGGAGGAGGAAGCCATTCACTCGTATACAGAGTACTTGAAGGACATTGAAAGTGGTGCAATAGAAAATGTTGCAGCCCCTGCCATTGCAATAGATTATTGGAGATTGCCTAAAGATGCTAGGTTGAAGGAGGTTATAACTGTAATTCGTGCTGATGAAGCTCACCATAGGGACGTAAACCATTTCGCTTCTGTACGTATTACTTTCCTCACTATATATCAATGCTTCTTGCCATCATATTTGCCTCTAACAGTTTCATACATTGTTTTTGGGGACTTGATTGTGATAAATGTGGGGTGGTTTCAATGTTGTTATAAGCAGGATATTCATTTCGCCGGAAAGGAATTGAAAGACGCGCCTGCTCCTCTTGGTTATCATTAAGACTTCATGTTGTGGATCGTGAAGATTCTTTAAAAGGTTCGTGCTTGATGCAAACTTGAATTATATTTATCTATGTTTTTGTATAATTTGAGGACCACGATGAATTGTATTAACGATAATAATTGCAGAGTATGGCTTACACTGTTGGCATTTTCTCAGCTACCATATATCTTCTCTTTGGTTTCATAAATTGCAAAACTGAGAAAATGGTTGAAAAATGTAAGTTCTGTCTGAGCCCGGGTTCGAACCGGGGACCTCTAGTGTGTGAGACTAGCGTGATAACCAACTACACCACCCGGACCCATTTAATTGGTTGATGTTACTGTCACCAGGTAAATATATATTATTTTAGCAATGTCGTACTGCCATGTGCGTAATTGGCAGCATTGTCTTGATCTGGTATAATCCTCCTGCCAACTTTCATACCCTATGTGATTGTCTATCTGCAAAGATCGCCTTTGGCTTCGGTAGATTGTCTGCTTTATTTTGGGTAGGCATATATGGTGGCCAGTTGCTCCTATGTGGGGAACCCTTACTCAAACGAAAACAAAGGAAAAGAAAGCAAACAACTGTGATTAGTTACACCTGTCAGCTGTAGATATTAACTTGTATTGGATTAGCACTAACAGGGATAAGAAGCAAGGAGAAATGGGTTCTTCTTCAGTGAAAGCATTAGGCCTTGCTGTAACTTGGTGTAGCAATCAAGTGGCTTCCTCTTCTCTTTCCCTGCATGTTTTTTGTCTTTACCTTTTCTATTTTCCAGGCCATACAAGGACTGCAAAATCCTCTTAATCTCAGTCTGGATATATGAAATATATTATGGTTAGAGAATATTATGAGAATGAAGTGAAAGAGCCGATGAAACCTAGCACGTTCTATCTCCCCTTGTCATCATTGAACTCAAGGGGTGCGAGGGGTGCGATCGGGATCCTGTGGTGTCGTACGGATGCGAAATTTTTTTTGAGAGTAGAGTTTAGACCCTTACCTCTTGGTGCAAGTAGAGCATGGAACCTGTCAATACACACAATCAAAATACCACTTTTATGTCCCTTACGTGCTTACAACCCACCCAACCGATGTATTAATCACCGCAGAATTCACAATTTTCTATTATTTCTTGTAGTGCCATTAACAGTTTACGGTACAGGAACATAGACTGAAAGGAATGAACATCATTCTAAGATTGATCGCATAATTTTTTTTTTCTTTTTTTGTTAATTTTAGAATTCTCTACTGACTGAAAATATATTATTTAAACAAAATTTACAGTTATCGGTTCATTACAATTACGGTCTAATCTATCATTCATACTTTTTTTTAAAAGATTTGTATCCCTACATATCCGGATTCAATATGTAAAAACTACTTTCTTTTAGGCTTTTAACCAAATCTTAACTATTAAAATTTGAATAGTTACCAAATTAGAATAATATTACATTTGATTTTAAAGAGTGATATTCAAATTATAAACAAAAATTAAATTAAAAAATTCAATCACCAGCAAGATGAAAATACACTGTAAGAAAAAGAAATCAAGGGATCATTGAGTTGTTTACAGATTATCAGCCGAAAAGGTTTTACCTTATTTGAATGTAAGTGAGGAAAAAGGGTTGGGTCCCTTAATTTCTGACATTTCTGCAGTTGCAGCTCATTCCATCTATAAGAGGCAGAATATATTCTTAGCTATGTTATAGAATCAGGCTTCTTCAATTTTGCTTTTGAATGATCCTTCGCAAGATCATTGTTGATATCAACGGCAGCATAGGGTGGCGATGGCGGTTGCAGTGATGATCTGTAAGCTTGCTGCTGTTGTAAGGAAAATCTGAATCTTAAGAGCAGCGAATTTGTTACCACCCCAATAGAACTCAGACCCATAAGGGCTCCAGCAATTGATGGCGTTAGCATTGTCCCCGTAAGGGGCAGTAATGTTCCAGCGGCAATTGGAATTCCAACCTATATTAGTAAAAACCAAAGCTGTATCAGATGTTCACATAAAGAAGTAAAATCAAAGTGAATTATTAGAAGGAATAAACTGGATTTTGCCTTTCGGTCAGGCTCAGGCACACCCAATATTTACAGAAGTTGTAAGATATAAAGGGTTGGTATGAAATTGTTTCCGGTAACAACAATGCTACAAGAAGCGGCAAACACTTGTTATCAAAGTTTATTACTTGCTTGCTTTGCAAGAAAGAGAGCCATAAGCACATCCAAAATAAAATAAAAAACAGATGAAAACTTACAATGTTGTATGCAAAAGCCCACCAAAGATTTTGCTTCACAGTTTTCATTGTTAGCTGGCTTAGCGCCAAGGCATCAAGCAACTACATGAAGATAAATCGAGTCGATTTACGTTATACATTTGGCAATGTGGAATATGGAGTTGATAGGAGAAAAGGCAACTGAATTCACAAAATATATTTCATCATATACTACTGCGTTCATTCCCGATTTTTAAGGCCTGCCAGAATTGTGATAGACATAGCCAATATGCTTGAAATGCTTGCACCAAGTTGCATATAGAAAGAATATGTTTGACAGAATAAAATTGACCTTTTTGTACGCATATGTGTTCACCCTAAATAAAAATTTAATTCATTAACTGAAAAGGAATTCAACGGATTTAACTATTAAAATAAGAAAAAAAATTATTTCGACCATTTGGTACACAAAATTTAGTTTAAGAGGATACCTGTGACAGTCGATTGCCCATCAATACAATAGAAGATACTTCACTTGCAGCACCAACACCACCACCCATGGCAACTCCAATATGTGCTGAAGCCAAGGCAGCAGCATCATTGATTCCATCGCCAACCATAGCTACCACATTTTGATTCTCCTGAAGTTCACTTACAAACTTCCTCTTTTCATCTGGTTTAACTTGAGAGAGCACCTAGAAACCATATAGCACCATCTTTAATATCTAATCAAGCTCAATTTAGTGTCTGAATGCTCTAGATGGTCACTATAAATTCTGTAAAAAGGGAAAGTATGGATAATGTTCATATAACATATTGCCTCTTTTTTCTTATAGGCTAGGAACAAAATATTGCAGATTGAGAAAGTTTTCTAATCCTTCACCGAGCATGGATTCTTAAGTTGCATCTGCTTTTTATCCTGTTATTCTTCTATAAATTTCTGTCAACTAATGCTACCAACATAAACCCCAACCACCTCCCACCTCTTTTCTTGATTCTCTCTTCCTGGACTAAACAAAGCAAAGCAAATTTCTTCTGATAGTAAATATAGTCCATAAATCTGAAGCTTTAGCTCGTTTACAGAGTGTTGGACCTATGATAGATTGATTAGCATTCATAACGGTTAGTAGTTTACATATATGTTAAACAGTAATTCTTAATACCAGTCAGGATACGTTTAACTTCAACAATGATTTCTTAAAGCTGATACAACCCAAGTAGCTCTAATCATCTCTTTCTCATGCAGAGCTCAAAAACTAACATCTATAACTATATATAAAAAGAGGAAACATTGGAGTACTGTAGAAGTGTAGGTCCCAAACGATGACACATTAGGAGCTTTTTTTTGTTGGTTATGGTTGGAGTTGGGAGGGAAAGAAAGAGAGAAAAAAGGTATAATTACCTGTCAATCCTTACACTTTTCAAACTTCTAAAATGAAGTCTCTTTACTTTTAATTTTAAGAATTTAGTCCTTTTACTTGCTTCTAATTTCAAGAATGTAGTCTAATAAAATGCCACATATTCAAAATTAATAGAAGTCTAATAAAACTGTTGTCAATTTGATTTTAATTTTTAAATCAGTCAAGTAGAGGGGTTAAATTCCTAAAATTAAAGTAGAAGACTAAATTTCAAAAATTTTGAAAGAGTACAGAGATAGGGGACATAATTAAACTAAGGAGTGAGAGAGAGCGAGAGAAATTATATATTCATGTTCATGTTTTTTTTTCTAAAATATTGTATATTTATTATTATGAATTTATATGAAAATGACATCTTTATTTTATTGTGAAATAATGCATTAAAAACTATTAGTTTAGATGTTGAATCGCGGATTGATTTAATATTAGCATATGTCTCAAGTAAACAAATATTTAACTACTTATTTTTTATTTTAATTTTGAATAAAGTATAGAAATGTTTTCCTTCATGCATCTACTTCCAAGTTGATTTAAATCCATATTTGATTTGCTTGCAAATTGTTTTATTTATGTTTCTAGGATTATTATCCTATCAATTTCCACTTAAACTTTTTAATTCTACAAGCAAAATTTTAAATAAATAAATAAATAACTGAAATAAATCCTTACAAAAATAAAATTTAAATAATGTATTTAAAGTTATTAGTATTTGACCATTACTCAATCCAAAAAAAATTTAAAAATTAAAATAAATATTCAAAACAAATATCTTTATAAATTATCATAAATTTAATTTTAGCAATAACAAAAATAATATTATTAATGGTCGTATATTTAATCTATACATAATTTGTTGGTAATTTTTCTAAAACATTTTTAAAAATATTAAAAATAGTTATTTTGTAAGTTTATCTAGAGTTTCATTTAATATCCAAATTTAACCGATATTTAAAATGATTATCCCAAACATGCCTCAGAAATAAGTTTAAAAAAATTAATCAACCTTAAATTATTATCATAAATTTAATTTTCATAATTAAAAAAAATTAGAATATATTAAAAATTATAAATCCCCATGCGTAAGCAGGGACGTAAAGGCAAGTAATATTTCACACCAAATGCTAACCTATATGGATAATGTGTTCAATCATCGGGAAAAAACTTACCTTATCCTTTGGGATTCCAACAATTGATGCAACATACTCAGCAGTGCTCCTTTTGTCCCCAGAAAGCATGTACACACTGATTCCTTGCCTATGCAAAGAATCAACAACGTGCCTAGCATCTTCTCTGATCTGATCCTCAAAATAAATAAGACCAGCGAGCTTATTATTCACTCCAACATAAACCACAGATTTATTCCTAAGCTCCTCATCTGTTTCCAAAAGCAAACTATCGCCAACACCATGCCTGCAGAAAATAAACTCCTATGTCAGAAGAAATTACCTGATGATCCCTATGTCAGAAATTACCTAATCATTCCTTCAACTTTTTTAAAAATAAAAAGATGAATTTCTGCTAAATGAAACTGCTCTTAAAGATCACATTTACTGGTATACTATATAATAACTGAAAACACACACACGGAGAATACATACCTCTGAACCCACTCTAATGTCCCAACTGACACTGTTTTATCATTAATGACAGCTACAGCGCCAGATCCAGGTTCCTCAACAAATGTTCCATCCACCACCTGCAAGAAAGCCCTTTGCATGAAAATCACAGCCAATAGATAAATGGAAAGGACATCATCACTGTCCAGACAGATGTAATGAACATGGATGTTTCCGGAAAACTGAAGAACTGTCACTGTAAGTTGAGCTTGAAAGCTCAAAAAGAAGAAAAGGAAATTTCATTGCTGATTGAAAATGACAGTAATATTGAAAGCTAAGTCACAGTTATTTGTTCTTTACTATAAGTTTTTGCGTTTCTTATTGCATATTTATGTATCAAAGGAAGGATTAAATTTATACCTAAACAGAAGCCAATATCAAAGATAGGGGGAAAAAAAAGATAAGCACCTTTATGTTTGGACTTTTCACAGCCTGGGCAGCTTCCACGATTGCTTTACCAACTGGGTGAATGGTATTTGATTCTACAGCGGCAGCTAACTTAAGAACATCATCTTCAGACCAACTACCATCGAAATGTTGTCTGCACCAAAGCACACATTTTATCATCATAAAAAATGTATAACCTGGCAAAAGCTGCACACATTTTTGTTGGCATAATACTTGGCAATTTTAAACTGGGACTTGCACCAAGGATATCTTCTATCCAGCCATAGTGTAGATGAACCATCAAAATTATCCATTCTCAATTAATTTCATATCATGGATTCAGAAACTGGTCTTTTAGCAAATATTACACTTCCAGACTGAATAACTTATAACAATACAGAGCCAGAACAGCACATATGCATAAATTTTATGAGCTAGGCTACTATCTTATTTAGGCTACATATCCTTCACACTTTTTTTTTATTGTTTCTCATATTTTGCTATAAGGCAAGAGCAAATAGAAAAATCATAATATAAAGAATGGATAAAAAGCAAAAAATAAACCAATATAAATAAAATAGTTCCACATAGAAGTAAAACCAGGCCTTTTCTCATCATAAAAGTCAGTTTTAAATTTTAAACTCCCTAAAATTTATCTTTTGCTTTAATATGTTTTGTTTTTCCTTTTGCAAAAAAACAGCAAAACTGACGGTTGAATGAAGACTCAAGTTTTATTGATCTCCTAAATTGTTCATCATCAAACATGAAAAACATGGACAGAATAAGAATCAGTCCACAAGAAAATATATCTTTGGATAGCAACATAGGCAGTTCATGAAGAAAAAAGAGACAAAAATTTACGTAAAGATAATTTTAGATTAAATACACTAGATCGCTGATAGTTCTACTCCAGAAAGTTCAATATGAGCCATTTAATGTTAAAGTTTCAGAAACCACTCAACCTGGAATCACTATGATCCATGCCACTTGGAGTTACAACCTTTGTCACAACAGGTCTGCCAATAGTAAGGGTTCCCGTTTTGTCAAATATAATTACATTCACCATAGAAAATTTCTCTAAAATATTTCCACCACGCAAAAGCAATCCTCTTCTTGCCCCTAATGAAGTTCCGACCTGAAAATACCAAATATAAGCCATAAAACAATATTAACTATAACTTCAACTATTTCACTAGTCTAACATGGTGTAAAATGGTGAAACAAGGATTACCAGCATAGCTGTAGGGGTGGCTAAACCCAGGGCACATGGACATGCAACAACCTATGTCAACAGATAAAGGTTCAATGAAACTGACTAAAAAGTTAAGAAAGAAAACAAAATGGAAGTTATTAATATAATTCTAGAGTATATCAAAATGGATGCCAAAACATCCACATTTACATCAGATTATGAAGTAAAGCAACAACTAGAAGGCACTTTGAAGAAGCAATATCAACCAATTCATCATATTTTTTTCTCAATCCGATAATACGTGAACTGTTCTTTTTTCTTTTTCTTTTTTCTTTTTTCACTTTCTAGTTATATATGCACACACAAAGATCGTTCAATATGGATGTAGATTTCCATGTATCATACCAGAACACTACAGGAAAGCTGCAGGGCAAGTGAAACTGCACTTCCTTGATAAATAGAAGCTGGAATAATTCGTGCACCAAACAGATTCCAGAACATAAAGGTAGCAGCAGAGAGAGCCATAACTCCATAAGTGAAGTGTCCAGCCACCTGGAAGTCCAAATTTTTTTTTGACGAAAGTTAAATTGCCTTTCCACCAAAAGTAAACAACACATGCCATGGTTCTTTTTCTTTCTCGTTACACCCATTAATTAAGAACATGATACAAGGATACAACTCTATTATGTTGATTGATTATTTCATTTCTTCGTATTGAGCTAGGAAAAGGAAAAAAGAAAAGGGGGAGGAATTAAGTCACCTTTCACATCAACAGCTCCTCACTTCAACAGAGTTTTTTAACATTTAAACCATGGAGATCAGAATCAACCAGAATTTTTCAACCATGTATAAAGCTTCATGCATGCAAGAATAAAGGTCATGTGAAATTGATGCAGGAAAAATAAAAATTTTACTGTTCCATTATAATCTTCAAATATGCATCATTCAAAATTTTATCCAGACATGATATGCTTTCTGGAATTACTTCTTTAGTTTGGAGCTGAAAGGCTGAAGGAAACCATGTTGAATAGACGAAAGATTGCCATGTGCGTAAGTAAAAAGTAGCCTCACAGAGTTATTCAACCTGGGGGGAGGTGGTGTTCTAAAACCATTTAGTATCTGAGGTGGCACTGGAGAGCAGATAAGACTAGTGCCCTATTTTCCACCACTAAGCAATCCATGTTAACCATGTGAACAGTGATTCCAAACGCGTTCTCTGATAACATTCCTTGTATTTTTAATGTATCTACCAAAAGATCCCTTTATCCCACTGAACATGAAATAAGTTCTGCAAAAAATATAGGGAACAAATTGAAGAACCTTGTCGGCCAACCTCTGCACTGGAGCTTCCCTGCTCTGTGCTTCTTCCACCAAACGAACAATGTCTCCCATTGCAGTCTCACCACCAGGTCTCCGTACTTCAATTGTAAGAGTTCCATTAAGGTTGATGCTTCCAGCTGCAACTTGACTCTAGCACAAACATAAGTTTCAATTTGGTATAATATGATGAAAGGAGGCCAGTATTAATACTAGGGACTGAGTGATTGACATTAGATGACGCAATTCAAAGATGAAAAGTGAATCAGGTAGAAAGAGGAGGAAGAGATAGAGAAGGAATTTTTTTTGCCGTGAGGAGGGAATGAAGATGGCAAATTTAAAACCATACACGTACTGAAAATTGTTATAGATATCATCTGGATCTACAAAAAATGAGAATAGTTACAACTGAAGAGCAATACCCCTGGTTCTTTGGTTACTGGCATTGGCTCCCCAGTAAAACTTGACTCATCAATGGTGCTTCTACCGGCTCTGACTATTCCATCTGCAGGAACACGGTCCTAGAAGAAAACAAGAATATTTGTCAAGAAATAACAAAGTCTTCTACAATAAAAGAAAATTCATGCAACTGTTTAGCACTTCAATATATTCAATGGATCACAGTGAAAATCAGTAATAGTAATATAGCTTCCTAAGTTTAGAAAGTAAAGAAAGCAGCAACATAATTCCTAAGAAGGAACAACACTCTTTGCTAATAGAATAAACATTGAACATGAATAACAAAATTATAAACAGTAAACATCTGACACACCAAACAGGAAAGCACTAAGATACGAGATGATAACAGATTAAAGCACAAGTCTAATTTACTTACTCCTGGCAGTACGACAATTTGGTCTCCAACAGAGAGACTGCTACAAGGAACTTCAACAATTGAATCATCAACCATAAGACGAGCTTGTGAGGGCAAACTACTAAGAAGTCCAGTCATATCACTGGTTGCTTTGATTTTTGCTCTCTGTTCAAGATTCCTTCCTAACAAGACAAAGGCTATTAACATGACTGGTTCCTCAAAGAATGCCCTCCAACCCTGCAAACACGATATCAATTAAAAAGGACTGATGTCTAACCTGAATGTCCCCTTCACATGCTCTCTACAGTCTACACCCCCACTTTAATCATGCAACAGAATCTGAAAACCAGACCAATCATTGCAAATACACTTGCAAATCAAATTGCAACTCAAACCATATGATAGAAACTTCTACTTTCAAATTATTTGAAGAATTATACAATTTAGTAAGAACAACCGGAGATGGAACTTCATACAAGAACCAATAAAATATTATAAAACTGGAATAAACCAGAATCTAACTAAAGAAAAAGCTGTCTTACCCAAATAAAGAAACAAAATATTTGTGAGGACTCCCAACTATTCAATCCTAAAGTCAAATTCTGTACCATGCAATCCTAAATAGTAAAATTTACCATGTTTCTTTCTTATTTACTTAACAGATAATGAACAGTCACATCTCTCAGATAAATAGCATATATATATGGAAGACCTAAGCATACAAATCTCAGCAGCCATGTTGGTCTTATAAAACTCTTCATCGTTTCTGATAAGATATCCAGGTTTTTTACACCCCCTAGGTTCCAGTTTTATCCTCTTACTATGCCTGCTTGAGAAGTATCCCCGTATATACTATACAAGATTGAAATAGATGATAAAGGCCTTCAATTTATTTGCTTAAAATATCTTTATGTTCTTTTGACCATACAATCACTCAGCAGCTACGATAGTGAGAAGTCAGAATGAACTACAAAAGTTGAGATTGGCAACAATTCCATAATAAATTTAGTAGTTAACAAGTGACAGTAAACTGATAATATTTGTGATTGGCTTTTCTTCTACCTATTCTAAATTCCAATATGTGGATGCTATTTGGTTTTTCATGCTAAATGGCCTTAATACATCGTGGCATGCAACTTTTGGTATTTGTCAACTCATACAAGGTGTATTTCAGTTCAAATACAATAACTGAAAGAAGGAAGGCAAAAAGAATAACAAGAGAGTCAACAAGTCAAGGAAACCCTGAACTGAAACTACTCTAGAATGTATAAATAATAATCTGAATATCATATACGCTGACTCTAAACACAAAATTACTCTCAATGGTGAAACTAATTGAAATGAAATATGAGAAGCTGATACTAAGTACTGAAAAAGGAATCAATAACCTAGAAGTTTATTTACAATGAGAAGTCAAAGTATGCTTACAACAAGACATGGCTTTGTTAATAGGAAAAACAGAAGTCATAACATGACATTCAAAATTTTGAAGTCATAAACATGCTATAAACAACATAGATCTCAAAACGTAAGTTATTTTACTGCATTTCATATGTATGTATGTCTACATACACAAAGGTGGATATCCATAGACTACACAAGTAGGAATAAGTATCAAGACTTACCAATTTTGGTATTAACACAGCTAGAGAACTAACAGCAAAAGAGGATAAAGCCCCAAGACCAACCAAAGTGTTCATGTTTGGAGCTCCCTTAAATAGATTTTTCACACCCTCAAAGATAAGTTGACGCCCAGGACCAAGCAATGTAAACAAAGACAATGACAAATGGAACCCTGTTGAGTGAAATGCATGCATCCATGAAGCCTTAGCTCCTAAAAAATGGGCGACATGGCCAATGAGGCACACAGCACATAAAGCCCAGGAGACAGCAAGCTCGCGACCTATAACAGCGTAAGCAATTAAACCCGAATTACTTAGGAAGACAACCATTAGCATACTATAACAATCTACTGAAAAGCAAAAGAAATATGAAAAGGTATCTACCACTTTATCTACTGAAAAGTAAAAAGAATGTGAAAAGGTACTTACCACTTTCTTTTAAGCGGCTACGCTTTTCATCCATCTTCCGTTCAAAAACTTTGAAGAAATTATCTCGACCTGAATCTATATGGAAGAAATAAGCTAAGCAATCAATCCATAATGTAGATTAGTAGGAGGAACTTATGGAATAATTTACAACTCTCCAGAACACAAGTCATATCAGGAAGCAAACCAAGGGAAGTCTGTCAAGAAAATAGATCAGAAAGGCTAAACTTGGCCAAGAACAATAAGAATAAATTGAAAAGTTTCCTAGTTAAATTATACTTGACTGACTGGCAGCACAATCTTTTTCTAGAAAGTTATCTCAAAGCAAAACAACAAGAGAGCCCTTTTTTACACTGGAGATGGCTACATAGATAAGATCCCACCATGACAATCTATTTAGGATCATATCAATCCATGCTCTCAAACAATGGCAAATACCATATGGTATGGGTTAAAATATGGGGAAACAAATTAATAATTAATAAGTTTAAAACAATTGGGAGGAAAATTATAGGAAATTAAGAGATACACGGCCATAATATGAAGCTGAAGCAATCATGTCTTATTTAACAAACTGTTATTAGATAGCCCCCTTTTAATGCATACAGGTTACTCGCAAGAGATTCACCGAAAAGAACCTCCAAAACAAAATTAAGGTTGTTAGTATTCCTTCAGTCTTCAACTGCAATACAACAACTTTGATGTAAATTAACATAGAACGAGGACTCTTGTTATAGTTATTATAGAATGGACACAACTAATTCTTCAAAAGATTAGCGTTCCGCACGACCAGAAAATCCTCCAACCATTTTACCAAGTGGCCGCCGCAGCTGACCTATTGAAAGGAGAAATGGTAAATTAATTATATCTATGACTTCAATGCTTGTATTGTTGCATCTATATATAGATGAGAGTCTTGAGTTTCAGAGACATACCATAAGGAATTATGGTTGCTCTTCAACAAAACCTTTTTCATTATTATAGTAAGACATCTCCTTCAGTAGCTCTCTGACCTATCACTAAACCGACCAAACATACATGAATCATATGAAAAAAAAATGTCAACGTGTGTTATGACTCTCTCATCTAAAGTTAGAGGAGCTTAATGGATCGTCATTTACAAGAGATGCTATAATATTTATTATTCAAGACCATAAACATTTTGGCCCGTCCAACATTTCATAATTGATAATCTTACATAAGAGATGATAGATTATACTTCAAGCTACTAGTACAGAGGAAGTTCAAATCTATGACTAAAACCTCAATGAACAATACAACTCATGATCTCCGAAAGCCATGTGCATGACACCAAAATTTTAGAAAGGGGCCCTTAAGTACATAGCTCTACCATGCCATCTAAATGCATACTAACTCAAATCTTGATTAATCCTTAAATAAACACATTACTACCATGATGAAATTTTAGCAACACTTTTTGGTCTTATCAACTATCAAGGCTCCCTTTGGTAAACACTTCCACTCTTTTAGCAAAAAAAAAGAAGAAAAGAATAGAAGTGGAAAAAAGCAACAAAAATTCAAATTAAATACAAAAAAAGCACTTACCAAATGAAGCACAAACAGTTTGCTTTACACAGAATTGATGAAGTTTTCTAATCGAGCACATTTTCTAGAAATAGGTGAAAAGAAACATGCAAAGCATATTCAAACAACAAAAAATTGGACGACCAAGACGATGAAAATACTTAGTACCTCGAAGGTTAGAATTAAAGCCACAGCTAGTCAACTGTCTAGCTAACGCCTCCCCTAACTCCTTTTGCCAATTTGGTACAACCTTGGCTTCGGAAACCGGCCACACTATTGCTGTTTCTGTTGTGAGATTGACACTAGCAGAGGACACTTGGGGCTGCATTTCAAATCAGTGATACAATGAGATAGGAATAACTGATTCGATTTACAAAAGAAGCAAGAAAAAATTGAGACAACTTACTTGATTTTCTAGTATCCTCTTCACACTCGCAGCACACCCGCCGCAAGTCATTCCCTAAGCCCGGAGAAATTAAGGGAAAGAATCAGTAACCTGACGCTATTTCTTTTCTTTCTAAATTTATGAATAAAATACGGAGTAAAAAAAAAGGGAAACCATACCCCAACATCAAGAATAATAATATCGGGAGATAAAGCAGATGGCTCGTCAACGGCTCCCGCTCCCAATTTCGCCTTCAAGTCCCCGTCGCCCGTTCCTTCCCCACCATCTCCACCTCCGCCTCCGCTACCGCTACCACTTCCATCGCCGCCGCCATAAACGCCGCCGCCGCCAGCTGCCCCAAAATAAGCTGCGGAACTCGCGACGCATTCCAAACGGCGGTGTAAACGTTGGGGAACTGGAGCAGCGCACAAGCTCCTAAGTGGAGATGAATAAGAGCGGGAAGCAAGAAGAGTAACTCCTCGGCCATGAGGAAAGAGACGAGAGCGGATGCATCGAGCGATGAGAGAGGAATTGTTGTAGCAGAAATGACGGTTTAAGGCTCTGGGGATGGAGAAGAGAGCCAATGTGGGCACTGTAACTGAAAGTGCTGACTCCATGTCAAGATTGGAGTTGCAGCATAGAAAAGAAACTTTGCAGCATAGAGAAGAAACTATCTCATGAAAGTCCAAGGCATTTGAGGCCCCTATCTTTTTTACTTTTCAGTACAACCCGCGGCTGCACGTCAAAAACGTTTTAAAATTTTTATTTCAGCTTCTCTACGGTATAAAATATATTTTTGTAATATTTACAAATACAATATATTATTAAACTAACTTAAAATAATAATAATAAAATCATAAATGCGGATTGAGTATCAAATACAGTTTTGATGGTGCTATTTTTGTTGATGGTGGGTATATGGAATGAGGCGCATTTGTGCATAACGAGGAGGGAAATTTTGTGTAGTGTATCTCCAATCTTATGGAAATTTTGATCCTTCATAAAATTTTATCTTAGTTTCCATCATGTTATATGGATGATATTATTCTTGAAATTGACAATCAAATATTGTAGAAAGTTCTCTTTTCTAGTGCTTTGGACGTTTTTTATTATGGGATATAATTTTAGGTTTTCACTCTATATGTCTAATGGATTGGTATGGACGCTAATAAAGTAGCTTATACATTAGCAATGGCGATTTTATTGAAAGCTAACTACTTTGATTGTATTAGTTGTCCTTCTTTTGTTTTTGGTATTGTTTATGCTAATAGATTGGAGCATTTGGGTGAAAACTAGGGGATTTAGGCAAAAGTGTATGAGGGTAAGTTTGTTGGTTTGGGTATAGTTGTGCCTTGAATTGTTTTCACTTTATTTTGTTCTTCCAATTTTTTCGTTTTTTTAATGAATATGATTTTATTTTAAAAATATACATATTTCATAAATATTGATTGAATTTTAACTCGGTGAATATTAACATTATTAATATATAATTATGATTTATAAATTTATTTCAACAAAATCGATTTACTTATTAATATATAAATTGTAATAAATAAATAAAAAACTTGTAATAAGTTATCATACTTTGATGGAATCTGAGTCTAAAATATATTAAAGGAATTAAAATTGTTTAAAAAAAAATTCCATAACAAGGTCAATTGAGTAAAACGCGCTTTGAAATAATCTTACATTCCGTCAACTAAAGACATCAATATTACATTCCAATCAAATCAACCAAGTAATATAATCTCATATTCCACCCATAATATTACATTTCTGTAATCTTATTATAGAACATAATCTAAGACTCGGAAAACCAAACAACCCTAACCGTTTGAATCTAAACTCTTAAATTTTAATAATATTTTCTATTTTTCAAACTATCAAATTTAAACTATTCATATAATAAGTACATGTATCTAAAATTTTATCTATGTATTTTAAGTATACTTTACATCATATCCCATACACATCAAACTTAAGTTATTTACGTAATAATTACACATAATTAATATTTAATTACATGTATTTTAAATATATTTTATGTCATATCTAAGTCAACTTCCAATACTTAAGCTGATAGTTGTATCGGCAGAATGGATTAATTGAAATGATATTAATATTTTTAAGAATTAATTAATTTGTTTTAAAATTTAAAGATTAATTTATAATATATTATATAGTTTGGGGATGTATGGTGTAATTTACCCTAAAGTACATACTGAAGTGCTAAACAGCTAAAAATCATTTACATAATAATACAAAATGTAGATTAATTTAAAATAAAGTCACGATATTTGATAAAAGGAAAAAAAAAAAAAAAAAACTATCACGTTCAAGTTCAACCTAACACTTTGAAATTAGGTGTAAAAAAGTAAATACAATTGGGTACGAAAATGAATGTGCGATCTACATGTACTAACATTTTAAAATTTTTGAAAAAAAATGGTTAAATATGGCATAAATTTTAATATTTTTCGTAATTTTAAATTTTTTTTTTATTTTTTTATTTTTAAAATTTTAAATTATCTGTTTTTTTATTTTAAAAGTTTAGTTCAATCGTTAATATTGTTAAAATTACTTTGTTAAATTCATATTTATCATAAAGTTAAATTTTCAATTAATTTGCTATTAAAGGTTTTTTTTTTTTGAATTTTGAAATATAAAAGGTAAATAGATTAAATTTTTAAAAATAAAAGTATATAGACTAAATTTTAAATTTATAAATAATATAAGGACCTATGCCATATTTTAACCATAAATTTGGAGTGGAATTGGCTTGCTTACATCTAAGGGAGTGGAATTGACATTTTCTAAAATTTCAATTACATGACTCCAGGCACTTTTAGTCCTTTTATCCATTCCCAAGTCTTCTTTTAGGGCCTCTACGACTATACTGCCTTTCCCTCCACATCAGGTCAATAACAGCGAATTTTTCACCCCCGAGACCAGACCTGAATACGATTCCTATTCAACGCATTGGCCTCACAACAACATACCATAAACAAAAAACAATAATAAATCGACCAACTCCCTGACAACAAAGACAAAACCAGGCACTTCTTCGACCACGGAAAGACTCTCTACCTCCACCACATCATGCTCAAAGCTCCAATTCTGAAAACAAACATCATTTTGAATCTAGAAATCACAACAGACAATAGACTCGCATGATGCGCCACTAGAATGTTGAACACCACTAGCATGATTAACAGTTCCCATGTGTTGGTCCTGTTTTAGTCAAACAAGTAGCAATCCTAAAGCAAAAGTTTAAGGAATTGAAACAATCATTTAAGGATGATTACGAGTGGTTAGATGTATAAAACAATCCATTGTTTATGGCTGTTTGATAGGTCCCAATACCACCAAGATAAAAGCTTATTCAGAAACTTGTAATAGTCTTGCAGATCACTTGAATCATTTTAGATGTTTCCATGGTATATGCGGCATCAAAGATCCCTTACAATGCCATATTCCATTACTTTTTTGAAGGGAGTGATACGATCTTGGTGGTATTCCTTACCCCCAAAGGTTCATTAAGAACTTAGTTGTTGTTTGCTAGCATATTTTGGGAACTGTGATACCACCTTATAGGATTTGTTGAGCCTAATACTATAATAAATCTGTGAAGAGAGCAATGGCGGAGTGAAGGGGGTTCGCAAGCCTTGGCCTTCCTAAAAAAAAAATTTTCATCTTTAACTTATTTATAATTTTAAAAATTTTAAATTAATATAATAAAATTACACTTTGACCCTCCTAAGAATGAGAAAAAATTGATTTAATCCTCTAAATTTTATTAAAATGTAGACTATTAAAATGGTGAAATTTCACTTTTATTATAAAAAATATACAACTTTATCCCCCAAAATTTTTTGGCTCTGTCATTAGAAGAGAGATTAGAAGATTTCATTAATCATGCATTTTTTTAAGTTAGTGATAGTAACCAGGTTAAGTAAGAATTTTTAAAAAATTGAAAATTGATCCGAATTGGTATATTTATATGATTTATGGAATGTAAACTTTAAAATAGCGGTTATAATT
Source organism: Gossypium longicalyx (assembly GCA_025698465.1). Taxonomy (NCBI): domain Eukaryota; kingdom Viridiplantae; phylum Streptophyta; class Magnoliopsida; order Malvales; family Malvaceae; genus Gossypium; species Gossypium longicalyx. The sequence continues at coordinate 106,476,388 of CM046997.1, read as the reverse complement.
TTATTTTTTATTTAATATATATATTAATTTTAGTTTTTATTATATACAAATAAATAATTTTATATTTAAAATAGTAAAAATAATTTAAAAATTTTTTAAAATCATTATTTTTTAAAAATAATTATAAATAATAATTTAAATTTTTGTCAAATAATATCTAAAAGTTATAAAATAAAATTTATTTTGTCAAAATAAGATTAAAAATAAAAAATAAAAAATTATTATAAAAAATGAGAACTGTCAAATAATATCTAAAAGTTACAAAATAAAATTTATCTTGTCAAAATAAGATTAAAAATTTAAAATAAAAAATTATTATCAAAAAATTGAGAACTGAATCAAGCCAAACCAAATTAAGATGCCTAGCTCAAAAACTCCCTGAAACTGGACTAAACCAAACCAATATCACCCCAATCTTCACCTTCATCTTTATAACGCTATAAGCCCTTGTGCCTCATTTGGTACAACGAATGTAAAAAAAAAAGGATTGATGTATTAAATTACTTAAGCGTTAAAAAGATGGATGAAAGATAGATGTTATAGGTGTTTAGTTGTAAAAATTTTGTGATATTTATTGCTTATTTTGTCTTTGATATGAGTTAAAAGATAAGTGTTATCTATGAATGTACTATATTATTTTTAAAATCTTTTTAGTTTCAACACTGAAAAATAATTAGCTTACAAATACGATAAATTAACAGTTAGAACAAAAGCATATAATGTAAAAAATAAGAGCAGAAAATGATCGACACAATCGTTATTTGTTAACGCAATTCAAATACAAGGGTTTTATATTTGCAGAGTCTTGGCTTAAGCTCAATTCATCCTAGCATAAAGAAGCAATTACAACTCCAATATCGATCCTAGTTGTCACAAATCACTCACCCAAGTTTAAAAAATGAAATTATCCCATTAATGATCCTGAGTATTTATCAACTAAAAATCATCATAAATCAGCTTTTTAACGGCACCAAAACTCTCTCAAAAGATAAACTTTGTCTTTACTTTAAACTTCCTAATATGACTAATTAAAGAGATGAAAAGTCCCACAAAACTCCATTGAATAAACATGATATTTATCACTAAAACAATATTTTTATCATCTAGAGCTAATAAGACTTTTATGTTTATCCAATCACCTCAAGCAATTTGATTAAGAGTTTTTAAAATCCTAGTTAAACCATGCTTCGTGTTTTGTCAAATATGTCAAGTGGATTTAACTCAGTATAAACAAAACCTATTCACAACCCAATTCGATGACTTGAGTAGAGAAACAATTTTGTTATAACAAGACATGGAATGAGCAGTAACAGTTTTTCCAAGTAGGATAATAAACATGATAATTTTATGTATATTTTTTTGAATGTCTTGAGGCTAATATTATTTTATGCATATATTCATGTATTTTTTTATACATTTATGCATAACCCTATGTATATTATAATGTATTATTTACTAACATTATTTGTATATTGTCATATGTATTTTTATGTACACTTTTATGGATATTTTTATGTATATCATTATGTATGTTTTTTTCTAATGAATCTGTATATATTTTTATGTATAATTTTATTTGTAATATATATATATAATTTTTATCGAACATTATTTTAATTATAAATATTTTTTGTATCTATCATGAATTATTATGAAAATTGTTGCATGTTTCATATATATTTTCGAATTTGTATAGTATTTAAAAATTAAAATTGACTATCATTATCAATGATAGATAACCTTAATTAATAAAATATTATTTAAAAATTAATTAAGAATTAATTGCTTAAAATCACATGCCACCCATGTGCATTAGAAATTAGTCTACCCAAAGACTCACAAGCTAGAGAGAGAAAAATGGACTAAATTGAAATACATGGAGTAATGATAATTTCAAGTTTATTTTGATATAAATTAATATATACATTTTAATTCGGCATAATTTAAATTTTTTATAATCTTATGAATTATTCAAAATATCTAAGGTGTATTAACTAGTTAAAATGAAGATGTAGATTTTTCTTAAAAACATTTATTCAATGAGATAAATTTTCATGTTAACATGATTAGTTAAAGTGGGGAAAATCATGGGACAATTAAAATATATGGGCTAAAGTCTAATTTCGAGCATCATAAAGGGACCAAAATCAGAATTTAACCTCCAAATCAAAGCATAAATTAGAAAGTAGGTCGTACAATTGTAATCATTTACAGCAAGAGCGTTGTTCACAGCGCAAAAGTCTATAATACCCACAACGTTATATCATTATCCTCTTTCTCTTCGCCTCTTGATTTTAGCTTCCGCAAGCAAACCCTAACCCTAAACTTTCTTTTCTCTCCACTCTTCATCTCTTTTTTCCTCTCAATCGCGATAATGTCTCACTTCGGAAGGTCAGGCCCGCCCGACATCACCGACACCTACTCCCTTCTCGTCCTCAACATTACCTTCCGTAAGCTTCTTTCTTTCCCCGTCTCTCGTCCGTTCGTTTCAATTTATTTAGGCACGACTGCTGGCGGTTTATTTATACTGTGAGTAAAACCTTTTATTTGGTTCGAATTTGTTTAGGCACGACTGCTGATGATTTGTTTCCGCTCTTCGACAAGTACGGGAAGGTCGTCGACATCTTCATTCCCAAAGATCGAAGGTTCTTTTTCTCCTGTTCTATTTCTTTTTCGTTGTTTTTGGTTGTTGTGAATTTATACAATAATATTTTTGTTCGCTTGATGGTAGGACTGGTGATTCTCGAGGCTTTGCATTTGTGCGCTACAAGTATGCCGATGAGGCTCAGAAAGCTGTAGATAGGCTCGATGGTACATTTCTTTTACTCGTTTACTCTCTGTCTGTCTGTCTCTTATGTTAGCTCTTTTATATGTATTAAATGCGGTGTTGTATTAATTACGTAGGTAACTCATTTGATATATTATGACATTTACTCTTCTTTTAGGGAGAGTTGTTGATGGTCGGGAGATAACTGTTCAGTTTGCAAAATATGGGCCTAATGCAGAGAGAATGTAAGTTGTGTGCTAGTTGTCATTCATATATATTTCATCTTTCACTGGAACATATTTTAAGTATAATGATAGAGAGGATGTATGTAGTGTAAGAAATTATTTGATAAAAATGTCAATTTGGCTCGTCTAAGAAGGTATTTTACAAAGGAAAACGCCTTATTGTTTTGCTTTAACAGGGAAAATGTCCACTTGCTTAAGTAATTTGTATTGGTGATCAACAAATTAGTATCTACAATGGAAGTTTGAAAGGCTTGTTTGGCATGCTGATTTATAATTTGCGGCTATATCTGGCTTTTTTTATTTAATTTCTTTTGTGTGGATATCTCATTATCCTTGCAGTATTTTCATATCCCTAGTATTTTATCTTTAGGTCTTTAATTGTGTAGTGAGTTTCATGTATTTCACTGATTTCCCTTGCAGTCAGAAAGGAAGGATTATTGAATCATTTCCAAGGTCAAGAAGCCGCAGTCCTCGCAGAAGGTAAGTTGTTATGTGCATTCTTTTTCCTCTTCGACGACTTTTGTTTGCACTCATTTTGCTTGATATGTAGCATTTTCTTCTTATGCCTACTTTTCTGAATAAATTGCAAGAGATATAAATGAAGGGATAACCATGTGGATTTTTCACGTATGCTTTTTCCTTTCCTTACAAACGGAAGCACTTGAGATTAATAGTGGCATGAAGATGATGGTGCTATGCGGTAGTACTTTTAAGATAAGTCGATGGTTATCTGCCTGTTCCCACACGAGTATCTGAATGCAGTAATTGTGGTTTATTGGTTATTTATTTCTTGACAATTCGATATTAGATTTCTTTATCCTATTTGATTTGTCAGAGCAACTCCAGTACTGCCTTGGTTGGATATGTGATGCCTTTTAAGCTTGTATAAGGTCAAAACTATATGGGTTGATTTTATCTTTTTATGGTTTTGTGGACATGTGATGTTTGCTGCATTTGATATATTCAGGCACCGGGATGACCATTATAAAGATAGGGATTATAGAAGAAGAAGTCGAAGTAGAAGTTATGACAGATATGAACGTGATCGATATCGTGGGAAAGACAGAGATTCTCGGCGTCGAAGCAGGAGCCGTAGTGCTAGTCCTGTCCATTCTAAAGGCCGAGGAAGAGGTCGTTATGATGATGATAGGCGAAGTAGAAGTCGATCAATGAGGTTTATGCTTTGCAATTCATGATGTTCAGTTTCTTCTATTTTCCTCCCCTTCTTTAGTTACCTCATTCTGATACTTCCGTATTTCAGTGCTTCTCCTGCTCGGCGTAGCCCTAGTCCTCAGAAGAGTCCTTCCCCACGTAAGACATCTCTCCCTAGGGGTGAAAGTCCTAGTAGACGGAGCCGTGATGGACGGTCTCCAAGTCCTCGGAGTGTTTCACCGCAAGGCCGCCCTGCTGATTCACGGAGCCCATCTTCTTGAAACTCATAGATCAATGTGAGTTTTTCCCCAATCTCATTTACTCTCATTTGTCTTTTTTTTGTTTGCTTTTCAATCTTTATTTTTTGGGTAAATTTCTTCATACAGCCATTGATTTTGACTTTTGACTCTTTGATTTTGTGTTTGTTTTTGTATTTTGTAGGAATGATCTTGCTGATGACATTGGAATTCCTGGAGACTTGACTTAGCATGGTTCCTGTCGCTATTTTGTTAATGTTGAGGACATTCAAATATCATTTGTTTTCTAGTGTTGGTAGGACTGGGTTTTTTGTTGTTTTATTGACTGCCTGAACCTTTTGTCTCAATTAGTTAAGTTGTGTAGTTTGTAGCTTGATGTTTCAGTACTCATCAAAGATTCTGTGACGCAAGTCTGTCATCGTACTTTGCTCCTATCTTTAGATGTTATTTTTTGCTCTGGTTTTTTGTGGTATTTGTTTCTCTGATTAACTGATGGCGCCCCATTATGCAATGGTTTTTAAAATTCTTTTATTTTTTATTTTTATTTTCTAAAAATGCTGATTCATATCCAATCGCCTGTTTGCTTTTATAGCAATGTTCGGGGAAAGAGTGAGTTGGGCAAATGGACATGATGTTGATGTTGATGTTGATGTTGCTGTTCGTGCTGTTTTTATCTATAGATGAATGGTCGTGATTGTGATGCTGGGTTATAGCAGTATGCTGATTGCAGGGACTGTTTGTTAACTATTTTTTAACTGAAAAGATATGGTGATTGGTAAGAGCTATAGTCATGTCTTGGTTTCCAGAAAGCTTTAGACCATTCTCGTTCCTGATTTTTGCATTTGATTATCCTTGGGTCTTCTGATTTCTAAATATTGGCTCTGAGGTTTAGTTGCTGTGATGATATTAAAGGACCCAAGATGATTTTTTGACCTGTGGAATGCTGTGTTTGATGAGCTCTCTGGCATTAGACCTGATGTGGTTGCTAAAAATAAAAATGTAATTTCTGGTCTAAACCTTATAGTTGCATTAATTGAACAAAATAACTTGTTCCTATTTAATTGCTTGATTGTTGTATTCCATTAATCATGTTAACCACTCCCTCTTCCTTAATGTTTTGAGTTGTAGCAACTTTGACCGTGATTGTAGCTGGGAAGTGGTTGCTGTGACAATTCTGTTGTATGATACACATGGCTTGTGAGATAACCACTGAGTACAAATTAATAACCTGTACCAGACTGTTGCTGCCTTGTTGGATCATGTTGAAAATGGTTTTAGCTGTTGCCTAGCTTTCAACCTTGTTTGCTTGTAGCGGGCTGTTGCTGCACTTCCTGCAGGATCGTGTCAGTTTTAATACCTCGGTGTTGAAATGGATATGATATGCTGCCCCCTTATCACATGTTTGGTCAAATTTTATTATCTTTCCCTGTTTGAAGTTACTTTGCTATTATAGTGATTTCCTTCTTATCTAGAACAGATCACTATTCATTCTAACTTCTAATTTTACTCATATGACTACAAGTTCGCTCTTTTGCTCTGAGTTTGCTTTAGATGCTTAAAGAATGAAAGAACTGAAAATTTTAGGCATGCATACCTTGGTGGCTAAGCATGTTGAAAGATGAGTAGACTGGATGCCATTGCAGTTTTGTGCTGATACCTCACGCTAGGTTATTTCCTTTGATCATTGCTGGTATCTGTTGCATGTATCATCTACTTATATTCCAATGAAAATTTTGATTGCTCTGATCTGTGTTTTACTTTTTTGGATCTCCCTGTTCATTTCTGAGAAATTTTTCGATGGCCTAGCAATATTGTGACTCCTGACTACTTAATTTGCTCTTGGCATGGCATTGAGTTGACTTCCACAGTATTAAGTGCTTAAGTAGTTTTGAATTTTAACTTGTGGTTGCCCTGTTTTAGCTGAGGGTTCTGGCTCGAACTTATACTTTGTGTTATGTTGGTGTGCATGAATTTTTGTTTGTCATTGAATGAAATAACCGACATTTTCTGTGAGGGGACGGAATTGAAGACAAATTAGATTTCAGTGGATGAGTAAATTTTCGCCCATCAGATGTTTCTTCCTGGTGATTGTGAGATGGTACTTTGCTCTGCCGCATTGCTGGATGCTTTCGGATCTGACACTAACCTGAATTCCATCCAGCTTTTGCTTGTGCATATTAAAAATCATATACCGTATTATTTCGGCACTTGGCCAAATGATAATGATACACATGTGAAGGTAGACCATGACTAGAGTACGGAAATGGACAAAAAAACATTGCAAAGCAAATGCAATTCATAATGCTGGAGTTCAGAAAACAATTAAACAAAAAAACCGAGATAGGCACCACAACCCAATAATCTTATCTCAACATTGCCAACATGCCCGCCTGAAACCGGGGAGTCCATATCATTGCAAGTGCCCCTAATAGTTAGCAACGATAACTGCCTTTGGATCCGGATATATTCAATAAGCAAGAAATTTGTTATAAACCATCAAGCACAAACCTTGGGCAAGGAACGAACAGCAAATTTTTATAAAAAATTGGGGAACTTAGATTACCTTATTCGTTTGATTGGAGTATGAGTTTTCGTCTGTTGTCTTTTTCATTGAATGTAAAATTATTTAGGAGTTTCTCTTGTTAATTTGTCTTTAACTATGAATAAAGTCTCACATGTTTGTTGTCTTGTGCATTGAATGTAAAATTCTTTAAGAGTTTATCTTGTTAAAATTGTCTTTAATTATAAATAAAGTCTCTGTGAAAATTATTGAAGAGAATATTTCACTAAATCGAATATATTGAGAGTGAAAATTATAAACATACAAAAAGATCGCCAAGAATTGTTTGTCAGAATCATTATTGTATAAGAAAATAATGAAAAATCTTATAATAATTATATAATTGACAAAATGAAATACAATCAACAAAATTTATTTTTCCTAAATTAATAATAAATAAAATTGTTGTTATAATATGAGATTAGGTTAGGGTTTGACCCTACTACACATTGTTACCTTTAAATTTTAATATAACCATGTGAACCAAAATCTCAATTAATTTTAGTATCAAATATTTTATAAATATATTTTCACTTATGTTTTTTTTATTGTGTCATAATCTAGTATTAATTAAAGAAACAAACTTTTAAAAGAATTACATTGCATATATTAATTAACGAGATAAATGTATAATTTAAGGATAAAATGATAAAAATTGGAAATTAAATTTGATATAAAAGTAATATTCCCTATAGAAAAAGAAAGTGATAATAAAATCTTGATATACTATTTTTAATAATGTCATTTTGAAACCTTGAGCCATTAATTGGGCTAAAACACAAAGGCTTGATCCGTTCCACTCCACATTTCATTATTCTCTTCAACGTCTCTTCCTCTTGTGTCTAGTTTTCCATTGCTATTGTTGACAGATTTCTCATTAGAAATCAAAATTTTCATTTTCAGTTGAAGGTAGGAGCTGAGAATTTGCAAAGATGGAAGAAAAACCACCGCGCTCTCATCTCAAGCGCCCTTTCTTCGATGATGACGATTCGAACAAACCTCCCGCGTACTTCTCTGCTTCGCCCTCTCTCTTTTACCTTGAAAACGGATATATTTTATATCTCAAAGTATTGATGCAATTGTTTCAGCTCCTTAATTCTATAATTTTTTTTCTCTTTTATGTCTGCTATTTATCTCTCTCTCTCTCTCTATATATATATATATATATATATTTACTTTGGAAAAGTTAAGTCTTGATGGTTTCATAAATTCATCTCCTTTTGAGAAAGTTAGGATCAAATACAATTCTGTTCTTTTTCTAGAATTATGTCTATTGTTTTAATTTTAGAGTTAAATAATTTTTTTTATTTGCAGGCAGAAGAGGATTAGGTTTCCCAAGGGAAAGAAGGTAAAGCCTGGAGAAGAAGCAGTGAACCGAGTTGATGTTGAAGACGGTTCTCGTAACTTGCAAGATCCCCGTCTCGCTGCTAAGGAGCGTTCCAAGCGCCGCAATCAAATTACTACTGAATTATTCACCGAAGATGGACGTGGAATGCTTAATGATATCACCTTAGCTGAAGTTGCATATGAGGTTAATTTCCCATGCTGTTAGTCTGTCTTAGCTTCTATGTATGACTTGACAGTATGATGTTAATTCTGCAGTCAGTCTTTCGTGAATTAATGCTAATTTACACTAAATGTCTAAACTCAAGAAGCAGATGATGTGCACATATCTTATACGTTTTAGCTTCCGAATAGATGCTTCTTTGCATTCTCATCCAGTTTTATGATTGGTCCTTCTGCCAATTAGGTACTATAGTTTCTTTTCTACCTAATGTGTCCGCACTAATAAATTCTAAAAGGGTGTTTCATTTTTTTCTTTTTGGATAATTGAAAATTTATTCCAAAAATTTGAAGATTCAAAACTAATCTGCCACTTGGAATGACAATAAGGGATTGCAGCCAAATATAATTAAACTCAAAATGGCTTGGCTTATACGCTGATCCATGCAAACTGTGCTTAGCCTATCCAAAATAGCCAACCATGTAATGGAAGAGAACATAGGTAGTTTTATTTCATTTCTAATGCAAAAATGCAGTTTATCATTTCACTTTGCTGGAGTTTTGGTGTGTTGTTGGCTTTTACAATCTTCAGTGCCACTCTGAGCTTTGATACAGCAGTTGTGATTCTGTTATTGAGTTTATAACTTTAGGATGCTTCTTTCCTAAACTGGCAGCCTTTCTGCAGTCAAGATGACTGTCAGATTCCTCATTTATTGGTTCAGGGGAAAAGATAGGCAATGATGGGAATTTCTTTTGGTAGGATAATGAGGACTTCATCGACGATGGAATTCAAATAGAGCCTTTCAATTTAGACAAAGAAAGAGAAGAAGGATACTTTGATGCAGATGGAAACTTTGTTGAATATGTCAATAGCAATGGAATCAAGGTAAAGCATTGCATTGACCTGGAGTTTCTCTATAGAATATCAGCACTTCTATTGACGGCCCCTTGGATTTATTGTAGGACGCGTGGCTTGATAGTGTTGAAGCTGATGTACAATATACAGGAAAAGCATTTGCTACAACAAATGGTGAAGATAATGAAGATGTTGCACAGGATCTTTCTGCCCAAGACATAGGGATAATAAAGAGACGTATTGCCAATGTGCTTGAGCCTGGAGAAACGGTAATCTTATTTTTTTCTTTGATTCTGAGAGAAACGGTAATCTTACATGATAATTGTCTTACATATTTGTTTAAAATTTGCATGTTGCTTTAGTTTTCATGTTATGAATACATTATATATGAAATGAATATTGAATACCTGGTGTTGTAGTAGATTATCATATTGCTACAGGCATATGGATCTTATCTGTTATGTGTATATATATATATTTTTACCATAATGATTATTTCAACATCCATGTTTACTCTTTTGAGGGGAGTCAGATCGAGGTTAGTTTTTCTTTTTGTAAAAATGATCATTGCTCACCCAGGCATGGATTCCACAAAGCTGTCAAACAGTATAAATTATTTCTTCTAGATAGTTTTTCTTTTTTAGGTCAAAGTCACAAGTGATGTTGTCAGGGCAAGAGCCTAATTGCTAAGGCACAGCTCATCTACCAGTTCGTGCCTCAAAGAGCCTCCAAATGAGGCGAGGGATTTTTTCTTCTGAAATTTAATGCCCCAAAAAGGCACACCTAAATAAAATGCAACTTGGGTTTCTACCTTTAAAAAAAGAAATTATTAGCTTTTATTTAAGAGGTAAAAAGAAAAAATACCCATTATCTAGTCTTCATAAATAATAAAAATGGTAATATAGTCTAACCTAAGAATTTTTGCTGCTTGTGCCTCAAGTGATGTAGGGGTCTTAGCATGTTGCATATGCCTTGGCCCTTTGACAACATTGTTCTCGGTTGCATTAGAATGTTAGATGCAATGTTTTTTGCACTTGTTATTTTCAGTTCTAAGCTCTATCCTTATGTGCTGATGTTAAATCCATTTCTTTATTAGGTAAATAAACAGTTACAAGGGGAAAGTTTGAAGCTACTTTTAATTTACCTTTTGACAGGTTTTGCAAGCTTTGAGAGGGTTGAAAGGACCTTCAAATAACAGAAAGGAGAAAATGTCAGCTGAGACAAAGCGTGTATTTGACCAACTAACTGAGGATGCCGTGAAGTTGATGGAGAATGGTGACTACAGTTAAGTTTGTTACTTTCTTGTGCTTCTAGTTCACTAGGGTTGAGAAGTTACTTTGAATATTCTAGCTTTATGCCACTACCTTCTATAACCCCAAAAAATGACTACTAATGTATTTAAAGCTGTTGCACACTTTGAGGCAAAGTGTCATTGAAATGTTTCTAGCCTTAAATGTCACTTTGACCTTTAAGATTATTGGTGCTTGCTAATGGTTGTGGTCACTTCAATTGGGAAGGATTTTGTGAGCATATCTATACTTGTTTATACAAGTCTTAACTTAGTTGAGATTTATGGCTTTGTTGGCCACCAATTGCCGTTTACTCCAATGAAGAAAATCTGCTTTTGCTGATATTTTCCTGCTTGTGATAATTACAAAAGTAGGTGAAGGTTTAGGTATATATCTTTGGCCCTCGTATATGCTTATTGGTTTAAATTTTGTTCTGCAGATGTGTACCATGAGAAGCAGGAGGTTTTCCAGCGTGAGGCAGGTAGGTGCAATGTTTTAGAGAGTGTGTGTGTGTGTGTGTATTGTTTTATTCATATTGATTGTTTCTGAAGAGAATTCCATTTCTTAGTTCAAGGCCCCCCTTTACTAACTGGAATCAAAGAATTAGTAATCTGTTAAGCTCAAAATGGGAATGGGCTGGGGCTATGAACTTATAATCTACAACCTGATGATCAACTCAATTCCACGATTTTGAGTTCATTCCATACCGGACCAGATTTGAATAGGGTTATATACATTCTCATTATGAGAAGGGGTCATTCGAGCTTATCCAAATAGATACCATGTTTACATTTGGATCCCTACATCGTTACATTCCATTTAGGATTAGAAATGGGCATAATTGGGTCTGCTTTTTGCATATCTCTCCATTATGCTAATATTCACATGTGATTTTGTAAGGGCAGGTGTATATATTGAATAATCTTTATTAACCATGCTCTCGATATATATATTTTTTCAGAGGGATATGAGAAGTTAGCTCTAGCCAGGGGAAAGAGCAAATCTGCAAAAGTTGGGCTGGAAAATTCTGATCCTAACTTGGGAAATGACATGCTCACTGATATTAATAATCCTGGAACTGCTTCCGTACTCCCTGACCCAGCTGTGGGTACTTCAAATTCAAGTCTAACTGCTGCAGAAGTTTCAGGCGATGCTGCCGATGGTTATGATATGTTTGCAGATGATGAGGATGATGAAAATCTTAAGCAGTCATCTGAGGCTAATTCTAATGCATTCATTCAATCATCATCAAATGCTGTGAACACATTTTCTGAGAGTATGTATTGTCACTGTTATTTTGGTTGTGAATGTTAGTGTTTTGGATGAAATTAGAGTACATTGGCTACTTGACCTACAGATCTAATTTTCCCGTTTTCTTGATTTTCAGCTGGAGATGTGCTAAATGATTACATCTATGATGAATCTTCAGGGTACCCTCTTTTATCCTTACCTACCTCCACAGACACTCTCTCTCTCTCTCTCTCTCTATCTACTGTTTAGGATTTTCAGTTCTTGGAGTTAATTGTGACTAATGAGGCAGTGGATTTTGAAGAGAGAACTGTTTCCAAGTATATATGCATGTATGTATATTGGTGTTTGGCAACCTTCTATAATAACATTTTATTATAACAGCCAAATTTGTTGTAGAACCTATTTTTATGTTTTATTTGTATCCTTTATAACAACTTTTCATCAATAACAACAACCATAAACTATGAAGTACATTCTTTACTAAATTAAATTTCTATAATAGCTTCTTGTCTCTAATTTCAGTAATATTAGTTTTATTCCTAAGTGAAATAAAAATCATAAATTTTAGTTAAGATATTATTTCAATAAAATGTTCAAATTTTACATAAAAAAAAATCTATTTATCATATTATATTAAATGATCATTAATAAATGAGATTACATTTGTGAATTTTATTAAAGATTTGATTTATATTTCACTAATTAATATTATTAATATATTATAAATTTTTAATTTGAAAATTAAATAGACTTGAATATGATTTAAATCTCAAATGTTTATAAGTGGATAATAATCACTTTTCTGTAACCTCCAAATTTTTAGCAGACAAATAAGACTAGTATAGAGAGGGTTGACAGATCTTACTCACAATAATCTTTTCATTCAGGTACTACTACAGTAAGACTCTGGGGTGTTATTATGATCCATCTACAGGACTATACTGCACAGCAGCATCAGGGCAATGGTAATGTCTTATGCATCCCTTTTTGGACTCTGATTATTAGCACTTGAATGCATCTATGCTGGTTCATTCATGGTCCTAACTCCTTAGATCAGTTTATATTGTGGATGCTTATAAGTTTATGATTTTGTTTAGAGGACCTTGTGAGTCCTTGATCATGTCAATAGCCTGAACACTGAAAGTAAATGTAAAGACCTGAATCAAAGATCCATGAACTCACCATTTTCATCTTTCTAGATGTAATCCTTGGGGGTGGGGGGGATGTCTAATGCTTTATTGTTTCAGCTTTTAAGATTTTGACTATTAATATTTATTTGTGTGGATTCTTGATTTTTGTTGTCTAGCCACAGAGTTGATAGAACCTGCTGTTTTGGGATTTTATCTGTTACTTATACAGATTGATTTTTAAAGGCTGTGCTTAAGATATGTCCGTGTGAGGGAGTGTTTCAAGCATTAAGGCTTGAGCTTTTCCAAATTATCTGGATAAATGTTGCAAGCATTTGCTGCTTAGAATCTTATCCATCTATATCTCCCTATATAGGTATTCCTTTAATGAGTCAACTGGCACATATGATGAAGTTACGGAGGTTGCATCTGCTACAAATTGAGAGCATGGGAGTTACTGCTGTTGTTGAGTATGTTGTACAGGCTGTAAAGTTTGATGTATGAAATTGGCATCCTAAGTCGGTTTCATACAGTAAGCTCCATATTGTTTTCTTCCTTTGAAATCTAACCATTATAAAGTTATTATACTGTTCTTGTTTGCATTTCTTATTTTGTTTGGTAAAAGTGAGGGAGGGAGGGAGGTAACTGCTAGAATATAAGTAGTGTAAAAAGAACTGCTAGAATATGACTAAAATCACATGTATGACCGAGGGTGTGTTATCTGAAATGACTTGAACCACAGATGAACGAGCTAATCAACAAACAAACATAATATACAAATCCTTGACGAATTTCAGCCAAAACACCAGATCCAGCCAAAACAAAGTTCGCCCCGTCAACAAATTTATGGTTACCAGGTAGTATGGTGCAATTGAAGGTAACCCTTTTCTTTGAGAATAAGTAGTCTTACATCGAAGTTGATCTAGGAAAAAGGAACCCTTTTCTTTGAAGTCCTTTACCAATAAATTCTGGCATAAGATGGCCATCGGAAAATTGGCTCGTAGAGTTCTTAAAAAGTTTTCTCCATATGGCCAAAAGTTTGCCTGATAATTAACAGTGGTGCTGATATAATTGTTATTTCCAGCATAGCAAAAAGTTGACTCACCAAAGATGAAGATATCATCATGGTTTTCTATTTAAGTGTAGTGGCATAGCTAAAGCAAGAAACATATATGGGTTCTTAAACTTCTCATTTGAAAACTGAAAACATGTTTACTTTATCTTATGTTCTTCCCATGGCTCAAAATTTCTTACTTGTACGGGATTTGTTACGTTGACTTTACTGCATAAAGCAAAATACAATCATTTTGGTTGCCTTAGATGTTGCTCTATGATTCCATGAAATATCTGAATATGGAATAGATATTCAAAAGTTGAATAGGAGACCACGAATGGCAAGCACAATTTGAGCTTAAGATGACTTTGATTTCTTCATATAAAAATGTTTGGGGGGTATAGACAATGATACAAACGGGGGTCAATCTCAAGCAATTTAATTTTTCGTTTTCAATCACTAACCTTCTTAGAATTTTCATAAATCTCCATTTCCAAAAAACCCGGAGAAATATGCATTGAGAATAATCAATAGGGCAGAAGCTGGTGAGATATGCAATTTTGATAAATTAAATAATCCCCGAGATTATGACATTTTTGTATATCCATCTTATATAATATTTTTTGTAAGGGATAATGGCTCGATTTGATAGCAAATCTTTCAATGTGATACATATATTTTAAAAATATTAATATCTAAAGTTTTGTTCTATTTATTAAAATCACCGTTAAATAGGAAGTGACGTGTCATATCGCTTCAATTACAATTTGATACATAACACCATGTAAAGGTAAAATTGTTTAATTAACACAATAAAAAGATTTGACACGCAAGTAGTGTTTAGAAAGTCACCTATTAATTAGATTTGGCTTTAATTGTTTATAATTACACAATGGTAACATATTTAGGTAACTAATTTTGTCAGAAGCTCACCAGCTCAAGGATTGCCTGAAATGAAATTCTAACTAATTCTATCATATATCTTGCTCATATTAATTTTCAATGCCACCAAATAATCTGTAACTGTTTTCTTTGCTTTAATGGTGTTCAGGAGTTCCCTAACCAACAAGATGTCGTTAGTTGTTAACCTTCTTTGTATGATAGCATTTTGAAAAGGGAAGTCAAGATCATTTAAGACTTCTTTTAAGTCTGTACACTTTTGAAATGTATCTTCTAAGCTACATTGCAAAGATTAATGGTACGAAAGTTCAAATGCTTTCGGTATGAGTGCAATAATCTTGTTAAGTTCCTTTAGCAAATGTCCCGAGCGCAGAAATGTGGCCTTAGTGGTAACATGGCCGACAATATCTTAGAAAGCTTGATAGAAAATTGTTGGATTTCCATCAATTCCTAAGGACTTAAGAGGACCAGTTTGAAAAGTAGCTTGTCTTACCTCACTTTCAGAGAAAGATTCATCAAGGGTATCCACATGATCTTGAGAGAGTCTTGGGAGATTGAGTGTGAGGAGTTTATCCTTAAAACGACCTGTCGCATAATATGCCATTGAGTTTTGACTTTTGACGGGGTCTATTTAAAATTTTTAAAAATTTTAGGAGTTTAATTAATTTTTTTTTGAAAATTAGGGGCTTAATATGAACTTTCAAAAATTTTGAGGGGATTAATGAGAATTTTCAAAAAATTTGAAAGGTTCAATTAAAATTTTTAGAACTTCTAGAAAGCTTAACTATAATTTCTAAAAGTTTTGTGGGCTAATACAGTTTTTAAAAATTTCAAGGGACATAATCAACATTTTCCAAACTTTTTGGGGCCAAGGTCCCCTCTGGTTCTAGCGTAGTTTTGCCATGGGATATGACCAATGTTGTTAGAACCCAATTGTTCTTGGAATCACATAATCTCCAAACCTTGTTCATTTCCCTTCTCCTTTTACTGGTGGTATAGAAAACTTTGCATTCAATCGCCTTTAGTGTTCCATAATATTTTGGAGTTTTGCATTCAGCGTATCTATTTCTATTCTTTTAAGAATTCCAAGTTCTTCCCTTATTACTACAATCATATTTCAAGATAACGTTTGATTCAAGATGATGTCCTAAAACTTTTTTCCTTTCTGACAACCTCTTTTTTTCCATTTTTGTAGTTTCTTAAATATTTTTTTTTTCAAGATCTTTAGATGTAAGCACTCCAAGCTCCAATTATTATTCTTTACATCATGGATGAGTTAAGTACTTCGCTTTAAATCTATATAGTCCTTTTTGAAAATGTAGTTTAAGATCTATAGAGACAACTATGAGCCTATTAGACTTGTTCATGGGATGAGCCATTTAGCCTTGTTTGAAGGCTCATCCGAAAAGTGAGAGGATTTGAATAAAAATATAAGCTCGAAAAATAAGTTTGGACAAAAAAATAAAACCCATTTTTTAAACGGGCTAGGCCTCAAGTAAGCTTTTTTTAGCTTGAGTCTGCCCTGACTTGGCTCGAGTTTGTAGAAAAAATTATTACTGCTGTTTTTTTGCTATTTTTTACTCTTTTTTTCATTGTTTGTTATCATTTCGCTATTATATTACTACTATTTTGTTGTTATTATTTGGATATTGTATAACTCTTATTTTATTATTAATTTTGTTACTATTTTAAAGGTAGTTGCTTGCTAAGTTACACTTATCTTAGTGTTATTTAAATATATATTTTTTAATTTTTTAATTTGTTGAGATACGTTTATTTTAATATTTTTAGTATATTTAATGTATTATATTTTTTTAAATTTATTTTTATATAAAAATTTTAATACAGATGAGTTGAATCAAGTTCGAATTTTAACATTTTTATTCGAATCAAACTAAACTTAAACTTGAAAATGGACCTAAATTTTTTACTTAACTCGAACCGGCTCAACTTGACTCATTGACAACTTTAAATCCCGTGATCCAAACAAAATAAAGGCAAATTATGAGCTGCTTAAGTATTCATGATTTTGGAAGCATTTATCAATTAGAAAAAAGCTCTATCCAACCTTTCCCAAACAAGTTCCTTCTTCTACCTTTTAGTTGGTACTTCAACCAGACTACACTTGTTGATACAATTAAAGAGGTTATCCACACCATGTGTTCCCTTGTTGGAAAAGGATAATTTATCTTTGTGCAAGAGAACTTAGTCCAAGTCCCCAACTACAATCCATTCCTCCTTCCCTATAAATGTATTTGCTAACTAACAAAGTCACTAAGTATTGGGTGACTATAAATATGGGTAATCCAAAAAGGTATCTTTACGTATGTAAATAAAATATTATTTAAGTAAATAATCTTAAAAAATAGTTAATCATTTCACATTAAAATTATCCTTTCACCTTTTCTAATACAATCAATATCTGTCATAAAAAAAAAAATTCACTTTGCCGCCACTTTTTCATATACTAATAGACATTTTTGTTTCTATTAGAAAACACGCTGATCTTAAATTTTTAGGTGAAGTACCCAAAATGATACGATGTTAAAGGTTAATAAGATTATAATGAAGTGAGAAATTGTTAAGGACAACTTGCCCTAACTCATCTTTTATATTAATTACAACAATACGAAGACCATCATTAACAGCAGTCTCAATTGTCATACTTCTTTTTTTCAAAGTTAAATTTTCTCTCCTAACATGTAACGTTGTTATGTGGTGTCACAAATTATAATTAAAAAGATATATCACATCTCTTCTCAGTTAACATTTTCGTATTACATTGAAATATTTGTTAGAATTCAAACCCCATTCATGTGATTATCTCATTATTGATTTTTTTTTTTTTAAAATTTTATGTAATCATGTGATAATATTGAGTCCACTATTACCAAATCTAAGTAGACAGCCAAAAACAAAGGATATTATGTTATCATGTAATTTGAAAAAGTAAGGATGCCAAAAATAGAAGAATCTAAAAAATGCATGCCTTTACCATAATTTCCTATAAACAAACCAACTCCACCGAAAGATTTCAACAACGCAACAAGTTTTATTATTAATAAAATATATATATATATTTATCCAACGCCATTGGAGATACCTTCCCTCTGAATTTCCGATCTCCGCAGAGTGCTTAGCATTCAGGTACGCCCTTCTTTCTCATTTCCCCTTTTCTTTCCCTTCTCCTTTACATTTAACCAGCACCTAGGGTTTTCTTTTTAAAATTTATGTAGGCTATTTTATTTTGGTTTGATCGCCACTTAGGTGGGGATCTGCATATCTTTTTAATTCAAATTTATAGCTTAAGAATCTCGTTTCTTTTCTGTCAAATGAATTATATTTAATGCTCAGTTTTTATTGTATATTCATGGATTTTAATTTAATGCTTTTTTAATTTGGAATTTTAGGTATGTATTATAAATTGTTTAAGTTAGGTGCATATGTTCTTAATTCAATTTTCTAGCTCAAGGATCTCATTTCATTTCTGCCAAGTTAATTTAATTTAATGGTTATTTTTTATTATCATTATTTATATATTTTAAAATATATGATGTTTGGGATTTCCTTTGTTATTGCAATTGTGTTATTGGTTTTCATGTGAAGGACATGCATCAATAATAAATATGCAGGGATACTGAACTTTTAAGCCTGGAAAGTTGTAATTTATTGAATGAATACGGTTGTCTCTCAAAGTTTTTTTCTTTTGATGTTTTTTTTTTAAATTCTTTTAATATGAATGTTTAGTGAACTAGTTAATTTGTCATCAAGTGCTTTTTGATTATGTAGAGAGTATGGTATGCATTCATTGAAAGCTGTAAACAACTGTGTCATAGCCTTTTGGCTGATGTTTTTCCTCTTAATATACTAAGAGTCTAAGATTTTATATTTTTATTCAACATTGCCAACCTTATTATTAGTTGGGAATAAGTGAAACTTCTTTTGTGGTCTCTATGATCTATAAAAGTTTTAGCATTTCTGAAGATTTATGCAAATCATTTGTGTGCTATCATAGCTGCTATTAGTTGGGTGGTTGCAAGGAACTGATCTCAGGCATGGAGAATGACAAGGAGCAAGAACAAATAGATGCACAGGAGTCTGAAAAATCCATGCCGTCATCTGAAGAGGAGGTTAGATCTTATCTTAGCTGTGTGCCCCATTAAATGATTTTTCTAAGGAGTTTTACAAATTGCAGTGATTTATTTATTATTTCTTATCTATATTTAGGATGCAGCTATAAGGAAAAAATATGGTGGGATTAAGCCTAAGAAACCACCACTTATTTCTAAGGTAATCTCTGTGGTGAAATTGTAAGTTTTTGGTTTTTGGTTTGGGCTGTTTCTCATCTAAGTTTATGTCAGGACCACGAACGTGCATACTTTGACTCTGCTGATTGGGCACTTGGAAAGGTACTTTAAAGATTCTTCATACTCCAACTAATCCTTTTTTTTCTTCCCCATTAGTTTTATTATTGTAGTTTGGTAATGCTAATGAATCCGGATTAAGCTGAAGTTTCCGATATATTTTTTTTATGTTCTTGGATACCAACAGCAAGGTGTTGAGAAGCCCAAAGGACCACTTGAAGCCCTCCGGCCCAAATTGCAGGTATTAATCTAATGCTTATAAAAATATTTAATTTAATATTCCCTTCTTGCTAAATTACCATGATTAGTGACAGAAACAGAGTAGGTAGTCCTTTGCTAATGCTACAGGATGTGACTGTTTAAAGAAAGCTTAAATCGATCTGGTCCAATTAACCTTCTTGCTAAATTACCATGATTAGTGATAGAAACAGAGTAGGTAGTCCTTTGCTAATGCTACAGGATGTGACTGTTTAAAGAAAGCTTAAATCGATCTGGTCCACTTTAATTGGATTCTCTAATTGGTCCAAAGTTCAGATCACTTTGTCTACTTAATTAAGATTCTTTAATTTGGTCACAAATAGGCCTGTTAATTGGTTCAAAATAGTGAACCGGCTTTGCTAGAACTTTTTCATGTCTGGAGGAGCGAAAGGGATTAGAATATGTAGATTCTCTAAGGCATTTAACTACTGGAGTGAATATTAGGTGTGAACTTTTTATTAAAATGAGTTGGAAGACAGCCCATGCAGAATTTTGGTTGGGGTTTCCTGATATACTTGCTTGATATTATGCATACAGTGGAAACTCTGATCAGGTGGATAATTTTGGTATTGTTTTAACATGATGCCATTGGTTGTTTCTTTTGCATAATTAATTTGACTTATATCTCATGGTGAGTATCTGTGTGATGGTTTTATGAAGAGCGAAATTGATGGTTCTGATACATGATGTATCACGAATCATGATGTAATGAGGATTTTTTGCAGTTCATGTTTGTGATTTCAACCCTTTACTTTATCAATAGAAAAATTCGGGTTTGAGGATGATCTGTTCATCTGCAGTTTACCTTGTTCTCCCGTACAATATTTTTCTTAAATGTGTTTTTGAAGTCTGCTAAGCTTTTTCTGATTTTGATAAAGCTAATAATTAGCATCTTATCATATGGTCTAGAAATGGTTCTTTAGTAATCTTATGATGCTTATGATTACGTTGTTTCTGCCTTTTGTCTTCAGCCCACACAACAACAAACACGATACAGGAAGTCTCCTTGTGCCCCATCTGATGGTGACGGTATGCCGAGTTATT
Organism: Gossypium longicalyx; assembly: GCA_025698465.1. NCBI lineage: Eukaryota > Viridiplantae > Streptophyta > Magnoliopsida > Malvales > Malvaceae > Gossypium > Gossypium longicalyx. The sequence continues at coordinate 106,455,761 of CM046997.1, read as the reverse complement.
GACAATTTGAAATGGCAAAATTTTGTCGATGAATGTTTTTTTTTTTGTGCATTGGCATTTTCTTTTTCGGTGCTTTAATCAATTCAATTCATCATGCTATTATATAGTTGGAGGGAGTGTTCAACCGGAGGATGAAACCACCAACGAATGAGAAACTGCTGCCAATCTTCTAAACTTGTGAGGACTATTGATAGTTATTCTAATACCTCGACAGGTAATGAGTAATTTTCAATTGTTCCCATGAATAAAGCTTGTTAAAGATGTTTTGATCTTAGTCAAGATTTACAAGTTACAACATTAATGCAGTCGACTATATTATGGGAACTGAACTGTATGTTGTTCCAATGTTTTTCCTGATGTGGAACATACAAGTAAATCACTTATAAAATCATTTTTCGCTCTACTATATTCCCATTTTGCTCCTAGTGAAAGTGAAACCAGTCAATTTCGCTTTCACATGTTCTTAAAGGGTATACTTGTTCCTAGTAATAATTTTCTGAAGTATTAGCATGCAAATTAGTTAGGACTAGGGATGGCAAAATCTGATCTGCTTCACGGATTTCATGCCGATCTGTTATGAATGATGAGATTTTTTTTAATGGAGACCGATGGCGGAGTGAGCCGTTTTTGTAAATGCACCAAATATTGCAGTTCTTACATATCTTTTCTTATGTTATTCTTACATATGTACCCAAAAAGATACGTTCGGACAGGGATCTTTGTTGCTAATTACAAGGAATTGTTAATTTAGAAACATATAAACAAGACAATTCATTTATGCACCAAATCTGCCTTGATCCTGAACCATATTCCACTAAATTGTGTCTTTAGCCACCTTTGATTAGCCCGACCAAGATACCGACCACAATGTCGTTATTCTTGTTCTTACTGCTGCCGAATTCTCGTACCACAAGGTTTTCTAAAGAGCTGCCTGTTTTTGTTGCAAAAGCTTTGTTTATCCCTTTGATGTCTATTCTCGATCTGGTAACCACCGTTCGAATCAAAATCTCTCGTCCATCTGCATTTTTCATCCTCAGTTGTTTTGCGAAAAATTTCTCTGGATGTTGTATGCATCGGATCACGACCTGAAGCTCCTTCCCGAATTGACCACACTTGCTTCTCTTGACGGACTTGCTCAATTCATGGCCATAAAGTTGCTTGTATGAGCTTAGTATGGCTCTTACTTGGCCATTGTTCCTTCGGCTCAAAACCGAAATTATCGTCCTCTGATCTATGTTTTTCCCACTTTCCAGTGCTTCATACAGAGTCTTTGCATCGCACATTGCTAAGCTCATGTCTACTTTGCTACCGTAATTCCGACACGATCTCAGAACAGCCAACAGAATCTTTTGCAAAAAGATTAAAATAAATAAAACGAGTCAAGACTTAAAGTTGAGATAGCTAACATTAGCAAATAGCAGATTACCTCTTTGAATCCGCCATTGATTTTCATAGTCAAATCCTTTTCGAGGTCGGATTTATATTGAGTTTGATAGCAATGTTTGATCTGTAACAGCTCCGAAGATGGTCTGGTACAAGCTACTTCGATTAGAGTATTGAGGTTTAGACTTCCCCCAAACAATGAATGCCTCATTAGCTGAGCATCACGTTCGTAAGGTTCGACCATGCGGAGATAAGCTATCCTCTACATTAATGGCATGTAATGTGCTCATATCAGCATATCTAAACCAAGTAAATTCCATGTAATTAACTCTAGATTTGTTTACTTACCGCAAACGAGTTATTCCTCTGAACATTCGACACAAACTGAAGAAGATCTTGGCCGTACCAATGACTGTAAGTTTGGCGAATGAGCTTGAGCGCATTCGAGTCTCGATTGACAAATATTCCGACGACTTCTCTATTGCTGATTGCCCCAACATTGCCTGTTAAATTAAGTTACAGATTATTTTGAAAACTTGATAAAAAAGAAGCAGAAAACGAGAAGTTGAAATACCAGAGAAGTAAGAGTGAAGGATATGGCAATCTTGCTCATACTGTCTAGGGGTTCGAATGAAACTAGCGGCCATCTCAAAGTTTCCTGGAAAAAGAGATCCTTTTATTTTAAGTTTCCAAGTGTATATATGCAATGCAATAGAACAAGACGCCAATTGGAACCATTTATATAGGAGGAGGGGGTTGGTTTGGTTTTGCCAAGGAATAAATTTAAGTTTGGGGGGGGGGGGGGTACATAAAGAAAGAAAGCGATAGGACAACGGGGGGAAACAATAAGAACGTCCAAAGTGGAGGAATAAGAAAGAAAGAACATATCCTCAATTCCAATATCAACCATGCTCATCTCTTTTTACAGCAGTTCACTTTCTCTTGCCTGCTGACTTGCACTTTGCAATGATTAATGCAAGCAAAAGTCTTTTCGAGTATCTTTCTTTCATTGCATACATTTTGAAATGACTTTAACGTCAACGGATTTTCCTTATTTTATTTTAATTTAATAGTAGTTAATTTTTTTGGTAGTTGATTCCATGATTGTTTTGAGTTCGAATTGAATTGAATCTCGTTGGGATAAACTTTTTTAGTACTATTTTTCTGTTCATAAAACTTGAATTTATAAGTTAATGAGCTCCTTATCATTCGACTCAATAAACATTAAATTTTGGTAAAAAGACCTCTTTTGTCTCTCTAAAAAATTAGAGAAACTTAGTTTTTGTCAATTTCGAAAGTGAGCAACGAAGAACATTAATCACGACGTTAATATTTTCCATTAATTATACATGATTTTGATTAGTATAATAACAAATTTAGCATTAAATATTTATAAATTTTTTCATCTTGACCTTAATTCTAAAAATTCAACAATTTAGCCTCAACACTTACAAAAATGTTGCGAGATAAATTTGTTAAATTAGGAACAATTTGATAGGATTTATAAACTTTAAAGGTTAAATTTGTTATTATACCAATCAGAATCATGTACAATTGATGGAAAACATTAACATCGTGGTTAATTGTCCTTAGTTGCTCACTTTCAAAATTGACAGATATTAAATTGCTCTGATTTTTTTTGAGAGGGACCAATTTACTCAATTACGAAATTAAGAGGAATCGACTTGATTTTTGTATTTTTCTAAACTATCAAAAACATTATAATATAAGGAAAATGATGGAACGAATTATAATTGAGATTGCCATCAAAACCTGTTAAAAACAAGCTTCAACATCCACATAGTTCTTTCTTTATTTTGTAAACCCCAAACTCTTGCTTAAGTTACAGTTTTCTTTTATCACCATCCTTTGTGCATCATGCTCTTTCAACCAGCAAGCTTAAGAAAGTATCCCAAAAAGTACACTTTGACAATGTTCTTTGGCTACAAAAGATAAAAAGGAACAATTCACAGTGTTGCCAATTACTTTAAATAATTGAAGACGAGATGAAGTGAGACCATGCGCATTTCAAGTCTAGATTTGAAGTGTTATAATTTAAGTACAACTTACTCATAATACAAAGAGTAATAGAAAAATGTGATCATGGTTATATGATTTAAAAGTTGAGTTGGTTGCATCTGGTACCAAATACACAAGCCTTATCAAACAACTTACCCATAGTATAAGGAGTAATAGCTGAATTTTACCATAAGTTGAGTTGGGTTGCATTTGTTATCAAATAGACAAACCTTGATAAAGAAGAAAATGACATTGAATTCATTAACAGATTCATTTTATTTATTGGCATAAGCTCTTTACATCCAATATATTAGTTATAGTGGTAGAAGTATTATAAAGACTTTTGTATTAGGAATTAAATTATATGTTATTTTTTATATTTAAAAATAGATAAATTAGTTATTGTACATTAAATCAAATAATAAATTGATTATTTCTGTTAAAAATTTCATCTTTTCTATTGTTTAAAACTAGTGTGACTGACAGAAAAACTAGACAGTAACCTCGTACTAATGTAAATGGACCAATCTTTAACAATAATAATAAATAAAATTTTTAACAGAAAGATTAATTAACTTTTTAATCTAATTTGTAATGATTAATTTGTCAAATTTTTTAAACAAATAAACAAAAAAACAATCAAACTTTTAATAAAAAACCTTTATAATATTTAAACAGTTACACTTAAATCAATTCAAGAGGTATAAAGCAGACAGGTTAAAGAAAAACAATCATAATCTAGAACCCCAGAGTGTATTATAAGCTCAATCATTTTCTAGGTATTTGTGGTCAAAGCAAAGGGAAAAAGAAAAGTTGGAACCAACAACTGTAGATGTAGAATGTGTTGGTTCTTTAGTCAAATATAAACAGTGGCTCCATGTAAATAGCACAAGGCAGTGGTCACTCATAAATTGAATAAAAACTCATCAATAAGTTTCTTTGAGAATGAGTGGTAAAAGATTATTAATAGCCATTGTCTCCCAAACAGTACCCATTTCTTTTTGCTGACCAACGTCATTGCATACGCTTCAATAAACAACGACCAAAGTCTATTCCATCAATTTTATTAGTTTTTTTGGTAACATTTTTCACAATTTATATAATGCTTGAACTTGCAAACTAGAAATTATCACTATTCATAGTAATAAGTTATGCTTATTGAATATCAAAAGTTATATTATTTGGTCATTAACAAAGAGTTTTTACTATTCATAATAATGACCTTCTATACTGAACATAATTAAGATTTATGGTCAAAGGAAAAATGATAAAAATAAAAAAGTTGATTTTTAAAATTGCACAAATCTACTTTATATGAAATTACAATTGATATTTTAACAATATGTTATAACAGTTGAATAGAATATTAAAAAAATAATAAACAGTATAAAACAAAAAAAGAAGACACCATATTGTCTATATAGTTTAGTTTAATAACTTACCTTCGCGAGTCATATTTAGAAAATAAATTTACCATGCAAACAACCACGATACAATCTTTAATGCAATAATTACAGCTTTTAAAATTACTCACTCTCCACTCAATCTAACTCTACCTAAGGATAAAACAATTATCCCACAAAAATAAACTCTTAATATGTTCCAAATGTCTTAAAGGAAGATGTCGCCTAATCAGTAAAATCTTGATATATTCAAACTCTACAAAATAATTTCCCAAATTAATTACTTTTCAAAATAATCAAATATTTTCCCACAAACCATTGATAGAAGGAGGAAATTGCAGGGTAATTTCTCGAATTGAAACAAAAAGCTGCCATTATTATCCCACAAAATGAAATTCTTACATGAGAATTTTAGACAAAGCTCTCAGAACGGAGAACGGAGCCACCCCATGGTTTTGGATTTCGGCCAACCGTTGTATTGTTTAAGCCCCAACATTGATCCTCATCTCACTATTTTCGGCTAGGATTCGTGATTATAGTCTTAGTTCGATTGATATGAATATTACTGTCAATATAAGAGGACGTGAGTTTAAGTGCGTTGAAGTGTATTATTTTCCTATTTATGTGTTGATAAGAAGCTATGGGTAGTTCTAGGTATGTGTAAAAAATAACAGATATAATTAGAACCTATAATGAAATTGATAAAAAACAAAAATTATAACACCCCCTACCCGTATCCGTCGTCGGAATAGAGTACGAGGCATTATCGAGAAGCACGAAACACTTACAGATAATTTAAATACATTTTCATAACAATTTGTTTCGATTTCATACTATTTAATATTTAAGCTTTATTCACCAAAGTATTTGAAATATCATCTTTATGCAAATAGCACACATGAGGTACATAATTCCATAATTATGAATGAACACATTTATCGAACATATTCCATGTTTTTATATATATCATAGTTTCATATTTCCATGTATTAATTACCATCACTTCCTCGTATTTCAGACAAATACGTGTAACAGTTCATAAATATTCAATTCATTAACATTTCCTACCAATCACGATTTAAATTACCAAATCACTTATTGAGCCCAATTCCAATGTTCACTAAAATCTATCATATAAATTTGGATGTACGTATTCTTCAATAAATTCCATATACAGATATCATCATCTCGTACTTCCACATACATTTACTTTCCACATTTATGAATTCAAATAGCATAAACAAGACATACCAATGTATTTCAAGTACGTTTTCATGATAATTCATTTCGAATTCAGATTATTTCATACTAGAAGTTTTCTCATTAACTCATTTGGAATACCAATTCATACGGATAATACACTCAAAGTGTAGAAATATATAATCACAAATGAACTCATTCATCAACCAAGTTTTATGCTCATGTCTCATCAACTTGTGTTTCCTTATGTCACATAATTCCATGTAATACTTACCAGACTTCTTTAAATTAGTGAACATCTTACGGAATTGGTCTGCACCGGTATGCACTGAATTTCACTGATAATCACTGATGCCATAGCATAGCTATGGTCTTTTCACTAGAATGCCATAGCTCAACTATGGTCTTACATCTTATACACATATCACACCGATGCCATATCCCAGATATGGTCTTACACAAAAATCACTTGTCACTTGTAGCCGAAGCTACCACTATTCACTGATTAGGTAGCCGGAGCTACCATTTTTCACTGATCAAGTAGCCGATGATCAGGTAGCTGAAGCTACCACTTTTCACTGACCAGGTAGCCGAAGCTATCACTTTTTACTTGTCATTTGTCCTTGATCAGATAAGTGTAGCCGAAGCTATCACTTATCACTTTCACTTGTTCTTGATCAGATAAGTGTAGCCGAAGCTATCACTTATCACTTGTTGCCATGGTCCAACCATGGTCTTTTCCTTCAATTCATCTTGTCACTAAACTGAAATGCTCAATTTATCATTTATTCAATTTTCATGCTTTTACATTATTCACGATTTTATCATCAATACATATGAAATAACACATCATGAAATTCATAAAATTAATAAATGATCACTAAAATTTAGCCATATAAACTCAGAAATTCGGTTCTTGTATTATAACGATAATCATAATTTCATAATAAATATTCCAAATAAAACATTATATCATTTCTAATTCAACACTTATCGATTATAATCGGGCATGTGATCAATTTATATACGAGTCATTCATATATATATGTATATTTTTCCTCCTCCTCCTCTCCATCCACATCCTTAGTATAAATAACACACTTGTAAATAACATTATCCATAATTTTTACTATTTACTTATGTGAATATTCAAGCTATTCATCCGTGTCATAGTCACTAAATTATTTTTATCTTGAGCTACAGAACTCCAAATTAAGATCCATAAATTTTCCCAGAAACTAGACTCATATTTCTTCTTACCATAAAAAATTCATAATTTTTAATTCAGTTTATTCATTGAAATCTCCCCTGTTCTGCTGTTTGACAGTTCCGACCCTTCTTCACTAAAAATTAATTATCTCCTCGTACAGGATTCCAATGATGTTCTCGTTTGTTTCTCTTGAAAATAGACTCATTCAGGATTCTAAAAATATAAATTTAAGCCCCTAATTATTTTTATCCAATTTTTGATGATTTTATAAAGTCAGAACAGGGAACCCAAAATCATTCTGATTTTGTCTCACAAAATTTATCATATCTTATGATTTACAATTCCATTGCTTACATCATTTCTTCTATAAAAAACTAGACTCAATAAGCTTTAATTTCATATTTTATTCATCCTCTAATTCCATTTATAAAATTTTTGGTGATTTTTCAAAGTTAGACTACCGCTGCTGTCCAAAACAGTTTTAGTGCAAAATGTTGATTTCCATTTTGCCCCAAATTTCACAATTTATACAATTCAGTCCTTGCTCAATTAATCCCTCAATTAAGATAATTTTCTCAATTAATACTTTTCCTAGACATTATAAGTTATTTCGTAACTATTTAAATTCAGAATTTCCACATAAAACTCTAACTTCAAACTCTTTTACAATTAGGTACCAAACATTCACTTTCTATTCAATTCTTTCAATAAAATCATAATATAAACAATTTAAAACTATAATTCCATGCCAAATCATCATATTCTTCTAGAACATATTCATAGAAACTTTCAATTTCTTTCATAGAATCAAAAACTAATGAATTCAACAAGTGGACCTAGTTGTAAAAGTCATAAAAACACAAAAATTTCAAGAAATAATCAAGAATTGAACTTACTTGAAGTAAAAATATGAAAAACCAGCTTAAGGGAACTCTTCCATGACATTTTTGCTGATGAGAATGCATAAAAATAAAGAGAAATCTAGATAATTCCACTTTAGTCCTAGATTTATTAAGTAAATTTTGCAATTTTCCAATTTTACCCTTAATTCTCCTTATTTTCTTGCTGATTTCATGCCCTTGCCGTCCAGCCCAAATAGCCCTCTTTCTTTTATCATTTAAGCTATTTAATCATTTCCCATAATTTTGCATTTGATACAATTTATTCTTTTTTGTTCCATTAACTATCAAAACTTTAAAATTTCTCGACGAAACTTTAATACTAACTTATTAACACTCCATAAATATTTATAAAAATATTTATGGCTCGATTTAAAATTCCTAAGGTCTCGATACCTCGTTTTCGATTCTAATTATTTTAATATTTATTTTTAGTACACTATTTACTATTTCAAAATTTTTCCTAACTTCATATTTAACTTATACTTACTAAATTAATAATATTTCCTACTCATTTTTCGGATTTAGTGATCTCGAATCACTGGTCCGACACTACTGAAAATTAGGTTGTAACAAAAATAATAATAAAATAATTTAAATGTTTAGTAATTTTGTTCAAATTTATGATAAAAAAAAAACTATGATTATGAAAAAAAAAAAAAACTAAAAGATGCATGATACGAAAAAAATGAGATATTGTACTAATGTAGACTTTGCTATCTTGTATTTATGTTATCTTCATGTTATTTTTCATACCATATTTATATTCAGATTAATTTTATGACTTAGAATATTATAAATATATTTTACATATTAATAATTTATTTTATATAAATTTTAATATTTTAAATCCATGTCATCTTTATGTTATTTTTGTGTCATATGGTGTTTTGCATAAACTTTTGTAGCTACTCCTTTTGGAGAATATTTTGTATTTTTTTTATATTGTCTAAATTTATAGCATATTTTGTATAATTTTTTAAAATGATTAAATTAAAAAAAATTAATATTGTGATTGTGCGTTTTTCATGTTAATAGTTGTTATATGTAAAATTTAATACATTTATGTATTTAAACCGTTTTTATGTTATGTTATGTTTTAATTATTCCACATTGTTTTCATATAATTTATTAATGTTGTATTTCCATAATTTGTTATATTCATTTTATTTTAATTCCAAATTCTTTTTTTTAGAATTTAATAAGCTTAGATATTAAAAATTATATATAAACTTTAACACATATTTTTTGATTTGGTGCAATTATATGCATGAAACTTTGATTGTGATTCAAATATATATATATATATATGAAACTTTCATTTTGATTCAATTACATATATTTAAAGAAATAAATATGTCAAATTGTTTTTATATTGAATAAATATAATTATTTGTGTATACAATATAACTATAAAATGATATTATATTAATAATAGTGTTAATAATTTGTAAGAATCAGATCAAATCAAAATTTTATGTATAAAATTAAACAAAATTAAAATTCATGTAAAAAAATTACACATTAAACTAAAGTTCATATATAATTTTAAAATCTACCTCTAAAAATAACCCTTATGAATAAGTTGTCGTAGTTTTCTTTTGCCCAAATAAGCTGCACTCTTTATTACATAATCATAAAAGACCATAGTTTTAATTACGCAAAATTTAAATTGACAAAATTATATGAAAATTATTTGTTCACTCGAACAAATACGCAAAGTAAAAGAATTTTTAATATGATACATTTGATGGTAGATATTCATGTTGAATTTCTTACAACCAATAAATTTGTGATAAAAAAAATATTTTTTTTTACTTATATCCGAATTGATCCCACAAGCCTAAATGTTTCATATTGGTTCGGGTTTTAAGCTTAATTTTTATTATATATGAGTCCCATATTGTATTTATCAGCTTTTATTATTTTAGTATTTTAAGTTATTTAAGAGTTTTATGTTAACAAGAAAATTTAGTTTAAAACTACTTCTTAAGTAGATTAAATTAGAGTTCTAGTATATTTAAGAATTTTATTTAGATTTATTTAGCTAACCCGTATATGAGCCTTTGCATTGTACACAATTCATTCAATTCATTATTATTCAATTTCTCTTTTAAGTTTATAAATTCTATTTGAGTTTTCTTTTTAAGAATTTCTCTTGAGTTTCTTTTAAAATAGTTTTAACAATTTTTTTAGATTGTAGGATCATTTTCAAATTTTTTTTGTCAAGTTTTCTTTCTTGGAGGGGAAATTAGAGCTGGGGTTGTGAATTTTTTGTGTTTCCAAGGTTTCTTAGAACTTTTACATTCCACGTTTTATCTTTCCATCTATCTTGTTTATTTTTTTCCTTATTGTTCTAATTGTAGATTTATTATTATATTTTAATTATCTTAGTTATTTATTTTAATTGTTTTATCTAACTTAGATTTGATTGTGTTTCGAGTTGTCCCAAATATTTAAGTTTTTTTCCAAACTTCTAGAGCCGCCTTAAGTTAAATTCGCGACTTTGACAAATTTTACGATCCACTTCCGCATTCATTTGTCTCATTCTTTATCAGAAGCTTAGTGGGAGAGTGATCTAGCCTTTATACAATAGTGAGATCGCTAAATTGATAAAAATTAAACCTATGTTAGGACTTAAATTATTGGTTGATCTATAAGAACGCTAGTGGATTCGCAAGGCTTCGCAGGTGTAAACTAAGGTCAAACTGTGTAAATTATCTGGGTGTTCATGTTTACATTTTCACACTTTTGATTTCGTAGTAGAAACTATGGCCATAGTTCCAAGCACTATTTAGCCACAATTTTTGTTTGCAAAACAAGTAACCCCTTGTTTCTACATTTTACTTTTCAAAATTTAAATTTTAATCTTGACCAAAATAGTAGCAGTTAAATCTGTTTGGTTAAGTACTTCTTACTAGTCTTGTACTGTGCGTATAATTGCAAATTTTGTGCATATTCTATTGGATCATTCCAAATTCTTATACTTTTCAAATTTTGAAATTTTAGTCTCGATGCAAATGACAGCCATTAATCTAGTAACTAGATTTTTTGTTAAGTATGACTTCTATTTCAGTCAAATTTGAGAAATAATTTTCTAGCTAAACTCTGTTTATTTGTTTCAATTAAACTCTGATTAGTCTAGATTATTTTATTATTATTTGAATTATGAATTTAGCTTATAAATAGGCTCTTTTACATCCTTAGAAAATACACCCATTAGAAATTAGAACTCATAACACATTTAGATAATTTTGTATTTACGTTTTAAGGGTTATTTGTTTTCGAGGTTTAGTTTTTATCTTCATCTTTTGTACTTTTCGTTCTCTACCCGTGGTTTTTTATCCTCTTTGGAGGGGATTTTCCACGTTAAATTTTTGTGTTTAATTTCTCAATTTATTTCGCTATTTATTACTTATTGCTTAATTGGGTCGATCCCCAACATTTTTAGTGAGCAAAATATAACAAGCTAATATGGAGTTTGGCGCATACGATAATAAATTTGGCACATCACATTTTAAAAATAATAAAATTTGACTTAATGAATTTAAGAGTTATAGTTTAGTGATGACTAAAATTTTAAAAATTTAAAAGTACAGGAATTAAAAATGACTAAATTAAAGTAGAGGGATAAAATCCATATATCTTGCAAATTACAGACCAATAATAGAATTTAACCTAAATATTACAGGATACAACAACTCTAATAATTTTATTACAGCAAAAGAAAATCCGAGAAGAATCAAAATACAAACATAGAAAATTGCCAAAAAGGAGACTTTGAAAGCTCGATTTTCCGATACCATGATTGGATTCTCTGATTCATAACGACAGATTCTTTCAAACTTTGAAGCCCCCACAGTTTCAAAATATTACCAGCTTCTCCCATCGCCAACCACAAGTACTGTCAAGCATTAGCCGAGAAAGATTCATCTGTTAACGATTGATCCGCAGATAATTCATCCGAATCGTCTGAATCAACGGCTTTGATGCTATCTATTTCCCTCACAATTTCCGTCATTTCCGGCCGTTTCTCCGGTATCTTATCGCAACAACGTATCGCAATCTGCAGCAGCTTCAGCATTCCGGGAGCCGCACTTCGTTGCACCGATATCTCAATATCGAATATTTCAGCTGTCCATTCTTCTCTAACAGCTCGATGAACCCAACTGCAAAGATCCACCCCATTGATCCCTGGTGGTGCTGAGTGAGCTGATAGTCTTCCTGTTAGTAGTTCCAGAAGAAAGCAACCGTAACTCCACACGTCGGATTTCATTGAAATGCGTTTCAAGTGCTGGTATTCCGGTGACTTGAATGCCACCAGTCGTTGTGCTGCGATGGGAACGGCTACGAGTGAAGCCAGACCGTAATCGGAGATTAGAACGTTGTCGTTTTCGTCGAGGAGAATGTTGGACGGTTTCAGGTTCCCGTGAGGAACAATACATTTGGAGGAGTTGGGATTGAGGTGAAGATATTCCATTGCTCGAGCCACCCCTTGAGCAATGGCTAATCTCGAGTTCCATCTCAATGAAATCCGGTCCCTTGCTCCTCTCCCTCCTGCAATTTTTTCATAAAAAAACTATAAAAAAAACAACAAAAATAAGTTGCAACTTACAACAGTATTTAATTATCTCACCATGAAGGCGGTTGAAGAGGTTTCCATTCATGGCATATCTGTAAAGGAACAGCTTCTCATCATTGGAATAATAGTAAGCGAGCAAAGGAAGCAAATTGGGATGCTTTTGGTCTGTAATTATCTGTACCACCTTCGTGAACTCATCGTAGCTCAATGGTTTTAAATCCCTCAAGCGTTTCACCACAACAGACGGTCTGCTATCCAATGTAGCTTTATAACTATTGCCGAAAAGCCCTTTACCCAATCCTTCAGCAGAAGCTCTCAACAGGTCGTTCAAATCAAAACCTGCTTGGTCTTCGTCCCCCATGAATATAAGTTTCCCCTTCTCTTCATTTGTAACAGATCTATTATTCACTTCTGCAGGAATAATAACGCTTTCATCTTTGCTTTCATTGTAATGAAAATTACTCACCCTTTCCATCTCTAAATCGTCTTCATCTTTTTCTTCAAGCTGGTATTTTTGAATCAGCTTCTTTAGCTGCCTGGACTTTTTACAGTAAAGAAATAGAAGCAAAATCCCAGCGAGTAAGCCAAGCACATCGAAAACTATAAATATAGTGGAAACAGATTCCTTTTTGGAGCCTCCTCCTCCCGCTATTTCGTTTTCACTAAAATAACAACCGCTACTGGAATTCGATGAATCATCACACATATAGGGGCCATTGCTAGAGTACGAAGCAGAGCTGAACGATCTCAGTGTGTCAGTTCCCGGAATCGGACCGGTTATACTGTTGTTGGAGACATTGAACGATGTTAAACTGGTTTGGTCGAATCCTAGGATTGGACCTGTTAAATGATTATCTTGAAGCTGCAACGATTCCAACAAGTTAAGACTAAGAAGTGAACGTGAAATTGGCCCATCAAACATGTTTTTCGACAGGTCGATATCCTTCAACTTGGGATTGGATGAGAAATCCATTATGTTCCCTGACAATGAATTGTTCTTGAAGCTAAGGGTAACCAATTCAGAAAGCAAAACAAATGCATCGGCATTTATTTTGCCCGATAAGCCCTTACTTTCCAATAATATTGCAGTAACACGGCCATTTGTGCACTGAATACCATACCAGAAAGAGGTGTTTTCATAGCATTGAAGGCCATTCCAGTTATCATTTAAGAATGGATCATTGAAAGTGTGCTTGAGAGCATATAGAGCATCCCTTTCCTCTTCATATTGAGCGATGGAAGTATTGTAGAGTGAAAAAAGGATGACGAAAAGAAGATATTTGGGAAACTGAGGCGACTCCATGACTCAGTAACTGAGTGAAAATTGAGTTTGCTTCTCCTCTGTTGAGGTGGAAAAATTAATGTATGCGGTTGCATCATAAACATCAAAATATTCTCGGGAAAATTCCATTACAGCTATCGGCAACCTTTGTTGAAGAAGTCAAAAACGAGGACAATGTCTCAACTTGTTTCCTTTTGGAATTTATTGCTGACGACGTTATCTCTTATGATTATATAGGGTTAATTGCACTAGAAATTTTTAAATTATAACCCAAATTTTAAATTAATCTCTCAACCTCAAAATCTTTTTACTGAATTTTCAAAATCTTAATTATACATATTACTTAAATTGAGTGCAACATCCTTCTGCACCCAAATGGGGTCCAATTGCCTTATTTCCAACACCAGCTTTCGAATTTTCCAAGAGAATTAAACACATTTTCTTGTGGATATTCTATTTATAATTTCTTACAAGCCTTTCCCAAGCTAAGTACAATGCTATATGTCCTTGTTCTTCCAGCTCATTACCAGATATATTTAAAAAAACATCCTCCCTTGTAGATATCCAAAGATCGGACTATCCGTTATTTTTTGGGAAAAGTAAAAGAAATCATTTTATTATTGAATCAAAAGCATAATAAAAATATAAAATATTAATATAGAAAATTATAAAAATATATTTTATAATGGTTAAATAGATTGTTGTATTGGTTTGGTCCGGACTTAAATAAGATATATAAAACTCATAAACTGTTCTAATCACTTTTATAATGATGTATTATTATATTAAAAAAGATCACTGTTTTTTTTTTTTTTAATAAACAAGGCTGAAAGCATTATGAAAAGCCTATAAACATTGCTAATATCATTGTAAGAAAACAAATATGAAGGTTACACCTGGCTTCAACAATGGTGACGGACAAAATACAAAGAGAAACCCCAGCTTCCTAACAGGAAAACCAATCTTGCTTGTTGATGTTGGCTGTGGATGGAGGTGAGTCAATGAGGAGAAAGGGTGTTAATGAAGGAGGAAGTGAAGAGGTAAATTGAAGGAAGAAGATGAAGCTTTGCCGAGTGGTACGAGGTTCACACCGCGTAGTGCTGAGAGTCATATATACATACTCCTGCTAAGGTATTTTTCTAGCATCTATCAATTATGTGTCCCTATCAACACATTTACTGATGCGTATTCCTCGAGCCACGTGTCATGATAATGAGTCGACTAATCTTACAAGTGGCAAATGAGATATAATTATCTTCACTATTAATTTATTAATGAATTTTCATAAGATGGACATTCAACGGGATTCCAACAAAATAAGGTGTGGGGATAAGGCGAATAGATTTCCTCTACCCCTTTTTCCTACCTATATGCGCTCCTTAAATTTCATTACTCCACCTCTAACTTAGTTTTACCTTTTTTGAAATATATTTTGTTTATTTAATAGAACTTTTATTTATTTTACACTGTTTTTTCTCGAATAGATAAATAAAAAATATTTTATTGCAAACAATCAATACAATATTTAAGGGTGAGTAAAACTCTATTCGAATAAAAAAATTTAAATTTCGGGTTAATCGAATCGAATTATTTAATTTTTTCGAGTGAATAAGTAATTCGAGTTTTGAGTTCAAGTCGAGTTGAATTTTGCAATTCAAGTAACTCAAATAATTCGAATAACCGAATAGTATAAATAGCCCTTGGTCCCTGTCAATTTTAAAAATGAACAAATTAGTCTCTTTTAATAAAAATTATAAAAAAATTTAAAATAATTTTTAAAATTTAAAATATTTATAAAAATTTCAATATATATATATATATTTAAAAAAATTCTAAAGAATATATAAACAACTTAAAATTTTTCTAAAATAAGTTAATTCGAGGACCTAAAAAAATATTATTTTAGAAAAATTTTAAAATTTTAACTTTCTCTAATATTATTTAGATTTTTTTTAATTTTTTTTATAATTTTTTTAAAAAATATAAATTTTGGATTTTTATAATTTTTTTTGTGATTTCTTGTTGAGAGAGACCAATTTCCTCTTTTTCAAAATTTACAATGACCAAAGACGTATTTACACCAATCTGTTATTCAAATTATTCGAATTGTAAAATTTAATTCGACTCGAACTTGAAATTCGAATTACTTATTTGAGTTAAGTAGAATAACTCAATTTGATTAACTTGAAATTTGATTTTTTTAAATCAAATTAAATTTTAATCACCCCTAATCCTAATAAGAAAGTAGAGGAAACCTGATGAGGGGAAGGCATACATATCATTACAATATTACAAGGTAATTGTCTTAAATAATTTATTTTTTGGTAATAAAATATTTATTTTCCTTTTCTTTATTCGTATTTAATATTAATCTAATTTAGATAAAGAGATGAAACCTTAGAATTAATCATATTCCATATGTAAAATATAACATGTAAGATAAAGCAAGGAAATTCGAGTTTGTCAATTTTATTGTTTCCCTTTGCATGCAAGCATTATAGACAGCTTAGGCTAAAAGATCATAATATAAGAAATGATACAGTTGTATTCTCAACTCCAATGAGAAAGCTTATACTTCATTTATTAAGGTTATACTTCATTTGTTGCAGAACAGATTTTGCGTATTTCACCATTGGTCCCTGTTTTCACTTCAATGTTGCTCATCTTCACCATTGACTTACCAAATTGCACGTTGAATTTCAATGGTGGCAAGCCTCTAACACCCAAGTAGCTTTCAACTATGGATCTCGTACAACCATCCGTCCATAACATTTGATCAGACGCTAGTATGCCTCGGCCTTTCCTCAAATTATGAAAGAAAGATGCATCGAATGAATCCACACTATCCGTGTCTAAAGCAACTCGTCTCGTGCCGTCCCCATTCGACGGACAAAGTGTTCGGAGTTGAGAGACAAAGTCAGGGTTGATCGATGGGTCTGCGCCGTTGCCGGTTGCACTGAAGTTGAATAATCTATAGCTGAAAAATTCGCAAGCCGTGGTTCCAATGGTGTGCGCCCCTGTTAACAGAAAAAAAGCAATTCAACACATTTCAAATAGGTACAAAGACTTCTTTGGTTCTTCGCAATTTGATATTGAGTAAATTGGTTCCTTTAAAAAAATCAGAGTAATTTAATCCATGTTAATTTTGAAAGTAAGTAACTAAGGACAATTAATCACATTGTTAATATTTTTCGTCAATTGTACATATGTTTTATTTGTATAATAATAAATTTAGCCATTAAAGTTTACACATTCTATTCATTTGGTTTTGATTTAACAAATTTATCTCGCAATATTTATATATTCTGTCAACATTTACCCAAAATATATAAACATCAAGAGCTAAATTTGTTATTATAAATCAAACTTATGTACAATTAATGGAAAACATTAATGCCATAATTATTTGTCCTTAGTTGCTAAATTTCAAATTTGATAAAGATTAAATTGCTTCATTTTTTTTTAAGAGATACTAATTTATTCAATATCAAAATTGAGAAGAACTAGAGAAGTGTTTTTACCATTTATATATTAGCTGCACCTTAATACATACATACATATATGCGTATATACCTAGGACGGAGGCGAGAAATTTATTTTAGAAGGGTGAAGATTAAATTATATATATTTAAGGAAATTAAATTATAATTTTATTATTGTATTAGAGAATTTTTAATGGGATTAAACTGAATATTTACCATTTGGAGAGGGCTAAAGTGTAATTTTATTATTGCATTAACATGATTTTAAATTTAAAGGGACTATAAAGAAAATTTACCATTTGAAGGGTAAAGTCCCTGCGGACCCTTATCGCAGTCCCTGGTCCCTGGTATATACGGAAATCGAAATAATGGTTACCACTTACCAACAAGGGTGACAAGATCACGAGCGTTTAGACCAAATGCAGCGAACTTTCGCTTGAGTTCTTCGATGGAGTCCGTGAAGGCAGGCAAATTGTCAGCATCAGAAGCCAGGGAAACCTTTCCATCTCTTCGTCCCGTAGGCACATCCCACTTCTGTCCTTTTGCCTGCATGAATATATATATGTGTGTCAGCAAAAATATTTAGAGGCTTATTGAATGATGGGTTAATTGGTTACCAGAAAAACAGCATCACGGGCAGCAAGGGCGAGGATATCAGCGCACGAGACAACTCCTGGACAAGTGGCTTCAACTTGTGCTTTGGCATCATCAATAACTTCATATCCTCTCACTCCAAGGTTCGGGGGAGCAGTTTTCTCCTTGTCGGGGCCATTGATGAGGATCGAAGCATCGCAGCCATGGACGAAGCAGTCATGGAAGTGCATCCTTAGTATGGCTGGACCAAGTGAAGGATCAGACTGTAAATGGGACTGAACCGTGGAACTAACAATGGATTCAACTAAAGGACATGAGGTTGAATAGAACCCAACACGGATGCCTTGACCTTTTACCAATGTGGCAGCCATGTTCAACAAAGCAAGCACTAAAAAGAACTTGTTTTTGGAGTAATTACCCTCCATCACTGTAAAGAAACAAAAGCAGAAAAGAGAAAGCATTTATATGTATAGATTTGTTTATAGCTTTCTAAAATTTTGCGTTCAAGGCAATTTATATAGCTAGTTAACATGCGGGTAAAAATGTTATGGAGTTTTTTATATTAAGAGTAATATTATATTTTGGTCTCTTTATTAAAAATAAATAAATTAATTATTATATGTTAGGTTAAAGAGTAAATTAATTTTTTATTAAAAATTTTATCTAATTTTTTCTGTTAAAAACTAGTCTATATATGTCAATATCACTTTATTTTTTATTTAATATACGTAAATTAATTTATTTATTATTTTAATAAAAAATAAAGCATAGATTTATTATATAAATTCTACACTAACTTGTGATATAAAGGTTGTATAATAAATAAGCACACGTCATCTTTTTATCCTTTATTTTTCTGACAGAAGTTTATTGAGATAATAAAAGTGGGATGGTTCATGATTGCAAATTTTAAATTGAATTAAATCGACACTTTTGCAAGTTTTCGTGGGAAGGTAGTTTCTTCTGTGTTTTGCATATTAGCTAAATCTGAGCAAAATTTTGCTTTTAATTTTCACCTGGAATTTTATATATGAAGTATAGCGCAAGATTTATCATCACAAATCACAAACACCACGAAGACAATTGCATCTTGTTTCCAAATTCAACTCGATTATTGAATTCAAAATATTTATGATTTAGATAATTTCAGATATTTCATTAGGGGGATTTTGACTTTATTTTCTAAATTAGGACATTATTTTTCTTTTCATCTTAACCTCCCGTTAATACTATGTATCAACAAAGTAGGGGGCAAATTATTATACAATTATAATAAAATATATAATAATATGATCCGATTATTCAACCCGAAATACTCATAGTTTTAAATGATCCTAAACACTCCATTTGAGGGGCTTTAACTCTATTTTCTGAACCAGAACACTATTTCCTTTTCCATTTTGACCTCTGTTAATACTAAATATCAACACATCTCAATATAAATATTTAGTTAATAAAATTTTCTTTCTTTAAAGTTTCACTCTTCAAAAATTTACACATCCTTTTAAAACTAATCCTAAAATTCCTGTACAACAATAGAAATGTAGTAATTTAGGTAGTTATTCTGAAATTTTGGATATATATACATATATGAATACAACACATCAAAAGACAGTAAATATATAGTGGTCAATAACCATTTTATATGTAAATATGTAACCTTTCCTTTCTAATAATAGTAAGTTTACAAGTAAAATAAAAAAAAAATTCTTTAGCCCTCCTTTTATTCATAGGAAAAAAAAATTTTAATCTGCCTGCTTAACTTTTTCAAATCAAATATTTATTTTCTTGGTCGAGGAGGCAATTTTCGGGTTAATTGAGGGTAGTAATTTCTTCAATCATATTATTTGATTTTTATTTTGTTTTTAATTTTAGTTTACATCACTTTCGTGAATTTTGTTTTATCCACTCTGTTTTCTTTTAAAGCAATAGTTGTTTTAGTTTTCAATTTTTAGTCAACTTTTGACATGTATATGATATTTGTCAAGGTAAGAATGTTATCAAATTTATTGTGGACTATTCTCAAAAGATTTTATCATGATAGAGTAGCGATAATGTTTGTAAAATTGGAATCCGAGATAAGGAAAATGATAGGCCATTTGAGACTTGACCTTTTGTGTGTCACTAATACAATGGGTCACTTTGGGCTCTTGGTAATATTTTCTTGGTTGATTGGAGTTCATTGTCAAGTTGATCTGATGATGGCAGGGGTAAGATGTAATTTTCAATGGTTTAATCAATGTGATGCATCTTTAGTTTGTTTTTAAATTATCCTATTAATTTATCTTTCTCTTTTGAAATTATTCTATAGATATGATATTTGTGCGACAATTTATAATATATTATTTATCGGTTCTATTATATATAATATATTTAAATTTTTATTATTCATAATTGCTATTAAAAAAATTAAATGATTAATCAATTTTCATAGGTGAGATCTTGGTAGGAAGTGTCAGTGGTCTAAGGAATTATTGAGTCAACATTTGACGAATGGGTTACTGGGGTCACAAGGGAAGGCCATTAGTGATTATTAGAATTATACGTACACTTCACCCATGTATAGATTAGAGTAGAATAGTCAACATTTGACGAGTCTGGTCTATTAAACTTCGTAGCTATATTCATTTTCTCTATTATTTGATATTTGCCGTAAAGCCTTCAATTTATATTTATGAACACTTTTCGTAAGATTTTTCATTTA
Source organism: Gossypium longicalyx (assembly GCA_025698465.1). Lineage (NCBI taxonomy): Eukaryota > Viridiplantae > Streptophyta > Magnoliopsida > Malvales > Malvaceae > Gossypium > Gossypium longicalyx. The sequence goes on along the minus strand of CM046997.1, from coordinate 106,435,003 downwards.
AAACAAACTATATTAATGAATTTCAAGTCTACAAGCTACACAAAAGTTCAACTTTTTATTTCTAGGAAAAGACACATTACAATCTCTTAGAACATATGACAAAGCTTCAAGAGAAGGATGACCCAATTTTCGGTGCCATGTTATACGGGAATCTTGTTAAGATGATAGACAACTAAGATTTTCATTGTCTTGAGTCTTAATGAGTATACTAGTAGATATAATTGATGAACCACACGAGTCAATCGACGCCAAATTGTAAAGTCCCCTAACTTCAAGTCCATGCAAAAGTACTAATTTCTTAGTTTCCAAATCCTTCACCATGCAAAGTTTTGGGTGAAATTAAAAGAAAACCTGGTTATCTTTAGTGAACTTAGATATTGAAAACAAGTTGTTTGCAATGTTAGGGAAATGAAACGAATGCTTTAGAGATAAAAGTCTAGTTCTTATAAGTAAAGATGATTGACCAACATTAGCAATAGGCAAACTACATCCATTCCCTAACAAAATTTTACTCGAACCATGATATAGAGAGGAGTTGGTCAAATTAACATTATTGGTGAAATGATTCGTGGCTCTGGAATCCGGATACTAGGCGCTATCATGGATCATTTTTGGAGTTGCAACAACGGAGTGAATTTGAGGAATAGGCTCGGGTTGTGAGTGTGAGACCATTGGAACTAGAGATAACCCATAGTTACAAAAGGAAATTCAGTTGTACGAGAGGGATCTGATGCAACTCTACTGTAGCTATAGTTGTGTGAGAACCCAGACTCAAAGGTACAATGATTGGCGGTCCTTGGAACTGAAGGAGTACTTGAAATTCCAACATTTGATTGGTCAAATCAGTGATAACAATGTGATTGCACATTTGACATTTTTGTCTCCAACCCCCGGAAGGTGCTCGATCTCTGCCCCAGAAAGTTTGATAAGGAGGCCTAAATGGTGGTTTTGAAGCATAGCCTAAATGTTGGTATGAAGAAGTTGCATTAGTTTGTTGTACAACAATGTTAGTATTGAGAAAATAAGTCCTTTTGGCGTGCCTAAGGGTTAAGTAAAACACTGTAAACACTTTGTAATCCATAAGGATGTTGACTTGAAATTATCTTTGTAAAACAAACTCATATTATAACACCCTTGATTCAAGTTGGCGACGGTTTGATATATAAATGTCGTCACATTTGATGCCTGAAGGAACCTCTAGTGATATAATTGATTACCGGTGTCTTTCTATTGGTGTCCCTATTCTAGAGTCTCCATATGAATAATCTATGTTATTAAATGGCTCTAACCTATTATATGATTTAACTATGCTTTAAGAAAGGTTTATGAAATATCGATACCTCTAATAGAGGTACTGAGACTTGGCTGCTATAAGGTATCGATACTTGGCTGTTGAGTACCGATACCCATATCCCTCTTACATTAAGCATAATATAGTTCTCTATCCTCCATGATTTAGTCCATAAGTCATTTCTATTATTCGTTTTACGGTTCAATTCTGATGCTTTCTTAGTGTTACATATAATTAAAAATTAAAAGATACAATATTTATTCTTAAAAGTTTAACCAGTTGAATCTTAGTATGACATAATTTATGACATAAGAAATTTTGGGTGTTATATGTATTCAATTGGAAGGCCAAACAATATAGTAGAAATATGTATGATCTTTACAGTATGCCTGCAACTCACCAAATTATCACAAAATCAACTGCACCTTAACTAAGTATTCTCGCATTGATTGATCTCTCTTTTTCACAGCTTTCATTATACAATTGAGTTGTATGACTTGTGCAGGTTGTTGAGAACTAAAGTTGTTAATCGCTTGAACTGCCTAAGTTGAATAGAAGTGCTTGAGTGTAATGGTCAGTACAGCTTGGCACTGTGAAAATTGTATAAACAAAATAACAAAGAACACCAAGATTTGTTACGTAGTCCGATTTTTCTGCATCTGTTGAGTCTAGCTCAATGAATAATTCCACTATTTTTAGTTCAAAATACAACAAGTGAATCATCCTCTATCACTCTCCAAGTATAGGGATCTCAACTTTGTACTTAAAAACTAGAACACTCATCTCTAAATACTCTCCTTGAGAATTTAGACTATAAATACTAAAAGTTTACACTTCAATTACACTCACACAAATAGTTCCTTAATGAACAAATAAAATACTCTCAATATATTCTCATCCAAAATCTATACAAGTCTTGTAATATATATAGAAGTTTATATATTTAAAAGAATGAGATAACATAAATTTATTATAAGAAATAATATTTGATGCACCCTCGTCGCATGAGGTTCATGTACAATAAATAAATAATAACTGACACATATAATTAGGTGAAACAAGTCACATATATTTATATATTTAAATTTTAAATTTTTTTATTAAATTCTATAAGACACTTGCCACACCCTAAACCTACTTGTAGAATAGAAGGGTGTGTTTAGTTGTAGGGGCGAAGCTAGGGGGCTAACAGGGCCTCGACCCCTCTTAAAATGTAAAATTGTTATTTAGGCTCTTAAAATTTTTTAAAAATTTTAAATTAATAAAGATAAAATTACACTTTGCCCCTCTAAAATTATAAAAATTTAATTTAATCTTTTACAATTTATAAAGATATAGACTATAAAATATTAAAATATCATTTGGCCCCTTAAAAAGTTATTCTGGCTTCGCCCGTGATTAGTTGGGTGGAAAAGTGGAAGGATGGATAATAATGCTTATATAATTAAGACAAATACACAAAAAAACATAATAAATTTAGTGGTATAATTTTGTGTTAATTTTTCCTAATAAACCAACGTTCGTAGAAGTATGTTAAGAGGACCCTATTATAGTAAAGGAAGATTATAAGACAAAATCCAAATATTAAATCTATTGAAAAATATAATATACAATTATACAAAATATTAACATCACATAAACACATAGAAAAAATTATCATGTGTAATATTTTCTAAAAAATTTTGCATAAAGCACTTTTTAGATTTTTTCCTTCAGCTTACGCTAATTAAGAAAAGAACCATCACCCTGATTACCTCCATAAAGTTGCAGTTAAATTAGTTAATGGCAGAGCAAATTCTTCAAATATCACCATTTGTGCCTGTCTTCACACCAATTTTACTCATCTTAACCATAGACCTTGCGAATTCCACGTTACAATTCAATGACGGTGAGCCTCTCTCACCCAAGAAACGCTGCACAAAGGTCCTGGTGGAGGAATCGGTCCATAATTTTTTATCGCACTCGAGTATTTCCCTACCATTCCTCAAGTTAACAAAGAAGGAGGTGTCAAACCTGTTTCCACTACCGGTGTCCAAATCAATGCGCCTTGTGCCGTCACCGTTTTGTGGGCAAAGTGCTTGCAGTTGAGGCACAAATGCTGGGTTGATTGTGGGATCTGGACCACCTTTGGTGAAGTTGTATAATCTGTGGTTAGAAAGCTGGCGAGCTGAAGTCCTTATGGTGCGTCCTCCTGTGACAACAGCAAACATATGTTAAGCCAACCTCAACCAGAAGCAATATTAATCAGATAAAAGCTTTGGAACATTATTAAAGTAAAATTACTTACCAACGAGGGCAACAAGGTCTTGAGTGTTGAGACCAAAGGCGGGGAACTTTTGCTTTTGAGAATCAATTGACTCTTTAAATCCAGGCAAAATGGCCCAGTTTATTCCTCTCTTCTGCATTTCATATATGTATGAAAGACATAATCAGCCGTTGCATTAATTAACAGGACCTTTAGTAGTATATGATTAAGAAAATACAGTAATATGTTTACCAGAAAGACGGAGTCTCGAGCTGCAAGTGTTAGAATATCAGCGCATGAGACGACACCAGGACCTGCAGCTTCGAGCTGAGTTTTGGCACCGTAATAACTTCATAGCCTCTCAACATGATGTTGGGAGAGGCGGTTTTCTCCGTATTAGGGCCATCAATGAGGATGGAGGCGTCACAACAAAGCAGTCATGGAAGTACATCCTCAGCAAGCCGGGTGCAATAGTAGGATTAGAACGGAAATGGGACTGAACTGTTGATCTAACAATGGATTCAGCTCGAGGGCATGTTTTTGCATAGAACCCAACTCGAGTTCCCTGAGCTTGCACCAATGCAGCAGCCATGCATGGCAAGCATGACGGTCATTACAAGGAAGAATCTAGGGTTGGTGTAAGCACCCTTCATTGTGATAGTAAACTGGGATTATAATTAAGGATAAAGAGCTAATTAAGAGAAAAGATATGGTGCGTATGTCAAATGGCTGTATTTGATTTTGACATTGTGGGATAGGAGAGCAGAGCAGAGGTGGGGTTTATTTATAAGCCAAAGATTTAGTCAATACTGAGGAGGAGTAAAGAAAGCCGGCTATAAGGAATCGCCATTTGAAAGGAGTTAGAAAGAACAAGAAAAATAGGAGAAGAAAGAGAATGATGTATTTTATTAATTAATAGGAAAATTTACAATGTTTTTCAAAGTATATATTTATAGAACATGATCATATGAAAATGATCATTTTACATCTTAATGTATGAAAAAGATAGGGGAAATGATCATTTTACAATGTTTATATAACCATTCTTCTTAAATATCCACTTACTGTATAAACGGGCTAATATTTCCTTTAGAAATGTAAAAGATTTAATCTCAACTTTTATTAATGAGATCTTAACAAGTTGTCTTCTTTGACCAACCAATCCAATTATGTTCTAAAAACACTAATTACATCATCAAATTTTGAAAGAATCTAAGTTCATAAAACAAAATAGATTTAATTGCCAAGTTCAAGTACTAAATTGAATAAAAAAAGTACAGATACTAAAGTGGAACTAGTTCTCAAGTTTAATGACCAAAATTTAATCAAATCTAATTGTCAAAATTTATATTATCACATCATCAAATCTTGAAAGAATCCAAGTTCAAAGAATAAAATAGATCTAATTGTCAAGTTCAAGTATCAAAGTGAATAAAAAAAGTACAAATACTAAAGTAAACCTAATTTTCAAGTTTAAGGAACAAAATTTATATTATCTCTTTTCTTAATAATGATATACCATATTATTATTTAGTAATGTTATATAAAACTTAAACATTAAATAGTCTCCATGTAATATCCCTCTTTTATCTGTTGTCTTAGAATTTATTTAATTTGATTGCATTATAGTACGCGTATAGTTGAGTTTTCCGTCCTCTAAATAAAAAGTTTGTTGGCGCATCAGGAGACAAATACACAATAATAATTAGTGAAATGATTTTTTTAGTTGAAATGTTTTCTTCAACAACGTTTATATTAAATAATTTGTGTTAATTTCTCCTAATAATCAACGTTTGTAGAAATATGTTAACAGGACCCTATCAATAAATAATGGAGAGAAACACTACAAATGGATATAATGGAGCAACTATTATAACTAAAAGCTGAAATCTTCAAGTGCAAGGAAGATATAAAAGAAAATTCAAATATTAATTCTATTGAAAAATATAATGATACAATTAAACAAAAATACTAGCATAGGGAAAAAAATCATGTGTAATATTTTAAAAAAATTGCTTAAAACACTTTTTAGATTTTTTCATCAGCTTACGCTAATTGATAAAAGAACCATCACCCTCCCTGATTAACTGCATAAAACTGCAGTTAAATTAGTTAATGGCAGAGCAAATTCTTCGAATTTCGCCATTAGTGCCCGTCTTCACACCAATGTTGCTCATCTTCACCATGGACCTTGCAAATTCCACGTTAAAGTTCAAAGGCCGCGAGCCTCTCTCACCCAAGAGGCGCTGCACAAAAGTCCTGGTGGAGGGATCAGTCCACAATTTTTGATCGGACTCGAGTATTCCCCGACCATTCCTCAAGTTGGCGAAGAAGGAGGTGTCGAACCTGTTTCCACTCCCGGTGTCCAAATCAATGCGCCTTGAACCGTCACCGTTTTCTGGGCAAAGTGCTTGCAGTTGAGGCACGAATGCTGGGTTGATTGTGGGGTCTGGACCACCGTTGGTGAAGTTGTATAATCTGTAGCTAAAAAGCTGGCAAGCTGAAGTCCCTATGGTGTGTCCTCCTGCAACAACAAGGAACAAATGTTAAGTCAACCAGACTCGACATTAATCAGATAGAAACTTTGGAACGTTATAGAAGTAAAATTACTTACCAACGAGAGCAACAAGGTCTTGAGTGTTGAGACCAAAGGCGGCGAACTTTTGCTTTTGAGAATCAATGGACTCTCTAAATCCGGGCAAAATGGTGGTATCCGATGCCAATGAAACCCTCCCATCTCTGCGTCCAGTAGGGACCGCCCAGTTTATTCCTCTCGTCTGCATTTCATATATGCAAGAAAACCATAATCAGCCATTCATTGACAGAGCTTTTAGTAGTATATGATTAAGAAAACGTAATAATGTTTACCAGAAAGACGGAGTCACGAGCTGCAAGAGTTAGAATATCAGCGCATGAGACGATACCAGGACATGCAGCTTCTAGCTGAGTTTTTGCATCGTCAATAACTTCATACCCTCTCAACAATCTGTTTGGAGGAGCGGTTTTCTCCGTATTAGGGCCATCAATGAGGATGGAGGCGTCACATCCCTGAACAAAACAGTCATGGAAGTGCATCCTCAGCAAGCCAGGTGCAATGTTAGGATTAGAACGGAAATGGGACTGAACTGCTGACCTAACAATGGATTCAGCTCGAGGGCATGTTCTTGCATAGAACCCAACTCGAGTTCCCTGAGCTTGCACCAATGCAGCAGCCATGGCAAGCATGACAGTCATTGCAAGGAAGAAACGTGGGTTGGTGTAAGCACCCTTCATTATCGTAGTTAGTAGACTGGGATTATTATTAAGGATAAAGAGCTAAGAGAAAGATATGGTGTGTGTGTCAAATGGATGTAATTGATTGTGAGTTTGTGGGATGGGAAAGCAGAGCAGAGGTGGGGATTTATTTATAGGCCAAAAATTTAGTCAACATTGAGAAGAAGTAAAGAAAGCCGGCTATGAGGAACCGCCATTGGAAAGGGGAAAAATGGGCTAATTCAAAATAACAATAATGGAGCAACGATGAGTTGGTAGACAATTAGCATGTAGCTGCTTGCCTGCTTCTGCTTTAAGCATAGTAGAAACGAAAAGCAAATTACAATGGAGAGTTGTCTTTCAGTTTCACGTGAAGAAATAGTATTTTTTTTCAAACACCATTTATTTATTTATTTACACTGATATAAAAACATTTATTATCAATTTAACTTGGCCACCGGCTAATTGAAAGTAGCAGCTTACCGCTAGCATGCAATGTATTAAGATTTTAGACCGAATTTAGTATACTAAACTTAGTCAAATCTTCAAGGCTCTCATCTTCATTCTTTTGTGTATAATAATCATAATTTTGTATCATACATGATAACGTTATAACGAATGTTTGTATAATTTGTAAGATTTTAATTTCATTAAGACTATCGTTAGCTTTATATAATTCAACTTTAAATTCAACGAATAACACAAAACATGATTTTACCAACTAATTTATATATATATATATTTTCAAGAAATCTTATCAAATATTTAAAAACTCATCTATACCAAATTTGTCGACAAAGCAGGGAAATATAATTGGGATGTATTATTATTATTTTTAATTTAAACTTGATTTATGTTTGATGCATTGATAACGCATGAATTCTGTATCTCTTAGGTATAATAATTTTTTTGTCTTTTAATTTTATAAAAAAAAAATCATTTTAGCATTTCATTTAATTTTTCAATCTTTTTATCAAATCACTTCCAAAATAGATGAAAAATGTAGCATTTGTTAACTTTTTTTTTTTTACGTGAGATACACGTGGATGAAATGCTAGTCAATATTTAATTAATTTTTAAAATTTTAAAAAATATTAAAATTACTTTTTATAATTTTATAAAAATTTTAATGATTTTTAATTATTAAAAATGATTTTTATAACTTTTTTTTAATTTTAATAAATTAATTAAATGTTGACATTTCATTCACGTGGCAATCCACATGTATTTCACATCGATAAAGTTAAAAAAAAACAATAATTTTTTCATCCATTTTGGAGTTATTTGACAAAAAAATACAAGTTTAAAAGTTAAAAAAGTAAAAAAAAATTAATTAGAAGATTAAAATATTTTTTAAAATTAAAAAAATTAAATAAATCATTATGTGATTAATCAAATTTTTTAAAATTAAATTCAAATGGCTTTATGTTTAATAATCTCTCATCATATTCAAGCCTTACATCAAATAACCTTTGACTCTTGTATATGAAAAAATAAATTATATATTTATGTCCATCTCATCTAATTATTGTTTGATTCAATTAAAGTGTAAGTAAAAAAATATTGAGGACCTTGAAAAGCCACTATTTGTAATCTATGAAAAAGGGATCATTGTAATCTTATTAAATTGCAAGTGTTTGTTTTAATGGGATAAATAAAGTAAGTAATTAGTTTTTGTAGTAGTTCGTGATTCTCGGTTTAATATATACAGTGTTTCCGAAGCAAATCCCTTTGTTAAAGACATGAATAAGCGTGGTTTACTTTTTCTATTTCCGAGTCAACAGAAATAAACATCACATTATTCTTAATTGTGGCGGTGAATATATGGAAATGACTATTTTAATAATTCAAACCTAATTAGCATTGACATTAATTATCAAAGAAAAACAGATAATTTGGTAATTGTTCTTCTTTTCTTCAAGCAAAACAAAATATCGTTGACATTTTGATAAATGTGACAAAGTCATCCGACGACAAAAGTCTCCTTTTGCATGCCAATCTTAATTCAATAGTAATGTGAGTTCATTTTTAATACCGTTGAATATTAATAAATCAAATCATACCATCTTATTAAATTATTGGTTTTATTTTTTAAATCTGATATCATTTTATTTGGGATGCTTCATGGTAAAACAAAAAAAAATATATAATTTTTGACAGTGCATCACATATAAACTTTTTTTTTTTTTTAATTTATTTTCTACTTTCCTTTATCCTTCCTGTGTTTTTTAAGGCTGACTTAATTGTTTGTCTATGGTTTAATCAACTTGCATGAAGCGAGGTCAGCAGACTGAGGAGGTCGATCAAAAATGTAAAGACTGATCGGCTACAGCTTGGCATCCTTAGCCATCATATCCGCCGTCATATTATGATTAATCCAAATATGCCATGGACGACTCAACTTTAGATTTCACCCAATTATGCATATGATGTGTTGGGTATTAAATATTAAACTTATTGTATTGTATTTAAGAAAAATAAGATAGGGGATTAAAATAGTTTTATTTTTCAATAAGGTTTTTTTTTTTTATTTTAACGGTTACAATTTTTTTTAACATGAATCGGGTAAATGTTGTGATAAATGATAAAAGTAACATATTCTAATCCTGTTTTTAATGTGTTTTTGGATGATTATTCATGCAAATTGGTGAATTTTATGCTCTTAATCTTTTGAATTCATGTTTCTATACTTAGGTGAGCATATGAGAGCAAAAGAAGCAAGAAACGAGCAAAAATCGGACAAAAAGAGCATATTTTAGGAGCCACAAGGGCTGGGCCTTCCCACACAAGTTGGACACGCGGGCTAGACACATGGCCATGTGCCAGATCGTGTTGATTTCGCAATTTGCTTCCCAAACACGTGAAAAAATGCATTTTTTAGGCTTTCTAAGCATTTTAAAGTCTATAAATACCAAATAGAAGAAGGGAGAAGGGAGCTATCAGAGAATATTGAAGAAAACAACTCGAAGAACACCATTAGAGCCAACTCTGAATCAAATTTCCATCAAGATTGAAGATCTCCTTTTAATTTCTTTTGAAGTTTTTATGAGTTTCTTTATTTCTTGTGGTTATTCTGACTTTGAGATGTTTTTATTCAGAATTATGAACTAATTCCCTAGATACCTAAGGAAGATGAAACTTATGATGAATTCTATTATTTAATTTCTGTTTTATGCGATAAATACTTGATTTTTGTTCATAATTATGTGTGCTTATTTCTTGTTTTAATATTTCTGAGATATTAATTCATGTTTAATATGCTTAAATCAGATGAGGAAAAGTCTCTATTTAATAGTAGATCTAGCATAATTGAGTGGAGTTGCATACAATCCTAGAAATAGGACGATATAAATCTACCGAATTAGAGTCAAATCTAATAGGGAAATTCATAGATCGAGTTAATGCGACAATAGGGGTTTTAATTAGAAAGATATTTCAATTAATCAACCTAGAGTCAATTGCTCTTACTCTCGAAAGAGATATTAGCATAATTTAAGGATTTCTACGGATCAAAATACCAAGTGAATAAATTGTTTAATTCAAATTCATAATAATAGGTGAAGTCTAGGTGGATTCTTTCCTGGATGTTGTCTTTCTCATTGGTTATTATTCGGTTATTTTCTTGATTTATTTTCTGTCTTAGTTAGATTAATTTAGTAAATTTAGTTTAAAACCAATCTGATACGAACTTGTTCTCGTGATTTGATTCGAGTCGTTTGTTTGCCCAATCGTAAAATTAAAAAGTATGAATTGACATTTTCGAAGTAGGTTGTAAAAGAGAAAGTTGGTTGGAAAACAAGAAAATGGTTTTAAGTGTTTAAAGATATAAGAAAGGTTTCAGTTTCAAGGCTAAAGATAAAACCAATGTTATAGACAATATTGACCCAAATCTTATAGTAGCTCGAAATGGAGTTGATAACTAATCGTGACCCATTATCTATGGAAGATAGGAACCAACGATATAAGGTTGAACGCCATACTTTAAAAAAGTGATAAGTTCAGAAAATGACAGAATTGACGCCACAAGAAAATCTTGATAAGTCAATGGAGTCAAGAGAGAATAAAAGGAGTTGAACACTCACCAATATCATATAATTCATAAAATAATCAAAAGTTTTCTACCCAAAATAATGTCTTTTTACAATCTATTTATAGACACTATTATGATTATTCGAATGTCTGTTTGTGACCTTTCACCTTTTAGCAATTGACTAAGGTTATTACAAGCTTTAATTTCGTTTTTAACTCATGTAGGAAATCCAATGGTCATGTCTCTTCATTTGATCCTCAGACTTGAAGAGTCACTCTTGGTTCATTTGAAAAGCCACTATAATGAGCTTTGAGTGCTTCAATATCCACCAAAAACATTCCCGTAATGCACTAGAAAATAAATGACCAAATGCACACTCTTTTATGCCAAAACTGAACAACCATTTGAATGTGACAGCATTTGATTCTTCTTGGCAAACGAACAACCCTATTGTAGCTTTAAAATATGTGACCACCCTTTTGGACTTTCCTACAACAAATTATTGAACACACAATTAATTTATTTAAGAAATATTAAACACACTATAACTTATACTTTAAAAAGTAACAGCCAAATTAAAGAACATACTTATATAAACAAACTCAAACATATTTAACAACTAAGATGCTCAAATGCATGGTTTAAAAGGTAAACTAAATGAAAAAATGAGTTACTTAATGCATGACTTAATTTAATGATGCAAACTTTAACTAAATACATGTCATAATTTATGATGTAAACTTAACTAACATGAGAGTTACATAATGCATGACTTTATTAAATACAGAACACATAGTGCATGTCACAATTAAAAGATGTAGATTAATAATGCAAGATATTAATTAAAGATGCATATAATAAATAAGACATAATTAAAAACTGTAGAATTAATTAAACTAAAGTAACTAAAATGGATAAACATCCTTATTTTCCAACAACCACATTAACAAACTGGAATTAAAGCTTCATTTTGCACTTGTGCCCCTCGTGCTTGGGCCAATTCCAATGTCGTCGAATTGTATCATGACATGATGCGCCCGGGATTGCATCACAATCATTTCAATTTATCAGCTAAATAATAGGAAAATGGTAATTACTAATACTTTTAATCCCTGTGGATACGATATCTCTACTCACTATAACTATACTATTTATCGATAGGTGCACTCGCCTTCGTTTTTGTACTTTTAGTTAGTTTTGTGACATATCATGTTGTTGTAGCCACAAGGCACGCTTGGTGGTGAAAGGTACGACTGGTGGATGATAAGGGCACTTACATAGCATTAATTTGAAGCGTTCCCACGCTTTGTAAAGAGACTCTCCCTCGAGCTAACAGAAATTTATGATATCCATCTGAAGTTTCATAGTCTTTCTCGAGGGAAAATATTTGGCGAGGAATCTTCTGGTCAGCTCATCCCATATATTGATCGATTCAACAAGCTACGAATCTAACCACATGAAAGTATCATCAGTTAAAGAGAAAGGGAATAATGGAAAACATATGGCGTTACCGATTACCCCATTATATTTAAAAGTATCACAAAGGGTTAGAAATCACTTAAGGTGTTGATTAAGGTCTTTGTTCATTGATCCTCAGCATTGAATATTCCCTTGTATCATCTAGATCATCATCGATTTGATCTCGAAGTTGTTAGCATTAATCGCGGGATGATTAATGCTTCCATGGATCGCCTGCAGATCGGGCATGGCGTAGTCTCTCAACGTCCGTTCTACCATCGATCTTTGATGAAATGGGGGCAGATGTTCCTCGACTCTCTAATCGTCAATCGCCTGCCTGACAATTAGTGGGTCTATTGGTGAGGATTGGGCTCTTCTCAAAAGTTGGTCCCTTCTAGCATGTGTCAAGATTTGTTTCATCTCCGGTTCGAATGGTACGACCCCGTTACTGGTTCAAGTCGTACACTACCTCTTACAAGCAAAAGAAATTCAAACAAATCAACAAATATTTTCCAAACAAAAATAACAAATAAACACAAAGAAAAGTTGTCTCTATTACCCTAGCTTTTGCCAATTATCTCCTTAAATAGTATACAATAATGCTAAAAATCACTCAATCTAACACCGGCTACCCGACAAGGACACCAACAACTTGATCGTATTCACAGAAAAACAAACAATTTTTAAAGTGCAGTTTTGATTGTAAGTGGACATTGTTAGTTGTAATATTTATAGTGTCCAATGGGACACCGGAGTATTCCAAAGGGTCGACCCAAAGGAGCCGATAATTAAGAAATTATTAAACTATAAACATGCAATTAAAGAAGTCTAGCCAGCTACTCACTAGGTACTATACTGCAACAGGTCATTCACAAGTTTAATTACTCTAATTAATTACCTAAAAACAACAAAGGACTAAATTGTAAATGAAACAAAATATGAAACTAGAAAATTCAAACAAATATGATAACAAGCAGCAATTGGTTGATTTTCATGTTGTTGGCTAACCTTTGAATTAGGGATCTAAATCGCTAATTCTCCTAAATTGGTTCAATTTTACCTCTCGGTCTCAATTTTATCGATTTAGACAAATTAGTTTGATTTATCTCTTGACCTCACAGAACTAACCCGAGGCTATCAAATTGGTGCCCGATAAGATCTCCTCTCGGTCTCACTTATCTTAATTTTCCCTTAGAGGCATTAATCCTAATTTTTGAAGTCTATTTGATTTAGTCCCTTAACCCAAAAATCACCTTCCCCACATTTCCATCAACCAACCACCTATGATTTAGCTATTCATATTCATATTCAAACCCAATAACAACAAGAAATTAAATGAAAGTATCATTAACTTAAACCATAAGTAAATCAATAAAAACCCAAGCTTTCTTACAAAAACTTGACTAGCATAACAATGGAGGCAAGATCAATAAACAAAAACACCAAAGAAATGATTTTTAACCAAGGAAATTAAAAAAAAAAACTAAATAAAATTAACATGAGATTAAAATGTAAACAAAAGAGGTTGAAGGTTTAACTAAGCAAATAAACTCTAGCTACAATGATAACTAACTTAACAACCAACTATGAAACTAAGAAAAGAAAAGAAAATGTGCAAGAGAAATAAAACCTAAGCTATAGATAAGAGAAGATAAAACTAAAACCCTAAAAGATAAAGAGAAAACATAAGAAAACTAAACTAAACTAAACTATGGCTTATATCTAATGTGTGTCTCTCAGCCAACTTTGGCTTCTTTTAGCAGTGTTTTGACCCAACTTCTTATGCCCAAAATTCCCATCAATGTGTGTTTTTTATTGGTGTTAGAGTTGGACAAGTTTAACCCTGCAGGCATTTTTGTCTATTCTCGTCAGGGGTATTGCGGTCTGGTATCATGATAACCACATCAGTCTTGACTTGGGGGATTCCTTGGCAGTTCGATATCACGATACCCATAGCTAGTATCGCGATACCACTAGGGGTGGCCTCGATCCTCTTCAATTTAGCGGTGTTAGGGGTATCACGACTTCTAAGCTTTGATATCGCGATACCCTCTTCTAGGTGATCTTTTCGCTCACGTTCGAGCCTCCAATAACTGCCTACAACACTCAATCAATTATTAGGTCCTCGATGGCGTATTTCGCCATTTTGGGTCTCAAAAGTGATCGAAAGCATACTAGTTCACTTATTAAAGCTAAGAATGAAAATTAAGTAATAATGTAACACCCCTAACCCGTATCCGTTGCCAGAACAGGGTTTCGGAGCATTACTACCATTTGCAGATTACTTAAAAAAAATTTAAATGCTTACCGATTCAATGCATCATGTAAAATAAATATATAACATTTCAATCAACAGATTAGTACTTGTATAAGCATCAAACAGTAATATTGTTAGTGTACTTGCACATATCTCATATAAATTCAACATTGATATAACTATTTTCTCGACATATCGTACTTGAGTTCAATAATAGTCTCAACTTACATAATTTTCTTGTATCAACATATCAAAGATAATCATATATGTACATGTCATGAAACATATCATGCTCTTACCGCTTTCTTCATAAGCATATATGATTCATTTCATTATATTAATATTTCATACTCCATCATTTCCATATATTTTATGTATATTTATTCCGATAATAGCTTATATCAAACCTAACATAATTTATATTCCACGTACTCATACTTATTTCGTTTATCTATCTTCATAATTATTTCATACAACTATTTTGTACATATATATTTCCATATGACCAGTTCTTGTAAACATTACACACAACCATTTCATATAACCATTCGTCATCTGATACATATTGCCTGGATATCAATTGTTCAACAGATGTCATAGCATCTCCCATCCACGGTCTTATTCATCTTTGACATGATGCCATAGTATCTTTCAACTATGGTCTTACTCATTTTTTGTCATGTTGCCATGATATCTTTCAACCATGGTCTTGTTCATTTCATATCACGCTTGCCATGGTATCTTTCAACCATAGTCTTACACATTTCATATCAGGTTGCCATGGTATCTTTCAACCATGGTCTTACACATTTCATATCAAAGTTGCCATGGTATCTTTCAACCATGGTCTTTCACGTTTCATATCAGGTTGCCATGGTATCTTTCAACCATGGTCTTACACGCTTCATATCGAGAGAGCACACTCCGCGAACCTCATCCTTACAAATGGGATTACCACCCAAAGCTAAATCCTCAGTAATATAAACTCATAGAGTATTGTCGGGATTACCAGTCCTAGGCTAAACCCCCAACACGACAATTACTCTAATGAGCTTGGATCTCAATTACACCCAAAGCTAAATTCAGACTCGATTCGGATTACCCGTCCGGGCTAAATCCATTTTACACATATTCTTCGGGAGGGCTATATCGGATAGGATCACCCGTCCGGGCTAGATCCTTTTTACCGTCAATTCCTTTTCGTAAATCCATCGAATTTTTCCTTTTCATTCAACCGAGATTTATTTTCAATTTATTTCGAGTATTATCAATATTTCATCAAATATCATGAATTGAATATTCAAATCATATTTTCATCACATAACCACATATTTCAAGTATTTAAAATACAATTCAAGTTACACAAACTTACCTCATTGCTTGTTCGTGTTTATAATTTCATTAATCCGATATCTTTTCTTTTCACGATCGAGTCTCATATTTGAGTCGTTCGGATCTTTATAAATAAATTTGATCATCATTTTCATTCATTTCATATACTAATGCATTTAATTAATGCTTTAGGCAAAATTTACCATTTTGCCCCTGAACTCTTAATTAATGACGATTTCATCCTTAGGGTCAGGAAAAATAAAATTCTTGCAATTTAATCCTTATTTCCAGCTATTATTCTTATATATATTGATAACAGTCCATGAATTCTATAAAATATCAGAATTTTCTATAATTTCAACACTTTTCAATTTATTCTTTCAACACTTTTCAATTTAATCCCTAAAACATGTTTTCCCCCGATCTTGAACTAAATTAATAATTTCATTCAATTTTGTAATTTAAATAATAAAATAATCCATTTCATGCAATTTGATCATTTTTCTTACATTTTTACAAAATTGCCCATAAAATTTTACTTTTATTCAATTTAGTCCTTGAGCCTAGAATATGCAAATTAGCCATGCTAGATGAATATTCATACATGTTTTTCCTCCTCCTCCTCTCCATTCCACATCCTTAATGTAGATAATACACTTGTAAGTAACATTATCCATAATTTTTATTATTTACTTTTATGAATATTCAAGCTGTCTATCTGCATCATGGTCACTAAATTATTTATATCTGGAGCTATAGAACTCAAAATTAAGATCCGATAATTTTCCCTGAAACTAGACTCATATATATTCTTACCATAAAATTTTCAGAATTTTTAGTTTATCCAATAAGTACAGTTTATTCTTTAAAATTACCCCTGTTCTGCTGTCTAACAGTTCTGACCCTTCTTCACTAAAAATTAATTATCTCCTTGTACAGAATTCAAATGATGTTCCCGTTTGTTTATATTTAAAATAGACTCATTCAGGATTCTAAAAATATAAATTTAAACCCATAATTATTTTTATTCAAATTTTTATGATTTTACAAAGTCAGAACAGGGGAACCCGAAATCATTCTGACCTTGTCTCACAAAATTCATCATATCTCATGATTTACAATTCCATTGCTTACATAATTTCTTCTATAAGAAACTAGACTTAATAAGCTTTAATTTCATATTTTATTCATCCTATAATTAGATTTCTACAATTTTTGATGATTTTTGAAAGTTAGACTACTGCTGCTGTCCAAAACTGTTTTAGTACAAAATATTAATTACCATGTTATAAGACCCTTATTTTCTTTTTCTACACCATTTCTCATCACTTTCTCTTATTTTCTCTTCACTAACATATCATGAACATAGGACCTTATGTAAGAAAACTCTACTATAACATTATTTCCATGCTTTGTCAATAATAACAAACTTAAAAACATATTGAAATCTTGATATACTTACCTTGTTCTATTGATACTAATCTTTAACTTGATTTTCTCTCTCTCCAGCTTCTATTTCTTGAATCCAACTTGATATTCTAACTCCCATGGTCTCCTTAACATTTTTCTCTCTTGGTAGCTATGGAAATTCATTTGATTTTTGGGTGAAAATGGTGAATTTTTGGTAAAAGGACCAAATTGTAAAGAAAGCAAAACTTTCTTTCTTCCTCTCTTTCTCTCACTTTAGTGCATGGGAAATATGGATGAGAATTTCTCATCTTTCTTTCTTTATATACTAATAAAATAATAATAAAATAATAATAAAATATCTTATTAAAATATTAATAAAATAATATTTATCTAATTAAATAATTATAAAATATCAAAATATCTCTAGCATCATTATTACTTTCTAGATTTCTCTCTCTTCCAATTGACCATTTTGCCCTTCATTATCTTTTAAAATTCCATCCTTAAGTCATCATTTAATTTGGTAAAATTGCAATTTAGTCCCTCATAATTTCTTCATCTATTCAATTTGGTCCTAATTCATCCATTTTCCTTAGTTTCTAGATTATTCCACTCTTAAAATATTTACACTATTGGTCCTTCAAACTTTTCATATTTACACTTTAACCCCTCAAATTTTGAGTATTTACTCTTGTGCAACAAAACTTTTTTCACTTTTACAATTTAGTCCTTTCTTGAATTAATATATCATAATATACTTCTCAATATTGACATATCTCAAAATTTCCTTTTTTTTTTTTTCACTTTATTTCCTTATTTTACTATATCAAGGATAATATCTTACTGTAAATATTTTCAGGGTATTACAAATAACATCACAAAAACATATAAATATCTCAAAAGCAAGCTTGTTAACTGTACTGGGGAGCCTAATTTGACATATTAAATTACGGCAGATCAGTGGTGAAAGGTTATTCACAACAACAAGATTTAGATTATGATGACACATTTCCTCCCGTTGCTTGGTTTAAAACAATGAGAATTTCTAATTGCCTTACCTACTCAATTTAATTGGCCCATTTATTAATTTCATGTGAAGTCAGCATTTTTAAATGGAGAACTCAAAGAGAAAGTGTATTGTAACATCCTGATTTTGGGCTTAGTCAGAACTGTGGTTTCGGGACCACAAATCCGACGAAGAAAATTTTATTTTTATTATATTTTTATGGTCTACGATTTCACGGAATAATTTCGTGAAAATTTCGTTTAAAAATTTTGACGTTTGGGCACTCAATTTAGTCAAATGACTAAATTGTAAAATGTTGCAAAATGTGTGTTCTAGTTCACAAAGGTACTAAGTACTTGTGAGTAATGGGTTTTTAAATTGGAGGTCCTTAAATGGTAAATAGCCCATTTTGTAATTAGTGGACAAAAATGGACATGGCATGGTATGTTTTTATTTATTTTTCATTAAGGGTATTTAAGTAATTTGGCAAATAAAGCCAAAATAACTAAGAAAAATATGTCATCTTCTTCATTTTTCTCATGCCATAACCGTATATGGAGATGGAAGACATGGTTAGGCTTTGTAAAACTTCCAAGCTTGATTGTAAGTCCATCTTTTCCCCGTTTTTAATGTTCTTTGCATTTTTGAAATCCTTGTAGCTCGATTTACTCATTTCTACCATTAATTTGAGCTAGGTTTCATATTTAAAAATTGACCCATATGTGACATACATGCATTTTGATGTCTAATGGTAAAAAATGAGTGTTGGGTGTTAGATAAACAACTTTTGCTAAGCGATTTTACGTGAAAACGAGTAAAACAACATAATCGGTAAAAATACCTAATGTTCATAAGTACATGTTAGAGTGAGAATTTGATGTTGTTATAGAAGGGAAAAATGATCAGCATGTCATAAAACATAAGAAAATAGGATAAGTTTAATTTCCGAACCTTGGGGCAAAAGTGCAAATATGCAAAAGTTTAGGTGTCAAAAAGCAAATTTGTAAAAATATGATTTATGGACCCATTTGAATAATGTGAGTAATAAATGAGCTATATTTGTAATGTTAGATCAATGAAATCGAGATTCGGGCTAAAATCGAGAAAATACCAAGTAGTGGACCTAAATGGTAAAAATGGCCATTTTCGTATACGAGGGAAGTTCATATGATTTTTAATAATGCAATGTGTATTTTAATGTTATTGCTTTGATAGTATATGAGATGTAATTCTATATACAAATATATGTATTTGAAATGGTTTATTTATGCTTATTTGCCATCGAACTATGATGAATGAATATATGAGTTGAGAAAAATGAGACATCCAAGAAAGTATCGACAAAGTTCTAACGTCTGAAAAGCCCCGTATGAACCTTAGGAATACATAGGATTTTCGATATGTGATATCGTGTAAGACCACGTCTAGGACGTTGGCATCGACTTTTGTTTTACATGTAAGACCATGTTTGGGACATTGGCATCGTATCTGATTTCGTGTAAGACCCTGTCTAGGACAGTGGCATCGATGCTTGATTATATGTAAGACCACGTCTGGGACGTTGGCATTGTATATGCTTTCCGAGCTATCCGCGTATCCTTATGTTTCCAAACGATTCAAACGGGCATTTCGAGAAAGTAAATGATTTTGTGAAATTGGATTCGATTCAGGTACGTTTGCATGTATATGTGCAAGAAAGCAAAGGTATGTATTTGCCATTATGTGCTCGTATGACTATGATGATTCATGGCGATATAAATATCCTTGTGTATTATGTATATCCTTGTGTATTATGTATGAACAGTAATGTTATATAATTTGATGAAAGTATGAGGGTTTGTGAAGAGATACATGTATGATATTAAAGCATGCCTATGAGTATAAAGTAACAATGAATTTATGATAGCTATTGTGATTTTGCACCGAAACAGTGTTGAACAGCAGCAGTAGCTCGACTTTGAAAAATCACCATAAATAGTAGGATTCGAACTAGAGGCTGAATAATATATGAAATTAAAGCTTAATGAGTCTAGTTTCACATAAAGAAATGGTGTAAGCAAAATAATTTTGTATTATGAGATATTTGAGTCCTTGTGAGACAGAGTCGGAGTGATTCCAGACTCCGCTATCTTATCTTTATAAAATTACTAAAAATTGTACAAAAATAATTGTGAGTTATAATTTATATGATTAAAATCATTATTGAGTATATTTTCTATAAAGATAGACGAGAGTATTATCCGAGTTTCCTATTATGAGATAAATAATTTTTAGTGAAGAGAGGTCAGAACTGTTGGACAGCTAAATAGGGGAAAATTTAATGAATAAACTATATTAATTGGAAAAACAAAAAATTCTGAAAATTTTTTGGTAAGAATATATGTGAGTCTAGTTTTTGGAAAAATTAACGGATCTTAATTTGGAATCCTGTAGCTCGAGTTATAAATAAATTACCGACTATGACTTGAGTAGATAGCTTCACCAGAATATGAATAAAAGTGTAATTATAATTGTTTTACCTAAGGAAACATATTGGTAAATTGCTTATTAATTTCATATGGACTTACTAAGCGTAAAGTTTACCCCCCTCTCCATTTCTTTTAGTATTGGCAGGTCGGCTCGGGGTTGGAGATCGTCGGAGGCAGCATCACACTATCAGAACGTTGATGTGAAACATCGATAAACTTCAAGTGTTTTCAAGTGAGTGGCATGTATAGAGACTTAGTCTTTATGATAGTTGTTAGTATGATTTGGCCAAATGTATTGGCTTATTATGGTTAAATCGTATATAGCCATGTGATATGGTTTATATTCAATCATTGGGTTGTAAACCTAATTGATTATGCATGCTTGATCCATTGCTTTATGATATGTGCGTGGTGATGTCTTGATACGGTCGAATGTATGATATGTCATTCTTATGTGGTGGATAGGTTATGATCAATAGATGTGACCATATTCTTAATGTAAAGGCGTAAGGTAAGAATAAGTAATACCGTTGTTAAAACTGAAATTGGTGTGGAACGTCTTAGTCAAGCACGTTGTTCTATGTATGTGAATTGATGGTATGTTTAGGATTGGTATAAAATGAGAATAAGGTATGGTATGTCTAGTTCTCGTTAATGTAAGAATGTGTATTACATGCACGATGGTAGGCAAATAATATATTTGTATCAAAACAGAGGATGTTGAATGTTATTAAAATCATGTGGGTGCATGTAGGGTGACAAAAAGGCTTAGAAAACAGCCTAAGAGTTAATTACACAGGCCGAGACACGACCGTGTGACTCAACCGTGTAAGGGACACGGCCTGGTGACACGGGCGTGTAGCCTGGCCGTATGGTTCAACTCATTTGATGACGTCATAAACAGAGAGTTACACAGGCTGAGGACACGGGCGTGTGACTATTTAAAGCTAGAAAATTGTTAAGTTGCCCAAAGTTTATCGAATGTTTTTAGTTTTGCCCCGAACCACCCCAATGTATGTTTTAGGCCTCGAAGGTCTGTGTAAGGGATGATGTGCATGTGTTTGAGAAGTTTTAATTTTGGGAAAAATTGGTGACTCGATTCTGTATGTTTAAGAATGTTTAAGTCTGGTAACGCCTCAAACCCTGTCCCAGCGTTGGATACGGGTGAGGGGTGTTACATATATGTTTCTCATTCAGAATGTTTTGTTGTTCGTGGGAAAAAAAAAGTAAGAACGAACCTACTCATACCTTTTTTTATGACCTAAAGAAAGCTTCGCAGGTGTAGTACAACAAAATTAACTTATACTTTCTTTTTAATGCCTTTGAGAAAAGTAAGAATGAACCTACTCTTTACATAACCTACTCTTTACTTAGGTTTCTCTCATTAATGAGTTTAAATTGTGTAGGGAAAGAAAGTTTGAGATGTCAAACTTGGGTCTGTTGCATTATTTTCTTGGGTTAGAAGTGAAGCAAGTTAAAGACGAAATTTTTGTGTAACAAGGGAAATATACAACTGATTTACTTAAAAGATTCAACATGCTAAATTGCAAAATTGCAACGACCCTAATGAACTTGAACAAGAAGTTGTAAATAGGACTAAAAAGGCTAATATAAGTCACTTTAGAACCATGGTTGATGGCTTGATCTATTCGACTCAAACAAGGCTTGACATAGCCTTTCTAGTTAGGGTAATTTCAAGATTTATGCATGAGCCTTCAAAGCATCATCTTGGGGCCAACAAAACGAGTTTTGCTCTATGGGGCTGAAACAATTGATTTTGGGTTATGGTATGAAAAAGTTCCATATTTCAAGCTAGGTGGGTTCAAAACAGTGATTTGGCTAGTTGTTTGGAAGATAGAAGAGACACTTCAGGTTACATATTCAATCTTAGATTGACTACTATTTTTTGGAGTTTAAATAAGCTACAATAGCCTTGTCTTCATTATAAGCTGAGTATACAGCAACAACAACATCAACATGTAAAGGAATATGGCTGAGAAGAATTTAGTTGATCTTGGTCAATAACAAAATAGAGCAATTGATATTTATTGCGACAACAAAGCGTAAATTGTTATGTCCAAAAAAATAGCATATCATGGAAGAACATATCATATTGACTTTCAAGTTCACTTTATTCGAGAACTTGTAGCAAATGGGTGATCAAGTTGCAATATTGTAATACAAATGAGCAAGTAACTGACATTTTGTAACGACCTGATTTTTAGTGGTGTCGAAAACGATGATTTTGGAACTCTATTTCCGTAAACTGAGTTTGTAAATATTAAATAGAGATATTTAAAAAATTATTATATAGGTGATTGAAATTTGAGCAGTCAATTTAGACAAAATCGTGATTAATTAAGGTTTAGAGACTAAATTATAAATTTCAATCACTATAGATTTTTAATTAGAAAGTTTCTTGGAGACTTAAATTGCAATTAATCAAAGATTCAAAATAACAATTAAACCATGTTTAAATATAAAGTCATGGACGGTAGTGTTAATAATTGATTAACAAAGTAAATTTGATTTAATTAACATAAAACACGATTTATTTTTTAATTACAACCTAACCTATGTATAAAAGAAAAAAATTTGGTGGAAACAGAGAAAACTTCATCTCTTCCAACTGACCACAAGAACAAAAGAAAGGGCTTTACGCCATTTTTGGGTTTTTGGATTCTTTTGGTCATTTATTCAAGTACTGTAACAACTCGAAATTTACGGTTATTGGAAAATGTATTTTCTGGTCTTTATTTTTGAATAATGAATTCATAAATATTTATTAAAAATATTTACGAAGATTAGTTGTGTGGTTAATTAGGTTTTGGCTAGGTGAATTAGCTTGAATTAAGGTTAATTAGGTATAAGGACTAGCTTGAATATAGTGTAAAATTTTAATTATAGACTAGAAGAAATTTAAGGGACTAAATTAACAATTAAACTGTAAGTGCCAAGTGTATGGTAATAATGAAATACATGTGGAAAAATAAAATACACAAATTAGTAATAATTACTTATTTACTTATTATATAAGTAAACATTATTTTATTATTAAATTATTATTATATTACATGATTAAAATAAAACATAAAATAAAATAAAACATAAAAAAGAAACAAAGAACAAAGAAACAGAATTGAAACGAAAACAGGGGAAGGAAAGGAGAAAAAGAGAGAAAGAAAAGAAAAAGGGAAATTAGGATTTTAAAGGTTTCAAGTTCAAGTGGTAAGTCAATTTAATCTCTTTTCTTATGATTTTGATATTTTTAGAATCCTAAAATAAAATACTACTTGATTTATGTTGAAAATTTGAAAGTAAATGGATTTTTAGATGTTGTTCATGTTGAATAAATTGAAATATTAGAGTTTGAATTGATAGAATTTCAAGTTAGAATTGAGAAAAGGATTGAATGGTAAAATAAATTATCGGTTTTTAATTAATAGGGACTAAATTGAGAGAATTTTAAAATTAGGGTTTATGGTAAAATTTGAAAGTTGAAATTAATCTAAAGTGAGATTTGAATGAAAATATGAAATTAGTTTCAAATAAAATAAAGTTAGCTTTGATTAATAGATTAAATTGAAATGTGAGTTAAGGTAAGAAATGATGAAATTATTATATCATACATGTTTATTTTTATTAATTAGTATAGGAAAGTCATTTGATTGTTTTTTTTTTCTAACATATAAATGGTATATGTTTTATATGAAATTGAAGAGAAAGAAAAGAAAGGAGAGGACTTAATTGAAGAAAAAGGAAAAGAGAAGGCTAAGGAATGAAGGAAGACATTATCTCAACATTTTTGTTGTAAGTACTACAAGATTTTTAAATTATTTTTATTTAAATGCTTATATTGTAGTATAGAAATACTTAGAAATAAAAATGTAAAATATATATATATTTAAATTTGTAAATAAAAAATAAAAAATAGATTAATTATGGAATTATGAAATTTATAAAGAAAATTATAGATGGAGAATATAAGATGGTATATTATTTGAACATTAAGTAATAATGTTGTGACAAAAGTATATATGTGAAAAAGTATATATGAAATTTATAAAGAAAATTATAGATGGAGAATATAAGATGATATTTGTGAATTGTGAAATGTGCACTAAATTGTAATGATGGAGAAATGAGAAATCTTTTTCAAAATATTTATGTAAAGTATTTAAATGTATGAAATTCAGTTTTAATGCTTAAGTAGACGGAATTTAGAACTACTAGGATATTAGTGGCATGCCATTAAGGAACTTTAGTGCGCTCTCTGATTATTAGTATGTTAGTGTTATCTGATTATTAGCACATTAGTGCTCTCCATTTAGCATATCTGTGCTCTCTGTATAGCACTTTAGTGCTCTCTGTTCATTAGTGCATAATAATGCACCTTTATATTTGTTCCGTATATCCGGTGTGTTCTATAAAATCTACTTTGGGCCAAGAATATGAGTTGTGAACAAAAGCGAATCATCAATGTGTTAAGGTAAGTTTTATAACTTACAAAAAGATAAATTAAATTTTATTAATATAAAGCATAGCTAAAGAAACTTATATGTGAGTAAATATGTATTAATGGAATAGGTTTAAAATATTTTATTAGGATTTATTTACTTGTTTATTCTTGTAGTGCTTACTAAGCATTCACCGGCTTAACGTGTTTAATTTTAACGCGTAGATACAATTAGACTCGAAGAGGTAGAGTCGGGTTAGAAGATCTCTCATCTCATCACATCCTCAAGAGCTTCAAAAGTAGGTACCATATTTTGAATTAAAATGACATGTACATAGGCAGTCCAAATGCGTTCCCATGTATTAAGGACTAAATGTAAACTCTTGAAATTCTATCTATTTTGAGTTACTTGAAGTATTTTGGTATATATGAAATGAATTAGTGAAACTATAAGTATGTTTGCAAATATGGTTGGTAAGTTAAAATGCTATGTACAAATGTTTTAATTAAACAGTATCTAGCCATAATCGTTTTGGCACCAAATGTAATAGTCTTATACCAGGTCTGTACGATTAGACCGGGTATAGGGTTGTTACAAGTCCCTAGCCATTTTTATAGATTTTTTTTATCTTGAAAACTTGATTAAGCTAATCCAAGGATTAATTTGAGCAATTATTAAAGTTTTGATGAGATGCCATTGTTGAAAATTGAAAGTTTTAGATGTTAAATTGATAGAAATTAACCTTAGTTTTAAAAAGGACTAAATAGTAAAGCCTAATTTTATGTGGACACTATGACGCAAAATATCATGATTGCATTCCCATCTAAGTGTATTCATCAGAGGTATAAGGAGTTTCCAACAACGATATGAAACTATTAATCAACCTGCATGTCGAGTCCAGTGTTCCAATTTGCAAATCCATTAAAGGGCTCCTAGGCGAGCTTCGAATATTGACCCCAATATTATTTTTCAATGTTGTCAAGCTCAACATACAACTCCACTCTTCCAATTACCATTAGATTCATGAAGTGCAATAATTGTTTCTAGATCATCATTATTTGTTACATGATTAATTACAAAATATCTCACTAGATTGTCACAAGTAATAAATTTATACCTCAACAAACCTATTGGAGCTCCAATTTTTTTACTAATTTTGCATCTCATATCCACTAACTTGATGTCCTTTCTAAACATCATGTTAATCGGACTTTCACGCTCGAATATTATATCGATATTCATATCTCGAATCCGACCATTATAGTTCACCACATCATAAAACATGTTGCTCATTTTGTGGATTATAGAAGGTAGATAAAAATTGCAATTTATTTAAAAGATAATATCGAGAAGAAGATAACAATGCTCAAGGAAAGAAGCTGAAAAAACTTACTTCTCCCCCTGAACTACTGTGACGGTGTTCATATGTAATCTTCAGCCTCCACACCTTTGCCATTATTATTTCAATTAACTCTTTACTAAACCGCAAGCCTTGTTCCATCATCAAGTTTCCATCAACTCATCCAGAAACTTGTTGTATTGTCTCAATCTTCCATCTACTCAACCAAAAGCGTTTAGTGCCTTGTTCTATCATCAGGCTTCCATCAACTCATCTAGAGACTTGTTTTATCATCTGAGTCTTCCATCTGCTCAATCAGAAGCCTCTAGTTCCATCATGCTAGGCTCCCATCATCCCAACTATGCATGCATGTACAACAAAACTATATTACTTCAGTCTTATATATGTGAACCCTGAATTTATTGGTTGCCTTCATGTGAGTCCTAACATTTGATAGGTTGCCATAGTCTAACCCTAACATTGATTGGTCGCCTTACCCTAATATGAATACTAAAGTCGGCCTCTCAGGTGCTGACTTCAACTATATCCCTAAATAATTTCTATACCCAACTAATTTGCAAAAAAGATATTGAAACTAGTATATATGGTTAATAAAGCCTTGTTTTCTTCAGCAATGCTTATGTTAAAAATTTTGTTATTTTCTCGTAATAATCAACGTATGTAGAAATATGTTATCACGACTCTATTAATACTGAAGGGGGAAATGATTATTAAGCAATTATTGTGAAATAAGTCAAACCACAAATGGATAACTAATGGAGCAACTATTATAACTAAAAGCTAAAATCTTAAAGTGTAAGTAAGATATTACAAAAAATTCAAATATTAAATCCATTGAAAAATATAATGATACAATTAACAAGAATACTAACATTGCATAAATACATAGGGAAAAAATCATGTGTACTATTTTTTTTTTAAATTGCTTAAAACATTTTTTAGCTTTTTTCATCAGCTTACGCTAATTGAGAAAATAACCATCACCCCCGATTAACTGCATACAACTGCAGTTAAATTAGTTAATGGCAGAGCAAACTCTTCGAATTTCGCCATTAGTGCCCGTCTTCACACCAACGTTGCTCATCTTCACCATGGACCTTGCAAATTCCACGTTAAAGTTCAAAGGCCGCGAGCCTCTCTCACCCAAGAAGCGCTGCACAAAAGTCCTGGTGGAGGGATCAGTCCACAATTTTTGATCGGACTCGAGTATTCCCCGACCATTCCTCAAGTTGGCGAAGAAGGAGGTGTCGAACCTGTTTCCACTACCAGTGTCCAAATCAATGCGCCTTGAGCCGTCACCGTTTTGTGGGCAAAGTGCTTGCAGTTGAGGCACGAATGCTGAGTTGATTGTGGGGTCTGGACCACCGTTGGTGAAGTTGTATAATCTGTAGCTAAAAAGCTGGCAAGCTGAAGTCCCTATGGTGTGTCCTCCTGCAACAACAAGGAACAAATGTTAAGTCAACCAGAGTCGATATTAATCAGATAAAAGCTTTGGAACATTATTGAAGTAAAATTACTTACCAACGAGAGCAACAAGGTCTTGAGTGTTGAGACCAAAGGCGGCGAACTTTTGCTTTTGAGAATCAATGGACTCTCTAAATCCAGGCAAAATGGTGGTATCCGATGCCAATGAAACCCTCCCATCTCTGCGTCCAGTAGGAACCGCCCAGTTTATTCCTCTCGTCTGCATTTCATATATGCAAGAAATACATAATCAGCCATTCATTGACAGAGCTTTTAGTAGTATATGATTAAGAAAACGTAGTAATGTTTACCAGAAAGACGGAGTCACGAGCTGCAAGAGTTAGAATATCAGCGCATGAGACGACACTAGGACATGCAGCTTCTAGCTGAGTTTTTGCATCGTCAATAACTTCATACCCTCTCAACAATCTGTTTGGAGGGGCGGTTTTCTCCGTATTAGGGCCATCAATGAGGATGGAGGCGTCACATCCCTGAACAAAGCAGTCATGAAAGTGCATCCTCAGCAAGCCAGGTGCAATGTTAGGATTAGACCGGAAATGGGACTGAACTGTTGACCTAACAATGAATTCAGCTCGAGGGCATGTTCTTGCATAGAAACCAACTCGAGTTCCCTGAGCTTTCACCAATGCAGCAGCCATGGCAAGCATGACAGTCATTGCAAGGAAGAAACGTGGGTTGGTGTAAGCACCCTTCATTATCGTAGTTAGTAGACTGGAACTGTAAATAAGGATAAAGAGCTAAGAGAAGGATATGGTGTGTGTGTCCAGTGGATGTAATTGATTGTGAGTTTGTCGGATGGGAGAGCAGAGCAGAGGTGGGGGTTTATTTATAGGCCAAAAATTTAGTCAACATTGAGAAAAAGTAAAGAAAGCCGGCTATAAGGAACCGCCATTGAAAAGTTAAAAATGGGCTAATTCAAAATAACAATAATGGAGCAATGATGAGTTGGTAGACACTTAGCATGCAGCTGCTTGCCTGCTTCTGCTTAAGCATAGTGGAAACGAAAAGCAAATTGCAATGGCGAGCTGTCTTTCAGCTTCACGTGAAGACCCAGTAATTTTTTCAAACATCATCTATTTATTTACACTGATATAAAATTATTATTTTTATTCTATGTATATTAAAAAAAATGTATATGTAATTAGATATGTACGACTCAATTGAACTTGCCAACTGGCTAATTTGAAGGTGACAGCTAACTGCAGGCTTGCAATGTATTATGATTTTAGACAGAACTTAGTCAAATCTCCAAAGAGTCTCTCATTTTCATTCTTTTTTGTTATAATCATGATCTTGTATCATACATGTTGAGACTCCTCGTAAGATTTTCACTTGATTAAGACTCGTTAATTTTATATAATTCTTAAATCCATCGAATAAGACAAGACATTATCTTACCAACTAATTTTTATATATTTTCAAGGAATCTTATCAAATAATTAACAACTCATCTACGCCAAATTGGGAAGCAAACTATAACTCTATTAATTTAAGGTTTAAAATTAAATCTAAATGACTTTATGAATAATATAAAAAAAATGTATACATTATCACTATATCAAATAACATCCAATATATAAATTATATATATTCATGTAGATCTCATCTATTTATTGAATGTTTCAATAAAAAATAAAAATAATGAGGACCCTGAAAGGCCACTATATCTAAAAGTCTTTGTAATCTATGGAAAAGTAATGATTGTAATATTATTAAATTGCAAGTGTTTTGTTTTAATGGGATAAATAAAGTAAGTAATTAATTTTTGTAGTGATTCTCTGTTTAATATATACAGTGTTTTCCGAATTTAGAACATAAAATAACCCAAAATGTCAAATTTCGTTAACGCGTGCATTGGATTCCATGTAAATCCCTTTGTTGAAAGACATGAAAAAACCTGCTTTACTTTTCTACTCCTCCGCTTCATTTCCGTGTAGCATCAACAGAAGTAAATACCACTTTATTCTTAGAAAAATATAAATTCAAAGAATGGTTTTAGGAAAAATATAAATATAAATTCAAAGAATGGTTTTAACCAAAAATATTAAATCTCATTTAAAAAATAGACAGGACCTGAAGTAAAATTTTTTAGCCTAGATTTGGCTTGATTTGAATTTGCAAAAAAGGACAAAAAAAACTATTGTTTTTGCTCATGTTTTGCCACTGTTTTATTATTTTCTCACTATTTTGTTGTTATTTTATTATTATGTTGATATTATTTTGTTTTTATTGTTTAAATATTGCATAACTCTTTTTTTATTTTTTTAATATTTTTGATGTATTATTATTTTTTATAAAAAAATTAATATGAGTGGGCCAAAAAAAAAAATTCACCGAATTTTATATGCTGTTTCGGTGTTAAAAATTAAATTATGGTATTGTATTTTAAAAGGTTGAAGAAAGGTTATGAGTACTTTTTTATAATGTGTAAAAAAAAAATGGTTTTAGTTTTTAGCTATATTGTTTCGGTTTTAACAATTGTAATTTTGCTATGTTATGATAGAAGAGGATAAGGATAAGCTCGTCCTACTTATAGTCAAGAGGTTACCTTGTACAAATGAATTACTTCACCATACATTGCATGACCACCTTGTCTAAGCTAAAGGGTGAGTAGATAGTTTCCTAAGATAGGTCTGCTACCCTAGCACGCGAGTGTCTGCCGCCTCTGGCATGAGTTTTAGGTTTTTGCTTTATAGTTTACGTCTCTTGTTTTCTTCATTATAGTTGGCGGCTTCAGGCTATTGATATTTCGTCTTTAGAGTGGGGAGTGTGTTCTAGCGATCAAACCTACAGTTTATGGAATCTGAGTTAGCACAATTATCGATCAATGAGGAAGAAGAAGAAGTCTTGCAAATCTAGGTAGA
Organism: Gossypium longicalyx; assembly: GCA_025698465.1. Lineage (NCBI taxonomy): Eukaryota > Viridiplantae > Streptophyta > Magnoliopsida > Malvales > Malvaceae > Gossypium > Gossypium longicalyx. The sequence continues at coordinate 106,404,088 of CM046997.1, read as the reverse complement.
TTCGAGTACAGATAGAGAAGTGGGGGATTTTCTCCTTGTAGGATGTTTCCTTACAGCCAGTATAATACACTATCCAGCCATGAAGAGTACTATGGCAAACTTGTGGCATCCTGTTCGCGGAGTTCAGATCCGAGATTTAGGGGAGAAAAGGTATCTCTTTCGGTTTTTTCATAACATGGATCTAGAGAGGGTCTTGAAAGGTTCACCTTGGACTTTCAATAATCATTTGTTGATTCTTTATAAATTAAAAAGGGGAGAGGATCCACTACAAGTACCTTTAATTTTTACCTTTTTTTGGGTTCAAATTCATGACGTCCCAATAGGATTGTTTTTTGAAAATCTAGTAGTACAATTGGGTGATTTTATAAGGGTTTTCTTGGAGTATGATGGTACAAATATTGGGAAGGAAAATCGTAATTTTATGAGGGTAAGGGTTCAGATTGACATTAGAAAGCCCTTGAAAAGGAAGAAGCAGGTCAAGTGGTACGGGATTAGTTCGTATGTTAAATTCAAGTATGAGCGTTTATCGCTTTTTTGTTTCTATTGTGGATGCTTAGGACACGGTGACTCTTTTTGTGAGGCTAAAATGAGGTTAGGGGTGGAATTAGCTGAAATGGGCTGGGATCTATCACAGCGAGTACAAACTCGAAGGGCCCTTTCAATGAATAGTATTTGGCTAAGAGAAGAAGATAAAGGAGAACAGAAAGACAGCTGGTCAGATAGGCGGGTTTTGGGAAGTAATTCATGGGATGGGGATAAAAAAGGGAGGAGTGGGAAAGTCATTGACCCAATATTGGGCTTTTAACATAGGAGGGGGAACACCACATTTTGATCAATAGAACGAAAAATTTTGGCTTAATCAGATGCGGATGGACATGGAACATGATTTGAAAGATGAAATCTTAGTAGGAGAGGAGGGGAAAAAATGGAATAGGGGGGAGATGGATGACTCGGCAGGGAAAGAAGAGTGTGGTAATGGATTAACAAGAAATAGAAGAGTGGTGGAATTTAATACTTTTTCATCGACGGTTGCCAAGAGGCAAGCCGACTGGGCGTAATGAAAATCATAAGTTGGAATGTCTATGGTTTGGGGAGGTCACGGACGATCAGAAGACTTCGGCATTTGCTAAAGATTTATAATCCCTAACTAGTCTTCTTTATGGAGACAAAACTTAGTACACAACAGATGGAACGAGTTCATAGAAGATGTGGATTTGTGAATGGCCTTGAAGTTGAATCAAAAGGTACGAGAGGTGGTTTATGTTTAGCATGGAGGAATGACATCAACGTAACGCTACGCAATTTTTCAAAAAGGTATATAGATGTGGAAGTTGAAGACAATGACAAATGTACGAATTAGAGATTTACGAGGTTCTATGGATCCCCATATGCACAGGATAGGAATGACTCATGGGCTCTTTTGAAAAGTTAAGCTAGGGATGATGACACCCCATGACTTGTTTGTGGAGATTTCAATGAAACTATGTATGGTTTTGAGAAAAAAGGAAGGCTTTCTAGGGATGAACGGAGGATGGAATTTTTTCGAAGAACCTTCGAAGAATGCCAGCTGAATGATGTGGGTTTTTATAGTAATTAGTTCATGTGGGAAAGAGGTAATTTACCGGAGACGAACATCCAAGAACGATTAGATCGAGGTGTTGCTAACACAAAATGGATTGATTTGTTTCTAGAGGTGAAAGTTCAACATTTAGTACATTCGTTCTCAGATCATTGTCCTTTTCTCGTTGATACAAGAATGTGCGAAGCACGCTTGAGAAATAATAATTTCAAATTTGAAGCTTGGTAGTCTTTGGAAGAGTCTTTCAACAATGAAGTTAAAAGTTTGTGGGAGAAATCTCAAGGAGAGTTGCTACAAAAGCTGGATGTTGTCAAAGCAGGTCTACAGTAGTCGGCTGGGCAGATTCAAATGAATAGGAAAAAGAGGAAAAAGTTCCTCACGGACAGACTAGCGGAGTTAGATAAAGCCGAAAGAGATGATCATAATTTAGCTAACCTGATTGATACAAAAATCAATTTGAATCTTGAGATTGAAAAAGATGAATGTTACTGGGAACAGAGAGCTCGAATAAATTGGTTGAAGTTTGGCGATAAAAACATAACATTTTTTCACAGTCAAATGTAACAGTGACGGAGGATAAATCTCATTCATAAGTTACAAGATGAGGATAGAAAAGAAATGGTGGCTTTACAAGAAATAGAAGGTGAGGCGCGATCTTATTTTCAAAATTTGTTTTCGGCAAGAGGTAGAGGGAGTTATGACCATCTGTTATCAAGAATTAGTCATTGTGTATCTGTGGATGACAACTAAAAATTAACAACACCTTACACAAGGAAGGAAATCACAGAAACAGTGTTTGAAATGGGGGCTACGAAAGCACCAAGAGAAGATGGATTTCCAGCATTATTTTATCAGAAATGTTGGCATATTGTTGGAGAAGAAGTCATTTCTTTTTGCTTACGAATTCTAAATGGGAATATGGAGGTTAGTTCAATAAGTCTACCACTATAGTTCTCATTCCAAAAACTAACAGCCCTTCTACTATGATACAATATTGTTCGATCAGTCTATGCAATGTGCTTTACAAAATTCTGGAAAAGGCAATGGCAAATCAATTTCGAAGAGTTATTGGAAAATGTATTGATGATGTGCAAAGCGCCTTTGTGCCAGGTCGGTTGATATCAGATAATGTGTTGTTAACCTACGAAATAATGCATAAGTTGAAACAGAAGAGATTTGGGAAGAAAGGGTATATGGTTGTTAAACTTGATATGAGCAAGGCATATGATAGGGTTGAATGGGATTTTATAAAGGAGGTAATGATACGGATGGGGTTTGATAAAAAATGGGTGGATGATATTATGAAATGTGTAACATCTATTTCATATTTAGTAGCCATTAACGAACAGATTGGGGAAAATTTTTTACCATCTAGAGGTCTTAGACAAGGGAATCTGTTGAGTCCATTCTTATTTCTTATATGTGGTGAAGGTTTATCGAGCCTACTGAGATTAGCGATGAATGAGAGTCTTTTGAAATGGGTTAAAGTTAGTAGAAAAGGTCCACAGATATCTCACTTATTATTTACCGATAATTGCATTCTATTTGGGGAAGCAACAAGCAGGGGAGCGAGTCTATTTAAAGAAATTTTAGGTGAGTATAAAGCCTGCTCGGGTCAATGTGTTAATTTTGACAAATTAACTGTATTTTTTAGTACGAATACATCGGAGGAAGACATGAGACTGGTGGTCAATTTGTTGGGGGTTCATAGTTCGAACGATCCAGAGCGGTATTTAAGGTTACCAAATATAGTGGGTCAGAGGAAAAAGGAATCTTTTCAAAATCTGAAGGATCGACTCAAAACATGCATTGATAATTGGAGCAACAGGTATTTATCTCAAGGAGGAAATGAAGTTTTTTTATAAAAGCTATTCTTCAAGCTATTCCAACTTATACTATGGCTTGTTTCTTACTACCGAAGACTTTATGTGAAGATCTTGAAAGTGTCGTTACAAGGTTCTGGTGCAAAAGCGACATGGAAAACGGGAAATTCATTAGTGTACCTAGAAACACATGTGTTTATTAAAAGAAAATGGTGGGCTAGGTTTCCGTAATTTTGGTCAATTTAATGTTGCGTTATTAGCCAAACAAGGTTGGCGCCTCATTAATTATCTCAATTCGTTATTAGCTAGAGTTTTAAAAGCAAAGTACTATCCGCGGTCAAGCTTCTTAAACACAGAGTTGGGAAGTTTACCTTCACTCACCTAGAAGAGTATCTGAGCAGCGAAGGGGCTTCTTCAAAAAGGGATGTGCTGGAGAGTGGGTAGAGGAGACAAAATTTCTATCTGGGAAAATAGTTAGATACAGGGGATTGACACAATTGACCGGTAGAACAGTCCATACAATGGGGAATTACAGTTAGTCTCGGATCTTATTGATAATACAAATAAGAAATGGAGAACTGATTTGATTAATAGTACCTTCAAGGGGGATATTGCTCAAAAAATTCTTCAGATTCTGCTTGCTGAAACTGGTCACGAGGATATTCAAGTGTGGAAGGGGGAATTATCCAACGAGTTTTCAGTACACAGTGCCTATAAACTATTACAAGATGTTATTCCAGAGCCTAGTAATTATTTACAGACCGAAACAAAAGAATTTTACAAGAAATTATGGAGTCTACTGTTATCACCAAAAATTGCAATTACTATTTGGCGAATTTCCTAGGATTTCATTCCTAATCTGGCCAATCTCAGGTACAGAAGAGTCACTACTAGCGATAAATGCCCCCGTTGTTGTGCCTGGGTTGAAGACAGCCTTCATATTTTTCGAGAATGTCCTACAACAAAAGAAGTTTGGCAGGCGTTATATTTATCCTCGGTCATGAATAGTCTAAATCAAAGTCTTTGGGAATGGCTAACCTGGGTTTTTAAGAGAGGAACTAATGTTCAATGCCGATTATTCTGTTATGCTTTATGGTTAATATGGTTTTTTTAGAAATAAACTCCTGCACGAGAAGGAAAATATAACAAGAAGAGATTTAGCACAACATATACAAAGACTCATGGCAGAACATGAGGGAGTGAGAGGAATGAAGGCCACTGCTACTACAAGCATAACTTATAGTATCCAGGAGGACAGGCCGAGAATAACGATCCTATTTGATGCGGCGTTTGACAGTAGAACCTTTAGGTCAGCAACAGACATGGTGGTTTGGGATCTGAGGGGGGAGTTATTGGTTTTAAAGACGATCATCCATACCAACTTTTCCTCCCCATTTGCAGCGGAAGCGTATGCATGTTTAGAAGGCACAAAGTTAAGGATTGATTTGAGAGTACAGTCGATCAAACTTATAGTGGATTCTAAAACAATAATAAAAAAATGCCAAACGAATTTCACAGATAAATCAGTGATAGGAGCCATTATCAGAGACATTCAGAACAAGAAACCTTGTTTTCAAGAGATTAATTTTCAGTTTATACACAGATCAGGAAACATGCAAGCACATCGACTCACAAAGGATACTCTCAATAGGGGAGAAAATTCGTACCTGATAGGAGAAGGAATGAATCGTCACCTTGCTGCTTTGGAGAGAAGACGGTCTCGAAATCTAGATTGAAGGGGTGTTTCGTGAAAGAAATGTTTATCAATAAGAAGATAGCAAGTAAAATTTTTCTTTGGGAACTGCTATGGTCAGAACAGTAAGGCTTTTGAAAAGACAAATCAAGCAAAAGAAATGGTATCCACCGTTTGATATGACCGGGGTAGAATTTATATGTCTCATTATTATCTTTTGTGAGGCCAAATTTTATTCATGTTTTTGATGTTATAGGTTAGGGCCTAATGGTCTGTTAGGCCTCTAGTTTATGTTTCTTTTTTATAATTAATAAAATACTCGGTCTTTTATAATAAAAAAAGCTAAAGGGTGAGTAAAATTAGATTCGGTTCGAAAAAATTAAAATTCGAGTTAATCGAATTGAGTTATTCGATTTATTCAAATTATTCGAGTCAACTCGAATAAGAAATTTCAAATTTCGAGTTCGAGTCGAGTTGAATTTTTACCATTCGAATAACAAATTAGTATAAATACTCTTTTGGTCCCTATCAATTTTAAAAATGAGCAAATTGGTCTCTCTTAACAAAAATTATAAAAAAATAAAATAATTTTTAAATTTTCAAAATAATTTTTAAAATTCAAAATATTTACAAAAATTTAAAAATTTGTATTTTTAAAAAATTATATTTTTTTTAAAATCTAAAAGTATATAAAAAAATTGAAATTTTAAAATTTTATAAAATAATAATTTTGGAATCTAAATAATTGATTAATGATTTTAAGTTTATCATACTAAAACCTATTATTATTATTATTATTATTATTATTATTATGCTTTAAAAAAGTTTTCAAAAATATATGGTTTCAAATTTATGTACTCTAATATAGAAATAGTTATATTGTAACAAGATTTTAATTTGACATTATTAATTTTTCTAATTTAACTCGAACAATTTCACTTGATTCGACCAAACGCTCACACTTAATTTGAGTTATTCGAAAATCTAAACTAAAAAAAGTAAAATTACGTCGTTTTAATAAATGTTTACCTTACTTAAAGTAAAAAGTCAAAACTATCAAGTTAAAAGGCAAAACTACGTTATTTTAATAAAAGTTTACCCGGTAGTCTTACTTACCTTCCCGAATCGCCCCACTTTCCCTTTTTCCTTTACTCAAAATTAATCTAAAAGCTTGTACTTCGTCTACTAATTAAATAGTTGGTTCATGTAAATGCAACATTAAGTATAAATAATAAAATTCGTTAACTTGACTCAACTCGAAATTTTTTGACTCAATTCGGCTCGATTCAAAAAAAAATTCAAATTGAGTTCAGTTACTAAAATAGAATTCGTCAACTCGACTAACATAAAAAATTTTAACTCAATTCAACTCAACTCGATCGAATACTCACTCTTAATCAAAATTACACTCTTCATCAACACATCTTCCCTGTAAGCTTAGCATGCGGGTACTCACCAAATCATATCAGATTCATTTGATGACCTTTATATAGGACAACGAATCTCCCTGTCACATCTAAATATATGTTTGGAAGACCACCATGAATAAAGCATCTATTCTTCTTAGCAATACACCTATTTTAAGCTATCCACATCAGAGCATATAAATTCTGTATGCTATTTAGACCCCCCCCAAAAAAAAAATAATTCTATACTCCTCTTAAACCTCCAAAATTACCTTAGACAACTCTCGATACATTGTATGAATTTTCACCGATCCATTATTAAATTTTATATTAGATTCTATGTCTGCAGTTAAGAATAAATTGATTAAAAGTTGTCACCAACTCGAGTTAGGATTTCTTGATAGCATTGTTAATATAGATTACATTAGCCTAACTTGTTAAAAAAAAAATCATTTTTTTCAATGAAATACTTTTTCTCAAGAACACGATATACTATTTAAGTAACTCACACTATATAGAAAAGTATACATGTTATTTCTTTTGTACACTTTTTTTTCATATAAAAAAGCTCTTTTTTTCATTTTTTAATAAAATAGTAAAGATTAATTACAAATATAATTATATTATTTGATAAAAGTAAAATATGATAATTTGAATATTTTATTTTCTAAAAAATATAATATTTAAAAATAAAATTAATTTAACAATTTCAACCTATTATAAGTTATATGTATTTAATTAATATGACTGTTCAAGCTTAACTTAACTTAAAATATGGATTTTAGATTTTGATTAAAGTTATTGATATTAATAAATAATTAATCAAAGTTTATTTTAGGTCTAACATATAAAAATAATTTATATTATTTTTAATTTAATATGTAATATTTAATATGTTTTTCTTTTATTAAAATTTTAATAATCAATAACTTAACATATTTTTTATGCTTACATTATAGTATTTTATAATCAATAATTAATCTAAGTTTGTTTTAGGTCTGACATTATATTTGCAACATGCCTAGTTTTCTTGTTGAAGCTCATTTTGTGGGCCTAATATTTGTATCCAAACTTTTTTAAACATTGAACTAAACTCTTTGAGTTTGGACTTAAACAAGTCTATTACGGTAGGACTTCTCAAATAGTTTAACCCGCCCCCAATATCTATAAGCAGCGGCAGTGCTAGGGGTTGGTAGGGCCCCCTAAAATGATTTTTTGTGTGTTTAGGTCTATTTATAATTTATAAAATTTTAAAATAATAATGATAAAATTACAGTTGGCCCTGTAAAATGATAAAATTTTAATTTAATCCTTTAAAAATTATAAAGATATAGGTTATTAAAATGGTGAAATTGCTTTTTTACTATCGTAAGAATATAAAATTTAATTTTGGCCCCTCCAAAAAAAAATTCTAGCTTCGACTTAGACTTGATCATGGACCAGACGGTGCCAAGCCGATGCAGAAATTTAGGCTTGTTTTTGGACTTGAGCCAAAAAAAATGGGCCTAAATTTTTGTCCAATCCCGACCCAGATAAAAGTGTTAAACTCGACCCGATCGTATTAAACTTTTTTATATTATTTTTATATAAAAACAAATTTAATTAATATAATATATCAAATATACTAAAAACATTAAAATAAATGTTTCCCAATAAATTGAAAATACATTAAAAAAGTCTTTATACTAAATAATAGTTGCAACTTAGCAAAGCAGATGCTTCTAAAATAGTAGAAAAATTAATAATAAAACAAGAGTTATACAATATCCAAATAATAACAAAATAGTAGTAACATAATAACAAAACAATAGCAAACAACAGCAAGAAAAAAACTTTAGGCAGATTCGGGTGGGGTTGGACAAAAAAAACTTACCCGAAGCCCAACCAATTTAGAAAACAGGCCTTATTTTTTGTCCAAACCTATATTATTTTCCAAACCCTCCCACTTTCCATACGGACCTTTGGGCATAAGTGAATGGCTCAACTCATAATCAAGTCTACTTTGCCTCTATCTAACAGGTGAATACGCCTCTATAAGTTTAAGTATTTCTATAAATTTAAATATTAATTCTTTGTATTTCTAGTTTGCATGGTCCAATCATTGATCCGAAAATTTCTATAATAAAATTAGGTAGGTCACAAGTATAGTTCCCTAGCCACGATTCTGCTATTTACTTTTACTCAAAATTGTATTCTTCTGATGGGTAGAAAAAGTAAAGTAAGTACGACTTTACATGCTTTGCTTATCTCAAAAGTAAGAAAGATGATAATTGAATCCGTGAATCCTTTTTTAGTCATTCATTGAATGATAAATGTAACACCCCTAAATTCGGTCTAGACGTTATGGATAAATCTAGCGAAGTCACATGAGAATGTATTTAAATCCGTGTCTACCCAAGAATCGTTCCAGTTACCACTTATTACTTAACCCCGAAAACATATATTGATTAATTTGCTTGAAAACATTTCTTAGTTCGCGGAAGCTTAAGAACAAATAAAGTTGCAATTCCAAAATCCGTAAACAGTATTTCAAAATTTCGAACTTAAACCAAACAGTCTGAAACCAAAAATTACATAATTACTCCCAACTATACCAATTAAAATAATAAAAGTATTAAAAACCTTTAAAACCAGAGTGTATGTAGCAGTGGTCACCGTCGAGCCCTCCGCGAACCACCTACTACTGGGGATTACCTGACAGACAAATAAAATAAGGGGTGAGTTTTTGCAAACTCAGTATGTACATCCCCACAGTAAAGCATGCATGTAAACGAATAGCAGTCAAACAGTTATACTCGAGCCTGAGCTCTTAACAGAATCAGTGTAGGGCTTAGCCCACCCAGAACAGTATCAGATACATTCGAGCCTTAGCCCATACAGACATACATGCATATCAATCAGAACAGTAATACCCACCAACCCTGCACACCATCTCCGTCTAACCCTACACACCATGTGAGGATAAAATCGACCCACCCAGCCCTACACACCAAGTATGGGGATAAAATCAACCCATCCAACCCTACACACCAAGTGGTGCCGTATACGGCACGTATCAGATATATGCAGTATAGTTGCCAAATGACAGGCTAGTTCAACCACAAACCCAACCCAATGCAATACAACAGAATAACATGGCATGCTCGTATGCAGACATCAAATCATAACATTATCATCAAATTAGAACAGATACACATGTTTTAATTATCATGTTTTTACATACATCTTAGTATCAGATCAGAGTATAGGGGTCTCAATAACGCTTACCGACTCTACAATCAGGTCACAGTCGATTTGGGCGACCCGTGCAACCTTGTAGAACATTTTAAACAATTCGAGCTCACACGCCCGTGTGGGCCCACACGCTCATGTGGCTCACACGGCCCGGACTAGCCTTGCCCGTGTGGATAACACGGCCTGACCCATGATCCCACACGCCCGTGTGGTTCACTCGGGTAGCCCACGCGACCTATTTGGTCAAGCCCGTGCCTTGCACACGGCCTCCCCAGCCTCACACGCCCACGTCTGTCGTGCCCGTGTGGCACGCGCGCAGCTTTCTTTGTCGACCACACGGCCTCCACACGGGTAGTTCACATGCTCGAGTGGCATCGACAGTAGCGTTTTCAGCTTTCACCGAAATACGATTTCAGATCGATTAAAGTACACACTTGGTTTCGATTGACCCCTAAAGCAATCCCAAACACTCCAGAACCTGTTATTGTCAATCGTAAGCCAAATTTTCAGTCTCTTGATTCGAATAGATCAGAATAGACAAATCTCGAAACAAGAGATCTACTTACCTTCAACGAATAACGGTGATTACTCGCTGTTTAGAACCCCGATTAGTGATCCACAAAACCTTGATTGTCCCCTAAACAGTAAATTAAATCCATCTTAAACGATATTCAAAAGAAACCACACAATTTAATAGAACCATACTTACCGAGCCGACGGAACCACTAGCAGTACGAAAAAACAAATCGAAAGAAAGAAAAATGGAGGAGAAGGGTAAAAGAAATAAAATTTCGTCATCAAAGGGCTTGGGAAAGAAGAAAATAGCAAAGAGCCAAAAAAGAAAAACAGGTTAGGCAAACATCTCATAAACCCTACCCCCCATTTAGTGTTTTAGTCCAACTCAAACGTCCATACGGCTTATCAGTAAAATAATGCAACACTCATGACTCAAACTTGGGATCTCAACCATCATCCTTTACCCTTTAACCACTAGACTAGCATGCCCATTCTATTAAATTCCTACCAATAAATTCTTATAAGCCCATTAACCAAAAGTCAAGCTTTATTCAAATAAAACCCAAAATTTAGCCGAAGTTAAGGCTCGAACTTGGGACCTCCCAAACACACCCCAAAGCACATAACCTCTTAAACCACATATACTTTATGTCAAAATAATTCAAAACACAAGTCTCGATATTTTCATGCTCAACAATCACAAAAGCCGAAATTACAGAAATTTGGGGCGTTACAATAAATAACTACAAGTGACGGAGATACACGATTTAAATAACGAAAGATCCAGTATTTTAAAATTGTATCTAGAATGACTACAAAGGTAGAAACAAGACCAGATATAATTTGATCATTATAAGCACATCCAAAATCTTTGTAGATAGAGCCAATCATTAGTTCCTAACCGTGGGGTGAATGAAATCCTATACATAAATCTGTTAATAAAAGAGTAGAAAAAACTTTTATTGTGTTGCTTAAATTATATAGGAATTCTTGAACCCAAGAGTTAAGAATAAGAAGTTCTTCATTCCTCAAAATAGAATAACCACTTAGAATAATGAAACAGATTAGATTGGCAAGAATTCGTTACTTGAACGAAACTAGATCTTGTGGAATCATATTGAATATTTGACGATACATTCCGTACTTGCTAAAAAATTGATCCATATTTACCAACCATACATTGTCTGACCAAATCCAATTCTCTCTCAATATGTTCCTCAAAATATCTAATTCGTGTGGATTCTTTCCCTAACTAACGAAGAGATCTTGGCGGAATTGCCACATATGAAATTGAGCACAATTTTGCAAAGAAATAGCCCACTTGCCTCTCGAGAAGAGATGGGAAACATGGTCAATATCATTTGATTGAATAGTTGACCTAGCTCCTTGTTGTTTGAAGAAACCCTCAACTTCAATTGGTATTTTTTCACGAAAAGCAAACATGAGATAACAGATCCAGTCTTTCACTAAGATTTCGAATAGCTGTCCCGAGTTCAAGTTAATTATGTTTCGCCTCTTACTCAGAGAAAGACGATCAAACAATTCACAATCATGGTCCTTGTAGATCGAATCATCATATAATATACAAAAAGAAACTCCAGATATCAAAATTTAAAATATTTTGATATAAATTTTATATAAATAATATTTATTTATCTCAAAAGATTTTAATTTTTTTAATTAAATTCATATTTGATTCACGTAAATATATTTTAGGTTGAAATCCACCTTCATAATTTCTTTGATAATAAATTAAAAAAAAAACATTTAATAGTATGAACATGTTGATTCCATGTAGTGCATGAAACGCGTTCGAGCGAGAGAAACCATTTCAAGATATTTAAAAAAAAAGGAAAATAGTCAAAGGAAAATGGGAAAAAGATAGCTTTGAGGCAGCCGAAAAGAGGAACGTCAACGTCAATGCCACCCTAATTAGTAAGTAAATCAGAAGGCCAAGACAAATTAAACTTAGTCATCATCATTCTGTCACGCGTTTTGCCGCTTGGGTTTTATCTTATCTCACCAACTCTACTTAATCCCACTTTAACATATAATTAGCTAAAAGCCGAAGACAACTAAAATTATGTATAATTTATTTATTTACAAAAAAGTTGACTATTTTAAATACATTATTGAACGCTATATCTTATAAAACATTTGTATACAATAAGTGACTTACATCTGAAATGTTTTAATGGCATATTTCACAAAATAGAATATGGATAATTACATTATACTATTAAAAAAAATAAAACATACAGATTTTACGTAGAAATTTTCTTTTAAAAAGTTATAGGTAGAGAAAAATTTTTATTATATCGAATTCAAATAATTATAAGGAGTATAGAGTGTGTCTATTTATAGATTTAGAAAACCTTATTCTAATCAACATCTAATAGAAATAATATAATAATGTTAAAATACCTTATTCAAATCAATATCAAATAGAGAAAGTAAACTTTTATACGGATTCTTCTTGTGCAGCCTGTACCGTACCATCTTGACATGAATTCTCAATGGACAAGTTCTCCAACCCTCAACTTTCGCCCTCATAGATCCCCATCGTATCACATATATTTTATTTTAATAAAAATTTGGCTCATAACTCTAACAATACTTTTAACTTAATCAACTAAAATCATAAACAGAAGAAGGATAAAAAGATGGAACGCTAATTGATAAAAGGTGCAAGAGAGTAGTTTGTCATTTTATCTCTCTTTCGAGTAGCTCATTTTGGTTCATTCATGGCCCTATTCCTTTCTTGGACGAGGAACTATTCATAAACCAACACCTAATTAGCACCATATAGTGGAATCCACTTTAAAGTTTTTAAATGATATCATTTAACCATTTAATTAACATAACTTTGGTCACTTACTCTTGCAAAGTATTGTGTTTACTAATTAACCATTTAAATGATTCCTTGCCTATCTGCGAACCAGTCCAAGTCAAAGGGAAATAAATTAGATAAACACTACTCAAATCCCATTCGTGATCGACGACTTTGTCACTAGGTAGGAAAAATAGTGACATGGGACTCACATGCATGCAAGTTGATAATGCGAGAGAAAGTAAGCTTCTTTTGGCTTTACATTTGGCATGTACCCCAAAACCCAAAGTCTTAGCTGATCCATTTTGAATCTCTCTCTCTTATACACAGTAGCTGTAAAAGTATAGCTGACTTTCTTTTGCCTATATAAGTACTTCTCAATTGTCAATCCTGAATCAAAAGCCTCATCTCTCAAACACTATCTTAATCAAGGTTTTTTACAAGCTCTTAGACAAGTATATCGTGTCTTACAACAATGGATGTCAGTTGTTTCAGCCAAAATGTCGTTTTAGTTACCCTATTGCTTGCCATAGCTGTCAGCTTGGTGGAAAGCCAGGGCACCAGGGTTGGGTTCTACTCAACTTCATGTCCTCGAGTTGAGTCCATCGTGAGGTCGACGGTTCAATCCCATTTCGGGTCTGATCCCACTATTGCTCCTGGTTTGCTCCGTATGCATTTCCATGACTGCTTTGTCCATGGATGCGATGCTTCCATCCTTATTGATGGACCTGGCACTGAGAAAACCGCCCCACCGAACCTCTTGTTGAGAGGTTACGAAGTCATTGATGATGCCAAGACTCAGCTTGAAGCTGCATGCCCTGGAGTTGTTTCGTGTGCTGATATTCTAGCCCTCGCTACTCGTGATTCAGTAGTTCTGGTAACTATATGTTCCTTTGATCTTCGTTTCGGATGAAAGAAATAATAAGGATTATACGTAGTTTAATTATTGGTTAATAATGTATGATGCAGACCAGTGGAGCCAGCTGGGCAGTGCCGACAGGCCGCCGAGATGGAACGGTTTCACAGGCTTCTGATGCGGCCAATTTGCCAGGCTTCCGTGACTCAGTCGATGTGCAGAAGCAAAAATTTGCAGCAAAGGGTCTCAATACTCAAGATCTTGTCACCCTTGTTGGTAAGCATTTAGATTTCTATTTCATTCGAATTTAACCCTTAATTAAAAATTTCACACTGTAACTGATGAAATTCAATGCATTTTATGTACTCCAGGAGGCCACACGATCGGTACTACAGCCTGCCAATTCTTCAGATACAGGCTTTACAACTTCACCAAGACCGGAAACGGAGCCGACCCTTCTATCACCGCCGCATTCGTCTCCCAGCTTCAAGCGTTGTGTCCGCAGAACGGTGATGGTTCAAGGAGGATTGGATTGGACACAGGCAGCGTTAACAGATTTGATAACTCTTTCTTTGCCAACTTGAGAGATGGGAAGGGAATACTGGAATCTGATCAAAGGTTATGGACTGATGCTTCCACCAAGACCTTTGTCCAACGATTCTTGGGCATTAGAGGCTTACTTGGATTGACCTTTAACATTGAATTTGGAAGGTCCATGGTGAAGATGAGTAACATTGAAGTGAAGACAGGCACTGTGGGTGAAATCCGCAAAGTTTGTTCTAAAGTTAATTAAACCAAACATAATTTGATGTTTTTATCAGCGTAAGCTGATAAAAAGTAAAAGCTCTTCATTCAAAATAATACAATCAGATATGTGTTTATGGATAGATACGCAAGTGACTGATCGAAGGGTAGCACTTGATTTATACAATCAGATATGTGTGTCTATATCAATTGATTAAGTGAGATTGCTTAAAAGCAGCCTAATTTGTTTATAGCTGGAATTGCTGACCTTTTGTTTTGAAAAGCTATGGATTTTGTCTATGTTAATTAATTCGATGGGTACCCATAAAACATGCAACGCATGTAATGTCGAGAAAATTCTCGACATGGCTCCCTGCCTGGCTGCTTCTCCATATTTCTACTCCAACGTAAAGAAATTAATTCTATAAGCACTTTTAACCAATGCAAAATATTTCAGGTTATTTTATTAATCATTAATAATTTCTTAATAAAGTAAAAAAATTTCTATAAAAAAATACATTATTCTCTTATAAAAAGAATTTAAGTTCAAATTTTAAAGATAAAAAATGTAATATGAATTTCTAAAAATTTAATTATCGTACATATTTATTTAATATTTTTAGGCTGAGCAAAAAATAATTGAGAAATTAAAAACCAATTTAAATTTAAAAATACTCGAACCGAATGGATTTCTTTTGTTTATTTAATTTATAATTAATTTTAATTTTTTATAATGTAAAAATATTTTATATTTTAAATAGTGAAAAAAACTTAAAAGTTTTATATAAAAATTTATTTTTCAAAAAATATTTTATAAGAGTTATTAATTATTTTTTATTTATTAGAAAATTATAAATCTTTTAAAATTTTAAAGTGAATCCTCCTAATTTCATAGCATAATAATGTATTTTTACAAATTGGATTGATATTTATAGTAATCTATATTTATATTAAGCCTTGTTGAATTAAAAAAAAAAATTGGCTACAGGTGGAGTTGGTAGTCTCTCTTGGCCAACCAATTAACTAATTAGGCAAATTTGTCCAAAAAGAAAAATCATAACTAAAAATAATGGGGCAAAATGCATGTTGAAAACATGTTCATATTTTCCCTCCTCGTTGCAAAAGAAATTTTTTTTTTTTTTTTGCCAATCTTAATTTTACTTCTTCTTTTTTTTCTCTAAATGTTTTCTTTCACTATCCAGAAGCAAAGTTGTGCTACATTACGACTTTCATGTACAACAAATCACTACCCTGTACATTACTCTAATAACTCCCAATCAATACAAAGCTAGGAATTAATCAAATCTTTCCTTCTAATATATTTTTCCCTCTAACATTCCAGATTCCTTTGATTATCTATCCGAAATGCTATATGAGAAATTTGATTTATTTGAAATTATTAGGATTCAAATCCTAGGAAGGTCATGTGATTACATTTTTAAGTCATTTTTCAAGTTTTGGACTCAAGGGGTGAAAATTATCATTCTGCCCATCATGAGCATTTTTTGTCATTTGACACATTTTTTTTATATAGTTTAATAGAGAATGTGTGGTGATGAGATGATTTTAAGCCTTTGAAACAATATTTCTAAATTAAATTAAATTAAATAAAGGTCACATAAAAAGGAAGTTTGACCTTTGACCAAGATTTTTATATTTTAAAATACAAATAAAAGATGAGGGAGTCTGGGGTGTTATAGTGTTCATTCTGATCAGGCCCGGTGCATTCATGTCAGGGTGCATCAGATTGTTAAGTTTGTTTGATTAAAGGGGAGTTTCGTAAGAGGGCATTTGGATTTGGTGTTTAATATGTTCTCTTATGATGATTTTGTTCAAAATTTTGACAAAAAAGAGAGATTGTTGAGGTAGTTTTTGAGCAATGCCTTGACCAGTGTCAATTAGTTTAGACATTACTTGCTCAAAAAATTTACCATGTTTAATTTAATAAAATTTGGCAACAAAAATTCTTGTGTTTTTATTTAAGTTGTTACTTTGAATGTTTTTAGCCCATATTTGGTATTTAAATTATTCATAGCAATACATCTTGAAGATTGATTTGGATTAGATGAAGCAAACTAACTTTTATATTTTGAGGAGGTTGAGCCGGGTAACTTGGTAACATATACTAAAGATTTGAAGACTTGTCTTAGTCATATTGAAAATATTATTTATATTGATTATCTTATTATTTTGATGAGAATTTGATTGTAATTAATATTTATCTTAACAAGCCTTAAAATCTTATACATTGAAACGTCTATGGAGAATTTCAGCACTTATTTTATTATTTAGAATTTATTTCTTAAAGTGTATTGGGTAAATAATCTTAAAGTGAGCTAATTGGTTGATATCTTAAGTTTTCAGAAGAAAATTTTAAAATATTTAAATCTTAGGCAAAAAAGTGAGGTTGGTAACCCTACATAACAAACAAAATTGCTTAAACATATCTAGTGTTGATTATTTTTGTGCTTTATTTTTCACTGGAGCTTGAAGCAGTTAGTCACTACTAAGTTTCTACTTGCAATTATCAATTTTGGATCTAACAATCAGAAGAACCATTTTATAATTAGACGGATAGCATGTTGGCACACATTTTTATTTTTATTTTTTATTTTTTTTGCCAAAATTTTAAGATTTTTATGTCTAGATCAATTGGAACTCATAAACTAGTAATTTCCATGAGAAACTAACAAATATCTTTCTTTCTTTTTTGCCATGAATATTTATTACCAGATGGTTCCTGATTTGTTCTCTTTAATTTTTAGCAAATTCACCTTTCATTATGTCTGAGAAATTCCATGGAAATGATAGTATACTACATCAGTAGACAGAATCTGTATTTAATCAATGAACATTAGACATTTTACTTTAGAATTTTGAACTATTGAGGGAACTCATCAGCCCAACAAACATCATTTCCAGTTTTTTTCTTGCTCAACTCTCCTTACGTCCAAGACATAACTCAGTTATCTACATCCAAACAGATCCTTAAAGTTTTCTTTTACAATCCAAGAGCACCAAGGGGTGTCTTTCCTTGGCCAGCCTCAAAGTAGAAAATCAGCATGGCTAACATTGCAATTCTAGCATGCTTAATCTCAGCAAGCTTAAGTCTCTCGAGCTTGTCAAAATCAGGGACGTAAACCCCATTCTGGATGGTTCCTGCTAGCCCCAATGGGTCAAAGAACTTGCCTCCTGGGTACCCTTGCTCACCTGTGGCGTTGGCGAAGTTCTCAGCGGTCTTAGACCATGGAGTTGCCCATTCCACTGATTGTGATTGGGGGTTGAAGAAATCAACCCACCGCTTGCTTTCAACCCAACCCATAAGGATGAGCTGAGTACCAAGGAGTGAGCCGAAAGAGAATGGAGCTATCGCACCTGGGTCAGCTCCTGCCTCGAACCATGGAATGCCACTCCAAGCTTGGCCGACGAAGATGCCGACGACAGCAGCCATGGCCCAACGTCCATGGATCAGCTCAGCTTCTCGGTACCATTTGAGGAATGCTGGGTCTTTTCCAAGACCTAGTGGGTCAAATCCGTAGTCCCCAGGGAGCCTGAAAAAGCAAACTTTATACTAAGAACTGCAAACCACAAAGACTGAAACAAAGGAAAGGGGAGATTTAAAGGGAAAAGGAACACATACGATCCATCGAGCCACTCAGGGTCAATAAAGTTGCCACCACCTTTAACAGCAGGGATCCAAGACTTTTTAGGTGCGGCGGCTGCCACAACGATCAACTTTCTAGTTCCAGCAGCAGGGGAGGGCGAGCCTTTGGCCCCAATGCTAGCACCCAAAAGGGCTTGGCTCCTCTTTCCCCCACAAAGAAATGAAGAGCCTAATCCATTTAGTACAGCCCCAGATGTAGCAGCCATTGTTGTTAGTTCTCTCTAAAATCTCTGAACCTTCTGGACACGCTTGTGGTGGAAAATGGTGGGAATCAAAGGATTTGTAGAAAGACAAGTAGGATGATGAAATCTAAAGAGGAAATCTAAGGGAGTAAGTAGGATAGATTTCGGACCAATGGGGAGTTAAGGTCAATCTACATCTCTATGTTGCTCCCAACCACGTGGAACTTGTATTGGCCTCTTCTTGTTTTTGATCCTTTGATTCCTGGATATGATTTACCCTTGTGGGTCCTGTTTTCCTCCATATGATAATAACCTTCCCCCAACAATAATAGTAATTATAAAAATATATTATTGAGTGAATTATGTTATAACATATGGTAATAAAGTAATGATAACTTTAAATAAATATAATTATTTTTTAATATGTGACTTTCTTATCATTTATTAATAATTATTTATACCAGCAAATATTTAATGCAGTCACAAAACATATCATCATTAAATAAAATTAAATAAAATTGTAAAAAAAAATATAAATAAATATTAATAATTTTTTTAAATATAATTTAATATTCATTAATTATAATTATAATAATAATTCAAAATTTTAATATCTCAAATTTAAGATCTAAACTCTCATGTTTGTACATTAATTTTTATCAAATTTATATAAAAATATACATGTAAGAGTATCATAAATCAATTTGCCATTGGGTGTCGACTATTTTCATAATTATTGAATATAAACATAATAATTATTTTTTTGAGCAAATAATTATTTTTTAATATGTGATATTCATTGTCTATAATTAAATATAGCATATATGGATCATTTTGATTTTTTTTTTCCTTTTATTGGATGCTTTGAATTTATGAAGTCTGTGGTCATTGTCGTCATAAATAAAACTTGCAGGTCAGTTATTTTCAAAAAAAAAAAAATTGCATGTCAGTTTAATCCCTATTTCTCTAAAATATCTTTCTCAATGACTGGTTTTTTCATGGTAAACCCCAAAAAATAAAAATATAAAATGGGAAATTTCAAATAATTTAATTCTGTGTTTAAAATATCCCGCAAGTTTTTACATTTTTATAAATTACGGATTTAGTTTTTATATTTTTTATATTTCAAAATTAAGTTTAAATTGTTAATTCTGCTAAAATTATTTAGTTAAATTTAAGTTTATTATAATATTATTTTTTTAATGACATGAGTATTAAGTAAATATTTTTCTTATTCTAAAATGTTACACCAATAAATTTAACAAAAAAATGACATTGTTAACAATTAAACTTAAATTTTGAGATCTAAAAAATAAAGTTTTCTTGAAATAAAAGTACAAAGACTAAATTTTAAATTTATGAAAAGTACAAGGACCTATGACATATTTTAACATAGAGTGTGTCTAATAAACTATTAAAAATTTCACCAATAATTTTTTTAATTGTGTTTGATAACTACTTATGACTTAACGGGAACAATATTAAGAATATTATTTTTTTAAATAAATTAAATCGTCATTTTATTAAAAATTAAAATATCCAAATTTTGTCTTTTTATCTTTATTCAAAACGATATTTATTAATAAGATGAAAATAATGAAAAAAATAAATTTTTAAAAATCCAAGATTTTCTATTATCAAATAAAATAATTCTATTCATGCTTAATTTTTACTAAATATATATCAAACAATTTTATAATATAAATTCATACACTACTTTTAGCAAGGGATAATATAATTTTTAGCCTCTTAACTTGGCAACTAGGTACACTTTGGTACCTATACTTATTAAATTTTCAAATGATGATATAATACAATCTCATAATGTCATATTCAATTAATAAAGATAGGTTGTTGAATCAAATTAAACATGTTCTCAATTCAACTAGTTCAATTGGTTCGACCGCCAGACTAAGAGCAATTAAATAAATAATAAAAATTCATAAAAATCTAAAAATATTATTAAATCGATTCAACTTTTTCAACTGTTTATATTTATTCTAGTTTTCGATTTTTATCAATTTCAAGTAGTTTTCCAGTCAATTGGTTCAACCCTTTTGTTCAAACCTTATATCAATCAATTTTTTATTCGCTCAATCTAATCTTGTTTCAATAACACTGGTCACATCATCGAATCTTGACAAACTTTAAATTTAAAGATCAAATAGATCTAATTATCAAGTTCAAAGATAATAATAATAATAATAATAATAATAATAATAATAATAATAATAATAATAATAATAATAATAATAATAATAATAATAACCAACCAACTACAACATTGCCGTGGTGAAGCTACAAAGGGCTCCAAGTATTTACGATGCTTATAAAAAAAAGGACTGGATTGATCAATAAAATCAAAGTTAAATTGTGCTTTCCTATATTATGAGTTTATTTTCATTTCCTCATTCTTAATTTTTATATTTTTTTAAATTTAATATTTTAATACTAATTAAATGATAAATATTAAATTCGTTAAATTTTTTATTTTTAAAATATAATTCGACAAACATATTATCATATGTAATAAAATATATTTTTTTATTTCTACATATTACTAAAAAGAAAATTAATTAATAAATTTAATTGTTATCATTTGTGTTAAGGTTAAAATTCAAAAAATATATGAATTAAAAATGATGCAATTAAAAAATATGAACTAATTGAACAACTTTATGCTTAGTACATAATTGATAACATAATTTAACCAAACAAATTTAACTACTATTATTTGGGTCAGGATTGCAATTTCAAATTTTGAAAATGACACAAACTAAAATTGACCAAGTCGAAAAGTACATGAACTAAAATTTACAAAATTAAAGTAAAAGAACTAAATCCAAAATTTACGCACTATTTGGTACCTGAGTTTTTTTTTTAAAATTTGATAGTTAAATTATTTTTTGTTTCAATTAAGTACTTAAGTTTGACTTCAACATTTAATTTAGTGCTTGATTTTTTTGTCCTAACACTTATGTCTTTCTACTAGAACACATATGTCAAATATTCTTTAGTCACATGATTCTGTTTGGTTTAGGCACGTACCAAATTAAATATTAAAGCTAAATTTAAATTTAATTAAAAAACACAAGTAAATTAAAGTATCAAGGGGTACATTAATCCAATAAATGAATCCAACGAGTATGCACGGCAGCCGCCACCGAAGCGTGGAAAAGGATCTTTGTTTTTCAGTTTCTTTAATAGGAAGGGGGAAAAGAACCCTAGCGTTTTTAGGAGACAGTTAACTACCTTAACCCATCTTTCCTATTTTATCTCAACCTACCACTCTCTTTCTCTCACATTCAGTTTTTTTTTTTTTTTTCATTTTTCTCGTGATTTTATCAAGTATCTGTCTTCTAAAAAATAAAAAATCTCTTTGTGTCTCCAGTCTCGACAGGTCAAGAACCACTGAAACTTTTGACAATTTTCCATCCTTGAAATCCCTTTTCTAAGTTTCCTTGTAATTGTTTTCCCATTTGCATTTCTGGTTTTGCTTGTTTTCCTTTTCAACAACTACCATGGTTTTAAGTTCATATTACTCCAACTGCGAAACCGATGTTCAGAATCTTAACTCGGAACCAAGTCATCAAATTACAAAAGCAGTTCAAGCTGATGATCATCATGAACAACAACAACAGCATCTTCAATATTACTGTGATCCACCATTTGAGCTCCCTTTAACTTTTCTCGATCCTTGCATTGACCTAAACAACAATTTCCTTCACCCTGAAAACTACTACAGTGCCCCTTTACTCCCTTACGACCCTTTAATCACCCCATACGATTACTTCAGCTCTTATCCATGCCCTAAACGCCACAAACTCATCGAAGATCATTGTTTGATGCCTGGTTTCTTTGATGGGGTTGCTTTAAATTCATGCCCTCAAAGCATGGATGGTGTTTATAACTTGGAAGGAACACAGACAGTGGGCAACTGTAAGAAAATTAGCGATGAAAAGTGTGTGTCGGTACAAAGCATTGCGGCGAGAGAGCGGAGGAGGAAGATAACTAAGAAGACTCAAGAACTTGGGAAGCTTGTACCTGGTGGGACTAAGATGAACACTGCTGAAATGCTTCAAGCTGCTTTTAAATATGTCAAGTATTTACAAGCTCAACTTGGAATCCTTCAACTTATGAACTCCTTTCCAGTAATTTTCTCGGCTATTTCTTACTCTTTTTTTTCTTTTCTTTTATTTTATTTTTGTAATTAGATTACTGTCATCATTTATTAAAAAAAAAAAAAAGGAAAATTTCAGTTTCCTCTACCCCAGGCATATAGAAACCTAGATTTTCATTCATAAGAAACCTTTCCAATATCTATCAATTTCGATCATATTGAATAAATTGGTTTCTTTAAAAAAAATCGAAGTAAGAACATTAATCTAGATATTAATGTTTTCCATCAATTGTATGCAATTTTGATTGTTATAATAATAAATTTAGCTCTCAAATCTTAGACATTTTGTCAATGTGATCCCAAATTTAGCTTACAACATTTGCATACATGTACAAATGTTGAGCCTAAATTTATTGAATCTTTTAGAACCAAGATCAAATTGACAAAGCATGTAAACATCAAGGGCTAAATGTGCTGTTATACCAATTAAAATTATGTACGATTGACAAAAATTGTCTTTAGTTGTTCATGTTTAAAATTGAAAGAGATTAAATTGCTCTCTTTTTTTTAAAATGAGACCAATTGAGAGGGATTGGAGAGGTATTTTTACCATTATATGGTTGGTAAAATAAGCAAATTAAGGGGTTTAATTACAAATGCAGGAAAATAAGGAAGGGAATCGCAAGGACAAGGAAAGCATGCAAATTGTAACATCTTCAAAGGTACAAGAAAAGCTTTACATGGAAGAAAAGTGTTTGGTTCCAAAGGATTTTGTTCTGTCTTTGACAACACTTTCAAGGCCTCCACTCTCTGATGAACTCACTCGCCTTTTGTCTTCTTCACCTTAGCTAGTTAGCTCACCATTGCTGAAATTACTCTCTCACGGTTCTTCTACATTTAACCAATTATGTTCTTTTTTTATTTGATTAACGATCTCTGTACCTAGTGTTTTTTTTTTCCCTAACATATGTAAGTATCTTTGATTTCATATGAATTGCCTAACAAATAGAATTTGAGATTCTATGTTGGAAGTTTCTAAATAACTAGACCTCCATTTATTAGCTCAAATGAGCATAACAGATTAACTGGGCGCTCGAAATTCGCAACCAACTGCAGCTAAATTTTTGCTATTGGATAAAGCCTTCTATTTACAGGAAAATGCAGGTTGTAAGTTAAGGCGGAAGCCAAAATAAATTTTTAGAGGGTCGAATAAAATTTTAATTTTTTATAGTCTATATCTTTATAATTTTTAAAAGATTAAATTGAATTTTTATAATTTTAGGGGAGGTCAAAAGATAATTTTATTTTTATTAATTTAAAATTTTTAAAAAATTTAAAGGGCCTAAATAATAATTTTTCATTTTAAGGAGTCGGGGCCCATGCCAGCCCCCCCTCTAGATTCGCCTCTAGTTCAAATATACTAAAACATATTAACTCTTATTTAAACCTAGTGGCATATTAACTCTTATTTAACCCTATTGAAGCGTATGATCTCCGAATATTGTTTACTTTTATTTTTTTATATTTTTAACAATACTAGTAAATTTTCAATTTTGGTACCCTTTTACTTTTTAATTATGTAAAAAAAGTTAAATATCAATTTTGGTCTCTACTACGTTAATATTTGAGATCTGATCTTTATAATTGACTTTTTTTTATATAATTTGGTACCTCAATGTTTATAATGCCATTAGTTTATCTAAATATTTTATTCTAATTAAAATGCTAATCTAAATTTATAGAATTGTTAACATTGTTAAACTTTTTGTTAATTTTAAGTCCATTATGACGTCATTTTTTTGCAACAAGATTATCTAGTAAGTACTTTTTCTAAAAATTTAGAATGTCGCATCAATAAATTTAACGGAGTTAACAATTGGACTTGAATTTTTAAATTCGAAAAATAGATAGACAAAATTCTTAAAAATAAAAAATGGGTATTAAATGTCAAATATAGAGAGAGTACAAAAACTTAGAACATATCGTAACATTTGAATTTTAACTATTTAGCCCAAAAATGATGAACTCAACGTGAAGCATGGGTTGAAAAACTAGTTTAATAAATTAAACTTTTAACTAATGTTAAATTTCATTAATTAAATATACAATGATAAATTTATCCATCAATATTTACGTCTTTTGTCAATTTAGCATTTATTTATTTTTTAGTTAAATTTGACTATTCAAAAAAAAAAAACTCAAATACCTTTTTTTTTATGGAAACACTGACTAAAAAATTATTTTTTTAACTATGTTAATGTGACAACCCGTGTGCTAGTCTATTTGTACATGATGCTATTTATCTTATATGTCACGTTAACAAATAATTTAAAAATAATAAAAATATTCAACAAAGTTAAATATGTATATAAAGTTCATAAAAAATTTAAAAATATATATGAAGTACAAGTGGATTATCATTTAAGTTGTAATGGTTTAAAAATTTAAGGTTTTACTAAAAAAAAAGAAATAATTCCTAACTCTTTTTAAAATACTGATAGTCAAATTTGACTCTTTTTAAAAGGTTAATGTCAAATTTTGCTTAAAAATAAGAGCTAAATTGAGAAAAAAAATAGATATTAGTGCTACATAGGTTATTGGTGTAATAACATAAGTAAAAAATTTATTTAACACATGTTGTAAAATAATTAGACAAAAATACTTAATAAAAATTTAAACTTAGTAAAAACTCTTACAAAAATAAAACCTCTTCAAAATAAATAAAAATATTTTCTTTTTCTTTACCATAAACAAATAATACAAGTGACTAAAAATTATGATAGTTTATAACTAATTCATGATTAAAGTATATGAACACGTGTAATCTTAAAAATTTTAACCGCCGGTAAATTATTATCTAACTTATTCTTACTGTTTATCTCAAAAAGAAATTTTGATCTGCACTGTTGCCATTTCTACTGAGAATAAGGGACCTCATCACCAAAATCGCAACAACATCCCCCAACTAGGCATTACTATTTGTGGCGTCAGAAAGAAAATGTGGGGAACAAAATATGTGCTCTAATTTTCTTTTTCTTTTGTTAATTTTTTCCTACCAATATTTTGTTCTTCTGACACGTGTAAAACTGTAGATTTGAACCCCTGGTCATCAACAGCCGATCCCCGCTTCAATCATTCTCCTTATCCATAATATCACGCTAAGAACAGTAGAATAAGCTATGAATTCCCCAGCTTTAAAGCTTAAACTCATTCTAAAATAAGCTTTCACCGTTGAGTTTAGTCTTTTGTAAAATGGTAGTATAAATTATGCAATGGCTGCCGATCCTTTCTTCTTCGCCTCTCTTGAAGCTCGCTCCATGAGTTTTCCCAGCTGCAACAACTCACTCTTCTGGCGCTTCCGCTTCCCTCCATTGCATTTTCACACACTTCGCTTCTCTCCTCCCAAACTTAAATTCAATCACCAGTTCGTCGTTTCCAAGTGCTCAAGTTCCGATTCCGTTTCTGCTGATGTAGATATCCTTTCAGCAACCGGTACGCCGTTTAAAATAATCACTTTAATTCCTTCTTCTTCTTCTTTTGTATACTTTCGAATGATCGAATTCGAATCTACTGTTTGTTGAATCAACTATTGTTAAGAACATCATAATGTTATGATGTTTGAAAGTGTGTTGCATTTTTAATAACTGGTGAATTTCAAGTAAAAGAAGCTTAGATTAAATTTTGTTCGTTAGGATAATTGAGAGCGTTGGTGAAATGTGCAGAGCATTCTGATGGTAGCATTATCTTCCGGTTTGGAAATGCGAGTGAAATGGCAATAATTGAAGATCAAACGCAAACAACCGATGAAAGTGCTAAGGTTGTTGCCAAAGTTGGTGGCAAAGATTTGGACAAGGTAGATAAGAGCAGTATTAAAGCGGTTGGTGTTTCTGATGGAGATGCTGCAGCTGTAGAACCTATGAAGAAGAAAGTTGGCCGTAATTTTCAGGTTAAATCTCAACCTAAGAGAAACTAAGACGAAATGCAACCAAAGTAACTGAAGTTGTTAAAGAGAAACCTGCCTCTGTTGTCAGTGATGACAGAAAGGTTGAGAAAAAATCAGTTGATTCTTCTAAGAATATAAATACTAAAGATCAACCTGATGAGCTTGGGGATGTTGTAAAAGTAGAAAATAATGTTGTCCCCAAGGAAAATGGTGAGTGCATTAGTAAAACTGAGAGTTCTAGTAAATTGAATGTGGCATTAGATCAGGAATTAGTTCATCATGTAGAAATGGTTTCTACTCCATTGACAGCTTCTGTTGATGAAAGTGAAACTACTACTCTATTAGGTTCTCCAGAGTTGGGTTCCGAAGTTGAAGTGCCCCATGGTGTTAAGTTACAGGAGACAAATAAGGGTGGTTCTGAAGGAAGTGGTGAGAATGAGGGTAAAACTAAGGATACTGCTCTGAATATGGTATCAAAGATGGATTTAGCTCCTGATATAGAAAAGGTTTCTCCCCCACTGGTAGCTTCTGATATTGGAAGTGAAATTACAACTGAATTGGCTCCTTCAGCGTCTGGTTTGGAAAGTGAAGTTCCCCACAGTGTTAAGTTGGAAGAAGAAGAAAATGCTGGTGCTGAGGAAAATGGTGAGGGATTTGGTAAATTTGAGTGTACTATTTTGAATACAGAGTCTAAGATGGCTTTAGTTCTTGATACAGAAAAGGCTTCGCTTCCACTTGAAGTTTCTGCTGTTGAAAGTGAAATTACAACTGAATTAGCTCCTTCAGAGTCCAGTTCCAAAAGTGAAGTTCCCCACAGTGTTAAGTTGGAAAAGGATGAAAATGCTGGTGCTGAGGAAAAAGGTGAGGGAATTGGTAAAATTGAGTGTACTATTTTGAATACAGAGTCTAAGATGGCTTTAGTTCCCGATACAGAAAAGGCTTCTCCTCCACTGGAAGCTTTTGCTATTGAAAGTGAAATTACAACTGAATTAGCTCCTTCAGAGTCCAGTTCCAAAAGTAAAGTTCCCCAGAGTGTTAAGTTGGAAAAGGAAGAAAATACTGGTGCTGAGGAAGAAGGTGAGGGAATTGGTAAAATTGAGTGTACTATTTTGAATACGGAGTCTAAGATAGCTTTAGTTGCTGATACAGCTTCTCCTCCACTGGAAGCTTCTGCCATTGAAAGTGAAATTACAACTGAATTAGCTCCTTTAGAGTCCGTTTCCAAAAGTGAAGATCCCCAGAGTGTTAAGTTGGAAGAGGAAGAAGACACTAGTGCTGAGGAAAAAGGTGAAAGAATTGGTAAATTTGAGTGTACTACTTCGAATATGGAGTCTAAGATGGCTTTAGTTCCTGATTTAGAAAAGGCTTCTCCCCCATTGGAAGCTCCTGCTAGTGGAAGTGAAACTAGAATTGAATTAGCTTCTTTAGAGCTTAGTTCCAAAAGCGAAGTTCCTCACAGTGTTAAGCTGGAGGAGGAAGAAAATAGTGGTGCCGGGGAAAATGGTGAGAGAATTGGTAAAATTGAAGGTATTACTTTGAATATGGAATCTAAGATGGACTTAGCAGTGGAAGAGGTTTGTGCTCAAGTAGCAGATTCTGAAAATAGCATTGAAAGTGAAATTGAAATTCAATCTACTTCTTTAGGAGCCTGCTCCAATATTGAAATGCCTAATAATCTTGAGTTCCAGGAAAGCGGAAAGGATGATGCTGGTGAAGAAGTTGCTCAAAAATCTGTGCCTTCCAAAGAACATAGCAATGAACAAAGCATAAATGCATCAAAAATGTCAGTGATGATAGAGGATGCGACTGAAGGTGAAGTTGGTGAAATTAAGTTGAACTCCACTTTATCTGAGGTTGAGTCAATTCTCAATGAGGCTACAGTCCATACAACAACGAATCAATCTGTTGATAATGACATAGTCAAGAGCTCAAAAATGGTTAGTTCTCTATTTTTGTTTATATTAGCAGCTACAACTTGTCCCTTTTGGGTGTTTATATTCAATTTGGATATCCCAGTCAAATTATATAAATGCAATACTATAAATAATAACAAAATTGATGATGGGATATTGAATGGTTTTCCCTCTTCTCCTAGGTCAAATAATTTTACATAGAAAGTAATCATCAATAATCCTTATTGCTTTTTTATGCCATCAAAGTTGTTAAGACTAAGGCCTAAAGAATATCACAGTGAGGATCCTGTTTTGGTGTGACTAACCCAAGATTCAAATATAAAATATGTGCTTTATCTAAATATTCTGGCTGTCTAGTTGCTAGAGAAGTTCTGTTATTATCAGCAAAGCAATACAAATGGATTTAGGATTTAACTATCTAATATAGAGTTACAATACAAGACTTAGGCATGTTTTGGTAACATATTTTTATTTTCTTCAGAGTTTTATGCTTTATTAAGTTCCAGAAACCCAGAACTACCATTAAAAAATATTGATTGGGCTTCATATGGTTTCTCCGTCCTAATTGTCAAATGCTGCCTGCTTGTGCATGTCACCGGTTTTTGTCTATATAATACTTTATTTTGAAGCCTATTGCATTATCATCGCAAGCAAAGAACTCACTCATTGAGGATCTGAATTTATTTGTGCTCTCAAATAAAATTACCTGGAGTAATATGTATATTTGTTGTTTGCAGTTGGATGAGGGTGTGGCTTTCTCAATTTCCCAAGCAGAGATAACTGAGGCTGATGCACAAAGTGATAACAAAGTCAGACAGCTGACAATGCTTAAAGGTGTAGAGTTACATTCTTGTGGAACTTTGGAAAGGTAAACTACTCTATTGTCAAACGAATACACAAAGAGGTTCCTGTCTATCTTATAGATCACTGCATCAATTATTTCTTATAGATCATTGCATCGAGTTCAGGTTGAAATTTTTCTACTTATGCTTGTCTTTTGGCCAGATTGTTGCTGTTCTCTATGATTTACTCTTTTAAATAATTGGTTGATCTTTCTCCCTTCTACATTTTGACAAGTTCTCTTACATCCTCAACTTTTTTTTTTTCTAAATGTGTTCAAACAGGGAGGAAATCTCAACAGCAGGATTTTTCTTATATTCTGGTGCTGCTCTGTTGCCAAATCCGACTAAGGTACTTGGGATAGTCATAATCAGTTTTACCTCTTCAACTAATTGTTTTAATTTGCCAGAATCATGAAAACTTTGGAATTATGGTCAAAGTGGATAAAAATAAATCAAAACTCTTTGTTAAATTTATTGTCAGGTTTTGTCTAGCTTGACTTTTTAACATTTTCAGGTCAATATAATGCCAAAAAAATGCATCTCTTGTTATTGAGAGTAGCTTAATGAACTTTGGGTGTAAAAGTAACAATTAATACCTTAGAAATTTTTAATTTTGAAAGATATCAGTTGCTTGGGCACTTTGATGTATATTTGACTTGAGTTTGAGAATTCTGTTTGAGTAATTCAAATAGTAATAATTCCAGGCCTTCGCAGGTGGAGAGGATGCTTATTTTATTGCCTGCCAGAATTGGCTAGGTGTTGCTGATGGAGTTGGTCAATGGTCATTTGAAGGTATTATTCTTTTTGATTATCCTCATTTTTGTTTCCACCAGGACCAATTCTTTGTATGGAATGAATTTATGTTTCATTTTTATCCTTGCACTGCAAACCAGGAAAGAGTTGCTAGGAAATATATCAAATTTACATTAAATATATGTTGAATCCCTGGCAGCATAATGGAACGCATAATAAATGTCATCGTGTCTTTTGCAATGTCTGGACTGAATTATTTGTTTCCTATCTTATCCTTCAGGGATTAGTGTTGGAGTATATGCAAAAGAACTTATGGAAAACTGTGAAAGAATTGTGTCTGATAGAAATGGAGTTCCAATAACTGACCCAGTTGAGATTCTTAATAGAGCTGCAGCAAATACTCAATCTTGTGGTTCGTCTACGGTTTTGGTTGCTTACTTTGATGATCAGGTATGTTGTCCTTCAACTTGACACGCTTTTCTCCTATGCAAATTTCAATTAGTCGTTATATCATAGAATTAACTTACAACCCAATCCTAACCAAACTAAGACTCACAGTTTGCAAACAATTCTAGGATTTTACTAACAAGCCTTGAGTCGAGAAATATAAGCAAACCTAATTAACTTCACTAGAGGAATGGTAAAACTTAATTGCTCAACTTTTCTGATTTTTTTTCTCTGAACTTTTTGTCTGCGCAAAGTACAAGGTTAATGAGTTAACAAAACATTTTCAAATTCTTATTGAGAGTCTTATTTGTATGAATGATGATTTTTCCAAAAGATTGCTTTCTTAACGTAGGAATATTACTAATCATATGCAAAAAAGATTCTTCATATTCCACTAGTCTGATTAAAATAGAGTAGTTCATGTTGCTATTGGATCTAAAGACAACATATTTCCAAAAGTTCATAATGCTCATGCTTACACTGAAATTTATCTTGTGTATTATGATTAGTAAAACTACTGTTGTCAAAATATGCATGAACTGACGACTGATGCTAATTATTAGCTAGTCAATCTACTTTGTGGGAATGAATATATTTCTTTTCTCAATGATATAATGGCTTGATTTAATTATAATTCAAAAAAGAAGAGACTAAGAATGAACTTGGTGTTTCTTTTTACAACTCATACTTGGAAGGCTATGCCTCTATAAATCTGCAGGCTCTCCATGTGGCAAATATTGGTGATTCAGGCTTCATGATCATAAGAAACGGTGCTGTGTTTAAGAGGTCTTCTCCGATGGTTTATGAGTTGGCTTTTCCTGTACAGATTGCAAGAGGAGATCAACCCTCTGACTTTGTAGAGGTATACTGTTTGAATTCCATTTCTAATAAGATAAAAAATCTTATTATTGCATACAAAAGATAAAAATATATTTGTAATTGCCTCCTGCACTTTGAAAAGCTGATATGATCCTATATCTTCTTTTTCAAACATATATTGAGTTTCCTTTATGTTAGAAGGTGAAGGTAAAAGGTTCTTTTCTCCCCCTTTCCCATTTCCTCCTCGTATAGAGGCAAAATAATATGGGTCAATCTTTTTACACATGGCTGCTGGTTCAGGTTTACAAAGTTGACTTGTATGAAAAAGATGTGATTATCACTGCAACTGATGGACTTTTTGATAATCTTTACGAGCGAGATATAGTTTCAATTGTCTCCAAATCATTGCAAGAAAGTTTAAGGCCCCAGGTGCTTATCACTGTTTTTTTTCCATTTCCATCTCCTTTCCCAAATATAGTAGTAAAATGCATAAGGTGCATGTGTGACATGATAAGAGTCTTATGTGCATGGTAACCGTAACATTTATTTAATGGGCAGGAAATAGCAGAACTCTTGGCAACTAGAGCGCAAGAGGTTGGTCAGTTATCATTGGTGAGGAGCCCATTGTCAGATGAAGTGCAGGCAGCTGGGTATGTGGGATATAGGGGCGGCAAGCTTGATGATGTTACTGTTATTGTGTCATTGGTGAAAAGGCGATTCAGTAATCATGCACAGTAAGTTTGTTATCTTTGCCCTAGTTTAAAATTGATTAATATCATGTGCAAATTCATCATAAGATCATCATAGAAAAATATGGCTGACTGTTGCAGGCTTAAGATTTTCAAAGGTGAACCCTTATTTGTCCATTTAGAATGCTATCGTCATTCCTGTTCATTAAATAAATTATCAACAGGAGTGAAAATTATTCATTGACCTGATTCTTAGGCAAAGTGTCTTCATATTGGACCAGTGCTAATCCAGTTTATCGGTTCCTCTTTATAGTAAATGTCGTTGTGACAAGGTGGTAGAAGTTTTTCTGTTAAAGCGAGTTCAGTTGACCAGCTGTCTTAATTTCTATCAACCCGTTGGGATTGTCTATTCCATATTAGATTACTTTGATATTGATGTAGTCGTCATAGCAGTTTGGCATCTAAAACTGTTTGGTGATTAATGCTTGAATTTGTGAACCTGAGCTCGACTGAAAAACAAAATTTGCTGCGTATTTGCTGCAGCTTATTGGGTAATGGCCTGAAGTAAAAGTTTCAGGCCGACAGATATACACCATGTCTTCTTTTGCTTAAGTGGCCCAGAAGGTTTTCTTTCATAGAATACTTCAAGTTATTTTCATGATGAGATACAGTTTATGCTGACGGAATTGAATTAAAAAATGGCATATGTAGATGTCTTCGGTATTGATTATCCCCTTTTGGATGAATTTCTAATAAACTGCCGTCACCTCTGGTCTCTTCATATCTTCATATATCATCTGTGGATGTGGAGGACCATGCAGGATCCACTAGCTCAACTTGACTAACAACTAGAGAACTAATTAGATAATAAAACAACCTTCTGTGCACATGCATTGCCTCTGACCAAATGTATTTTGTTACACAGGACATCCATGCATGTTTGTTACACTAACTCGGGTGTGTAATACAAATGTGTCAATACATGAATATGTTACTTCAGGACAAAAGGGGGGAAAAAGGGACGTGTGGGTAAACATAACATGTAGGTGTGCCAAGCATGCGGGTGGTCGAAGTGATTGGTTTTCATGTATTTGCATATTACCAGATGTAGTTTATTAATAAATTATTAGCAATAAGTTTCCTAACTTTCATTCCCTCTAATTGCTTTCTTGTCAAAGGAGCTAAGACAGCCATTCCTTGGGGGCCATGGGCTGCCATGGATATATGTCGTCTAGCCTTCTGCTGATAACACAATAATTGAACTTGAGTTGGCACTGCACCTAGGAAGGTCAGCACAACTTCCCTAACACCCTGGCACCTTCAATTATTGAATGATACATGAAATGCAGGCATATGGGGGATTAATTGCATCTGTAAATGCAGATATTTTGACTTGGATTATCGACATTGAGCTTGTTGGCCTGCGAATAACATGGAGATCTTTGAGAAATAATACAAGGGATGGATGGGAGGCTGTATAAAATTTAGATTTAAGTTTATTTATATCTTCGTACCTACCGTTTATCCTGAATCCTTTGATAACCTTATTTAATGATCATTCGATCATATCATATATTTCAGCTTGAAATTGGTGTAGTATAACGAGTTGAAAATAGCAAATAATACTCGGACAAAGCTGGCTTGAATATAGTATTTTAAGAACCTGTATTTGCCCTCATAACACAATAGAATTTGATTATGTTATACCTGATTGTTTGGACGAAGCAGTAAGCCTATAAACGGTGCGGACAATCTCCTTGGAAGAACTGCTCAAACAAACCCCTCAATCCCCTCAGGGGAGACTCCTCGGCCCAACAATTGCGTGAGCCCTGATAATCGCCACATTAAATTCTTGTCACAACATCCCATTTGAGATGACACAGGGTAAATCAATTTTACTTAGCCATGTACAATCATACCACTTGGTCACTTGACACGCGAATAGCAATTAGTCATGTGGTGTCTAGGGATAAGGGACTAAAGGTATATAAGAACTGTAAAAACTAAAGGTATATAAGAACTGTAAAAACTAGATAGCAAGGAATTCCTTCTTAAGGCTGCTCACCCCATTCCGTCTGATTCCTTTCTTCTTTCTTACTCTCAACTCTGACCACACCGTTTGACGGTTCTTCGTTTTGTATTAAACGAGATGAATCGCACATCTTTACCACCTTCCCTATCTTACCCAAATAACTTCCAATAAATTAAAAATTCAATTAACTCATTTCAACTTATATAAAATAGAAATAGATTAAAATTTCAATTAGTTCATTACGATTTTATTATTTTTTACTTCTTTAAAAAAAACTATAATAGTTTGCATGATTAGTAATTTCCTATTGTTAAGAATACATGGTATAAGAAATTTCAATAACAAAATTTTTATAACCTAAATAATTGACTTAGATACTTAACCCACTATGTAAATGAGTTTTACCTATTGGTTTTATATAATTCCAACATGACTTTTCTAAAATGTTTCACTTTACCTTGTGTCATAAAATATGTACAAATGTATTGGAATAACACAACACACCTTTTGCCATGAAGTTTGTATAAGAAACATAATTTGTGCCATAAAATATGTATAAATATATTGAAAAAGTGTTATGACAACACACTTTGTGCCATACAATATATATTAGAAACATAATTTGTACCAGGAGACACGTATTTTAATGTATTATTTTTACTACTCTGTTCTGTTTTTTTTTTTTTATGATTTATTGTATTTTAGAGGTAAAATTAAAGGCTTAAGAAAAGTGATTGATTCCTCAAAAATATTTTTCCCTTAATTTTCTTTCTTCCACACATATTTGATTAATTCCTCAAGACCTTTTTGTAGTTTTATCAAGGTTTTTTTTTTATCTATTTATAATAAAATTTTTTATTAAGTTGATATCACTTTCTAATCAAATTTCAATTTAATTATAAAATAATAAAAATTCAACTTTTACAAAATAATGTCTTGTTAAATATTTAAAAATATATACAATTGATGAGACTCGAAGATTAAAACCCAACTACCATCAATTTTACTTTATTATTTTAATTAAAATCATATAAATTTTTTATATCAATTTTTTTTATGAATATATTACATATCTTTTTCACTCACACAGTGAGTGGGATATAATCTAGTGAATTTTTTTTTTAAGGGAAATAAATTTTATATATTTAAATATAGTAATCACGTGTAAACGATGGTCCATAGTCAGTCAAACTGGGAAGTTGAAGTCAAAGAAACTAAAGAAATGTGCATAAAGAAACTAGTTAGAAAATGAAACGTTTAATATTGGTGCAGGAATAAAATATTGGCATTGAGCCATTAACTCAAGTTTTCTAGTTCAATCTAGAATCGATTCATTGATATCTTTAATTAAATTATTGAATTTTGGAATAATTATTAATAGAAGTGTGGAATAAGCAATTTTGGAAACATAAATTAATGCATTATGAACTAAAGCCCTATACCTGAACTAAAAGTCTTACCCATTACTCACCACTACCCAACCAAGCTAATTTGGTGGATGAATGGAGGCTTATTAACACCATCTTCCAACCAAAATTATATAAGATTGAATTTTATTTTTTATTAAAAAATAAAAGAATTAAATTTTATATATTAAATTAAAAAATTAACGTGATTGACAGAATAATTAGACATTAACACATGACGTACGTATTATATGTCTCTTATTCTAATATATATATAGATTAAATTTTAATAATAAATATGAATAAAATTTTTAATAAAAAATAATTTATTATTTAATCTAAAATAAAGATAAAATATAATTTAACTTTTAATAAAAAAAATTTATGATAATTTTACCAAAAAAGCCTTTACAAAATTTCAAAATTGAAGGCTATGATTACAACCCATCATAACAGGATATAAATTTCACCACTTTCATTTTTCTTTTCTTTAAGAAAAGAAACCCCACCATTTTGGTATTTTTATGGGAAGTGGATTTTTATTTTACATTTAGAGGTTGCGTATCCCAAGTGAAAAAAAGTAAAAAAAAAGAATGCACAAATGGAATAAGGTAAATTGAATCCAAAATTAAATTCAAATGGAAGGTGATAAAAGAAAGAGGAAGGGAAGGGCATTTCTTTGACGACATTTGTCTGGGATGCGGTCCCCCTTTAAACATGGGTTGTAACTTGGAAGCATCTGGAAACCTTTCATATCACCGGTTGGCATGCATCCTACAAACACTAACACAATCCTCTGCTTCCAAGTTCCAACCATACTTTAAATGAATATTTAGCTTTAAATGTTTACCTTTTGATGTTTATTTTTTTGGAATAATTTATATTTGGATAATTTTAAAAATTAAGATTTTTAGATATTAATAAATTTTATCATATCATCAAATTTTAAAGACATAAAATTATTATTAAATATATATCCATAAAAAAATTATTTTATAAACCCTTCTCGTTACATTATTCATGGTACATTTCGAATTATTTAATAACATTTCAACAATATTTTTTATGTGATTAACATATAGTTTTGGTAATTTTTTTACTCTCAACCTCAAACCCAAAATCATGAACCCTAAATCTAGAATTTCAAACCATAAACTCAAAACCTTAAACCCAAAATCCTAAACTTGAACACCAAACACGTAAGCTCGAACCCTTGAACCTTAAATCTAAATCCAAACTCATAATTTGTTACCCTAAACCATTAAACCCAAATCTCAAACCCTAAATTCATAACCTTAAACTCAAACCCGAACCTTGAACTTTAAATCTTAAACCCTAATCCTAAATCTTAAGGTTCAAGATTTAAAATTTAGGGTTTGAGTTCTAGGTTTGGGGTTCATGGTAAAATAATTATTAAGATTATGTGTCAATGACATGAAAAAATTACACAAAAATGACTAGTTTTTTTTTAAATAGTTACAAAATGCAAAAAAATAAAAAAAGATTAACTTATGGAAAAAAAAATAAAATGATTAAAATTTGTAAAAGAAGAAAAGATGTTTGTTTATAATTTAAAAAATTAATTATTTTGAGTAATTTAATTAAAGTTAAATGAAGTTAGAAAAGATATTAGATATAGATGAGTGTATAATAACAAATTGTTATCTTTAAAATTTAATAATGTGGCACTATTTTATTGGTGCTTAAAAATAATATTTTTTACGATTATCCTAATATAATTTATTTCCTTTTTTAGTTAAAGTTGATCTTCAACTTTTTAAAATGATCGAATTTAATCATTAATTTTTTTTTAAAAGTCAAATCATTTTTAATAAAAATATTAAATTTTTAAATATGATAATTTGCATCATAATTCATATTTACTTTATTTTATTTTATTATTTTTTCAGATTTTGAATTTTTTATTTTTAAATATTTTTATAAAATTTAAATTATTTATTGACATGACATATAAGATTAATAGATGTGGAGTGTCACGCGAATAGAATTAATCATGGGCTAGACCACCTGCCCTGACTCGAAAGCCTACTCGAAAAGTAAGAGAATTTTGATAAAAATACAGCCCAAAGAATGGGTTAGGACAAAAAATAAAGCTCGCTTCCTTGGGTAATAATTTTTTGCTTTTGGCTTGACTCGAATTTGACTAAAAAAATTTTCCCTCCTTTTTTGATGTTGTTTACTGTCATATTGTTATTATATTGTTACTATTTTGTTGTTATTTTTTGGATACTGTATAACTTTTTATTTTATTGTTAATTTTGCTACTATTTTAGAGGCATTTGTTTGTTAAGTTACAATTATCTTAGTGTTATTTTTTAATGTATTTTTAATTTATTGAAAAATATTTATTTTAATTTTTTTAGTGTATTTGATGTATTATATTTTTAAAATTTGTTCCTATATAAAAAATTTAATACGGGTGGGCCGGATTGTTGGAAAAAACTTTAGATCTATTTTTCGGGTCAGGTCGAGCTTAGAAAATATGCCTAAAATTTTACATCAGGTCTACACGGGAGTTGCCACACTAACATCATTAAAAAATTACTATTTTAATTAACATTTCTATTAAAAAAATGTGATTTGAATATTTTTGAAAGGATAATGACTAAATTTAGCTCAAAAATAAAAAATAAAAAATGTAATTTATTATTATTATATAACTAATATATATGAATGAACATGGCTAGATATTGTGAATTATAACAAGGCACAGCTGACTGGGAAGGCGTACATCAAACTTTTGGAATTTGGGGCAACCATGCTATCTCTGCTTATATTAACATATTAAGCAACGTATCTATTCAAAGGATAATTAAACGTTGGTAAGGTTATTCCCTTGTTGCCTCATTCCTTTTCAATATCAATTTTATTTTATTTTTTTGAAAAAAAATTATATTTTAAAAATATTTCTCTCCCATTAAATAGAAAAAAATTCTTACAAATAGCATGACAGGTGGATATGCTTAAATTAATTGATCGAAAATTCATTCCGTTTATTTATGTTAATTTTTATGAATTATAGATATATTTATACGAACAATTTTATTAAAAAAGAAGGGATTATATGAATCTGTGATTTTATGTCATCTTTATCCCTTCTCAATAGAAAAATGATAAATTAAATTTTTTTCTTAATTTTTAGCCTTTTTTAGTTGGACAATAAAAGATGAATGTTGAAATGGTTTGAATAAATGAAAAAGGAAAATAAAACGAAAATCATGGGTGAAAAAAGATTTTTTTATTATTATAAAATATCACGATATTTATGGTGAAATTTGCATATAAATAAATTCCAGAATTTCAGTTCTTAATATTTAAGGAAACAAATTTGTTTACTTTATTAAAAAATATTTGAAAAATAAAAAAAAAAAGGCAAATTAATGTTGTTTCTTTCTTCTTCTTCTTTTTTTTTTCTTTTACTCCAAAATTGTACGAATCTTGTTTAGGTGAAGGAAAGTAAGAAGCCACTTCGGCCAAAGTTGTCTAAAATTGTAGTACCAAAAAGTAAATGTAAACGAAAATTGTTGAAAAAGAAAAATGATTTTTGGCTATGCAAAGGAGTGGTCCAACCATAGCCTTTTTTCCCACTCCTCACTCTCATGGAAATTATAGAATTACAACCATAGAATTTTATTCAATCTAACATATATTTCAGTTAAAAAATCTTTTTAAAAATTATAATAATTTCAATAAAATCAATTTAAATTTAAAATCTAAAATTATACGTATTAAGTTTGATGTAAATAATTTCTTTTTAATTAATTATTTTATATAAAAAACTTTCAATCATTAAATATATATTAATATGGACAATATTTTAAATCGATATAATAGAGATAGAGATATCTGATCGGTTCAAAACTTTAATAGTATAATAAGTAAAATTATATTAATAAATTTAACATTGAATTGTTAAAATATCAATAATTAAAAGTTAAAAAAATTAAAAATTATATTAATTTTGCACAAATGTAAATGAATATTTTGACAATTCATGATATATAAAATTTGATTACATTAAATAGATAAATTATGTAAACTAACAAATAAATGTAATGTTTATTATTTTTTTATAAAAGAAAAACAAGTTTATAAAAGAAAAACAAGTAAAGGATCCTTTAAAGGGATAAATCTTAAAATTATACATAAATTTTGATTTAATGTGTAATAATATATATAAACTTTAATTTAGTACAATTATATACGTGAAACTCTAATTGTGGTTCAAATGTATACTTGAAACTTTAATTTTGATTTAATCATGCATATTAAAGAAATAAATACATAAATTTATTTTTATATTGGATAAATATAAATTTATTTTTATGTATGCAATATATAAACATAAAATAGTATTATATGAATAATTGTGTTAATAATTTACAAGAATTGAATCAGATCGAAATTTCATGTAAAATTACGCAAAATTAAAATTCATTTAAATAATTACATATTAAACTATAATTCACGTATAATTTTAATATTTATCCTAAAAATAAAACAAATATCACAAAAGTTAAAATATGAATAGGTTTTTTTATTCAATTTATCAAATTATTAGATAAATTTAAATTTTTTATTCATAAAATAAAATTCAAATTCAAATTTTCAATTTTCAATTTTCAATTTTCAATTTTCAATTTTCAATTTTCAATTTTCCATTTTTATTTGCAATCAAAATTCAAAGTGTTTTTTTTTTTTTTTTTTTGGTTTCGATCTGATAAGAAACTTGGAAGAAGGGAACCTTGACACCTACACCTTTCTCCTTTTCATTGTACCGGCGAGTGTGCCCACATGCCACTCCTCTAATAAATTACTCCCACTTCCACCATCCACTTCCCCCCGCCTTTTCTTTTCATTTCTTCCACAAATCTCCCATTTTTCTTCTTCTCCCTAAGACGCTTCGCCCCATAACCCATCTAACAATGGTAACCTCAAAATTCTGTTTTGCTTTTTCTCTTGCTATTCTTTCAGTCTGGGCCGTTAATGCCGCCCAACACCATGCTCTGGCGCCCTCTCCTTCTTCCCCCGTGGACTGCTCCTCTCTGATTCTCAACATGGCGGATTGTTTGTCCTTTGTGTCGAGCGGGAGCAAGACGTCGAAGCCTGAAGGAACCTGTTGTTCTGGCTTGAAAACTGTGTTGAAAGCTGGACCCCAATGCTTGTGTGAGGCTTTTAAGAGCAGTGCTTCTCTGGGTGTCACTTTGAATGTCACCAAGGCCATGATTTTGCCTGCTGCTTGCAAAGTCTCTGCTCCTTCTGCCACTCAATGTGCATGTGAGTTAAATCGCCTTTTGTTTCCGTAACTTTTTTTTTTTTGGCTTTACCAACCTGTATTGTGGTTGAAAATGTAATTAATGTTTGTTCAGTATGTTGTTGGGGAAGGGATTCTTCAATTGCATGGGGGTTTTAAAATAGTGAAAAAAATTGTAAAATCTTCACCAAAGTTGTCATCTTTTTGGAGAAAATCCCCTGCAAAGCTTTTGCTTTTGCTTTTGCATGTGTAAAAAATGGTGAATTTCATACATTAATTCATTAGCATGGAAAAACAGTAAAAGAAAAAAGAATAGAAAAGAACAGGATTTTGGGTCTTAGCAGCACTGATGATTCCTTTTTTTTTTTTTTGCAGTGTCTCTCAGTCCTACTGGTGCACCAGGTATTATTTTCTGATAAATCTGATCCTTGTTCATACCAGAAATGTAACTCGGAACCTCTTTGGTGATGACCCTTTTTACTGAACAACTTAACTTGTAGGTATGGCACCTTCAGCAATAGCAGGTGCGCCGACAGCATTCTCAGGAGGAGCAAATGAGGCAGCACCGGCACCATCTCCCGGCAGCTCAGGCTCTCAAGTTGTTTCTGCTTCAATGGGTTCTCTTATCTTAGGCTTCATAATTATGTTAACCTCTATGTACTAGGCTATCCTCTCGTGTTGATTTACTTCCCCTTTTGTATTGATGATGAGGGTGGAGTAGGTGGCATTGATTTTGTGAGCTTTGGACCATCCTTGTGAGCATATTAGATTATATATTAGTCTGATATTTGGAACTCGTATTCTATACTAATATCTCATAATATGTCAAATTTTTCTATCCTTAAATTTATGTATGGGAGTTTGTTGATCAAGGGACCAGCCCCCACCATGATAGAACTGGCCTTTGCTTGATTGTGAATGTTTTAACATTCGTCAACAAAGGGTATTCTTCCATTACTTAAAGACTCGCTTTTATAAACTTTTAGGCCAAAAACTGAAGGTAATTGGCATCCCATTTTGTCGTCTAGGTCTGAATCCTTTTTAAAGGGTTTATTGGGCTTAGATAAAACTTTCTATTAAGCTTTCATGTAAACCCTTTGATATATCCCTCCAAATATTGAATGATAAGAGACATGAACATGAATACATTCATTTAGGGTTCTAATTCCATTTTTGAATAACATATCCGTACAGCATCAGCCACAGTGAGGAAGATGCTTCCCTCACCTATCAACTCTTGAAACTTTGAAGCATGGAGCTTATCAACCACTACTGGCCCTGGATTTGCTAATACCAGCTGCAATTTTTACAATTCCAGAAAATAAGACCTCAGATTTATTTTCTCCACAAACTTTGAGCTTTTTCTTTTAACTGTTGATTTACCTTAATATCCCTCTTTTGAAGAGCTCTGAACAACTCTTCAAGGGCATGAATCCCACTAGTGTCGATGTCAGTAACAGCTGTAACAATGCAATTTCGTAAGAAAAGAAATCTCCCATTGGGTAACTTGAAAAAGGAAAAAAAATGGAAGACTGCTTACGGCCCATTTCAATAATCAAGTACTGAAATCTGGGTTGGGAATTTTCTTTCACATGTTCTTCTTCGTCAGCCAGCCATCTCAAAATCCTGCAAGGATTTATACTTAACACATTTAAAATGGAGATCCCAATGTGGAAATGCTGACTGTTACCTTTCTTTTACATAGTTGGAGTTGGAAAAATAAATTGCAGAATCAACTCTAACAATGAGAATCCCTGACACTTTTGTTGCATCTGGATATTGCTGGATGTTCCTATAAACAGTAGCAGTCCTTGGTACCTTTCCAAGAATTGCTGTCCGAGGTCTTGTAACTTGTAATAGGATCTTTGCAAATGATATCGAAACCTATAGCAACATCCATGTTATTTGGATAATCCAAGTGTG
The DNA here is from genome assembly GCA_025698465.1 of Gossypium longicalyx. NCBI lineage: Eukaryota > Viridiplantae > Streptophyta > Magnoliopsida > Malvales > Malvaceae > Gossypium > Gossypium longicalyx. Next base: position 106,361,399 of record CM046997.1, on the reverse strand, counting down.
AGTGTTGAATATAGATGTGTGATTGATCCGAATCACTCACTGCAATTACAAGGCCGACCTCAACGGAAGAGAAAACAACACCAAAGAAGGCTCCCATACAAGCAATGAAATCGAATTTATCGATCTTCCATATTAGAGCCACTGCCTCAATGTCTACTAATCCAACCACTGCTGATATGATAATGGAAGCAAGTATTGCATTTGGGGTGTACTTGAACAGCGGTGTGATGAGCGCTAATGTCAACAGCACAACGCAGGCCATCACTATGTTAGAAACAGCTGTTTCACAACCAGACATGTAATTTACTGCTGACCGAGAGAAGGACCCTGCAATGTGCATGCATACATGAAAAAAGAACATTACAAATGATTTATATGTATATATATGTGTTGAAAAGTTTGTGTTTTTGTCACCTGTGGCGACATAGCAAGATGTCATTGAACCAACAATGTTCATGGTTCCTAATGCTATCATTTCTTTGTTACCATCCAACTGATAGTCTTTCATGGAAGCAAATGTTCTTCCAATTGCAACAGCTTCCTAATGAAAGTAAATATATAAAAATTAAGGTGATTTGAATCGTCTTAATTGAAGCAATGAAATCCGGGGCTGCGTTTTTTCGTACCGTCAATGCTATCATACCCGACACGACACCGATCTTGAAACCTTTGCCAGCATACTGTCCGGAGAAAAATATTTCTTTCACAGATGGTGGATTGATCCCCTTTCTGATATTTTTCACCTATAGAAACCACAAAAAAACCATAGGAATCTTCATTGCTTTGTAAAAAAAGATAACGGTATACGTACGATCTCAACCCCATGCTTGTCGGCTCTTGTGGCATACACTGTAAAGGTGGAGATGATGACAGAGATCAATGGAGCAATGGCTGGCACCCAAAAGAATTTCTTTTGTTTTTTCCCCTGTTTTCATTTTTATATGATCATTAAATTAGATGAACAATTAATACTGTTCTTCATAGATGATGAAGCAAAGGATTTGATCTTACAATGTATTTTGTAACCGAGAGGAAGATCAAAAAGGAGATTCCTATTAGTATAGTGTGCCAATTCCACTGTAGAATCAGAGTTAAACATTAGGATTATTAGCAAAATAAAAAACATGTCTAACCACAGAAATAGTAAATTACTTACACCATGACTTGCGGAACTAAATACTGAACTCATGACAGAGACAATATCAGTGTCCTTTGTAAATTTTTTTATTCCAAGTAGACCTTTAAGTTGTTGAAGTGCAATGGTGACTGCAGCACCCCCCATAAACCCAACTATGGCGGCATGAGATAGGAAGTCTATCAAGAATCCCATCCTATAACCAATCATACCAACCATTAAGCATGATATACGTAACCCGAAAAATATGTGCTCATATATATATATACCTGAAAAATCCGAGTATGAACTGAGTGAGGCCAGCAAAGAAAGTAGCCGTGAATGCAAGGTGCCGGTAACCGACCGGATTAGCAGACGAGTCGATTTCATCCTGCAGGAGACTACCAAGCAAAAGAGACACCACCGCCACCGGTCCGATAGCGATATCCCGTGAGCTTCCCATGAATGCATATACCAGAGGTGGAACAAAGCTACTATCTGTCATGGAATTGAAATCAAGTTCCTTGATCAGTAACTAAATGATTAATTGATTGGTTCCTAGCTTAGTAACTTGTAAGAAACATACATAGTCCATATTGGGGTTCCAAATTGGCAAGCTTTGCATATCCAATGTCCTGTTTTGAATAAAAAAAGTTGTATAAAAGAGAAAATTTTCTACTACATTAATTTATGGGTAAACTACATTATTAGTCACTAAACTATGGGCAACTTTTCGTTTTGATCACTTAAATAAAAATGTTACAATTTTATCACTGAACTATTTAAAAGTTTTTATTTAAGTCATCAAATTATTCAAAAAGAAAGTTTTTATTTAAATCGCTAGACTGTTAAATCTTTTTTTAAAACGAAGTTCTGCTAGCAAGCTCCAAGTGTCAATTTGACGGTTAGTACGGTGGATCAGTACCCTTCGACAAGTAGAAGAACATGCCTTAAATTCAAATCAATCAGATAGTCAATGTCAAAGATCGGAGAAAAAAATTGTTTGAATTTTGGTTCATGGATTTATAACATCCAAAGTTGTTTCATGAAAAAAAAAACTTACGAAGAAAAAGAAAAAGAGCTTTCGATTGGTGCAAGCAATGCGAATAGAGAAAGCCATATAACATCTATTTTAACAACCCAATAACTTAAATGAAAACTTTTGAATAGTTTAGTGGCCAAATTATAACTTTTTTAATTATGTAACCAAAACAAAACTTTACCCATAATTTAGTGACTAATAGTATAGTTTACCCTTAATTTATTTCACGGATTGGGGGATACCTGTGGAATGCAAAGACTTGCAATAGTAAGTCCAGCAATCAAGTCGCCTTTGAATTTAGAAAGATTATAGTGTTTTCCCCATTCTAATATAGGAAATATTGCTTGAAGGCCCAGAATAAACCTTTTTGAGCTCGGTTGATCCTTGAAATGTCGCAAAGGATCATCTGCAAATAAAGTTTCCTTCACAGCTGCTGCAATTTCTTTTAACAGGTTTTGCTTCGGAGGCACTCCCACTTCGTGAACATACGGCGAACTCCGAGGCGACGACGAACTCTGACACGACGACGAACTACTAATCGTTTCCACACCCTTGAAGCCATGCTCATCACTCACATTCTTAGCCATTCTGTTAGAATTGTGTCGAATACATGTATATTTTTCTAGATTTAGTAATTGAACAGTTCTTATAAAAAGATGTCTAGATTCATCACACTTGCATAGTTTTTATGTGGAATCTAAGCAACTGGAAACAAAAGGGGGAAAAACCAATATATTTTCTATTTAAGAAAGACAACAGTTGAGACGTGAACATAGCATGAAATGTTGGGTAAATTAATTACAAAGTCAAAAGAAAATGTAGAAAAATATTGCGTTTTCTTCTTATATTCGAGATTTAATGCCTTCTTAATTTAGTCATTATATATACTATATATATCCTAGGTTGAATACACTGATCTCCAAATTAATTTATAACAAAAAATGGGAAGTTGACTACGAAATTGGGGTAATATGCTTTTTCCCCCTTCCATTATCACCTCTTTAATGTGTGCCGTTTTTTCTTGGTTAAATGCTGCTATTAGTCCCTATAGTTTGCAAAAGCTATAGATTTAGTCCCTGTACTTTTCATATTTTAGAATTTCAGTCATCATTAAGTTTTTGTTTTTTTTTCCCAAAATCTGATGCGCAAAGCGTGTTATCATATGTGTAGTGACATGTCAATTTGTTATTTTCTTATATTATTAACTAAAAATTTAATTAATGGATTAACCACTATTATTTGCGTCAAGATTAAAATTTGAAAATTTGTGACTTAGAATGATTCAATTAAAAAATATAGACTAAATCTATAATTTTACATATAGTACAAGATTAGTAATTGAATTTAAACAAACAAATTTGACAACTACTATTTGGTTTAGGATTAAAATTTCAAAATTTTAAAAATATAAGAACTAAAATTGACCAATTCAAAAAGTACAGGAACTAAAATTGGTCAAATTAAAATCCAAGCATACTACAAATACTGATAGCAAAATTTAACCTTTTATTATTATAATTTATAATCACTCAATTTAGTTAAATAATCCTGATTTAGATTTTAGGAAAAATAGTTAATTTAGCTTAATTTTTATAAATTTTCACTTTGGTGTCTAAACATAGCATTTTAACTAAAATTTAAAAGGTAAAATTAAAAAAATTAAAATCAAAATCAAAATCAAAATCAAAATCAAAATAAAATTATTATTTATTACTAAATTTTATATTTGCATTTAAGCAAATACCATGTGTAGCGCATGATATGGATATATTGTTGCTTTAAAAACCACGATAATAAGAGCTTCTGTATTTTCATTTAATACACTAAAATAAATAATCATATTAAAATATATAATCAATAAATTAATAAAAAATATTAAAAATAAATATAATTATTATTTTAACATGTTACATGATTCATTAACAATTTAATACATTACTAATATATCAAAAATATAAATCTAATTTTTTATTTGATAGGCTAGATAGTGAAGAATTAGATTAGGTAACTTCAATTATTATTTAAAATAAATAAATACAGATAATTTTCATGATATCAAGTTGAATAATATAATACTTACTATATAATTGGCGGCCCATAATAATAATATTCAGTATCAAGCCATGCATGGGAACGTCGACATACCTATACCTATCATCACTTCACAATTTTCACATATTCCAAAGTCCACACCTACTTACCCCTCGTTTTTATTATCACACACTAAATATTAAAATGAATTTTGCTTTGTTTTCCATTTTCGTCCCAAAGAGGCATTTCAACAAGGCCAGAACTCAGCCTTTTTCACCTTTGAAATGCTCTCCAATACACCCACCGGCGATACGTGCCCCATCACCGTCACCCTCTTGGTTTCAATGTCTATACTGAATGATGTAACCCCTGCTTTTCCAATCCACAAAAGAAAAAAGAAACGAATCACGAAATGAAATTTCATCGAATTTATTGTTTTAGCAAAGGTAGCTGAATCGATGCTTGTTGACCAATATCATGGGAGCTTTATGTTCTGTTGGTTTAATCCATGTGAAAACAATTGCTAGTTAACTATATGTTTTTTTTTTTTTCACAACTGGTTGGCTGGCTCAGCTTTTGAGCTTGAAGGTAACATTCAATGCCCTCTTGGTGGTTGGTGCTACATGCAACTTGTAAAACAAGTTGAAAATGATATGACGAAAAGATAATAAGGTCTGTCCTTGACCCTTTAAACGAAATAAGTGGTGGGCCAATGCCGATTCATTTCTTCATAAATAACCTCACCTCCATATTGGGTGAAGAAAATAAAGAAAAAAAGCATCACAGGGTATGTTATGGTTAACTTTTAAGCTATCTTATACTTAAATGAAACGCTATGGTTTAACTGAAAATAGGTCATATTAGGTGGAGATACCAATGCTTCATGTTATGATCTTAACGTTGTGTGATAAAAAAAGGTTTAACTGAAATTACATGATGAATTTTAAGTAGAGCATGCATCGATTCGCCTATATATGTGTATATACCTTCCATTTTGGATAAATGTTTCTTCACTTTACCAGCACAACCTTGACAATGAATGGCGACCCGCATGACAACCACCTGCCATAAAAAAGGGTTATATAGCCATTTACAAGATCTGTTTGTTAAACATTGGTTCTTTTGAAGATGATGTATACGTATGTGTCTATGTTTTATTGAAGTAAATATTATTGGCATAATTGAATACATGATGATGACCACCTGGAAAACATGCTCCGATGAAGCTAGTTGAACTGGTTTCTCAAGGGTCTTCTTCGGCTTCTGTTGTTGATTTTGTTCCCTTCTTACAAAAGTGGTGACAATTGGCCTCTTGTCAGCTCCAACAAGCCTAGAATACCTAGCATTGTTGATTACTCTTTTATCATCATCATCATCACCTACACGGAGTCTGTCGGCCCTTCTCGGCATCACAACGGAGCGAGGATCGGCCGCCATGCACGCAGTGTTTACTGCCGTGGACTGGCACATGAAGCCTCTCATCATCTTCCCATTCTTCATCTTTGAAACAATGAGAGGAGTAGGGAGGAAAGGAAAGAATTTTCAACATAAACAGCTGAGAGAGAGCTATTTAACATATGGAAATCAAAAGTAGGCTCTGATTTAATGAGTAAAAAAATGTGAGAAAGTGTATATAAAAATAGAAAAAGGAAATATGCATGCATATACGCACATTTATGACTTTAGCTAACGGGATCTTGGGGCAGCGATGGTATAATTCTTATCCGCTCTTCATATTTACGATGAATACACATTTAAATATAAAAGTATATATATCGTAGGATCAATTATTGTGCGGTGGAGTTTGAGAATGTTGAATTATACCCATTCTATTATTAATTATATCCTTTCTTTTGTTGAAAATTTTTATAAAAAAACACAGAAAAAAATATTTTAATTAATGGAGATACAACACTTTAAAAAAGCTTTTAAAAAAATCGACTCCCATGGAAAATAAAAAATAGATCAAATGGTAACATACTTATGTTGAGAGATCAATGGACTGTACTCAAAAACATCTCTAAAAGTTGTCCGTGGACGACAATATGTATATTAATTAATGAAATCAAAATTTATGTTTGTAAAAGATTTTGGAGTTGAAACCTTCAATATTAAGAGTTGTAGCAGGTGGTAAAGTATATTGGTTGCAATACAGGGTTAAATCTTAAATGGGTTAAGTCAAAAGGGCAAAATGTTGAGCAATAAATAAAGAATGATATAGCAAATTATGGTGGAGAAGGAGAAAGGAATAAAGAAGGAAATATTCAGTTAGAAGAGGCAGAACAATAAATGATGAAGGGAGGTAAAAGAGTGAAGGACTGCAAAAACACAGAGCTGGGAACCAACTAACATGTCAGAATCAGACCAATCTCTCACTGTCCATCTCTGTTGTGCGTGTTCCATATGAGAGCATGGTTTTAAATAAAGAAAAAAAAATGAAACCAACAATAAAAAAAAAACTAAAAATATTTTAAATAATTTAACTAAAAGTTAAATTAAGTTGAAAAAAGTATTAAATATAGATGGGTATAATAATATATCTTAATATAAGTTATTCCTTTCATGTTTTAGGTGGCATCTATTTTATTTGACGCATCATTTTACTATAACAAATATATCATTTTTTAAATTAATTGTATTTTTAATATTATTTTGATAATTTTCCCTATTAAGCCCTGATGCTACTACTTTGTATTTAAAATCTTGCGAACGAATATATATTTAGATTACTATGACAAGATTTACCAACGGCGGGGTGGTGGCGCAGTTGGCTAGCGCGTAGGTCTCATAGCTTACTGAGTGATCCTGAGGTCGAGAGTTCGAGCCTCTCTCACCCCAAAAAGTTCTTTTTTTAGTGTCTCCATGCTAATGATGATTCATATATATAATATATAGTTGAAACTAAAAGAAATGGCTAGAGAATGATGGTTTAATAACGTACAACATGCAGTATACAATAATTGCGAAGCAAACAAAATGGACCCAAAAGTTATTAAATTATATACATCAACCATAATGGATAATGGGAAATGGGAAATGCCAAATGGGAATGGCATGTGAAACAGTTACCATTTGCCATTCTTAAATTCCACCACCAAGAGTTCCTTCCATTTCAATCAACCCTACAAAAATGTCAGAAACAAACGAGGACCACTCCCCACCTTAACTCCCACTAGTTTTGGATTAAATCAATATAGGTTTTATTATTCCAAGTTCTGTGGAGTTAAATTTTTACGGATTTTATTATTTTTTATTTTAGTTATTTTAAGTTGATATCATTTTAATTTATTTATTCGAATAATTTTATATTTGAATCATTTTTAACTTGAATAATTCGAATTTTGATTCAACTTATTTTTTATGGGTTAAGTAAAATAAGATTACTAACTGCTTAGAGTTGCAAGTTGTCGTTGTGCAGATGCTTAAAATTTGGAGGAGCATAAACATGGACCCGCGATTTTGCATGTTTGTTTAATCTCTCAAGTTAAGATTTTCAAACATGGTGGAAAAAATCTAATGAAGTTTGTGATTTTCAGCCAATCAAAATCTTTTCTTTATCTCCTTCCACCAATCAAACCCTTCACCCTCCATAATTTATTATTATTTCCCGTCTTTCGTCTTCTTCACTGCCCTGTTCCAACCCTGCTATTAACTGCTCAACAACTCTCAGCAGCTCTGTTGTGCAACACCATCGCACCATCCTAACGCCTAAACCAGCGCGCTCCCCAAACTTGTTCCAGCTCCTTCACCACCAAGGCTCGCCAGAACAGCATCGAGCGTCCCCACCGACAACATCCTTCAACCACGACATATTTCTCTTTTTCTCACGTTAAAACTCTCTGATAAAGTTGTGCTAAATCACATTTGATATGGACTGGTTTCAACTATTCTTCAAGAGTGGACTCAACAAATGAGAGATATGTTGGAGATAAGAAATCGTTCCGTCATGAGGATTTTAATACCGCTATAGTGTGTTATTTCTGTAGAAGAGAAAAGATTTTAAAATCACAATTATGGTGATTGTTGTAACCAAACATGTGAGTGTTGAACTACAACACCAACTGGAAGAAATCTTTATAATTGCTGTTAAATAAATGCTGAGATATTTTTCAATTAGTTGTTGATTTCTAGCATTTGAATTAGTCACTTAAAAATTAGTGGAGTCCTATTCTTTAGCAGTTAGTTGAGTATTAGTTAGTAACAATATCTGCTAAAATTATGGAGTCGAGTTATATTTGTTCTGTTATAAATACTAGTTTTGATTAAGCAATAAATGTGTCCTTTCATTTTACTTGCATTCTTCTACTGTTCCTAGTTAACAATCTGCATCGAGCCAAAGTTAGATTAAAAGCCCGCATATTTTTTTTAGAGTTGTTAGTGTTCTTTGGTGAGATGGCTGATTTACAGGTCATTGGTGGAATCAAAAAGCTGAGAAATCAAAATTATAGTTCATGGTCTACATGCATGATGTCATATCTACAAGGCCAAGATCTATGGGAATTAGTTAACGGGAATGAAAGTACACAACCAGACGATGACGGAAATGGTAATCTACGAAAATGGAAGATTAAGGCAGGTAAAGCCATGTTTGCCTTGAAGACAACGGTAGAAGATGATGTGTTGGAACACATTCGGAATGCTAAGACTCCAAAAGAAGCTTGGGATACATTTGTTGTTCTGTTCTCAAAGAAAAATGATACCAGACTCCAACTTCTTGAGAGTGAATTACTGTCAATAATGCAGTGTAATATGACAATTGCTTAGTATTTTCACAAGGTGAAATCCTTATGTTGAGAGATCTCTGAATTGGATCTAGAAGCTCCAATTGGTGAAACCAGAATGAAGAGGGTAATCATTCATGGTTTAAGACCAAAATATCGAGGCTTCATCACAGCAGTATAAGGATGGCAGAATCAACCATCACTTGTTGAGTTTGAGAATTTATTGGCTTGTCAAGAAGCATTGGCTAAGTAAATGGCAGGAAATCCATCGAAAAGTGAAGAAGAAGCTCTTTATGCTGGAATGAGTAAACAGAGTTTCAAGCAAAATGCTGTCTGGGGATCAAAAAGAAATCAGGAGAAAAAGGGTAATCGTGAAAGGGCATCATCAAAGCACTCTGGAGCACCAAGAAGTTTGAAAGGAAGTGTTACAATTGCAGAAAGAGGGGTCACATGGCTAAGGACTACTGGTCAAAGAAAAAAACCGTTGAGAGCAATGTTGTTACGTCCAAAAACGAAGAAGAATAGGATGCCGAAGCTCTTGTTGCAATAGAAGAAGAGGAGTCAGCTTTAACTACGACAACAAAACAGATCAATTATAAGTAAGACTGGATCGTTGACTCGGGTTGCTCAAATCATATGACAGGTGATAAAGAGAAGCAGTAAAATTTATCGAAGTACAAGGAAAATTGTGTAGTGGTGACAGCAAGTGACTCAAAGCTGCCAATAGCTCACACTAGTGACACAAGTATCTCTCCGAAGCATAATGATGATGATGTATCTCTTCAAAATGTCTATCATGTTTTAGGTATGAAGAAGAATTTGCTTTTGATAGCGCAATTAACATCTATGGGTCATTTTGTCCTGTTTGGTCCAAAATATATAAAGGTATATCGATATCTTAAAATTTCAGAATTACCAATAATAGAGGGGCAAAGATCAGAATCAGTGTATGTGATGTCAGCAGAGGCTGCATATGTAGACAGGACTAGAAAGAACGAGACAGCAGACTTGTGGCACATGCGATTGGGTCATGTAAGCTATTCTAAGCTTGATGTGATGATGATGAAATCAATACCAAGGGGTCTTCCAGAACTTGAAGTAAGAACTGATGCGATTTGTGCTAGCTGCCAATACAAAAAAGCCCATCAATTGCCATATGCAGACTCTAAGTTTCAAGCAAAAGAACCATTAGAGTTGGTGCATTCTGATGTGTTTGGGCCTGTCAAACAAGCGTCAAATGGTGGAATGAAGTACATGGTGACCTTCATTGATGATTTTTCAAGGTATGTGTGGGTTTATTTTGTAAAAGAAAATCTTGAAATTTAAAGAATTCAAGGGGATAGCTAAAGTAGAGGTTGAGGAAAGAATTCGTTGCTTACGAACAGATAATGGTGGAGAATACAGCTCGAATAAATTTTCTCAGTATCTTAGGGAGAATCGAATACATCATCAGTTTACATGTGCCAGTACGCCACAACAAAACGGCGTAGCTGAGAGAAAGAATAGGCACTTGGCTGAAGTTTGTTGGAGTATGCTTCACGCGAAGAATGTACAAGGTAGATTTTGGGCAGAAGCAATGAGAACTGCTGCATTTGTCATCAATTACCTTCCACAACAAAGGTCAGGTTTTCTATCACCTTTTGAAAAAATATGGAATAGAAAACCTTCAGTTAGTTATTTTTGTGTTTTCGGATGTGTATGTTATGTTTTTATACCTGACCATTTGCGTAGTAAAATGGACAAGAAAGCTATAAAATGCATATTTATAGGATATGACAGCCAAAGAAAAGGTTGGAGGTGTTGTAATCCTATAAGTGGTAAATGCTACACATCTCGAAATGTAGTGTTCGATGAAGCTTCTTCTTGGTGGACTTTAGAAAAGGATGAACCGTTGAATCCAGAAATGTTTGATGATACACAATATTCTCAAGTTCAGTTGAGTTTTGATGAGTCTAAGAATGAAGACAATGCGTGTGATAATGAAGGTGGAATAGTTCAGAATCCATGGCAAACTGGTGTTTATCAACAGCCACATGAAGCAGTTGAACATAGTGAAGCAAGAACACCAGCTTAATTGAGAAGATCAACAAGAATAAAGAAGGAAAATCCTAGATATGCTAATGTTGCCACAGTAAAAGAGACAAATCTAGTGGAACCAGAGACGTTTGAAGAAGCATCCAGAAATGCAAAGTGGAAGAAAGCCATGGAAGAAGAAATCACTGCACTCAGACACAAGTAGACATGGGAGCTTGTGCCAAAGCCAAAAGATGTAGAACCAATTTCTTACAAGTGGATTTTCAAATTAAAGCGTTGCACTGATGGGTCGATTGAAAGACACAAGGCAAAATTAGTAGCTCGTGGATTTTTCAGCAATATGGACTAGACTATGATGAAACGTTTAGTCCTGTTGCTAAGATCACTACAATTCGAGTATTAATTGCAATAGCAGCTAACAAGAATTGGTGTTTGTGGCATGGACGTGAAGAATGCATTTTTGCACGGAGAGTTGGATCGTGAAATTTACATGAACCAGCCAATTGGGTTTTAAAGTGCATCTCATCTAGATTATGTGTGCAAGCTTCGAAAAGCACTCTACGGATTGAAGCAAGCACCAATGGCTTGGTATGGTAAGATTTCAGAATTTCTTACTCATGATGGGTTCCTTGTGGCAGCTGCAGATTCTAGCTTGTTTGTTAAAAGCAAAGGAGCGCAAATAATTACTGTCCTAGTGTGTGTGGATGATTTAATAGTAACGGGAGATTGTGAAGAAGAAATTCTCCAAACAAAAGAGAATTTTTTGATTCGATTTCAAATGAAGGAATTGGGGCAGCTCAAGCATTTTCTCAGTCTGGAGATTGATCACACATCAGAAGGAATTTTTCTCCATTAGCAAAAGTATTCCACAGATTTATTGAAAAGGTTTGGAATGTCTGAGTGCAAGCCTATCACAACTCTAGTGGAGCCAAATGCAAATATTTATTCTCTTGATGGGAAAGATTTAGAAGATATGACTATGTATCGACAATTGATAGGTAGTCTAATTTACCTAACTCTAACCAGGCCTGATATCTCTTATGCGGTGGGAGTGATGAGTCGTTATATGCAAAGTCCAAAGAAATCACATCTGGAAAGAGTTCGACGGATTTTACGATATGTGAAAGGTACACTTGACTATGGTATCTTCTATAAAAAAAGTAAAGACTACAAATTACTTGGCTACTGTGATGCTGATTTTGCAGGAGACCATGATACTCGATGTTCAACTACTGGGTATGTTTTCATGCTAGGAGCAGGACCAATTTCATGGTGCGATAAAAAGACAAAGAAAGTGTTTCACTCTCTCTACAAAGAGAGGCGAATATCTAGCAAATGCAATGGCACTCAGAAAGTACGTGGCTCATACAAATAAGCAAAGGATCTTAAATGTTCAATTAATTATGTTTCATTATTTTGCGACAATCGGTCAGCAATATGTTTGGCGGAGAATCCAGTTTTATATGCTAGAACCAAGCATGTGGCAATCCATTATCACTTCATTAGAGAGAAGGTTTTGCTAGAAGAGATTGAGTTGAAGAAGGTTAAGACAGAAGACCAAATTACAGATGTGCTCACTAAAGGGCTAAGTGCTAATAAGGTTGAGAACTTTCGTTATATGTGTAGCGACGTAAAAATTTACTTTCGGTCGCTAATTGTGGCGATTTATTGAAAACTTGAAAACTGAAGTTTGATTTTTTGAAACGTAAATTGAAAAACAGAAATAAAGAGGGGAGTCGCCACCGATCCTTTTTATAGGTGTGATCGGACACCTAATAAATTTATTTTTAAAACAAAAGAAGGTCGAGTTTAGGTCTACGTTAAAATCAGAGTAAAATAGGGTCCGGGAGTCGGTTACGCGAGACGAAGGTATTAGCACCCTCGCGACGCCCAAAATTGGTATCTTGTTAAACACGTGTTGTCTTGATTTTCAAAAATACGAGTTCAATGTAATATTTAGTCGTGATCCGATTGAAGCACGAGAATTTTCAATTCTTTTGATTTTTGGAAAGGTCATACCGTTTTAACACGAGTCAATTGATGTTCACCCAACATAGCGATGAAATCGATGATTTAATGTTAAGTCGGTATGTTGCCTTGATTATTGAAATCAATTAGAAAACGAGAATATGGTTTTCGAGGTAATGCAAAGCAAAACTGATGTGGAATAAAAATAAATAAATGAAAGAGCTAGGTATATATGAAAGAAAATAACGAATATGACAATAATATTAAAAAGCAATAGCAATGCACACGATATATTAAACGTAATAATAATATCTAACACGAAATAAATCAAAAAGAATATACATATGCAATAATGATATCAAGAACATGTACGCCAAAATACATATATATAGGAATGAAAAATGTTTACATAATAATACTAAATATAGATACATAATATATGTATTTACGTATGGACATATGCAATATACATATATAACAGACGTATACTAATGATAATAGTAATAATAATAATAAGAAGAAGGAAAAGATATATGTACACCAAATAACACAAAATAATACTAAAATAAAATTGATAAGTGATAATAGGGGAAATACAAGTATTTTAATGAGTACAATAATACATGAAAATAATACTGTATAAAAATACGTATGCACGTATTAATAAAATATAAGCACTAAAATTAATAATAAATATAATAGGAATAAAATAAATGTACTAACAACGTTAAAAAACATAAAAATACCAATTTTACATAAAGATATACCTATATATATATTAAAGATATATACATATGTAATATAATATATAAATAACATGATTTTAAAAATATATACGCAACATGTATGATAAAAATAATAATATACATAATACATAAAATGCATATAATATATACATATACTAGAAATGACAACAATATAAAATGAGCTTGCTAATACATTATATAGATATGTATGTACATGGGTATAAATAATAAGGAGATTAGAAATACTTAATATATAATAATTTAAAATATATACATAATATAAAAATATATATAGAACGTAGTATTAAAATATAAACATAATATATACATGGAATAGTAAAGAAATATATAACTAATAACATTAAACATCTATACATACAATATATATAAAAAATATATAATATATATATACAATATATACATATCTAATAATAATAAATATACATAAATAAATAAAAACTATTGATAATGCTTCACAAATAAATATATACTAAAATATACATAATAATATATAAAATATAGTATTAAAAGTATATATAATGTATAAAAATATATATATATACATAAAATAATACATAATATAGACACATTTGAAATAATAATAACTATTAATAATATTACTTAAATATATTCATATAGGTATTTAAGGTATATATATGACAACACATAATAATAATAATAATAATAATAATAATAATAATAATAATAATAAGTAGAATAACGAGCAAAAGGTAAAAAATGGACTAAATTGAATTGAAAAACTAGTTATTGGGGCCGATTTGAAATAAAAAAAAGAAAAGGATGAAATTATAAAACGCGCCTAACCTGGAGGGGCTAAAAGCACAATAAACCCCTTGGTCAAAACGCAGCGCAGCACGGGGGACCAAATTAAAAAGCGCTAAAAATTATGGGGCCAAATTGAAAATGAAAAAAAACTTGATTGAAATATTCCAGAAAAGCGGAAGGGCTAAAAGCGCAATTAGCCCTTCCGCTTTAAAAAACACGCGAATCCTGTTCGGAGCGGGTCGGGTCGACCGGACCTGGGGCCAAAACGGCGTCGTTTTCAATTAAGGGGGGGACCAAAACGGTGCGTTTTGGTCCCTATAAAAGCCAAAAAAATTTTAAAAATTCATTTTAAAGCAGAAAAGGAAAAAAAAGGAGAGAAAAAAGGGGGAAAGGAGAGGAAAGGGAGAAGGGGAAGTGCTCCGACCAGGGGGTCGGTCATCGGTCCGATCGCCGGACCGTCGTCGGCACCGGCGCCGGCCACCGTGCACGGTGGCCGAAAAAAGGTAAAAATTTGTTTTTTCTTTTCTTTTTTTTATTTGTTTTATATTTTTTTTATGTGTTTTAGTATTTATATGTGGAAAATAGGCCTAAAACCGGAACTAAAATAGAAAAGAAAAGATTACCTTAGGTTTCTAGCTTTTAGTTTTTGATATCTTTGATTCTCTGATCTTGGTGGTGCTTGAAATATTGTTTTTGTATTATTATTTCTGTATATTTTTGAACTGCCGAGAGCTCTTTTTACAAGTTTCATTCAGGTTTTATACCCTTTTACATTTGTTTTTTATATTGTTTCTGTCTCTTCTCTTTACTTTCTTGCAGGTGCAGAGGGTGGTGGATGTGATGGGGCGGTGCTGCAGTGGGCAAGTGGCTGGTGGCCAGTGGAGTGGTTGGGGGCAGAAGGCAAGTCGGCGCAAGTGAGTGATTAGGGTTTCAGCTTTTCTGAAACCCTAACTTTGGCTAGTTGAGTCATTTGGGGTTTTGGGCTTTTGGGTTTTGGGTTAGGTTGGGTTATATTAGGTGGGCTTCGGGTATGGGTCTGAAAATGGGTTAAGGGGTTTGGATAATGTATTGCTTGGTGGGTTGTTTTGTATCTGGGCCGAAATTGGCCTGTAACAATATGCTTAGCATGATGAGAAGATCATAAGCTAGTATTGAGAGGGAGTGTTGAACCACAACACCAGCTGGAAGAAATCTCTTTAATTGCTGTTAAATAAATGCTGAGATATTTTTCAATTAGTTTTTGATTTCTAGCATTTGAATTAGTCACGTAAAAATTAGTGGAGTCCTATTCTTTAGCAGTTAGTTGAGTATTAGTCAGTAACAATATCTGCTAAAATTATGGAGTCAAGTTATATTTGTTCTGTTATAAATACTAGTTTTGATTAAGCAATAAATATGTCCTTTCATTTTACTTGCATTCTTCTACCGTTCCTAGTTAACAGTGAGTTTCATGTATGGTAGAAAGTTTTGAATTGTGCTTTTTTTCCAAGTATGTAGTGTTATATTCAGCCAAGAAGGGAATTGTTTTCGCACTGGCACTCCTATTTGGCTTTGTCATCACTCATCACTCATCACTCATCATATCTTTCTTTTCTTTTGTTGTATCTTAATGAAAAAATGCAAGAACATAATGGTGAAATCATTCCATTTTGATTAATGGTCACTGTTGTTAATATGAACTGCCATTGTCCTTACATTTCCTTTTTTTTTTTGTTCAAGTCTTTGCATTTCTTATTGATCCTTAAATTGCATAATAAATAAAATGTCAGAATATAGTGATACCAACTGTTTTGTGTAACTCTTGCAACCAGCCTCGTGCCTTTTGTTAATTACAAAAACAAAAAAATATGATAGTTGAATTTATTCTTGTACAAGAATGAAAACTCAATTGAGACTTAAGCCAAAGACAGTGCAATCTTGAACTAAGAAACATATAGCTTAGGCTCAGCTTTTCTATCAATGAAGAGGCTCATAAGCTTTTTTCCAACAGTTGAGCAAGCATGTCAATGCGAGTTGTACACAGTGAAGATGTAATAGCCTAAATTTTCAGTGGTGTCGGAATAGTGATTCGAGATCACTAAATCCGACAAATGAGTAGAAAATATTATTAATTTAGTGAATATAAGTTAAATGTGAAGTTAGGAAAATTTTTGAAATAGCGAATAGTGTACTAGAAATAAATATTAAAATAATTAGAATCGGAAACGAGGTATCGAGACTTTGAAAATTTTAAACCGAGCCATAAATATTTTTATAAATATTTATGGAGTGTTAATAAGTTAGTATTAAAGTTTCGTCAAGAAATTTTAAAGTTTCGATAGTTAATTGAATAAAAAGGACTAAATTGTAACAAATGTAAAATTATGGGAAATGCTTAAATAGCTTAAATGATAAAAGAAAGACGGTTTAAAAGGAAAATAGACCCAAAGTCTATTTGGTTTGGAAGGCAAGGGCATGAAATCAGCAAGAAAATAAAGAGATATAAGGGTAAACTTGGAATATTGCAAAATTTACTTAATAAAGCTAGGACTAAAGTGGAATTATCTAGATTTATCTTTATTTTTCTGCATTCTCATCAGCAAAAACACCATAGAAGGGTTTCCTTAAGCTGATTTTTCATATTTTTACTGCAAATCGAGAACCCGAAGCAAATTGAGGAAAAGAGAAAGTAGCCGATTAGTCCCTGAATTTTCACGAATTTTGGAAATCGACCCAGGTAAGTTCATAGGGCTGAAATTTAATGATTAAATATTAATTTTATGAATTATATAATGTATGATGAGATATATTTATTAATGAATTGAGAATTAAATAACAATGCAAAAACCGAATAAATGATCAAATTGGGCGGAACGTCAGATTTGAGTACTTCTGATCAGTGACAAGTGACAAGTGATAAGTGGTAGCCTTAGCTACACTTATCTGATCAGTGAAAAGTGACAAGTGATAAGTGGTAGCTTTAGCTACACTTATCTGATCAGTGACAAGTGATAAATGTGATCCTTGTAAGACCGTGGCAGGACTATGACTTTGAAAAGTGATTAGTGATCATACGCAAGACCATAATTATACTATGGCAAATTGAAAGTGAAGTACTCAATTTTCCTTAACCGTTCCCTAATTTGATTAAGAATGGTATGTGACAAATGGACTCAAAAGAATTAAAGGAAATGGATAAGTGGTAGTGAGTTTATACAAGGGAACTCATCAATGATTATTGTCCAAACCATTTTTTTAAAAAAAATGAGGATCGACTTTGGAAACAAAAATGAAAGAACGGGAGTCGCCACCAATCCTTTTTTGATGAGGTGTGATCGGGTCACCTTGTAAAAGCGGTTGTTTTTAATAAATAATTTGATTTATTTAAACAACGATTTTGGTCCGCGAGATTCAGAAAAATAGATTTGGGAGTCGGTTACGTACGAGGAAGGATTAGCACCCTCGTAACGCCCAAAAATTGGTACCTAGTTGATTAATTGGTGTCTTAGTGTCGAAAAATGAAAACTTGAAAAACTTTGAAATACGATCCTTCCTATTGTAAAAAGCATTCTAACGTTAAAGACCTTCTCGTCTCGAAGCAACAAAATGTCATATCCAGTGAGTTAGGACACGACATCTCGAACTTTTGAGAATGAACTTGCCTTTTACTTAGAAATCCGTGTATTTTAACCCCTTTTTAAAAGGATATTCAGTTAATTAGGGTGAACGAAAAAATTCGAAACCCAGTAAGTTAGGGTACGTTTCCTCGAATTTCTAAACACCGAATATTGCCTTTACTTGCAAAAAATCTTGTTTCGAGGTAACAAAATGTCATACCCGGTAAGTTAGGGCACAACACCTCGTATTTTCAAGAATAAGCATTTTTTCAAAACTCGTATTGCGATTTAAAAGAATATTCTGTTATTTAGGCTAAATGAGAAAAATCGAAACCCAGTAAGTTAGGGCACGACTTTCTCGAAATCCCAAATACGGAGTACCGCTTTTTATGAAAAGGTTATTTTCGTCGGATATAGGTTAATGCAACATAAGTTTGTAATAATAAGATAAAGAATGCATAAACAAATATAAATTTTGGTATTGACAGGCATACAGAAGGAACATAGGGGCGAATGTGAATGATAATGATGATAAGAGCAAAAATAAAATGAATGAATAAAACGAATAAAAAGAAAATAATGAATAAGCTAAGAAATATTTGAAATTAAAAAGAATTAGTAGCAAATAGATAAACATTATGTAAAACTATTTAAAAATGATAGTACAGTAATAATAATATTAATAGTAATAATAATATTAATAGTAATAATACAAGTAATAAATAGTTTAAAGTTTAGAATGATGTATATAAATATATATATATAGAGAGAGAGAGAGAGATAAAGAATATATAATTTGAGTGATGAGTAAAAATAATTTAGTGTATTTAAAGAGTAATGGGTAAAAAGGAAAAAATATATATAATAATAATAACATAATAGTAATAATAACAATGGTAATGATAATAATAATAAATAGTGATAGCAAAATAATGATATTAGTACCTAAATATAAACAGAGGTATGATACTTTAAAATATAATAATAATGAAAATATAGGTAGATAAATTAGATAAAATAAATATAGATGTGAGTATACTAATAGTAATAATATAATAGTAATAATAATAAGAAGAAGGATAATAATAGTATCTTAAATAGTAGAAGAAATAATAACACAGTAATTAAAATGATAATTGTAATAATAAAGATAATAATATAAATAATAGTAAAATAATGATAGTATATAATATAAGTAATAATATGAATAAATATAGAGAGAATATATAATATAATAACAATATAGAATTAATTAGTCTAATAATATGTTGATAATACTAGTAATAATAATAAAGTGGAAAATGATAATAATAATACACCAATAAGAATGAAAACCATAAATTTATAATAACGACAATAGATAATAATAATAATAATCGTAACAATAGCAATAATAATATATTGATAATAAACAATAATAAAAGGAATAAAAATAATAGTAATAATAACGATAATATAAATACTAATATATACATGAAAAAAAATATAAATAATAGCAAAAATAATAAATTTAACTAATTTAACAGTAAAATAGCTAAACAATTAAAAAATGGATTAAATTGAATTTGAAACAGAAAGTTTGGAGCGAACTCGAAACAAATAATGACGAAAATGGACCACATTGAAAGAGTGAATAACAAGGAGGGACTAAAAGGGAAAATATCCCCACCCTCCAAAACGCATCACTTCACGTGGGACGAAAATGAAATCGAAACAAAATTCCAGGGTAAATTTAGAAATAATGAAAGACTCAATTACAAAACTATAAAAAAGCGGAAGGACTTGCAGCGCAATTAACCCCAAAAACAAAAACACGCGGATCCTCCTAGCGGGTCGGGTCAACACGCGGATCCTGGGCTTAAAACGACGCCGTTTTGACGTCTGAACCTCAAACCCAAAACGACGTCGTTTTAAAAGGGTATAAAAGCTAATTTTTTTTTTTAAATTTTCATTCCTCCTCATTCTTCAAAATAAAACAAAAGGGAGAACTCCCTTTTTCTCTGTAGCAGGGCATCGCCGGCCTAGGTTTTCGGCCATTGGCCACCGCGTCGACCGCCGTTCGCCGGCGTCGGTGCCCCCGTATGCGGCGGCGAGAAGGCCAAAAGTCGCCTCTTTTCAGCGAGATCGAAAGTAAGTCCCATTTTTTTTGCTTTTTACATGCTTTTTATGTATATATATATATATATATATATACGTTTATATGTAAAAAGATTCGAGAAGAAAAGTAAAAAAAAATAATGATAATAATAATAATAAAAGAGATGAAAAAGGACCTTTCTCACACTGTTTTTTCGATCTTCTTTTGCGGTTTTTTGTGTTTAAATCTATTGTTTGATTGTATTCCAAAAAAAAAAACCTCCTTTACATTGATTTTGCTTGACTTATATAGCAATTTACAATATTTCTTTATTATTGTTGTCACTTCCTTCTTTATTTCTTGCAGGCGGTGGTGCAAGTAATGAGGGTGGAGCAGGTGGTGGCAGAGGCGCTGACGTCGGCGGCATGGCAGAGGCTAGGGGCTAGGGGCGGCACTAGGTTTAGGGGGCTAGGTTTTTTCTTAAAAATTTTAAAGTTTTGGGCCTTTTAGGTTTGGGCTAGGGTTTTTTAATTTTGGGTTTGGGTGTATGGTTGTTTTTTTGTTTATTGGGCTTCGTTTTGGGTCTGATAATGGTTTGGGTTAAGTGGGTTTGTTGTTTTATAGGCCCAGGCAAATTGGGCTTATAACAATTGTGGTTGACAGGTGAACTTAATAATTGTGTATATTGTATAAGTGTCTGAATATTTGGTAAGATTTATGTTTTATGCCTATGAACTTACTAAGCTTCTATAAGCTTACTTGAGTGTATTCAATGTCTCTTGTAGATTGACGTGGAAGTATACGGAGGATCGGATCAACACTGAGGATCATACTATTCAGATTATCTCCGGTAGTTTTTTGTAAATTTCCTTTTTGATTTATATGGCATGTATAAGGTTTGATGATTATATAAATGCTAAGACTTGTTTAATGAATATGCATTAAAGTAAAGAATGATGAATATGTTAAATGGTATAATTATAATAGAAGTATAATTTTGTATCAAATTGGTTGAAATGAATTGGTTAGTTGGATTGGTCTCGATTTTAAAATTTGCAGGGAAGGTTAGATATTTATAAAGGGGTTATATTGAGCTTATAAAAAAAAACTTTGGGATTTTGCGAAAATTCCCTATGGTTTCGATTTAATTCTAGTTTGGTCTCGAAGTATGTTTTGGGATTTGGAGGCCCACCTAAAGGACGTCATGACATATTTTAGTAAATGAATAGTATTTAACTCGTAATAACGAAAAATTAATTTGGTAAACTCCGGTAATGCCTCGTACCCTATTCCGGCGACGAATACGGGTAAGAGGTGTTACATGAAGAACATGAAAGAAGAGAAAAATAATAAATTATGGAGGGGGAGGAGTTTGATGGGTTGAAGGAGATGAAGGAAACTTTGGAGTTTTCAACCTTATTTATTTTATTTTATTATTTTTATTTCAGTCAAAATGGTGATGGATATGTCGCATGTGATATTTTTATTAGTTAAATTTTTTTATTAAAAATTTTATCAAAATAATACTTTATTTATTAAATTGAGATAAGAAGAAAGTTTAGATACTAAAGTGAGAAATGAGAATATTTCAAGAGCCAAATCGTGAATTAAATCATTAAATTATTAAATAAATTAGATAAATTAAATTAAAAATAATATATTAAATAAATATAATTTTATTTTAGATACAATAATAATAACTAATAGTGTTAAAACCAATATTTTATAATTAATAAAAATTAAATGTGTGAGATTAACATTATATATATAAAGATAATATCAATATAGTGGTAATCTAATTTATAATATATAAATTTATTTATTTATTTATTAATAATACTTTCATTATCAACGTAATACTTATTATTTAATTAGCCTTTTGGTTCATATTAAATTTTAGATTAATTCTCATTTAATTAGTGTTACGATTATATACCAATTAAAACTAATATTTACAACTATAAATATATGCATTAGTAACACATTTTCATTCAAAATAACATCTAAAAAATTACTAGAAAAATAATATTTTAGCATTATTTAATAGGCATTGTTTTCATCACCAAAAAAGATTGTAGGTGAAATTTTGACTCATATTCAAATAAAAATTTATTTTTATCTAATTACTTAACATTTTACTATCAGTTGTTTTCCAATTCTTTTTTCATTATTTTTAAAATATTATATTATCCTCTCAATTATTTAAATTAAATAAATTATTTTTTAATTAGCAAATACTTTTTTAATTTTATAAAAATATATTATTTAATAAATTTAAAAGAAACACATAAAATTACGTGTGTAACACAAGTGTATGAGAACTGTTTAAATAAAATGAAAAAGTCAAAGAAAAAGTTAATCATTGAATACATTATTTAGCAAAACAACACTATTACCTTTAAATTTGTATTGTGTGATATTATTGTTCATGAGTGAGTATCTGATTGAGTCGAGTCGAGTCAAATCGAGTAAAAAAAATTTAAATTAGTCGAATTGATGAATTCTATTTTAGCAACCGCTGATCTCGATAAAGCTACTCAGAATCAATTGGCACGAGGTCAACGATTACGTGAGTTGCTTAAACAATCCCAATCAGCTCCTCTTACGGTGGCAGAACAGATAAGTACTATTTATACCGGAACGAACGGTTATCTTGATTCATTAGAAATTGGACAAGTAAGGAAATTTCTCAATTTAAATTTTTTTCGTATCAAATCAAAAAATTTCGAGTTGAGTTAACAAATCCTATTATTTATACTCAATGTTGCATTTACGTAGACCAATTATTTAACTAATAGATGAAGTACAAGATTATATAATTACATAAACAATAAAATAGTTTTGCTTTTAAACTTAATAGATAAAAAATTATCAAAATGACGTAGTTTTACCTTTTAACTTCATTTTAACTTTAATTTTAGAAAAGGTAAATATTTATTAAAACGATGTAATTTTACCTTTTGTTATTCAAATTTTTGGATAACTCGGACTATGTAATTCATTCTAGTTAAATCGAAAATTTTGATTTTTTTTATTCGAGTTGATCTGAATAACTCAAACTATTTAATTAAAATTTTAAATTTTTTATTAAAATTTTCGAATCAAATCAAATTTTGTTCACTTTAATTGTTTATTTATTTTTCCTTAATTTTGTTCCTTTTAAGTGTGCGTAACTTATGTGCCTAACTTTCGTAAGTTAAGCAAAAAAAAATATAATCATATTATTTTTTCCTTTATTTTTTTTAGATTCAATGTAATTTTCTTTAGTTTTTGGCTTAAATGTTTGTGTAATTATAAACTTCCCGTGTAAATAATAGATTTTCTATGATAATTATCAAATTTTCAATTATATTTACATGTCAATTTTTTATTGGTGACACATGGCATGCTCTAAAGTTTTTATACATTTGTTAAAACCTTGTTTATATATATATATGTTGACATTCTCTGTTTTATTATCCGCATTGTTTCATTATAAATGTATAATCTTAAAAATTATTATTATCTCTGAATATTCGATCACTCTACTTCAATTTAAATTTTGCTACTTTTTTTTAATTTTTTTAATTTTTTTAAGTTAAGTAAATATTTAAACATAATTCTTCAAAAAAAAGTTAAACATAAAATGTATAGATTTTTATATTACGTTATTACATTTTTACCATTTTTAAAGTATACATATATAACGATAAAATGATAACTTCATATAATGGAGCGAGTTGGAGTGGGTAAGCAATTACCATAAGTGCTCTAAATTCACTATCAAAAAATAAAAATCCACTCTACCCTATCTTGCATCCACTTTTCAAAAGAAAAAATATACTCTATTTGGAGCGGATTAATTTGAAATCAATAAGACAAGTTGAAAGTACTAAGTGGGTATCTAATATGAACAATGAAATATAGGATTTTTGAAGTCCAATAGAAGAGTGTGTAAATACATTGAGGTGAATCTTAATAATGATGTTGAGATGATGGTGTTTAAGAAAAAAAAAAAAAAAGAAAAAAAAAAAAGAAAAAAGAGCAAGGATGTTGTAATGGAGTTGTTAGTAGAGATAAATTATATTCCCAATATTGAGTATGAGATTTCGAATTATGAAAGCGCTTTGACTACCCCAATACTTTCATATAGTCTAGAGATTTCACCGATTCTAGTTAGTTTAGGTCATTTTCTCAATTATTATTTCATCCATAAATTAGCACAACTTTTTTTATCAAAAAAATTAAAATTAAAAATTATGAATCATAATGATAAAAATCGCAATTTTTTTATATTTATATTTAGATTTCTATTCAAATAATAATTTTGTTATAAAATTAAAATAATTCTTTTTAACTAATAATTATAGCGAACATCCTAATTTTTTAAAAATTTCTAATTACCGCAACTTCTTTAAATTATAATTTTTTAAATGTATAATTTTCATTTTATTTTAACTTGATAAACTAATAATTCTAAATTAAATCTTATAATTAATTTCTTTCTATATTTGTCTAATTTAAAAATTAAAATCCAATGATAATACACAACATGTTATTATTATCAATTGAAACTAATTATTTTAAAGAACAATCAAGTGACAAATAGAAGGTCCAAGAATTAAAAAGAGAGATAAATTTCAAATTTTC
Organism: Gossypium longicalyx; assembly: GCA_025698465.1. Taxonomy (NCBI): domain Eukaryota; kingdom Viridiplantae; phylum Streptophyta; class Magnoliopsida; order Malvales; family Malvaceae; genus Gossypium; species Gossypium longicalyx. The sequence goes on along the minus strand of CM046997.1, from coordinate 106,336,655 downwards.
AAGAATACAGGGACTGGAGGCATAGTTAGACAAAAAAAAAAAAAAACTAGAGGAAGAATATAAGGTTGTTCACGCAGAAGAGACGAAAACTCTCTATCCCTGTACCAAATGTGAATTACGAATGGATCGCTTGGAAACCTCAAATGATTTGTCTTCTGGGTCTCTTCGTCTTGCCGTAAAGATTAAGGTTATTTTTTCCTCCAATTTTCTATGTTTCAATTCTTTTCTTTTCTTTCAAGAAATAAACTTTGCTCTTTAGCTTAGTTTTCTGGGATTCTACTGCTTAGGATTTTGTTTGTAGCTGTTTTATTGGAAATTTTATTCCTTGGAATAGAACATAGAAGGTGGGTTCTTTCATTTCTTTTTCTTCAATTTGTTTCATCAGTGTTACTATTAGATCGATTGTAGATACATGTACTTAATTTAGCTGTTTTTTCCCCCTCTGCTTTTAGATTAATGCAGTTTTTTTGTTTAATTGATTGATGACTTAAGTGAGGAGCCCTTTTTGAATCGTTGTAATTGGGAATTTGGGGATTTTAGTGGTGTTGTTGTTCTTGCTGGATGGGAAGTGATCAAAACATTGACCGTTTTATTTGACTTTATCTGGTCACTGCAAAAAATTAAGGATACGTGAGGAGAAGTAACTTCTGAATCTTTTCTTTATCATTGTCCTGATCTTGGTGACCTTATAGGAAGAAAGATATTATAATCTATTGAATAATAAGGAAAAACTTACAAAAAATTAACCGCCCAATTTCTTGATTAGTATTTGTTCTGAAACTGATTTATTTGATCAAATTAAGAAAGGGATACCATTTTTTGACGGTCTCTCGTAACTCTTAACTTACCCTCGTGCTCTATGCTCTTTCCTGTTGAACATATACTGGATGTTTTTTAGAGGGGGTCTTTGATATATCCTACACTTCCCATATTTTCTTATCAGGAGGGTTTGAGGTTTTGATTGGTGAGATATATTTATTAAGCTGAGAAATTCTTGCCGCTGAGAACTTCTTGCCGCCATTGAGAACAAACTAATTTAACTGGGAACAGTTCTATTCCATTTCTCAGCTTTATGGTAAAGTGCGGTGTCTCTTTGTTTCGCATTTCTTTTCTTAGCATGCTTTCCAATTGTACACAAGGCATTCCAATTCCTTTGCTCCTAATACAATTGGCCGAGGGGATGGTATCTCCCCCCATTGGTACTGATTGTTAAATGCTTCTTCTTTTTTTTCAATTTGGTGGATTATATTATTTTTTTGATGGTCTTCTTTCATGTAAATGGTTGTACTGAAATAAATTGAAGGTTTTGGCCTTTTAATTTGACTCTGACACCTTCAATTTTACTCTGCTTTTTTCTGTTCTTATCTCAGATACTAGATAGAGTCTTGGTGGTTTTGAGCAGATTCATCTAGGATAACCTTTTCTTCTGATTAAGATATTTAGCCATCAAAGGTTGTTCTGGAATTGATTTACTAATATATTGCAACCAATAAGATATTGATGGGGGCATTCTTAAGTGTAAACAATTCCAGGGCTGGAATGAGTGAGGGAACATGCAAAAGGCAGAAGTTGTCATCATGTCTTTCTGAAGAGAATCCAAGATTGATTCCTAGCCTTCCTGATGAGATATCTTATCAGATTCTTGCCAGAATTCCGAGGATTAATTACTTGAATGTGAGGTTAGTATCTCGAGCCTGGAAAGCTGCCATCATGAGTACTGAACTTTTTAATACAAGGAAAGAACTAGGAACAACAGAAGAATGGCTCTATATATTGACTAAGGTTGAAGGTGACAAGCTTTTGTGGTATGCTTTGGATCCATTGTCAAGAAGGTGGCAGAGGTTGCCTCAAATGCCCAATGTCGCTTTTGAAGCTGAATCCAGGAAACGTTTAGCTAGCCTTCGGATGTGGAATGTGGTTGACTCTGGCATAAAAATTGCAGATGCTATTAGGGGTTGGCTTGGGAGGAAGGATGCATTGGACAGAATGCCCTTTTGTGGGTGTGCTATTGGTGCTGTTGATGGCTGCCTCTACGTGTTAGGAGGATTCTCTAGGGCGTCAGCCCTGAGCTGTGTTTGGCAGTATAATCCAGTTCTAAATTCGTGGAATGAAATAAGTTCAATGTCAACTGGTAGAGCCTACTGTAAGACTGGCATCTTAAATAATAAGCTATATGTTGTTGGAGGGGTTACCAGGGGCCATGGTGGATTAACTCCACTTAAATCTGCTGAAGTGTTTGATCCTCTTACTGGTATATGGTCCCAACTTCCAAGCATGCCCTTTTCAAAAGCTCAGATTCTACCCACGGCCTTTCTGGCTGATCTACTCAAACCGATTGCCACAGGAATGACATCATATAGGGGAAGGCTATTTGTGCCTCAAAGTTTATATTGCTGGCCATTTTTTGTTGATGTTGGAGGGGAGGTATATGATCCCGATGTAAATTCTTGGGTTGAAATGCCAGCTGGCATGGGTGATGGTTGGCCTGCAAGACAGGCAGGAACAAAATTGAGTGTCACCGTGGATGGTGAGCTGTATGCACTCGATCCATCTAATTCTCCTGAAAGTGTGAGGATTAAGGTATATGATTACCAAGATGATGCATGGAAAGTTGTAGTCGGAGAGGTCCCCATTCCTGACTTTACTGATTCAGATTTTCCCTACTTACTTTCTGGTTTACTGGGAAAGCTTCATGTGATCACTAAAGATGCCAACAACAATATTTCAGTCTTGCAGGCTGATGTGCAAAACCATTTTACTTCCCTATCATCAGCTTCATTGGATAGCTCACCTGGTGCACATCCCGAGTCTGCAGAACCTGCAACAGCATTTGAAACGGATCTTTGGAGGGTTATTGCCACAAGGACAACCGGATCTTCCGAACTAGTAAGTTGTCAGACACTCAATATCTAGGGCCACTGTTGGACTACTTAGGGATCTAAGTTTCAACTTTCCGAAAATTATTTGGTTGCCCTTATTTGTTTCACTAGATCTGTTGATTTTACAAGCGGCACATTGAAATTGTGATTTATGTAAGTTATAACCTTTACTCTTGTATCCTTGTATAATATAAAGCAAAGGAATTCTCTTGAACTGGAAAACAAGTGCCTGTTGTTTACCTTACGTTGATTTCACGGCTCCTTTAAGTGACGGTACAATATTCAGTATTCTTATGACTTGGCAATTGATCTTTCTAGTGGCCCACGTATTTAGCCACTTTTGTAGTTCGAAATTATGCATACGCCTGTATTAAGCCCGGTTTATGCAACACATTGAAAAGAACCACCAGATAATGGATATTGTAGTTCCTGTAGAATAGCTTAAGTTACAAATAGGATGCCTGCAAATAACATAAAGGATTATAAGAAAGATTTATAGCTAACCAATATTTAACACTTGAATATCATCAGTCCAAGGGATCCAACTTACATGGCACTGGTTATTTTATTATTTTACACAATGATTATACCATGAGATGGCGTGGCCGGTGAAACACACCATTTTTTTAAATTTTATTTTAGACAGTTACAAAGGGGTTTTCCCTTGGAGAAAAGTTTTTCCAGCCTCCATGATGCTTCTATGATGTGCTTTCTTTTCCCAAAAGCACTGATTCTGATATACTCTGCACCACCAGGGCCAAAACCAGATCCTGGTACCGTTATTATATGAGTCTTTTCAAGAATTTCTGCAAATATATTCCATGATTTTGAACCAGGAAAATGCACCCAAACATACGGGGCGTTGACACCGCCATAAACTTCTAAGCCAAGAGAGGCAAACGTATCTACCAATATCTTTGCATTCTCCTTGTAGTAGTCGATCACTGCACAGATAGCCTGAGAATCATAAAAAATACAAATTCAGCAGTCCTCTAGAATACTCAATCATAGAGCAGTTAAAAGAGTATAGATTGTATTTTGTTAGACTTGCATGCCAAAATAATGTTCTTTCATCAACTATTGTTTCTTCCTCAAAGGTTTGGCTCAAATCAGAGTCGACTGCAGCCATTTCAACAGAACTAATTTGGCCATTACGATTCATTACTATCATCAAACATACCTATGCCCGCAAGCAGAATACCAGCACGCCCTCATACTCCTTATACACATTTGACTGAAAAGCTGAACATTTATGTGCAAGGTTTTCTTGGACTTACCTGGAAACCTTCTGGAGAAAGGCATGCTAGTCCACCAGCCTGAGCTATATTGGATGCTCCATTGAAACAGGTGCATACAATGCGGTTGAAATCATGTATGACAGGAAACCCACCTGAAAACAAGAGTTCTTCAGGCACTACCGTCCAACCAAGACGAACTCCAGTGAACCCAGCAAATTTGGAGAATGATGAAATTTCAATTGCAACCTGAGGAAATTTTCTTTTCTTTTTCAGCCTCAAGACAAAAGGGTAGGTTCAAAACTACATAAATTGATATACTATGTTTCAAGGACCCTGAGAGATTGATTTAAAATTCACTTTTCCATCCAGGTATTTCATTAATCTATAAACATAAAATTTATGTTCTCATGAACCCTCTAGAAACAATTATACTTTTGAAAATGCAAATCCTTGTTAAAATGGTGAGAATCAGTTTTTACAAGCTGCCATAAGCAGTTTTATCAAGTCTATTTAACAATCCCAAAATGAAGAGATTCTTCTTCAAATGCTTTCTATATACCATTCGTAAATAACTAATCATTAGTCAAAGCCTTGCAAGTAACTGTACTAGAACAAATGTTGACTGGTGTCTAGGATTTAGTTCCACTTCATTAGAGCTTAATCTATTGAAAGGCAAAAGGGTCAAATGTCGTTGGTTAGCTCTCAATTATAGAACCATTACACCCTGACATTCAGAAGACTGAAGCAGGACTTTTTTTCTTAGCTAGATGACATGTCAGCAACGTACCTCTTTGGCACCAGGAATTTCAAATATTGATTTAGGACTGTCATCAGAGATATAGGCTGCATAAGCGGAGTCAAAAATAATAATTGATCCATTATCCCTTGCAAACTCTACAAGCTGCTGCAATTGCTTCCTTGTAGCTGCATGACCTGTAGGATTATTTGGTGAACAAAAGAAGATGATATCCGTTCTTGGAGTGACTGTTAAATCAGGGAAGAAATTATTCTGAGGGCCAAGCTGCATGTACTCAATGTTTTGATACTTCCCAGTTTTGTCTTGAAAATCACCAGCCTGGCCGATTATGACACTTGAATCTATATAACCCTGTTACAAAGTACATCTTCCATATTAAATATTACAGCTCTAATTCAAGGATCCATCGTAAATTGTTGCGAAAGGCAAATATGATCAGATATCCTTTTTATCTTTTTCCCTTTTGATCATATTAAAAGATTAGTTCAATTTTGGGAAACTAAATTAAGAAAATGGTACAGACAGAACAAAAAGTATGATGACGATAGGCAGATCTAAATTGTGAAAAGTACACTACTTTGGTTCCTGTAACGCCTAATCTTTGGGCAGAATTCTAATTTCTTTCTATAAAAAAATTAGTTTCACGCTTTGTGGTATTTTTGTATTTTCAAATGCAACTGCCACACATTAGTATAGAACATCTTCAAAGTTACAAGCAAGACATTGATTAATTATGGTAGTTTATTACTAAAATTATATCCATATTCAGCTTGCTCGAGGATATTTTCCGCTATTAGAAAAGCAACATGCAGTGGAACATAAGGTTAAACAAATAGAAGCATGATAACATCACCGGAAAAGATGGATCCTGCACGGCTATTGTCACTTTTGAACCTAAAAGCAGCTGCAAATATCGACAGAGAAAAGTGTTTAGTACTTTTAACACTAGAAATCTGCAGGTTAGCTCAGTTGTAACATTACTTGCATAAGATGCAGGCAGCTGGCTGAAGGAACAAAGACGGGCATAAAAAAGAAAAACAATCTTATATGAAGAGTCACCTGAAGGCGGGAAATATCACACTGAGAACCATCTGATACAAAAACTTCTGTGTCCTTTATGGTGACATCCTTGTAAAATGTTTCGGCAATTGCATTCCTCAATGCCTGTTATTCATACAACGTTAATAATTGAAAAGTTTACCTGATAAATAATTGTTTAAACAATCATTCCTACTAAAGCACAATAAGCATAAAGTTACAACTTAGGCATCAGAAGGGAATTCAGTATATTAGAGCAGTGTTAAACTTCCACAAAGCATAATTATGTTTCAAAACTGTATAATGCCGTCTACTGGAAGCAGGATAAGTAAATGGTTTATCCACTGAATTTCCAACTAGGCTTAGAAAACAAATCTAATACGGGAGAAAGTCATACTACTGTCAAATACTTGGCATGAGTAGGCTACAAAGAGACAAAAAGGTCTAAGAATCATAACTAATGGTAGTAACAGATGTGATGAACCTCAAGAAATGAATCCGATAGAGTAATCAGCTAACAAACAAGTCTTCTTTACAATAAACCAGAACAGGTGAAACAAAGACCTATACCTGATTCCCTTGCTCAGCTCCATAGCCCCTATAACCGTCAGCAGTTGAAAGGGCATGTGCATACTGCAAAATAACAAAGAAGTGAAATATTTATCTCTCAATAAATGAAGCAACCTTTCTTTGCTCCCGTCACAAAGACAGACATTGGATTATTTAAGATAGCCGTAGAAGGCGTAGGCGCTTTTGTTTATGTGTGCAGCACCTAGGCGTGCACCTTGACAACGCTGGCCTTAGGTACAAAACACTTTCTTCAAGCGGTACAAGAGGTGGCTTATCCCATGGACTCGTTATCAGGAACAGCCCTCTTAAGTATTAAAGCTTAAACTCAGAACAGACTGATGACTGCCAAAACATATGGATAGGTTCAAAAAGAACATTTCGTATGTAGGGTTGCAATTTTATGGGTTTGGTTGCACTGGGACGAACCCTGAATTAGACCGCAATCAACTTGCCAACCATCAAGTTTAACAGCCATACGTGTGAAAATTTTGAAAGTTAATGATAACATAAGCTAGTTGCATAGAGACCGTAGCAACACAAATTACAACAGACTGGAATTGACCAAGACTTACATTAGCCATGCTAAGGCTGATTTGCTTGGGAATTGGCTCTGTGGTATCACCAATTCCAAGGCTAATCACTTTTGCATTTGGGTACTTTTCCAGGTGCTGCAGCTCCCGCTTTGAAATCTGGTTAGAATCCAATTAGAATCAATAGAATCATCAAATGGTAAAATGTTGGGTCACCTTGGGACACCCAAGAGAAAATCCAAGCAGTGATAGTTTTAAAATCAGTAAAGAGCTTGATAGAATGAATGTAACCAAAAAACAAGCTGAAAAGGCAACAATATTTTGTCCTTAAAGAATCAATTTGATCATTTAAAAAAACCTGCGGTATGAGAATAAATAAAATGTCCATCACCAGTGACAAAAGAAGGGCTACAAGTATTCTCCCCTCCTATTATATTGAAGTGCTACTATGCAGAAGCTAAAATTTTAAAATGGTAAAAATAGCAGACTTAAAAGCCGAGCAAAAAATGATGTAATATGAGATTTTAACAACCACCTCAGGAAACAAATAGTTATTTTGCAGCTTTTCCAAGTTTACATTACGGGGTACATTTGTGCAACGACCTGCGATCAGACAAGTTAAACAGTTCAAACCAGTTTGTAGCTAAAGAAACCTTAATAAGAAAATGAAAAAGAAAAACAAGTTAAGAGGGATATAGACAAATGCAATACATGGCACGTACCGTTTCCCTGCTTACGTACTCTCAAACTGTATGCCAATCAACAAACAATGGCACAATTTTAGAGAGTGAAATGCATAAAATAATAGCAGGGATGTAAGAAAATTTTATCCATGTTTCAAGAACATATACCTGGCGAGGACCATCTTAGGCTGCAAAGAAATTCCACAGGCCATGGAACTGCAAGCTGATAGCTTGTTCATTTTGGTTTCGGATATTTTGCAAAAACACAAGCTCCTTTAACCTTCTTGCTTTTATGCGGGATGAGTAGTAAGAATGCAACCCATCCGCTTTGACAAATATATAGATCCATGCCACAGTCAAACAACACTCTAAAAGTTCATATAATAAGCCATATGTCACCCTCAACCTGGATATATTATAAACATCAAGGAAGTGACCCATGCAGAAGCCAGTGCCAGGAAGAAGACGCGTGTGAAATCGATCATTTCACACCATATGTCAATTTTCATAGCTTTTAATTTGTTGGTAGTAGTGGTTGGACAAAGAGAGAGGAGTCTATATTCCACACCTTCACCTAATGTCCTCCTTTATTTCTTTTTCCCCATTTGCGTGATGCTCTTTACTTATACAAGGTGCCCAAATGTATAGTCTAGTCTCAAATTTTTTTTCTATATAGAGAAAGGTCAATCAACCTCTAATAACAAGCTATTTTTATACATTTTTTTTATAGACATAGTCAATCAACTAAAAGTTAACATTGAAGGATATATTTCACCCTCAGCCTGGATTTATTATGGATATCGAGGAGGTGACCTATTCAAAATTCATTATTCAGAGATTTTCATTTTGATAGTAGTTATTGCACTACAGCATGCATTGATCTTTCAATATTAATTCAGCAAAGAGTGACATGTCTATTTCCACAGCTATCTTCCCTTTTTCCTTTTTCCTCATCTCCATGATGCACTTGCCTTTTATCATACAAGGATCCAAAATTTTCCCGAGGTGTTTGATTTGAAACAACTGAAGTGCCACCATCTCTTTTGAAAGGAAAAGCACAATATACCAGTCCAAATGAAATGTTCTAAAAAGGAACATAGGGATTCCTTTTTGTCAATAAGATCTTTCTTTTCACCGACCATCGCTTAAAAACTTAGAATCTACAGAGTTTTATGCATGATGGCCTCTCACTTAGTCTAGTCTTCGAATATATAACCTACAGAGTGAATGATAAGTCACCCCTAAACATTATTCTAATTCCCATTAGAGTTTAGGCAAGTACTGCTTCCACTTATTGTTAGTAAAAATCTCCGGTGAAGAAAATTTTGAACATACGAACGGAACTCGAACAGAAGAAGAAATAGGATAAGGCTTCAAGGCGTGTATCAAGCCACTATCTTTAAGGTTATATTCGCCCCCACCTATCTTCGGTGTGTAAACGAGTTTTAAGCAAATTAACCTCAATGATACAATGAAGCCAATGACTATTTGCGTTTTGCACTGACTAGAATAGCCCACTACACACTGAGCAATGTATGACACGGAACTTAATTTCTATAAAGGATTTTTACAGTAATACTTTATAGAATAATCTAATAATATTAGAAAATGAAGAAAGAAAAGAAAGAATATTAGAATTTGTTGGTATGATTTCCAAATAAAATCTCATTCCTATTTATAGGAATTTTCATGTTTTTCACAGAGACATCTTTCATCAATAGGTGTCTTTCTGAATAATAATGTCTTTAAAATAATCATATAATTACTCATTTAATTATAACTATTCAAATAATATTATTTAAATAGTCATAATTCTTTTTCAAAAAATCAAATAATATAACTTTTTGATTAATTACACTCATTCATTTATAGTTATTGGAACATTATAAATATTTGAAAATGTTCTAACAATCTCCCCCCATTTTCAAAATATTTTAGATTTTAATATTCTTGGAAACCAATTTGCATAAATGAATGTATCTTACGATTGAACCTTCAATTAGTGAAAACATGTTAAAGTTAATCGAAATTGTATGGTAGACTAAGCTTTGAACCAACTATTTCATTTGATTAACCAAACACATCTCACACAATGATTTTAACATCGGTCAATGCATAGTATCTAGGGACACTATTATGACCATGTGTCTGTGTCCTCTTTTGCCATTGAGCTCCTAGAAGCGGCCACACTTCCACTCACATAAGTAGGTCCCATCAAGAGTATTCCCGTAATTATAACATTCTAACATATTTATGTTATGGGTCCATTAAGAGTACATTACTCATCCTTCCCTTATCATTACGGGTACCTAACACTTTAGTCTTACAATGGATTTATTTATAGTGCTAACAGTTACATACTAATGATTTACTTTGTCTCATTAAACTCAAGACTTGACGTTATACCAAGCGTTGAGTCGAGTTTCCATCATGGGTGACTCTAATTAATGGGCTTGAGTCCCATCCCTTTTGAGGTCCTTTTTATTGCATCTCTAGCAAGACTTTTTGTCAAAGGATCCGTCAAATTTTCACTTGACCTCACATAATTAATAGTGATCACTCCATTAGAAATTAATTGTAAGACATAACTATGTCTTAATCCAATGTGTCTAGACTTTCCATTATATACTTGGCTATATGCCTTTGCTAGAGTAGCCTCACTATCACAACGAACTCACTATCACAACGAACTCACTATCACAACGAATAGAAATAGGTGAAATTGGCTTAGGCCATAAAGGTACATCATAAAGAAAATTTCTTAACCATTCTGCTTCTTTAGATGCAGCGGCTAATGCAATAAATTCTGCTGCCATGGTGGAATCAGTAATACATGTTTGTTTCTTGGAACCCAAAGAAATAGCTCCTCCACCAAGGATGAAAATCCATCCACAAGTGGATGCATGATCTTCCAAACTTGTAATCCAACTAGCATCCGAATACTTTTCTAAAACTAGAGGATATCCATTATAACACAATCCATAGTTAATAGTTTTCTTTAAGTACCTAAGTACTCTATTTAAAGCTTGTCAATGCAAACTACTTGGATTACCTGTGTATCTACTCAATTTCCCAACAACATATGCAATATCTAGTCTTGTACAAGTCATTATGTACATAAGACAACCAATTAGACTTGTATATTTCAATTGATCAATTTTCCTACCAGTATTAGATACTAATTTTATTTGAGGATCCATGGGTGTAGATGCTGGTATACAGTTGAAAAGATCAAACTTTTTAAGCACATTTTCAATGTAATGTGATTGTGACAAAGCTATAGTGCTTTCATCTCGGGTTATTTTAATCCCAAGAATAATATTTGCTACACCCATATCCTTCATAGCAAAGTTGTTTAATAAGAATTTCTTTGTTTTTTCTATTTGTTCCAAATCCGTGCCAAAAATGAGCATGTCATCTACATATAAGCAAATTATGACACCTTTTCCATTTTCAAATTTGCTAAATATGCACTTATCGAATTCATTTATTTTATAGCCATTAGCTAAAACAACATTGTCAAACTATTGGTGCCATTGTTTTGGTGCTTGTTTAAGTCCATGTACACTTCCTCTTCCAATTCACCATTTAAAAATACAGTTTTAACATCCATTTGGTAAACAACCAAATTATATATAGAGGTAAGTGATATTAAAAGTCTAATTGTAGCAATTCTTGCTACTGGAGCATAGGTATCAAAGTAATCAATACCTTGTTTTTGTGTAAAACCTTTGGCTACCAACCTTACTTTAAACTTATCAATGGTTCCATCGACCTTCATTTTCTTTTTGAAGATCCATTTTCAACCTATTGGTTTGGAACCCGGTGAAAGATCAACTAAGATCCAAGTTTGATTTCCCATTATTGAATCCATCTCATCATTTATTGCTTCTTTCTAAAAAATAGAGTCTTGAGATTTCATTGCCTCTTCAAATGTAATAGGATCAGATTCCGTATTATAACAATAAGGTATCTTATTGCATATATTTTCACATTTTCCTTCTATAAGAAACATAATGAAATCTAATCCAAAATCTTTGACCTTTTTAATCCTCTTACTTCTTCTTAATTCTTAACAAGATTCATCATTATTATCAATTTGTTCCAATGGAATCTCATTCTCATTTGAAGAATGAATTAATTGTTGTGGCTGTAATTGTCTTGATATAGAATTAAATCTATTTTCATCAAAAATAGCATCTCTTAATTCAATAACAGTATTAATTGAAATTGAATCATTTGGTTAAATTACCATAAACCTATATGCCTTGCTATTATGTGCATATCCTATAAATATGCATTCAATTCCTCTTTCACCTAACTTTTTACATTTAAGTGTTGAAACTTTGACAATAGCTCTACAACCCTAATCATTCAAATAATTAAGGTTTGGTTTCTTTTTCTTCCATTGTTCATAGGGGGTTATTTTAGTTTCTTTATTAGGAACTCTATTCAATATATGACAAGCTGTTAGAACAGCTTATCCCCAAAAACCTTATCCAAGACCTGAATATGATAACATTGAATTTACCATTTCAGTTAAGACTCGATTTTTTCTTTCAACTACACCATTTTGTTGTGGTGTGTAAGGGGCTGAAACTTGATGGACAATCCCAGTGGATTCAAAATAACTTAGATTATAGTATTCTCCACCTTTATCCGATCTTAAGCACTTGATAAATGATTCACACTGAAGTTCAACTTCAGATTTATAAACTTTAAATTTATCAAGCGTTTCATCTTTTGAATGCAATAAATATACATAACAATATCTAGAACAATCATCAATAAAAGTAACAAAATATTTCTTTCCACCTAATGTAGGAGTATTATATATGTCACATAAATCACTAGGTACCAAATCAAGCAATTTTGTTTTTCTTTTAACCTTAGAGAAAGGGTTTCTTGTAATTTTAGTCAACATACATGTATTGTATTTTTCAATATTATTATTAAAAATAGGAATTAAATCTAACTTATACATGTTATTCAATTTCCTATAATTCAAATGACCTAATCTATAATGCCATAAACAAAAAGATTCAACCATATAAGTAGAAATAGTATTTTTATTCTTATTAATAATATTCAGTTTGAACATACTCTCATACATATACCCTTTCCCTACAAAAATTCCTCCCTTAGACAAAATAAACTTATCTGCCTCAAAAACAAGTTTGAAACCAAAATTATTTAACAGATCCTGACACTAAATTCTTTCTAACTTATGGTACATAATATACATCATTTAAGGTTAAGACCTTTCCAGAAGTGAATTATAGTTCAACAGACCCTTTGCCTTTGATTACTGTGGTGGAAGAATTTCTCATGTACAAGACATTGTCATTTTCACATTGTATGAACTTTGTGAACATGCTTTTATCTTTGCACACATATTTGGTTGCTCCGGTATCAATCCACCATGTATTATCATCTTGTGCCATATTAATTTCAGATATCACTGCAACGAACTTTTCGTTATTATCAGCCTTAGAAGATGATTTCTTCTTTAAAATTTGACATTCATTCTTGAAATGTCCCTGCTTACCACAATGATAGCATGAGCCCTTTTGTTTCTTTTTGAACTTAGGTGCTCTATCAGCCTGTTTGAACTTTCTCTTGAATGGTTTAGTAGTCTGTACTTCCTCCGTAACATGCACTTTGGCATTTTCAAAATTTAGATTCTGATCTTGCTTTCAATATTCTTCTTCAATACGAAAATGATTTGCCAAAGCCTCAAGAGATATTTCCTCTTTCTTATGTTTTAGACTTCTTTTAAAGTCTTTCCAAGATGGAGAAAGTTTGTCTATTATGGAGGATACAACAATCATTTCATCCATTTTCATATCATATTACTTGAATTGATTCAGCATCTTTTCAATATCACGGAATTGTTTCATAACAGAACGACCATCAACCATTTGATAATTATTGAAATGACTAACAAGAAATTTCTTACTTGTAACATCTTCGGTCATGTATCTTGTCTCCAATTTGTCCTATAATTCTTTAGCGGTGACCTCGTTTTGATAGGTGTCGAACAAACCATCAGATAAACCATTCAGTATGTGGTCCATGCACATGTAATCAGCATTGTCTCATTTTTGTCTTTCTCGGGTTGCAGCAACAGATTCATTTTCAGTCTCTTCAGGTCTTGGAGTATTCAAAACATAAGCAATCTTCAAAGTTGATAATAGAAGTGCATCTTTTTCTGCCATCGTTGAAAATTTCCACCATAAAATCGGTCAAGTTTGACAAAATTAGAAGCCAACTCCTTTAGTGTTCCACTTTCATGTATTGTGGTAGTCATCACGAAATATAACCTTAAAATTTTTAGTACAAATCTTCGGTGAGGAAAATCTTGAACACACGAATGGAACTCGAACAAAAGAAGAAATATGACAAGGCTCCAAGGCGTGTATCAAGCCACTATCTTTAAGGTTATATTCACCCCTATCTATCTTCGGTGTACAAACAAGTTTCAAGCAAATTAACCTCGAGGATACAATGAAGCTAATGGCTATTTGCTTTTTGCACTGACGAGAATAGCCTACTACACCCTGAGCAATGTATGACAAGGAACTCAATTTCTATAAAGGATTTCTGCAGTAATACTTTATAGAATAATCTAATAATATTAGAAAAATGAAGGAAGGAAAAAAAGAATATTAGAATTTATTGGTATGATTTCCAAATGAAATCTCATTCCTATTTATAAAAATTTTCATGTCTCTTCATAGAGACATCTTTTATCAATAGGTGTCTTTTTGAATAATAATGTCTTTAAAACACACATAATTATTCATTTAATTATAACTATTCAAATAATATTATTTAAATAGTTATAATTCTTTTTCAAAAAAATCAAATAATATAACTTTTTGATTAATTACACTCATTCATTTATAGTTATTAAAACACTATAAATATTTAAAAATGTTCCAACACTTATTTCATCAGAGCTGCCAATAGAATCAACCTTTAAATATTTACATGCAACCGTTGGCTAATTGATTACTTTGTTATATGTTGGAAAAACCATATTGCCACTTGAATGTTAAAAGCAGCAATGTAACATATCTAGAAGCCTACTACAGGGATTGACTCCATAATTGATAAGAGTTCTTTATCCTCTTTGATAAGTCAAGTGAGCACTCCCTACGTCATGTTTCGCATAATGTAAATGCATGCACCATAGGGAAATCTTGACTCAAAAGTTTCTAGTCATTCAAATAAAACAACACATATCTACTCCTACTATTAACTTTTGAATTTGGTGTACTAAGTATAATATATTCGTTTGTATACTAATAATTTTTTCGACCAGATTTGTTAATAAAATTATTTATTAATTACAATAATACTCTTTGTATATTATTTTTACATAGTTTTTACATGTAAAGCAAAATAGAAACAACTATTAGCTCATTAGTTGTCTAATGTTTAATTAATACTAAGTAGTATTACATGGTCAAACCGTAATATGGAAAAACAACTTATATTAGTAAACGAATTTAAACATGTCCTTAATCGAATCGAAAATGAGCAAACCGATTGAAAGACTAATATGTCATCTATCAAGTCCAATTGGGGAGATACTTTTTCTTTGGTATCGGAGCGGATAACTCCCAGAAGATAGAGACATAAATGTGACTGACTGGATTAACAATATATCGGATAAGGCCTAAGTAGAATAGATCATGAATCCATTTATGGGTTTATTCATCTGTGATGTTCATAGTGTGGCATACCTTAATCCTAAGTGGATGATGGAGTATGCATGTGTGAATCATATATTTTGATGTAAATAAAAGTCTGAGTTCAAATAAATAATTAATTGAAAGTTAGTGCGTTGGACATATGACTTCTGTAGTATGTAGCATCATTCACAATAGTGGAATTCATAATCCAAGATATAGGTAAATGATATCCTCTCATTGACTTTACATGATAAATGAAAAGTAAACGTGGCAACATGTCATTTGTCTTTATGATAAATGACTTAATTACTATATAATAGTAATAGTCAATAGGTGCCTGCCCAGGTCGGTCATTCGCACGACCAGTCGAACGGAGTACAGCATCCCTCAACTAGGTGTTCGTATACCTGGCCCGGTGTTGCTGATTGGGTTGATCGATACCCCTAGCAGGCTATTTGAACAGTTTCCTATCATGGTTAAGTCATCATCGGCTAGGCATTTGCATGCCTGGTTGGCTGGTGGGATAGCTGGTTTGGCTCTTGCCAGTTCAATCTGGGCCAATGACGGCTTAAACAATCCAGTCCAGCCACCGGTTGGACCGTCGACCAAGTTTCATATGCCAGACCCGGTTCAACCAATTTAGGGTCTCAATCTTGATTTTTTTATTTTCGTGTCCAATTTTTAAGTTCAATTACCCATTGAGCCAATTGTTTGATTTGAAAATTAATTTTCATAAATGTCATATTTATTTTAATTAATTTGATTAATTCAATTTTACTTAATAAAAATTAATTTTTCTAAAAATCATTAAGATTTTCCAAATTATTTTTTGAAGAAATTTTTTTAATCAAATCTCTAGTTTAAAAAATTCTCATGACTGTCTAATTTAATTCCTCATCGAATAAATCAACTCAATTAAATTATTTCCAAAATCGTAAAATTTTCTTCTGATTCAAATGCAGACTGGTCGAGCTTTTGTTGAGCTAGCAGAGGGACCAATCAAACATTTACAGTTAAGCTTGAGTAATTGCAATTATGTCTAGAAGTATCGCTCCGATAATTCGTAATTTACTGAATCGTGGAGTCAGTCCACAAGAAGTACCATGATTGAAAACTTTTTACTATATATTTTTACGAAAACAATTCATGAGGAGGGCTTTAATATATATATAAAGGGAGAAGTTACAAAAATCTTAAACCTTAGGGGGCCTATTTATATTTTTGGGAAGGCTATAGTATATTTACAAAGGACTAAATTTAAAAAAAATTAAACTTTGGGGGGACCATGGCCCCTTTGGGCCTCTACATGGCTCTGCTCTTGAATTCATCCAATTGCTTTGTCCGATGACCTCATCATGTGTGTGTTACCCTTATATGATATCATTGATTCCTTTGAGTTAAATACGTTTACTCAATACAATCTTATTTTATCTCATTGTCATCATTGTGTCTTCTTAATAATTAATATGATCACTGTCAACTAATAATTTTGATAAATTGCTCGTTCCAGAATAAGCAACACGTGGCCCCATTCCATATTTATCAATCCACGAATGTCGATGAGAGGATATTGTTAACTCTTTAATCAAACTATGAATTCCATTGTTGCTAGTAAAGTCATACCATACACAAGTCATGTACTCAACATATTGGTTATCGACACGATCATCTTTAGAGCATATGCCTCCACTTATATCAAATCACATGAGTTATATACACATAGTCAATTACTAACTCAGGATTTAAGTAAGTCACACCATAAACGTCACAAGTGAATCAATTTACAAACGAATTCAAGATTAACTCAACTTGGATCCAGTCCAATGTATCATTCTTCCAATTAGTATATCTATGTCTCCACCCGTGGAGTCAACTGCTCAACCAAGATTAGTCATCTCCCTAATTGGAATTGTAGATGACATAATAATCCTTTTAAGCATTTGAATCAAATGCTCACTTTGATTCTTTTACGGAATTACGAACTCGTTTAGATTATCTATTGAAGTAAGTTATCTTTCTTACAATGTAAACATTCTTAGAGTGTCACTTATCATCAGTTTGAACTTAGATAATTAATGAGTTAATATTTACTTGTCACAATTTTGCTATATATGCAAAACATGAAAGACAAAAACACAAAAGATATAATAGTGAAATGTGAAATTAACTTTATCTATTTATTCATCATTCAAATGCATAGAAAACAATTACATGTTTAATACAAATGGGCACATTTCCCAACACATTGGACGAGCACTGACTGGGTAGCTTTCGCAATGGTATGTTATTAAGGAGAGCTCAATCATGATACCATAGTAGAATGACTTCGTGACTAAATGAGTTTATAATTAATAGGCAAAAAGCTGGAATTTAATTATAAAACATTTGAGCCCTAATTATTTATGTCCAATCGGTCTCTCTGCTAACTTGTTAAAACTAGAAATGAAATGCATATTGAATTAAATGAATAGAAATAAATAGAAATGATAAAATTAGATAAATGAGTTACATTCATAAATGAATGTGGGATTCACTAAGTATGGAAATGACTCGAGAATTAATTTAAGTTTTTAAAATTATTATTTAATTAGTTGAAGTTTAAAAATAAAATTAAATTAATTGGTCATTATGAATCTATTGAATATAGAAATTAAATATATTTTTTATAAAAAAATTTAGGGTAAAGTTGTTATGATTTTAATGGAATTAGAATTGAGTTAAGAAAATTATTCAATTGAAAATTTTAATTTAATAAATAATATTTGTTTTGGAAAATAGAAAAACATATATTGAGTTGAGTTAAATTATAAAGTGTTGGGTTAAAAGTCTAAAAAGCACATATAATTAGATCCAATACAAAAGAAGACTCAAATCTCTACCATAATACATATGAAGGGAAACACACCCTATTAGTCACTCCTCTCTTCTAGTTCAACTAGGGCATTGCCTTTTTCTATTAAATAAATATTATTTCTATTAATTCAACTAAGATTTTACTTCCTTTCCTTATAAATAGATGTGCTAAAAATATAATAAATTATACACAACTTTTGAGATATTGTTATTTTACCCTAAAATAGTCGGAATTTATTTTTAGATGTAAATTATATCTTCGAAAATAAAAATTCTACCGATTTCTATAGGAGAGAGAAATAATTTGTGGTATGAGAATAGTGAAGAAGGTTATTCGGTTAAAAATCGAAATTGACAAGGATTTATCTCACTCAAAGAATAGATATTATTTCAAAAAAAAAATATTACTATAAATATCAAAAACAAATTTAATTTTTTATTTTTTTATTTTTCAGTTATATAAAAACTCCATATTCAAACCGATTTTTTTCCAAATTAATTCGAGGAGAATGTATTCTACCAATCTCCACTAGGGACCACACTGTTCATTCCAAGTATCATGTTGAAATTTTCCAATCTAAATTTCATAAGTTCTCCAAATGTTTTTAAAAAACAATATCTTAAAAGGTCATCCTCGCAAGCCACAACCAAAATTCCAAGAAACTTCAACAACCAACCAAAAAAAAAAACTGACTAAAAATGTCAACATATTCAAATGCAATTTTAGTCTACCCAAATTATTGTGGAAAAAAAAATCCCATTTTGACTTCCATATATATGGTCAACCCTATAGTATTTAATGTATCAAAGCTTTGAAATAACAAAGAAATTATATGGAATACGACATGTTGATAGTATGAAGAGCATTTTCAGGGAAGGCAATGAGTAAACACCTACCTTTCAACCCATTCTAATTAATAAAGATAAAGGAGATGGCTTAAAATATTTATGAAACGAAAGGGTCATTGACATTGAGGAATAATAAATTAGTATTCGACAGAAACCAGGATCTGAAACATGGAAAATAACAAGTCAATGAACACCCACAAGAACCAAGTGGTTTTAGATTTCATTTTAAATTATTATTTGAATCTAACCATTTTCTAAACGGAGAAATTTGCATAAAACCAAAACAAAAAATGTAGAAAATAGTAGATAGGAACAAAAATGACGGGAAAATGAAAACAACTAAGCACCTAATCATAAACCTGGAAAGTATCATACAAAACCAAATAAAAAAGAGACAAAAGCTAAAGATTGAGACATTTCACCAGTGTTTTTTTTACCCTGTTTTTCCTATTGCAGGAGTGCTTTGTAACCATCTTCCACTTTCCGACCTTGAATAGGTCTTCCATTATTATCCAAAAAAAAAAAAGGTGGGGGGGGGGGGTGGAGCTGCTCTGCCTGTATATCAACTTTCAATGCAAAAAAAACATGAATTTTGGAAATTCCAAAACTGTGTTCCGGAGAAAAAACAGAATAAAGAAGCTTTCGGAACTGACAAATTATTGTACTATGTTTGGAATCTTATCGAGTTTGGACTTTTAAGCCATACGGGTCATTCACTCTCTCGCTGCTTTTCTGGGCATATACTTAGTGAATAACATTTGGCACCATGATTGCACGGGGGCCTCGGCCCCCACCAATTCTTTTAGTATTTTGACATATTTTGGATCAATGAAGGAATGTAAGGTAAAATTTAAATCTTTTGTAATAGTTAATGAGTTTTTTTAAGATTTTGTTTTATTATATTTTGTTTCTTTTATAATTGTATTTTGTATTGATTTGATTTTAGTTTGTAATTATTAAATATGTATATACAATTGTGATTATATTATATTTGTATTCATAAACTCTAAAAAAAACGTCATATAAGTTAAAAAAATTATTTGATATACTATTAGTAGAATTTTTTATATTTTAAAAAATATAAATATAAAAACTAAATTCTTAAAAATATACATAGACAGATTAAGTTTAAAAAATATAAGTGTATTATGAAAATTATTGCCATCAAAATGCAGAAGTTTTGCCTACCATCATTTTCAGCAATCAAAGCACCTTTATGGAAGGAAACTTGTGAGTGATGTTTTACTTGCGCATGAAGTGATTAATGGTTATAGTAGAAGGAATTAGTTTCTACGGTGTCCTTTGAAGATTGATGCATTTGATTTTTTCAATTAATTTATTCTCTAAATTTTGAGAGTATATAGGTTTTTAAAAATATCTCGAAATAAGGTCAAGATTTAAACTTCATGTGTTGATTTTATGGTTAGGGTGTTCACTGTTTTAAGTATGGTCTGAATTCAAGTCACATTGTTGTTAGGGTTTTATCCTCCTATTATAATTCACTAAAAAAAAAGTCAAAATATCAATTTAAACAAAAAAAATTTATGTGTCAGCTGTTAGTGTCTTATTTTTTAGATTTCAACTCATACGAATTGAGGGTGTGACAAATATCACATTTATTTATATGATTAACTTTTTCTATTTTTATAAAATTTATTACACCTTATAATACATTTATCAAACCTTTAATTTTATTTCGAGACACTTTTTAAAACCTCAATATTCTCAAAATCTAGAGAATAAACTATTAATTCAAAAAATCAAATACTTCCTAAAAGTCAATTTTCAAAGCACACCGTCGAAACAAATTCCTTCTACTATAACCATTAATCACCCAAGCAAAACATTACTCACAAGTTTCCTTCCATAAAGGTGCTTTGATTGTTGAAAATGATGGTAGGCAAAACTTCTGCATTTTATTGGTAATAATTTTCATAATACACTGATAAACAATAATTTGTTATTTGGCATGGTTTTGGAATTTAACTTTTAACATATAATTTTTGTATATTAATATTAATATTTAATTAATTCACCATCAATTAGAAATTAATTATATAATTATCTGTAATTTATTTAATAATTAAAGTTCAGTAAAATTTAATCGTATTTGGTCATTTTAATTTAAACTAAAACAAGATTTAATATATCATTTAGTATCTAAGTTTGACTATTTTTTTCTAATATGGTACCTGTGTTATTTTTTTGTCCAATCCGGTACATGTATTTGATAAAAGTTATATATTTTGATACCTAAATGTAATGGTGTTAACTTTTTAGTGTCTAATTCGGGTTTTATGATTAATTTGATGACAGTTAATTGATAATATTATTGAGTTTGAATTTTTCATGATTTTTTTAATAGAATAAATTTAGTACTAATTGTGAATTTGATTAATTTTACATTTAATTTATCAAATACAGTCCGATGAATGTAATTTATTATGGGTTTTTGGATTTATTTGATGAAAGTTAATTACTAATATTAATAGCTAACTTTGTATTTTTATCAAATCAACTCCTAATACTCGAATTAAATACTATAAAGTTAATATTGTTACCTTTGGGTACCAAAATATATAACTTTTATTAAAATACAGATACCAAATTAGATAAAAAAAAATAACACATATACCACATTAAAAAAATAGTCAAACTCAAATATCAAATTATATATTATGCGAAATAATAATTATAAAGTTATTTTTTTACCAATAATATCTAATTATTTGTATCATATCTATTTAATATCTATATATTTCCAATAATTATACATATATCATGTTATAGGCCAATTTTGGGCCGTTTATAACTCACCCAATAGGCTAAACCCATTTTACACCCTCAACCCCTTACAAACTCATCAGACCCACTTAAGCCCATTAAACCCAATCCCTAAACCCATCAAAACCCGGAGCCCAACAACCAAACCCAATACAAAACAGACCCACTACCCAAACCTACCCAACAGACCCAAATTTACCCACTAACCCAATAACCCCAACTACCCAAAGCCCTATCCCCTAAATTCGGCCGAATTAGCCTCCCCACTTGCCCTGAATGTCGGCCAACCACCCTCTGCACCCCACCATCCGTGCCCATTCCCTGCACACAGTAGAGAGATAAGACAGAAACAATAAGAAAATAAATGTAGAAGGGTTATAAAAACCCGAATGAAAGATTGTAAGAGGGTCGGGATTTCAAAATCAGAAAAAAAGCATTCGGCAGTTCAAGCAAAAAAAAACATAATACATGCATTAGTTTTTAGCAAAAGAACAACAACAGATCAATACTATAAATCGATTAAATCAAGATCGACATCAAGAAAGGTGATAAAAAATCTATCTTCTTCTTTTTACGAATCTGTTTTTTTTCTCTTTTTGCTTTTCTTTTTTTTTTTCATATTTTAACACACACACACACACACACACACACATATATATACATTATACTATTAAGCAAAAAAAAAAAAAGATTTTAAAAATTTTACCTTCCGCCACCACACACGGCACGGTGACGCCGGCAACGACGACGACGGCGGCCGATGACCGGCCCCCTTGGCCGAAAATCACTCGGCCCTCCCTTCTCCCCTTCTCTCCCTTTTTTTTTCTCTTCCCCTCTCTCAAATGAATTTAAAAAAATATATATCTTTTATAGGGCACGTGCGTTTTGGTCCCCCCCTGTTTAAGCAAAACGGCGTCGTTTAGATACCGACCCGCGTGTCGACCCGACCCGCTCCAAGGTCCGCGTGTTTTTCATTGGAGGGGCTAATTGCACTTTTAGCCCCTCCGCTTTTTCATGCTTCTGCAATCAAGTATTTTTTCAGTTTTTAATTCGGCCCCGGACTTTGTTGCGCTTTGCAATTTGGTCCCCACGCATACGCTGCGTTTTGATAACTGGGAATATTGCGCTTTTGCCCCCCTAGTGTTACCCGTGTTCAAATAGGTCCTTTTTTTTGTTTTTATTTTTAAAATTGCCCCATAACTTTGATTTTGTTTTAAATTTAGTCCTTTCTTCATATTTAAGTTTATTTTTGTATTGTCCTTATTTTCTTTTTATATGTTATTACTGTTATTTTTATTCCTCTTATATTTATTATTAATATATATTATTATTATAGTTACTACTACATATATATTACGTATATATTTTTTTATAATGTATTTATGTAATATAATTACTAAGTTTTTTAAACATTAATAGTATTTGTATTTGTATATTATGTGAGTGTTCTAATACTATGTCATATATACCTATTTTTTTATATTAATGTATATGTATATATGTTTTTAATATTATATTATCATGTATAGATTTTAATATTATTAGCTATCTATCTTTCATACTATCTTATGTACATTTCTAATACCATCATATATTATAAAATCATTATTATCTATATAGATATGTACGTATTTACATAGCGTACGAATAATCCTTTTTTATTAACATTTCTAATAAATGTATGTATATATATATTATAGGTTTATATACATATCATACATGTTTCTTTATTTTTATTTTCATTATTTATATATATGTATATATTAATATTATTTTATGTGTGTATTTTTGTCTTTATTACTATTGTTGTTGATCTTAGTCTACGTTTTATATATGTATGTACATATCTCTAGTATATATATAGGTGTATATCCATGTAGTATTGTAATAGGTTTTTATTATTTCCAATATGCATATACTATGTAAATATTTTAACATTTTTATATATTGTGTGTATGTATCTTTAAATATTGCATTTTTATATGTTATGTATATATCTCTAATACCATATTATTTGTATATTTTTATTTTTCATATCTTCTTGAATAATATTACATATATATATATATATCTCTTTTTAATACCACATCATATATATATACTATTATTTTATTTGTTTTTATTCCTAGTATATTTATTATTAATATTAGTATATGTATTTTATTATACGTACATATATATATATATTTTTATGAATATTATTTTTTTTTATATTCTTACATTTATTATCATACTCATTATTTCGTTCTAATGTATCTTGTACGTTCATTTTATATATTATGTATGTATATATTACATATGTATTTTAGTATTATTATGTATACACTTTTCATTCTTATCATTACACTTACTTTAACATGTATATATATAGCACTATTAGTATTTTTAATATTATGTTTACGTTACTTCATTTGTTATTATTATATATTTATATAATCATTATTTTATTTCGTGTTTGATACTATTATTACGTTTAATATCGCATATATCTGTATTGTTTTTATTATATTTGTCACACTTACATTCGCTTCAATAAATCTCTAGCTCTATCATCTATTTTCATCAATTCGCTTTGCATTATTTCGAAAATCTTATTCTTGTTTTTTCAATAAATAAGGCAATGTGCCGATTTAACATTAAGCCATCGATTTCATCGCTATGTTGGGTGAAATTCGTCGGCTCGTGTTAAATACGAAATACCTTCTAAAAAACCAAAAACTAAAAATTTTCGTGTTTTAATCGGATCACGATTAAATGTTATATTGAACTCGTAATTTTGAAATTCAAGACAACGCATGTTTAACAAGATACCAATGTTGGGCGTCGCGAGGGTGCTAATACCTTCCTCGCGCGTAACCGACTCCCGGACCCTACTTTACTCTGATTTTAACGTAGACCTAAACTCGGCCTTCTTTTGTTTTAAAAATAAACTTATTAGGTGTCCGATCATACCTATAAAAAGGATCGGTGGCGACTCCTCTCTTTATTTTGAAATCAAACTTCAGTGTTCAAGTTTTCAATAAAACGCCACAATTAGCGACCAAGCTAAAATTTTTACGTCGCTACATATCACTATGGTATTGAAATGTCAAACTTATAATTATTGATTTCAAATCTAAAATTTATTAAAATTGATCTCACTGTCCGTAAGGTAGATCCAAGTCTACTATTGTTTTTATTTCCCTTTAATGAAAATACCATGCCAAAAGTGATCCCTACAATTCTCTATTCTTATTTTTTAATTTTTATATATTTTTTAACAATAGTTACATTTTTTTTATGTAGCCTCCCAATTTGACCCTTTTAATAAGGTTGTTAAATTAATTTACTTTTTTTTATTGCATAAATACTATGGAAAAATTATATCATAGGCCCTTCACACCATTTAGGATATAGACTCAACTAGACCTACTCATGAGTCAAGCTATCCACCTAGACTCGAAGGCCGGCTTGAAATTTGGAAAGATTTTGACAAAAAAAATTAGGCCTGTTTAAAATATGGGTTGGGCTTGAGTTTGAACATTCAAGGCTCGAGCCCAGCCTGGTCCATTTTAAGTTTATAATATTTTATATTATGTTATTTTTATATGTAATTTAGAACACATTAAACTATACTAAATATATAATACTACTCTAATATAAACATTAAAATAGTTAAAATTATTATATAAAAATTTTAAATAAATAAAAAATATATAATTATTAAATATTAAAATAATATAATATAAATATTTTTAAAAAAATAAAAATAATATGGATGAATTTAAACTGGGCTTGCATTAGTCTTTTACATATATGGGCAAGTTTGAAAAAAAATTTAGGCCTAAGTTTTGGGTCAGGTCAAGTTTAGGCAAGTATAAAGTATGTTAATATCATACTTAGAAATGACCCGAATCCTGCTCGACTCCACTCATGAGCACCTCTAGGCTCAACCAATAAAAACAATTCTCCTTTTTTTACATGTCATCTCTGCATGTAATCTTTGATTTTTTTTTACCCTAATTATTAAAAAAAAGAAAAACTTTGTAATCTACTATTCTTTTTTACACAATCAACATTTTTTTTCTAATTATTAAGATTAAAAAATTAAGGATTGCATGTAGAGATGACATGTAAAAAAAGGTTGACATGGATTATTTTCATTGATTTGAGCCTATATCCTAAGTGGTCACAAAGGTCTATGGTATAATTTTTTTCTTAATTTGATATTTAAAATGACAGACTCAAGTTGAATATTTTTTCATTTAAACATTAAAATATAAAAAAAATGCCTTTCATACATCTTGAATGAAGAGGTTTTTAAATAAATTTTGCAAAAGACGGTTTAATGAAATATTTAAAATACTAATTATCAAACATTAAAGTTTTTTATTACAAATAAGAAACTTTATTACACACGCATGTGTAAATTATAAATTTAGAACATAAATGTGTAATTAAAAATAATATACAATAAGTAATGGAATGTGTGTGTAATGGCCCAATTTTCAGTGATATCGGAACAGTGATTTGAGATCACTAAATCCGACATGTGAGTTTAGATATTAGTAAGCAAATGTAAGTGTGGTATTAGAAATAATTTTGAATTGGTGAAATTACGAATTAAAAAAAATTTGTAGATTAAATGAGATAAAAACGAGGTATCGAGACCTCAAATTCATGAACTGAGCCATAAATATTTTTAGAAATATTTATGGAGTGTTAGTAAGTTATTATTAAAGTTTTGTTAAGAAATTTTAAGGTTTCGATAGTCAATTGGGTAAAAAGAACTAAATTGAATTAAGTACAAAATTGTGAAATGTGATTAAATAGCTCTAGTAATAATTAAAGGAGAACTAAATAGGTAATTAAACACCTATTGTTGGGCTGGACGGCATGAGTGTGCAGGAAAAATAAAAAAACAAGTGTGAACAAGGGGCAAAATTGGAAATAAGGTAAAAATTAAATTATAAAATATGATATATTAGGTAAAATCTAGAGTTTTCTTCATTTTTCTTCATCTTCTCCAGAAAAAACACCATTGAAGGGTTCTTTTAAGCTGGTCTTTCATATTTTATTACATGTAAGCTCAATTCTTGATTATTTCTTATATTTTTGTGATTTTGAGACTTTTATAACTAGGTCCTAATATCTAATTCATTAGTTTTTGCTTTTATGCATATTTTAGAAAGTTACCATGAGTAAGAGCTGAAATTTTATGATAAATTATCATGGACTTGAAGTTTTAATTTTATTATATGATGATTTTGTGAAGAGATTTACAAAGAAATTAATTTTAGGACCTAATTGTGAAAGTTGTTGAAATTGGGGTTTTGTGTTGAAGCTTGGAATGTCAAAGACTGTGAAGTAGTTTGTAGAGTTTAGATAAAATTTTATTTGAGAGTAATTAGCTCAATTGATGAATAAATTGTTGAGCAGGGACTAAATTGTAAAAACTAAAAAGCTTGGGGTAACAGTGTAATTTTGAAAATTTAAGGCCATAAGTTGTGAAATAGAATAGAATTGAAATATATGCTAATGAAGGAATGATTTTATAATTATAGATCAAGAAAACGAAGTAAATCGTGGAATGGAGAAAATTCAAGAATAGTCCCTGAATTTTTACGACTTTTGCAAATTAGCCCAGGTAAGTTCATATGGCAAATTTAATGTTTTGTTATGAAAATATTATGATTTTTAAGTATATTATTGTAGATGAATACTATCAAATTGTATTAATTACTAAGTAATGTTTAACTAAAAGTACAAATTAGTTGGAACAATGGTTTTGAGTGCTTTCATTTTATGACCATGATGAATTGACGGAAAAGATGTGATATGTGCTTTTGTATAAGACCATAGTAGGGCTATGGCATCGGTTCAATGTGATATGTGTTCCCGTATAAGACCATAGTTGGGCTATGGCATCGGTGTGATGTGATAATGTGATTCCGTATAAGACCATATCTGGGATATGGAATCGGTATGATATATGATTCGTGTAAGACCATGGCAGGGCTATGGCGTCGGTGTGTGATGTGTGACAATATGAAAGTCCATAGTTTACCATGGCAATGTGATAATGAAGCACTCAATTCCCTTATTGTTCCCTAATTTGACAACGAAAATAAATGAGAAATGGACCTAATGGAGTTAAATTGTGAATAGCAACATGGAAATTATCCAAATGAGTTTATTAATGAAATTGTGAAAGCACTCAATTCCCTTATTGTTCGGTAAGATTTGTATTTTTATGCCTATGAGCTTACTAAGCTTCTATAAGCTTACTTGTGTATGATATTTGTTTTGTAGATTAACTGATATACATACGGAGGATCGGATCTACATCAAGGATCACACTATCCAGATTTACTCCGGTAGATTTTATTAAACAACTTTTTGATTTATATGGCATGTATAGGAGTTGGTTTGATAATGTAATTGTATGAATGATTAAGTATGCAAAGTATGTTGAATGTGATGTTTTGTGTGTTTGAAAATGAAATACACATGTTTTAGTTTGAAATAATTGATTGTTTGGATTCTATTAGTATATAATTGTGTTTAAGTACAGGAAATGGATAAATGAATGTTATTTGATCAAGATTTTATAAGTCAATGTTTTGGGCATGAACTAGGTGTGTTTGATATGTGAAAATAGCTTTAAAATGGTGAAAAATGAGGTTTTCACACGACCAAGTCACATGGGCGTGTGCCCAGGCCGTGTGGCAAAGTCAGAATAGCCCACAGGCAAATCCTACGGCCGTGTGAATAAAATAGATCTGTCCACGGGTTGGCCCCACGGCCATGGGAGCCTCACGGGCAGGCCACACGAGCATGTCCCAGGCCATAAGTTGTGTAGTATATATATATATATATTTGTTTTCTTAATATTTTATAATATCTTTTTTTATGAGCTTATATATATATATATTATTTTTTATTGTTTTGGGAAAATAAGTTGTGTAGTATTGATATAATTTATAATTAGCAATCTTAATTTTGCTGAATTGAATTATTTCTTCAAATTTTAATCCAATCTCAACTCTCTTTTTTTCAAAATCAATATTTTTATAATTTTCTTCAAATTATTAAAGAAAAAACCTTTTATTTTTATATCTCAAATATCTTATCTGTTTACATAAAGATGATTTTTGCTCAAAACTGTCATATGTATATCGGGTTTTTTAAAAACATTACTGCAAGTTTTTCAATTATGGTTAAATTATTTTTGTTATTCAACTTTTAAAATATTTAAAATGTTCACCTAATTAATCATATTTATTTTTATTTTAGTCAATTTTGGTGTTATTAAGTGTTTAATAGAAGGGTGAGATTAATTCTCAATATCTACATATTTTCTCAATTTAGACATAATTATAAAGGATTCAAAAAAATATATACAAATACATAATATTTTCAAAATAGAATTCTTTGAGTACATATAAATAGATAGTTTATGGTGCTCACAAATTACAATTACAATCAATCTTATTTTCAGAAACTAGAGTAATAGTTAGAGAGTTCCTCAATTTTGTTAATTAAAAGAAATTTAAAACTTCGTTGTATTCCGGGAGGACCTTTGTCTTAACCCTCTAACAACTTTATGTGAAGACAAATAGTTTTCTTTGAAAAGCGTCATTCGCGCCTCAAAATCTACTATTTATTTTCATATAAATCTTCAGTTCTATTGTCTATATATTTATCTATTTAAAATTTATATTTTTATAATTTTCAAATACATATAAATCTCAATTAATTTAGATACAATGTCAACTTGTATAGCATAAATCATCAACTCTGTGTTTCAAAAATATAGTATTTATTTTCTAAATTCCTAATTGTCTTGTAACATGAAATTGGTGAAAGTGTTTTTGTTTTTTTAAGAAGATGTAAATGCAAATACGAGTAACTTCACAGTTATAGTAATAATAGGAACATATTTAAAGTCAGACTATAAGTTAGAGTAAATATAAATTAAGAACAAATAATTTACGTAGGATGAAATTCAATTCTCGTATATTAAAATTTTTAAATATTAACTTAGCTATTTGGCTAAGGTAATATTATTTAATAGAAATACATCGTTATTTATGAATTTGAATAACTGTTGTTGAAAAATCAACCATTGAATAACGGGGATAGTAAGATCATTAGGTTATTTTCATCTTTTTTCGATCTTCTACAAATAAGACCATAATTGCAGGACCTGTCATCTTTATTGATAATTTTTTTTTTAAATTTATCTCCAATTTTTTATATATAGTATAGTAGTTTCAACCTTGATAATTTAAAAATTGTTTGCTAAATATTTGTATGATATAAAGTGTTTTTCGACATAGTTAGATATTATCAAATCAAAATTTTATTATCCAATAGTTGAAAATATTAGCATATGTCAACATAAAATATTTTGACCAAGATTTTCAAAATTAAACTAGTGGTTAAATCAGTTAGGCCACCGGGTCACCAGTTCGATCGACCCATCCGGTTCAATTAAATAAATCATTAAAATTTTTTAAAAAAATCTAGTTCAACAGGTCTGTACTGGTTCTCGATTCAATTAATCTAATAGCTTTCTTCGAACTAGTGCTCTTGTTCACATATATATATTCCTCCTAGGGTTCACTTAACAATTCATGCAGTTCGCACAGTAAATCACATTAGGGTTCGCAGGTTTACTTATAAAAGAGGGGTTCGTATGTTTATTCCTTATGCATTTAACCCTAATTTCTTAATGATTCAACGTAGTCAATCATATATAAATAATTTTAAATTAAGATCCTATGTAACAACCTCTAACCCTTATCCGACCCTGGAACAGGATTACATGGCATTATCGGTCTGTACAGTTCAATTTTAGTTATTTATTAAAATAAATGTTTCTAACCCTGCAAATTAAAACTTCAACCAAAACAATTTGCCAACATTCAAATAATCCAAATACACTTAAATATACTCAAATCTTACCAATCTAAAACATTTTATAACCTATCCAATGAATCTTTTTAAGTATATCACTTATTTTATCAATTATTTCAACTTCATACTATATACAATTGCCAACCATAATTTACTTATTTCATCAATACTTTCACAACCTAGATGACTCTCATAAGACATCCTAGGTACATGCCATTACCAATACTCAACATACTTTACCTCATTGAATTCGGGATCGGCCTGAGATCCTGATTCAACGGTCTAGCTATAACTTAACCTGCGCAGGGAAACAAACCGTACACTGAGTATACACTCAGTGGTATTTCTATAATCTGAACACTTAAACAATTATAAAATATATTTGTTACATGCCAATTTTTGCCCACAAAACCCAAGCCCATTTACAACCACCAGCCCACTTACAATTTTAAACCCCATTAAACCCCAAATTTTACCCACAACAAAACCCAATACCCATTACAAATTTATCAGACCCACCTAACTGACTAACCAAGGCCCAAATCCTCAACCCAAACCCGTTTACAACACTAGCCCATTAACCCCTTAGCTCAATACCTAATCCTAAACAAAACCCTAACCCCTAAAACTACCTCGACGCTGACTCAACCCATACCCCTAATCCCCACTTGCCTCTGCCAAAGCCGACCTAACCCCCATTGCAGCACCGCCCCATCACATCCCCCACCTTCTACACCTGCAAGACAATAAAGAAAAGAGAGGAATAGCAAAAAGGAAAAAATTTTGTAAAGAAAGTAGGATATAAAGAACCGAATCAAGCATTGTAAAGGGGGGGAGAACAGTTTCAATAAAGGATGATATTTTTCAAATACTAAGAGAATACCTAAGGAAACCAAATAAGAAGCCACAAGACACCGAAATAGAAATTTTAGAAACCCAAGGTGATTTCTTTTTCCTATTTTTCAATTTCGTTTCTTTTAAGCCTATTTTTTACCTATATATATCAAAATACATAAAAACATATTATATTATTAAGCAAAAAAAAAAACATTTTTTTTACCTTTCCGGCCACCGCACGGCGGCGGACGACGGTCCGGTGACGGACCGGTCACCGGCTTCCTGGCCGAATTTCCCCTCCCCTTTCTTCTCTCCTTCCCTCTTTTCTTTTTTTTCTTTTTTTTTTCTTTCCCTGGTGCAAATGAAATTTTTACAAAAATTTTAATTTATATAGGGGACCAAAACGCACCGTTTTGGTCCCCCCCTCTTATTAAACGAAACGGCGTCGTTTGCCATGGCCCGATCCGACCCGACCCGTCCGGACTAGGGTCCGCGTGTTTTTGAACGGAAGGGCCAATTGCGCATTTAGCCCTTCCGCTTTTTTATTAATTTACGATCAAGTCTTAATTTTTTTTTTAATTGGCTTTTAAACTTGTTGCGTTTTTAAATTTGGTCCCAATGATGCGCTGCGTTTAGAGAGCGTGGAAATATTGCTATTTCACCCCCTCAATGTTCCATGCGCGTATAACTTAGTCCTTTTCTTTAGTTTTTTATTTCAAATTCGCCCCACGGCTTTGTATTTAGTTTGATATTAATCCCTTTTGTTTGAATGTCACATTATTCTTTTTTTTAATTTTAAAAATTGGAAATTATTATAAATATTATTATTATACTGGTTATTATTTTTCGATGATATATATACTTTTAGCATTTATTTATATTATCTTTATCATATTTTTATTATTATTATTTTATATTATTGTTATTATATTAGTATTATGAATAATATTATATTTTTGTCATTATATCTATTATTATTTCCAGTAGCATTACTTATTTTATTATTATTATTTCCTTACATCATTTTTTATATTCTATCATTATATTAATCACTATTAATGCTATTATTATTTTTATTATTATTACTATTAGTATTTTACTATTATTAGTATAAGTATTAATTCTCTTTTAATGTTTATATATGTATATATAAATATTTATGTAATATATTAATAACTTGTACTACATATATGTATGTTACGTATATTTAAACATTACTATGTATACGTTTTTTACTCTATCCTATGTTTGTACACTTTCAATACTATTAATTATATTCTTTATATACTATTCCATGTACATATTTCCTCACCGTCTCATATAGATACTTTCGTATTATCCTTGTTATCGTAAATATTTGTATATGTTATGGTATTTATGTATACATTTTTAATTCGTATACGTATATGTTTTCGAATTGTTACGTGTTTTCAACATTATTATTATTTTTATCCCCATTACATTTATTATTGATATTAGTACATATATTTTACTATACATATATATATATACTTTTTATATTAGTATTTTTCTCATACATCATTATATTATTTATTATACATATTATTTTCATCATTTATTATTTTATTTTATTTTATTTTAATATTATTATGTATACATTTTTCATACATGTTATGTACATACATTTTCAATATTTGTTTTATATATGTATGTGTATATATTATATGTATATATTTTAACATTACAAGTTATATCTATATTATCTTAAATATATGCTTCAAACACTGTATATAGTGTATTTCTAACACTATTACTATTTATATATATATAAATATATATATTTTATGTACATATACTTTTCAACTATATTATATATCAATCCTTTCAATATCATATTGTATGTATTTTCAATACTATATTACATAGATTTTTTACCATGTTATGTATGTGTCTTTCAACATCATTATATACATACTTTTTAATACTATGTTATTTATACATTTTCATATGTGTCGGGTACATGTTTTAAATACCATTATTATACGTGTATACATATACACCCATTGTTTCCATCTCATGTTTAATTCTCGTATTACGTTTAATATCGCATATATCTTTATTGTTTGTAATATTATTGTCACACTTATTTGCTTAATATATCTCTAGCTCTGTCATTTATTTATCATTTTGCTTTGCATTATTTCGAAAATCTTATTCTTGTTTTCCTAAATATACGAGGCAACGTATCGGTTTGACACTAAGTCGTTGATTTCATCGCTATGTTGGATGGAATTTGTCGGCTCGTGCTAAATCGATATACCCTTCTCAAAGATCAAAATTTGAAATTTCTCGTCTTTTCAATTGGATCACGGTTTAATATTATCTTGAACTTGCAATTTTGAAAATTAAGACAACGCTTGTTTAACAAGATGCCAATTTTGGGCGTCGCGAGGGTGCTAATACCTTCCTCGCGCGTAACCGACTCCCGAACCCTACTTTATTCTGATTTTAACATGGACCTAAACTCGGCCTTCTTTTGTTTTAAAAATAAACTTATCAGGTGTCCGATCACACCTATAAAAAGAATCGGTGGCGACTCCCCTCTTATTTTAAAAACAAATCTCAGTTTTCAAGTTTTCAATAAATCGCCACAATTAGCGACCGATCTAAATTTTTACGTCGCTACAATATTAATATATATATTGAACTATTCAAACTCAATGAGTATTCAAACATTCACTTTCCAACCAATGTTTTGGTCTACTTTAAATTCAAAATCATTTATTATTTTTCAATAGTAATTAATCAATCAAGAATATTCATTAACAATCACCAATCGAGAACAATTATTTATTCAAGAATAATGATCGATTATTCGTAACAATCAATTATTCAATAATAATCAATTATTCAGTATCAATCAATTGATCGGTTATCCAGTAACAGTCAATTATTCAGTAAAAATCATATATACAGTAACAATTAAATTATTCAGTAACAGTCGATCTTTCCAGTTCCTTTATTTACCCCTATTAACATGACTCGGACCTAGATGGATACACGGATCCAACCAACACACCAATACGGCACATAGTGCCTCATCGGCCGGCCAAAAGCGAAGAATAAATAACGATGGCGATGCGGTACACGAGTACCTCATCGAAACAAATCCGAGCGGTAATGATAATAAATGCGGTACATAGAGTACCTTATCGGAACAAATCTGAAATAGTAACAATTTCCGACACACAAAGTGCCGAATTGGTAACAGTAACAGTAACAGTAACAGTAGTCGGCACATAAGTGCCTGATCAGTAAGCCGTCAAAACCTGTACTCTTCCATATCCTATGGCATGCCAACTATATCCGACTAGCCTGATTAGTTAATAGGGTATTTAATTCACTTTTCAGTTTTCAATTAATTCATAGTTTAATTAATTAATTAATATATTTTCAATTCAATATAATTCCATTCACTTTTCACTAATAAATATTCAATTTCACAATAATCACATTTTTCTATCAATTTCATCACACTTACAACTACATATATTTTCCAATATAACAAATATTTATTATTCAATTTCCACATCAATATTCATTTCGATTCAAACATTCACATATATTCATAAATCAATTCAATATAATCAATATTCAATCCAATTCAAATAATCATCTCAAAATACCTACTATATATATATATATTAAATAATAAATCCAACAATTTAAGTATTAAGTTCAGATTATAGAAATACAAATCGTAATTTCCGAGCTAACTCCCGTTGTCTTTGTCTTTTTCCTTGCTTAGCTGAGATTTCCCGAGACAACATTAGCTACGGGAATTAAAATAATTATACTATTAATTTTCAGCACTCATTATAACAAATAATTGAATTTCTATTCATTTTACACCTTATTTTCAATTAGGTCCTAACTAATTCATTCACTTTACTAACTTAATTCATACTCTATTCCTATTCAAGTTCCATCCAAACTCAAATTTAACTACTAAATTTTCAGCTTATTTCACTAGTTTTGAAATTTCCTCAAATTAGCCCTTCAACATCAAACTTATGAATTACTTTACAATTCAATCCTTATTTCATTTCTAACTTGAATTTCTATCAATTTAACCCTTATTTCATCATTTTACTCAACATGAACATTATCTAGAAATCTAATAACTTTTAAAATATCAACTTAATTTCATCAAAATCTTATTCCAAAGCTTAAAATTAAATAAAAAGGGCTAAATTGGCTTACCTATTAAACTTCCAAGCTTTAAAATCCCTATTTTTCCTTTTTCATTTATTTTCTTCTTTCTTTCTTTCCTTCCCCTGCTTTTCGTTCCACGTTCTGTTTCTTTCTCTTTATTTCCTTTATTTCATTTGTTTTGTTTATATATATATATATATATATATATATATATATATATATAATATAATAACATTAATAAATATCTATTTAATAATCAATTATTTCTTTTACATTTGTATACATATATATTAATACACTTGTATCAATTTATTTCTAAACACTTGTCTTTATTTAATTTATTTATCATATAAATATCTTATAACATAATTATTTAATTAATAAATATATATTATAAATAATAAATATCTATTAATACTTAAATACAAGTATTACAAGTGTATGTATTTTTATTAATACATTTGTATTCAATCAGTACCATACATTTGTCTTACTTTTATTTATTTATTTATCATATAATATCAATTTAATAATAATAAATACATTAATACTTACTTAAATAATAAGTAAATACATACATGTATTACAAATGTATGTACATTATTTATCAGACATGTATTTTATTTTTATCACACACTTGGCACTCACTTTGGCTTATTTAATTATTTAATCCCCTCAATTTTTTTATTCTATAATTAAACTTTCACATTTCATTCAATTTAATCCTTTTATCCATTTATCCTTAATTAAACTAAATTCACTTCATTAAACTTTAATTAACCACTCATTTAACTTTGTAAATATTTTTAATAAATATTTACGAATCCATTTTTCAGAAATGAAGACCCAAAAATACACTTTTTCGATAACTGTAAAGTTCGGGTTATTACATCCTACACCTGATTTGGAGACACAAAAACCTTAATTTGTGTAATGAGAAGATCAACGATCTACCGATATGAGAGCAACAATTTTGAAAACCTTTGAAATCCTTAATTGAGAATTAATTCAGTAATGGAGGAGAGAAAGAAAAGCTTTGGGAATTTTAATTGAAAAAACTCTAGGTTAAAAGTCTAGGGTTTGAACAAAATTGGCTATTTATAAAACTCTTCCCTAATTGAAACAGGTTTATATTAAGAATTCATGTAGAGTTGAGACTATTTTAAATCAATGATTGGATTAAAAAAATGGTTTTTGGGCTGGGCTAGTTTGAAATTTTAACACTTATATAGGGTAAGAATAAAGAAATAAAATATTTTGGCTAAATGCACATAAGAGGGGTTTGAAATTCGAACCTAAAGGTAAGTTAATGCGTTACTACTGAATCATCAAACTCATTTTTATTAATTTCTTAACAAAAATAATTTTTAAGGCATATTAAATTTTCTTACCATTTATTTTAAAAGAATAAAATCCAATTTTATTCTTATTTAT
The DNA here is from genome assembly GCA_025698465.1 of Gossypium longicalyx. Classification (NCBI taxonomy): domain Eukaryota; kingdom Viridiplantae; phylum Streptophyta; class Magnoliopsida; order Malvales; family Malvaceae; genus Gossypium; species Gossypium longicalyx. Next base: position 106,299,426 of record CM046997.1, on the reverse strand, counting down.
TCATTTTTGAGATGTGACAACAAAATCTTAACTTAAGGTAGTGGCAATGTCGTGACAAGCATGCATGGGACGTCACGATGAGACGACATATTCTCCACGTAAGCCATGTTTTAGACTTCAAATAAGATTGCTTCTCCCAATTAGACTCTGATTATTTCAGGACTATTTTAGTATGATTAGACCTCTAATATTAGTCTATTTAAAGGAGCCTTGTATCCCTATTTTGAGAGGTCAATTAATAGGCAATTAAAGATGTAGTACTATAGCATTTTTTTTTTGGGCAACAAGATATAGTTGCAGATGAATTTTGGTGAGAATTTTTGTGGTAACTATGAAGATAATTTTGTACCCCTTTTGAGAGAACTCTATGAGAATTAGGGCTTTGTTTTTGGGGTTCAAGTTTGTACATTTCGTACATTTAAGTTTATTTTCTCCATATTGTACTCTCATTTGTTTACTCATTTAGTGAAAAGCCGATACCTCCTTTACCTGTGCTTTTTCCCTATTTAAGGGTTTTCTACAAAAAAATATTTGTATTCTTTCTTCTCCACTTTTACTATCTCGTTGTTTATACAGGTCGCTTCCCAACACTTACTTTCGAAATTGACAAGAATTAATTTGCTCTGGTTTTTTTCAAAGGGGTCAATTTGCTCAATGTCAAAATTGAGAGAGGCCAAAAAGGTTTTTTTATCTATATTTTTTTATAAATTTATTACATATTTTTTATAGTTCATACCAATATTGTTTGAACCGGAATAGATTGATTAGTCAAACTAGTTGGACCAGGAACCGATTTAGAGAAGGGTTTTGAATTGGTTGATTTGGACAAAAAAACCAATTGAGCAGGGTGGTTGAATCAATTGAATGAAAAAGTTTTGAATTTCTTAATATATATTTTTTATTTTTTGAAAATTTTAAATATTTTTTAATTAAGCCGATTTAACTACTTGTATCAACAAATCAATCTTTCTATCCGTATGAAGGGCAAGATGAATAATGATAATGATGAGATACGGAGCATAAAAAGACTAGTTGTTTGTGATTGAAAAATTGAACACAAGCACATGTTTTGTGAAAGGAATCAATTAATAAATCTAATAACAGTCATAACTTTTAATTTTGAATCGAGTATTTATGTTTTCTTATAATTACCCTATATAATTTTTTAAATTCTACGTAAAAATTTAGAGAATTTTATAATGCCTAAAATAATGAGAATTTAATTCTTATTGTTTTATCTAACTTTACCCAAAAAAACAAATCTATCTTTCTACTAATTCCAGTTTAAAAAACATTGGTTTATACACCGTAAATAAAAATGTGGAAAGGGCAAATTTTGTCTAATTCCATTACAACCGAAGTGGTGCAATTAAAAGATGCCACCTGTAACAGTAGTTATTTACCTTCTGCGATCTACCAACTCTTTCCATATATATAAATAGCTCCGGCCTTTTTCTTGGTTCCATTTCCCTCCAAACTCTTTCAAATCAAAAGCTTCCTATCCCAAAAAGCCCCTTCATTTTCATCTCCTCTTTCTCCAATGTCGAATTTCTTAACGGCGGCTACGCTTGCAAATCCAAATCCAATGAAGTCTTTCAAAGGTTAGATATTCTTTTTCTTTTTCCTTCTTGATTAGTTATCAAAGTGACTTAACGTTTAATCTTTTTAATCATGGAGAATTACTCACTAAGCTGGCTCCGATGGATACTTCGTAAAATATATATATAAAAAAAGAAAAAGAAAATCCATTTTTTTTATTTGTTGTCACGTTCGGTTTCGGAACCTCGTTTCAAGCCTCAGTTTCTGTCCTACTAAGGCTAACATTCTCGTCGCAACTTCTTGGGATAACCAGGTAAATTTGTGTAATAGTGGACACGTCAGCATATATTAATTTATTTTAAATCCTGATCTGTTTGGTTACTGAGAAAATATCGGCAAAAATAGGTGCTTGTGGAAATTTATTAGGGTTTAACTTGCGCTTGGCATTGTTACTTTTTTCCGGTTCGTTTTGAGAAATTCAGACTGCATGGTGTGATAAACAACGTATTTTGTTTAGTTTATTTTTTCCTGAATTTACTAGAATATTTCTTGGCATCCAAACAGAACAGTTTTGAACCAATTTGTGTGAGTACGTGCTTCGTTTTCCTTAGATTTTATATTAGTATTTATAGACCGTTAAAAGTGGAAGTGTTTTCTTTTACATATATTTGTGAATTTTTATTTATAGGTGAGATATTGGGAGATAATGAGAAATGAAATAAAAATTTTCCAGCATGCTGTCTGCCTAAAGATCGTAATTTGCAATGCATGAGCAGCCGGTAATAACTATTCTTTCATTCCATTTATTCAGTTCTTTTTGTTGTTAATTTTTATAATGATTTGGTAAGGGGACATTTTGAACTTTGTGCTTAAGATTCCTTTGATATAGCCTTTTTTTTTTCTTTTCATCTTTAGGTCCCTTCATAAGTGAATGAGCAATTTCGCTAAGCATTTCTTTATTTCTTTGTTTTGCGTTTTTCCATGTACAGGTTTAATGCTCGGCTTGGAAAGATGATGGAATGACTGTGTTTTCTGAAGGATGTGATAAGCAAGTGAAAATATGGCCTTTAATGTCTTGAGGCCAGCCAATGGCTGCGGCTGTGCATGATGCACCTATCAAAGAGATGGCTTGGGACCCTGAAATTAGTTTGTTAGTCACAGGAAGCTGGGTCAAGACATTGAAGTGAGTCAAATATTGCATATCTGTATGAATTAATAGTTTAAATGCTTCTGAAAGTTTTCCACTTGTTGATTAGTAAGTGGCTATTTCCTCTGGAACTCTGTTATAACTTATATGGCCTTTTCTTTATGCTGATATATTGATTTCTTTTACAATCACACTCTTAGGTTTTATTTGGTTGGTAGGAAAAAGAAGGGGTAAGGAAGGCATTTTCTTTTTACATGAATTTCCTACTTACAGTGAAGCATCCTCTCACGGTTGTTGGCACATTAGATAGAAATTTGAAAAATCTTCAACTTATCGCATCTGCATGTAAGGTTTTGTTATTTTCTAGGTCCATATATCTCAGTTCACGCTAACTCTCTATTCTAGTTGTATATGTTTAAGCAGAGTTATTTGCAGTGATTATTTCGTGTTTGTCATTTTCATTGCATTGGAAATAAAGGAATAAAATGACATGAAATCAAGGGACCTCCAATAGATAGCTGTCTCATCTGCGGAATAATCAATTTCACCACGCCATCTATTTTTTGGTGACCTGCATAACTACCTTATGGTAGTTGTAGTAATTTATATGCCATATAAAGCTTGGATCTTCACAACTTAACACCAAATATTTCATGGACCTAAAAAGTATCACCATGTTACTGATGATTTGTTTTCTTTTTTCCCGAAATGGCATTTATATATTTTTATTTTGCCTTATGCTTTGATTCTAAGGTTTTTATTTTCTTCCTTTCAAATACAAACAGAGCACAAGAGGTGTTTGCTGCCGTCCCAGATCTGCAAGGCTTCTTGGTCTGCATCAAAACCTATTTTTCACAATGGTACTCTGCTTTGATTTGTGCCTTTATTTTTAACATTTAATTCCTAAGTTTTTCATTTTCTTATGAGTTCCAAATATTAGTAAAATATTCTGCTTGGAAATATGCTAAACACATTTATGATAAATTGGATGAATTGGATTTACGGATACTTCATTTTTACACTTTATTGCTGTGGTAGCTTAAAGGCCACCCGTTGGTAACTAATCTCATAGGCAATTGTCTGTTGTTGACATCAGTGGGTTTTCTTTGATTTCTCTTGTTTTGCATATGATTTAGTGACTGCACACAGCATGCCAACTTTGTTTGTATAAAAGATTGTGGGAGCTATCTTTGAAGTTATGGGATGCCAAAGTCCTTCACGAGGTTTTGATGTTTTATCAATGGTGAACAATTTGAACTCTTGCCAGAAATATATGACATTTATAAAGCATGATACAGGTATTCCATCAACACTTTGGAGGATCATTCTCATTCTTTGGTCCTTTTGAAATTAGGGAGAACAATGTTAACTTGTTTGGGGATACATGTCTTATGCTCTTAAGACTTCTTATGTCAGTGAACTAATTTCAGCACCAAATGTCTTTTGTATGATAGCACTATATAGTTGCCTTCATCAATTCCGTTTTGGGTTTTGTGGTTTTTTATACAATTCCTGTTACTACTCATAACCGTCAAACCCATAACTTAGAAGATAATACACATTTAAGTGCGCTCAAAACCACATCCTCCTAGTTGTTGCAACAATAACAATGCCTAGTGAGCTAGCTCAATAGGCCCTTTCTGAGTGCTGCTTATATACACCATTCTCTATAATCTGTTAATATCTTCATTTTCTCCCAATTGTGCAAAGATCATTCCAATTTTTATTTTTATTTTTATTTTGTTTATGCAAGTTCCCATTATAATTTATTGGGGTGGCTATCAACTGAAACTAATTCTTTTCAAGTTTTCTAAATATTGTATGTGAAAATAATACCAAATTGAAAGTGCAGCATACTTTTACGTCTTAGAAAATAAAGGTGTTGGGGTTTTATGGGTCCTGATAGTTTAAAAGCCAATGCTCGAGTTATTTGGTGTTGGTACTTATCTAGCTAAGGAAGTTTTTGGTGCTTGTTTATTATGCTAATTCTGGTGTTTAGGTGTTGGCTTTATCTGTATGTCATTTGGATGGTTCATTTACAGACGAAAGTTATTAAGTAAATCCTTAAAATATGAATTCAATTGCCTTCAATTCCACTCCTTGGGTTTAGTGAGGCATTAGTAACTTATAAAGGAGAGCAAAATGGAATTTTGGCTGTGAGCTTGTTCTATAAGTTCCTTTTCTCCCATATTAAGCTGACAATTTATCAAAATGTGATCTCATCTCAGGCCATATGCTGGTGTAGTCAGCCTAGGCCGTGCAGCACTTTCAATTATGGTGGTTCCCCTATTACAATGGCAAAGGCATACATTTTTTTTCCTCGATCTCCCAGAGGTATATATTTACTAGGTCTCTTCTGTTCTTAATGCCATTAGTATTTAAGCTTGGCTTGTGTTTCCCTGCTATTTAAACCGATTCTTTTATGCTTCTGAATCAATCAAATATTGGATCCTCATAAGCAAAGATGCTAGCATTGATCTGTATATCCCTGTACAGATATCGTGTTAAAAAGATACATCTGACTTGTTATAGACTCTATTGTAGATATTGAATTTTGTCCCAGTAAATAATATTAAGAAATGATGGGAGGAAAAAAAAGTCATGTGGTGAATGGATTTTTACTGTTTTTATTCATGTAAACAGTCTTTACTAACGTTTTCAGTACACAAAAACATGGGGGGTTTTGTACTTTGATTTTTTGCTAGCACACCTAATAACGTTTCTTGACTCTTCAGTTGGCAAGGCAACCCTATAAAAGTTACAAAGCCAAGAGTAAACAACTCCGTACAAGTAAATATAAATTACAACAGGATCAATGGGGGGAGGGGGCGAAAAAAAGAAAAAAAGGAACTATATGCACAAATGTGAACAATGAGGAGTCCAAAACAACAGAACAAAGTGTTGCAGAAGACCCTTTGTAATTGCATTTTTGCAGCGAGTGGGTCATCTAGGACCAGATAATTCATCTGGAGGGATGTGTGATGTCGAGTCGGCAATAATCCAATTAGCATTGGGTTGGTGGTGGTTGTAGTGGTGGGCTTGGTTGAACTCTTGACGAACCATTTCCTCTTTCTGCCACTCTTCCCATCTTTCAGCCAACCCGTCACCTTCCAGCATCCTAACCACTTCAGACATCTTCGGTCGTTCCATTGGGGTACCTTGAGTGCACAACAGAGCCACCTGGATTAGCTGCTCCACTTCTTCGTCTATGTAATTACCATTCAGATCTGAATCCACCAGCGTTTCCAACTTCCTTTCTTTCAGAAGTCCTTTTACCTGAAATTTCAGCATTGCCATAAACTTTACCAAAACAGAAACAAGAACCATTTGCACTTCGTATAATTACAGCCTAAGCTCGGCTGTGGGACAAAAAGTTCAATCTTTTATATGCATTTGGAGGGTCATCCCCCAAGACATGATTTCTTATCATACACAAAACTAATGATCAGAAAGGATAAAGGAACCCCATTCATCTTGATTGCTAACAAGTTAAAAAGGAAAAGATTTTATCAGCCATATCAACAAATTTTAACAACTGTTTCTCTATATATGTGTATATATTCCATTTTCCACCTTTATCTTCATCTTCATCTTGCAGGGAAAATGTTGTCAAGTTTCAAGTCTATTTTTCTGCTTTTGCATTCACCTTACAGGGAAAAATAAAGTTAAGCCTTGGCACTATAATGGTGGTTCTGCTATATACTTAGTTTAATGTTTTTAGCCAACCAAGTGGAGTCAGAATTAAATAATTCCAACGCTAGACAAGAACGGAAAAAATCGAACTTTTAAGACATGCATAATAGGAAGATGGAACGTACCCAATCAAGCAACATGACATCATCATCATTTGCAAGCCGAGCAAGATCAAAAGCCCTCTGTCCTGTAATGAGTTCAAGAAGCATAACACCATAACCGAAAACATCAGTTTTCTCTGATGATTTTCCAGTTGATAGGTACTCGGGAGCTATATGACCAATTGTGCCACGAACAGCAGTTGTGACATGAGTATCTTTGTAGTCCATCAGTTTGGCAAGCCCAAAGTCACCGACAACTGCTTCAAATTCTTCATCCAACAATATGTTTGCAGCCTTCACATCACGGTGGATAATCTTAGGGTCACAATGATCATGCAAATATGCGAGCCCCCTTGCAGCTCCGAGTGCAATCCGTTTCCTTATAGCCCAATCAAGTGCTGGTTGAGACTCCGAACGCTCTAGAGAATGTAAAAATCAGATCAATATATGGTCCATTCTAACAAGTAGAGTGGATTCCATGAATTTCTCAAAATATTCCACTTGGATTTTATGACAATCCGCACTTAGCAAAATGTAAATTTATCAAACAAAAGACAATGTCTTAAAACAAGATTACAACATGTGATGGTATTTTAAATTTCATTTTGCAGTGAAGAAGCAAGAAAGCAGATATTGATAATTGAAGCTCTCACAGCTAAAGTAATTGAAGTTGGAAATAAACTGGTAACCAAAACAACACATAATAGAGAAGGCATTGGAGAAACAGGCAAGATACGACTAAAGAAATAAACAAGGAGACATCTTGTACCTCTTAAACAAGATGCAACACTACCATTAACCATAAAGGGGTAGACTAGCAGCCGTTCTGTAGGGGTCATGCAAAATCCACGAAGACGTAGTAGATTCCTATGGACAGCCATGCTTATCATTTCTACTTCTGTTTGGAACTGCAGCTCTCCACCTTGAGTACGCTCCTCTTTTAGTCTTTTCACTGCCACTAGAGAACCATCAGCTAAGCGACCTTTATAAACTTTACCAAAACCTCCTCTACCCAGGATGTTTTTGTTGCTAAAATTATCTGTTGCCACTTGCAGTTCACGCAAGGAAAACCTTTTAAGTTGCCCCAAATGAACTTCTGGGTCCTCCTCAGCTATAAAGGAAAAAAAGAAAAGAAAAGAGTGAATGCATACAAACAAAGGAATAATATTAATTAAAACTATAAGTTGAAAAATCTCTAACCAGGTACATCAAAGAAATGATCCGGTGCCTTCCTTTTTCGCCACAAAGCAAGCACAATTGCAGGAGCAGCAAACAGCAGGGCAGCACCAGCAGCAACCCCTCCAGCAATAGCACCAGTGGAACTAATACCTGCCAGCATGAAGAATATATATTATATACAGTCAGTACACCTGTATTAAGAATATTATAGTTATCAACATTTTCAGCTGGTACAAACACCAATTCAGCAGGCAACATTTAAATTGAGTGAACTTGTGGACTGGGGGATCAGACAATACTCTAGCTCAATAAGGAACCAAAACCCAGTCTTAAGTCCCATCATCATCAGATTTAGATCTGAAAAGGTACCTTCTTAGAAACGATATAGATGCAAGAGAGTTCCGGATCAACAACAACAAATCTTTGTGTTACCGAGATGTGGTAACACCAAAACAGTTGTCAATACAACAATTCCGAGGAATATCTCGAGAAATAATATATATATATATATATATATATATATATAAGGAGGCCCTAAATTTAGGCACATTTTTTAGATTTGTTAGCAGTGATAAATAATAAGAATAACAATAACAATAAATTCGAGAACAAACCTGATTGAGCTGGAGGTGTAGGTGGGATAGGAGGTGGTGGAGCAGGTGGAGGATTATTGAGTTTATTATTGGCAAAACTGTTAGACAGAAAGATGCAGCAAGTCAAGAGAAGGGCATGAGAGTATTAAATATGAATAATGGTAACAAGTAGGGGGGTTGGGTCAGGAGTTAGGAGTTAAGAGGGTGGGAGCAAAATGAGAGAGCAGAGAAACCTGATAGGAGTAAATAGTGAAAAGGAACCATTAACTGGAACATCTCCTACTAGGCCATTGTTTGAAAGATCCCTGCACCACACATAATATAACATACAACTCCATTAAACCTATTCTTGACACTAAGCTTAAACAGCTAATGATGAGAAAAATTCTAACAACACTCACAGCACTTGCAGTGTGTCAATATTAGTTAAGGACCAAGGAATTGTTCCTACCAATGAGTTGTTGTTGAGACGCCTAATCCACAGAAGTGAAAGCATCAATTAAGTTGCACAAGGATAAGATGGATAGATATTTAACTGGTAAAAATCATGCATAAAGGAACAGTTTAGCACCATATATATATTTCTTTTTTTTTTTTTTTTTGGGAATGTGTGCAAAAAGGCTACTATCAGGGAAACTGTTTCAGAATGGTGTGATTGGTTCATCGCACTCAAAGCACCCCTAGTCCAGTGACTTTTATGGACCAAAACCACGTGATGTAAAAGGCTTATGCTCCAGTTGCTAGTAATGATGGAATTTGACCTTTATATGGATCTTAACAACCACACTCACATCTGGTGTAGGGTGGGCATCACACTCCTACCCAGTGTGATGCCCAGTGCAAAAAAGTCTACTGCTCAGGGAAATTGTTTCAATATGGTTCATCTCACTCAAAGCACCACTGGTCCAGTGACTTTTGTGGACTAAAACCATTTGATGTAAAAAGCTTATGCTCCAGTTGCCAGTAATGATGGACTTCGACCTTTATATGGATCTTAACAATCACACTCACATCTGATGTAGGATGGGCATCACACTCCCACCCACTCAAGCAGAGTGTGGACATTAGATGTAGGTCTTTTAGATGGTATGAGAGCATGTGCTAACCTGATTTGAGCCTTCATACCGGGAATCACACTGTGCTAAGCAAAGGACATTGTCAATGGTAGTTCTAGGTTTTTATTCCCAATGTAATAATTTTAGGAATCCTAGTCCAATTATGATTAGCCAAGTCTATACCCATACACAATTATCCCTTCTTCAGATTTAGTAGAATTCCGTAAAGACACATGCTGATAAGTTCTTTGAGAACTCTAAAGTTGTGAAACTGTCAAGCAAAATCAAAAGATAAAAAGCAACATCATAATTTGTGATACCAATTATTATAATATAATTGGTCCCTATAGAAGCAGAATCACACATTTTGTCATCCAAATGAGTCATAATTTGCTTTTGACTCTAAACACACTTTTTGTTTTTTCATTTTTACACGATAATAGAAAAAATACAAACCAAACAGACCTAAACGAATCCTTTATCCATATTGCTAAAATGTTCACTGAGTTGGAGGGAAGGATTAACAGACACGAAATAGCTTTCACTATCCCAATAGGCTTACCTCCTATCTACTCTCTCTGTATGACCCAACCTACTAATACCGACATTTAACATGCACAGGACAAGAAGGAAATTCTCATAACTACCTAAACTATAAATAAGCATACACATTTTTAATAATAAAACCATTTAAAAGTCCAGTTTAGCTAGCAATATGCCAATGCATATAACCTTACAGCAATACTAAACAAATATTTCTAAAAAGCAAGGGCACACACAAAAAAAAAAAAAAAAAATGATAAAATTAGCCACGTGAAAATGTAAAATGAGTTCGTACAAGAAACGGAGTTTTTTAAGCCGGCCCAGAGTAGTCGGGATGTCTCCAGTTAATTTATTCAAGTAGAGATCCAAGCTCACCAATTCCGTCAAATTCCCCAGCTCGTCTGGGATCGTCCCAGATATGTTATTACTATAAAGCTCCCTGTTATTTAAAAAAAAAAAAATTGATTTAGTAATTCTTGGACAAAAAAGTTCAATCATAGCACATATCCAAGTAACTTTATACGGAACATGCAACTAAATCCAATGGAATACAAGCATCTTAAAGATTAAGATGGAAAAACAAATAAACAGGAAAAAAAGAAAAAAAGCATGGAAAATCAGTGCTTACAACCATGTCTACTTTTCCTAGGGTGGATGCATTGTTGTCAGGGCGCAGAACCAAGCACAAAGGTACAGCGCCGGATAAAGTTATGACCTCAAAAATCTCAAGCAAGGTCCTTGCACCTTGAATAGGGGTTCTAAGATCTAGAGTGCACCTTGTGCCCTTGAGGAGTACTTGAAACTTTGAGTTTAAATCAGGCATTCTAGAAAGTTTTTTTTTTTGATTTTACACAGTTATGAATTTAAGAGAAATGATTCCAAATGAAACCTATCTCATGGGAAATTATCTAAAGGGAGTCCTAACCAATCAAGAATGTAATTAACTATTTGGCAATGCATGCAGGTACTCTGATTTTCCTTTATTTATTCATCTTTTTCCGCTTAAAATAATTATAATAATCCAGGGCAGCATGTATTCACCAAGTTCAATATCATCAACTTACAAATATTGCAAATTTGGAAGTGACCCGAGCTGTGGAACCAGTTGACCAGTGAGATTTGCATTCCCAAGATCACTAAATTCACAAAAGGGCAAACATTTAATATTGTGAAACTAGGAACTCAAATTACAACAAAAACAGTAGCAAAAGTAAACTTACACTCTAGTTACACTATTTTCACTATTACATGTAACATGAAACCATGTGCAAGGATTAACAAGGGTTGGGTCCCAACTTTGTAACACATTATTAGGGTCAACCATATTGGTCTTCAATGCATTCAAAGCATCACCTGTTTCATAAAAAAACAAAGCAATGGATCATTGGAAGCTGCAAAACAGCATATATATCTTCTGATAAAATATAGCTAATATAGGAACGTGAAGAACTTTCTTAATTACTGTAACTACTTGTGAATCAAAGAAGTGTGTTTCTCATATTTGTAACAGCGGGGGACTTCAAAAAGGAATTAGGGTAAAGAACATTTCAGAAAAACTCCAATGCAAATAGAGCCATATGATAAAACCAGTTTCGGGGAGCGCTAATTGTGTACAATTTGGTACTCATAAAACTTATTTCTACATTTATTACGTGATATTTTCATAAATATACATTCTTAATTTTCATATAATTACTTTTCCTTGTAGCATGTATATTATTATAAAAATATATGTTAAGTATTTATAGTTACTGCTATCAGAAAAAGTACATATAGTTGCTAGTTTTCAATATTATTATATATACTTCAATTTTCTAGCTTAAGGTTTCTTGATCCCTAATTTTGATTCCTTGCTACCTCCCTGAAATATTGAGAAGGACAGAAACTTCAACATAACTTGCAAGGTCCAACACATGAAAATAAACTTCACAGACGTCAGGCATCGGTGAAGACAATTAGACAAAGCATTGGTTTACTACAACAAACTCAGAATCAAAATCGAGAATCAGAATGTAAATTATATCCAAAAATTTCGAAGAAAAATCATTAAGAAGCGTGCAACTATACAGTCAAATCAATTAGTACACTGAAGCTAATTGAAATTTGAAACAAGCAGTCAACCTTATTCCACTAATAAACCAATCAAATAGCTACTAAACTGAAAACCTTCTAATCTCGACCTATAAACAATAATTCCATTTTAAAAAAAGTCGGAAAACAAAAATAAATGAATAAAAGAGCAAAAAAAGAGAGAAAATAGTGATAACAAACCTTCGGCATTTCCTGCAACTCTGAAAGCCAAATCCAACACGAAAATCAACCATAAACAAAAGGAAATCAATCGCTGCGTCATATTTTCCTTCATTTTTGCCTACTTTTGATTTCAAAGAGCTAAATCCCCAAATTCATCATCAATCATCCACTTCACGAATCGCGGAACCATCAATTCAGTCTAAAACGAACATCATAAATCACACACATATCGGCCGTTGACCGAATCAACGAGCAAATAATTCAAAAAAGAAAAGAAAACAACACGATACACTTCGAAAAAGACTCTTCTATAATCTAAATCCAAAAGAGAGAATAGAAAATGTTCAAGATTCCAGCAAAATTCTTGATTCTATTTCTCTCACTTGGCTTCTACAAGGTAATTATGCCCTTTTTTTTTTTTTTTTTTTTCAGTGTTTTGGGGCAAATTGAAGAGAAAGAGGGAGAGAGAGAAAATTATGTTGTGTTTGGTAAGGGGAAAGAAAAAGAAAGGAAGAATCGGAGTTATTTTTATTTTTTTTCTTTTATTTTTCAACTATGAAAAATACTTTTTTAAAGAAAATTATGAAAAAAAATATTATAGTAGAGTGGGTTTTTTCAAATATTTTTGTTTGGCTTAGTCAAAGTAGCATTAAGTCAGCAAAATGTGATTTCAGGGAGAATTAAAAATTTTACTAATTACGTGATTATTACACTATGATTAATATTATTATTAGAGATTTATTTGAGAAATATACAGCTTAATGAAATGAAAAAAAAAAAAGGGAATTAAAAGGAAAAGCGGAGGCCGGTCAAAGACGCACGCTTCAAAACAACTGGTCCCCACCATTTGTTCGTTTCTTTCCTTCTTTTCTTATATTTAAAATCTATGTTAATTTTGGTATATTATTGTATTTGCATGTTGTTTTTGATCGCCTAACTTGGGATGAAGAAAAAAAAAATAGGACTAATTGCACAAAGATTCAAATTTTAAATGTTTCAATTGAAATTTATCTATTAATCAGATTCAGTTTAATGTCAATTTAAATATTATAGTAAAGTGCCACATAAATATAAATTTAGCTTTTAACAATTTTTTTGTCACTTTTATTTTATTTTATTATCAATTTAATCTTTAAATTTTAAATTTTAATCAATTTGCTTTTTGTTGAATGTAAAAGATGATTAAACTATTAAAATTTTAACAGTACTAACGGGCAGCTCGCATGATAATTTAAAAAGTTTAAATTATCCATTTAATAAATACAAACGTGTTTTAAATATGTTTTATATCAAATCTAAAATATTTAATGTCCAAGCTCACGATCCAACTAGTAAAACAACTTAATTAATATAATTTTACTATTTGATAACTTAATTATAATCATTTTAAATTGAAATATTAATTTGAAATTTATACCACAATTATGAACATTTAAGGTATTTAACTCAAAAACTTTATAAAAGCTATGACTAAAATTTTAAAAATAATTATACAAACTAGAACTCCAATTGCATTCCCAAAAAAAAGTTGAATTCATTTATTATTACAAACAATCAAGAAGATAATTAGCTGTAAACTAAATAAATTTCCATTTTTTTTATGTTTACTCTCTGTCTCAATTACTTTTATTTAGCCAAACCTCAACCTCCCCCTTAAAATAAAATCTTATCTGTAAAGGTTCAATCGAGACGAGATAAAACGTTTAAAAAATTCGAGTTAGTCGAATTGATAAATCTTATTTTATCAATTAAATTAAATTAAATTTTTTTAAATAAATAAATTCTAATCGAGTCGAATCGAATATATTTGTTCAAGTTAATTTTTTTTAAAAATTAAAAATAATTATAAAAATTTTGTTTTCTAAAATAATCATAATCTAGTGTATAATATGCTCAATAAAGACGTAAATGAAAGAGTTAAAAGATTGTCTCTTTGAATATCTTTTGCTTTCTCAATAAAGACGTAAATGAAAGAGTTAAAAGATTGTCTCTTTGAATATCTTTTGCTTCAAATGAAATTAAGAAAATAAATAAATTCCATGAAGAGCACCTGTTGTATCTTTCTTTTATGTTAACTTGGTCATTGCATAAGAATATTATCATAAACCAACAAGTATATATTTGTTCTTTTCAAAGTCACCTAATGTAGTTAGTACAAAAGCATCCTACGGTCTGAACTCATTATTACCACTAATTTCTTTAAGATTTGCATTTGAATAAAGAGCACACTGTTGCTTTCACTCGGCAAACCAAAGTTTGAATCTGTTCATTCAACTCTGCAATTCAGAAAACTTAAGGGTACGTTTGGTTCACTGTAATAGGATAGGGCTGTAATTGAATAGAGCTGTAATGGAATAGAACTGCAATAGTATTCTTGTGTTTGGTTGAATAGAATGATGTTGTAATAGCATAAGGAAAAAACTAAAATGACCAGAATACCCTCAGCAGAATTTTTTTTAGGTAGATGATTATTGTTGTTGTTATGAAATTTTTTTGGGGCATCGTGAATCATATGGGGGATGGTGTGGCCTGATAGTGTGGCGGCACCAAATCTGTATTGAAAACCCTCTTCCAAGTCCCAAAAATAAATTTGTGATAACATGTTAATTTGCATGACTTTTTGTGTTTAATTTGGTTAATTTTTGAATTGATCCCTGCTAAATTAGTCCTTTTATGTTTTAATCTTGTCAGGGTTGCAATTAGGACGCTAAGAGTAAAAAACGAGCAGAAAATGACCAAATTAAAACACAATTAATAAAGTGAGGCCGAATAAAAAATGTAGAAAAGGCCAAGGACTCATCAGATTCTTTTGACTTTGCTGGATTTGGGGCAGGTTTTTCCATATTTTTTTCCTTCCGATTAAGAGCATCGAAGTTGACTCCAATATCAACCAACGGATTTGTTTTAGTTGTATACCAAAAACAATAAAGTTAGATCATGTAGAAAGAACATACTTGATGAACATTTTTAGAGAAAAAAAGTGTTTACTTACGTCCAGATATGTTCAAATTCACCAATCCTCTACTTAATGTATTAGCCCAAACCGTTGACTTAAGCTCAAATTTATCCTTTGAGGGTTGTGAAACTATAGCCAGTGCTCCCGCTGATGAGGGAGTAACCGTTTGTGCTGGCTTTGACCCTGGTTGTGAAATTAAGCCACTTAAAAATCATTGTTATTTTGTACAATGGGTGAATTTGTGATCCGTGAGCACCTTGTGAAGAAATTGGAATAAGAGAACCTCGCCGTGATAGGTTCCCGAGTTAAACCGTGTAGGTTGGCTGTAGAGATTAGCACCTGGCTGTGGCGGTTAGCTATAAGGATTAACACTCGGCTGCACAGATTGGCTATATGCATTATAACTAGGTTGTCCATGTTAGAGAATGGCCCTTCATGCAGCACATGTACCAGCAACAGATCAAGCAGCTTATGTCAAGCAAGAAGCTGTCGACCCAAGTGTTACAACTGTTTTGTTTTGTTCATTTTGTAATTTTAGTTAATGTAATGTTGTGTAGTTCATTTTGAACTTAGTTTAGTTTGTATTTGATGTAACATGATAGTGAAAGAGCTGATTACCAGCTTTGCTTAAGTGTGCAAGTTAATTTCACCTAGTTCCAATGTGTTAAGTGGAGTTAGGTAATGTTTAAGTGATGTATATGTTGATTTTGACCAGCCATTTTCTGGTATATGTAATGGCTTTATGCCAAAGTTTATTTTTAATGAAAATTATCAGTTTTTCATTCATATGCTCCAACATTTTCTTGTTTTCTCGGTTCTATTCTTATTCTTAAGCAAATTTTTGCTCTTGTTTCTTCACCAAGTCACGAGGCTTGTTGCACAAGCTTTCAACTCTGCTTGCTCAGCCTTGTTTAAAACACCAACAATTGGTATCTAGAGACATTCTTTTTGTGGACCTGTTGCATTTGAACCTTAAATCGAATGACTTCTTCAGGATTCTCTCCAGCAGCACCATCAGTCTTCAATGGTGAAGGGTTCCATATATAGGTGGTTAAAATGAGGACTTACTTGTAGGCATTTGATCTGTGGGAAGTTGTAAACACTGATGCTGAGCCAGCACCACTTAGGGCCAATCCTACAGTGGCTCAGATCAGACAACATGCTGATGAGAGAACCAAGAGGCACAAAGCCATGTCCTGTATTCAGAACTGTGTGTCAGATGTCATCTTCACCAGAATCATGGCTTGTGGGACTCCAAAGCAAGCCTGGGACAAGCTCAAGGAGGAGTTCCAAGGTACAGAGAGGACAATGCAGCAGTAGCTATTGAATCTGAGAAGATATTTTGAAAATTTGAAGATAAAGAAAGAAGAAACAGTGAAGCAGTACTCATATAGGATTATGGCTATGGTAAACAACATAAGGTTGCTAGAAGATCAGTTCAGTGAGGCAAGGATCATGGAGAATGTGCTCTCAACATTGCCTGAAAGATATGAGGCAAAAATCTCATCACTTGAGTATTCGAGAGACTTAGCAAGCATCTCCTTAACTAAGCTTATCAATGCTTTTTATACTCAGGAGAAAATGAGAGCTAACAGGATGGAGGAGCACCAAGAAGGTGCTTTTCAAGCCAAGGCCAAAGCTGCCTCGAGCACCACTGCCTACAAAGGCAAAAAGACTTGGAAAAACAGGCCTAAGCCTGATGCTGCAAGAAGAGAGGACCAATCCTGCAAGCACTGTAAAAGGCCTGGTTATCTAGTAGAAAGATATTGGTTTAGGCTAGATGCACTATGTCAATATTGCAAAAAAATGGGGCATGTTGAAAGGGTTTGCAAAAACAAAGGCAAACCTAGGCAGAATCAAGCACAACAGAAAAATGTTGAAGCTCAAGTGGCTAAAGACAATAGTGACCATGAGGAGCAGGTCTTTGCTATGTCATGTTCAGCTAGTCAGAAGAAGAGCTTAAAAGGATGGCTATTGGACAGTGGTTGCACTAACCACATGTCACCAGATGCAAACATTTTCAAAACCTTGGACAGAAGCTGCAAAACCAAGGTGAAAGTTGGTAATGGGCAGTTTATCAAGGCTGAAGGAAAAGGGGATGTGTTGATATGCACTCCCATAGGCAACAAGATCATCTCAAATGTATTGCTAGTACCTGAGATTGATAGGAACCTTATCAGTATTGCTCAATTGCTTGAGAGAGGCTATTCAGTTGTGTTCAAGGGCAAGGAGTGCCAAATTGCTGATCCAAATGGATCAAGCCTCATGTCAGTCACTATGACTGATAAATGCTTTGAAGTCAACTGGACAAGTGACTCACACGCAGCCTATGTCGCCTCAACTGAAGAATCCAAGCTTTGGCATCAAAGGTTTGGTCATGCCAACTTTAGATCAATGGCTCAAATGGTCAGTGAAGAGTTGGTTGAAAATTTCATCAACATAGTTGAAAAAGAGGATGTTTGTGAGGTTTGCCAGATAGGAAAACAAGCTAGACAACCATTTCCTACAAAATTAACCTGGAGAGCATCAGATAAGTTGCAACCTGTACACACTGATGTGTATGGTCCTATGAAAATTGAATCACTAAATAGAAGTAAGTACTTCGTTCTCTTTATTGATGATCATACCAGATATTGCTGGATTTTTTTTGAAGTACAAGTCTGAGGTAGCTCAAGTGTTTTAAAAGTTTAAAGCAGCTGTTGAAACTGAAGCAGGTTGTAAGCTCAAGACCATCAGGTCAGGCAATGAAACTTAGTATACCTCAGCTCAATTTCAAGCTTACTGTGATGATGCAGGCATCAAACACCAGTTGACTAATGTCTATACACCTCAGCAGAATAGGGTAAGTGAAAGAAAAAATAGGAGTTTGATGGATATGGCCAAGTGTCTTCTATTTGAAAAGAATATGCCAAAGACCATGTGGGCTGAAGTAGTTAACACTGCAGTGTACATTCAGAACAGGCTTCCAACAAAGGCACTGGCCTACAAAACACCATTTGAAGCTTGTTTTGGGTTCAAACCATCATTAACTCATTTGAAGGTCTTTGATTGCCTATGTTACAGCCATATACCAGCTGTGAAGAGGGACAAGCTATCCAAGAAGGCTCTGTCTGGTATTTTAGTAGGCTACAGCTCAGTCAAGAAAGGTTATAGGATCTTGGATCCTTTAATAAACAAATTCCTAGTGAGTAGGAATGTTGTGTTTGATGAAAAAGCATGTTGAAACTGGGAAAGAAATGAGCCAGAGGCTATTTCTGAAAAATTGATGGTTGATCAGGCTGAACCAGAACAAAGTAGTTCAAAAATAGACTTTGATGATGCACTAGTCAGGGGGACCAGATCCTTGACTGAGATTTATGAGAGAGCTCAAGTAGCCATAGAGGAACCGAGTAGTTTTGAGAAAGCTGAAGCTCATGAAGGGTGGAAGCAAGCCATGGTAGATGAAATCAAGATGATTCAGAAGAATCAGACATGGGAGCTGACTGAAAAACCTGCCAACAGAAAGACCATTGGTGTGAAATGGGTCTATCGAACTAAACAAAATGCTGATGGTAGTTTAAACAAGCTGAAAGCTAGACTTGTTGTCAATGGTTTTAGTCAAAGATATGGCCTAGACTACATGGAGACTTTTGCACCAGTAGCTAGGCTTGACATAATCAGATTGTTAATTGCTTTGGCTACACAAAAGCAGTGGACCATTTATCAGCTGGATGTGAAGTTTGCATTTCTAAATGGCCTCCTTGAAGAAGAAATTTACATTGACAAGCTTCAAGGATTTGTTGTGTCTGGTAAGGAACACATGGTGTATAGGCTCAAAAAGGTCTTCTATGGCTTGAAACAGGCTCCTAGAGCCTGGTATGCCAGAATTGACAGCTACTTGATTAGTTTGGGATTCAAGAGAAGTGTTGGTGAGCCAACACTATATGTCAAGAAGGAACAGGCTGAAACACAGCTCATTGTGTCCCTTTATGTAGATGATCTCTTGGTAATAGGAGGAGACCAAATTATGTTGACTGATTTCAAGGCCAAAATGAAAGACATGTTTGAGATGTCTAATTTGGGGCAGATGACATATTTGCTGTGAAGATCTTGAACAAGTTCTCTATGGAGAATTGCAAGCCAACTAGCACACCTGTTGCTGTTGGAATAAAACTGTCAAGCCAATGAGACTATGAACAGGTCAGTGAATCTACCTACAGAAGCTTAATAGGTTGTCTGTTATATCTAACTGCAACAAGACCAAACATAATGTTTAATGTTAGTGTACTTTCAAGATTCATGCACTGCTGCAATATACAACATCTTCAAGAAGCAAAAAGAGTGCTCAGGTACATCAAAGGCACCTTGAGCCATGGATTACAGTTTAGCAAAGCTGAAAACTTGAAATTGGTAGGCTATACTGATAGTGATTGGGCTGGTTCAAATGATGATATGAAGAGCACTTCTGGTTATGCATTTACACTTGGTTCAACAATGTTTTGTTGGAGTTCAAAGAAGCAATCAATGGTGGCTCAATCAACAGCAGAAGCTGAGTATGTTGCAACTGCAAGTGCTGTTAATCAAGCCATATGGCTCAGAAAAATCTTAACTGACTTGAACCTACATAAAAGGGAAGCAACAGAGATCTTTTGTGACAAAAAATCTGCTGTTGCAATTGAAAAGAACCCTATTTTCCATGGTAGAACTAAAAAATTTAGCATCAAGCTACATGTGGTACGGGAAATGGAGCAAGTTCGAGAGGTGGAGTTTATTCATTGCAATTCTGAAGAACAAATTACTGACATCTTTACAAAGGCCCTTAATGTGTCAAGGTTTATTAAATTGAGGAAGCAGTTAGGAGTTAGCAGCATGGAGACTAAGGAGGAGTGTTAGAAAATGGCCCTCCATGCAGCACATGCACCAGTAAGCAGATCGAGTAGCTTATGCCAAGCAAGAAGTTGTCGAGCCAAGTGTTACAACTGTTTTATTTTGTTCATTTTATAATTTTAGTTAATGTAATGCTGTCTAGTTCATTTTGAACTTAGTTTAGTTTGTATTTGATGTAACTTGATAGTAAAAGAGCTGATTACCAGCTTTGCTTAAGTGTGCAAGTTAATTTCATCTAGTTCTAATGTGTTAAGTGGAGTTAGGTAATGTTTAGGTGATGTATTTGTTGATTTTGACCAGCCATTGTCTGGTATATGTAATATCTTTGTGCCAAAGTTTATTTTTAATGAAAATTATCAGTTTTTCATTCATATGCTCCAATATTTTCTTGTTTTCTCGGTTCTGTTCTTGTTCATAAGTAAATTTTTACTCTTGTTTCTTCAACAAGTCACGAGGCTTGTTGCACAAGCTTTCAACTCTACTTGCTCAGAGTTGTTTAAAACACCAACTATCTAACTTGGTCATATGCGTTAGCACCAAGTAGTGCAGGTTGGCCATATGAATTAGCACTTGGCTGTGTCGGTTGGCTGCACATATTAGCACTTGATTGTGCCTGCTGGCCATGGATACCTGGCTGTGTTGTTTGGCTATAAGCACTTCCCTAATTTTGAGTTGACATTTCTTGAGGAAGAAACTAGGAGTTTGTGCTATTGGGTGCAGAGTAAGCATTTGCAGAGAATGAGTTCCTAAAGTCAAAATTTGTGACTGTCTCGGAACTTGCAGAATGTGGCTGAAGAGATACTTCATTTTGGTTTGTAGCAGGCTAGAAAGTAGGCATGGAAGTGGAAATTTGTTGTACAGCTAGGACAGAGTCAGTTGAAGCGACAATTTTAAAAGGATTATCACCAAATGGATCATCAAAACCCTGAATCAGGAACAATATCACCTAAAAGTTTTAGTATGGCAACAAATTCACCCAAATACCTTTATGTTACCATTTCTATTATACACAGGATTTCAATAATTCATTCATTTTTAACTATCGATTTTTTTTAGGTGCTTTTCAAAAAATGAATCACATTAGGCAACAACAGAACAACTTATCCAAATTCGTTGTACCATAAATAGATATATTGGAGACAGGTTTAATGAAATCCTTGTATATGATCCAGAAACAAGAAACCAATCTAATAAAAAAATTGACCAACCAGAATCAAAGGTTAGCCTAGTTGGTTCATGCAGACACCCATAAGAGGTGGCATCCAACAAGTCTAGAGTTTAAATCTCAGCACTTGCAATCTCTTCTTTTATTCCTAGGTTGTGACCTCCTTTGAGAAAATATATATATCAACTAATACAAGTTTTGACTGCATCCACTCATGGCTACCTTCCATCTTGAGAGTGATCATCAGCTCTAGCACCACTGCCCCTGCAGAGATGATAGTCATGCTAATTACATTCTGTCTCAAGCCTACCACGAAAGTATGAGCAATATACTTGAAATTTACAAGGAAGGATCATAACTATAAAATCTTCCATGACTTGGTGAAATGAAAACCAAAACCTCATTTGAATAGAAATGTTGCATTCAAAATTACCAAGTGAATGCACCATTTTAGAATCCTACTCTAGTGCAACACAAACTATTAATATTTACATATTCTATTTTGTATGTTTTTCATGATACCCATAAAGAAGGGGAAAATAAATTACTTCAACAAAAAATTAAGACAAGGTTAACATAATTAAATCAACATTAATATGTTTCCAAGAAGAACATAGCAACAAAAAGGCCTCAAAAGTAAATAAGTGCATACCGAGAGGAAGCACCATCCTCATCAAAAGCATGGTCTCAATCAGAGCTCCTAGATCTTGTACCGTATTAATAATCATCAACACTTATACTTCTACCTCGGTAGTCATCATCCCTGTCACTATCTCTGCCGTAGCGTTCTTCATAATCTCTGCCATAACGATCTCCATCACGACTGTTTGAATCCCCATATCTGCCATACCGATCATCATCTCTATCGTCATATTCCCGGTCTTTTCCATAACCATTTTGATAATCATAATCCCTGTTTCCGTAACGATCATAATCATATTTGTCTCCATATCCCCCTGAACTCGGCCTTTACATTCCACCTGTTGATGTGTTCCTAAATCTGTAGAACAAGCAGTAATGCATTATTGAAGGATTCAAATTTTCCATTAATTTATAATCTCATATAGAGAATGTAACTCCAAAGCAAAATATTGAACAAACTGCTAATTGGAGAATAAAAGCGAATCATATAGATCCCACTGATCATGAGCAAGAAATGTTATCAGAACTCACAAAAATGGAACTCAAATAGAAATGAAATTAAATTAAGTATAAATTTTTTTCTATTTGAGTTCCAGTTCTGTATTAATATTCTAAAAGGATTGTGTCTATCACTCAAGAAAAAACAAAATATATGGATGTCCACCAGTGAACAGATGAACAAGAAATATCCAACAATTAATGGCAAGAAAGTGAAAATATAGCTGCCCCTTAAATCAAAATCTTAAATCAATTTTCTTCCATTTCTCAAATTGGTCATTATTTTCAATTAAAGCTATTTTTCTTATTTATTTCAAATCAAGTTTCGTTTTTAAAATTCATTTTAAACAAATGAATGCCCGGACACTAATTTTTGAGATGTGACAAATATATTTTAAAACTATCACAATTTCTAAATAAAATGCAAATACAAAAAAATCTTCTCCACAAATATGTTTTAAGTTTTTTGTCACCCAATTATTAAAATTAAGTTATAAAGCTTAGGTTAGTTAGAGAAAAATTCTGATTTTTACCTAATTTTGTAATTAATTTTAAAAATCAGCATTCCCAAGCTTTATAACTTACTTTTAATAACTAGATCTATGAAGTGAGTTGTGCTGCGGCCAATCCATGTTTATATTTACAAATTTATAATCTCCCTGGTCTGAGGCACACCCTGTCTTTAAGGTAGAAGGGGTTGAAAACCAAATTCAAATAACCTTATTATGAAGATGCGCATATAAACATAAACATAAATCAGTGTACTCAAATAACACTTAAAGTATTTCAAAAACATTAACCTAGATTTGTTTGAGGTATGAGGTACTCACTTTAACAATGCAAAGTAAAGCAAGAAATCAAGCATTGGAGAAAACAATGTATAAGATAACACTTTCAGCAACCAAACTACATGGCTAAGCCTTTTCGTTGCTGTGACTCTTCTTCTCAGCATTTTGCTTTGGAACAGGCTGAATTCTCTGATAAAGAGTCCTAGTCAATGTCTCTCCCCTCAAAGCAGCAACATACCGATCATTTGTATCCTTTTTCCGCTGGAGCTCCCCAAGGTATTTCGCTAATCGCTCTTGGTTCATTTTCCCTATCATCTAATCAAAAAAAGGGAGGGGAGGGGGACACGAGATAAAATTATGAACCATTAGTTTATGATGCTTCAACGAGTCAGGTAGGCAATCATGATATAAATTATGCAAAACATTCAATTACTCGATGAATTAATAACGGATAGAACTCAAGAGTAAGGAGGGTGCTTACGAGGGATTCGGGGCGGGCGTTTTCGTGCAGTCGAGCCTCCAACTGAGGGTTGTGGGAGTTGGTAAGTTGCATGATGTCGTAGCCAATGACACCCGAAACAACGCCGCAGAGGGTGGCAAAGGCCAAGAAGAACGACTTCGAATCTCTTGTCCTCCTCACTAGCCACCGCCATGTCTCGCTTTTTTCCCATAGTATTGACATTTCTAATTTTTGGATCATTCTATTTTTGTTTCCTTAATTAGTAAAACCGATCACCCCAACAATTGAACCCTCCTAATTCCAAAACAAATATATAGCCATTTTTAACTGGGTTGAGAAAAGTTCTGTTGGGTCGTTGGCCTCTAGAAATCAACAATTTACTAATACCTTATTCCCTCAATATGTTTTTTTTCAAAAGAAGATAAAAAGTTCTTAAAATCATTGCTTGAGGGAGGTGGAGATTGAGGGTGATTCTCGGTCGGTGATTCGCAAGCTACAAGAAGAGAAAGAGGATAGATCTGAGATTGCTGTGTTTATTCGTGACTGTTGCTACACACGCATTTTGTTATCTTCAAGAGGGTTTATTTGTTGGATTCCAGCTAGAGTAGAAGGCTCTAGAGCTCCCCTTTTGTCGTTTTACTGGTTATCTGAATGGGCTGTTTTTCTTTTTGTTTGGACTTGTTGGACGTTTTTCCTTGGGTCTTTCTCCTTTTGCTTTGTTTTCTCGTGTTCGCTTTGTGATGGGCTTGTCTTGGACCCTCTCGTTTTGGGCTCGTCTTGATCTTGTTTTGTTTTGGTTTTGGCTATTTTGCCCCTGATTTAATATAACCAGTGAGAATTTTTAAAAAAAAATGAAAGATAAAAGTTCTTAATAAAAAATTTAAAAATTTATTTAAGTTTCTAAAGAAAAATTACACCAGATTGAGTCTTTCGTGTTAAAATGAAATTAATAAAGAAGCTCTGTCTTAAAATAGAGCAACCAAGTAATCCGGATGAAATATGAAGCTCTATTTTAAAATAGAGCAACAAAGTAATAAACCCGGATAAAGTATGAAAGAAACTTAAACTTCAAAGACTTTAGAATTGCAAGAAAGAGGAAGAAAATGTTGAGGAAGAAAATGAATTTTCTCATCCTTTTCATTTCACCCATCAAAAGTATATATATTGATACAATGAAGTATGACAGTTACCTAATGTCTAACTGCTACTACTAATACATGACTTAAAGCTAAAATTACACACAAAATAAGCTGACATACTAGCTATTACATCACATTCAAATCTTCAACAAATCCTACTAACTTTAAATCACATTACAAAATAACTAAGAAAGTTACAAATGAAAAAAATAAACAGGATGCTGTTGCTTCACTGGTTCAGCTTCAATGTTGGTCTGATGTTGCATTGCAGGCCAAAGTTTAACACTCCTCCTTGGACTGTATGCAACAAATACCAATCTTTCTTCTCAAAACATCAAATCGTGTGGCACTGATAGACTTGGTTAAAATATCAGCAAACTGGTTTTCTGAGCTGCAATGAACCAAAATCACTTCCCCCAATTGTTCAGCCTCTCTAACAAAATGAAACTTAATCTTAAAATGTTTAGTTTTACCATGAAAAACTGGATTCTTGGCTATAGCAATAGCTGACTGATTATCAACCCTGATCTCAGTTACTTCAACTTGTTCTTCATTCAAATCATACAAAAGTTTCCTAAGCCAAATAGCTTCATTAACAGCTGTAGCAGCTGCAATGTACTTTGCTTCACCAGTAGATTGAGCAACAGTTTGTTGCTTCTTTGAGCTCCAACAGAAAACTTCTGAGCCAAGAGTAAAAAAGTATCCAGAGGTGTTTTTCATGTCATCAATAGACCCTGCCCAATCACGATCTAAATACCCTATCAGTTTGAGCTCTTCTTCCTTCTCAAACTTCACTTTATGATTCAAAGTTCCCTTTACATATCTGAGAATTATCTTTGCTGCTTTAAACTGCACAACATCACAGCAATGCATGAATCTGGATAGTAAGCTAACAACATACATAATATCAGGCCTAGTAGTTGTTAAGTAAAGCAAACAACCTACCAAGCTTCGATATTCCTTCTCATCAACCCTTTCTTGATTCCCACAACTAGTCAGCTTCTCCCCTTGAGCTACTAGTGTGCTAACTGTTTTGCAATTGGACATGCAAAATCTATTGAGAATATTCAAAGCAAAGGCATGTTGGCTAATGAAGATGCCTTGATCAGATTGATTCACTTTCATGCCAAGGAAGTATGTCATGACTCTCAAATCTTTCATCTCAAAGACTTCTTTCATTTGCACCTTGAACTCATTAATCAACTCTTCTTTGCATCAAGTCACAAGTAAGTCATCTACATAAAGTGAGACAATCAGAAGAATTTCATGTTTTGACTTCTTTTATAAAAAGTGTAGGTTTACTAACACTTTTCTCAAACCCGAGCCTAGACAGGTATTCATCAACCCTGTTATACCAAGCCCTTGGTGCCTGCTTCATACCATACAAGGCATTTTTCAGCCTGTAGACTTTGTCCTCTTCACCATGAACCTTGAACCCTTCTGGTTGTTCAATAAAAAATTCTTCCTTGAGAAAGCCATTCAAAAAAGTAGACTTGACATCGAGTTGGTGAATTCTCTATTGTTTCTGTGCAGCCAAGGCAAACAGAAGTTTAATTGTGTCTAGCCTTGCTACTGGAGCAAATGTCTCCATGAAATCAATGCCATATTGCTGACTATAGTCTTTCACCATAAGCCTTGCCTTGTGCTTGTTCAATGAGCCATCAGCATTGTACTTGGCTCTAAACACCCACTTGACACCTATAACTTTCTTCTGATCTGGCCTGTCAACCAATTCCCAAGTGTCATTCTTGTGGATCATATCTAATTCAGCTTTCATGGCCTTCTTCCAACTCTTGCTCTTGGCAGCTTCCTTAAAGTTTGAAGGCTCAACTATTGCAACATTACATCTTTGGTAGATGTCGGCAATAGTTCTGGTGCCTTTCATAGGTTCTTCATCAAAATCTTCATTAGCTGGCCTTTCTTCAGCTGGTTCCAAATTGTTGTCTAGCTGATTTTCTTCACTCAAACTTGCATCTGCATCACTCCAACTCCAAACCTTTTCTTCATCAAACCTCACATCCCTACTCACCAAAATCTTCTTTGTTGAGGGATTAAATACCCTATAACCCTTATTTGTGCTACTGTAATCAACAATGATCCCAGGCACAAATCTTTTATCAAGTTTGATTCTCTTTTCAGCTGGAATGAGAGTATAGCAGACATAACCAAACACCTTTAGGTGTGACACTGTTGGTTTGAGATCATGCCAAGCTTCAAAAGGAGTTTTGTCCTTAACAGCAGTAGTAGGAAGTCTGTTGAGCAGATACACTGAGGTATTGACAACCTCAGCCCAGAATTTGCTTGGTAGCTTACTCTCAAACAGTAAGCATCTAGCCATATCAAGCACTGTTCGATTATTCCTCTCACATACTCTATTTTACTGAGGAGTATAGATTGTTGTTAGCTGATGATGAATTCCAGCTTGCTCACACAATTTCTGGAACTTCTCGAACAAATACTTAGCACCATTATCTGATCTCGAAGCCTTAATCTTACAGTCTGATTGATTCTCAACTAAGGCTTTAAATTTGCTGAATGCCTCAAATACTTCTGAATTTTGCTTCAAAAAATAAACCCAGCAAAATCTACTGAAATCATCAATGAACAGTACAAAATACTTGCTGTCATTTAAGGAGAAAGACTTTGTTGGTCCACAAATGTCAGTGTGAACTAATTCGAGCTTACCTCGAGCTCTCCATGCCTTATTAATTGGAAAAAGCAGTCTTGCCTGCTTACCAAGCTGGCAAACTTCACAAACATCATCACTGACCTCAACTTTGGACATGTCTTCAACCAAATTCAATCTATCCAGCAAACCAAGTGATTTGTAACTGACATGGCCTAACCTCTTGTGCCATAAACTAGCTAAGTTAGTAGCACTAGTATAGGCCTTCTTCTCTAGCTGATTTACATCCAGCATAAAACACTTATCAGTCATAGCCACTGTAACCAATACTTGACTAAATGAATCTTCAACAACACAAGAGTTATTATTGAAAACCAGTGAATAACCTTTCTCAATTAGCTGACCAACACTAAGCAGGTTTTTTTCTACGTCAATCACATAAAGTACATCAGAAATAACTTTGTTATTTGAATGTGTACTGATCACTGTATCTCATATGCCTTTGGTATCAATAAGGTTGCCATTTCCAACTTTGACTTTGGAAGTAAACCTTTTGTCAAGATTCTTGAACAGTCTTTCATCTGAAGCCATATGGTGAGAACAACCATTGTCAACTAACCAGTTTTTACTGATTTTTTTTGAGGTTGTATAATAGGATGCAGAGAAAACAAGCTCCTCCTAAGCTTGAAAGTCTTCAGCAGCCTTAGCTTGTATTTGCTACTGAACTTGTACTTTCTTTTTGTTCTTGCACACTTTTTCAACATGACCAAACTGTTTACATCTCCAGCACTAAACATCTGGTCTATGCCAATAGTTCTTCTCTAAATGTGTGGTCTTTTTGCAGTGAATGCATGGGGGAAAACTTTTTTTTTCAGCATCTCTCTTTGATTTCGCCCTTTTATCGAGCCAAAGTTTCTTCCCTTTCTGACTTGGACCTGAGCCTTCTTTAACCTTTACTTGGAAAACTCCTTCAGGATGCTCTTCCTGCCTATTGGCCCTCATTTGCTCAAGTGCATACAGGGAATTTACCAACTCAGACAGTGAGATGGCTGATAAATCCCTCGAGTCCTCCAATGAAGAGATCTTTAACTCAAATTTCTCAGGGAGAGTTGTAATGACCTTTTCAACAACTCTGCTCTCACTGAAATCATCACCAAGGAGCCTAATGTTGTTGACTATAGCCATTATCCTATCAGAGTACTGTTTGATGGTATCTGACTCTTTCATCTTCAAGTTCTCAAAGTCTATCCTAAAGTTGATCAGTTGCTACTATCTTGTTTTGTCTGACCCCATAAAATCCTCATTTAGCTTCTCCCATGCTTGCTTTGGTGAGTCACAAGCCATTATCCTAGTAAAAATCACATCGGATACTCCATTTTGCAGGCAAGCCATAGCCTTGTGCTTCTTGGCACAATATCCACTATGTTCTTTATTTGTACAATGGTGGGATTGGCCCTTAATAGAGGTGGTTCGGCATCTTTCTCTACAACATTCCACAAGTCGTGTGCTTGGAGATATGTCTCCATCTTTACTACCCAGATATGGTAGTTTTCTCCAGCAAACACATGTGGTGGTGGTGGGGTAAAGCTCATCCTTGCAGCAAACAAACAGACGAACAAAAAATAGCTTCTTCTTCTTTTCTCTCTTAAGTTTTCTCCACAAAGAAAGATACCAACAAAAGAGGCCCTAAAAAATGACAGGCTCTTGATACCATTTGTTGGGTTTTTCACACAGGAAGAAAAATAGAACCAAGTAATCCTGATGAAATATGAAGCTCTATCTTAAAATAGAGCAACAAAGTAATAAACCCGGATAAAATATGAAAGAAACTTAAACTTTAAAGACTTGAGAATTGCAAGAAAGAGCAACTAAAACAGAAGCAAAAATAAATTGTTAAGGAAGAAAATGAATTTTCTCATCCTTTTCATTTCATCCATCAAAAGTATATATGATGATACAATGAAGTATGACAGTTACCTAATGTCTAACTGCTACCACTAATACATGACTTAAGTTAAGCTAAAATTACACACAAAAAAAGCTGACATACCAGCTATTACATCACATTCAAATCTTCAACAAATCCTACTAACTTTAAATCACATTACAAAGTAACTAAGAAAGTTACAAATGAACAAAATAAACAGTATGCTGTTGCTTCACTGGTTCAGCTTCAATGCTGGTCTGATGTTGCATTGCAGGCTAAAGTTTAACACATTAGGCAACAACAGAACATCTTATCCAAATTTGTTGTACCATAAATAGACATATTGTAGACAGGTTTAATGAAATCCTTGTATATGATCCCTCAACATTAAACGGACCATGTTACCTGATTTTCAAAATTAGATGCCGACTGATTAGCAGCAAAGGTAGGCATAGCACCAGAGTTTGCAGGGGCATCAGCCTCAATAGTAGGGATTTCAGGTGTAACTGGCACAATAGCAAATGAATCTGACAGAGCATCCAACAAGTATATTTTAGTATTGGTCGAAACAGTGGGAACAGCAATAACAGAGACAGTTGTGGTAGTGGGAACAGCAGCAAGAGTAGGAGTTGGGGCAGCTATAATTGATGAGCAAAAGATGAACAAATAAGTTCAAATTACAAGGGATAAATGGAATGGCATCAAAAGATTCCAAATTAAGTTCCATGCAATCACATGAAACTCCAACCAATAATTTTATATGGATTGAGAAAATATAGCACAAAATTGAATAAGAAGTCATCAAAACACTAAAACTGTCACTACTAGATAACCAACTGCAAAAGGCTTAGCTCTTCCAGCAAGTAATATCCGTATTTAAATGATTGACCATTTGGCAAGAAATATACATTTTGCAGATACAAAATACACTAAAACCTACCACATAAAAAAAATTTAAAACATAGCATGGAATGTGAAGCAACAAGCATGTCAAATTTAATATTTAGACGACTCATAAAATTACACTTTGCATGATGATATTTCAAGTCAAAAGACCAGCACATCAAAGCAATAAACAATGACCATCCAGGTAATGCAACTGGAACATAGAAACCATAGAATTTATATAGAATTTTATACCTAAAAATGAACCACGGGGATCAAATTCATCAAAAGCCTCTGCTTGTTAATTTGGAAGAGAAGCTGAATTACTAAGATCAGAGGCTACTTGGCTAGAATTATTGGTAGGAGGAGAAGGAGAAACCCCAGGAGTAGCTGCTACAGAAGTTTGGCCAACCCTATTATCAAACATCTTTTCAGAATGCAACAACAAACCAAAACACAGTTCCAAGCAACAAGTCTAATGTCTCTGGAGTATAAGGTGAAAAGCAATACCTTTCGCTATGAACAGGATTCTGAGTCTCACTTACTGCGTCTTCATAACTAGGAGGAGCATCAATATTTTGTTCAGATTGTTTCCGCTCATGCCGCCTGAACAAAATATATATATTCAGAAAATTTCAGAAACAAGAAACCAATCTAATAAAAAAATTGATCAACTAGAATCAAAGGTTAGCCTAGTTGGTTCATGCTGAATCCATAAGAGGTGTCATCTAACAAGTCTAGAGTTTAAATCTCAGCACTTGCAATCTCTTCTTTTATTCCTAAACTGTAATCTCCTTTGAGAAAATATATATCAACTAATACAAGGTTTGACTGCATCCACTCATGGCTACCTTCCATCTTGAGAGTGATCATCAGCTCTAGTACCGCTGCTCCTGCAGAGATGATAGTCATGCTAATTACATTCTATCTCAAGCTTACCACGAAAGTATGAGCAATATGCTTGAAATTGACAAGGAAGGATCATAACTATAAAATCTTCCATGACTTGGTGAAATGAAAACTAAAACCTCATTTGAATAGAAATGTTGCATTGAAAATTACCAAGTGAATGCACCATTTTAGAATCCTACTCTAGTGCAACACAAACTATTAATATTTACACCTTCTATTTTGTATGGTTTTCATGATACCCATAATGAAAGGGAAAATAAATTACTTCAACAAAAAATTGAGACAAGGTTAACATAATTGAATCAACATTAATATGTTTCCAAGAAGAACAAAGTAACAAAAAGGTCTCAAAAGTAAATAAGTGCATACCGAGAAGATACACCATCCTCATCAAAAGCACGGTCTCAATCAGAGCTCCTAGATCTTGTACCGTATTAATAATCATCAACACTTCTACTTCTACCTTGGTAGTCATCATCCCTGTCACCATCTCTGCCGTAGCATTCTTCATAATCTCTGCCATAACGATCTCCATCACGACTATTCGAATCCTCATATCTGCCATACCGATCATCATCTCTATTGCCATATTCCCGGTCTCTTCCATAACCATTTTGATCATCATAATCCCTGTTTCCATAACGATCATAATCATATTTGTCTCCATATCCCCCTGAACCCGGCCTATACATTCCACCTGTTGATGTGTTCCTAAATCTGTAGAACAAGCAGTAATGCATGATTGAAGGATTTAAATTTTCCATTAATTTATAATCTCATATAGGGAACGTAACTCCAAAGCAAAATATTTAACAAACTGCTAATTGGAGAATAAAAGCAAATCATACAGGTCCCACTGATTATGAGCAAGAAATGTTATCAGAACTCACAAAAATGGAACTCAAATAGAAATGAAATTAGATTAAGTATAAACTTTTTTCTATTTGAGTTCCAATTCTGCATTAATATTCTAAAAGGATTGTGTCTATCACTCAAGAAAGAACAAAATATATGGATGTCCACCAGTGAATAGATGAACAAGAAATATCCAACAATTAATGGCAAGAAAGTGAAAATACAGCTGCCCCTTAGGAGAGAAAAACCACTTTAATCAAAATCTCAAATCAATTTTTTTCCCTTTTTCAAATTGGTCCTTGTTTTCAATTAAAGCTTATTTTCTTAATTATTTCAAATCAAGTTTCGTTTTTAAAATTAATTTCAAACAAATGAATGCCCGGACACTGATTTTTGGGATGTGACAAATATATTTTAAAACTATCACAATTTCTCAATAAAATGCAAATACAAAGAAATCTTTCTCCCCAAATATGTTTTAAGTTTTTTGTCACCCAATTATTAAAAGTAAGTTATAAAGCTTGGGTTAGTTAGAGAAAAAATCTAATTTTTACCTAATTCTGTATTTAATTTTAAAAATCAGCATTTTTCTCTAACTAACCCAAGCTTTATTACTTACTTTTAATAACTGGATCTATGAAGTGAGTTGTGCTGCGGCCAATCCATGTTTATATTTACAAATTTACAATCTCCCTGGTCCGAGGCACACCCTGTCTTTAAGGTAGAAGGGGTTGAAAACCAAATTGAAATAACCTTATTATAAAGATGCGAACATAAACATAAACATAAATCGGTGTACTCAAATAACCCTTAAGGTATTTCAAAAACATTAACCCAGATTTGTTTGAGGCATGAGGTACTCACTTTAGCCAATGCAAAGTAAAGTAAGAAAGCAAGCATAGGAGAAAACAATGTATAATATAACACTTTCAGCAACCAAACTAGATAGCTAAGCCTTCTTGTTGCTGTTGCTCTTCTTCTCAGCGTTTTGCTTTGGAACAGGCTGAATTCACTGATAAGGAGTCCTAGTCAATGTCTCTCCCCTCAAAGCAGCAACATACCGATCATTTGTATCCTCTTTCCGCTGGAGCTCCCCAAGGTATTCGCCAATCGCTCTTGGTTCACTTTTCCCATCATCTAATCAAAAAAAGGGAAGGGAGGGGGACACGAGATAAAATTATAAACCCTTAGTTTATGATGCTTCAACGAATTAGGCAGGCAATCATGATATAAATTATGCAAAACATTCAATTACTCGATGAATTAATAATGGATGGAACTCAAGAGTAAAGAGGGTGCTTACGAGGGATTTGGGACAGTGTTTTTGCACAGCCAAGCCTCCAACTGAGGGTCGCGGGAGTTGGTAAATTACATGAAGCTGTAGCCAATGACACCCGGAACAACGCCGCAGAGGGTGGAAAAGGCCAAGAAGAATGACTTTGAATCTCTTGTCCTCCTCACTAGCCACCGCCATGTCTCGCTTTTTTCCCATAGTATTGACATTTCTAATTTCTAGATCACTCTATTCTTGTTTCATTAATTAGAAAAACCGATCACCCCAACAATTGAACCCTCCCTAATTTCAAAACAAATATATGGCCCTTTTTAACTGGGCTGAAAAAAGTTCTGTAGGGCGGTTGGCCTCTAAAAATCAACAATTTGTTAATACCTTATTCCCACAGTAAGAAATCTTCTGATGCATTCTAATCGCACAGCAGAAGGTAAACTAAAGAAATCTTCTGAATGTTCTTCTCTTGTGATAAGATGATTTGCAACAAGTGAAATATTAGAAGTTAATCACAAGTAGAATAGCCGACAAAAGATATGTATCATGCCAAAAACAAAACTTCATTATAATTAGCCTTTTCCCAGTAGCATATTGTAAAGGAAATAGGAATGCTCATTCATGGATAAGTGAATATGTGGGATTAGAACACCATAATTAGTTTCAAAATGAAATCAAGACTATCCAACAGATGCGATAATAGATAAAAACAAGAATTTTATCAACCAAAATAGAATGTGCTATGTCACATTGTTCATAAAAAAGATTTTGTCTTCTTATATTTAATAAATAAACAAACCATGGATAGAAAGTTTTAAGCATGCAAATATTTTATTTTTAGTACAAGCAAGCAATTATATTACGGGGACCAAACTCTGTACCTCGTGCCAATCAAATTGAAACTGGCTAACAATGCAAATAGCAAATTCATCCAAAGTTTCAAACCCTAATTAATTACTATAATAGAAAGAGCACTGAGGAATATTCAAAGTAAAAAAAAAAGAAAAGAAAGTATAAATTAGATTTAAAGGCTGTAAATAGCGTAATGGTGATGGTGGCGGTCTCAAGCATCAATTGATTCTATTCACTATTTTTCAACAACAAAATACCAATCAAAGTAATGAATAAGCATGCATGATCCAAGTCCAACATTGAATTTAATTAATGCTCAACTGCAAGTTTTAAAATATTGGGTACTTGAAGTTGAAAATCTTAGCAAGTACTTGAATACAAATTTTGGGTTTTATTTAATAAAAATTATTTTCTTCATTTCAAACATAAGGTAATTTATCAAATCTATAATTAAATTTCAAGAATTTCTTGATTGGACTGATTCAGATCCTAATAAACAAGTGTGTAGGCAATTCATGGGCATTTTTCATTCATGTCAAGCATACAAATAGCAACTAATACCCAAAGTTTCAAACAAGAATTAATTACTGTAATAGAAAGAACACTGAAACATTACTGATAAAAGGGTATTATGAAATTATCTATTGTTGGAATATTCAAAGTGAAAAAACTAAGAAAATGGAAGTATAAATTAGATTTGGAGGCTGGAAACTACATGGTGATGGTGGTGGTTTAAAGCATCTGTTGATTCTACTATACTAATCAAATTAATGGATAAGCATGCATGATCCAAGTCCAATATTGAATTAATTAATGCTCAAGCACAAGTTTTAAAATTTTGGGTATTTGAAGTTGAAATTCTTAGCAAGTACTTAAATGCAAATTCTGGGTTTTATTTAATTAAAATGAAATTGACTATATATAAATAATTAGAGTAAGTTAAGAAGCTTACCAGTACTTTTTATAGTCTTCTCATCTATATCACAATGAAAGTGATTCCAGCTATTCCACCTGCAAACAATGATAAAATTAATTACCTTTTTTTTTATAAAATAAAAAGTGAAAGAATTGATACCCCATTGGAGGGGTACGAGCAACCCTATTGACAATGAACGTACCCATGAATTCTATGCTTGCTATGTCACACTATGAAAATGATAACAAAGATGATAACTTGAGATTGAAATTTTCAAAAATGGAGAAGATACTTGAGGAACCTACGGAAGAACTGACACAGAAGAAGGCTGAATGGCAGAACCTAATCAAGGAAAAAGAGAAGATGGTAAATCACTGCAAATCAATGGCTAAAGAGTAAAGATGGGCTGCAGAAGGAAATTCTGGAGGCAAAGAGAACTCTCAATGATTTGAGGGCTAAAATGGTACATAAAACAAATCTTGTAATAACCGAACAAGATCCCTTCCTATCTTCAAACAAAGTTTAAATTGATCCCTCAACATTTTGACACAAAACTCGATCTTTATCTGCCTCAACTTCTCTAGTTTCAGATTATTCGATACCCTACAATGATCAGCTAATAAACGAAGAAATGTATATAATGCACTGGTCAAAACTACAGGCTTTTCTTGTAACAAACAATCCCATTTACTTAAACAGAGACTTACTAACTTAAAACATAACCAAAGATTCCCATCACAAAAATCACCACCAACAATTTGCCTCATTAAACACACTAACAAACTATCAATTCCTGTAGCAGAAACATCAATCATTTCTTTAGAAACCCAAATTAATTGTTCATTTACCGAATCAACAAGCTTTCCATACAATTCATTAACAATTCCAACAAGTAAACTTAAAAATAACTTATACACATCAATGACAATAGCATGCAAGTGCTAATATGAATTTTGGCAAAATAGGGTTCAATTAAGACACCATAGAGAATAGCTTGATTAAGTAGAGTGTATTCTTGGGGATCTGGGTTAGTTAACAAAAAGAAAGGTTTTAATTTCGATTGAAGAAGGTCAAAGGCTTGCCTTAGAGAGAGTTCTAGCTGATTGCGAGCTTCATAGGATGAGACTCTAATCAGTTGTGAAGCCATTAAAAGTAGTTTTCATTAAGGCAAAGCAAAAACTTAATACCTTGTCAGCGAACTGCTTCACTCGATTCAGCACCGACTTAACATCTGGGTGTTAGATCGTTAGCCCTTTCCTCTCATACTGAAGTCAGATTTTCTCGAGAAAATTGAGAAATCTAGATTTTAAGCTTCGTTTTTGTTGAGAGGAAATTGAAACCATTGACCCTGATTACAACCGGAGCTTGAGGATGAATTTGTGGAGCCTAAGAGGAGCAAGAATCGATGGAATTCGCCGGTAGGTAAGATTTTGGTGGCTTTTAACTTGAAATTGAATCTGGGTTCAGGCTTGGATAGGGTTGGTGAGGATGCTTCAGTGTGAAAAAAAGGGAGAAGGTTGGAAGGAAATGGGAATCAGATGTGAAAAAAATAAGAAAATGCTCAGATGTAAGAAAGAAATGAGAAGGGTAAAGTTGTAAAATTTTCACGCTAAATTGGTATTCCGTGAGGGGGAGTGTCGAATTGTAAACGACAGCTTTGCCTTGAATAAGGCTATAAGAAATAGGGCTATAATAGCTCATTACAGCCAACCAAACAATGGAATAGGAATTGGCCCACTGAATTCAGTTGTAATGTCTTAGCATTACAGCGAACCAAACATACTCTAAGAGTTTGGTAAAGGGATCACCAACTTGTTCTCAAAATCCTATAACTTTGTAAATTTTCAATGTTGTCGTTTGGCTTGTTATCGGCTTGAATAAAAAAAAACGAATTCAACAGTTTAACACTATTTCTCAATAGTACTTTTTATCTCAAAATGTTTCTTAAAAACGATGAACTCAAAGCTACATTATGCTATGACTAGAGGCATAAAGCAAACAAGGCAGCGTTTAAAAATAGCAAAACAACATAAATAACTCTTCACTTTTTTAGTTTTACACGTATATTTACCAAAAAGCACAAATGCTAAATTCCTAAAATGTTTCTTTCAACATTTGAGGCTTCAAGAAGATGCTAATAAGCAAAAACAAACACAACTTACACTTATAACCAATTTGCAATTTTATCGTCAAGTATAGGATCTTTTGAATTTCTCATTCAAACCCAAATATACCCCAAAATCAAGGGAGGCGTGTTCCACTCCTAATCAGAAGACCTTCTGCCCAGAAGTCACAGGAGTTTATTCTGCACCACTGTCAAAGCCAAAGCATTTGAGAGAGGTCAAGTAAGTTAATAATTTAAAATGGGAAGAATTAGTGGGCCGTTCAGTTTTGAAGAATACAATGATAAAGAGGAAATTCCTTGTTCTCCTTCAAGTAGGAACAAGTAAGCTAAAAGAAAGCCTAAAGCTCCTAAATAATTAGTGAACATGGGTTATCCAATCATCAACTCGATCTCTTGTTCACTTCTTCATGTTCATATTTTCTAAACAAATTAAGATATTTAATAGTTAAAACAATAGGCATTCATAAACATGTTACTTGAACAATTGAAGACTAAGGGATAGACTGTGGACTCGGCGGAAACGATGGTTGTGGCAATGGCGTTTACCGTCTGGACGCAGCCGCTTACGCTTCTCAAAATCAAAGACGAAATAAGGATTAAGAAAAGTTCTGCAAAGAAAAATCTAGGGTTCCAAATTTGGGCATTTAAGAATCGGGGTTGAGGAAGAAAAAATGGCAATGCGCATGGAGTTAAAAGTTTTAATTGAAGGTTTTTTTTAAACTACAAAGGAGTAAAATGATGTTAGGGGAGGAAATTAAAATCGAATTACACCTAAATTCAAAACCACCTCGATTTTGTTGTTATTCGAGTGGTAAATTTTTAATTTATTTTAAATTTGAAAAATCGATTAGTTTATTTAAATTGATTCGAAAAATCAAAGCAAATAACAAAATAAAAAAATCAACTTTTTTTAAATTTACTCGAGTTTTACTCGCACCTAGTTCGGAGAAACAACCTTCTGTATCATCTGTTGTAACACCCCCTACCCGTATCTGTCGCTGGAATAGAGTACGAGGTATTACCGAAGAGTACGAAACACTTATAGATAATTTAAATATATTTTCATAACAACTTGTCTCGATTTCATACTATTTCATATTTAAGCTTTATTCACCAAAGTATTTGAAATATCATCTTTATACAAATAGCACACATGAGGTACATAATTCCGTAATTATGAATGAACACATTTATCAAACATATTCCACATTCATATATCAATGTCTCATGTCTCCATATATCAATAACCGTCATTTTTCTTGTTTTTCAGATAATTATGTGCAATCATTCATAAGCATGCAATTTACTGTTTCTTCCTGTTAATCACAATTTCAAATGACATTCATGTGAATGAGCTCAACCTCATTAGGTGTTTAAATTTTGTCACTTTGATTCACATACTCATAATTTGCTAACATATCCTGTCAAACACAATCTCCGAATGACGAAATCACATAATTGAGCTCAATAATAATAATGATAACATTACTTACATTTCTTTTTTCACACGTTACATTTACGACTTACCAACTTGTCCATTCAAGGAACGGCTTACGGATTTGAGTACCTCGTGATTTGAAGCCCGAAGTCTAGCTGAAGCACATAAGTGTTAAACGGAAGCCCAAAGGCTAACTAAAGCACACAAGTGCTAAACGGAAGCCCGAAGGCTAACTAAAGCTCATTAGAGCTGAACTGAAACCCCAAAAAGGTTAACTGAAACTCAAATGAGTTAACGAAAGCTCGTAAGAGCTAAACGGAAAGCAAACACGAGAATTCACAACAAATGCTGAATCTCGGTTTACTTGGGTAATTTACCGTCAATTCATCTTTTTCATTGAAAGATCGTACTCATTTTCTGCATTCCGTTCCTCCGAAATACTCAGTTCAATTTTATAACTTTTGTACATAATTTACTTATTTTCAACAATTAACATACATAAATATTAATCACCATTCATAAAATAATATTGAAATTTAATAATATTAACAAATGGTCACTAAAATTTAGTTATATAAACTCACAAGTTCGATTTTTGTATTATAGCGATAATCATAATTTCATAATAAATATTCCAAATAAAACATTATATCATTTCTAATTCAACATTTATCGATTATAATCGGACATGTGATCAATTTATACACAAGTCATTCATATATATATATATATATATGTATATTTTCCTCCTCCTCCTCTCCATCCACATCTTTAGTATAAATAACACACTTGTAAGTAACATTATCCATAATTTTCACAATTTACTTATGTGAATATTCAAGCTATACATCCGTGTCATAGTCACTAAATTATTTTTATCTTGACCTACAGAACTCCAAATTAAGATCCGGTAATTTTACCTAAAACTAGACTCGCGTATCTTCTTACTATAAAATTTTCATAATTTTTGGTTTGACCAATAAGTACATTTTATTCTTTAAAGTCACCCCTGTTCTGCTGTATGACAGTTCCGACCCTTCTTCACTAAAAATTAATTATCTCCTCGTACAGGATTTGAATGATGTTTCTGTTCGTTTCTCTTAAAATAGACTCATTCAGTATTCTAAACATATAAATTTAAGCCCCTAATTATTTTTATTAAATTTTTTATGATTTTTCAAAGTCAGAATAGGGGAACCCAGATTCATTCTGACCTTATCTTACAAAATTTATTATATCTCATGATTTACAATTCCATTGCTTACATCGTTTCTTCTATGAGAAACTAGGCTCAATAAGATTTAATTTCATATTTTTTTCTTATAATTTTATTTCTACAATTTATGGTGATTTTTCAAAGTTAGCTTACTGCTGCTGTGCAAAACTGTTTTAGTGCAAGATGTTTATTACCATTTTTCTCCTAAGCTTTTAATAAATAATAATTTCGTCCCTAATCAATTAGCCTCTCATTTGAGCTGATTTTTCTCAATTAACACTTTATTATATCACTTTAAGTTACTTTATAACCTTTGGGAATCATAATTTAAGCACTAGACTTTAATTCCAAACATTTTCACAATTAGGTCCTAAAAAACAATTTCTATTGAAATTACCTAATAAAATCATCTCATAAACAAATTAAAGCTTCAATTTCATGCTATTTCATCATAAAATTACATCACTAAACCATGACGACTTTCAATTTCATCCATGAAATCAAAAACTAATGAATTTAATAATAGGACCTAGTTGTAAAAGTCTTAAAAACACAAAAATTATAAGAAAAATGGCAAGGATTAACTCACTTGGTGCAAAAATTATGGAATACCAGCTTATAGAACCCCTCTATGGCGTTTTGGCTGATAAGAATGAAGAAAAAATGAAGAGAATTCTAGATATTCCAATTTGGTCCCATTTTTATTTAGCTAATTTTGGTAATTTTCTAATTTTGCCATTCTTTCACCCTTTTTCTGATTTTTTTCTCAGCTATTGCCGCCCAAAATATCTCCTTTGGGCTTATTTTCACTTTAGGTCCTTCCCCATTTGACAATTGAGCTATTTAATCCTTTTAGTAACTTTTACATATTTTTCAATTTAGTTCTTTTTATTTAATTAACCACCCAAACGTCAAAATTTTCTGACAAAATTTTAATACTACCTCACTCACACTCCACAAATATTTCTAAAAATATTTATTGCTTGGTTTATGAAGTCGAGGTCTCGATACCTCATTCTTGACCCAATTTACCTAATTAATTCTTTTAAATCACCAAATTCACTACCTCACTAACACTCCATAAATATTTCTAAAAATGTTTATGGCTCGGTTTATGAAGTTAAGGTCTCGATACCTCATTCTCGACCTAATTTACCTAATTAATTCTTTTAAATCACCAAATTCACTACCTCACTAACACTCCATAAATATTTCTATATTCACATTTGACTCATAAGTATTAATTTATTAAATTTTCGACTCACTCGTCGAATTTAGTGATCTCAAATCTCTATTCCCGACACCACTGAAAATTAAGTTGTTACATCTGTTTCATTTTAATGCATTAATGTCACGTAAAAGCCACGTGATCGTATATGATACATTGGCTATGATAAAATACTAATTACAAACATATATTCAAACTTTTCGGAGGTTTTATAAAAAAATCACTTACTCGAAAATATAAGTTTAATAAAAAATACATTAATTTTTTAAGGTTTACTTATTAAACGATTTTTAAATAAAATAATAAGTTTAGCTTTCATTAATTATTACTTATTTTATTTATCATTATCTTCAATTTTTTATTTAATCGTTTTTAAATTAAAAATTATAAAAACTTATTTAATTATAAAAAATTAATTATTATTATTAAATTAAACTATGAATTGCTTTATTTTCTAATATAATATTAGGTTAAATATAATGTAATTTTTAATTAATATATGTATATTTTTTAAGTTATAAGTACATTCACATTACAATTATAAAAAATAGATCCAAATAATTTATTTAATCATTATAAAGTACGATTAGATTGATAATTAAGATATATCTAAACTTAGACAAAACAACTATAATCAGATTTAATCATTATAAAGCATGATTAGTTTGATCACCAAAATATATTTAAACTTAAATATGGGCTAAAAACCTACAAATGAGTTACACAGAAAGACTTAAAATTCTCAAGACATTAACTTTGCCCATTGAGTTAAAACTTCGATGGTTGTAAGTTTATTTTTAAAAAAAATGTTATTAATGATAAATATATTTTGATTTTTTACTTCTCTCTTGCTTTTTTTAAAATAATTTTTATGTAAATGCATGTCTGGTTGATTTGTACCAACTTATTTAATAGTTTTATATATAATATAGATTAATTATCCTGATCTAGTACCCTTAATGTAGTTATTTCATCAAATTAATACTTATAAATTTTTTGAACAAGTTGATTAATAAAATTCCATTATTTATATTATTATCTTTTGTATATGTCTTCCATGGTTTTTGTATGAAAAACAAAATGTATAAGCAAATAACGACTCACTAATTACCTAACATTAACTAATATTAATTTGTATCATGTGGTTGAATCATGATGCAAGAAGGTGATATGTCATAATTTGATACGTCAAATTAGACTCTTCAATACACTTAAGGAGCTTATTCTCAAGCAATTTAAGTATCTTTTATATGTTTTTGTTGATTTTTAGTTCTGAGCATTAATAAACTTTTTTTGTTTAGTTTTACACCCTTTTGAGACTCAAATTGACCAAATGTGTCATGGGGAACCTAACAATATGATTAAGTTGGTGTAGGGAGACAATAAGGGCTCAAACTCGAGGAGAACATCATTCAAAGTGAGTATCGTTACACCAATACCATGGAAGTCGTGATATCCCTAAAGGTGCTAAAATGAATAAATTGAGTCATTTTCCAATGGTATTGCAATACCGAATGATGGGTATCGCAATACAGAGACCCCCTAAAACCCCAATTTAGCTACTATTTTGGGTACCGTGACACTAAAGGTTGGGTGTTACAATACTATTACCTAACGGGTGAAAAACTACTGGGGCAATTTTGTGTCTAAACAAGCTTAAGTCTTTTTTTTTCATTTAAGGGCATAATGGTCAATGTCAAGTTAAATGTTAGTATACTATAAATACTACTTTATAAGCTTTCGATTTTAGATTTTTTTGGTTGAACATCTTTCTTTAGTTTCATAGTTTTAGGTTAGGTTTCTTTTCTTTTCATATTTAGATTAGGTTTTCTCTTTTCTTTTTATAACATATTTTATTTTTATTGTTTTCATTCTCCCTTCTTGTTGAAGACTATATAAAAGAGAAATTATCAAACTCTTGGGCTTCATTGGATTTTCCTCAATGAAATGAGTATTTCTTAAACTTTTCACTTTTATTTTATGCCTACCACGTGTTTGATAAAATATTTGTTTGAAATTTAAGTTTGATTATGTGCTAAATTGGTTAATAGTTGGTTGATTGGCTATTTGTTAGTTTAAGTGAATTTTATTCTTGATTAATTGATTTTTTGATTATATTGAAATGCTTAATACGCTAGAATTGATGCCTTTAGTGGAAAATCTAGATAAATAAGACCAAAATGAGAGTTTATCATTAGATAGTTCGATAGAATTATGCTAAATACTAAGACCGAGAAGAGATCTATATGCCTAGGTGAGATCCAGAGGAGATTATTATCTAAGACTGACAAACAATATAATCGGTATAGATTTATTAACTTAGTTAGCTATTAACGAATCAATTGACCATTGTTTGATCATTTACATTGTATAAAACAATAGAGAAGAAAATTAGATTAGTTTGTTTAATTGATAGTTTAATTTTAGTTTATAAAAAATTTATATTTGAATTTGCACTAATAATTTTTTACTCAATTAGATTAGTAATTGTTTAACTTGTAATTAACTTGATAAACGCATTTACCATTTGGAAATCCCTTGGCTGTAATCTTTTAAAATACTCGAATTATTCTATTGTAACACTACAAATATTACAACTGACCTGTCACACTTGAAGTAAAGCCATTAGATATTTAAGTATAATAGCGTTGATTCTTAGCCCCCGCGTGTGGTCAGAAGACAACTTATATTAGTAATAATCTAAATGATTCATAGTCTAAAGAATCAAAATTGAGCAAAATGATTCAATAGACTATTATTCCGTCTATCAAGACTAATTAGGGAGATATTGTAACACTCCAAACCCAGCCTAGACGTTATGGCCAGATGAAGAAGAGTTACGTAAATTGATTGAAAATTTAATTTTCGTATAAATTGGAAATTGTCATAAACTCTTAAAATCTAGGATTATTCGAAGATATATCTTATCTAACTATTTTATTGGAAATGTTGTTTGTTTATATATTTAAAACAAAAACTTACAATTTTGCAGCGGAAACTTTTAGAATGTTGAATTTTGAAAACATTGTTTATTGTTTGAAATCCGTTACTTTTGTAGAAAAATGGATTTTGTCAATAAAACATTTAAGTAGTATTTTATGAAAAACGAAAATAAAGTTCAAAACCCAAACAACCAAAATATCCAGACAATCCAAGATTTACAAAAAAAAAAAAAACTTTAACCCAAATTAAATTAATAATAATAAACAAAATGAACGAAAAACTTCTATAACTGAGCTTTGTTGCATCGACCCGCCTAAGTCTGAGGATTACTTGAAAATATCAGACAAACGAAAAGTGAGTTTTCAAAACTCAGTGTGTAACAAATAACTCAATCAGATAATTTATATTAGACAGATTAAACAGAAACAGAGTCATAACATAACAGTACATATATAGACATATTGTCCTACCTCCATCTGCTACACACTATCTCTGACCATCCCAACACATTATATGGGGTATCAAACGCACATCCAACCCTACACACCACTTAGTGTCGATATGACACTTTATAGAATATTTGCAGCTGTGCTGCCAGATAAATAAGCGAATTATCGCCTTTTACAGAAATGCTTCCTCCATATAGCAAAACCCACCCTAGATGCAAACACAGAACGTAACAGAACATATACAGAACATACATAGCATTTCTCAGTTTACTCACAACCTATTATGCAACTTACTTATCATATGACGTTTCAGAATTATGAACATACATCAAAATTAATACTAACAAATGACCATATTTCATGTTTTACAGTTCATTAAATCACATACTGACTTTACGGAAGGCCCACGATCAATCAGAACGAAGTGTACAGCCCTAAGGAAAATTTCAGAATTTTGGGCCCACATGGCCTCACACACGCTTGTGTGGCCCACACAGCCCAAATAGCACAAATC
Organism: Gossypium longicalyx; assembly: GCA_025698465.1. Taxonomy (NCBI): domain Eukaryota; kingdom Viridiplantae; phylum Streptophyta; class Magnoliopsida; order Malvales; family Malvaceae; genus Gossypium; species Gossypium longicalyx. The sequence goes on along the minus strand of CM046997.1, from coordinate 106,254,638 downwards.
GTGTGTCACACACGGCCTATCACACAACCGTGTGGCGTCGATTGGGTAGATTTTTAGCTTTCGTTGTTCACTATTTTTCGTGTTTCTCGTTACACACTTGGGTATTTTCAAATGCAAAATCAACAATTGAGTATTCCCACACCTAAATCAACCATTAACACAAGTAATTTCAAAAACAATGCACGAAGCTCAATTCAAAAATCAATCTCAAATGAACTAACTAAAATCCTAAAAACACAATCGAACTCTTACCACTTGAACGAACAACTATGCGAAGACTAAGTGGCAGGAGAAATGCCAATTTCGGGATCCCCACCTATCGAAAATTCATAAAAATCAACATTATGCCATAAAGAATACAACTCATCCATTTACATCTTTCAACAAAAGTTTGATAGTGAACACTTACGCATGATAATTTAAATATTGATGGCACAATAGGACTTAGAACGAAATACCAGTGAAGGGAAAATAATAGGAAAAAATTAACCAAGAAGTTATGAACGAAAGAGAAGAAATTTGAATAAAAAAGATCAACCAAGAAACAAGAATGTGAAAAGCACAAGGGTTGCACCGTAATCAAACATTTAGGGAAAAATAATTTTAGATAACCAACAATAATAAAATTAAAACAAAATTAAAACCAAAAGAAAAACTACCCACTAACCAACTACTCCTAAAACCCCACCACATTCGGTAACTTACTGATACGACCACACCTCTCGAGTTGCCAACTGCTAATGTAGATCCTCTTGAGTTGCCCGTAAGACCGATTACTCGAGCCCGAGCCAAGAGGTTCAAAGATGCAGTTTCGGCTCTAGTTGATCGAGCTTGGGCCAAATCTATCACCAACTTACTCGAGAGTTCGTGGACTAGCTCACCGAGTCATCCTTGTAATCTTTTCCTAGCTTGTCCAGCTCACAACTAGCTCAGCAAGCTCAGTTTCAACTCAACGAGTTCACATCCAGTTCAACTCCAGCTCATGAGCTTGTTCTCAGCTCAACTTTAGCTCCCGAGCTCGGACTTAGCTCGAATATAACTCACGAGTTTAATCGTAGCTCATGAAGTTATTTATAGCTTATTATATTAGTGTTGACTTTCTACTTGAATAAATTCATTAATTAGCTATTATAAATTAATTATGTTTTTAATTAAGTTCACATTAGTAATTAAATTATGTTTATATTACATGTTTTAATTATGTAATAGCTGAATTAATGCTTGGAATGTTTGTTCACATTTGTGCCGAATTTAAGGTTTTCATATGGGATTTATGAATTGATTTTAATTCATGTAGGTGCATAGCTTGGGACGCATGGTGCATGGATGGAGTAATGTTGGTGTGCTGCCCATTTGTGTTCCCCATATGACTATTCGGCCATGGCTCTCCAAATAACCAAGGTTCACATTCCAAGGACTATTCGGTTAGCTTTGTTCACATTTGATGGCTTTTCAATGGACGGTTTTCACACTCAAAAAGGCTAATGAGCTCTCCACATTAATTCCAGCACTTTTGGCCAAGCATCACCAATTTATGGCTCATTTATTAGCCTTGGCCGAATCTAGCCTTAGCACCAAAGGTCTTGTTCACACCTTGTTCATTCATCTCCTATTCCTTAGCCATGAAGGAGACTATTAGGATGAAGGTGTAGCCGAACATGGACAAGCTTATTAAGTGTTTATTTTCTAGAATTTTTAAGAACATTCAAGGTTCATCTTACTTAATTCATAAGCTATGAATTTGCCTTTTCGGCTGGACTTGCAAGGCTTATAAATTCAGACATTTGTATTGTGTAAAGGACTTTGGCCAAATTTATAGCCGAACCTTTGTTCTTGTGAGAATTTTCTTCTCGTTTAAGATTTTGCTAGCTTATCCACCTAGTTGTGGCGTCAACCTATTTCTTTTACGAAACCGAACTTATCACTAGTTTTTAGTGTGGTATTCAAAACACTTTATACCGAGGTTCCTATCTGCCTAGATAGTGGGTTGAGGTCCGTTTCTTTTCAACCATCCCATATTAAGAACTAATAAGTCTTGGGTCGATATTTGCTAATATCGGTTCAACTTCTTTTTAGGACCATCCTTACCATATTTTTGTCCATTACCCAAGTATTCCAATCAACCATATTTCGTTTCTTTTTCCAAACCGAAACAAACTACCAAATATCCTCACTCTTCTCTTTCTTGAACCTAAACTTATTAATCAATCTTTTGAACCTAAACTTAGACATCTAAGCCTCTTTAAAACGAAATTACTTTCTTCATCCAATTCTCATCGACACTTTCTCGTAGATGATCGGGCATTTACATACGACTCAAATCAAGTCGAGGCAAGCTCGTATCACTTACAACCCCCAACTTTCCAAATTTCAAATCCCAACCAAATTCCACTACCAATACAACCTAAGCAGGAATTTGTAAAAATATTGCCCTTGTTGTTCATGCAGAGGTTCAAACCAAATACCCATAATATATTAACAAAGCCATTAACCACTGAAGCAGGTACTTATCACATGACAAAATTTCACAAAAGAAAAGCTTAATATTTTTGGGACGTTACAGATACCTTGTCTTGAGTATCGGAGCTTACGACTCCTAAAAAGATAGAGACATATGTGTGATTTTTTGGACTTACACTACATTGGACATGACCTAACTTGAATTTATCTTAGATCTGTTTATGAATTTATTTATTTATGACATTTATAGTGTGACTTTACCTCAATCCTGAGTAAGTAATTGATTAAGCGTATGCAACTTGTATTCTTTGATATATTAAAAACCTAAATTCAATTAGTAGTAGAGTTGAAAGCTAGTATGACAGGTATAAGACTTGTGTATGACATTGCTTTACTTACAACAATGGAATTTATAGCCTAATGAAGGGTAAATGATATCCTTTTATATGCATTGTATGATTGATGAAAAAGAAACATGGCTGAGGCAAATGATTTTATAACTATGTGTTAGAAATTAAAAAAATGTAATGTTTACAATAAGATAAAATAGGATCATATTGGATAAACGAATTTAACCTAAAAAGATAAAATAATATCCTATGAGTGTAACACACATATGACAAGGTCATTGGACAACTAAAATTATAAGTTGCGTTCATAATGGTATATAATAAGGAATAGTCCATGGTACTTTTAGTGGATTGACTCCATAACTAAATAATGTTGTAATTAATAAAAGAAGAGTCAAAACTTAATTGCAAATTATTTTAGCCCTAATTATATATGATCAACTAGTCTCTCCGCTAGCTCAACACAACTCTATATGGATTGCATTCGAACTAATATGTTGAATGAATGAAAACTACGAATGGAGAAATAGATATTGCATGTATTACTGTCCACAGTGAATGCATTTTTTTATAAAAGACAAGAGATGACTTATTGATTAATTTAGTTTTTTTAAATTAATATTTAATTGACTGTAACTAAATAATTGAAGTTCAAAATGAAAATTAAATTAATTAATCAGTACCATTTTATGGAACTAAACAATTAAATATTTATTTACTCTTAGATTTTGATACAATAAAGTTGTCATGATTTTAACAAAATTATAATTGGGTTGAGAAAATAACTTAATTGAATGAATCAATTGAATCTATTTTAATTAATTAAATAAATAGTATTTTAGGAATTGAAAATTAGTTATTGGGTTGAATAAATTATATTAATTGAGTTAAAGATCAGATAACACATATAATTATATTCAATACATGAAAGACCCAAAATTTAGCTCATCATTGTAACGCCCATAACTCGAATCCATCACCGGAATAGAGTTACGGAGCATTATCGGAGTTACTGATTTATTTATTAGATATTTTATTTCATCTAATGTTCATATTTGGAACCAATTAAAATCAAACATATTGTCCCTTAAACGTACTTATTTTTCTCGACATGTTTTACTTGAATTTATTACTCGTCTCAATATACTTAATTTCTTTGTATCAACGTATCAAAGATAATCACATATTTACATGTCATGATAAATATCATTCTCTTGTCATTTCTTCATAAACATAAATCAGGTAATTCATTATATCGATATTTCATGCATTTAAAAATACAATTCAAGTTACACTAACTTACCTTGTAAATAAATTTGATCATCATTTTTATTTATTTCATATTCTGATACGTTCAATATGCTCTAGGCAAAATTGCCATTTTACCCCTAAACTTTTAATTAATGACGATTTCATCCTTAGGCTAAAAAAAATAAAGTTCTTGTAATTTAATCATTGTTTCGAGCCTAATTATTCTTATATATATTGATAACAGCCCATGAATTCTATAAAATAACAAAAATTTCCACAATTTCAACACTTTTCAATTCAATCCCTAAAACATGTTTTCACCCGATCTTGATCTAAATTAATAATTACATTCAATTTTATAATTTAAATAATAAAATAATTCATTTCATGCAATTTGGTCACTTTTGACATTTTTACAAAATTTCCCATAAATTTTTACTTTTATTCAATTTAGTCCCTGAACCTAAAACATGCAAATTAGCCATGCTAGCTGAATATTCATAAATATTTTCCTCCTCCTCCTCTCTATTCCACATCCTTAATTTATATAACATGCTATAAATAACATTATCAATAATTTCACTATTTACTTATATGTATATTCAAAACTGTCCATTTGAGTCATAATCACTAAATTATTTATATCTTGAGCTATAGAACTCGAAATTAAGATCCGCAGATTTTCCCTGAAACTAAACTAGATATCTTCTTACCATAAAATTTTCAGAATTTTTGGTTTAGCCAATAAGTATAGTTTATTCTTTAAAGTCACCCTTATTCTGCTGTCTTGATAGTTCCGACCCTTCTTTACTAAAAATTAATTATCTTATTGTACAAGATTCAGATGATGTTCTCGTTTGTTTATATTGAAAATAGACTCATTAAGGATTTTACATATGTAAATTTAAGAACCTAATTATTTTTATCCAATTTTTTGATAATTTTCCAAAGTCAGAACAGGGGAACCCGAAATCATTCTGACCTTGTCTCATTAAATTTATTATATCTAAAAATTCACAATTCTATTGCTTACAACGTTTCTTCTATAAGAAACTAGACTCAATAAGATTTAATTTCATATTTTGTTCATACTCTAATTCGATTTCCTTAAGGATTTTACATATGTAAATTTAAGAACCTAATTATTTTTATCCAATTTTTTGATGATTTTCCAAAGTCAGAACAGGGGAACCCGAAATCATTCTGACCTTGTCTCATTAAATTTATTATATCTAAAAATTCACAATTCTATTACTTACAACGTTTCTTCTATAAGAAACTAGACTCAATAAGATTTAATTTCATATTTTGTTCATACTCTAATTCGATTTCCACAATTTATGGTGATTTTTCAAAGTTAGTCTACTGCTGCTATCTAAAACTGTTTTAGTGCAAAATGTTAATTATTAAGTTTATAACACCCTTATTTCCTTTCTCTACAATATTTCCCACTACTTTTTCTTATTTCTCTTCACTAATACATCAAGAACATAGAACCATATATAATAAAACTCTACTTTAGCTTCATTTCCTTGCTTTTTCAATAATATCACACTTAAAAATACATGGAAATCTTGGTGTTCTTACCTTATCTTGTTGTTTCTAATCTTTAACTTGATTTTCTCTCTACTACAGCTTCTATTTCTTGAATCTAAATTCATATTCTAGCTCCCCATAGTCTCCTTGTGATCTTTCTCTCTTGATGGCTATGAAAATTCTTTTGATTTCTAGGTGAAAATGGTAGATTTTTGGTGAAATGATCAGATTGTAAAGAAAGGAAAGTTTCTTCCTCTCTTTTCTTTCTAACGTGGGATGCATGGAAATGGATGTGGGATGTGTTTTTTTTTTCACACACACACACACACACACACACACATATATATAGACTAAATAAAATAATAAAATATCTTATTAAAATATTAAATAAATAATAATTATCTAATTAAATAATTATAAAATATCACCAACATCATCATTACTTTCTAGATTTCTCTCTCTTTCAATTGACTATTTTTCCCTTCATGATCTTTTAAAATTCCATTCTTAGTCATCACTTAATTTGGTAAAATTGCAATTTAGTCCCTCATAATTCTTCACCTATTCATTTTGGTCCCAATTCATCAATTTTCCTTGATTTCTAGATCATTCCACCCTTAAAATATATTCACTATTAGTCCTTCAAATTTTTCGTATTTACACTTTAATCCCTTAAATTTTGAGTATTTACTCTTGGGCCACAAAACTTTACTTACTTTTACAATTTAGTCCTTTCTTGAATCAGTATGCCATAATATACTTCCCAGTGACATAATTCAATTTTCCTCTTCTTTGTCACTTTATTTCCTTATTTTACTATATGAAAGATAATATCTTACTGTAGAAATTTTCAGGGTGTTACAATCATATTGTGATGGTTGGCAACCCTAGTGTTCCAAAAATGATGTGCTGCCCATCATATAGTCCCAGTGAGATTATGTTTGTTTTCTATTAAAATATTATTATTTTAACTTATTTTGTTTAAGTAAAACTATTGTGATATTTCTTTATAAATAGGGACTATGGGCTAAACCAAAATATATCATATATTAACCGTAATTATTTTGCCAAAAAATAGAGTGATTTATTGTTCCTAAATAAGTTTTATTTTCGTGAGAACTTGAGTTAAACTTCTAACCCATAGAAAGATTTAATTTTCTCCACTGAAAAATTAAAAGTTTTTATTGTGTGATCGGTTTGTGTTTGAGAATAATGAAGAAGATCGTGTTGATTGAAAGCTGAGAAATGACCAGACCGCTATGTTAAAAACACATGTAATAAGTTCGGTAAAGTTTATTGTTATAAATAACATAAAGGCTTGGTTCTAGAAAAAAAACAAATTTTTGTTATGCATCAAACTTTTCCAAATTAAGATGGTGTCCAGTTAACTCATGAAATTAACTTAGTCAATAGCTTTTTATATGGTACAAATTAACTTTGAGGTGAATTCTCTATTTTTTTATATTTTTTTTTCAATTTCTTTTTTACTAGAACCTTGTAAATACATTTTTTTATAAAAATATCAAAATATTTAATTTCATAGCACTTTAATATATAATTAAAATTTCACGGTAATTGAAATTAAAAATTGAATAAATGAAATAAAAAATACATATATAATAACAATAGTATAATTATCTTTTAATTTAATTTTTTTTAGTATAATTATCTTTTAATTTAAATTTTTTTTTAGTAAATAGATCCTAAGAGAGTTTATAGGATTTTCTTCGAACCTTACGGGGTAAGTGAAAATTTTTGAACCATAAAAGGTAAGCATGAAACTAATGTGCAATTTGATACTCAAATTTTTATTTTGTGTTATTATACACATAAATTTTTTAATTTGATTTAATTATACACATTTAAAGAAATAAATATATTAATTTTTATATTGAATAAGTATACTTTTTGTGTGTGTAATATGTAAATATAAAATTGTGCTATATCGATAATGGTATTGACAATTTATAAAAATAAAATCAAATTAAAATGTTATGTATAAAACTGTATAAAATTAAAATTTATGTATAATATTAAAAAAATATAATATAAAGATTTATCTCTATATTTTACACAAATCATTACTAAATACAAGCACTTTGATTTTTTTTAAAGTAAGAAATAGAATAGTCAGAATTTCTTTTTGGAAAATAGAAATAGAATAGTCAGAAGATGGGTAGGGATGAAAATGATGGAATTAGGATTTGAGTTGAAAATTGTATAATATAATTCTTAAAGGGACCACTCATTCCAGGTCGATATTTCATCCACATTTTATGTGAGCAATTTGCCATTTGGTCGGCTAATCATCCTTTATAAAAGTCTTACCCTAAAAGTATTTTAATAATAATAATAATTATTATCCCATGAAATATAGAGTTTCCTTCAACTCAAGTATATGGCTTTAAATTGAAAGTCGCACTCTTGGATTAAATGGCCAATCTTTTAAAAGTGGCCATGTTTTTGGAATTTTAAGTAATAACTTCAAAATTTTCAATCTATTTTGACAAATTTGCTTTTTTTTACTTCTTATTTGAATCACAAATGGACTAGTAAAAGATTTTATGTTTAAATTTTTTTTATATTAATTTCGAATTTAACCTTGGAATAATCTTGTAATAATAAATATTCTTTTACCTATAAATTAGATCTAAATTGGGGTTAAAATATAATTTTTCGTAGTTCTAATCATACTTAATTAGTGTAAAAAATTTAATTACAAATGTGATATTTGTTATGCTAATCCATAATAATAGGCCATACACTTGCATGATTTAACCTTCAACTCTTAGGCCATTACCAAATCGTTGATAAAAGGACAAGAAGTGTGAGCCAATCTCAAGGATTCTCGAGCTCTAAGTTTGGTTATATGAAAAATAAAATGTATAATCTGAAGTATAATCTTAGGTTTTCATTCATTCTCTCAATACTCTTCCTTATTAAAACTGAGCCCTATTATTCTTTACAGTTTTTGTTTGTGGATTAATATAATATTTGGTATTTAAACTTAACACTTTTTCTTAATTTGGTACTTCAATATTTTTTTACTCCAATTTGGTACTTAAACACTTTTTCTTAATTTAGTAGTTAATCTTTTTTGGGTCCAATTTTATACCTAAACTTGACATTTTTTTCCCCAATTTAGTACTTAATCTTTTTTGTCTAATGGTACTTAAACTTGTCAAACGTTATATAAATTATTGTATCATACTAACAATGTTTTTTTAAGAGGTGGTAAAGATAACCAATATATGATTGGCATGTGACAAATAACGTGGAGTTTTTTTTTATATTTAAATGTTCAATTACTTTTAGTTTAATTAATTAATTTATTTTATTTTATTAATTTAAAATGACAAATTTCTTTTATTTTGGATTTTTAGAACTCTTCTTTTGTCATTCAATATTAATACGTTAAGTATAGTTCAACGCACAATTTTTTAACACAAATTTTCTCTAATATCGGCTATATTTTTGAAGCATAACACGACTTTTTTAACACCATTAGTATTTCGGGGTAATTTGTATATCATTTAACAAGTTTGGGTATCAAATTGAACCTAAAAAAGCTTAAGTACCAAATTAGAAAAAAGTGTCAAGTTCAAATACCAAATTGAGTGAAAAAAAGCTTAAGTATCAAATTAAGAAAAATTGTCAAGTTAAAGCACTAAATTAAGCCGCAAAAAAATATTTAAGTACTAAATTAAAAAATTGTATTAAATTTAGATACCAAAGGTTATATTAACCTTTCTTTATTATTATTCTTCAAGAATCCTAATTAACTTAAGCATTAAACCTCTCCTCAAAAAATACAAGCAATACTAATATAAAAATATATTTTTTAATATTTAATCAGCAATAATTTAAGTTCATATATTAGATTAGATGAAAATTGATCAAGACAATAAATACATTAATTTATTTTTATATTAGATAAATATAATTATTTGTGTATGTAATATATAAACATAAAATGTTGTTATACCAATAATTGTGTTAATAATTAGTGAGAATTCGATCAAATCAAATTTTCATATATAAAATTACACAAAATCAAAGTGCATGTATAAAATTACACATTAAACTAAAATTCATGTATGGTGTTGAGATTTTTCCCTAAAATTTTTAATTAAATTTTTAAGGTATTAATAGTATTTAGGCTTAAGGGTGTAAAAAACTCTTAAACTTTAAAAAAAAATAATTAAGCGATTGCTTCTTTTTTTTTTGTACTCAATTGGGTACTTGGACGGCCAAAACTCAATAAACTCAAGATGATGTGGCAATTAAGTTTTAACTTTTTATTTCGTTTTTTTCAACTAAGATGCCACCTCGGATGCCAAGTGTACTATTTATGACATCAACATTTTTTTTAAGGGTGAGTAAAACTTATTTCGATTTGAAAAAATCGAATTCTTTTTTACTTTTGGTTAATTAAATCAATTCGACTCGATCGAGTACTCACCCTTATTTTTTCCTAATACGACTTTTCTTATTTGTTATTATAACTAAATTAATTTATTTAATCTTTAGGATCAAATGCTGCCTATTTGGTCCCTTCGTCCCTAGGCCTAGAACAAACAACATCAATCATAAGTAGCACAGTTAATAAATTTGTAACAACCTAAAACATCATCAAAAATAGAAAATTAATCAATAGTCCATATCCATTACGAGGAAATAACTTAGCCTAATTATCTTGTCCTAAAACTAATAAAGATTTAATAACAAAGAAGTAAAATAATAATAATAATAGAAATAAAACTCCTAATTTTGAAAACTTTTACGATTTGTCATTTGAATAGACATAGATAGATCTTTTTTAAACGACACTTTTCCAAAACAAAGTTTGAGGGGCTCGAAAGTGAATTTCCTAAAAATAGGACCATTTTAGAATTGTACCGGCAATAAATGTTTCCAAACTGCTAATATATCAAAACATAATGTTTCTAAAGATCAAATTACTAAAATAATAAAAAGAAGTATGAAAGTTTCATGAAATAGAAAGTTTTTGCAAAAATAAATAAATAAATAAATGGTAATATGAAAAGTTTTCAATAACGATCAATTTCATTTAACCAACTTTTTCTCTACATATTTTAACTTCATGAATTTCATGAACCAACTTAAAATGTCAAGAAATAAAGTATTTGACAAAAGGATTGAGTGTGAATTTTATTTGAACCGCCTTGCTTTTATTGACTGGTCCACTAAATAAAACAAATTATTGTGAATCACTTGTTGGATTTTCATGATTTTAACGTAAAAAAAATTAATAGTTCCCTTCATTTTTGTTTTTGAAAAAAAATAAAACTATATATGTTTTCTAAAATAAAGTGAAGCTTTAGTTTTTTCAATTTTGTAGCGGATACTCTTTAATCGATTATTTTATTGATTGAGAAAAAAATTCTAAAAATTTGAAATTAATTTAAAATTTAAACCATATTTTAAAGGCTACAATTCAGATAGATAATCTGGAGGTGATTAAAGCTTTACAAGATAATGTGATGGTGGACTCAAGAATCGTAGTGCTTAGGGTCTAACGAATTCTGAGAATCGAAAGACAGTAGTGGATTTGATATGTCTCTAGAGAAGATAATTTAGTTGTTGACTGTTTAACTAAGCTGAGTTCAAAATGAATGACAAGTTTACAAGTTTTTGAATATGCATCCAAGAAAAATTTGGGATTTTTATAACAAGACAAAACTAGTGATACTTTTGCTCAATTTAATTTGATGTAATTTTAATCTTTTGCTTTTCAAAAATAAATTCTCATAAAAAATTAATTTAAAAACCAAACATGGGTTTACTTGAATTAGAATATAATATTTATTTATTTTTAGACTTAATAATAGAAAAATATAAAAACTTACATATATCTCTAAATCAATGTAATAAAATTTTGGCTTATAGATTAAAAAAACTTTTAAGAAAAAACGAAAAAAAACCAATTATGTGATACCAGGACGTGAGTGAAATAAAATTTTTAAAAAATATATTTATAGTTTTATATTGAATATGCTGTACCCTTTTAGAGTAGAAGATGATGCTTCTTATCTTAACTTCTAGCAGTTGTTAACTACTTCAATTATAAAAATAGTCACTTTTGTTTGTCTCAAATTAAATTTTAGTTATTTATATTTGAAATATTAAATTTTAGTTATTTATATTTGAAATATTATATTTTAGTAATTTATATTATCATTTTGTTACAAAGTGGTCACTCTATCGTTAAATTTCGTTATCTCCCTAACGGCGGTCCTACGTGGCAGTCCAAATAGATTTTAAATGCCAACTTAGATATCCTATGTGACAATCTAAATTAAATTTATTTAATTAAAAACTTATTTTCATCCCAACAACTGGACATCTAAGTTGACATTTAAAACTTATTTGAACTGCCATGTAGGACTATCGTTAGGGAAGTAACAGAGTTTAACGGTAGAGTGACCACTTCGTAACAAAACGATAAAGTAAGTGACTAAAACGATAAAGTAAGTGACTAAAACGTAACATTTCAAACATAAATAACTAAAATATAATATGAGACAAACAAAAGTGACTATTTTTGTAATTTACTCTTCTTTTAAATAGTTTATATAAACTATTATTAGATATAAATACTTTTATAATAATATTTTTTATTTTTAAAGAATGATATTTTAAATCTTTTCCAATTAAATTGATGTTTTATTGATTCATCGTTTATATATATTAAATTATCTCAAATTCTTTATGTAAGTGAAACAAAATATATATATATATATAAAACAATTTTTTTTTTATAGTTTTATCTTTAAAATTGAAAGGAGAAATTTCTTTTAAAGTTGTGGTTAAGATTTTTCTGCAAGGTTTAAATTATCCATATCCTTTCAATTTTTAAATTTGAGAATAAATATATTTTAGTGCATTTAATTCATTTTTTATATTTATTTTTATTAAAAAATATTTTAAATATTTTATAATTAAATTAGTGTTGATATAGTTTAATAAGAATATATATAGAGAGAGTATTGATACATAAATTAGTATAAGTAGTTTGGAGGGTATAGAAGACGGTGTAGGTTGGGACACTGGCGGCTTGACTCAAAAGCCCGCCAAACCCGTGCTAAAATCGCTCTGAATAAAATGTAAATGCACTTTATGAGATTATTTTAATAAAAGCTAAATTTTCAATACAACTTTTGTCACAGTCGTATTTGTTTTTCAATAATTATTATTATTTAAAAAAATACCAAAATTTTATTTTTGACTAAGCGCAGATCAAATTTGAATTATTTATTGAATCATAATAATATAATAAAAGCTAAAGAACTTTATTAGTCTTTCCTATGACTATACCGATTAAGACAAAGTCTTTAATTATATTATATTATTACTATTAGTAAAATAAATATGAAAGACTTTAAAGTATCATGGAAATTAGAAAATAAAATGTATTTAAATAAAATTTGTTACTGCATGTGTGATTGAAAATATATTATTTGCTTCGATTTTGTTTTTAAGTTTAGAAGAGAGTTTAAGGTATTTTTCAAAATAATTGAAGAATAAAATTATTATTATTGAAAAGCGGCTTATTGTATGTGGAAGAATAGTCACGTACTAAGAGATGACATGAACGTTTTACTTTTGATAAGATTCGATAGATCAATTGTACGTCTTCTTTGGATAATTAATATAATCATGAATGAATATATGTATGTTTTGGATGAGAATATATATATACTTGATGTTCAATTCACATCGGGTCAATCCATGAAATCATTGGAAACAAACAAAAAATCCGCTGGAAACTAGCTAGTGTTCCATTGCAGCAGCTAGAGCATATCATATGCTGATGCCTGATGCTGAATTGGCTGGGTTTTGACAAAACGAGACAGCTACAGGTTTTCAACATTTTCTTTAGAAGCTTTTGGGCTGATTTGCTTGTAACTTTGATGTTATATGAATAAGGTTTTCAACAATATTAGTTCATCATGGTCTCTGCTTTACCAAATCTTCCTCCATGTTATAACCAAACCAAAGCTAAGCAAATAATTCAGAAGCCTGCCATCCAGTCAAAGTACATTTTGTCATATACCCTATTACAGTCCATTTATTTTAAAGGGTAAACCATATCCAAGCTTCTGCCATCCAGTGAAAGTACCTTTTGTCATATACCCTATTACAGTCCATTTATTTTAAAGGGTAAACCATATTTAAGGTCACTAAATTAATTGTATGTTTACGTTTTAATTACTTTATGTCAAAAAGTAAAAAAAAAATTGTCATTGAACTATTTGAAAGTTAAAATTGTCATTGAACTATTTGAAAGTTTTTATTGAAGTCGATAGATTGTTAATTATTTTTTTAAAAAAATTCGGCTAGTAAGTTTTAAGTGACGATTTGATGATCAAAACACTGGATTAGTATCTATCGACGAATAAAAGAAAATAACTTAGATTTAAATCAATCTATGGTTCGTGTCGAAGATCGAAAAAGAAAGCTGTTTGGATATTTGTTTGCAGATTTCAAGTTGTTCCATGAAAAAAAAAAGCTGAGCTATAAAAAAAAAGAGGAAGGAGAATTTTCTATTTGTGCAAACGATGCAAAGAAAGAAGACCATATAGTGCTTTTAACAACTCAATGACTTGAATGAAAATTTTTAAATAATTCAATGACCATTTTATAACTTTTTAAAATTTAATGACTAAAACATAAATTTACTAATAGTTTAATAATTTTGGTGCAGTTTACCCATTATTTTAATTGCAGCAGTGACAAACCATGCAGGGTAGATTTCTTTGCTAAAAATATTTGCCTTAACTTCAATTAGGACCAGCCCATTTGCTTTACAGTCCAGCTCCAAGCCTCAGCCCTTTGGAAGCCGAACTTAACTAGGCTATAAAAAGATCATTAACTACCCAACCGAGAGCTGCTGAGGCTCAGTACCTACGGCCTATAAGCCCACCGGGCAGCGGCTGCCGCCTTGCCTTGGGTCCTCAGGACGTACGTCTCCCTCACTTTTTTTTTTTTAATATCGATTTTACTATTCATATTTGGAACTTGTGTATGTCTTTTTTAATATTATTATTTTTAAAGTTTGAATTTATATTTTTTTAAAAATAATATATTTTATTATTACATTCAATTATTTATAAAATTTTTTATAAGTCGAAAGTAATTTTAATGAGTTAGCTAAATGTATATAAATGGAGTATAAAGTAACAGTAATGATTCCAAATTACCAAGTAGAAATATCAATGCAAGTCACAATAATAATGATTCCAACTTACTACATAGAGTATAAAGTAAGCAAAAGTTTATTATACGCCGTGACATATCAATAAAAATAAAAGGAATAATGCAAATCTTTTGCTGGTGGGGGTTAGGGAATTTGTATCAATTCAGTTTCACAATCATAGCCCTTTTTCTTCCTCCATTATGAATCCCATCAAATAACTACCATCCTTGAAGGGCTTCATTTTGCCTAGGTGGACCACACCGATCCACCGTAGCATTGGTCCTTAAGATTTCATTTGAATTAGGTTAAATTTGCTCTTTCTTCCTTCACTTTATGAAAGTTGTAGATTTAGTCCTTATACTTTAATTTGGTCATTTTAGTCTCTTTATTTTTCAAATTTTAAAAATTTCATTCATCACCAAATGAAAATTGTTAAATTCATTAAGTTTTGTAGTTTCCAATTTTTGATGGGGCAAACATATTATCACATGTTTAATCCCATAATAGCTTTTTATTTTCACATATTACTTACTAAAAATCTAGTTAATGAACTAACTATTATCATTTGCGTTAAACCAAAAATTTAAAATTTAAAAAGTATAGGGACTAATAGTAAAATTTAACCTTCGAATTATAGAGTTTAAGGTTATTTACATGTTTAATAATATTTTATGAGAGATATTTAGTGTTTTGTTAGAGCATAAATTTCTTGCATTGTCACTTAATAACAACAAGATAAATTATAAAACCCGAAACTCAAAAAACAAAAAAAAAAATAGAGAAGTAATAAATAGATACTAATAATAAGTATAAATTATAAATTCAAAATTTGAAACTTAATATAAAACTTACATCCTAAATCTTAAACCATCAAATCTTAAACTCTAAATTTAAAACTTAAAATTAAAAAATCAAATTATGTTGTTATTAGTTGAAACATTTCTCTTTAGCCAGTTTAAAATTCTATTATTTAAATTCTGCATATGGATAATTATATATATCTCTCCCCTAGGCATTGTCACGGATGTTCACGTCAAAATAGCAGATAAACTTCGATGCTGTATATCAGTCATGTATCGATAGCAGGAAAAAGGAATGATTGGATAAAATCCGAAGTCCACATTCAATATATAAACCAAGTGGGGGGAGCCCCACATTTATTAGTGGTCACAAGGCCAAAAGCAAAAAAGAAAGTGGGGGCAATGAGATAGCAGATCAGACCAAGTTGCTGAATAGCTTGAGTGCTAAGCTAGTCATTATGTATTGCGTTTGTATTTGTTAAGTATTAACATTATAGCCGTTAAACCAACAAGCAGGCTATCAGGCACTCCACTTATTCCCACAAGAAAATAAGTACAGCTTTTTCTTTTATACTGCATGGAAACTTGGGGGGTGGAACAGACAAAATGGGCCAACCCTTGTGACTTAATAATCCGAGTCATGGATTCAGGCACCTCGTGATCTTTGATTTTTGTACATATATATTTCAATTATTTTGACCTTATTTAGGAATTAGGATAGAGTGTAGCTAGGTAGAGTAAAGCACAAAAAGAGACGAATAAAACAAGAGGTTGACTGATGAACCGCCTCCAAAAATGGCCAATGAGCAATGATTTTGCCTTCGGCATTGGCTTAGAAAACATTAGATGATTATTATGTGAATGAGAAGCAAATACTTTCCGCCCATGTGAGTGTTTACCTGCCTTTTAGACTTACAGGATAACAATGGAAACATCCTACGTACCTTTTTATGCTTAAATAAAAACTAAAATATTATCCGTATAATTATGTTTTTGGTCCTTTAAATTTGATTACGTGATATTTTAGTATTCGAAATTTTTTAAATTTAACATAAAAGAGAACAAAAACATCATAGTCCAAATCTTGTCCAGTCAACAAATTTATTCCATGGCTCTATTTTCTTTCTTTGTTTTTTTTTTTTTTTCAAACATAACATAAACATCATAGTCGTTTTTGTTTTTTCCCTCATTTATTTATTATTTATTGGGAGACATGTTGATCAATGTCTGTATTTATAATTTAGTAATGCAAATAATAACATGGAATAGTTGGTATTGTCTATGTTTCGTTTCAGCTTCCGACGATGAAAAAGGATTCAGGGTTTGGTGAGCAATGTGGGGATCTTTGATTTGGATTTTTTCTTAAAAAGTGATTTGGATATTATTACCAAAAGAAAAATGGGGAGGGGTTAGTGTTAGGTGATATGTAAATAACACGTTACCTGCTGCTTATGAGCTCAGCTATGGCTCAACAGTGGTGGTGGGATTGTGGGGGCTCTGGGTTGTCTTCATTTCAAAATTACTAATTGCTAATATTACAAAATTCCTTTCGGGTCCTTATCCCAAAACTTTTCCAAGTTAAAGCTAGGATATAATTATATAAATAATTGATGAATGTGTTTACTTCTTTTTATACCGCTACAAATTTATTAGGGGAAATTATTAAAATAGTCACTTTTATTTATTTTAGGTTTTATTTTAGTCATTTATGTTAACGTGTTGTAATAATTTAGTCATTGAGTAGTTAATTGTCGTTAACGGTGTAACGGTAAGCTGACGTGGCACGTTAAATTATTATTTCAAACAAAAATTTTAGGTTAAACTATACAATTGGTATTCATATTTTTTTCATTTTGAGTAAATTAATTTTTTTTCTTTTATGTTCTTTTAATTTGCTTTTTCCTTTTCTTTTTTTCATTCTCTTCTGCTTCTCTCTCTATTTTTCTCCCTTCTCCATCTCTTTTAACATAAAAGAAAAAAATTAAATTGCTCAAAATAAAAAAAATATAGGGACTAATTGTATAATTTAACATAAAATTTTCGTTTGAAATAATGATTTAAAATGCCACATTAACTTACCATTACACCGTTAACGACAATTAACGCTTAGTGACTGAAATGTTACAATACGATTACGTAAGTGACTAAAACGTAACATTTCAAACATAAATGACGAAAATGTAACCTGAAACAAGTAAAAGTGGCTATTTTAGTAGTTTACCCAATTTATTATATATTATATATATCTATATTTAAACTAATGAGTACACCCATGCATATTATATGTAAGTTTCTACTATAGCGATTATCATTAAAAGCAAGTAACATAATGATTAAAAAACGAAAAATAAGCTTGTAAAAGTAAAGAGGTAATTAGTTATAACTTATTTGATAGAATTAGAAGTAAAGAATGAAAATTTGAGTCATAAGACGCACATTTTAATGTATTGACATTTAATTTTAAAAAGTTTTAAATTTTATAGGCAAATAATAAAGGTCTGCTATTCTAGCAAGTCTTATTTTTTTAGGGTTTTGTCTTTTGTTTAAGTTTGGTATGCGGCTGTGGTCCTGGACCCTGGTAGTGATTGGTTTATTTCTTTTAGATTTGTGGTGATAGAAATGGAAAATGATTTGGCGAGTCTTACTTTGGAAGATGAGGAGGAGGAGACTTTACAAGTTCAAAAAGGGATTGATCCTGCTAAGGAGATTTATGATCTGTGATTGACCAGTTGTTTTTTAATTGCAAGTGTAATCCATTTCCCGGCAATGAGAAGTACAATGGTTAATCTGTGGCACTCAATGAGAGGAGTCCAAACTTCATATCTGGGAGAAAAACGTTTTTTGTTTCGATTTTTTTATAAAATGGATATTGATCGAGTACTGAACGACACTCCATGGACTTTTAATAATTATCTCTTGGTGATTCATCGCATGGAGGATGGAGAGAATCCACTTAAAGTTCCATTAACCCATGTGAGTTTTTGGGTGCAAGTCCATGAATTTCTACCCGGTTTTTTTCTTTGCCCATATAGCAAAACAATTAGGCGATTTTGTGGGGGAGTTTTTGGAGTACGACACTAAAAATCTAGAAAGGGGTTTGAATAATTATATGCGAATTTAGCTTTGGCTGGATGTTAGGCGTTCGTTGAGGAGGAAGAAAAGGTTAATTTTTGCTATGGGTAAGTGTTCGTATGTAGTTTTCGGATATGAAAGGTTGACTTTGTTTTGTTTTTCTGCTGTTATCTAGGATATAGTGATTTCTTTTGTCAGGTCAGGATGGCAAAAAGAGTAGAAATAACATAAATGTGATGGGATTTGTAGATTCGTGCTCAGTCTAGAAGGGTTATGACAATCAGTACCAGATAGTTAAAGGGAGAAAGGGGAGGGAGTAAAGATGTTGGCTTAGAATGATTTGAACCAGTGTTGGAGATAAATTTGGAGGGGGGACTCAGAACATATAGGTATTATAAGAGAGAATATTCCCTTCGCGAGGCCCGGAGTTTCGCACATCACAGGTGCACTTAGTAACATCGTATGGCGGTATCTAATAGAAGCCCCCATTTCCCAAGTCCTAACTTCATCTAACCCGCCAATAGTTTTCCCGCAACATGCATACATTACTCAAACATTTCATACAATTTATCATTATCTATACATCACGCCAATTAACCAAACATTTACTACCTACCATTAAACAATTAACACACGACTAACAAGCTCACATAATACTATACACATACATAACCTTAGGCAATCTCTGTACATAAACAACATGACACATGCAAGTCATAAGACATCATCTATCATCTAGAAGGCACGGTACCAAGACTCATCTCGCTTCTCTATCCTTGACAACATAGCTTGTTTGAACGCCAAAGTCTCTTGTCCTGGTAACTAATCATAACAACCATTTATTATAGTAAAATTATTAATTATTAAGAAAAAAAAACTAAAAAATAATATTGACAAGTATGGAGTATTAATTTACAATGTCAAAAAAATATTTGTACAATATAAATGTTTTAATAATAACTATAAATAATTTAAAATATCAAAATAACTTATATTTTTTAATTATGCTTATTAATTATTATTTTGAATAATATGTTTTGCGTAATTTTCTAAAATAAAATTGTTGTGTTTAACATATAAAAAAGTTTACCCAATAATTTCTTTAATTTTAATTTTTTATTTAATATGTAAAAGATATTTCTCATTCACAAGTGTTGTAAATATAATTATCAAAGTAAGTTCATTTATTCAAAAATTTTCAATGAAAAAAAATGTAAAATGACAAATTTATAATATAATGAATAATATACGGTAATTTAGTCGATTCAGATTGTTTTTTTTATATATATATTATAAGTAAAAGAAAAATATTTTATAATTCATTGTACAATTTACATATCATTACAAAAAGGTCCTCCGTAATTAATTAATCAAGAGGCAAATCCTTGAAATTAATTATCGTGTAAATAATTGTAAACCTATTAATTTACAACCCTGATATTGTCTTGTCGATCCACTCTTCAAATCACGTCGGTCTTCTGAGGTGGAAAGGGAAAAAGGGTCACACATCCATTTATATTTCGATTTGAGATTATAGTTATTAATGTACCTAATTTTTGTTTAAAAAGTTGGACGACTAAAATAAATCCTTATACTTAATGATAATGGTATCCATCATATCATGGTGGTTATTATCCACGTATCGCATTAGTAGCGACTAATTTTAAATAAATATTAAATTATTTAAATCTCGTTGTATTTTAATTATTTTAGTATGTATCGGTCCATTGATAAAATATTTTGATATTTTAAAATTAATTTTTATATTTTATGTTCTAACTATTTTTATACAATCATTAAATAAGTTATATTTAGCATAATTAATAAATTTAAATTTTATATTCGTATATAAATTACAAATGTAAACAATAACTTAAAAACACTACATCTAAACACACCAATATTAATACAAATATCAAAGCTCATTTTCACATGTTTCTCTTCTCCATTAATCTTTTCACCATGTTATAATATATATATATATATATATATATATATATATATATAACCTTTTCTTCTTTGTTTTCCATGAACCTTAAGATTTTTTTTTAGGTTATAACAGCTAGCAGAAAATGACTATTTAATTGATTCTAAATTAGTTAAGTAAAAGACATATCCAACTGTTTTAATTTAATAAAAAGTGGTTTTGTCACATTCAATGTCTCACTCAACTTCCAAGTTGGTTTTCACTTGCGTTTTCATACCCTAAAGTGCAGTACTTTTAGACCCTTTCGAGTACTGCTGCTTGCTTAACTCTTCTATATCTTTCATCCTAACCTTCATTTTGGCCCTTCATTTTTTAATTGCATGCACTTTGATAATGACCATTGTTCTGGTCCTCTTTAAGTCCTCCATTGATGGAATTTCGGCCCTAAACCATGTGATACGTTAACAACCTCTCCTCCTAATCAATCAGTAGGTCTAACAAATTCAGACTAATCCAATTACGTCACGTAGTGATTTTTTAAGAGTTGATATTCAATAAGTTTCAGGATTAAATTCCAGTCTTTAATTTCTTTAATTCTAAGCTATGAACTTTTATGATGTATATCATTTCTTCGGCTGAATTTTTATATTAATAAATTACCATTTTTTTTTTCAAAAACTAGAAGGGTCTAATAAGGTTAGGAAAATTAGCTAAGGATTAAAATAGTGATCAAGGACCACAGCAATCACATGGGGGGTTAAGGCCATGTTCTGCCTACCTTACCTTATTATACCCTCTAATCTTAGCTTCAAGACGGTGAAATCCATGCATGGCACCATATAGAATCATCCTCATCCTAATGAATGTCCCATTGTCATTACATAACGTCCCTCCTACCAATCAAATCATGCAATATGATAATCTTCCATCGAATCAATTGAGTCACACACACATATAATATATATACATGGTTATCGTGATTGAAATGTTAAGAGAGATCAAATCATTATTGATATCCCAAATATTCTTAAGTTGGCCATGGAATTCCGAGAATTACATTTAAATTGTTATTTGTCTTTGGCTTTGTTTGATGATAAAGTTCGAGCAATAAAAATTTTTGGAATATTCTCATGTTTAAATCATTAAATTTATTTTAATTTTAAATTTTATTATGGGTCCTAATTTACTATATTTTAGGTTAAATTTGGTGTGTATATATGTTATCATATATATAATAAACAAATAATAATAATAATAATAATACTTCTTTTTATGGTTTTTTACCTATGAATTCAATAAAAAATAAATATTATATTTATTTTTGAATATTAAATTAATTTAAATTAAATTATTATATGATGTAATTAATAGTGAAGTATAAATATAATAATTAAATTAAGTTAAAAATATTATATAATGTAATTAGATTAAAGGTTCTGTTCTGCAATGCTTAAAAAAGCACTTTTGGTTCTAAAAACACTTTTAGAAGAAAAGTTGTGATAAATAAATTGCTTTTTTCTGAAATTTTTAGCTTTTCTTATCTCAAAAGTACTTTTAGTACTTAATTACTTTTTTACCCCTTTAATAACATAGTACTTTCCCTTTTTTTTCTTGGTGTTTAATTACAAATGTGTTTAAATCATTAATTAAAAAAATATTTTTAAAAATACTAATTAGAAATAGTTAATGGTTATATTTAAATATTTAAAATATAGTTTATATATTCTAATTAAATTTTATAAATCATTAATATTTATTGCTTAAAAATATTTAAAATTTATATTTCATATATTAAAATATTAATAACAAGTTATAATAATTTTTTTATATTTTTACTAAAATATAATAATATTAATTAATTTAAATATTATTTAAATACATATTTATTACTTGATAATAACATGTCTAAAATAGACATTTTATTTCTCAAAAGCACTTTTTGATTTTTGACAGCAATGTTAAACACTTCAATTTTAAACTAAATTTCTCAAAAGCACTTCTCAAAAGCACTTTTTCACAGCACTTCTCAAAAACATTGCCAAACTAACCCTAAATTAATAGTGAGTCCTATAATTATAAATTAATAATTAAAGAAATATTTTAAAACTCAAACAATTCTCCCAAAATTTAATATTTTCATATATACTATTGATAGCCCCCTTCTCAACTCTTAAATAAAAAGATAATTTACTTCAATACACTCGAACCCATAACCTCTTGCACTGAAAATAATATCGATACCGATTGAATTAAAACTCAATCAACACTCCTTACCTTCTTTTATATAATATATAGTTTTTATCATGGTATTATATTAAGGAATCAAGAACCGACACTTCTTATGGGCAAAAGGAAACAAAAAAGAATAAAAGAATAAAACAAGGATAAAAAAAACAACCAATTATAGGAATCAAATTTATAGATCTCCCACCCAAACCCAGAAATGATTAATTATTGCATATGGCAATTACTTTGTTTTTCTATGAAAAAACACATCCAAATGCCTATATTGACAAAATTAGCAAAATAAATATATATATATATATGTTTTTCACTTGTCAATTC
This sequence comes from Gossypium longicalyx, assembly GCA_025698465.1. Taxonomy (NCBI): domain Eukaryota; kingdom Viridiplantae; phylum Streptophyta; class Magnoliopsida; order Malvales; family Malvaceae; genus Gossypium; species Gossypium longicalyx. Next base: position 106,231,457 of record CM046997.1, on the reverse strand, counting down.
AATCCTCTGTAAAAGTCATCACACATATACACTATAAACCAAAATAAACACAACTGTTAAAATGTCAGAATAAAAAAACAAAAAGGATTAGGCTAAATCGTCTACCTAACAGTTCGGGGGCAGATTAAGCCGTGTGTGCCCAAAATATATATATAAATTTAATTTAATCTGTCTTCATATATACACGCAATTAGCCTGGAAAATAGTTTGACAGATAATGAAAATTAAATGATTGATGATTTTATAAGAAAAAAACATGTTGTCTACTTGTCTTCAAGTAGAAAAATGATCTGAATACTTTTTTTAATTTTTTCTAAGTACATTTGATTAAGACCTATTATCCACATAGAATGGTTACTTTAAAGTGATTTAACACTAATTAATTGAACTGAACAGCTAGTGCTTCTAAAAAAGGCTGAAGGCTTTATTCAATTAAAAAATATATGTACCAATGATCTTTCACCGTTGGAGCTACGTTATTTTCCATTTAGCTAGTGTACCAAATTGAGACACATATGGAGCTAAATTAAAAAATGTTAAATAATTTTAGGGTGCAGTCCCTTTTATAGCAAGTAACCGACAACAATGGTATAGGTAATTGAATTTGAGTGTTAGATGGAAGGATCATCTTTTTCATATATTATTTTATAATTAACATTTTAATAATTAAATCATGAAATTTATATGTATAATTATAATTGTCATGTATATAAATTTTTAAACCGATTTGATATATTTATTATATTAATTTAAAATAGTGTATTTATTGATATTTTATTGAATGGTTAAAAGGTTTTTACATACAACAAATAGTTACAAAACTTTAATTTATGTCAAATTTGATACGAATGATTTGTATGAATGGAATATGAAATATTAATCGTACAAGAAAATATAAAAGGATGTAAGTGGATCCTTTCCCTCTATATATAATATCAAGTCTTTTACTGAATTGATGTCACAAGTCAATCAAACAAAAATTCAATCGTAAAATTATTAAATTACACTCACATATACAAATTAAATTATATTTTTACGATGGTATTCTTATTTATTCTATATAGTAAATTAATAAAAACTTAAATTCAAAACATTATGGGTAAAACCAATTAATTTCACTATTGTAATCAAAACACTAATTATTTTTTATGTAAAACTTTAATAAATATATATTTTATATATTTAGAGAAGTATGCATTCATATATATATATATATATATATAGGAATATGCCTTGGCATAAGTAACTTAAAAATGATGAATTCAGATACATAGCACTCCCCACAGCCACAGGGATTAACCGATTAACACACAAACTTTTTCTTGAATGATGAAAATATAATTTTATTATTATATTAATTTAAAATTTTATAATTTTTAGAGAAATTAAATTAATATTTAATTATTTATAAAATTTGAAAGAATTAATTTAATATTTGAGGGCAAGGTCCCTGCCTTGCCCTGACACCGTCATTGACTCACACTGCTTCATTTTGCAGTAGGATAATAATAATAACACACACCAAGTTTATATATTATATATATATCAAAGAATGTCTAGTGTTAAGGTTTTATGAAATGCAGGAGCCTATATAGTCTTGCAAGTTGCAATATTATTATATAGTAAGGTCATTGAAGATTGGAACTTGGATATTTTGGCTTTAATTTCTGCCCCTTTTTTTAATCATGAAGCATCAGTCCATGTAAATGACTTGATGTGTTGATCTGTGCTTAATGTGACTCATTTGCAGCTAATGTAGGTTACCATGATAAGTACGTTTTGTGACCATGAATATCTGAAATTCACATAATTTCTACATATTGATGTCAATAAAGTGTTGTGCACCATTAGCGGCACCAACTTATATTTCAAGTTACCGAGAATTTTAACTTCATAATCCAACTGAATTTAAAATTTAGTAGAATTGTATATTTTTAAAAAGGAGTAAATTTCACCTGATGTTATTTTTTTATAATTAATTTATTTTTAAAAAAAATTTATTTAAAATTTTTATATCTTTTAGTCTTTAAACTTGTTATGTTTGTTAAATCATCAAAAAATAAATGAATTTTTTTTATATCTTTCAATCTTTAAACTTGTTATGTGACATACGTGTAGATTGCCACATGAATGCCACGTAAGCTAGTTCTTCTTTTAAAATTTAAAAATTTAAAAAATTTTTAAAAATATAAAATTCTTTTAAAAAAATAATTAATTACTAAATTAGTATACATGTGAACTGCCATGTGAATGTCACATTAGTAAAAATTAACGAAAATTAATTTTTTTATCTATTTTTAATTAATTTAACAAATAATTTAAGTTGAAAAATTAAAAGAAACAAAATTTAAATAAAAGATTAAAATAATTTTTTAAATAAAAAACCTAAATAAATTATTATACTTTTATTATGAATCTCTAACTCAAAACTTTATTTAAAAGAGATTAAATTTCTTCCATTAAGACCCAAATATGATTGATACCCTTTCTTGGTGGGATTGGGGAATTTCAACTAGAATTTAATAGGCAATGTAGCTATCATAACCATTGCAAGTTGCAAGGGACTTGACTGATAACAGATAATTGTACAGTTTTTATCTGATGCAAAAATTCAAAATGGAGGCACTTTTAAGGCAATATTTACTATAAAAATGTTCTGCATATTTGGTCATTTTTTTTGTCCATGCTTGTAATTTTGGGACCTTCATGGGGGGAGTTTTTGCTTTAATTTTCAGCATGGCATGTACTTACCTAAACATGGTCCCTTCGGATTGCAACATACCATTAATCTTTCTTTTTTTTTTTAAATAAAATTATTTGTTCAAAAGTTACAAACAGAATTATTAATGATGTAAATAATTTTGGTTTAATTATAATTTTAATCTCTCTGTTTTAATTTAGTTCTTATATTAATCTACTTTTTAATAATTTGACTTAAATTGGAATCATGTTTAATCAATAATAATGTACCTATCAACTGGATGCTTAAAGCTATTTAAAAAGATGTCCACATCATCATTTTAGTGATAGTGGCTAGTTGTTATTAATGTAGACCTTTTTTTTAAATTTTTCATATTTGTGTTATGGTATTTTCTTTTATTATCGGTATAGACCTGTTAATAATATTATAGAAGTAGACTAATATAAGAATTAAATTGTACTTAACTAAAATATAGAGATTAAATCTTAAATTCTAACATAATAAAAAAACTAAAGTTGTAATTAAACAAAATCATTTACGTTGTTTCTTACATAATTATTTTATCTCAACAATCATTTTTACAAAACACCATATATTAAGTTTAGGTTAAATTCTCTGTGTGAAAGTTGTAGATTTAGTCCTTATATTTTGATTTGATCAATTTTAACTCCTGTACTTTTGAATTGGTCAAGTTTAGTCCCTATACTTTCTAAAATTTGAAATTTTAGTCCTTGCCCAAACAGTAGTAGTTAAATCTATTTGGTTAAATTTAATTACTAGACTTTACTATGTGTATAGTTGTAAATTTAGTCAATATTCTCCAATTGGATCCTTCTAAGTCCTTATACTTTTTTGAATTTAGAGATTTCAGTTTTGATGCAAATGACAATTGTTAATCCATTAACTAAAGTTTTAGTGAGTAATACGTGGAATCAGTGGAAATAACAAGTTGATTTGCCATTACACATATAATAATATATTTGTCGTATTATATTTTGAAAATAGTAGAACTTAATTTAATGAATTTGGCATTTATCTTTTGGTGAGGACTAAAATTTTAAAATTTGAAAAGCAAATTAAACTACAGAGATTAAATTGACAACTTTCGTAAAATATAAGGACTAATAATAAAATTTAACCTTAAATTTAACTCAAAAAATTTCCTTTCACCAGGAATGAGACTGCACTTTCCAACATTGTGGGATAGTTTAGTATTGCTTTTGAGAAGTAATTTTGAGAAATATTTTTAAAAAGTTTGATTTAAGATTTAAGTGTTTAGTATTACTTTTTAAAAAGTGCTTTTGAGAAATAAAATGTCTATTTTAGACATGGTGGTATAAAGTAACAAATAAACATTTAAATAATGTTCAAATCGGTTAATATTATGATATTTTAATAAGAATATAGAAAATAATTTATTGTAATTTGTTGTTAATATTTTAATATATGAAAAACAAATTTTAAATATTTTTTAAGTAATTAACCAGAGAAGGAAAAGTATCATGTGTTGAAGGGATGAAAATGTAATTAAACTATCAAAAGTGCTTTCAAGAGAAAAAAGTTAAAAATTTTGAACTTCTCCATTTAGAAAAAAGTGCTTTTGAAAAATCAAAAACTTCATTCAAAAATTACTTGTTTAGCATTCCTTTTACACCAAAAATATTTTTCATGTCAAAAATATTTCTAAAAAGCATTACCAAACACAACTTGAATACTATACCAACAGCAGGGGCTTAGCCAGGGGGGCTGGCATGGGTCCCGGCTCCCCCTAAAATGTAAAATTATATTTTAAGACTTTAATTTTTTTACAATTTTAAATTAGTAAAGGTAAAATTTTATTTTTACCCTCTTTAAAATTATAAAAATTCGATTTAATCTTTTTATAAATTATAAAGGTATGAACTATAAAAAATTAAAATTTCATCCGGTCTCTCCTAAAAATTTTCTAGCTCCGCCCTGACCAACAGGCCCAACACCTAAAACTATTATTATTATTATTATTATTATTATTATTATTATTATTATTATTGTTATTACAAGCTTATATCTCTATCTCCCCTTTACATAGATTTTACATTTTTAGATAATCTGTTTACGTTTTGATAATGTCCACAAAATTGTATTGCGTTGGTATTTTTAAATAGTAAAAAATAAGTAAACTTTTTTAATTATTCAGAATTTGACGCTTAACAGTGAACAGACCACAAAGTTATTTGGCAACTTTTTAATAAAAAATTAATATATATATATATTTTAGGTACGAAATATTTATAATTTTTATTATGTATATAGTATTTGCCAACCATATATCTCACAGATAAAGTATAGCTATTATCAGATTCATAAGGATTTTATTTTTACCTTTTCTTTTTGTTGTATTAGGTGAATGATTAAAATTTGCCGGCCAAGTTGGAGAATGTTGACAACTTCAAGTAGTGTACTGCACCACAGCTTCTTTTTTTATTATTATTATTATTATATAGAATTGGAATATTAATCCTTTTTTTTTTCAAGTTTAATATAAAATATGATTAATTGTGTATAAAGAGAAATAGATACAATTACAAGTTTTTCAATATTTTATAGATAACTGATAATATGTACATAACGTCAGGTAAAAAATAAAACAATTTAATGTACTTTTTTTTTAACATAAACAAATTAATATACTTGTAATAAAATAAACTTGTAATAATATATTTCTTCTCTACTAATAAATGTTTGGGTGAAATATTGTACATTCAAAAAAATTGTAAGTTTAAATTTTAAAAATAATAATTTTATAAGAACTAATCCTGAATATGAATTATAAAATAAATATAGATTGTACCTAAAAATTATTAGTGGACTAAACACTCGTGAGTGAATTTAATAAATGCTTAATTATTTATATATTTATATAATAATAAAATGAAATAATTAGAATAGAAAAAAGTTGAAAGTTAAGTAATAATGTATAGTTTTCTTATGTTTAAGAGATATAGATTAATGAGAGATGTATTTTTTTATTTTTTTAAATAAATTTTTTAATACAATCTATAAATATATTATTTTTATTTTTATAATTTGGTTTTTATGTAATGTTTTAATTAATTTTATATAACCGTTAATTAAGCCTTAAATCAATTGGTATCATTATTATCGTAATAATTAGTAGGACATAGATTAAAGTACGTTTTTTCTCTGGTTTAAGAGTCAGAAAGGAATTATGAGTAAGAATAGGCATTATATAAAAATGATACGTTAAGTTACTCTCAGTGAATTGAGTGATACTAAACTCAATTAAGATTTTTGAAGTGGTATAAATTTTATACTTTAGTTTTTACTTCTTCTTTTTTTTAAAACATAGTTGGTGCCACTAAGTTAAGTGACATCTGATTCGATTAAAGCTTTTATCATAGCACTAGAATTTACTGGCTCTCACTTCGTGAGTGAAAAATAACTTTTTTTTTTTTAGATAATACTAAATTTATATGTAACAAATATATTTATTAAAATTTTATATAAAAATCAATTGATGCTTTGATAATAATGTTAAAATCAAATGTTTATTATATATGATATTTCAGGTTCAAATTTTATTGTGATTAAATTTTATTAATTTATTATATAAAAAATAAAAATATTTTTATAAAATATAATTTAATTTATATATGAGAATATATTTTAATAATTTCACAATTAAGTTATTACGCCATTAACACGTGACACAATTCAACAAAAGACTTATAAATATTCAATATTTATAGATATTTAATTTTTCTAACTATCCATTGGATTCCATTAAAAAAAACTACCCACTTTATATATAATTTTTTATATTTATTTTAAATATTTTACTGAGTTGGTGTCATGAGTTAATCAGGCATCACCTCGATTATAAAATTATTAAAATATCCTCATTTATATAAATTAAGTTATATTTTTATGATGGTGTTTCTATCATTTTAAATAATAAATCAATAAAAGTTTGATGATAATAAGATTTAAACCCGAGGCACTATGTATAATAAACAATTAACTTTATTATTGTAATCAAAATATGGAATGAATTTTATGTGAATTTTTAGGCATGTTTGATGGAGTATTGAAATAATATAATCCATTGAAAATTAATATTTTCATAAACCTAAATTTTTGGACACCTTGGATAACACACAATAAAAATGACTAGATAAAATTTTTCTATAAAAAATGTAAAAATGATAAGTAAATAGGGACGTACTTATCATTTAATAGAGAACAAATCTAATTGTTTTTATTTTATTTTATTTTATTTCATTTAAGATTACATTATCTTTTATCGAACAATATAATTATATTAATATTTAATTTTAAGTAATATACTAAACAAATTTTATAACTTAAATTGTATACTTAATTTTTTAGTTTATCAAACATAGTCTTAATAAATATATTTGTTAATGTTGGTTGCAGCGTCATAGTTGAGTTAAAATCTGTTTTGTAGTAAAAATATTAATGAAGTCATTATATTAGGAGTTAAATTGTATTTTGCCCTATCGACTAAAAAAATATGTAAATTAGTCTCTCTACATTAGGTTAAAGAACAAATTGTTTCTTCTATTCAAAAATGATCTCTATATTTCAAAATATAATTTTTCGTTTATTCCTATCAATTATATTAATTTTTAATAATAAAAATAAATAAAAATTGTAACAGAAATAACCAATTTATAATGAAATATACATACATACATTAATTTATTGTTTTGAATTATGGTTTAAATATATAATACTGCATTCGGGTCTTACGCATTTACTTTTTTGCTTACGCTGAGAGGTTAAGAAAATTAGGAATATTTTAGTATTTATTTTCCAGGATTGGTTCACAGACCAATCACGACGTAGTTTCTGATATCGCCATCTTACCCCAAACGAGGGGTCAATTTGGAAGTCAGGCTTCGGTTTTGCCTTTTCTTTTTTTCACTTTTTGTCTTGCCATTTTCTCTTTCCAATTATCAAATTTTATTCATATAAAATAATTATGACATGAATTACTAAATATAAGTTGTTAAATTTACCTAAAACTCTTCTACTCCCTCTTTCCAAGCATAAGCTGTAATAAATAGTAGAAAACTCAACCTTTAATATAAACTCCAATGCAGTAAAAAGTTAAACTTGATCTATTTTAGTAGGAGACTTCATAAATTTTTATCTAAAACTTGAAAAGAAGATAAATAAATTGACATCGTATTGACCTGATGACAATATAATTTAGAGTCAATTATTGTTATAGAACAGCCAGAGTATATAAAAATTTAAACCTGAGCTTATTGTAAAACATGACGGTGAAACAAAATCCCTCACGTGAGTTACAGAAATGCAGAAAAACAGGCCCAGGAATCTAAATTTACGATATTCTAACCTTACTCTACAGTACTACAAAATACATATTTATACATATAAAAAAATTTCGAAGCTACTGCTATACGAAGACACTCATCAAACAGTAACATCCCATGCATTCAGTACTTCCAAATAATAAAAAAAAAACACCCTTGATTAAGTTAGAAAAAAGATGAATCCATCACGGACTCGACCATAGCCTCTTTTAGTTTTCTTTCTTTTTAATTAATTTTTCCAAAGAAAAATCTCTTGGATTCCCTAGAAAAAATTTGGGTTCATTTCTCTTTTGCCAAGAAAAAACAACCCTAAAGGGAAATTTAATGCATTTACACCAAGTTCCCATCACGGGCTACTACAAAACAACGTGTGAGTGTCTATTTAACAACTCTCCCCCACTATATAAAATACACACCTAGCTGAACCAGTTTTTCATACCCTTTTTTTTTCTACTAATTCTTGAGGAAGATTAGGTTCCTCAAGATATTTGCTCTTTGTTTTTCTTTTTATAGTTGCAAAAGAGGATCAAAGGGAAGGTCAAAATGACCACCTTGTTCTCCTCTGTTTTACAAAACAGAGCACCTAAGGTCTCTGTTTTCATCTTCTTGATTTCTTTGCATTGTTTGTCATTGATCTCGGTTCGGGTTTTGGCCCAAACATCACCTGTTTTCGCCTGTGACGCTACTAAAGACCCAAAAGTTGCGAGCTATGGTTTTTGTGACACAAAGTTGGGAACCAATGCTAGGGTGGCTGACTTGGTTCACAGGCTGACATTACAGGAGAAAATCCTCTTCATTGTGAATAGTGCTGGGAGTGTTAGCCGGCTCGGGATACCAAAATACGAATGGTGGTCCGAGGCACTTCATGGAGTCTCCAACGTCGGTCCAGGGACCAAGTTTACTAGCTTGGTTCCTGGAGCCACGAGCTTCCCTCAGGTCATCTTGACGGCAGCTTCTTTCAACACTTCTCTCTATGAAGCCATTGGCAAGGTAAAACTTGTGCCTTGTTCCTTTATTTTTTATCCTTTGTTTTGGCTTGTTCTTCATCAGGTTCATGTCGTTTTGCCTTTTGTTTTAACGTTCTTTTTCAGTGGCTTTCCTTTTGCTTTTGTGTATACGTTTTAGAATATGATGCTAACTTGTTGGGGATTGGACATTTTCATTGTTCTTTAGATTTTGGTTTTTCTATATTTTTCATAACTATTTTCAAATGTTGCCTTTATCGGATATTAATGACAATGAAGTTGGCTGTATAGTGAAAAGTTCAATGTTGATATTGGGAAAGTAGTTAAGTAGATGGAGACCAGAGAAAAATTTAAAATAATGAACTGTCTTTTACTTCATATTGAAGAAAGGGGAGGATATTAATACAATTATATGGTTGAATTATTTTATGTTTGTTGTAGAAAGTGGTTGATTTATTAATGTCTCTGATTACCAAATGCTGAAGAATATAGACCTTTTTTGATCACTCAGAAGACTTTGTAACCTTTTACTGATCTCCAGCTTGCAATGCCGTAAATCGAACTCCATACTTAATAGATATCACGTCTTACAAATAAACCGGATTAAACCCGAGGTCCGAATTGAGCCATTAATCAGTCATTAAAGAACAAGTTGATATCTAATGTATATCCACATCCATTTTTTATAAAATGCAGGTGGTTTCAACTGAAGCTAGGGCAATGTACAATGTTGGATTGGCAGGGCTAACATATTGGTCACCAAACATTAACATATTCCGAGACCCGAGGTGGGGAAGGGGGCAAGAAACACCAGGAGAGGACCCATTGCTGGCCAGCAAATACGGATCAAGTTACGTCAAAGGTTTGCAGCAGACCGACGGAGGTGACCCTTCTCGGCTCAAGGTCGCCGCATGTTGTAAACACTATACGGCCTATGATGTGGATAACTGGAAAGGGATCGAACGCTACACTTTCGATGCTGTGGTAATTTAAGTTACAATGCAATTTGAGTTTTTTTTTTACTCAAAAGTTGTTTTTTTGGGATCCAAAAGTCATTTGATTGGCCTTGGGGTATGGTTAGGTAACACAACAAGATCTGGATGATACATTTCAACCACCATTCAAGAGTTGTGTAATTGATGGGAACGTGGCTAGTGTTATGTGTTCTTACAACAAGGTTAATGGTAAGCCAACTTGTGCAGACCCTGATCTTCTTGCTGGGGTTATTCGAGGCCAATGGAAACTAAATGGGTATACATATTCATTCCTCCCTTCCATTTTCTGGACCCATATATATTTAGTAAGCAGTGTTTTTGTTTACCAGGCTTTTTGGGGTTGGTGCAGGTATATAGTTTCAGATTGTGACTCAGTAGACGTGTTGTTCAAGAACCAGCACTATACCAAGACACCAGAGGAAGCAGCAGCCAAAGTAATTTTGGCAGGTGAAACTTCTTAATAAGCAATAAAATGAAGAGATTGTGCATTTGATATCATATTTCTGCAAAATAACATCTTAATTAGTAAACTAGAATGCCGTGCTAATTGCAAAATGTTAATGATATTCTAGGGTTGGATTTGAACTGTGGGTCATTTCTTGGGCAACACACTGAGGCTGCAGTAAAAGCAGGGCTTTTGAATGAATCGGCCATTGACAAGGCCGTGACGAACAACTTCGCCACTTTAATGCGACTGGGATTCTTCGATGGTGACCCCAGCAAGCAACCTTACGGTAAACTTGGCCCCAAAGATGTATGTACACCAGAGCACCAAGAATTGGCCCGTGAAGCTGCAAGACAAGGGATTGTGTTGCTCAAAAACAGCCCCGGGTCGTTGCCTCTATCTCCCACTGCAATCAAAACCTTGGCCGTAATTGGACCCAATGCCAATGTCACAAAAACCATGATCGGAAACTATGAAGGTAAATCAAACGCATTGCTTGGAATAAAAAATGACATGTTTTAATTCACAAAATTTGACATTTTATTTTGTTTGCAGGCATTCCATGCAAATATACGACGCCATTGCAGGGTTTGACGACCTCGGTAGCAACAAACTACGTGCCTGGCTGCACCAATGTGGCTTGTGGCACTGCCCAAGTAGACGATGCTAAAAAAGCAGCTGCCTCAGCTGATGCAACTGTACTTGTTATGGGCATAGATCAGAGTCAAGAAAGGGAAAGCTTTGACAGAGTTAGCCTTCTTTTACCAGGACAACAGCCACTTTTAATAACTGAAGTTGCAAAAGCTGCAAAGGGACCCGTGATTCTCGTTATAATGTCGGGTGGAGGCTTTGACATATCGTTTGCGAAAAACGATGATAAAATCACAAGCATCCTTTGGGTTGGTTACCCCGGCGAAGCCGGTGGAGCCGCCATTGCCGATGTGATATTTGGGTATTATAATCCAAGTGGAAGGCTACCAATGACATGGTACCCACAATCGTATGTCGATAAGGTCCCGATGACAAACATGAACATGAGACCCGATCCTTCTAATGGTTACCCAGGCAGAACCTACAGGTTCTACACAGGGGAAACCATTTATACATTTGGAGATGGGCTAAGCTACTCCAAAATCACCCACGAATTAGCCAAAGCACCTCGATTAGTATCAATCCCATTGGAGGAAGACCATGTTTGCCGCTCATCTGAATGTAAATCAGTTGAAGCCGTCGAACAAAGTTGTAAAAACCTAGCATTCGACATTCATGTGAGAGTTCAAAACAGAGGGAAATATGGCGGAAGCCACACGGTGTTCTTGTTTTCGAGTCCCCCGTCAGTGCACAACTCGCCCCAAAAGCATTTGTTGGGATTTGAGAAAGTTTCATTAACAGGGAAATCAGAGACATTGGTGAGGTTTAAGGTGGATGTTTGTAAGGATTTGAGTGTGGTTGATGAACTTGGAAGCCGAAAAGTAGCATTGGGACAACATTTGCTGCATGTGGGGAGCTTGAAACACTCATTAACTGTGAGGATTTGAAAAGAAGGTTTTTCAAAATCCTCTGTGATTTTTATTTATTTTTATCTTTTTAATTATCCTTTTGTGATATTTGCCCAAGGCAAGTAAGGGAATGGCAAATAGAGCCTGGAATAATTGTGAGAGAGTTATAGTGATTTTCTCTGGTTTTTAATTTTTTACCCAATTGTTGAAATTTGAACATTTCGAAATTGCAAAAGGAAAAAAAGAAAGCATTCACTTTTGTTTCTGTATACTAATGCCTGGGTGAGACTCGCGTCTCCCTCGTTTGGTCGTATTGATATTCGCCTATTGTATTATTTAACGTATAAATAGTTACGTGTGCTTCCAGAGGAGTACGCATGCAAAAAATAAGTTTTAGCTTAATACAAATGATTAATTTTTTTTTCTATTTTATATGAGTATCAATCAAATGACTTTAGTTATTTTACGTAGCATCAATATAGTGGAGTGATAGTAAGTTTTGATATGATGAGAGATGTGATTATTATTGAACTCAAAGCCTATATTGCATTTATAAGTAAAAGAGCAATTAAATGAACATTGAATAAAACAATACTGAAAAGTTCATAGACAACTGAATATTTATTTCATAAGTGTTTATTCGATCTAATCATACTACATAATCCTTTAAAAGATGTTCTGAGTATGTTAGTTTAGCCCCACATTTTTTTTCCTTCGAAATTTCAATTAAATTAATACATTAAATTTTTTATACACAAGTTGAGTAATATTTATCACTAGAGGTAGTATTTATTTAACATAAGAGTTTTGAGTCTAAATTTTTTCCCAATTACACTCCCATACAATTAAATACATTGCAACTATCATCTTTGCTTCAGGATTTCTCAAATTAAACAAAATTTTAGTTTATACCAATACTAAGATTTCTCACAGAAGTGTAAGAAATTTTGATTAATTAGAGAAATTTGGTAAATTAAAGAAATTTTGGTATAAGATAGAAATCCTTACAAATTTTCGGCTATTCTTCTCTACCTAATCCACGACAAGGTAAACGATTTATTTATTTTGATGAGATAAATTATTTTTTTGAAAAAACCCATTTATTAATTTGTTTCGGCATCACGATTTGCTATGTTTAAGTAGGAAGTGACCACTCCCATTGACCCTGCGACAGTTTAATAAACTTTTCGTATTTTAAATTAACAATTTATTGAAATAAAATTTTTGGGCTTTGAATTATATTGATATTGTGGATTTAGACTGAGTCTATATATGATATTAACAAATTTTATCATTGCCCAAGCTCAATTCGAAAACTTTACCTTTTTTAAGCTTGTCCATATTATTTTAAAAAAATTAAAATTATATATTTATATTGTTTTTAATTTAATATATTTTTTATTTATTAAAATTTTATATATAATCATCTTTAGCAATTTTTTTAGTAGTCACATTCTAATATAGATTTAATTTTATATATTATAAAATATAAAATATAAAATATTATTAACTTAAAAATTAATCAGATCAAACTCAAATTATAAATATTTAAAATTAAATTTAACCCATATTTTAAATTAATTTAATTTTTTACTCAAACTTATTTTTAAAACCTTAATTTTTCATCTAATCTATCTTAAATTTGAATTGCGTAGCACCACTCAGGCATGTACATGCGCGCACTTGAATTGCGGCAAAGCAGTGGATCCTAAAGGACTGTATCGAATCCTCATTAGTTGTCACATGAACCAATAACTGGAAGCCATGTGTATCAGTTCGGGAATCCAGCCAATTAACTGTCGAGTTTCGTGCCCAGCCGAGAGCAACAGCCGGCTACTTGGACCTGGCTTTGGTTGCTGATGTGGCCCTGGCTATTTTTGTTACTTTATTTATGCAATTGTTTAATTTGGTACACTTGAATCCATTGACTAAAAACTTTCAGACTTTCATGGATTAATGACATTTATTTTTTGAAAAGAAAATAAGATAAAAATATTAAAATTATCAAAAAATTTCTGAACTCAGCCAACTCAAGCGGAGGCTGGGCAGCTGTTGAATAGAGCAGCGAAGCCGATTCTTAGAGAACATTTTGGCAGTTTATGGAATTTTCTTTGATAAGGGCACACCACGTCACTGGCCGAGGGGGGAGACAATTCCATGAAAAAATAAATAAAATAAAATCACACTTTCACTTGACGTTTTTGCACTCCACAATCTTTTGAGGACGGTCCCATAATAAGGGTACTTTATAGACTTTAAAAACGACGGAAAAACATGCATTGTCCACTAGAAAGCGTTTCGGTTCTGCAAGGCTGTTATCAGTCGCTTCCTTACTGTCAATTGAGGCTATTTTGGCATTAAACTGTTTTCCAACAAATTTTTTTTTGTTTAAAAATAAAAATGTAATAATTTAAAAAGAAAATCGTTACACCCGGCCAACTTATATAAAAAGTTAAAATATATTATAAATCTTTAAAATTTAATTTACGTACTTTTATTTTTAAAAATTTAGTCATCTTATTTTTTTATTTTAAAATTTATATCTAATTGTTATTGGTGTTAAAATTATTTTGTTAAACGTAAATTTATTACAATATTAATAATTGAATTTAAATTTTAAAACCTAAAAAAAAGTAAAAAATTAAATTTTAAATTTGTAAAGGATACATGACATATTTTAACCTAGATAAAAACCCACTTTTTCTTTTCGTCTTTTATTTAAAAAAAAAATCATTTATCGGTTTCTCCTCTTCCTATATTTCTTCTAATCTTCTTCCTCCTTCACGCTTTGTTAAAATTCTCTTCTTTTATTTTTGATACAATCTTTTTTTCCCCTATTTTAAAGATTCTTTAGCTCTGTTTAACATGTCTTTAGCCACTTCTCAGATCCTTCAGTTTTCTCCATATTTTCTCTAAATTTGGATTCTTCACGGTATATCTACGAATTTTCTTTTCATTTCCATCAAGTTTAATATTTTTACTAGTTATTAGTTCACAGTTTCATATTTTATTTCAATATTTTTTTTTGCTGTCAGTTCTGTTTGTCTAATTTTCTTTTTGAGGATAAGTTTGCTTATGTATTTCATATGACTTTATTGTTTACATGGTTTCATAAAACTTCGTTAAGGTTTAGGTTTTTTGCGCTATGTATGCATGGTTTTGAGCTGATATGTTTTCGTAGTTTTGTTGTTTGGGTGGTATATTAATAAATTTAAGAAGGAATTTAGCTATCTGTTAATGATATTTGTTATCTTTTCATGTTAGATTGATAAAGATAGTAAAAAGAGTTCGTTCTGTTTTATCTTTTACTAAATAGTTAATCCCACAGCTGTATTATTTCAGTTAATTGTGTGGAAATTCAAGTTTAGAGGAATATTTTATAGCTTAGAATCCACTTTAATGGCTTTTTATTAATATCTGAATGTGTTACCTTGATTGTTTATTCTTGTTAGGGTTAATGAATCCAAAGTATTTGTCGTTAAGGAGCACAAGACGCTCCAGATATCTCTTTGCATCCACTTTGAGTGTTCTAATAAAAGGATTTTATCCTAGAGATGTTGTCAGATACGCTGGCAACTAAGCTTTTACAAAGTTGAAGTCTGTGTTGTTCTGTTGATGCTTTATAAGATGGACCGAGAAGATACATCAGGGTTTGTAAGTGGAGGGGGAGCGTCATCGGAATTTCTTATTTTCCTAATTTGTTTTTGATATATATACCATACCAGTGATGTATTAAAGATTTTTCATTAAGGTGGTTAGTCTTATAGTTTGCAGCTTTTAGAAATTAATATGGATTTGAATAAGAATGTACAGTTTTCTCATGTATCTGAACTCTCAAAAAATGAAAATTTTGGTGATACCACTCTATGCCTGAACTTTCTTCGTCGCGGAGGAAGCAATAAGGCCAGATTTGGAACTACTCAAAACGATCTACATGCTGATCTTTCTAATGCACCTGATGATGGCTGCATGTTGGTTTTGGGGTTGGGCCCAACTCCAACTGTATATTTGGATAATGATTACATTGTTGGTCTTAATAAGAATAAATCAACAGTTGCTTTATCCACCCAGGGTTTGTTACTTGAGGATGACTCAATCCTAAAACTTGGCCTTTCTGGTGGGACAAAGGGAAGTATGAGCCTGTTGGAATGCCCTCTGTCAACAGAAACTGATGTTAGTATGCCTCACCAGGTTCTTGCAGATGATTGTAGACTTGCAATTCCTGTTGTTGATGAGGGTTCTACTTCGGCCAAGAAATCTGGTTGTTATATGCCAGCACTCCTTTTTGCTCCGAAAATGGATAGTGGCAAAGGTTTGGTTCATGCACAAGAACTTTTTCAGTTTGGGGATAAATCTCTTCGTTATCAATTTCATCAAAGTTGTGAGCCCTCTTCTCAGACTGACTTCTCAGTAGACACGCTCTCTGAGCAAACCACCACTATAACATCCTCAGATAATCGAGCAAGCAATTCGAAGAAATGTAGGTTTGTTGGCTGTTCAAAAGGAGCAAGAGGGGCTTCTGCTCTTTGTATTGGTCATGGGGGCGGACAAAGATGCCAAAAACCAGGGTGTAACAAAGGTGCCGAGAGCCGCACTGCCTACTGTAAGGCTCATGGTGGAGGGAGGAGGTGCCAACACTTGGGCTGCACTAAAAGTGCTGATGGGAAGACAGATTTTTGCATAGCACATGGTGGAGGCAGACGATGTGGGTTTCCTAGAGGGTGCACAAAGGCTGCACGAGGTAAAACAGGGCTTTGCATCAGACATGGTGGGGGAAAGAGGTGTAAGGTGGAAGGTTGCACGCGCAGTGCAGAAGGACAAGCTGGTTTGTGCATCTCTCATGGTGGTGGACGTCGTTGCCAGTTCCAGGGATGTATTAAGGGTGCTCAGGGAAGTACTATGTTTTGCAAGGCTCATGGTGGTGGAAAACGTTGTATATTTGTAGGGTGTACCAAAGGTGCTGAAGGGAGCACACCATTATGCAAAGGACACGGTGGGGGCAAACGTTGCCTCTACAATGGAGGTGGCATTTGTCCCAAGAGTGTGCATGGAGGCACCAACTTTTGTGTTGCGCATGGTGGTGGGAAGAGGTGTGTTGTGCCAGGCTGTACAAAGAGTGCACGAGGTTGTACCGATTGTTGTGTCAAACATGGTGGTGGAAAGCGATGCAAGGTTGAGAATTGTGGCAAGAGTGCCCAAGGAAGCACAGACTTCTGCAAGGCACATGGTGGAGGTAAAAGATGCTCCTGGGGGGAGACCAAATGTGAGAAATTTGCAAGGGGCCGTAATGGGCTATGCGCTGCTCATAGCAATATGGTACAAGAGCGACAGGCGAACATGGGAGGGCTTATCGCACCCGAAGTCTTCCATGGGCCTCTAGCAGCAACATCCACAAGAAGCAGTTGGGACAACAATCACTCATCCTCAGGCACTAGTGTTATTTCTGATGGTATTGATTCCCTCGACAAACCAGCGAAAAGGCAACAACTAATACCACCTCAGGTATTGGTTCCTTTATCTATGAAATCCTCATCATCTTACTCAAGTTTCTTGAGTGCTGAGAAGCAAGAGGAACGAAGAAATGGGGACCGCACGGACATCGATGGCGTTGTCAACAACAAGAGCTTTGACTTCATAATTCCGGAGGGTAGGGTCCATGGTGGTGGTCTCATGTCCTTGCTTGGTGGAAATCTAAAGAACCCCTTTGATGGAATTTAAAGTCAAATCATGTAGAAATCTAGTTTGGTTTTTTTAGGTTGTTCTTGTACCTTGAAATTATTCTTAAAATTTGGTTGCCGTCAAAAGACTTGATACACATATACCGGTTTGTGTTGATTGATGAAACCCAGCATAGAACCAGTTATGCATGGATGTTGTAATCTGTTGTGTTCTAATAACGTCGTAATAGTCATAGACCGTTGGCTATATTTCTGGTTATATTATTATTTGCTCGCATTGCAAAGGCTTCAGCCAAACTTAAATCTCTTTTTTATTTTGCTCACTCGGTGCCGCCCTTCTTTGTCTTTCCCTCTCCTAACACTAACAGTATATATACACACATAGAGAGAAACAGATTCCTTTTTTTGGACTTTCACTTCTGAAGATTCAACCTTCGCCTTTCACCTTTTGAATTCTCTAACGCCACTCTTTTTTAGGTAAAATTTCAATTCGAATTTCTATCTCCATTTTCATTTTTCGATTCTCATGCTTTTTATTAGGTTATATATTTAATATAATGACTTCCAACTTTTAGATTTGAATTGAATGCGCAGTTCTTTGATATATTATTTTGCTGCAACTTTTTAGTTTACGATCGAATTGGTTGAATTGCAATGACTTTTTCTGCTTTGAATCCTTTTCCTCACCTTCAGTTTGATCTGTTTCTCCTTTTCTATTTTATAATGCAATGTTCGTCAAAATTTTCTCCTCTGTTATTATTTTCCTTCAAAATATTTTGTTTTTTTTTTCTCTTTTCAGAAATTTGAATTTCGAGCGAAAAGTATGATTCACTTTAACCATTGATTCGAGTGTGTTGCTTAAAAAAACTGATCATTAACCTTTTTTGGCGGGAATTAAAACTTTTAAAATAGAAGAGAAAAATCACCAGAAAAATAACTCCGTTCTTAATTTAAAATCCTTAAACCTTGCATCTAAATTTCAAGTGTAATTCGCATTTTCTTTTGCTGGTAATTGATGATTAATACGAAATGCAGAAATTCAAACTCAATGGACTCGTTCTACAATGAAAACAACAAACTCAACGTCCTAAAAAACAGCAACATTCCGAAGCTGATGACTCCAACAAGAAGCCGTGGCAGCTACTATTCATCACCGGAGAACCTCATAAAGTACCTACGCTCCAATTCTCTCTCCAGTTGTGGCAACAGCAGCTCCTCCGGGAAAAGCAGCTTCAGATCATCGGTTTCACCACAGTCGGAGAAGACGCCACTGAAGGTGGTGGAGAAAGATGTGCTTGTCATGGACGAAGTTCTTGTTGCTTCTGATAGTAACATTGTAGGATCTGGCTCTTCGTCGTCTTCGGGAAGTGTTGGTTACTACAAATCAGAGATTTGCAGGGCTTGGGAAGAGTTTGGCCATTGCCGATACGGATCCAAGTGTCAGGTATATTTCTCTGCTGCATTGTCTAATATGATTGAAATTTCATGATTACGTAAATGTTATAATAAAACTCCGCCTATGCTATTTCTTGGATACTAAAATGATGATATTTTGCATTAAATCTTTGTTTAGTTGATTGCTTGTTGGCAAGCATCAGGGTTCTAGTTTCGCTAATAATTCCATTAGGTGGATGATTTAAGTAGCATCTTCGACTTAAAAAGTTCGAGCATCGACACTTTAAACCAATTTTAAGAAAAAGAATAAGAGGGAGATTTTATTTTGGTCTGATTTGTCTTAGCTCTTCTATTTTGGTGACATTGTCTATTTAACTTGATGATTTAGTGGACTTGAGCCGTAAGAATCTGTTTTTGGCACCTGTTTCGGAGAGATATTGTGAATGACCAATCAATTGGTCTTTTTGTATTTGTTGACTTTGGGTTAATGGGTCTCTTTCTCCGGTTTTCTTTTGACAAGAAAATTGGAAATGGATTGAGAAAAAATCAAAAAGTCAAGATTTGACTCGTTGAAAAACGATTCAATTATTTTAGATAGTAAATGTGAATGTTAGCTTGTAGGCATGAACTAGGAACTTTCAATTTCATTAGATGCCAACTGAATATGAGGCGCATATTTTCTAGAACGAGGTGTGGCAAATTTCAATTGCCATGTTCTTGCCGTACAATTTACATTGCTTCCCAACCTCTTCCAGTGAAGATGTTATAGTCCAGTGATTTTATTTTATTTAACCAAAACTGCCTTTTCATAATCTGATCCAACTTTAACCACCCTGTTTTATGCTTGTTTGAACCCTTCTGAAATGTGTCAATTTCACTAATCTACTGAAGAAGCCTTGACTATTTTTGCAGTTTGCACATGGAAAGGAGGAGGTACGCCCCGCTTGTTTGCCTTTCAGGACCAAATCTGAGGTTAGCATCCAAGAAATTGTATCTGATGATATATACCCATACCAAAACATTGGTGTACTTAAATGCTAGAAGGTCATTGCCCGTTTCTCTCTGAGTTGCTTAGGCACAGATATACAAGTCATACGCGAGCACCGTGTCGAACGCATACAGCTCAAAACCTCGCCTTTTGCATCCAGTCACTGAAACGGCTGCTTTTATAACCCAAAAGGACTCATTTGCCAATCCTGGTTACACAGGCCCAAGCTTCAGTACTCCTATCAAGCCTGAAGAGACAATCATCAACTCCCTCTCCACCTTCCAACCTGAAATCACCCGCTTGAATACCAACTTCACGATGAAACGTAACACTAAAACCAGCAAGATCAACCCCACCTCCACCTCCACCATCAGACCTGATACGAGTGCCACCACTTTCACCAATGGGTCCAACTGGTCACCTCAAGATGATCGCATTGATGTTACCTTGCCATCCTTTCCTGGCCAAACACCATCAAAGGGGGACATCGATGCATACATCGACAATGTTCTCCATGCTCCTGCTACAAAGAAGAGGTTGCCAGTGTTTTCTGCCATTTGTCCAGAGTAATGATCTCTTTTTGATTCTCAGCTTTGGATCAAGGTATAATCAATATTTTCTTGCTATTAGTACCAAACTGTAGAAATTTTGGTCATCTACTCAACATTGAGGAGTAAACATAAATAGCTTTCCATAACCATTACAGTAGAACTTACAAACCAAGACCATAATGTTTTTTTTTGTTCTAATTTTCGGTCAGATTTGTTAGATTCTTGATAAATGAGTCAAGGATTATGTTTGGATACTGAGAAAATAAAGGAAAACTAAAAGGAATTTTCAGAGAAAGATTGATTTCTCGTGAGTTAGTTGCTACTGTCCAACTGGTTAACAGCAACAGTAACAGAAACATTAATCAACTTTCTTTCCAGGTTCTAGTGTATTTGTTTAAGTACTCTTTTTTCCGGCACCTTGCTTATTTTTAGCTCTACATCTTGGTTATTGCTGTTTGTACTTTCATTTCAGAGCTCACTTAGCGGCTCATGACTTGAAGATCTTCCACTTAATTTTTGTTCTGACAACTAAGATAGTAGCCTTTTAAGGGGTGTTTGGGTTTTAGAAATGTTTGATTATGTTTGGTAATATGATTACTCTTTGTTTCGATTACTTAACTGCCAAGTTATCTTATTTGATTTATTCACTTGAAATCACGTTTCCTTATAGGGGTAATAATGTCGATATCAATCGAGTTAAAGACTCGATCAACAATTTTATTATTTAGTTAATAGAATATAAGATAATATAAAAACATTTATTGATATGATAAAAATTTGACTATCATATTTTATATATTTATGTAGATTATGTAGGTTAAACTTTGATTAAATTAATCTTGACTTGTATGAAGTGGTGGTTAAAGCTCTTGTTAAATATTCATTTGGCATGAGTTCAAATCGTGTTTTACCTCATTCCCTACCCCAAATATTGTATCAATTCTTTTTGGGTAAATTAAAATGTCTATCTACATATTTAATTTTAAATTTTCAATCATTAAATATATATTAATAAAGGTAATATTTTGAACCTATATAATAGAGATATCAAATCAAGATAAAGTTTTACAGGCATGACAAGTTCAACTATATTAGTAAATTTAACGATTGGATTATTACAATATTAATCATAAAAAGAACTACGAAAGTATATAAAATTATTTGAGTTTTATACTAATGTAAATAATTTTTTTCAATTTTGTAAAAATTAAAATACTATAATCGATGGAATGTAATTATATAATAGATAAATGTTACACTTTGTCAACTAATGATGATAGTAGTAGACAAATCTCATTTATAATAAATAAATAAATAAAGTTGAAACGTTAATTAAAAGAAAATATTAGAAAAAATAGAATTTGATTCATTAACATTTAGTATTTTTGTTTTTATGAAAATGGATTAAACTCACAAATCAAGATTACCTAATAAATAACATAAATTTACCGAATAACCTTAAATATAAGAAAATTATTTGATACATTATCAATAGAATTTTTAAAATTTTACAAATGGATTAAAGGTTTAACAAGTATAATATTTATTTAGGTAATTATTATTTTTTATATTTTACTGGTGGAGTCTGAAAAGCCCTTCACTAGTGGTGTATCAAATAATTACCTATAAACATATGGTATAAAGATTATATCTTTATTATTAAAATTTGGCATTGCTGATAATATTATATTATCAACTAAAGGTAATGTTGTTGAACCAAACGCGATCATGTGATTAGAGAATGTAAGATTTCATCGATAATATAATATTTTGTGATCTAAATGACCCTAATTGTTTTATGCCAAAGTTGATTCGAGAATTTCCTCTTTATGATTAGAGGTGTTTATGGGTTGAGTAAAAATATTATTAAAATTAGAAATTAAGTAAATATTATTAAAATTTGTGAAAATATTTTATTTTAATTTGAAATTAAGGACAAATTTGATACTCTTCCTTTTTATGTGTTTGAATTTTGCAATTAAACTTTGAATTTGATTGAATTTTGCCAATGATTTCTATTGAAATATGTCATTCAATATTGATTTTAGGATTTGAAGATTGAAAAGATCAATCGAACATTCATTTTAATAATTAACAATAAAGTAATTTATAAAAGCATTAAAAATTAAAAGAAAAAAAAATCGACGCAAAATTGTTATTCTAGGAAAGAAGACTAGTATAAATATCAAGAAAATTAAGTTTATTCTTTTACAAATGAAATATTTATTGTTAATGTTTTAATTTAAATATTCGTATTAATTAATTTATTATCAATTTTATTATAATAAATATTTTTATATTAAATTTATTGTCAAATCATTTAAAATTACATTTAAGTAGTAAATTTACATGTCACTGAAAACGCGTCCAGTTTGGCGCACTTTCAGTCCAATTTACTCAAAATGCGCTTTGCTGGGAGCGTTTTCACTCTCACATTATCAACCCGCCCTGAAACATTTCCTCACGCTAGAATCCTTCAGATATCCTAGGATTCTTGGGATAATATTTTTGCAGGCCATGTTACTGAGGCAAAAGTTGTATAAATGGATTAGTAGTTTAGCTGGTGACGCCATAAGGAAAATTTGAGCGTACCGAAACACAAGAAGGTGAATTTCGCAAGACGTTCCATAAGACAAATTTTTTAGCAAACATGTGATTATATTAAGTAAGTTTCGATTTTTGTTGTTAATGGATAATTACTACTCTTTTTTTTCTTTTTTCATAATGTTTGGCTTTAAACATGTGAAACAAGTTATTTGGTTCAAAATTAGTAGACGAGTTAATTCTATTGTTTATTACAACGGTGCAATTTGTGACATCGATGTTGAAGGCATTTTTTCATCAGTGTACACAACACGGTTGGCTTTCAACTCAAACATACAATTGTCAAAACTCCGTAGAAGAATTAGGTAGAAAGTCATTGGATTCACCTGGATAAGACTATCGTCCTTGAAATATAGATATTTAACGTTGACAGACCCCATCAAATATGAGGTTTTTGATGTCGAAGGCCCAATACTCGAGTTATATGCGGAGTTTGGCAACACAGGTGAAGGCAAACAGAGGTTGTGTGAAAAAAAAAATAGAATAAAATAAATAAAATAAAGAACACACAAATTTTACGTGGAAACCCTTTCGGGAAAAAAACCACGGGCAAAGGAGAAGAAAATTCACTATGTCGAAAAATTTGTATCAATACAAGAGGAATAGACTATGTCTATTTATAGGCTTGTAAAGCCATATTCTAGTAGGATTGAAACACCCTATCCTAATCAATATAAAATAGATGAAGTTTAATAAGGTTTAAAAAACCTTATTCTAAAATAAAATAAAAGAAATCTAGTTCTATATGGATTTTACTTTTATTTTATTTTCCATCATATTCTATAAGAATTTGGGTCACTTAATTCTAACAATCTCCACCTTGACACAAATTCTCAATGAACAAGTTCTTCATTGCGAACTTTCAATAAACAAGTTCTCCACCTCTTCCATAAAACCCCTTAAGGGTTTAACTCAACAATGAACACCAACCAAGTCTAAGCAATGCTCAAACTTGGTTTTAGGAAGTGACTTAGTCATCATATCTGCAGGATTTTCATGAGTACTAATTTTGCTCACAACAATATCACCACGAGCAATAATATCACGAACAAAATGATACCGAACATCAATGTGTTTTGTTCTCTCATGAAACATTTGATCTTTTGTAAGAAATATAGCACTCATCGTCACAAAATATCATGTGCTGATTTGAAGGCCTTCATTGAGTTCACTAAATAGTCCCTTCACCAAATAGCTTCTTTGCAAGCCTTAGTAATCGCCATGTACTCACTTTCATGGTAGACAAAGCGATCGTAGTTTGCAAAATGGCTTTCCAACTAATTGCACAACCTCCGATTGTAAAGACGTAACTCGTGAGAGATCTTCTTCTATCAAGGTCTCCAAAGAAAATCAGCATCAACATACCCTATGACTCCATCTTTAGTTCTTCCAAATCGTAAGCAAACATCGGTAGTGCCTCGTAAGTATCTTAAAATCCACCGAATCGCTTTCCAATGTTCTTTACCGGATTTGCCATGTATCCGCTAACTACACCGATCGTGCATATATGATAAATCGGGCGTGAACAAACCATAGCATACATCGAGATCCCACTCGCACTAGAGTATGGAACATGTGACATGTACTCAATCTCATCATCCGATTGTGGAGACAAAATCGATGAAAGTCCTAAATGGGTCGCTAAAGGAGTACTAACAGGCTTAGCACTCTGCATATTGAACTCGCAAAGAACTTTCTCAATGTACCCTTCCGACTTAGGTACAATTTACTTGATTTTCTATCTCTGAGGATCTCCATACCAAGTATCTTCTTTGTTGGGTCCTAAATCTTTCATCTCAAATTCTTTACTTAGTTGGGCTTTGACCTTTCTTATCTCTTCTTTATCTTTTTGTCGCTATCAACATGTCATCAACATAAAGAAGTAGATACACAAAAGAACCATCACTATTTTTCTTAAAGTAAACACAATCATCAAAACTACTTCTTTTGAAATCATGAGAAGTCATAAAGGAATCAAACCTCTTGTACCACTTGTCTTGGTGTATTGTTTCAAACCGTAAAGGGACTTTTTCAGCAAGCAAACATAGTTCTCTTTTTCAAATGTAAAACCTTCTCGTTGTTGCATGTAAATATCCTCATCAAGCTCTCCATGCAAAAATGCGCTTTTACATCTAATCGCTCAAGCTCCAAATCATGCATGGCCACAATACCAAGCAAAGCTCGAATCGAACTATGCTTAACAACCTGGGAGAACACATCTGTGAAGTCCACTCTGGAATTTGATCAGTAACCCTGCAACAAGCCTTGCTTTATATCTGGGTTCTTCAACTCCTAGAGTCCCTTCTTTCTTTTTAAATACCCATTTACAACGAAATGACCCTTTTTACCTTTAGGAAGTTTCACAAGGTCCCATGTTCTGCTTTTTGTGGAGTGATTCCATCTCTTCTTGCATAGCAAACATCCACTTTTCTCGAGCCTTCACAGTGTAATCGCTCGAAATAATTAGATGGCTCTTGATTCGCATCTATATCTTCACCACATTCAAAGCATAAGCAACTAGATCACTCTCAAAGATATTTCTTTGGAGGTTTAATTTCTCTTCTAGTTCTGCTTTTTGGCGATAGAGTATTGTGGTGAAGAAGCAACTCTATTCTCAATTTTTGTATCGGGCTGAGGAGTTGACTCAGTATTAATCGATGCTCTACTTGTTTTTGATTTTCTTTATTGGAAGAGTCTTTAAGAGATAAGTTAGGTAGCATAGCGCTTTCATCAAAAACAACATCTCTACTAATCACAACTTTTCTATTTTCAGACACCATAACTTATACCCTTTTACACCACTTTATAACCAAGAAAAACACATTTAATGGATCTCGGTTCCAATTTTCCATTATCAACATGAGCATATGCAGACACACCCAAAGATCTTTAAATCGTAATAATTAGCGGGATTACTGACCATACCTCTTGTGGAGTCTTTTTCTCAATGGCAACGGATGGAGATCGGTTGATCAAAAAACATGCAAGATGAAGCGCTTTCTTACGCCCAAAATGACTTCGTAAGTTGGCATTTGACAACATACATCGAACCTTCTCCATGATCGTTCGTTCATTCGCTTACGCAACGCCGCTTTGTTGTGGAGTATGACGAATCGTCGGTGTCTTATGATTCCTTCCGACTTGCACAATCTATTAAACTCATCGAATGTAACTCTAAGCCATTGTCCGCGTGTGGAGGTATTTAATCTGCTTTTTCCGTCTGCTTTTCAATCATAATTTTCCAAGACTTAAATGCGGAAAACACATCACTTTTCTCGCCTGGAAGAACGCCCAAACTTTTCTCGGAAAAATCATCAATAAAGGTTAGCATATAATTAGCTCCACCTCTCGGAAGGCACTCTAGATGGCCCCACAGTCGAATGAATATACTCCAATGTTCCCTTCGTGTTATGGATTCCTCTAGTGAATCGAACTCTCTTTTGTTTTCCAAAACACACGGTGCTCACAGAAATTCGGTTTGCAAATTCCTTGCCCATTAAGAAGTCCTCTTTTGCTCAATTCGCCATGCCATTCTCACTCATATGCCCTAGGCGCATATGCCAAAGTTTAGTAATATCATCATCCGACAAGGACGAGGAAGCGATAATGCATGCATCACGATAACAGATAGAACCCCGCAAAACATATAACTTGGCAATCTTTCTCTGTCCTTTCATCACAACAAGAGACCTTTGGAAATCTTTAAAACCCCACTTTCACCGTTTGTATATCTGCACCCTTTTGAATCAAGAGTACTCAACGAAATTAAATTTCTTTTCAATTACGGAACATGCCGTGCGTCACTAAGTGTTCGACAACTCCATCAAACATCTTAACTTTAATTGTTCCAACACTGCGATTTTACACGTATATTATTTCCCATCAAAACAACACCTTCGATTAATCGCTTCGTAAGTTGTAAACCAATCCCGATTGGGACTCATATGGAATGTGCAGCTGAATCAAGTATCCACTCCTCGCTTACTTTAGAATCATTGATGTGAAGCGACTAGAAGTTCACCATCGCCGTAGTCTTCTACAACATCGCCTTCACCGGAATTTTCTGGTTGTTTTCCTTTGATTCGCAGCCTCCCTTTTAATCTTATTTTGTAGCTTATAGCACTCTCAGATTTAATGTGCCCTTTCTTCTTGCAGAAGTTACAAGTTTTACCTCTGTTTGAAGACTTGATCTACCCTTAGATTTACCACGAGGATTCCGTTCTCGTGTCCTACCACGATCATCATCGACATTCCGATCTTGTCTCCCACGAACAATGAGACCCTCTCCCGAGAGTCGGGTTTAACCACAAGATGCTTCATCTTATCATACGAGGTTAAAGAATCATAAACCTCATCAACTGTTAGAGACTCACGGCTATATAAAATCGTGTCTCTAAAGGTTGAATAAGACGGGAACAACGAACAAAGTAGAATCAACCCTAGATCTTCCTTATCATACCGAACCTCCATGGCTTCCAAGTTTGAGAGAATTTCTTTAAACATCATTTAAGTGTTCGTGTCTGACGCACCTTCCTCCAAACGATGAGCATAAAGACGCTGCTTCATATGCAACTTGCTTGTTAGAGTTTTCGACATACATATTTGTTCTAGCCTCTTCCATAATGCAATGCGCTTTTCTTTCATCACATCTTGCAAAATTTCGTTGGACAAATGCGATGTAATTGTGTTAATGCCTTTCGATCCTTACGCTTTTTCTCTTCATCTGTTAATGTCGAAGGCATCTTATCTATCCCTAGCGGGGGCATCCTCCGATCCATCTGCAAAGAACTGCTTGCATCTTAATTTGCCACAACGCAAATCTAGTGTTGCGATCCAACAGCGGAATTTCATATTTCAAAGACGCCATTACCGTGATCGAGATGAATAACCCGGAAGCTCTGATACCAATTTGTGAAAAAAAATAGAATAAAAATAAATAAAATAAAGAACACACAAATTTTACGTGGAAACCCTTTCGGGAAAAAAACCACGGGCAGAGGAGAAGAAAATTCACTATGTCGAAAAATTTGTATCAATACAAGAGGAATAGACTATGTCTATTTATAGGCTTGTAAAGCCATATTCTAGTAGGATTGAAACACCCTATCCTAATCAATATAAAATAGATGAAGTTTAATAAGGTTTAAAAAACCTTATTCTAAAATAAAATAAAAGAAATCTAGTTCTATATGGATTTTACTTTTATTTTATTTTCCATCATATTCTATAAGAATTTGGGTCACTTAATTCTAACAGGTTGATATCTGTTCCAATTCGAAAGGTTGGAACAAAAGATGAAGCTAGGAGTCCAGCGACATGGTTGTGCAATGGGTTCACGACTTTGTTAGAAAGCTCTCATTATGATATCCCAGAATCATCAATGGGAAAACATCTATCGGTTTCATCCCTAGATTTCTATCGCGACAGACAAAACGTCCAATAGTCGGGGTATGGCAGTAACCGAGACTTTTACTCCCGAGCATGACACTCTGTTAGTGGTTTTGATTTCAACTTCGCGAGTCCGATGTTCTACCCTGGGAACACTTAAAGGGGTATGTCATCAAGTTTCACCGATTGGCAATTTGCAGGTGATTTTGGTTGTACCGACAACTATATAAGAAAGGATGATGTACCCCCTATAACCTCCACCTGTGAAAGGACATTCAATCCTGAACTTGCTAAGGGGTTTTACACTCAAGCTGTAATTGCACGTCCTCCAATGTGATTGTACACTTGTCGCATAGAAGATAAAATATGTGTGTCCTGAGTCTCTATCTATTCACCAACGCGTTGACAAGTGTGTGATCCAATTTACACCCCTAAGCATACGAGCCACGTGAAAGAATCCTGCATCTCTCAAATATAGTTCGATTAAAGCCGATGGAGGGAGCAAATAGATTGCGAATATATGTCTCCAAAATCTGATCTTCCACCTAATTATAAAAAAAATACAAAATTTTAAATTTCAATATAACAACTTAATAATGTAATTAAATTAGATTAAAAATAATATAAATATTTTCTTACCATATGTAATTGGAAGGCCGAAATGTGGTTGTCATTAAACGAATAAGAGAATTAATAATTAAGAATAAAAAATGATTAAATTTCATAATACAAAATTAAATAATAAAAAAAACTTAAGACAATTTTAATAAAAATTAAGAGAATTGAGAAAGAACTTAGAGAGAATTGAAAGAGAATTGAGAGTGAATTGAAAAAAAAAGAGAGGAATAAAGTGGCTTTAAATAGGTCTTTTTTTTTTTTTTACCATGGGGGTGGGGAAAGTAGTTGTTGGAATTTGCCCGTTGTAGGTAGCCGTTAGGAAAAAAAAATTGTCCAGCTAGAAGTGTTTTGCTGATAAAGCAGTAAAGCGCGTCCAGCTGAAAACATTTTCTTGCAACTTATGTTAAAAATACATCCAACTCAGTACATTTTCCTACAAAGCACGCTAAAAACAATCTAACTCAAAGCATTTTAAAAAATTAGCCTAATCCTAAAAATATTAAAAAAAATGGCCTACTTCCACAAATATTAGAAAAAAGAAGACATTTTCTATTATTTCATCCACGCATGTATATAAACAAAAGGTTAGATTAGACTTGTGAATAAATTTAAATTTTTTTTTAAATCCAACTCAAACTAATTTAGAAATTCAAATGCTCAGTTAACAAATTCTTTCCTTGAAATTTTATAAAATAGTGAAAAGTGATTTAAAGTTTACTTGGACAAAAGATTGCTTTTGTAATTTTTCACCTGTCAGGTTTCGGTGTCACAACATTCTTGACAGTCGTGCACTGGTGGTTGTGGGGGTTCTTTGGTGTCGTGGCATTACTGGTGTTGACCATACTTTCTTCACTTCCATCAGTTTTAGGGATATCACGACTTTAGAGGCATGGTGTCTCGACCTTTTCGACAATTAGCTCTAGGTTGATTTCTCGTTGAAGTTTTGCACCCTCAAGGTAAAGGAACTTGGTGTCACGACTTTCATAGCATCAGTGTTGCGATACACACCTTGAATATTGTTTTACTCGAGGTCAGACCATTGTCGTTTCCCTACATCAATTCAAACATATTGTTAAGTTCCTTATGGTTAAAACAAAAAATTAACAAAAATATAGAAAAAAATACTTAAATTACTTGAGAATAAGCTCGTAAAGTGTTTTAAAGAATTTAATTTGACATATCAAATTACGATATATTAACAAGCAACTTTACAAAATTGATATGTATTTTTTTAATATTTTATTATACATTATAAGATACTTGTCAGACTCTTAACCTTACTTGTGAAGTCTACAAATTTTACGAAATTGTAGTAAATACTTTCCCAAATTTATAGATTTATCGTATAAAAAAAGACAAAAACATAGAAGACGATGATAACTTAATCTGTATATAAAAATATGGTTTAATAATTTAATAACCAAATGAAGGGCGAATTGATGCCTAATGGTAAAACAATTAAAATAAATTGAAATATCAGTCATAAACCCCAATTAGCTGGAAAAAGAAAAAAACACAACAATAAAATTCTGCCGTGTGGCACATCATCCAGGGGGATTGCGGTGAAGATTTGACGAATAGCGCATTCAGGTCATCCGTTTCCGCTAAGCTGAAAGCCAAAAAAAGGTAGTTTCGCTTTCATTCACCCTACAGTGACTACTGTGGAGCAGAGCAGTGGCTAAGCCTAAGGCTTAGGACTAAGCAAGTAAAATAGAAACTGAAATGGAGGAAGAAACACTGAACCCACACTCAACTCTCTACGAGGCCTACAACGAGCTTCACGGTCTAGCTCAAGAGCTAGAAGCTCCCTTCGACGCGCCGGCTGTGTTAGTCGTTGGACACCAAACGGACGGCAAAAGTGCGTTGGTCGAAGCACTCATGGGCTTCCAATTCAACCACGTCGGCGGCGGAACAAAGACTCGCCGACCCATCACTCTTCATATGTCTTACGACCCTCTTTGCGACGTCCCATTGTGTCATCTTGTCTCTGACGATGACCCCACTCTCGCCCACGAAAAGTCTCTCGCCGATATTCAGGTTTTCTTATACAATTTCTTTTCCCATTATTTTCTCTCTCTTTCTAGCTGCAATTCGAGTTTAAATTTTTTAAATGAACCCATCAATATGATTTTCCATTTTAGGCCTACATTGAAGCTGAAAATATGAGGTTGGAACGTGAGCCATGTCAATTCTCAGCTAAAGAAATCATCATTAAAGTGAAATACAAACACTGTCCCAATTTGACTATTATTGATACTCCTGGGCTTATTGCTCCTGCTCCGGCTCGAAAGAATCGTGCTTTGCAGGTGTTTTCTCAACCCACCAAGCGTTTCTACTTAATTTTGTTTCTTACATTTCTCTAATGTGACGGTTGTACTGGTGACGAGCGGTGATATTCAAGCAGAGCCAAGCGCGTGCTGTGGAGTCCATAGTGAGAAAAAAAATGCAGCATAAGGAGTTCATTATATTATGTCTCGAAGATTGTAGTGACTGGAGTAATGCAATGACAAGAAGAGTTGTAATGCAAGTATGTAATTTTCCTGCCAACTGCTTATATATGTTAACTTTTTAGCTCAAAGAATGCAGGGTTGAGAATGTGAGACAGGTTACTAGTTCTTAAGTGGATCAAAGCCAACGCACTTTTGAGTTGTTTGGTTGATGCAATGCTTTTAAGTAATCTAGCCAGCTAATATAATCTATGACATTCCTATTTACAGATACTGTTAGCTTTAGCTGTTTAGTTTTCTGGTGTTATAAACTACCTCTTGTAGTTGCAAAGAAAGGATTTGATTCATTTAAATTTTTGTATTTCGGTTCTTACGATGTTGCATAGCTTAACATTTTGTTGGTTGATACTTGGTTAGATTGATCCAGAGCTTTCAAGAACTGTTGTTGTCTCTACCAAGCTTGATACCAAGATTCCTCAGTTTGCACGATCTTCAGATGTGGAAGTTTTTCTCTCTCCACCTGCATGTACGCTTGATGGCTTCATATTGGGTGACTCTCCGTTCTTTACATCAGTGCCTTCTGGAAGAGTTGGTTCCGAGCATGACTCTGTTTACAGATCGAATGATGAGTTTAAACAGGTTTGCTTTTGCTTGCAGTAAAGTCATGGAGTTGGTTATGATACTGAGATGTTTCTGCTTCTTTTGTAACTTGTGCTTGTTAATACTTGTTTCCTTCCTTTTATGGTGGGTAGTCTAGTTTTCTGTGGGAAGTCTTTAAAGTGTCATCCCTAAAACGGGCATAACGCAAAGAGCTTAACGATTTTTTTTTTAAGTAGTCAATAAATCTAAAATATTAACTATCTTGATGCTGTACACTATGGTTTATTGGGATTTAAACCTGGTTGATCCATTCATTCCCCACTCTTTGATTTCTAATGTAGGCAATAATATCTAGAGAGGTGCAAGACATAGCATCTTTGGAGGAGAAATTAGGTCGACAATTGTCAAAGCAAGAAAGAAGTAGAATAGGTGTAAGCAAACTTAGGCATTTTCTAGAAGAATTGTTACAGAAAAGGTATGCATGCTGCTTTTTCCCATTCAGATAAACTTAAAACAAGGATATTCAGACTGTATTGTGCAAATTAAATTTGGAAATATATAATTGCAAGGTATATGGATAGCGTTCCTTCGATCATTCCACTTCTTGAGAAGGAGTACCACAGCACCACAAGAAAGTTGACAGAAATAAATAAAGAACTCAGGTTCTTGCTGAGCTTTTTTCTTTTAGCAATTTTGATGGATTTTATTAAAGCTGTTTGACTACTTAAATAAGATGATGATTTGCAGTGTGCAGAATCAAATATATATTATTGGTTTTACTGTTATTATTATTGTTTTATAGAGCTTGGTTCAATCCTATATAGCTGGTTGTGTTGCTTTCAGTTTCTTCTTCACCATAATCTTTTCATTCTTTGCTTTACATGCAGCACTTTGGATGAAGTGAAATTGAGGGAAAAAGGAAGAGCTTTTCATGATCTATTCCTAACCAAGGTTTTTATGTATTATCATGTCTTTCTGTCTGTTGCATGCATATCTTATTTCAGCTTGCTTTGCAAATAAGGTGGGACACTTTAAAGGTCATATCAGGATTTAAATACCGTTCCTTTGAATCAGTGAAATTTTACATACAAATTCAAATAAATATAGAAGACATTGACATTAAGTTCAAAATTGTCATTCCAGTTCATGTTATGCATTCTGACTTAAATACACTTTATTTCTCAGTTGTCGTTGCTACTGAAAGGGACAGTTGTTGCACCTCCAGATAAATTTGGTACTTGAAATATTTCTTTTGAAGATACAACTTGTTTTTATAAATTAAGTTGTTCTCAGTTGTGATGTTGGATCACTAACAGTAATGCTATGTGACTTATTACAGGGGAAACACTAGTAGATGAGAGAACTAATGGAGGAGCATTTGTGGGTGCTGATGGTCTTCAATTGCCACATAAGATAATACCTGTAAGCTAAAGAGATGGTTAGCTTTAGATATTCTTGAAACCTGGTTTTTTAATGTGTTTCTTGTCTTAGTTGTACTAATGACCACGATGTAATCAAGCAAGTCTCTTTTTCACTTCAATCTCTATCATATCGTTTGGCCAGACCTTATAATCTCTAATTTAAGTAAAGATAATACCTGTAAGCTAAAGAGATGGTTGACTTCAAATATTCTTGAAAACTGGAATTTTCAGTGTATTTCTTGTTTTAGTTATACTAATGTACCAGTCAAGTTTGCTTTTCTCTTCAATCTCAATCCTTTTCTTTTGGCCAGAGCTTTAATCTCTAGATTAAGTTGATTTTTCTATAGAATTCATAGATCTCTTGGTTTAGAAAAGATATTTTCCTTTCTTCCTTAATCCTCCCATACATAAAATCGATGGAAATTTGCGAGATAGAAAAATTTTCCAGATTCTGCTCATGTGGGTTTCATTGTATTTTAGAATTCTGGCATGCGTCTTTATGGAGGTGCACAATATCATCGTGCCATGGCTGAATTCCGCTTTATTGTGGGAGGGATGAAATGCCCACCAATTACAAGGGAAGAAATTGTCAATGCTTGTGGAGTCGAAGATATTCATGATGGAACAAATTACTCAAGGTAGGATCTACTTATGGCTTATCGTCTTTCTGTTGCTAATTGTTCGTTTTCATTTCATGTGCAATGAACAGTTCTAATTTTTTTTTTCTACCTTTTGTTTTGGAAATCAGGACAGCTTGTGTTATAGCGGTTTCAAAGGCTCGTGACACTTTTGAACCTTTCCTCCATCAGGTGAAAACTGATATTAGCTATCTGTACCTTTCAGTTATTATTTTTCTTTTCATGTTTCTCTGTTGCTTTCTTGTTGTTAACTCAATTAATGGTTGTGAAATACTTTAAAACCTGAAAATTAAGATTTTGAAATGATGGAAAAGCTCTTAGTTAGATTCTCGATCCATTTAGTTCTTGCACCAAGAATTACTGGTTGATAACATTTAGGAGAGGAATGTGTTTGCTTGGGGTCTTTGATAAGCAGATAAAGGATAGGTTTTTCAACCGGGTGCCATGGCTTTGTAATAATGTATCCTTTTGTTCCAGTTTCTTACCTCTCAACCAAACTTGTAATAAGGCAAAAAAAGGTGGACATTATGTGATTGTCCTTGACTTGATATATGAGTTATTACTTTCTAGGCATATGAGTGGGGAGGATGTATCATGGTCAAAAGGTGCAAGGCATCATATCATACAACCAACTTGACAATAAAAGTTTGATTTTGTCTGCTTGATTTTGTTACTAGTTTCCTAAATGAGATATTTGTTTTCCTTGTGTAGTTGGGTTGTAGGCTCTTGTACATTCTGAAGAGATTACTTCCTATATCCATATATCTTATGCAGGTTTGTGAGCTTTTTTTCCTTCCCCAGAGTCTAGGACTCTCATGCAATTAAGTATTGTTCTTCTTTTATTATGGTTTATTCTTTTGAATGTTCCTGATTTCCAACAGAAAGATGGAGAGTTTTTAAGTGGCCATGAGGTGTTTCTCAGGCGTGTTGCTACTGCTTTCAACAACTTTGCTGAATCTACCGAAAGAGCATGCCGTGAGAAGTAGGTCACTTTGCTTTATTGCAACCCAATTATGTTCGTTAATGCTAATTTGCGATGCATGGTTTGATAATTTATTCCAGTTGCCATTATTTGTATAAATTTTTTGTTAGTAGAGGTACTGAGCAAAGAATGATTTTGCTTGGAGGTGTTTTTTGGTTGACTCATATTAAGTTGTTGGTCGTTTTAAGCCATAAAAATACATTCTAATAATTAATAAAGTAAAGATGATGGAGCCTCTTAATCACCAAATATTACCCAGTGTTTGATATTTGCTGCAGATGCTTGGAGGATTTAGTAAGCACAACACGTTACGTATCCTGGTCCCTCCACAACAAGGTCAGTTATTTATGAGCACATATTATTTCTTGAATGTGAAGCCTCTAAAGTTAATCTTAAAATTTGCCTTAAAGAAGTCTAATATCTCTGGACTTGGATGGTGGAATTGGCCATGGCTGATTCACATGTCCAATTTAAGAATTATGTGTCTACTGTTACTGCTTGCTAAAGAAAAACAATTCTTGCAATTCCTCCACGGTTTTTATGGTTTATTTTCTTTCTGGTTGTTCCATGTTGCTTTAGGATTTATCATAAACTCTTGAATTTAGAATGACATGCATATGTTCTGATCTGTTGGTACATCTGAGCTGTTGCTCTGTTCATCTTGCACCATATGTTGAATTTTCAGAATCGGGCTGGGCTACGCCATTTTTTAGACTCATTTGGTGGAACCGAGCAATCCAGTGTGGCAGTGAATTCCGTATCTCCTGGAAATTCCCAAGAGTCATTGCCTGGGTCTGTTGCTGCAGAGAAGTATGAGACAAAGTCAAGAGCAGATATAAAGCAAGTTCCTCTATCCTCAGGCATCGATTCAGGCTCTTCTGCTCAGACAGTAGAAACAAAACTTGCTGACCTTCTAGATAGCACACTTTGGAACCGGAGACTTGGTCCTTCATCAGAAAGGATTGTTTATGCATTGGTACAACAGATATTTCATGGCATAAGAGAATACTTCTTGGCCTCTGCTGAACTAAAGGTTTGCTTATTTTTATTTTGTTTCTAATTATTTGATGCTATGCTATTGTTGCCACTTGCCATCCTCAGCTGATTTCTCATTAGCTAAATGCATATAAATGGAACACACGTTTTTGATTTACTAACTTGTCATTATTGTCTGGTTTGATTTTTTCCCTCGCTGTTTTTCTCAATGTTTTGCAGTTCAACTGCTTTCTTCTAATGCCAGTTGTGGACAAATTACCTGCACTTCTCCGGGAAGACCTAGAATCTGCATTTTCTGATGACATGGATAATGTATTTAACATCAGCAATCTGCGACACTCTTTGGGCCAACGAAAGAGAGATACAGAGATTGATCTCAAAAGGGTATTATTCCAAATCTATTTGATGTCCTTTACAAATGTTAATCTTGGCATGCTTCTTTTCCAATTGACGTGTTATACGGAATGGTGATTTTGCAGATTAATAGGCTCAAAGAGAAATTCAAGGTAATACATCAGCAACTTAGTTCGTGTCAGAAAGTACCAAGTTCATCACCTGCATGTGCTGATTGATTCAGGTCCAAATTTGAGAACATAATCAATCACTTAGGTGTGTGCAGGATGGAATTGTTTGCTTGAAAATGACATGGATATCAATAATTTTAATTTCTTTTTAAATTAATCATATTTTTTACTTGAAAAATTAATTACTTGATTAAGGAATGTTTTGTCTTTTACTGTTATCTTTTAACCTACTAATATTGATATAATCTCATGCCAACTATTTTGGTTCACTATATGTATAAAAGTATTTTCTTCATCTATTTTATTCTTAACTATTTCCTTGAGAAGTTCCCTTGATAGTTGTTTTTTTGACACTGTAAGTTGAAAGAAAATATTTTATGGACTTATGATCATAAACTTATTGAACACAGTGAAGAATAATTTACAGTCAGAAGTTGTTTACATATTTACTGTACTTGAACAATGAAAATTGGACGATTGATTGAAAACTGAAGTTAAAGAACGATGTCAAGTTGCCATGTTATTCATCACAAGTCAACATTTCTGGTGAATTTGTCGTAAAAAGTTTAAAATGCTGCAGCTGCTGAATCTTATATGGTAGACATGGATATGATGCTTGAAAGCAAATAAGGAAAATTAAAAGCTAGGGAATCAGTGGATGGACATGATTTTCCACTTTCTGTTTTTATAATCCGTTAAACCTGTCATATACTCGTAGCAATGATTTAGTTGTATTCATGCCCTGTTTTTTACAGTCATATTTGATGGTTCCTTATCATGATAAGATGATCTAGAAGGTAACTCTTGTAGTGTGACCAATTGTCCAACTATTCTTACTTGAGGATGAAGACATTTTTTGGCTAGAAGGATTTTCGGAATCATCACCAAAGGTATCCGAATACTCTGTTATTGCAATAGGAACTTCCATATGAATATCATGGGGTAGAGGAGGAAGGGTGGCATCTCCTAGTAGAAGTTGCACGACTCTTCTCATGGTGGGCCTGTAATCAGGATGGGGATGACAGCATAAAAGACCAAGGGTAAGCACCAGCTGAGCTTTGCCTGAATGATAATTTTTGAGTGTGGGATCGATGGCTCGGGTGATCTCTCCTCGAGAATGCAATTCCCTAACCCAATCCACCAGCACCAGCTCATCAGCACCGCTCTGGGGCTCAATCGGTCTTCTTCTGCTGGCAACTTCAAGCATAAGCGTACCATAACCATAGACATCAGTACTTGTGGTGGCTTTCCCGGTCCTTGTGAGCTCAGGAGCCAAATACCCAAGTGTACCAACAATATGTGTGGTCTGTGGATCATTATTGTGTTCATAAGTTCTGGCCAGGCCGAAATCCCCGAGCTTTGCATTTAGATCTTCATCTATCAGGACATTGCTTGGCTTGACATCTCTATGAACTACTCTCTGATTGCAATTTTCATGGAGATATAGCAATGCATGTGCAATACCAGTTAAAATCTTGTACCTTTGGTCCCAAGTAAGGTTTTTTCCCTTCAGTGGACCATCTTCATACAAAAGCTTGTCCAGGCTCCCATTGGGGAAGTAATCATAAACAAGAAGGAGCTCGTTTTGCTTCCGGCACCAGCCATGCAAGTGTACAAGATTCCGGTGCCTAAGCCTCCCCACACTTGTAATTTCAGCAACAAATTCTCTCATTCCTTGACGAGAACCACTATACACCCGCTTAACTGCCACTTCTAGTCCGGTACCACGAATCACCCCCCGATAAACTCTCCCAAACCCTCCAGAACCGATGAGGTTTTTCTCCCGAAACCCTCTTGTTGCAGAGAAGAGCTCGGAGTAATTGAATCTATGCGCTCGATATTCGATTTCCCAATCCTCCATAATCTCATCTCCATCTCTGATTCTGAATATGATCTGAATAACACCAATGATCGCTAGGAAAATCAGAGTAATGCTTGCTAAAGTGATACCTACTGCAAATCCCTTGCTGTGCATCAGTTTATTAGGCTTACTATTCAGAAATGGGAGCTTTCTTGGATCTAAATCTTGTGCCCTTCCCTCAATACTAAAGCTCCAGCCATGTACATAATGTAAGGCCGCCAGCAAGCCGGTGGAAGCAGAGAAGCCAACATACATATACTCATCTAGCACCAATGAGAGATCAACGGGGAATGATATCAAAGGGCGGTGAGGTCTCAACGTGCCACAAGGAGATATTGAGACATTCATCAGCATCTTGTTGCTGTCATAGTCAATCCATGCCTGAATAGGTTCCCCACTCTTGAGAGCAACCGAGTTGCTCCGGTTGTCATTGGAGGAATAGTAAGCAGCTGGCTCTGATATGTTGGATATCAGGCTGGATATATCTATTCCTACATGGTTATCATTGATATCTTGAAGTTCAACGTTCTGGACTACATCAAACTCCACCGCGAAAAAACGAGCATTGTCGGTGTCATTTGGAAGGCCTAAGTATTGATTTGGAAGACTTTTCAGCTTTTCAGTAGGCATGAGAACAAAGGCAAGACCATGACCTCCAATCTCAGGGTACTTTGGACTGATAGAGAATACAAAGTTTGTGCTAAATGTAACAGCTGCTTCAGTTCTGTTGGGATTGCTTTTCTTAAATCGTATTGGAGATGGATAGAAAGAATGCCCGATAAGTCGCACTGAATCGTTTGTTAATGCCAATATCCCATCGGACTTGATAAATGAAGCTCCTTCCGTTGTCACGTTTGCTTTGAGGAATCCGTTGTACGTGAAATTTAACTCTGCATGGACGAGAAGGCCTAGAAGGAGCAGGTGGAACAATAAACCAAGTGCTTCCATAGCTGAGTTGAGAATTAAATGGTTTGTTTTTCTAGGAGAAATCTTTATACTGTGATGCCTTTAGTCTAGTTTGATAAATTTAAAAGATAATATTTTTGATTGGTAGATCATAGAAAACTTGAAACTTGGAAAGTTACATACTCTACTATAGGAAACTGTGTATAACCAAATTATTTAGAAAGACTAAACTTATACCATCTGAATTTGGATAACATAAATATTATATATTGATATTTTAAAAAAAAAATTGGAGGGGTTGTTTAGTGAGGACTAAATTGAAGGACAAATTCCTTGTATTGTGTTGGTCTCCTAGAATTTGCCACAAAACTGTGTTGATGAATAGCATTGGATTCCAGAGAGAGATAAAGCAAAACTTACAAAACTGGAAATCTGGAATTAATTTAAAGCATAGTTGTTTGAAACAATGAAGAAAATGATGTGAACCCCATATCACCACGACAAATTCTTACAAATAGGTATAAAAAAAAATTATTTTTCTGTGTCTTGTTCCAATGCCATCGATCAAGTACTGTTGTCCAATAGAAGGCTAATTAAGGAAAGTTTCTGCAAATATTATTTTTTTTATAAGGATTTATTATCGCTTTTAATAATATTATCTTCGAAATTCGAATTTAAATTCTTTCATTTAGAATACAATATCTTATAGGTTAAATATTTTAAATATTAATTAAATATTGAACAACACATCCTTCTAAATTCAGGATGGGGGTGTCTGGGTCATTGCATGGTGATATAGCATCCAAACCCAGCCTCCATACCGGTTGGCCCCTAGTCCTAGTCCTAGTCCTAGTTCTAGACCTCAGTTCCTTCGGCTAAGTTAGTGCTTTGTGTCCAAGGATGTATGTAAGTATTATACTTCCATTAACAAAATCGGAAATGACAGTTTCTTGGAGGTAAAGCAAACCTCAAAACTGTCTAGCAAACAGGGTACCACACACTTTCTCATGCCATCAAATTTTGCAACCTCACATATCTTTTTTTTTTTTACTACCAACTTGGGAATTTTTTCATTTTTTTGGTGTGAATTTCGAGACTTCATCCTTCTTCTTATTACCATTTTTCTTCAATTATAAATAACTTCTACTTTCATCTAAGTTTGGGATATATTACCCTTGAAAAAAAAAAAGAAAAGTAAATTATAAAAATAATCATTTATGAATGGTTTAAATTATGTTTTGGTATTAAACTTTAATTTGTTATTTTTTAGTTACTACCGTTATCAATTTTTAACATTTTAATTACTATACTGTTATCTAGCAATAATAGTGTAACAGAAATCTAATATAACACAAATTTTACTATTAAATGCTAACGTGTCATCCATGTTATCACCACATAATTTAAACATGTTTTTTTTAATTACTTATTTCTTTTATTTTCTCTTTATTTATTTCTCTACTTTTATTTCTTTTTATTTCTTCTACTTATCATTGTTTTCTAGAACACTCTCCCTTCCTCAAAGCTTCATTCACGATCACTGGCTGCCTGTTCCAATGCCGTCACCGCATTGCCCCCGACGAATATCCGCTGAACTGCTCCCTCGATTGCCTGTTCACAAATCTCCAATAAATTTTATTGAAAACTCATTAAAAATCCTTAGATATAAAACGTAACTTTTGAATTACCCAAGCTCGGATCTCCATCATCTGTTGTTAAATCGGCTCATTTTTTTATACGTGTTCCGTCTCACCAATACCTCTTTCCGATTGCTGGGATTGGCAAGCAAGTCGTAGTAGTACCTCCAACCCGTTGCCCTGAATTTGACCCCCTATTTTTTTTCTTCGATGTTCTCTTCTATTTTTGACACATTTTTGTTTATTAGAAATCTGATCTTAGGCTTAATGTGGGTTTCTTTTTTGTGCTTATCGATTGTTGTTTGCTTGACTATTTGGTTGATTTGAATATAAGTTTATTTGATAAGTGAATGATGTTGTTGGGGTGCCTTGAATGAGACTGAAAGCTAGTGGTGAAAGTGAGGTTTGCTAGTATTTGATATTGGAGAATTTTGTTGCAAATTCAAGTTGGGCTTGTGACTGTTGTTATGATAAATCTACCATCATTTTATTTTTCTCTTGTTTGATTTGATAGATGATGAGAAATTTTTAAATTCAATTTCTTTTTTAATAGCTACAAGAAAAAATATGAGATTTATTTTTTTTAAATTTATATTTAATCATCTCTTTCAATTATATCCATTAAAAAGTGTGGATGAAACTTGAGAGAGGAAATGTGTTGAAGAGAGGGTGAGTTGGGAGAGACGATAGAATAAATTGGAAAGAATGGAAACAAACGAAATAAGGAAAAAGGAAATGAAGTGTAAAAAAATAAAAAAATATTATTTTTAAAAAAAATGTATTTAAATTTTGTGGTAATGACATATATATAATACGTCATGTTGAACGACGCAATTTGTGTCACGTCAGAGTTCCATTACACTACTAAAGTCGAATAGCGGCACAATGATCAAAATGTTACAAAATTATACTATTAGTGACCAGAACGTAACAAATTAAAGTTCAATGACCAATATGTAATTTAAACCATATATAAATGGCTAGTTTTATAGTTTATTCAAAATATTATATTAAATTCAATTTAAATAAGTTTAAAGTTTATATCATTATTTAAAAATTATTTTATAATAATATTTTATATATTTTTGGTTATATTTAAATAAAAATATTTTTAATATATAAATAATTTGAATTAAATTAAAATATTTTATCAAATATAATTTAATATGAATTAATTGAATGAATAGCTTAAATTTGAAAAGCTTTTATTATCATAAGAAGTGTTGATGAGTCTAAGCTTGAGCCTGCTGCATTCAAATGACATAATTCACTATTTAAAAATAATAACAATTTTTTATTTAAATTTAATTGTAAAAATAAATCAATATTAATATTAATTTTTTATATTTATTATTAAAAATAAAATTAACCAGTTTGGCTCAATCCAATGTTAAAAATATAAGTCCAAATTCAACTGAAAGTGGGTCAAGTTGAACAATTCTATTTACTATTTAAGGAGTAAATAATATATCTGTGTATTATTTTTTAAATTTTTTTTTATATTTTTCTTAATTTTTGATTTTTTTAAAATTCATAATGTTTTAAATTACTTATATTTTTATATAAAGTAAAAATAACAATTTTACAATTTTTATGTCATTTTAAAAAGTAAGTATCAAATTAACAAAAATTCTAAATATTTAATGCTAAAAAAATTATTCTACTTTTCTTTTTCATAATTAACAAAACAACAAAATGTGATGGAAGGATAATTTTTTAATATATATTTGTCACATTTAAATTTATATATATATATATATATATATATATGTGTGTGTGTGCGCATTTTGTTCATCAAAATATGTAACCTATAATTAAAGAAATATAAGTGGAGTGTGTTATGCTTGATATATAATAATGGAATAATATGCTTTAATTTTGCTTTCATTTCAATATATTATTTTAATATATCTACATTGGTTTTTTAATATCAATTATTATTTTTACTAGTTCAGCTGTTTTAAATAAAAATAGAATTTTCCAAAATTGTCATACAAGGCTGAAAACTATTTGAAAATTTGACTCTAGTTTTAATAAATAAAATTAAATAATTAATTAGAATAATGATAAATTTAGACTTCAAAGTTTACATTTTTTGTCAATTTAATTTTTATTTTTAATTAATTTTAGCTATCAACCTGTTAAAAAGACTTAAATTGCTTTTTAAATGAAAATATTGATTTTTGTTGCAACTTACGTAGCAATCCACTTGTATTTCATACTGACATAACACTGTTTATCTTATATATTATGTCAACAAATAATTTAAAAAAAGTAATTATAACCCTAAAACTAGCCCCAATCATAATAAATCACCTATCTAAATACCTCACGATACAATCAACAAACTCTTCAAAGAATGCCTAAAAAGGTGTCACAAAATAATTACAAGAAGACAACAAAGTTGTCAATAAATCTCGATGTGTGGCATAAAACAACCTATTTATAGGCCTCTTCAAATGGTCAATCAATAATGTTTTAATAGGTTTTAAATTCCTATTTAAAAGCTTAAATTATCCCATTAATTATCTTAAATATTTATTACATATAATCTTTCATCAATTAATCTTCTGACTGCTTCAAAACACTCTTAAATAAATATGATATTTATCTCTAAAAAATAACTCTTTAATTATCAAAATATAATTAAATTTCTATGCTAATCGAAAGAAATGGATTGAAAATTTTAACGTCCCAACTATTTTTATTTATTAAATAAATCTTTCATGTATATCTTAACTTCCCAATGTTTTCCTTGTATTTTAAATCATGCCAAAACAAGACATAAAATCAATCAATCTAATGAAAAAAAAGGAAAAAAGGGAAAAAAACAAAAATAGATTAGTAATCTAACAGCGCATGCTAATCATGAATTCATGCCAACTAAGAATGAAGATGTGACATGCCATCAATTTTATACCATTACCAAACATGATGTTTTTAATGTCACTTCAAATTCCTTTTAAAAATACTTCCTTGGGCTCACTTCAATTTCTCTCTTTCAATAATCTCTATTTTCTTTTCACTTCTACTATCATCAACTCATCTTTCATTTGTTGCATATGACCAAATCCTACTCAGAATTATTATCATTTAGGTAATAAAGTGACCAAAGTTTTTAAGCATAAAAAAAAAAGTGGAGATGATAAAAGTTGATTCACCTCAGTTACATTAAATTTAGAGTAATAGAAGATAAAATCATAAAATTTAAATATTGCTAAACTTTAACAGATGATAGCAATGATAAAGGTAATATTCATTAATTTGAACCTTCAAATTAAACTCATATTTTAAATATATCTTTTCAAATTTCAGGGTTTTTCTACTCTCATTTTTTTTCTTCTTGTAGTCAAAGCATTGAAAAGTGGAGCTCAAAATCTATCCTTAGCTCATAATTTGAAGTAAGTGACAGGGAGATGCATGACATAAATATGCAGTCATCAACCCAAAAGCAATCCACTTCCAAAGGTTAACACGCCTCTTATTCAACCCCATTTTACGGCTCTCCTTAATCCCCCTTTCATAATTGGTGTATTCATATACTAATTTCTAGTACGTTGATATTTTATGTGTTAGCTTTTTGTTTATTTTTTTAATTATTTATATACGGTGTTCAAAGCTAGTGTATATATTGCTTTTTATGAGTTTGGATTGATATTTTCCTTCTCTCTTTCTTAGTTACTTCCCATTTCCATTACCTGTGATTTTCAATGATGATGGGTTAACAGCAAATTGTCATATCCATACAAAAATGCCTCATGAAAAAGGTGACCCACTAAACCCAATAGG
The DNA here is from genome assembly GCA_025698465.1 of Gossypium longicalyx. NCBI lineage: Eukaryota > Viridiplantae > Streptophyta > Magnoliopsida > Malvales > Malvaceae > Gossypium > Gossypium longicalyx. The sequence goes on along the minus strand of CM046997.1, from coordinate 106,186,466 downwards.
GTTTACAACAATAATTTTGCTTTTTTTTTTCTCCAAACACATGAGACCTGCCCTTTTAATTCTTAAAAATAACTTACACTAAATATGAAGCATTGTTCTTATACTATGGATTTTTGCATTTAATTAAATTATATTTATAAAGATTTTCCTGCTTGATGTAAAAGAAGAAGGGGGGACCCAAGAAAATTCATTAATGGAGTTGAAGTGGTGAAGATGTATGATTTGAATCTAATCTAATGTAACAGTGCCCAATCCATCACCCAAATCCATGCTAATAATTAGCTTTGGAACTTACCTTCATATTACCTTGAATGGCCAGGAAAATTTGGTAGATTTATAATTCAATAAAAATAAAAAAGCCAAGTGGATAAAAAATGTAATAAGTATTGGTCATGTTGGCTAGGCAACTTGATTTGATAATAATAATTATCATTATTGAAAAATTCTACATTTTAATAAAATTAAAATGAAATAAGACATTGGACCGCTTATGGAACTAAAAAGAAAATTAATTAGCTGTGTATTGATTAAAAACAAAATTTCTCCTAGGTGACTTATATAATCAATTATTAGGGTTATTCAAGTTTGTATATGATGTTGTCTTCTCCCAAATCTAGACCTACTATAATATGAAAACTATCTACACATAAATCTTATCATAAAGTAATTAAATTAAATAACCTCATCAACATCATCATTAATATCATCTTCCTCATCACCTAATAATTATTGGAACCATCTTCTTAATCCTATAACTTATATAATTAGACAAAACATACGACTGTTTGGCCTTCATTTCACACTAAAAAAAAAAAAAAAAGATAATGATCAATCAAGTTTGGTTCACAGCAATGACACATGTAAAATTGTAAATAGATATCTACAGCAGCAGCAGCAGCAGCAGCAGCAATAATAAAGAAGGTGAGTAGTGTGAAAAGTGAAAACCGATGGATAAGAAGAAGTGATTTAGATGAGAAATATTGGTGCGGTAGGACAGCGGCTGGCATTGCTTCAGTTGGGACTGTCATCCAATGACCTTTTATATATATGACCCAACACCAAGCAACTGTATCCTCTTTTTATTTATTTATGGGGATTTAATTTTTGTTCTTGTTTCTGCAACCCCACCCGTAGCTTTCTTATACATGAGTGAGGACCAAAACATTGTGCTATTCTATGCTACGGGGTCTTTCTCTTCTTACTTCAACTCCTCAGTCCTTGTCTCATTATATCCCCCACAAAAATGGTATCAATGTCCTCTTCCAATCTACCCTAAATATATAAATATATTTTTTATTTATTTTAAATACATTTTATATTAATTGAGTTTTAATTTAATTGATATTATTACGATTACGTAAATTCAAATATATTTATACATATATATTTATTTTAGGGTTTGAAGAGATTATAAATTATAAAAATAAATTTTGTATAACTTTGGGATAATATTTTCCCAGCATTTTTATTCAATTCTAGCAAAAGTGATGCGTTGATAAATTATACTTATTTTAATAGATATAGATATGGCCTAATTAATGCCACTAAGAATTAGTAATATTTTCCTCATTTAAAGAAATAGTTCAAATATGACTTAAGCAAGGGGAAGCTACAAAGCAATTGCTCTCTAAAGTGGAAAAGGTTATTCTTTAATCTCCCTAAAATTTGAAAAAAAATATATAAGTTAATATAAGATGAAATTATCGTCTAAAATAATAAAATTATAATTTTTTTTAAATTTATAAAGCTAGAAGTTTACAATTAAAAAAAAATGATAAACTATACAAATAATCATTTAACTGTAAAAAAAAAATTCATTTTAGGCACCAAAAATAAAAGGTTTGCAATTTAAACACTCACCTTACATAGTTCGGTTATTTTGGTCACTCTCATTAAAATCACGAAAGGTAAGTTGACGTGACAGTTAAAAAATTAATATAATAACAAATTTAGCTCTTAGCTTTTACATATTATATCGATTTAGTAATAATTTTAAAAAGTTAACTCTCAAATTTTACAAATGTTCTCAATTGATCCTAATTTTAAAATCCTCCACCCCGGTCCCTCTCCCCTCCCCCACCAACATTTGTTTGTAATGACCGATAAGCCATCGAATGGGAATCTAAACTTAAATTAAGATTAAATTGAGAACATTTATAAATTTTGAGAGTTAACTTTATAAAATTATAATTACATCGATATAATAGGTAAAAATTAAGGGCTATACTTGTTATTATACTGATTTTTTTAATTGTTACGTTATATTGCCATTTATGGCTTTAACGGGAATGACCAAAATGACCGAACTATGTAACATGAGTGTTTAAATTATAAACTTTTTTTAGGTCTAAAATAAAAAAAAATTGATAATTAGATGACTATTTATATAAATTATTTTTAAAATAAATACATTTTAACTCTCGTAAAAAAATTATAATTTAATTTCTACTCTAAAAAATTATCTAGTTTTACCCAAAAACAAAGCTGAGGCACCTCAAATTTAAGTTTTTTTTTTACCACAACACTTTTTTTTTTGAGAACCAGCACTAAATCTTAATAATTAAAATTTAATAAATTAAATTATTTGTGAGCCCTACTCCTTAAAAGCTTATATTTATGGAAAATCAGAGATTTAAAGAGTAAAACTAAAAATATTTCATTAAGTAGTTTCATTAAAATTGATTGGCATCGGTGTAAATATAAGTATTTATTTCTCTCCAAGTTTTGTAGATGTAGTTTTATTGTTTGGTTAAATTAACATTTACTTATAATGTTTTTAGTAATTGAAAAAACGTACATAAAGAACGTTATATGTCAGAAAAGATCTAAGTTCACCTCATAACAATACACAAAGAGTTTAGCTTGATTCAAGCATCACTTGATAGGCAAACAACACAACAAATTGTAACTAATCGTTTACGTCTTAAAGCTAGTGTAAATGTTGTTTGATGGTTGACATTTTAGGATTATGCCTTTAGAGGTTGTGATGAAAGCTTAGCATAAAAAAAATTGTGGAAACTTCCTTGAATTGCTAACCCTTTTAGCATCTTATGATAAGAAAGTTGAAGATGTTTTAAAAGTTTCTCAACAAAATGCTACATATACTTCTTCAACAATACAAAAGAAAATAATACAAATTTATGCTAGTAGAGTTGGTGATGCAGTTCGTGAAGAAATTGGTGACCGAAAATTTTGTATTATTGCAAAGAAGCAAGAGATGAGTCAAAAAAGGGAGCAAATGGAAATTATTTCAAGATTTGTTAACTAGGAAGGACTGATAAAAAAGCTATTTTTTGACGTTGTTCATGTTAAAGATATTATAGCATTAACTTTGAAAAATGAGATTTTTAATGTTCTCTTGCAACATGGTTTTGACATACAAAATCTCCAAAGTCAAGAATATGATGGAGCAAGCAAGATGCGTGGAGAATTGAATGGTTTGCAAACTTTGATTCTGAATGAGTGTCAATATGCTTATTATGTTCATTGTTTTGCTCATCGTCTTTAGTTAGCATTGGTTGCAGTAACTAAAGAAGTGACTAAAGTGCATCAATTTTTTAAAGACTTGTCTGATGTTATTAATATGGCTTCTACTTCTTCCAAACATCATGATGAATTGCAGAAAGCCCAAGCAAATGAAATTGCTTGTATGGTTTCCATAAATGAGTTAAAAACTGGAATAGGTATGAATCAAATTGGCACTTTACAATGTCCTGGTGAGACTCGATGGAGTTTCAGTTGAACTTAGTTTATTGACGATGTATAATGCAACTAGCATAGTTCTTGAAAATCTTAAAAATACTGCTTTTAATTATTTTTAGTGATGAGATGCTCATAGTGCATATAACAGATGAGATCTTTCGAGGTTATTTTTATTTTGCATGTGATGAAAGAAGTTTTGGGGATTATTGATACTTTTTGTCAAGCTTGACAACGTCATTCTCAAGATATATTAAATGTCATGAGTCTAGTCTCAACAACAAAAGATTTAATTCAAAAGTTAAGAGAAAATGGATGGGATGAACTGTTGAACAATGTGATATCTTTTTGTGAAACTTGGGAGTTGGATGTTCCAGATACGAATGCTCGATACATCGTAGGTCGTAATCGTATCAAGAAGGAAGACATTATGGTGGAGCATCATCATCGAGTGGATATATATTTTGCTATAACAGATACTCAGTTGTTAGAATTGAACAGTAGATTTAATGAAATTGTAGCTTTAGATCCTAAAGAATTCTTCAAGTTCTTCGGCATTGAGAAAATTTGTGCTCTTGTAAACAAGTTCTATTCAGCAGATATTCAACAAGAGAAAGAGCGTCTTTCGTATGAGTTGAAACATTATGAGCTCGATGCCTGTCCATATCCTGAATTGAGAAAAATATTAACACTTTTTGATCTTTGTAAAAAATTAGTTGAGGGTGAGAAGTCAGATAGCTATCCACTTGTTGATAAGTTGATTCATCTTATATTGACTCTTTCAGTTTCAATTGCATCTATAGAACATGTTTTTTCAGCTATGAAGATTGTGAAGACTAAACTTTGTACTAAGATGGAAGATGATGTTTTGAAAAATTATTTAATTGTCTAAATTGAGAAAGAAATTGCAAAAACTTTTAATGTAGATTAAATAATTGATGATTTCGATGTAACGAAATAAAGAAGAGTGAAATTTAAATAATAAACTTAATTTTATTCATTATGATATTTATTTACTTAATTTTTACTTTTAAAGATATTAATATAGTTTATTATTTCCACCCTTAAAAAATTTTCTGATTTCGTCACTACTTCACCTCATTATTAAATATAAAATTATACATCACATTTAGTCATTTTATGATGATTTTAGTGGAAAAAAAAGGGATAAGAAATATATATTCTAAAAGAATTTTTGCCATAAAACATAGAACTTGACTAAAGAAAGCAGTTCAACGGGTGGAATGGTAATTAAAAAGCAAACATTCACTTTAGACTTTAGGTCAATATTTGTATTGGTTTTTGTTTAGTCAACTCTATTAGTCAGAATGAGTTAGAAAAAAATGAGTGTTAATTTGGTGCAAAAACCCAACTCTTTTTGCTCTTCCTCAAGTGGGGGTGATGGATGCATAATAATAAGTACTTGTCTTAAAGTTTTCACATGGAATTGGGAAAAGTAATATATAAGCAAAGGTAGCACCATTTCTCACCCCATTTCTTCAGCTTGTTTTATTTTCTAAGATTTAATAATTGGTTAATTATTAATATATGTAAAAAAAATATAAATGTGGGGACTATGTATCTCTGACCCCATACAATATCAGTTCAACTCACTCCCTTCCTAAGGAATTGGTTGATTGCTGTTTACATTTAGAGCTCTCCTTTTTTAAAATTTTAATCATTTATTTCTGTCTTCTTAAACAATTGATTGCTGTTTTCTTGGGTTGTCGGAGAGATGCATAGGAAGAAGAATAAATTAAAGGCATGCCAAAGGAGTCATTTACTTGTATGAATAATTATGTTAATTATTATTATTGGTACATGGCCACACTCCTAAACCAAGTTGTGGGTCCATTAATGTTTTTATTTATGGTCCACGACCAAACCCATATTCATGTATGCCACGTGCATGATAGCAGATGCGTGATATAAGCATGAAGTATGATGATGCCCCCAACCCATTTCCTCAATTTGTCTATACCATTCATCTCTTCTCCCATTCAATTAATGTTACAAATCAATAGGAAAAACACGAAATTGATGTATAAATTTAGCCGATGTGTAGTAATATAACATGTGTGCCTATGTCTGGCGTGTGAGTTGTATATGTTTAGAAGCAAAATCTGCCACGTATGAAATAAAATATGTTTGATTCGGTTCCATTTGGATGCATATCTTATAGCTAACATAGCAGATATCGTTACTTGGAAGTTTACACAGCGTTCCGTTAGCCGCCGCCATGGGAGAAAGCTTAAGAGTTGAGAGAGAGAGAGAGAGAGAGAGAGAGAGAGAGAGCACCTAAATAAATCATAAACTTGCTCATTCGTGATTTATGATGAAGCCCACCTTCCTTTTCACGTCACTTTCTCTCTTCTTCTCTTTCATTTGTTTTAATCTGCATTCCTCCCCTCTCTCTCTCTCTTTAATAGTTAATCCTCACCCACACTATAAATATTACCCCACTACAAATCCTTCTTCTTCACTATTCTTCCCTTCATCTTCTTCGTGTTGTTTGTATAGATATGGGAGATAATCGCAATGTTAATCTGCCACCGGGGTTCAGATTCTATCCAACAGATGAAGAGCTAGTGGTTCATTTCCTTCAACGTAAGGCCGCCCTCTTGCCTTGCCACCCTGATGTCATCCCTGATCTTGACCTCTATCCATATGATCCCTGGGAACTTGATGGTATTATCTCTCTCTCTCTCTCTCTACATATATATATATATATAATTACCTTCCTTTTGTTCCTTTAACAAATATGGTGGAAATGAAACGTAGGTAAAGCATTGGGAGAGGGGAACCAGTGGTACTACTACAGCAGGAGGACGCAAAACAGGAACACCAGTAAAGGGTACTGGAAGCCAATGGGAATAGATGAGCCTGTGGTTAATAGCAATAGCAGCAAGAAAGTTGGGATGAAAAAATACTTCGTTTTCTATATTGGGGAATCGGGTCCCGCCGGTATCAAAACCAATTGGATAATGCAAGAATATCGTCTCTCCGATTCTGATTCCAGCTCCAGTAGTCGATCATCCAAACGTAGAGGAGGACATTCCAAAATTGTGAGTACCCTGCACTCATTCGTTGGTTTAATTTTTCTCATGGATCTTCTACTTGCATGTTGAAATTTAGTCCCTCTATTCTTTTTATTTAATAATTAAAGTTTGATTGATAACGTTGCTAAAATACATCTTTTAATTTGAATTATGTGGCATTTTTTAAACCAAAAAATTTGCTTGCGTGACTAATATTCACATGTGGAAAATCGGGATTGTTAAATTTGCCACATGAATATTTTTTTTTAATTTTGAAAATGATATGTAATCAAATACATTGACAATGTTATCAATTGAACTTCAATTATAAAAAAAATAGATTAAAATTTTGAAATTGAAAGCAATAGACTAAATTTATACCACTTTTCTCACCTAGTACCTAAAGTTTTTTTTAAGTAAAAATAGTACATTATCGTCGTCTTATTTCATTTTAAAACACGATATCAACTAATAAAATCATAATATATGACACTTTTTTAGATAAAATGAGATGAATTTAATATATACGTGTATATATTTTTTTGACGAGATATAAAATTTTATGATTTATTTTAAAAATAACTTTAAACATGCGGTGATTCGTAATTAAGCATTTTGATTATTAAATATTAGTGCTGTATTTTTTATTAAATATTATTGCTATATTGACCTATGTTATAGGATTATAGCAAATGGGTGGTTTGTCGAGTATATGAAAGAAATTGTAGTGAAGAAGAAGATGATGGAACAGAGCTGTCGTGCTTGGATGAAGTGTTTCTATCATTGGATGATCTGGATGAAATTAGCTTGCCAGATTAGATGCCCCCCTTTGAGATATATCCTTTAGGGTTAATTAATTCCATTTATACAAAAAGAAAAAAAAAAGGCTTTTTCTTAAATCCAAATGTAGGATCATGGCATTAGTATGTGTTTGTAGGGAAAATGGAATATTATTATAGCAAGTATTCTACATATATATATATATATTTGTGGGTAGTATATAATTTCTGGAATTTTGCTAATTTTAGCACCGAATCCAAAAGAAAAGAAAAAAAAAAACATGGAAAAATATCGTCTGCAATTACATTTCCAAGTAAGTGGACTTGTCTGAGGATAGTGCGTGGACCGGAACATCCCCCGAGGACAGCCACAAATTATGTTGGGAAAACATCTCTTGTTTCCTCAAAATACAATGTGTTTGACGTGTAGAGTAAAATTGGATTTTAAAATTAAAAAAAGTTATTTTAATATTTTTATTAATTATAAAATTTAATTCAACTCAATAATAATAAACTTATTATTAAAGTAAAAGTATTATAAATATCTCTTTTATGCATAAATAGACAAATTAATTTATATACATTAGATTAAAAAGAAAATTAATTTTTTTAAAAAAATTATTAAAAAATTAACTTAATTAATTAAATAATAAGAAAATTACACATACTGGCATATAAAGATTAGTTTTGAACAAAATAGATGAAATATTTAATAGAATGACATGTTTACTCTTTTATCTATACGTAAAGATTAATTTATTTATTTTTTAAAAAAATAAAGTAAAATGTAATTTAACTTTTAAGTACAGTGACTTTCATAATATTTTTTGTTTCTATGGTTTGCATGTGTCGCCAGTTGAGATCAATAGCATGGAAAATGTGTGCACTTTGAGAAGGAAAAGAAAATGAGTGGTAAATTTTTTTGGGTTTGAGATGGTCACGTGGGAGGGTGAGGGTGGAGCCCAAAGAGCACTGTGTAAGGCTTTGGTGGGGTAAGAGACAGTATGAAGCAATGTTTTTCAATCCTTTTAGGCCCTCAGTTCTCCCCTTTAGGCTTTTGGAGACAAATTTATTAGCTTTTTCCACTATGATTTGTTGTCTTCGTGTCACAATGCTACTGTTGGTGGCTGCTTACACAAGCATTGCGTCACATATGATGCAAGCACTCCCACGCTTTTAAACCCCACACGAGTTAAATAAAACTTTCACTCTATTCCGTTTTTAAAATAAAAATTAAACCGAATCATTTTATTCGATTTTTAATTTTTGAAACTGAAATTGAATTAGTATAAAATAAAAATTGAAGTATCCAAAATCGAAAATTGCAGTTTGGTTCGATTCAGTTTTGTGAAAAAAAATGTCACTTTATTTTGGGTCCAAATTTTTTTTACATGCTTTACATTCACTTCTACATTTATAAATAATTAAATTAATATTATAATCATTCATAAGATCGTTTAAAAATCATTTTAAGTTAAACTATTAAATTTATAAATAATTTTAAGTTATTAAAAAAAGTTAATACATAAATCATTCATATACCTAATGTTTTGTTGTGTCATTTCTTTTAATTGATTACTAACTTTAATTAGTTATAATTGAATCATTTCATACCTAAAAAAAGAAACGAGTCATTACAATATGACAATATAATTAATTAAATTCATAATTATCAAATATATATAATCGGTAACTTGTGTATAATTATTTATTTTATAAATATAATGTTATAAAATTTAATAAACTATTTTTTAAAAAATATTATTATACTTATAATTATAATTGTTATATTTAAGAAATTACACTTTCATAATTTTTTAATGAAATATTTCTATAATTTTAACTTTTTCTATGGTCATATCTACTTTTAATAATAATAATAATAATAATAATAATAATAATAATAATAATAATAATAATAATAATAATAATAATAATAATAATAATAATACAGTTAAATGAATTAGTCCATATACACATTGAAATGATCAATTTATTATTCTATTAGGACTATTCCTTTAAATATAGATTTTTTTCATTCGGTTTGATTTGGATAAAACGAGTTCTATGTAGAAAAATTAAACTCGAATCGAATTATACAGTTTGGGTGATAAAATCAACCTGAAACTAAACCAAACATTACAAAGCTAGAATCAAACCAAATACATCGATTTGAATCGATTTCTTAATTTTTTTGCTCAACCCTAATCTAGATTACATTGGGTTTAGATAAAGATTTTCATATTTTAAATTAGTTTAATTCGACTTAAATTTGAATTTAATAAAAAATATATATTATTGATATGTGAACAATAAAATGAGTTACTAAATTGAGTTAACTCAAAAATAAACTTGGATTTTTTTTTTTTGAAATCAAACCACGACTCGACTAGGTACAAGTCATGGATATTGGATATCTCTATATTGGAGTAATTGATGGAACTTTAAAAAGTTTTTTTATTTTATTTGTTCATATTTATTTTTGGTTCCAACTAATTCATGAAATTCAAATTATTTATTTAATATTGAAAAATAAAAAAAATTAGTATATGTTATTATTAAATAATATTTTATATTACTTTTTGAAAATTTCTAAAATATTTAACTATATATTTTAGCATTTATATATATATATTTAAAATTTTTAATCTAATGAATGCCAATATCATCATTAACATAGTAATATGGTGTGTGTTGATAAACTCTATGTGCCCTTTGATTAAATATAGAAGCAAAATTAATATTTTAAAGAAATTAAATATAAAATATCATTTTGAGTCTTAACTTAATTAATATTAGGATTGTTTGCAGTAAAAAAAAAAAGAATTTACGCGCCGAAACTGTCTGATTATTTAGGTTTTGATTTACATTGCTAGTTTATTCAGAATCTGTCTTCTTTGGAGAAATGATCTTCTCCTCGATCCTCCTTTACTAGCTACAGATGTTGCTTGCTGCCCCGGCGTAACTGTCGAACCCAAACTTGGTCTCTGATCATATCTCTGAGTGCGAATTGGTGTAGAATATATCGTACCTCGAGAATCCCTAGCCTTTTTCATAGGTGAGAATGATACAGAGCTAGTTTGTCCCTAACTTCTTTTCATCAGACTTCTATCGTTCTTTTCCTGCTCTTCATTCATGACTTGTTCTACTTTCAAAGCTCGCTCGACTAAATTAGAGAACTCCTGAATCTTTAGAGCTATTAGGTATATCCTAATCCCATCATTAAGACCACGCTCAAACTGCGCACGCATATCAGCCTCCGTAGACACAAACTCCTTAGCGTCGTACAAACTCCCTCTTGTACTCTGCAACAGTCATGCTATTCTGCTCAAGATACAAAAATTCTCTCTTTCGTTCCTCCAGATAGATCTCATTGATGTATTTCTTTTGAAATTCCGCTAGGAAGTACTTTCCAAGTCAACTATGAGGGTTGAACTATATGGGATACAGTATCCCACCATTGGTAAGCCTCCTCCTTAACTAAAGATACAGCACACTCTAATTTTTCCTCAGGTGTCCAGTGTAGCTGCTGCAGAATCCTTTGCGTGTTCTCTAACCAATACTCAGCTGCCGAGGGACCATTGTCTTCCTTCCCTTTGAAATCTTCTGCACCATATTTGTGAATTTTCTCAAGAGGAGACCTATAGCTTACTGGAGCCGAAGGTGCCTGTGGTATAGCCCCAATTAACTGCCTAATCATATTAGCCATAGACTGGAAAAAAGCCTCGTGACCCGACCCAATAGTGCTAGTAGGGGCCTCCTGTTGTGCCTGATCAGGACCTCTATCTTCTGCTCCAACCGGGGCATGATTCTTTACTTTTACATCCCTACAAGAGTCTGCTTACATCTTTCAAACTAGAATTGACAAAAGAGTGGATCATGTACTTATAACATATTTTGGCATATACAATTAACCCGAGTTTTCTTATACCAACATCCCTTACCTGGATCGTCGATGATCCCAAGTAAAGTGTACCACATTGGATACACAAGAGAATCCATAGTAATTTCTAGTGAATCAAAACATCAATCTTAAGCTTTATTAATTCATTCATTTATTCAATGTTCTCAAAACCATAATGTTTTTTCAAGGTTTATATAATTAACACCTTAATCCAAACATAAATAATTCATACATAATGTTCAATCAAACTATCATGATCAATCACATTTCTAAGACCCTTATACTTTAGAAACACCACATAACACGATATATTATTCAAAAATCACTCCATAAACACAACTTAAGCTATTATTCATTTCCATGGTAACCTATAAATATTTCCCAAGCAATTAATTGAACACAAAAAAATTTCAATATTATTTTAAGAAAATGGAAATCATAGATTACATACCCAGACTTCAACTTAAAATAGCTCAAAAAGTCTCTAAAATTCCTTCTTCAAGCTTCCAACTTTACTTTCCCCTTGTTTCCTTTTTCCTTTTCGTTCTTCTTTCTCTTCAATATTTCAAAATATTCACAATCAACTCAATATAATATACATATATACACACACACAAAAAAAAAAAAAAAAGAAAGATATTCTATAGCTAAAATGATAACATGCATGGATAATTAACCCTTCCCTCCATTTTCTCTCTACTTGATCATTATTCATCTCATAACCCTAACCTTTTCTTCCATTTTTTCTTCAAACTAAGCTCCGACATGTGGATGAAGTTTTGATGGATGGATTAATCAAAATGGGTGAGAAATAATGTGGAAATTAAGAAGAAAAATGAAACAAAAAATGGTGGCTTTCTATCCTGCTAACTTTTGATCAAATTCCTCACTTTTCTGCACTAAACCTCTCTTTTATTTTAATCAAAGGCTAGGATTAAAACTTGGAATTTAAATCCAATGGTTCCTATTGGTTCCTACATAAATATCTCCGATTTCCCTTTTTATCCATTAATGAATGTCGATGGTTGAGATTAAACATGTGACCATTATTGATCCCAACAAAAATCAAATTTTTAAAAAAAATAAAAAATCAGATATTTATCTATCTCATGAAATATCCAAATGGGTACTTTTTATATATATATATATATATATATTTCTTAAATCATTAACTAATCATTCACATTCTATAAATTCATTAAGAGGTAAATATTTTAAAAATTAATTTCATTTAAATTATGTGTTACTATATGTGTAAGTTTATCTTTCTATCTTTTATTGGACTTTTTTATTCAAAAGTTTAAATGATAATATACTAAAAGACAAATTATACAAGTTTTACAAAATAATTAAAAGCAAGGATTGGAAAGCAAATATTCCCCCAAGGACATATAATCTAAAAATAAACCATACCAAATATAGCTGCTGCTGCTGCTGCTGCTGCTGCTGTGTTATTTGTTCTTTACTTTTCTCGCTGTTCTCTTGAAATCTGCTCCAAAAGTCCCCCACTCGCCCTATCCGTATGGCATTTTAAAGTTAATATTTTCTTGGGAAAACCTCCCATTTCCTAATTACACTTATATAAAATACTGAATATGATATTTCAACTATTAATATATATTTTATATGGTATATATACTTGTTGATATTTAGTAAATAAATTATCCCTAAAAATTAGGGATATTAAATATGGTTAAAAAATTTCTCCTAATTTTTAGATTTAAGCTTTCTAATTTTAATATAGAACTATTATAATTATATAAAACACAAGTTAATGAATTTTTATGAAGTGAAATTTAAATCTTCTAAAATAATTATTATCTTGAAAATGCTATTATTCATGACTTAGTTTTTAGGGCCTTACATGTTTATCTTGAAGTAGCTTTCGGCAATCTGCCATAGCAGGAAATTACTCAGTCGGTTTTCATCCAAACTTCGTATAACAATATCAGGATCAAGTGCAATCTCCATATACATTCACTTCTCAATATCCGCTAAACTAACAATCCCACCATAATTTTAAACCCATTTTCTTCACAACATTTTTCAACAGCATGAATAATTTTATCAGTGGAAGTATAGGCCATGCAAATCATAAGCAAAAGACCAGAATTGTTAATAGTTGACGCCATTAACTTGTTTGCAGCATCCCTTGAATGTTGAGGTAACAACTGCAGGTTCTTGGAGAAATGAACTCTGACGTCGTAACCGTTAACGAAGCTGTCTTTTCTAAACAAGAGCTCGAACTTCTCGGTCATGAGACCATGATGAATTGAACTTCTTCAGGCCTACACTTGAAATTATTGATGTTAAAAGCGTAGTATTTGATCCCCAGTTCATAGTAGTATATAGCCATGGACATGATAGCAAAGTACCCGGCTTCATGGCTGGCCACTTGTTTCAGCTTACTTTGCTTTGCGTATCTTCTGTTTATGTCCATCACCAAGCCGATGTGGGAAGGGATTGGACCAACTAATAGAACACAATGCATGCATTTAATAAAAAATCGAACAACTTTGGAAAAAAAACATCATCATTCTCTTACCAAATCCAACCTGTAAATGGACTAAGAAAAAAATTAATCCTCATCTATCATATAAATCCTTGTTCACAATATCATCAGCGGTTTATATATTTTCTTTAGCGCACCAAGTAGTTCATCCTCCATATATGATAAAGCTATAGCTTATAGTGCAAACATACATTCTTTTCAAAATCACATCGTACAGAAAATTTTAAAGAGGTTAAGCATGGCGAAGTGTAAACCAATCAGCATGCCTATTGCACTTGGAGAGAAACTTTGAAGCAGTAAAAAGTTTCAGAAGGTTGATGAAATAAACTATTGAAGCCTCGTGGTTTGCTTGTTGTACTTAATAGCAAGACGACCTGATATCATGTTCGCAATTGGCCTCTTGTCCAAATTTATGCACTACTGTGATATATCTCATTTCAAGGCTGCGAAAAGAGTACTGAGATACATCAAAAGAACAACTAATTTTGGTGTATGGGTCGCAAAGGAGAACCCCTTTAAACTTATTGGCTACACTGATAGTGATTGGGCTAGATCAGTGGATGAAATGCCAAGTACCTCCGAATATTTCTTCTCATTTGGATTTGGGGTACTCTCTTGAAGTCTGAAAAAGCTATTAACAGTAACTTAACCCACAACCGAGGCTGAATATGTAGTTGCAATAGCAGCAGCTAACCAAGCAATTTGGTTGAAATTTTTTTTGGTTGATTTAAATTTTATGTAGGGCGAAGCAACTCAAATTTTGCAACAACCGGTCCACTATAGAAATTGTGAGTAATTCAATTTTTCATGAAAAGACAAAGCATTTTAAAATCAAGTACTACTTTGTGAGAAAAGTCGAACAAAGTAAAGAAGTTATTCTGGTTTATTGTAGTACTGAAAATCAACTTGCTGACATCCTGACCAAACCACTAGGAAATTCAATGTTTGAAGAGTTGAGAAATAAAATTGGTATTCGCAATATGAAGGCTAAGGAGGAATGTTGCGAAGTGGCCATCTATACGAGCTTAATCAAACATGAGAGCTCATCAAAACTGCGAGCTCGTCAAATTGGCGAACCCTCTGGGTATGGCAAGCTACCCTAAATGAACACATGTAAAGTTGGCGAACACACCAATATTTGGGAACCCTTTAATATTGGTGAGCTACCACAAAGTGGTGAGATCCTTACTCTGCAAACTAGGATCGTGAGAAATATACAAACTGGGGTCGCAGTAAAAGACGCGAGCTGTCTAAAACTAAACCATGCGAAGCAACTGAAATTTGAGGGCTTGGGTACAAGTTTAGTTTACAGGATATATTTTCTTTTTAGAAGATTTAGTATTTATTAGTATAAATTGTCTAACATTTATTAGCATAAAATCTTAAGTTATTTCTTTCCATCTTTAGTAATTTTTTTTTGTTATAAATACCCCTATTTTATTGTACAAATAAAGTTAAGTGAAATTTAAAACTTTAGCAGACAATTTTGTTGCTAAATATTTTTGCTTCTTTTGTGCAATTCTTTTTTATAGTCGTAAAACCAACAATAACCCTAATCTAAAATATAAATAATATTTTTTTCAAATTAAATATTACAAAAAAAATAATTAACATATCTTAATATCATTAATTTTTTCTCTTCAAACCTCTAAACAAATACAAACTCCTAACTCTTTTTTTTTTTTTTTGCATGTGACTAGTAGGGGACCTTCTTTTTTCAACTTTTATGTGGGGTTAGGGGACCAAACCCTACCCCTTTTATACTTTAAAAAAATGTAATAAATATAAGTTTTTAAACGTAACAAAAAAAAAGAGTTGAAACCCAGATTTAAAGTCAAACTCCTAACTGATCGATCACGTATGTAGTAGGCCGATGCTGTCACGTTGTTAGGTAGTACTGACCTGACAGCCTGCCACCAACTTGACCAATCAGTCACAAGTTCGGCTTTAAATATGAGTTTTAGCCTTTTTTAAATGTTAAAAAATTATAAATTAATTTATTCAGGTGTCGCCTGACACGTCGACGATACCATTAAAAAAATTATTCAAAAGTATAAAAATACATCATATTTTTCATGGAAACAATATACCAGTGTCGTTGATTGCTCAGGCGGCACCAAAAAAAATATTTTTTTTAAAAAAAATGATCTTTTACGTAATGATTGCTGCCAGGTGAGTGTGATACCATCGATTGCTCAATCGACACTGTGGGATCGCTATTACTTCTACCTATTCTGTGGGATCACTGTTACTTCTACCTATTCTTGTAAATAATGTCTAAGCAATATCATTTCAGTAATTAATTTTTTTATATATTTTTTAGGTAAAAAAGCTAAGTATCTCTTACCTCAATAGAGGGTATTATCTTCATTGCGAAATTTTATTTCTCATAATTTTAAGAGAGGTTAAAAGGGTTCACAAAATTTAGGGAATGCCTTAATTAGTGGAGATATGATTTGCAAACTTATGAAAAGGTGTTAATATTGTGCGTAATATTAGTTATACATATTGCGCCTGTTGTTGGATATATTGAGTGGAGAAGATAGATCCAAAGACGATATTCAATTAAACAGTAGACTTCGAGGTGCGGTGACGCTTTCCAAAGAGAACTATTTGCCCCTCACAAAGTTGTTAGAGGGTTAAGACAAGGTTCCTCCTGGGATACAACGAAGCTTTTGAATTTCTTTTGATTAGAAAAATCGAGGAATTCCATAATTCTTCTCTAATTTTTAAAAATAGGATTGATTGTAATGATTTTTGTGAGCACCATAGACCCTCTATTTATATGCACTAAATGGATACTAGTTTGAGGAGTCACAACCCTCCATGTATCCATTGAATGATAAATCATCACTTTCTAAATTTGAATATTTGCTCACCAATAATTAAATTTGCATTCTAAAATTTCCAACAATCCCTCACTAGCTTGCTAATTTCAGAAAATAAGTACACAACGATTATGCATAAAGAAAGGTGTCCGTAGATTAAACTTTCCTTTAGTGCAAACTCTCAAAGTATCAACAAAGTGAATGGTGGCTAGCCGCTTGAACCATCACTCTTAAAGTCAATATTGAAAAAATTTCACACATAACCATAAAGTATTAGAGCAAGAGTTTAATTTGCTTTAGCACAGTTATGGTCATGTGTTCATCATGTTTCATAAACATGTATAAGAGAAAACTGTAAAGAAAATCCCGTTGAAGCGGCACCACTCCATGTCCATATAGGTGGATTTCATGACAATTAATTTCCATCCGTTAAGAGTAAAACACACCCTCCTAAAATATAAATACTAAATCATGATCCTTAGTGCACGTTGTCATTCGATAACTTGTTATTACCCTTTGAATCTCGAAATTAACTTTTGGCTAAAACAAGGTAGGGTTTTCATTATCAATGACGTGATCAAAATAGTTTTAATCCCATCTTAGTTGTGGGACTCTTAATCAAATCCCTTGATAAACATTTTGCCAATGGATCCGTTAAATTGTCAATTGACTTAACATAGGTAACAATTATCACACACCGTCTCTAATCAATTGTCTCACGTACTCATGTCTCAAACTTATATGTCTAGACTTTTCATTATACACTTCATTGTACGCTCAAGACATGGTGGATTCATTATCACAATATACAGAAATGGTGACCCTACATTATGGCCTCAACTTTATATCTAGCAAGAGATCTTTTAGCCATTCTACTTCCTTGCCAGTAGTTGCCAAGGCTATAAATTCAACCTCCATAGTTGAATGTGAGATGCAAGTTTGTTTCTTGGAGGCCCAACTAATGGTTCCACCTCCAATCGTAAAAGTCCATCCCGATATGGACTTATTGTCACTTAGACTTGTAATCCAACTTGCATCTGGGTAACCTTATAGTACTGCGGGATAATCACTATAGAATAATCCCAAATTTTTTGTTTTCTTAAGATAGCCAAAATCTTACAAATTCCTTTCCAATGAACGGTTCTAGGACAATTTGTAAATCTTACCAATTTGCAAATAGCAAATGTGATATCAGGTCTAGTGCAATGCATTGCATACATTAGACTTCTGATTGCACTAGCGTACTCAAGTTGTACTATAGCCATGCAATTATTCTCACTTAACTTAAAGTTTGAATCGTATAAAGTGCTCGAATCCTTGATATTCAAGTGTTTAAACTTTTCCAATACTTTCTCGGTGTAGTGAGATTGGCTTAGTGCAAAGCCTCTTTCATTCTTTTTCATCTTTATACCTAGAATTGTATCTACCTCATTGAGATCCTTCATCTTAAAATTCGAGGCTAGATACTCTTTAGTTTCACGAACACTTTTTATATTCATCCTAAAAATCATCAAATCGTCTACATAGAGAAAAATAATTACACCGTACCTATTAGTGAATTCAATAGAAATGCATTTATCCACACCATTATGTAAAAAATCATATGACAAGATAACCGAGTCAAATTTCTCATGCCACTGTTTAGGCGTTTATTTTAAACCATATAATGACTTGATCAACTTACACACTTTATGTTCATTTCCAGGAAGCACAAAACCTTCTGCCTACTCCATATAGATGTTGCTTGTAAAATTATATTCAATTTTGTGCAAGTATACACGTTGATTCAAATACTAAAGTGATAAGTGAATATCATTTCCACAAGGATCGGATTGAGGCACAAAAGTGGTCAAGTTATTATAATAGAATGCAATTAATGCTATGGTCAGTATGCAATGGCAATTAAAAGGAATATTGATGTATGCAATATGTGGAATTAATGAATACTTGGAAACACTATGGCAAAATGAGTAGAAATGTAATGGCAATTATAAGAATTACCATGAGAATATTATGTAAATAAATAACTAATAATGATGTAGCAAAGATACTGTGGAAAAGAATAAAGGTTATACGATGTTGATTTGGAAGGTCGGGATTACCCAGAATCAACCCTTACTGTTAATAATGCCTTGGCAAAATCGTATCTACTTTACTGCACTGAATAGTTCTAAAATGGTCTGCCTCTCACGAAAGTAAAACCTAAAGTTACCTTGCCTGTGTCTATAGGATTTTTAGATATCTTGCATGAGTTCTTTTTGCATGATCGTGGCTTTATGTCTAGAGTCGACTATAAGTGTCTATCGTATACTTGCTCATTTCATTTAATTTTAATCCAACCAATCCAACCCTTTCAGAATTAGAATCAGATTATAAGTATGTGGACAATCTTCTATGTCTAGATATAGTTTGCATTGTAATTAAGAAAAAAGAACAATAAAATGAAACAGTAAAGTAAATTAGAGAAATACTACATCCATAAAAATAGTTAAGGTTTCATCAGAAGTAATCTCAACCTTATGAGTTTTGGCTCATGGAATGGGAAACAAAATTCCAAACCAAAATATTAGCCGACATTGTGTTCAACTACATCAATTCAATTTTTCAAAGAAACACTTAATGGAAATAACGAAAGAACTTCAAGAAAATAGCTTTCGCTTGCCCAGTCCACACTTCGGCAGCACAACGTCCTATGATGGCTAAAAAGAACTACCTTCATCTTTCTTTCCTTTGTACAGCCGAACCCTTATTCATGTTTAAGGATCTCTCACTTTTTTCTCTGTCCTTTGTAAGGTTCCTTTCATTGAATTTTATTGATAGATTAGGCTAGAGTCGGCTAACAGCTCGTAATTATCTTCTCTTCTTTTATGGGGATTTATTTGGTACAAGTTTGAATTTGAACTGGGACTGCTGAGCAGAAAATGTTGACTTGGTCTTCCCGATATTGCCACAACATTCGTGCTGACAAAATGTCTAACCTTTTGCCCCGATAAACCTTCATTCATTTATTTCCTCGTTCCAATACATGTTCCTATCACACCAACACACAAAAAAAAGCACCTAATTCCAACACAGACCAAGTCTTAATGCAATATTAAAAATGCTAACTAAAATATCCTAAAATGCAACAAAATGTACTTAAGTACAAGCAATTAGCTAGGTCTAAAGGCATGAAATAAAACTCTTTTCAAGAGTTATCAGTAGAATTCTTCTTCGAGATCACCATTTAAAAAAGCCATCTTAACATCCATTAGATGTACATGTAACTTATGGATTGATGTAAGTGCTATAAAAATTCGAATAGAGGTCATTCTAGCCACTAGTGTATAGGTGTCAAAATAATCTAGGCCTTCTTTTTACCTAAATTCTTTAGCCACCAACCTAGCCTTAAAGGTTGGAGAACCCCTTGTTGGAGTATTCTTCCTTTTAAACACCCATTTACACCTGATAGGCTTCGATCCTTGAGAAAGATCAACCAGAATCTAAGTATTGTTGGACAATATTGAATCCATTTCATCATTAATCACCTCTTTCCAAAATGTTGCAACCCTAGAAGTCATGGCTTCACCTAAGGATTGTGGATCACTATCCACATTAAACATTGTGGGAATCTTTCTAATTACGGATTCTCTATTTCCCTCAACAAGGAATGCTAGAAATTGTGAGGAAATGAAATGAGGATCAAAGTCCTTTACTTTTTTCACTCTTTGACTTTTCCTTAGCTTAGTATCATTATTGTCACAAAGACTTCTTTTGGTTTAATCACTTGAGATCATTGGTTGATATTCTTTTTCAGAATCCATTGAATCATCAAAAACCTTATTTTCAATGAATACATCTATTGTTTCAATTATTGTATTTGACACTAAGTCAAGAACACGATAAACCTCAAAGTGTTGGGCATATCCAACGAATGCACCTTTGATGGCTCTTAGTCCTAACTTTATTCTTTGTTGGTCGGAAACTCTATAGTAAGCCAAACATCCCCACACTTTGAAATAATCTAAGTGTGGCATCCAACTCATATGGAGATACTCTAAGTTTTCTCAATAGTATTCTGTTAAGGATATAACACGCAGTCAATAATGCTTCACCCCATAGATTATATGGAAGTTTAGCATTTAAACACATCGAGTTAACCATATCCACTAAAGTACGATTCTTTCTTTCTGCCAAACCATTTGGTTATGGAGTATAAAGCGCAGAACACTTATGTACTACACCTTGTTTGTAACACCCCCTAACCCATATCCGTTGCCAGAACAGGGTTATGGAGCATTACCAAACTTTACGAATTAATTACGAACATTTCATAGTCTTTAATACATATATCATAACTCATTCATATAACACTCATATGGTCCATTATATGGGCCCTCGAAGCATAAAATAGGTGTTTGAAATAAATCAGGACTTGACCGGAGACTTCAAGAATTTTTTTTTCCCGTATACTAAGCCGTGTGCAAAAACCTAGGCAATCTATTTTGAAATTTCAAAGTGAAGAGGATACATAGCCAGACCACATGCCCATGTGTCAGGCTATGTGTCATATACGGCTGAGACACACGCTCGTGTCTCTGCCCGTATAGACGAAAATAGACCATTTTAAGGCCACTTTTCTCACCCTTTTTAACATCAACCTGTATACAACAATCTCATATACCAATATATCCCAACCATGCAACCAATGCAAGCTAAAACATTTTCTCAACATGACATAACATCTCAAACATTTGCCTTACTTATACTTACCTATTTAACTCATTCCATAGATTTATCAAATTTTATTTCTAACTACTAACATACAAACATTTAAGATTCATAACCATATTTCAGTCTATTTCATTATCAAACCAACTCTATACATGCCATATAAACCAAAATTTACATTGCAAAAACTACCAGATTAATATGGATAGTGTGGCTTGATGTGTTGGTCCTATCCTCCGACCTCACGCTAATCTACAAAGAACATTAAACAACACGAGTAAACTTAATGAAGCTTAGTAAGTTCATAGGCTTTAAATATAAATCTTACCGAACATACTAAATAATTCATTTAGATTAAGCATTTCACAACATTTCCTGCCAACCACAACTTTGATTGATAAATTCACATAATTGAGCTCAATATCAATAACTATTTAATTTCTTTCACATTAATCCATGTAATACTTACCAATCCTTATCAAATTAGAGAACGTCTTACGGATTTGAGTACATCGTTTTCTTGATGCCATAGTCTAACTACAGTCTTACACAATTGCCAAGGCTCTGCCATGGTCTTACACTCATAATGTCATAACCCAGTTCTGGTCTTATCATCAGGATGCCATTGCCCAGCTATGGTCTTACACGTATACATATTCTGTCATGGTCCAACCATGGTCTTACATTTAAGGTGTCATAACCCAGTTATGGTCTTTTCATCAAAATGTCATAGCCCATCTATGGTCTTACATTCAAACATTGCCATGGTCTAACCATGGTCTTATCCGTCAATTCATCTTGTGTTACAGAACAATCGTACTCAATCCCGTGTTTCACTTAATTTGAACTTTCAATTCAATTTTCATATATTTACAATAATCATAATTCAATAAAAAAATATGAAATATTACATTATATCGTTCCTAAATTAACAATTAATCATTAATGTTCAACCATATGAACTTGGGCCAATTTGTAGAATTTTTTGTAATTCAGGGCTATTTAGCTAATTTCTCTTTTTCACGATTTTCTTCGGGTTCTTGATCTATAATATAAAATTATTAATTCATTAGCATCTAATTCAATTCTAATTCACTTCACAATTTATGCCATTCAACTTTTTAAATTACACATTTACCCCAACTTTTACAATTTTTACAATTTAGTCCTTTATCAAATTTCCCACCAAATAAGTTAATTTTTCTCAATTAACACTTTATCTAAATATTCTAATCTATTCCACAACCTTTGATAAACATAATTTAATACTAAACTCTAAGATTCAATATTTTCATAATTTGGTTCTAATAATCAATTCTTATTGAAATCACTTGATAAATTCATCATATAATAAAATTAAAGCTTCAAATCCATATTAATTCTTTATAAACTTCCAGAACTCATCAATGGTAACTTTCAAAATTACCCATGAAATCAAAAACTAATGAATTAAATAGTTGGGCCTAATTATAAAAGTCTAAAAAACACAAAAATTTCAGGAAAAGAGCAAGAATTGAACTCACATGTAGCAAAAATATGAAAAACCAGCTTTTGGAGGACCTCTTATGGTTGTTTTTGGTAGAAGATTGATGAAAAAATGTCTAGATTCAATTTGGTCACTTATTTTTATTTTTACATTAATTTCCCAAATGACCCTTTTGCCCCTAAATCATAAAATTTCAAGATTTTTTTCTCTGCACAAACCATTTCAGTCTTCTAAAAATGTGTAATTACCTTTTTGGTCCTCCCTTATTTACCACTTAAGCTATTTAATCCATATTTCTTTAATTGGCAAGTTTTGCACATTTTTTTAATTTAGCCCTTTTTAATTAATTAATTGTCAAGACGTTAAAATTTTCTAATAAAACTTCAATACTAAACTAATAACACTCTGTAAATAGTTATAAAAATATTTACGGCTCAATTTATGAAATCGAGGTCTCGTTTCCTTGTTTTCGAAACCAGTTAATCTAATAAATATTTCTAAAACATAAATCACTAATTCATGGTTTTTCCTAAGTTCATAAATTTCTCATGAACACTAAATAATAAAATTTACGAGCTCATTTGTCAGATTTTAGTGGTCTCAAACCACTATTTTCGAGACCACTGAAAATTGGGCTGTTACATTGTTCCTCACAAAATACATTTAATTCATTTGAAAAATATTCATCACCTCTATCACTAAGAAGCACTTTTTTTTTTCTTACTAAACAAATTATCAACCTCATTTTTAAAACATTTAAACATATCAAAAGCCTCGTCTTTACTTTTCATGATATACATATAAGTAAATCTAGAGAAGTCATCTATAAAAGTGATAAAATATCGTTTTCCACCTTTTGTTAGAGTTCCATTTAATTCACAAACATCCGAATGGATTAAATCTAACACTTGTGAATTCCTTTAACACTTACTAGGAAATGACTTCTTGGTAATTTTTGATTGAATACAAAATTTACATTTATCCATAAACTCATCATTACTTAGATTGATATAACCATTCTTTTGCATATATTGTCAAGTTTTAAAATTAAAATGTGCTAAATGCGACCCAACAATATAAGTAGAAGAATTGATTTTATTCATATCAATGCTCAACTTGAACATACTATTGTTACAATATCCTTTTTCTACATATATATTACACTTAAGCAAGATAAATTTATCGGATTCCAAGATAATCTTAAATGACTTGTTACACAGAATACTCGCAGACAATAAATTCTTTCTCACATTGAGAACATGCAATATATTGGTCAAATTCAATTTCTTCCCAAATGTGAAGTTGAGTTCCACTGTTCCTTAAACAAGCATCTTAACCGATTAATAGTTTCTCATAAGCACTTCACGATTTGCCACTAATTCATAACTTTTGAATTATTCTCGATCATTACACACATGGACAGTAGCTCCGAAGTCGAGCCACCAAATACATGACTTATCGGTCAAGGCTATGTTGAGTTCGGTAATCATACCAGTCTCCAAACTCTCGATCTCTTCTGTAACCATGGTCACTAAGTCCATGTCCTCCACCATATTGGCTTTAGAAGTTGTGACATCTTGCTTCTTTTTGAGAAGTTTACAATCCTTAATATAGTGTCATTTCTTATTGCAATTATAACAATTGCGAGATTTTTTCTTCTTGTCTTGCACATCTTTGGTATCTAATGTAGCCTTTCGCTTACCATTTCGAGAGTTCTTAGACTTGCTCATATGGTTCACTTTAGAACTTTGGAGAAGATACACTGCATCACGCTTCCAAGCTTCCTCTTCAATACGCAAATGCCTAAGTATTTTCGCCACGATGAAGTCCTCTACCATATACAGAAGTTTCTTTCGATAATTGATCTAAGACGAGGGAAATTTCAAGATGATAGCCCCGACGTGTAACAATTCTGAAATAACAACTTTCAAGTCACGAAGCCTGCTTACAATGACTTTTAATTCATGGACTTGATCCATGATTGGGATACTATCGAGCATTTTGAATTCAAAATACTTCATCATTAAAAATTTATCGGTATCTTATCACTCGGTGTTGTATTTCTCTTCAAGAGCTTTCCATATTTCCACCAAGGAATGCATCAACATGTAGAGATCATACAATCTATCAAACAAGGTGTTAAGGATGTGTCCTAATTAACATGTGAAATTGTCTTTTTCGCGCTTCTTCTTGAGTTCGACCACTTTCGCAATTTTCTTGGGGTTTGCATTGGGGGTGGGATCCTCCACGGGTTGTAGGTTTGGATCTAGAACATACGCTACATTTAAGACAGTAAGAAGGAACAACGTCTTGTCCTTCCAGAGGTTGAAGTTTGAACCATCAAATCGGTCAAGTTTCACAAACTCTTGGTTCATCACTTTGAATGTGGTGGTAGCCTCCGCCGCAATCTCCAAAATAGTTCTATTCAATTGTTAGATATATTGAGTGGAGAAGATAGAGCTGAAGATGATATTGAATTAAATAGTAGACTTCAAGGTACGGGTGACGCTTTCCAAAGAGAATTATTTACCCCACACAAAGTTGCTAGAGAGTTAAGACAAGTCCTCCTAGGATAGAACGAAGCTTTTGAATTTCCTTTGAATATTAAAATCGAGAAATTCCTTATTTCTTACTCTAATTTCTGAAAATAAGATTGATTGTAATGATTTTTGTGAGTACGATAGACTCTTTATTTATATGCACTCAATAGATACTATTTTGAGGAGTCACAACCCTCCATGTTGGACATACTTTTTAGAAGAAATATGTCCAATGGAAGTGTATCCATTGAATAATAAATCATCATTTTCTAAATTTAAATAAGTGCTCATCAATAATTAAATTTACAATCTACAATTTCCAACACCTGCGAGGGTTCAAACCACCAACTAAGGCATATAGGTCTTATCTTTGCAACTATAGTACCATTTGGCTAGCCAATATGCATAACTAATGCTAGATTTTCACACCCACGATATGGGTGAACTAAAATATTTATATTGAAAAAACATATTTGTAAAAATATATAAACAAATGATTATTAACGAGGTGGCAAGGGTTTGTTTTATAAGAATTTGTTGGTTTTATATTCGATTCTCAAAATATGTTTTTCAATTGTGTTATTCAAAGATTATATAAAAGTATAAAAAGATGAAAATGTCCTTATAATAATATTAATTACCTTTTAAGATAAGGATGTCTTAATAATTTCACAACATTATTAGTAATATATACTTATTATAAAACTTAAACATTTATTTTTTTCCCTCTTCTATAATTCACAACATTATCAGTAATATATACTTATTATAAAACTCTTGATTGAATTAATATTACGGGTTAATTTTGTATAAACTCACTTAAGAAAAAACTAATATATCATTTTCAAATGATAATTAATATTATAATTATAGTAATTTTATGTTTTCACACTTTTATAAAAAAAATTAAAAATTATATAAAAAGAAAATATATGTGTTGGCCTATTACTCCTATTATGGAGTGAAACGATTTTAGGCATTTTATTTAAAAAAGGGTACAACTACAAGCAAACACACAACATAACCGAACCTAGTACAAGAAACGATAAAATCCAAAAATAGAAAGAAATTAAAACAAAACACGGGGTACCAACACAAACAAAAACATATAGTTAACATTTCATAATTCCTATATGCAGAAAGGCACTACATGTTTTATCAACAGTGGACTACTCTAAATGTTTATTCTTCTTTTTCCGAAGTAGTTGGTACCTTTGAAAATTTAACACCGCCCAAACTAAATGCCAGATTCCAATTTTCGGCCACAATGTTGACGTCGAATACAGGTAGCTTCCAGCAGTCTGCCATAAAAGGAAATTACTCAGTCGGTTTTCACCTGAAGTTCGTATAACAATATCAGGATCAGGTGCAATCTCCATATACATCATTTTCTCAATATCTACCAAACTAATAACCCCACCATCATTTTCGACCCATTTTTCTTTACAACATTTTTCAACCGCATGAATAATTTCATTAGTAGAAGTATAGGCCATACAAAATGTAAGCAAAAGACCAGAATTGTTAACAGTCGACGCCATTAACTTATTTGCAGCATCCCTCGAATGTTGAGGTAATAACTGCAAGTTCCCGGAGACATGAACTCTGATGTCGTAACCATTAACGAAGCTGTCTTTTCGACACAATAGCTCAAACTTCTCAGTTATTAGATCCATGATGGATTGAACTTCTTCAGGCTTACGCTTGAAATTATCAAAGCTGAAAGTGTAGGCCGTCACGTATTTGATCCCTAGTTCATAGCAATATGTAACCATAGACAAGAGAGCAAAGTAACCAGCTTCATGGCCAACCACTTGTTTCAGCTTATTTTTCCTTGCGTATCTTCTGTTTCCGTCCATGATGAAGCCGATGTGCGAAGGCATTGGACCAACTGATAGAACACAATGCATGCATTTTATAAAAAGCTGAACAACTTTGGAAAGAAACTTCATAATTTTCTTACCAAATCCACCTTGTAAATGAACAAAGAAAAAAGAATTAATCCTCAACTGTCATATAAAACCTTGTTCACAATATCATCAGCTATTTATATATTTTCTTTAGCTCAGCAAGTAGCTCATCCTCCATATATGATAAAACAATAGTCTATAGTGCAAACATATTTAGTACGTGGTCCAACCGCACTGTGGTCCAACCGACATTACATTTATTTTAATGTCATAATATTTTTAAAATATAATATTTAGAAGGTGTTTTTTAAGGGTACATATTGAGAACATTTTAATATAGAAATAATATTACATAACATTTTAAGATTATTTTATATGATTTTTTTATTATTAATGACATAACTAGGGGATACGTAAGGCCTTGGTCCCTTGGTTATATGGGATAGATATTAACATTTCTAGTCCTTTCTATTTGTCACGCATTCAATTTAAGCCAAAATTTCAACATAATTTTTATTTTGGACTTATCAAAATTTTATAATATTTATTTTACCCTAAATTCTTTGTAATAATTTGTATGCATAATTATTAAATATACAATATACAACTAGTTGAATCACCGAACAAATCCATTATCTTGAAAATACTTGTTGATGCGGCTGTACCATGCACAGGGTGCTTGTTATAACCCATTTAGTGTCTTTTTCAACTTGTGAGGCTGAATATGTGGCTACAACTTCTTGTACTTATCATGCTATCTGGCTTAGAGGACTGTTGAAAGAACTACACTTGCCACAAGAAGCAACCAAAATTTGCATTGGTAACAAGTCTGAGCAAGAACTCACGAAAAATCCTATGTTCTATGATCGAAGCAAATATATAGACACAAGTTATCATTTTATCAATGAGCATATCGCCAAGAAGGAAGTGGAGCTTAAGTTTGTGATGTCTCATGATCAAGTGACAGATATTTTTACAGAACCTCTCAAGGTTGAAAGTTTTCGAAGAATGCGTGGAAAACTTGGCGTAACCAAGAAAAGTTCAAATTAAGAGGAAGTGTTGGATATTATCATTTGTAACATTCTAGAATATACTTGCTCATTACTTATATGCACTTGTATTTAATAAATATATTTAGAATAGATGTATTTAGTAGTCATGCATGTACTTAACTATAATACATAAAGGTGTTGAAACCATTAATCACTTACAATTACTATATAAAGAGAGTGAAAAAAAAAAACAAAGTTTAATATAAAGTGAGTCCATTTTTTTCCTAAAAGCTATTTCTCTTCCACCCCTTTTCAACACAATCTTGGTCTCTCTCCCACTAAAAATAGTCACTAACTATAAAATGAGTAGGACAATTTTATCACCAAAATAGTCATGTAATAACTTTCACCCAAGTAGTACTTTTGCTCAACTTAGGTCAAGCAATGGGTAATAATTATTGGTTGATTCACTCCCCCGTGATGAAAATATATAGATTATTAAATTAGGGCATGGGAAAAAATTATCCATTAGAGTTTTATTTTACATTCACCATTTTTGTTTTTTTTTTTTTGTCACTCGTGAATCAAATTTATCATGAATTTTGCCCTAGGTTATTGTAACTTTAAGTTTTGTAATATAGCTATCTTGTTAAGTTATTTATTATTGTTGAAGGGAGTATCTCGGGTTTTTCACGTAAATAATATTTAAAAAAATACTGAAATAGGATAACATGGGCATTATTTATGAAACTAAGAAAATTAAACAATAAAAAAGGGAGTATCTCTTGTTAAGTTATTTATTATTGTTGAAAGGAGTATCTCGTGTTTTTCACGTAAATAATATTTAAAAAATTACTGAAATGGGATAACATGGGCATTATTTATGAAACTAAGCAAATTAAACAATAAAAAATGGTGTTGCCTAACCAATCGGTGTCACCAGTATGTATCATGTAACAAATACACCCTTGAAAACTACGAATATAGGTCGAAATTTATTTTTTTTAATGGTGCCACCTACCATTGACATGACTGGTCAGTCACGGGTTCGACTTTAAATCTAGTTTTTACCTTTTTTGTTAAAAAAAATAAATATTTTATATATAATTTTTTAAGCATTAAAGGGGGTTGGATTTGGTCCCCTAACCCCTACACAGAAGTTAAAAGAAAAAAAGGTCCCTCCAGCCACATGTAAAAAAAAAGTACAACTTTTTTATTTATAAATCTGCTTAATATTTCTGCTGTTCTAAAAAAACCTTCAAAAAAATACAATTTTTTGTTTAGAGTTTAGAAAAGTTTTTTTAGTTGAAATAAAAAAAGTGGTATTTTTTTGAAGGTTTTTTAGAACAGTAGAAATATTAAGCAGTTTTATAAATAAAAAATGGAGAACCAATTTTTTGCGGCTATTAATTTCAATGGTGTTATTTTAGAAACAACCGTTGGTTGTATTTTTGAAACTCGCGAAAAAATATGAATGAGGTTTGCTAGGAATGTGTCTGTTGGATATATGAAAGAAAAGATTAGTGCAAAAATTTGTTGACGTTGTAAAAGGAGGATGTCGAAACTATTCTACAAATTTCCAGTTTCATCAAATCCTATAAAATTTACTGAAATGGAACTTTTAGACAATAACAACGTCGAGACAATGGCCGCACTATATTGCCTGCCAGAGAAGGTGAATACTGAACTAATTCACTTGTTTGCTAAGTTAGTTGATGCGAAGCTCATTAAAGATGTAACTCTGTTAAGTCAACAATAAGGAGTTGAAGACCCATGTACGAAGGGTCCCAAAGTGTTTGTCGATAGGAGATCGCCTGTGCGCAGTTTTGACATCGATCTCAACATCGAATATTTAGACCAGTACGATGGTGGAGCCACATCGACATAGGCCAAAAATCCATACCATGTTGCTTTACAGATGCATCCAGTCGTTATAGAGACCGATGAGCATGGTTGTATAGCCCAATATTTGCCCGGGCTTGAACCCTTACCCACTAACCCAATACAAAATAGCCCAATAACCCTAAACCCAACAATAGTTCAAGCCCAATACCCAAACAACCCACAGCCCAAACCCAAAACAAAAATACCTAACCCTAATCACCCCACTTGTGCTGCCACTATCACCAAAGCCTGCAGCACCGGCCACCTGCCTTCTGCGCACCCATGCCGTCTGTCACCTCCATCAACTGCTCATGTAAATAGAATACAATAGAAGATAGATATAAAAAGGGTTATAAAAACCCGAATCAAAGATTGTAAAAAGTTCGACAATTCAAACACAAAAAATAAGAAAAACATTCAATTTCAGAGTAAGAATAGCAATTTAATCAGTATTTAAATACAAGAATAGCCTCCAAGCAAACCGAATACCAAAGATTGAAGAATCAAAAGTGTGAAAAGCCTAAGGTGATTATTCTTTTTTTTTCATTTTAAGTTCTGTTTTGGCTTCATTTTTCCACATATATACATCAAAAATATATAAATATATAAGAATATAATACAAAAAAAATAATAATAATAAAACGATTTTTTTACCTTTTCCACGGTGGTTTACGCCAAGGTTTGGCGACGGTTCGACGGTCGTTCGTGACCGATCACCACGCCTAATCCCTCCCCTCTCCCTCCTCTCTCTTTTTCTCTCTTTTTTTTTTCTTTTCTCCCCTCACAAATGAATTTTTTTTTTCTGAAAATAGGCCTATTTATAGCCCTCCAAAACGACGTCGTTTTGGGGGCTGTACTTAAGCCCCAAAACGACGTCGTTTAAGGCCATACCCGATCCGACCCGACCCGTCCTGCCTAGGGTCCGCGTGTTTTTGAACGGAAGGGCTAATTGCGCATTTAGCCCTTCCGCTTTTTTTATTAATTTACAATAAAGTTTTAATTTACTTTAATTTGGCCCTGAAAATTGTTGTGTGATTCGATTTAGTCCCTTTGCTGTTGTGCATTTTAAAATAGTTCAGAAAATTACACTTTGGACCCTCTGCATTTGCACGCGCATTCAGATAGATCCTCTTGTTTATTTTTTATTTTAAATTCGCCCTAAAACTTTGATTTTAATTCGATTTTAGTCCTTTTTCATTTTGTTTATTTTATTTTCATTTTTTATATTGTTATTATCATTCCTAATATTATTAATACTATTATTTCTATTAATATTATTGTTATTATTAATATTCTAGTTATTAACATATTATTATTTTTAATGTATTATTATTACTAGTTATTATTATTTCTAGTATTATTATTATATATAATATTAGTGTATGTTTTATATATGTATGCATATATATATACACAGATATTATTTTAATTACTTTATTCTAATATTATTATATTATTATTATACTATATTTAGATATAAATATGTATATTTATTTTAAAATGTCTCGTTTTTACTATTATATGCATATGTATTTATTATTATATTTATTATTATATTGTTTACTTTCGCTATTATTTTTACTTTTTAATATTATACATATATGCGTATAGATATTTTTAAGTATTTAGTATAAAAATATGATTTTTTTATTATATTATTATGTATATTATTTTTTACTCATTTCTTTATTATTTTTTGATTTATTATTTTAATACTCTTATATTATGTATATTTTTATTTTTTATATTATATTTTTATACATTTCAGATATATATTTTAAAATATCATATTATTCATATACTTTATTATATAGTTGTACATCTTTAATATATATATAGATATATCTTTATGTAATATTAGTATTGTAATTAATATTAGTATGTGTTTTCAACATTATTATTATGTATGTATATATTATGTAAATATTCTAACATTATATTATATATATGTTTTAATATATTACGTATACATATACCTTTTATATCCTATTTTTATATATCATGTATATATTTGAATACTATATCATGTTCTTCTTACAATTTATTTTTTTATAACTATATATTATGTATGTATTTTTAACATTATACTATGAATATGTTTTCATACTATGTATATACTTTGTAATACTATTATTATGTTCATATTATATATATATATATATATATATATATATATGTAGGTATGCAGTAACATTATTATTATCTTTTTCTATATGCATATATATTTTTTATTACTATATTGTGTACATACTCTTAATATTATTATGTATCTTTTCTTAACATACATATTCATGTAGTATCATTAGTATATATTTGTTTTTGTTGTTAATATTTCTAATATATATTGTATATATCCATTTTAATATTACATATATGTTATGTATATATTTAATATTGTTATGTATACACTTTTCATTCCTATTATTATATACTTTAATATAAATATACATATAGTCCTATTAGTATTTTAAAATATTACGCTTACATCATTCCTCTCATTGTTATATGTTTGTTTATGCGTTCGTCTCTATCTTATGTTTAACGCTATCGTTATTATGTTTAATATTGCGTACGTTATTATTGTTTTTTAGTATTATTATCGTAAATATTATTTGTTTCAATATATTTTTTATTTTTTCATTTATTTATTTTTATCAATATTGCTTTGCATTACTTCGAAAATCATATTCTTGTTTTCTAATTAATTTCAATACATGAAACAACGTATCGGTTTAACACTAAGTCACTGATTTCATCGCTATGTTGGGTGTATATCAATCGGCTCGTGTTAAAAATGGAACGTCCTTCTTAAAAGAAAACAAAACTTGAAATTTCTCGTGTTTTGATTGGATCACGATTAAATGTTACTTTGAACTTGCAGTTTTGAAAATTAAGACAACACTTGTTTAATAAGATACCAATTTTGGGCGTTACGAGGGTGCTAATCCCTTCCTCGTGCGTAACCTACTCTCGAACTCACATTTTTCTCTGAATTTTAACGTAGACCTAAACTCGGCCTTTTTGTTATCCAAAAATAAAATTTTCTTTGAAAAAGAGGATTCATTAGGTGTCCGATCACACCAAGAAAAAAGATCGGTGGCGACTCCCTTTTTAAAATCAAACTTCGGTCTTTAAACTTTCAATCAAATACCCCAATTAGCGACCAAGCCAAAATTTTTATGTCGTTACAATGGTGAAGATAGATTCAATAATAATAGTCATTCTGATCATGAAGGTGAAAATTTTAGTGACTCTGTTGTAGATGATATCCCTAACGATATCAACAACGAAGGCGCGGATGATGAAAATAATTACACCCTTTTGTTCAAAAACTCGAGTTGTAGTCATATGCAATGATCTTGAGCCCCACATACTGATCATCAATCCCAATATGGTGCATGCTTTCGAGTTCCTTGAGTACCCGAATATAATACCTACTCACCTGATATTGGTAGATCTTGAATTGAATGAGTTGTTCATAGGTCAATGATTTGCGAACAAAGACGATTATGTCGCTGCCATCTAGCAGTATAGTATGTAGGTGTCTGTTGACTACAAAGTGGTTGACTTTAAATTGACAATATATGTTAGTGAGTGTTGGAGGTCGATAGAAGGGTGCAAGTGGTGGGTATGAGCTGTATTTATCCAAAGGTTCGAACAGTAAGAGATATGGAAGAACTGCAATGATGACCTTGGCTGTTGATAAGAAGAACTGCAACTGCCAATCTCTAAGTGAAGTGCTTAACTCGAGTACTCGGGGGAAAAATGGTTTACCCCAAACTTCGGATGATAGGAACTATCAGTCGATTGTATGTATGACATTGTAGGTTCGGGCTTGGGCTTTGGTGAGAGAGAAGGCAGATGACGAGGTCGACTTTGTCGAAGACCTTGTCGATACATATGTGGAGAGACTACCATCAATTCGCCACCATATAGGTATGGCAACCCATTCTCCATGTACCACTGTTGGTAGTCCACCAAGGTAGTAAAAAAAAAAACATGGTTCCAACCAAGACCTTCACTCCAACCGAGCATTCCAAAACCCAATATATTATTCATGCTTTAATGCCCAATTCTTTGCATCTTTCTCCTTGTTAATTCCATAGATGTAATAATCCAAATGCATAGGAACATCTAAAATATCTTGACAGCACCCGAATTGACACAGCACTTGATCCCCATTATACCATTCCATTGTTGAAAAATTCAACACAGGTGCGTTTATGCACCACATGAGTGCGTAGGCACTAATCGACGGAGGAATGACAGGCACAATATCTAACGCACTATATAACATGCACAAAAGTGCACAATTAATAAAATGATTAAAATACTTATAATAACGTAAATAAATAAATAAATAAAGCAATTACATGACATTAAAACATTTTTATTTTATGAAAATAAATTACCTCATCCCCTGCTTATGCCTCGATCATCTGTTGGTAGAAAATGAGTGTTTCTGACTTCTTAATATTCAGACAAGTATACTATTTAAAAAATAAAGCAAACTCGTAAGAACATCTTTTCATAAAAATAAAAATAAAAAAAATTCTTGATCCAAGTTTCAATTTTTTTTTCCTTATTTACAAGTGGGAGCACATGTGCTTGGTGATCCACTAATGCCAGAAATGGCATCTTGTATAGCACCCAGGATTATAGCAACACCGGACACCCACTTATATCTCATGTTTTGTGCTTTTTCGCCGGACAAAACTCACAATACAACGTTACTAGTACTGTTGATCCCTAATTGTAGGAACGGGCAGCTTGCAAATCAAATAGTAGAGATAGTTACATCAAGTAAACTTTATTATTATTGGCATTCAACATAAGTACCCTCTATAAGCTGCAATATGTATGCTCGAGTAGCGCATATCTTCTCCCTCTTAGTTGCATTACTCGATAATGTTTCAAAATTTACCTTCAACCACAAAAATTTTAAAATCGTAAATTTAGCTCCACCATCACTGGGAGACCGTCCAAGCAAGTCATAGTAGAGCATCGCAGGTTCTGCTACTTTACTTGAATTGGTTACCATATCACCGTCCACGGGGAGCCCTAAGTGCAATACGACATCCTCTAATATGATAGTGCATTCCCCAACAACAAATGAAAGGTGTGCATCTCTAGGCGCCATTGCTCAACCAATATTGATATTAAGTCGGCTCTCAACTCAAACACACAGATCAATGCCACTGATCCAAATTCAGTGACATTTTGGTATGGCATAATTCGTTCGTCCGGCTGGTAGCTCGGACCATAGCCATGCAGCCTCAACATGCGGTAATCGTCCTAACCGTAGTAAATTACAAAATTAGTTAAAATATTCTAATTAAATAAAAAAATTACGAGCTTAACAAATAAACAATATAAAATGACGACAATTATTTTTTCTTAACCCATTTTCGTAATTTTTATCACAAAATAAAATAAACATACACTATTGAAACTATCTTAAATCACAATTCCAATAATTCTGATAAAATAAACATGCACTACCAAAACTATCTCAATAAACATACACTACAAAATAACAAAAATATAATGTTCAATGTTATACTTAAAAAATATATACAAATTACTATTACAAAATAGAATAAACATACACTACCAGAACTATTTTAAATCACATTTTTTACAATTCTAATCATTTTATAATTCTAATAAAATAAACATATCGTACAAAATAACCAAAATATAATGTTCAATGTTATATATTAATACACAATTCTAATATTCAAAGAAAAATATAATCTTCGAAGTTAACATACCTTAATACTAATCTAATCTAATAATATATCAATAAACTTTTAACACAACTGTTGCGAAATGATCATCCATGCAAGCTTACTCAAACATGCAAACTCACCTAAAAATGTGAGCTCATCAAGATTGCGAACTCATCAAATTGACGAACCCTTTGGGTATGACGAGCTACCCCAAATGAACACATGCAAAGTTGGCGACAACACCAATATTGACAAACCCTCTAAGATTGGCGAGTTATCACAAAGTGGCAAGCTTCTTACTTTGGCGAACTAGGATCGTAAGAAAGATACGAACTGGGGTCGAGATAAAAGACGCGAGTTGTCTAAAGGTAAAACATGTAGCTGAGAAGCAACTGGAATTTGAGGGCTTGCGTGTAGAGTTGAGCATGGGCCGGACCGGGTCGGGTTCGGGCCGGGCCAAGAAAAAATTCTAGGCCCGTTTTCCATGCCCGGGCCCGGTCTGAAATAAAATTGATAAGCCCTAGCTCGACCCGGCCCATATTAATTTTTTTAGCTTTTTTATTAAATAAAAAATTTAAAATATAATAAATCAAATACATTTAAAAACATAAAAATAAATATCAAAACAAGAAACAAATAAAAAATGATACTAAAACAATTCTTAAAATACTACTCAAATTAAAAATATAATAAAAAGTAGTTATATCCAAATTTAAACAAGTTAGAACTAAAATAATAACCAAATTAATAATAAAACAAAAGTTCTATAATATCACAATAGTATTAAAAACAAAAACAGAACAATAAAACACCACAAAAGAACAATAAAACAGCATCAAAACAGCAGTACAGCACCAAAACAACATCAAACAGCAGAAAAAATAGCATCCACAACACCACTAAAACAGCACAAAAAACTTGCAAAATATAATCAACTAACCAAAATATCTATACGTTAACCAATTAACATATATAATTTTATAACAAACTATAAATTGTAAGCTAAATTAAATTGTCAATAATTAGAAATGAAGGTAACCTAAAAAGCAATCGAAGAAACGTCGTCCTCATCGTCCCCATCATCATCATCATTCTTGTCACCAATTTCTAACATGAAATAAAAATAAATAATTAGATTATCAAATTGATAAAAAATAATATAAAATTACAACAATAAACCGAGAATAATAATTACCTGTTGAAAATCCCTTAGCTCGCATCCAATCGTCAAGGCAAACAACTGCTTGAACCATTTTTGGCTTAAGTGAACTCCTCAAAGGTGTGATAACTTTCTTACCCATGCTAAAAGCCGATTCGGAAGCTACAGTCGATATTGAAATTGCCAAAAGATCACGAGCCAATAATGAAAGCTCGCTATATCGAACTGAACTTTTGCTCCAATAATCCAAAACATCTATTTGACTATTCAACTCAAGCTCCGGTTCTTCCAAATAAATGTCCAACTGTGACTTTTCACTCTTAGTGCTAGATTCATTTAAATACTATTTATAATCATCACTCTCATCAAAATCTCCCCCAAAATCAACACTATTAACATTGTGTTGATGCAAACTAGAATCAACAGGATCTTTATCTGAAACATTAGAATTCTCAGCCAAAGAGGAAGACGTGGATTTGGATTTCTTAGCATACTCGTCAAGCAAGAGTCTAAGATTGCCAAGAATGGTTTCAACAAAATCTGAAGCATGAATACCATGGATTGTAGTAAAGCAATACTGCACATAATTCAACTTGTAACGAGGATCTAAAATTGCAGCACATGACAATATCAACGAATACTCAGCCCAATACTTATTAAATTTCTCTTGCATTTGCTTAACCATTGGAGTTAAAAAAGAATAAGGACCTTTAACTGTATCAAGCAAGACTTTGTGAACCTTCCAAACCCCTCTAAAATAAAGATTAGTCGTTGGATAATTAGAACCAGAAAAAACACAAGTCACATCATAAAAGACTTTCAAAAATTTGCAAAGAATAGCAACATTTCTCCACTCCTCGTTAGAAATTGCAAATATTCGATAGTCTTTATCCCGTTAGCCCCAATAATCTAGCACATCTTTATAGTAAAGAGCAGATTCAAGCATCAAATAAGTAGAATTCCATCTCACACACACATCTTGACGCAACTTTTTGGTCACATTCAAATGAAAACTTTTGTCGGCCACATCATAAAATCTTTTCTTACGAATTCTCGATTTTTTTATGTACTTAATTCCATTTCGAATCTTACCAACAACATCATCAGCAAGTTCCAAACTAGCTTTAACTATAAGATTCAATATATGTACACAACATCTAACTTGAAAAAAAGCACCATCACACAAAATAGCTCGGTTCGCACGAAAATGATTTTTAAGACAAGAAACCAACACATCATTATAAGAAGCATTATCCAAAGTGATGCTAAAAATTTTCTTGTCTATACCCCATTGAGATAAACATAAAACAAGTTCATCCGCTATGTTCAAACCATCATACGGAGGAAATAAAGCTCTAAACCTTCTGATTCTCTTTTGTAGCTTCCAATCTTTGTCAATCCAATGAGCAGTAATGCAAATATATTCATTATTAGTATGCTCTGAGTTCCAATTATCGGAAGTTAGACAAATACAAATTAAACCAGGTGCTTTAGCCAACTCTTCTTTAACATGATCTCTCTCTTTTGCATAATACATTAGGATATCCTTAGCAGCTGTAAATCTACTTATATTATTAAAATTAGGACTAGCAATTCTCATCATGTATCTAAATCCCGGTTCTTCAACTGTCCTAAATGAATGCTTGCCACACACAAGAAAAGTAGAAATAGCTCGACGACATTACCAAGTTTTGTTTACAGGATATATTTTCTTTCTAGAAAATTTAGTATTTATTAGTATAATATGTTTAGCATTATTAGCATAAAATCTTAAGTTATTTCTTCCCATGTTTAGCAATTTTTCTTGTTATAAATACCCATGTTTTATTGTTCAAATAAAGTTAAGTGAAATTTAAAACTTTAACAGACGATTATGTTGCTAAATGTTCTTGCTTCTTCTCTACGATTCTTTATTTCTTATAGTCGTAAATCCGACAATAACCCTAACCTAAAATATAAATAATACTTTTTTCAAATTAAATATTACAAAAAACAATTAACATACCTTAATATATTTATTATTTTCTCTTCAAACCTCCAAACAAATACACACTCCTAACTCTCATTTGTTTCTGCATGTGGCTGGTGGAGGGACTTTTTTTTTCAACCTCTGTATAGGGGTTAGGGGACCAAACCCTACCCCTTTTATACTTAAAAATATATATATAATAAATATAAGTTTTTAAATGTAAAAATTTAAAAAGTTAAAATCTAGATTTAAAGCTCAACCGGTGACCATTAAAAAAATAATTTTTCGTCTAAAAGTATAAAAATACATTGTATTTTTTGGGGTAATCACATCTATCAAAAGTTGGTTGCTCAGGCACCACCAAATTTTTTTAAAATCTGATCATTTACATAATGATTAAAGGTTTGCATGGACCGGGTCACCCGACCACCTCGAAATGTGGGAGGGTTTGGGCAAAAATATAGGCCCGAAAAATGGGCTTGGGCAAAAAAATAAGGCCCATTTAAAAAAT
Source organism: Gossypium longicalyx (assembly GCA_025698465.1). Lineage (NCBI taxonomy): Eukaryota > Viridiplantae > Streptophyta > Magnoliopsida > Malvales > Malvaceae > Gossypium > Gossypium longicalyx. Next base: position 106,146,813 of record CM046997.1, on the reverse strand, counting down.
GGGCTGGGCCTTGAGTAAGGCAGTTTTGGCCCGGCCCGGCCAGACCTGAATTCACTAAATGACAAAAAAAAAATTTAATATTATTTTCTTATTGTTTTCTCCCTATTTTGCTACTATTTTACTATTATACTATTATGTTGCTACTATTTTGTTGTTATTGTTTAGATATTGTATAAAACTTATTTTATTATTAATTTTTTATTATTTTAAAGATATTTGCTAATTTTATTATTATTATAGAGGCATTTGCTTGTTAAGTTGCATCTATTTTAGTGTTATTTAAGTATACATATTTTTTAAAATTTATTTTCAATTTGTTAAGAAATATTTATTTTGATGTTTTTAGTATTTTTGATGGCTTATATATATTTTAAAATTATATAAAAATAATAATATCAAAATTAATATGGGTGGGCTAGGTCGGGCTTCGGTTTTAACATTTTTATTGGGGTCGGGCTTGAGCAAAATTTTAAGCCCATTTTTCGGGCCTAGTCTGGCTCGGGCCTAACAAACGGGCCTAATTTTTTAGTTGGGCCCAGTCCAAACCCGGCCCGACCCATGCACACCTCTAGTAATGATTACTTCTAGGTGAGTGTGATGCCGCTGATTGCTCAATCGGCACCGTGGGATCACTATTATTTCTACCTATTCTTGTAAATAATGTCTAAACAATCTCATTTCAATAATTAATTTTTTTAATATATTTTTTAGGTAAAAAAGTCGAGTATCTCTTACCCCCAATATATGGTATTGCCTTTGTTATGAGGTTTTATTTCTCGTAATTTTAAGATAGGTTAAAAGGGTTCACAAAATTTAGGGAACACCTTAATTAGTGGAGATACGATTTGCAAGCTTACGAGGAGGCGTCAATATTGTGTATAATATTAGTTATACATATAGCACCTACGAGGGTTCAAACCACCAACCAAGGCATATAATCCTTGCCTTTGCAATATAATACCACTTGGCTAGACAATACGCAAAACTAATGCTAGATTTTATCACACCCCCGATGTGGGTGAATAAAAATATTTATATTGAAAAAATATATTTGTAAAAATATATTAAAAAATAATTACTAGCGGCGTGGCAAGGGTTTTTTTATATGAATTTGTTAGTTTTATGTTTGATTCTCAAAAAATATTTTTCAATTGTGCTATTCAAAGATTATATAAAAATATAAAAAGATAAAAATGTCTTTATAATAATATTAATTACCCTTTATGGTAATGATATTTTAATAAATTCACAATATTATTAGTAATATATACTTATTATAAAACTGATACATTTATTTTTCCCTCATCTATAATTCACAACATCATCAATAATATATACTTAATGTAAAACTCTTGATTGAATTAATGTTACGAGTTAATTGAGTATCAACTCACTTAAGAAAAAACTAATATATCATTTTTAAATGATAATTAATATTATAATTATAGTAATATCATGTTTTCATACTTTTAAAAATAAAAATAAAGAAAATATATGTGTGGGTGTATTACTCCTATTATGGAGTTTTCCACAGCTGAATATTCTAACAATATCTAAATTTGAGGCGGAGAAGGTACAAATCCCTGGAAAAATAAAAGAGATAAAATTCAACATTATAATGTTTCTGGAATTAGGACAAGCCCTATTAATTTGATACCTACGGGTGACATGATTCTGGATATAGTAATTGCTCTGTCAAAATATTTTATTTTATTTACTTAAATGTTATCTATATATATATATATATATAATAAAATTAGTCCAATCATCTCTTTATCCAATAATAAGAGTATTATGTTATAAGTACAAGAGTTTAATTCAATTTATTAACATAAATTATCATCTCATAAAATAGACGATTGATTATCAGGATATTTAAAAAGATTGATAATTTAATATATAATAATAGGAAAACATAATTTAATATATAAAGTTATAAAGTGTCACACTCACACGCATAATAAACAGAGGCGAATTTAGGGGGATAGTGTGGGCCTTGATCCCCTAAAATAGAAAATTATTATTTAGATTTTTTAAAAAATTTTAAAATATTAAATTAATAAAGGTAAAATTATGCTTTTCCCCCCTTAAATTATAAAAATTCGATTTAATACTTTAAAAATTATAAATATATAGACTATAAAAAATTAAAATTTCATTCGACCCCCTAAAATATTGTTCTGGCTTCGCCTCTAATAATAAATTTGTCATCTGGCTTGGCAGGCTCTCTTTATAGAAAGAGAAAATTTATCATATTTATCAGTTTCTAAAAACTTTAATTTTTAGGATTTTGATAGTGGTGAAATTTTATTGGTATCTAAAAATTTTAATTTTTAGAATTTTAATAATGATGAGATTTTACCGGTATCTAAAAATTAAAACTTTTAGAATATTAAGTTACTCTCATATTTTATTTTTAAGTAAAATACACCAACAGTCGTTGTTGTCATTTAGTCGATCACATTGGAAGGGTTGTTGTCATTTAAACAGATCATTTGATTACACCAAGAAAGTGCCAAAAAAGAAAAAAAAAATAGTACTAACTACAAACCATTAGAGATTGAAGAACAAAGAGAAGCATTTACATCCATATCACCAACAAAACCATTATTTTGTATGCGAAAAGGATCTGCTAAAAAATATTTAAAAGAAGTCAAGACGCATAAACAAAGAACAAAAAACAAATAAAAAAAAAATAGAGGCAACTAATCAAATCCCATGAAAGGAAAGAGAAGAGCTTACAGAGATGAGAAAAAAAGAAATGAGGAGCCAATACGAAGGCACAAGAAAGAAGAAAAAGTAAAAGGAATGAGAGAAGTTTAGGCCTTCTCCTGTAATAATCAAGGTTCATCCACACAAAAACAAAGGTACTTGCCTTTTCATCTCCACTTTTTTCACCTGATTATAACGACTCAACCAAAAAACATAGAGAGGAAACTTATAAAAGCCCTAATTCTCAATTCCCAATAGAACATAACCTTAAATATAGAAATCATTAAAAAAATCTATAAAATTGAGGTTAATTAACAGATGAAACATCGTTAAGTAAATTTACAGATCGATTAAAAGCTTTTCTTCACCGAGTTAAGCAACAAGAAGTTGTGAGGGCGAATAAATGGTGAGGAAGTAAAAGTTTGGATCTCTTATGGTTTTTCCTTTAGACTTCTCCATTTCTTCTTATCCTTCTTCTTCTTTTCTTATTTTTCTTCTTTGTATGATGGTTTTTCTTATTTTAAAAAATTAAAAATCATTAATTTTATTTTAAAAAGTATAAAAAATGATAATAATAAAAAAGTTTTAATATTGTTTAAAAATTAATTAAATATTAATATGTCATCTACGTGTATGTCACGTCAATAAAATTAACAAAAATAAATTTATTTATTTATTTTAAAATAATTTAACAAAAAATATAAACTCAATAGCTAAAAGAGACAAAACTTAATAGAAAATTAAAATAATTTTTTTTTATAAAGTTTATATAAAAAAGAAAAAAGACTAGCACCATAAATTGGTCTAATCAAACTTGGGTAGCCGTGCCCATAAGGATGGTACAATTTGGGCATATATTAGTACTAGACTAGCCTACAAAATTAAATGGAGCCCTTAGCCACACCCTATTTCAATTTGAGCCGAATTTATTTTAATTATAAATTGGTCTTCAAGCTTTGTTATTTTTTTAAAAAATTAAAGTTGAGTGACTTTACCCTTTATTCTTTTAGCATAACCAAACTCAGCAGAAGAAAGTATCAAATTCAAAAAAAGAAAGAAACTAAAACAAAACATGGGGTACCAACACACATAAAATCATATACCTAACATTTCATAATTCCTACATCCATAAAGCCACCAAATGTTTCATCAACAATTAACTACTTTAAATATTTATTATTCTTCTTCCTAAGTAGTTGGTACCTCTAAAAATTCAACACCGCCCAACCAAATGCTAGAACCCAATTTTCTGCCACAACGCCGACGTCGAATATAGGTAGCTTCCGACAGTCTGCCATAGTAAGAAATTACACAGTTTTCATCCGAAGTTCGTATAACAATATCAGGATCAAGTGCAATCTTCACATACATTCGCTTCTCAATATCCGTCAAACTAATAATACCACCATCATTTTCGACCCATTTTTCTTCACAATATTTTTTTTAACAGCATGAATAATTTCATTAGTGGAATTATTAACAGTCAACGCCATTAACTTGTTTGCAGCATCCCTCGAATGTTAAGGTAACAACTGTAGGTTCTCGGAGAAATGTACTTTAACGTCGTAACCATTAAGGAAGCTGTCTTTTTGACAAATAAGCTCAAACTTCTCGGTCACCGACAGTCGAATGAGTAGCAGGAAAATTGTATCACCAAAATAGCCATGTAATAACTTTCACACCCAAGTAGTAGTTTTGCTCAACTTAGGCCAACCAATGGATAGTAATTATTATCTGGAAATAAATAAATGCAAAGAGGCAAAATGGGTCCATGATTATTATATTAGGCATGGGATAAATTTTAACTATTGGGGTTTTATTTATAAAGTTATTCACCATTTTTGTTTTTTTTTCTTTTGCAACTCGTGAATCAGAACATGAGATATACTTTTACATAAAGTATCTATATTTTCATCAAAACATAAGGTATGGATATTTTTACATAGATATCAATATTTGTCCCCTCTATTGATTGAATATAATATTTATTTTATTTTTAAGCATATTCAATTAACTCATAATGTCCTTAAATTTTGAATAAATATTATCGAATTGTTTAAATGAAAATTTTATCATTTAGTGTTCAAAATACCTAGTGATCAGCCAAGATCATTTTGACACCAAATGTAATATTTCTATATCAAGTTTCGAGGGTCAGATTGAGTATAGGGGTGTAACATGGCAATGGTTTTTTATATAAATTTGTTGATCTTATGTTTGATTCTAAAATAATATTTTTCAATTGTGTTATTCGAAGATCATATAAAAGTATAAAAAGATGAAAATGCCCTTATAATAATATTGGTTACCCTTTAAAGTAAGGATATTTTAGTAATTTCACAACATTATCAATAATATATACTTATTATAAAATTGATACATTTATTTTTTTTCCTCATCTATAATTCACAACATTATCAATAATATATACTTATTATAAAACTGATACATTTATTTTTTTTCCTCATCTATAATTCACAACATCATCGGTAATATATACTTATTATAAAATTCCTAATTTAATTAATGTTATGGTTTAACAGAGTATCAATTTAATTAAGGGAAAAAATAATTTACTATTTTTAAAATAATAATTAATATTATAATTATAGTAATTTTATGTTTCCATATTTAAAAAAAATAAAAATTATATAAAAAGAAAATATATGTGTGGCTCTATTACTCCTATTATGGAGTTTTCAACAATTAAATATTCTAACAATATCTAAATTACTACATATCCCTGGAAAAAGATCACAATTTACCATAAAGCTTCTGCAATTATTGGTACTAAAATATGAAACTGAAAGGGACAAATCCAATTAATTTGATACGTACGAGTGACACCATTCTAGATATACATAGTAATTGTTCTGTCAAAATAATTTATTTTAATTACCAAATCTCTTTAAATAATGAAAAGAGTATTATGATATAAGTACAAGAGTTTATGTTTAAATCCTTAAAAAAATTTCTCAAAAAATAGACGAGACATTTAAAAAGATTGATAATTTAATATATAATAATAGGAAGATGTAATTTAATATATAAAGTTATAAAGTGTGACACGTGTTACATGTACAATGAACTCGTCATCTAACATGGTGGGTTCACTTTTTAGAGAGAGAAAAAAATTATGATATTAAAGTTAAATGACTAAAACGTTAACATAGTATTGTAGAAAATATTAAAGTTAAATTAAGATAAATTAATTCGTAATTGTTTTTTTTATTCTAATAGCAAGAGCAATTTGGCATGGTCAAAGTAGAAGAGCAATTATATCATGTTATGAGGGTGAGTAATTTAATTTAAATAATCACGTAGTTGGGCATATTAATTAGAGTCGTGTTTTTTTAAATTCTAAAGTTGTCAATAGATTAAATTTTAAAAACATCTTTTTAAGACTGTTTGATTGTCAAGAGTTTATTGTCGAACTGTTCTCATAATTGATTTACAACTAAGAAAAAGATGATGGTTTGAATATGTTCTTTGATCGATTTAACCGACTTACAAGAGAATCAAAAAATATTGTCAAATCAACTTACACTAATTTAATTTGAAATTTCGCTTTTTATCCTTTTCTGTTTTTTCGTATATTATTATGCACCTTTTCGTCTTTAAGGAAAATTTGATTTACATTGGCGAACCGTTGAATGGCAAGCCATCACTCTAACGGTGCGACGATAGCGGACTTGAGGTGTGAGAGAAGTTGGACATCCTCTCCATTTACTCAAGCCTATGAGTATCGAATACGAGAATGCACCCAACACAGGCATATTCATCGTCTTTGAAGAGTCATATTCCCGTATCTAAGTCTAAGACACGAATATTTGAAAGAAAGGAGTAAAAGATAATCAGCCAGGCTCCCAGTTTTACCTGGAATGCAGGTTAGATTTATGAATAACAGCAAGAAGTGCAAAAATGGAGCAAATAAAACAACTTTCTACAGTACTCAGGATACACCAAAACCTTTTATTCTACCACTGTTGAGACAAAGCCTAGAAAAATTCTTTGTAATTCAAAATACATGAAAACTATAATATAGTACTCAAGGACCAGCACCAAAATTATAGGCAGGTCTCATAATTTGGATCCCCATTACAACTGTTTGAGATTGATAAACAAAGAGATTCGCGGTGTAAAACAGCGTCAATAAAACTAACAAGATATCAAACTCAACTCGTGTACTTACTGAAATAATTACAAGTTAACGACTATCATATCCATATGTCTGACACAAGCCGGACTGCAAAAGTTGAACTCGTAGATTTTTTGGAAAAGAATAAAGAAATGGGAATTGTGTGAAAAACAATTAGCACGGTAATTCGAGACCTGCAACAAATTGAGCCAGTGTGCCAACTTACCTCACCCGTGGTGGGGTCTGATAACCACGGCCTACTTCATGCTTTGGAGCGAGTGGAGATCGTTGATGAACTGCCTGCTGGCGATGTCTACGAGTTGTGTGATGAGTGGAACGGTTTTTTGGCTCTGTTGGCTTTTCGTTGATTGACTCAATCTGTTCCAAAGTCTCCACAACTTCTTTCATTGATGGACGGTTCCTAGGTTCAGGTTCAAGACATTTTAAAGCAAGTTGAGCTATTCGAAATGCAGCTTTGGAAGGATATTTTCCCTCCAAACGATGGTCCATTATGTTCTTCAATTTTCTCCTTTCAGATAAATGTGGCTTTACCCAGTCCACCAGAGTATGTTGCCCGCTTGGGCGGTTTTGGTCGAGTGCTCGTAAGCCGGTTAATATTTCAACTAAAACAACACCAAAACCATACACATCGCTCTTTACATATAAATGTCCTGTTTAATCAGCAAAATATTCAAGTCATGGAAACTGCAAACCCGGATTTGCTCAACTGTCTCAAAAATAAAACAATATGGTGCAAAAACAAGGACATTAATTTCCAAAGCACCCAAAATTCGGAAAAGGTTTGAGAGCAAAATCAGATTACCTGTAGCAACATATTCTGGAGCTGCATAACCATATGTACCCATGACTCTTGTTGTTACATGAGATTTGCTAGCTGAAGGACCCAATTTGGCCAACCCAAAATCCGATATCTTAGCTGTATACGACTGCAATAAAACCAATAGCCAAACCAATTAGAGGGTTACACCTCCATATCCATCCTATGGTATAATTCATGGGTTGTATAGAAAGTTACCCCATCAAGCAGTATATTTGAAGCTTTAAAATCTCTATAAATGACTTGCTTGTCCGACGTGTGCAAGAACGATAGGCCCTTTGCTGCTCCTATTGCAATTTTAAGCCGTATGCTCCATTCAAGTGATTGAACAGTCGAACCTCCTGGATAACGAAAACCATGAAGGAAAGTCAGTACACACGCAAGTATATGCTCACACGAATAATAGGAGACTTAAGAAAACAACAACTAAGTTTTAAGCTCTTACTTCCGAATAGATGGTTTTCCAAGCTGCCCTTCTGCATAAACTCGTAAACGAGAAGAAGCTCTTGATCCTCCCAACAGTATCCTAGCAGCCTTACAAGATTAGGATGAGACAACCTTCCTAAGAAATTTACCTCGGACTGCAGCAATAAACAACAATCAGGATTATGTACATGTCGTAATGTACAAAGAAAATCAGTATAACAAGCACTAAAATACAAGTACGAACGTATCGCCACCTAGAGAAAGCGAACTGGATAATATACTCCAATGTTACTAGAAATTTTCTTTGGGGACTTCAGTGAGAGGCACCAAACTAGATATCTCACTATTTCAAACCCAGAAACCAATAGGAATAGAAATATACCATAAAGTTCTTATAGTGTCATTTTCTATTACTAACATAAATATATATCTATCAGTTCCCAAAGAGTGTTCCACAAATAGTAATGTAATTGTAAAGCATAAGAAAGAACTATTGACCTGCCATTCCTCAAATCCTTGTAAGCTTTCAGAGTTGAGTTTTTTAACAGCAATGAGGGTTCCACTACCACTCTTCCCTGGTGATTTCTCGTCAAGCCAACCTTTGAAGACTTTACCGAAACCTCCCTCGCCCAGCACCATTTCAGGCCTGAAATTCTTAGTTGCAGACTTCAATTCTGCAAAACTGAAGATCCTCAGATCAGGTGCTGGCAATATCTGCCCATTTGGAAAAACCTCATCCCCACTTGAAGCTGAGAACCTACTGCCCCTAGATATTGAAGTGGATGCTGTATTGCTGGTTGTTTGAGATATCACTATTTCAACCACAAAATTGAAAAAAAAGAAAATTGCACTCAACAAATGAAACAAAATTACCCATAATCATTAAAAAAAACACAGAAATCCCCAGAAAAAGAAAGGGATTTTGAAAGGTACCTGAACTGAGACGACCAGTGGTGGTTGGTGTTGGATTATCAGCTGAAGAGCCCCAGCAAATCCCCATCTTGAAAAACCTTTTACCCTTCCCTTTGTCCACCTCGTTGGAGCATAACCAGACACAAAAATCAGCAATAGCAGAACACAGAATTTCCAAACCATAAAACGAAAAACAAATAAATCTTTTTAACAAGTTGATGCTCAAAAAATTCAACTTTTTTCTGCTTTAATCCACCAACCTTTTTTTCTCAATTCAAAGAAAAATAAAATAAAATAAGTGCTCCTATTGCTTTTCTTTGCTTTGGCTTTTTCTTTTTTATAAATTGACTTGAATTCTCAGTTCCTAGTTATTTCCATTGCCACTAACAGAGCAACTAAAACTTGACAATGGAAATGTTAATAACAATAATTAAATTTGCCCAAAAAGAAATCAACAAAGGGCCAATGTATGAAGTTAGGGTAATAAAAAAAGACGAAGTCTTTTGATGTTTTCACAGACGACGTTAATGAAGAAAACTTGTTGGCGGGTAATATAGACTGGAATTTTTTCTTGGGTCAACTGCCGTGTCCAAGAAAAAAAGGTCAGTCAAACATAAGAATATTAATAAATGTATTACAATCTAAACAAATTTCAAAAGAGAAAAGAAATTCAAACACTTTACATTTATTTATTTCAAGAAAAATGAATCATGGAACTATCTGGTTTTCTTCATTTCATGTGCTTCATGAAATCACTGTGTGACTAATGGCGAAATTTTGTAGAGAGTCTTGTAATTACATGTTTTTGATAAATTTACACTTTTTTTTATTATAATTTCATCATTTTTATTATCTTTAAGAAAAATTTAAAATATTATTTTCATCAAATTATTTTAATTTTTCGACTCTTATATTTTAATCACGTGGTGACATGGCATATATATACCTTAGCATCTATCTATACATTTAGACAAATATTATATATATAAGTCAGATTATATAATATAACGGATAAAAATTTAATTTTAAGACTTAAAATTAGAGTTGCTCAAGGGTTAACTTATGTATCGAAACTAGAAATTTAAAATGGTTTATATATAAATATTAGGTCGAGAAATTTGATTTGAGTAAAAATATTAAGCTCATTTATAATATATGGTTAGGTTTGGACTTCAACATTCAAAGTTCGAGATCAATTCAATTGACCTATTTTTTAACTATGTAATATATCTTTTATTTTATAAATTATTTTATTTATATCACATATAAATTAAATCTATAATGATATATATACACTACAATGTAAACATTAAAAACATGATAAATTATTTATGTTCGGGCTTTTAATTAAAACCATATTAAATATTAAATTAAAATGGTATAATTTTTTTGTTAAAAAAATTTTAAAAATAATAATATAGATGGACTTAAAAACGAGTACAGATTAATCTTTTACAAATATAATCAAGTTTTGACAAAATTTGAAGTCTATATTTTCGATCAAGCAAACATGAAATGTATTGAGTTCATATTATCTTACACAGACCTAGCTCGAACTTAACTTAACTCATAAATACTTTTAGTGAAAATATGTATTTATGAGAGATTAAAAAATGTAAAGTTATAATAAAATTTAAAAGGACTAAATGCAAAATTATATATAATAGAAGGATTTTCGGTAGAATTTATCCATTTAATTGAAACTATTTTTTTTTTTTATAAAAGAAGTCATCGTGGAATAAGACCTAAGGGTAAAATAATAAATTCCAATGGTGCATACATACTAAATAATTCATTTTATTCTAAAAAACGAATGGTTTAGGTGGAATATCACTGACTAAAAGTGAAATCAATTTTGAAGAAAAGAAAAAAAAAAGTATTAGAAATTAATTAAAATTTGTTCGTGGGCTCGTTTTACTCGAGTAATGCAGTGGAATATGACGTCATAATAATATTTTTAGGGCAAAATGCAAGAATAGTCACTCAACTATTAAATTTGTTTCTATTGTAGTTATCTAACTATTAAACCTTTTTCATTTTAATCACTCAACTTTTCAAAATTAAATATTTTAGTCACCCTTGCATTAATTGCCTAAGGAAGGCTAATGCGGGCTTTGTTTTTTTGGTCTAATAACAAACTTAGCTATCCAATGTTTGCACATTTTATCAATTTGATCTTAAATCAAAAAAAATTTAACAAATTTAACTTTCAATGTTTACAAGATTTTGGCACTTTAATCCTAATTATAAAAATTATAAAAAAAATCTTGAAAATTTTTAAAAAGTAAATATAAAAATATTTTAAAGATATTTATACCTAAAATGACTTTCAATGGTATCTTCAACTTTGTTCTTTTATTCAATTGACGGAGTTAGAAAATATCAAATGTCATGGTCTTAACATGTAATTTCTCTACAATGCTTGAACTAGAAATGATGAAGACACAAGAACACTAAGGGTCTATTTAGTAGTGCTTAAAAAAAACACTTCTAGCTCCAAAAGTACTTTTGAAAGAAAAGTTGTGCTAAACAATCTGCTTTTGGTTGAAATTTTTGGTTTTTAAGATGTGATTTTCAAAAGCACTTCTAAAAAGGAGAAGTTAAAATTTTTAACTTTTTCTCTCTCAAAAACACTTTTGGTGCTTAATTATTTTTTCACCTCTTTAATAATATAGTACTTTCCTTTCTTTTTTCTTGGTGCTTAATTACAAATGTATTAAAATCATTAATTAAAAATAAAAAATACATTTTTTAAAATACTAATTACAAATATTTAATGGTTATATTTAAAGTTTATATATTCTAATTAAATTTTATAAATAATTAACATTATTGCTAAACTAGCCCTAAAACTTGAAACTAGTACTATCTCTATAGCAGAGAGTAAGGTCCTTGGAGTGGGTGTGGTGAACCCAACCATTTTCTAGGTTTATAAATTTGTTAATTTTGAGTTTCTTTTTTTTATTAACTTTAATTAGTCACTTGAGACGAATAATATAGCAAAAGAAAATGAAGATTAAATAAAAAAATAGCTTTGATTTTTGGGTTTTTCACATGTTTGATTGATAAGAAAATCAGGATAGTTGATGAGAAAAAATAAATATAATCATAAAAAATAACATAAATTTTAAAAGTTTTAGAAAGTAAATATAAAAAATATTTTTAAAATATTTTAGAATTTTAAGAATTATAACTAAAATGATAAATTTTGTAAACAATGAAGATTAAATTTGTTGATTTTTTTAAATTTAGAGTCGAATTAATAGAATGTGTAAAATGACTAATTTGTTATTAGACCAATAAAAAAACCTACATTAGACTTATGTTACTAAGTTAACAACAAGAGTGCTTAAAATATTTAATTTTAAAAAGTTGAATAATTAAATAAAATAATAATAGTTAGATGACCAAAATAGAATAAACTGAATAGCTGTATGACCGTTCTTATACTTTACCCATATATTTTTATTGAGGAGAGGTTGATTCCATCTAAAGAAATTTGGAAAGTATCGTTTTTTAAAAGTTGACGAACTTCTCAACATGTTGATATTATCTTTGATGGGGTTTTATCTTTCGACTTTATTATGCACTTTAATTGCATAAAAAGACGTGACAAATTCATAGAGTAGGGGCACCTCATTGAATACCTAGACCCACACTTTCGTTATGTGAACTATGGCCTCTTCAGGTCTCCTCTTTATGTGTTAGGAGGCAAAACCTCCGTTGAGAACAACACAAACTAGTTAAGTGGTCTGCAGATTTGTATAAATAAACTTAGTCTCCTTCCATAATTCTGAAAATGTGTTTAAATACCATAAAAGTAACTATGAAAAAATTTATTATTTAGTAGTTAATTACAAAAAGAATTAGTTTTTTAAACATATTTAATTCTCTATTACATATTATCCCACACGTTTCCCTCAATTAGTTCTTAACATCTCCTCTAAAATTTGGAATTCATTAATTAAAAAAAAATAGTTAAATATGTACACAAGTATAATTACTAAATTATTTCCCAAAAACACAATATAATTATATGATGGAATTATATCTCTCCATTGGGTAATTAATATTTTTTTTTAATTTAGTTAGAAAATATAAAATTAATTTGGTTAATGTATTAGAAAAATCTTTAAAGTAGTATATTTTGTTCAGTGAAATCAATCATTTCTTTAATTAAATGAAAACAGGAATATTTCTTTTACTTTTATTAATAATATTTTTTTAATTTCAACTAAAAGTAAAAATAAAATTTTTAAATTTCTCATGTGAGGAAATGACATAGTAAAATTTTATTTGTTTCAACACTTTCTCTTTTTCTTTTTTCTTTTTCTTTTTTTATAAAAAAAATTCTAGCTGTTCAATCTTTTCAAACTAAATATTTGCTTTCGTCAACCGCGGTGGCTATATTTTTCGAACTAGTTATTAGTCATAGTTTCTAAAATATTCTTTTAGATACTTTTATTTTATTTTTAATTTCTATTAATAATAATATTTTTTTCAAAAAAAATTTGTTGGTTCGAACAAACACATAAAATACAGCTTTTGTTGTTGTTTTCAATTTTATCTTTTAAAAAAATATATAAATATCTTAACTGATTAAAAACTATTTTAATATATCGAAACTTAAAATATGTATATATAATAAATTTAGATGTTAAGAACATTGTTTGCAACTTCAGCATTTGGATTTCTCCAAAAATATTTTAATTTTTACTTATAATTAAGTATTTTAATGAATACAAGTAAAAAAAAAAAAACAAAAGAGAAAATATTTAGTTAAAAATATAAAAGTCAAATAAAATGAATTAATTTAAGAAATTTGTTTAGATAAATCTTAAAACTATACATAAACTTTGGTTTAATATGCAACTTTATATATGAACTTTAATTTTGTGCAATTTTATACAAAAAACTTTAATTTGATTCAGTTCTTACATATTATTGACACAATTATTGATATAGTATCATTTTATGTTTATATATTGTATACACACATAATTATATTTATCCAATATAAAAATAATTTGATGTATTTATTTTTTTAAGAACGTACAATTGAATAAAAAAATAAAGTTTCATATATATATATATATATATTTAAATTACGATCAAAATTCATATATCAAATTATACATTAAATAAAAATTCATGTATAATTTTAAAATTTACCCTTTTTTTTTTTAAATAACTAAAATTCCCACCAACTTTAGGATGAAAATAATAAAACATTAGTTATATGAGAAAATGAAAACCACAATAAATATCGAAAATTTGAGAAATAAAGAGTTATTTAATCGTTGCTAAAAAGATATAAGTAATTTTTTAATAAATTTACTTTATTTTTAAATAAAAATAATAAAATTTATGCAAATGAAGTTTTGACCAACAATCTCAAATCAAATCATAAAACAGATAAACACATCTTCTTATTAATTTATGTTTTAAAAAGAACACCTTTCAATTTATAATTTTACTTTTACTTCTTTTTTTTTTTTCCTCTCAGTCAGGATTTTATAATTCTAATTTTATCAATTTTGGTTATTATATTTTTTTCACTCATTTTTAACATAAATTATTGGAATATTTAATGAAATATTTCATTAATGTTAATGATAAAACTACGTTAGTTTTGTTTCTTTTCCACAAATACTTAGAATAAAATTAATTAAATAAAAGATGATCAAATTTAATTCCATATATATAACTAACTATGTATTTTTTTAATACTTTGTTATCATTTTAATAAGGTATTGGTTGAATACCATAATTGAGGTTTTAAAAATTTTAAACCCATTTATTGAAGTTTTGTTGAGTATTTTACTGCGTGTCCTCATAATGGGGGAATTGGGTATTTATAATATACGATTACTATTTATCAAAATTACGTCCTAATTAAGTTCCATGTATGCTAACACGTATACTGTCCTAGACTTAACACGTGTTCATCGATCAACTCGTCTGACTTCACTTTCACTACCTGCAAACACCCAAGAATATGCAAACTTGGCTTGCGAACCCTTAATGTATCCACCTTGTAAGGCCCAAACTCAGATCACGGGTCGATATTTCGAGTTATATTCAAGTTTTGGATTATTAATAAGAAGTAACATAATAAATTTCACTCTATGTTACCATCTAAATTTATTTTAATTAATTAATTAATTTAAATGGAATTAATTCTATTTTAACTTTTTTTTTTTAAATGCTTACCATGGCAAGAGAAATCGTGGTTTGGTCCTTATAATATAAAAAAAAAATAGCATAAGGTCACTTTCATTTTGACTTTTAATTAGTCTTTGGTCCCAACTCAATTTATGAGTCCAATCGGCCAATCGACTCCAAGGAAATAATGCAACAATTTCGCCTTCATTTCACGTTTTGAGGGCTCATTCTGTTCCTTTCACAAACTAAAATTATCCATTTTTCTTTTAATGTTACTTATAGTACTTCATATAATCCCATGCTGCTATTTAATATCCATATATTCATCAACGTTTATTAAGTTTTCGATGTTTTTTCAGTAAAGTTTTTTATTTTAGTTTTGTGGACAAAAAAAAAAAAATATCGGAAGAGTTTTATTTCTCATTTAGGAGTTGAATTTTGCTTATTACAAATTTTGTTTGAGCCTATTTGACTATCACATATCACAAGGTTCAAGACAAAAAAAAATTAGTATATTCATTTTAAAAAATAATTATATATTCTTATAGACGTAAAAATATGCTATTAGTCCATGTACTTTTATAGAATTTAAGATTTAGTTCATACACTTTAAAAGTTAAAAATTCAGTCCTTTTTATTTTTTTCAATCTGAAAATCGTAGTTCAATGATTATTGTTTTTAGTAGTTTGTCAAAATGTATCAATTTAATATGTTCATTTTCTATAAATCATATGGTGATAGCCTAATAAATATTAGAATTTTAAATTAAAAAGGTAGTACTTTAATTTTTTAACTGTTTTAAGTATATGGGCTAAATTTTAAATTTTATAAAAGTATAGGGATTAATTGCATATTTTAACATTATATAAATACTTATATGTAGAATATAAATATTGAAAGAAAGAAAGAAAAAAAAAAAAAAAAAATTGATGTCTATGGCATTCCTTCATGTCTATTGTCAAAATACAGCCTGTTTCCCATTGTAGGAGAATTTATGGCTCTTTTTTTTTTTTTTTTTTTGACCAACTCTCCTTGTTAACATGTTGAAGACAAAGCTTATCTTTGTTTTCATTCAACACCTGGGCGGCGACAATCTTAACTATTGTCCTAAATAACATGTTATAATCTTTGTCTTAGCACAACAGTTTTGGAAGTTTAATCACATCTTAAATAGAACACCTTTTATGGCCGAGAAGATGAAATATGAGAGGAGTTCCATAAACAATTGTCAACTGCTAAACTGCATTTGAGATCAAAGAAATCACCTCAAATGGACTTAAAGTCAAATTCAAAGATTGCTTGAGGGTTTAAAAAGAAAATTAAAAAAGTAAATAGATGTATAATCTCGATACTGCAGATATAAATATACAATTCTTGATGCGTTGAATAGCAAATTTATATGTATAAAACTTGAGAACAAATTTAATTATAAAGTATATATTTTCGTCTATAAATGATTAATTAAGAATACATTAAAGCAAATTAAATGATTTCTATGTAAAAAAAAAAATCTCTAAAAGCAAAGAATTAAAACCACGAAATTTGAGATTTTAATAAAAAATTCTAGTATAATCAAATTTGTAGCTACAAGATTACAATAAAAAATCATTACAATTAAGCATATAATTCCAACAAGGCTAACAACGGGTAAATCCAAGCAATGTCGATTTTAAAACTCAATTAAAGTCTTCAAATCTACTAATCACTGTCCAAAAAAATCAACTCTTAAACAGATTAAGGATAAACCCCAGATCAACTCTAACACAATTATTGTGGGTTTGCGTAGCCCAGTTGAGTTTGACGAATAAAACCGGGGAAGGAGGGGTTGGGTGTTGTCTTTAATGGTCCAACTATACCCCTCTCTCTTTTTGGGCCTTGCCACTGGATGGTTCAGTTAGAGTCAGAGGAGGCTTTCGCCCTCCCAAAACTGTAAAAAAATTTAATTACCTCACCAAGATTTTTAAAATCTTTTTGAAAATTTGAAATTTTTAATAAGTTTAAAATTAGATTTGATCATGGGTTGATTGGACTGATATAAAATTTTAGGTCCATGCTCGACTTGATCTAAAAATAAACCTTAAATTTTATCTAATTTTGGCCCAAATTAAAAATGTTAAATTTGAGCCCGACTAGACCTGCTTGTATTAAATTTTTATATAAAAATAAATTAAAAATTATACTACATCAAATATACTAAAAAGATTAAAATAAACATTTTCCAAAAAATTAAAAATATATTTAAAAATTTTTTATACTTAAATAACACTAAAATAATTGTAACTTAGTGAACAAATACATCTAAAATAGTAGCAAAATTAACAATAAAACAAGAGTTATACAATCCAAATAATAACAAAAAAAAAAATTAGTAGCAATATAATAGTGACATGATAGCAAAACATCAGCAAAAAAGAAATTTTAGGTTGATTCGGGTTGAGTCAAAAAATCCTACTTCAGGCTCGATTCGTTTAGAAAATTAATCTTATTTTTTGTCCAAACTCTTTTTTAAACCTATATTTTTACTCAAACTAATAAATGATCAAGTTTACTCAAAACTCAAAGATACATTCCACCACGTGCATGCCAATAATAGTATAGTTGATTAACCCTTATTTTTTTTGTTGATTTTCATTAAAAGGTTTTTTTTTAAAACACAATCAAATCTAATTTGACCATACAACTAAATTAAAATTAAATTTACAGTTTTGATTTTGGATATCATTTAACTCTCATATCGGAATATATAGATGTGAATCTTCCCCATGAATCTAATATGTCCCTCATAGGTCGTAACCATGTTTGTGAGTTGTAATAATTAGGCCGGCCTAGCCGAGTATGCCATGGATTGTACCTTTTCACAAATAAGCAAAGATATCAATTAGGGCTTACATTTATATCGGAGCAAAATATGTAAAAATTTAATAATCTAGCAAGTAAGGTACACAACACACGTGTGCAAGATTTCATCTGCCACTGACACCAATCATTTCTTCAATTAAAATAAATACAATCCCGGAGTCCCATTGTACGAAACAGGCGGAATCAGAGGGCTCATAATGGTTACATCTCATCAGAATCAATATTTGCATTGTAGTAGGCACCGTAGGAAAAAATTCCCAAGAATTATACCCTTTCCCATGTTGTAGGCCCTTATACTATATGGACTATACCAAGCCAATAATGCATTGTGTCATGTGTCCCAACCCAATATATTTGTCCTCAAGGCCCCCTAGCTCTACGCCCATCTATCTACCCCTTATCTTTTAAGGTAAATTATAAAAATAGTGATTAAATTTTGCTAAATTTTCTTCTTTTGCCATTAAATTTTGAAAACTTAACTGTTAACGACATGTTAATTGAAGGACTTATATCTAATTTGACTCTTGAATTATAATTAAAATATTCAGTTTGATTCTTTTATAATATTTTTTTTAATCATACTTTTATTCATTTTGTAAATAAAGAAACATAAAATATCTCTCTCTCTATATATATATATGTAAGATCATAATTACATAATTACATTTAAAATATACATGGAATACAAATGTTGTAATAACAGAATAGGGTGTAATTCAAAGAGTTATGGCTACATTTGGTCGACATATCACTGTTAAATAGTAAAAAGGTGTGCCCTCCAAAAGAGGTAGCCCCCCATTCAGAAAGGGATAGGTGGTGATGGAGACCACAAATCTGAGTTAATAACGCTCCCTGTGTTTTTTTATTTAAATTTGGCTGTGATGAAGATGGTATGAGTGCATGTCAAATTTCCATCCAAAATTTAATTTCTCATCTCTATCTGCCATGCAAAGGCCCCTCCACCCCCACCCCCATCACACAGTTCATATTATATTATTATATTGAAAAGACAGCCACCCAATACAAACCCCTTACTTTACCTGGGCATTTCACAGGAAACAAAAAATACGACTTTACTTGCAGCACCTCAAACCCAAATTATTTAAAATTTCTGTATGAGTGTGACATCGTATAAAATATTAAATGCAAATATTTAAAAATTTAAAAATATGTGTGAGATTGCTTTTTACCAAGGGATGAGAAATAGGAAGGTGCCAAAAATATTAGTGAGTGTCAAAATGTGTCGTATAGTAATTGCTAGGTGAAGGAAGGTTTTGTTTGGTAATGTGAGTACAGTGCATGTGGTTCCCCAGCTCAAGCGATTGGGACTGTGTTGTTTGGTGGACTCCCAGCCTGCAGTGACCGCCCTTTATAAGCTGGGTCCGGGAAAATATTATTATTATTATTAAGGTAAGTTATTAATAAGTTTTATCTTTTCATCTTTTAAATTAAAAAAATTATAAAATATCATTAAAATTTTTAAAAGTTTTTTATTTAAATTATTGAATTATTAAAATTATTATTGTATGGTATTTTCTACTTACATCATCTACATCAATCAAAAACTCTCATTCTTCTTCTTTTTTTTTATAGTTTATTTTTTTTCTTCATAAAACAACATTGATCTTTACGAATCTGCAAACTAAAATTTAAATAACTTTCTTCAATGATCTCCTACACTAACCATCGAATATATTTAGATATAAGATATATTTTTCTCCTTGTCGATGGGTACCGATCCACCATACCAATTGTTGAATAGGCATTAGCTCGCTAGCCAGACTTTAAAATAAAAATAAAAACCCTTAACAATCTATTGACTTAAATAAAAACTTTTGAATAGTTTAATAACCAAAATGTAAACTTACTAATGACTTTAAGTATAGTTTACTCTTATTATTACTGATATGGTTCCCATGCTTCACATAGAGTTCCTTTTTTCTTGTACCAAATTATGGAATGAAAATTTGAAACTTAAAATATTCTTTAAACATTTTATAATCTTCTAATTTTTTATTTTTAAGATTATAATTAGTCTATGTTTCAAATTTAGAAATTTAAGTTTAATTGTTATCATTGTTAAAATTTATTCATTAAATTTATCAGTGTGATTTTTTAAAATAAAAAATAATCCACTTAATAATGATGTAACAAAAAATAACATTGACAATCTTGATGTGGATTTAAAAAGAAAAACCCCTTAATTCAAACTCGGCGTGATAAAATACATTTTTTGTAGTCTCAAGAAAAAATGTCATCAACATTGAATTGAAATAGTTAACAATATTAACAATTTAGACCGCCGACAACAATGATTAATCCCTTCATCACGGTGCTCTTTGAAGAGGTAAATGGTTGACTGTGAAATGTGTTATGTTCCATGAACAAGGATTGAATCCCCAACTAAATGATTAAGGGATGAGGTGAACAATTACTACACAATAACTCATGGTTTCCAACATTTCAATTTAATTATTGTCTAATATTATAAAAAAGCAAAGCAAACCCAAAAGATAGTTAATTTCTAAATCCAAATTATATATAACCACCGAACAATTTAATCAAAATTTTAACGATATTAACTATTTGCATTAACTAATAACATTATAAAAATATAAAGACTAAATTGTATTATAAATTAAAGTATAGAGATTAAATTTCAAATCTTAGCATAATAAAGAAACTAAAACTTAAATTATACATTTTGTAATAAATAAATAAAAAAACTTGTCTCAACAAAAGGAAGACCCTAATGAATAGACCTGTTCAAGGGTCGGGTTACTCGCTCGAAATTTGAAAAGGTTTGGATAAAAATATTAAGCCCAAAAAATAGGCTTTGGCAAAAAAAATAGGTCCATTTAAAATATAGGTCAGACTCGAGCTTGATTATTCAAAGCCCAAGTTCAGCCTGACTCGTTTTTAAGCTTATAATACTTTATATTATGTTATTTTTATATATTATGTAATTTAGAACATATTAAAAAATAAACATATACAAAATATATAATACTACTCTAATGTAAACATTAAAATAATGTTATAAAAAAGTTTGATAAATAAAAAATATTTAAAATATTAAATATTAAAATAATATAATATAAATATTTAAAAAATTAAAAAAATGAGCAGACCTATAATAAACTTGGATTAGTCTTTTATAAATATGAAAAAATTTTAGTAAAATTTTAACCCCATATTTCATGCCAAATCGAGCTTAAATAAATATAAAATATATTAATATCATGTTTAGATGTGACCCAAACTTAACATAACTCATAAAAACCTCTACTAACTATCTTTCTTTTAAATACGTTATACATATTATTATTAATCAACTGTTTTTTCTCTGACAAAAATTGTATGCAAATTTTTAAAACCACGAGCCAAATTCTCGGAATTAGGAACTAAATTGGAAACACTAATAGGATGATTTGACCATATATATCTTCTTGTTTTTTTTTTTTTTAAACCCTTTTTCACAAAACCCCATAAGTCATTTCACTAAACTCTAAAATTTGAAATGGATTTTATTTTTACAACAACTCGATTAACGCAGCAGCATGTTCATAATAGAGAAAAAGAGAGCAAAAGCGAAGTTTCTCTTTGTCCAAAGTCCAAACATGAAAAGGGGGAGTGAATCAAACAAGTAATTAAAAAGAGGATTGGGCCAATAGGAGAAAAGGAGGTTTGGGTTAATCACCGACCGAAGAGCAAATGTCGCTGATATGATCATTTGTTTACTAATGAGGTTAGCAAATAGTAAAAACCAATCGACTACATGCAATATACTTTGCACTTTAACCAAAGCTAACCCACCCTTTTCAACTGCCACTCTTGCTAATCGGCTCAATGGGTAGAGGCAGCAACTTTTTTTTAGTCCGATTTTACTATTTGAGTCTAGTTTTGTTTATGCTACAAGTAAAGATTAAAATATAATATAAGTTTTTATATTCTATATAAATTTAGAGTTTAATTTTTATACTTTTAATTTTAATAATTTATTTTCTTTACTTGGTAGTAAAGTAATTAAAAAAATGACATTGTAATAAATTTAGATTTAACAAAATAATTTTAACAGTATTAACAATTAGATTTAAATTTTAAAATCTAAAAAAATAGAAAAAATTAATTTCTAAATTTACAAAGAATATAAAGACTGATAGCAAATTTTAACCATTTATAAATTATAAGAGAATTGAGTTAGATTTGAAGTTTTTGTTAGAATTTCATTGGAAAAATAAAATAAATTATTTGAGTTCAACTCAGTGTTTACTTATACTTGAGTTTAAAATTGATTATTTGTATAAAAATCAAGCTCAATTTTTTTTTAAAAAAAAGAAAGTTCGGTATTACTTGAATCAAGTATTAGAAAACTCATGATTTAAGTTTGGATCAACAATTGTAGACCCGAGTTTGAATATCGTCATTAGTTCCATGAATATCATCTTTTGTACCTTGCGATAAACATAGGTCTTGGACATGTTTATATCTTCCGCACCCAAAACAAAACACTAGGAAGAGCTTCATGCTCTACCTATTGCAAGATTCCATCAATTCAAATCTTCAAGATCAGTGGCTTCCCATGATCCACACTAATAACCATACGAGGAAACCAACCCCCAGAATCATTATCAGTGTTATAATCGATCTTAACTACTCGACAGGTAGTACTCTCAATTGAATTCAAGATGCTTTTCTTATACAAAGCAACAGAGAAACCTAGTAAACGAATCCAAACAATGATCCTACAATGAACCATTAAATAGTGGCCATAAGCTATCCATGAACATTCAGCCAAAGCTTCGGCATAATCCTCCTCATCTTCAACCTTAACCAAACAATAATCATTCTCCAAATCCATAAGTTGGATTGTCGACTTTGGCTTCCAAAGGGCATATAAATTGCTTAGTAAAGCATTAAAGCCTACCCTTCTTTGATGAAACCTAGATATCGATCACCGATCCAATTTGAGTACCAATACATGATAGACCTCAACAGAAAAAGGAAGAGTAACAACAACAAGTGATTGAGTTCAGTAGTTCCTCATATAAAAATTATTGACTCTAGAGATATAGTAATATGGAGAAGACAAATTTGTTTCAAGTACCAACAGAACTAGAAACGCCCCTTATTTCAAAGAGATGAGGATGGATTATTCACATTTCACTTGATGGTCAGAGGCAAATTAAAAGCTAAGCAGTGGTAATTCTAAAGGTTCCGCACAGGAAGACTTGATGATCACTATAAGATACATAGTTTTTGCAACACCCCTAACCTGTATCTGTCGTCGGAACAAGGTTCCGAAGCATTATCGAAATATACAAATCAAGTAAACAGATATTTCATTTTATACAATATTTATGTCAGAAATCAAACATAAAGTCCCTTATATGAACCCTCAAGGTCCAAAACACGCATTAGAAACGAATCGGGACTAAACCGAGTACTCAGAGAATTTTTCACAAAATCTCAAAATTTTTCCTAGGTTTAGGGGTCACATGCCTGTGTGGTCAGGTCGTGTGGTTCACACAGCCAAGGGACACGATCGTGCATTAGGCCGTGTAACTCTCTGATTTAGGTCACACGGTCAAGCCGCGCGCCCATGTGTAAATACCTGGGCATTCTATTTTAAAATTTTAAAAATGCAGGGGACACATGGCTAGGTCACACACCTATGTGCTAGGCCGTGTGTCACACACGACTGAGACACACGCTCGTGTCTATGCCCATGTGGACAAAAATTAGCTATTTTTCAAGCCATATTTCTCACCGCATTTTTTCATCCTCCTACACCAACACTTTAACACATTCACAAGCTATTATATGTCATTTAGCCCAACTCAAAATCAAGTTCTATAGGTGATATAATACCTCATATAATCAAGTATACACACTTACTTAAATTACCAAATTCGCATATATGCATATCTTATCAAATATGCTAACTTAATTCAATCATCAATATGCTAATATAATTTCTATCAATCAACCATTTCAAACACATACCAAACATATCCATCACAAGCCATTCCAATGGCTAGTTACACTTAAAGCATTTATATGCCGATATTGGCCAATTAATCTATTCATGCCATTATAACCATAATTGATGTACCATATATATACCGAAATGGGCTAATGGATAGTGTGAGTGATCTCCGCCAAGCTTCCAATCCAACGAGCCTCTGAATTATTATAGAATAAGGGAAAATAAAACAGAGTAAGCATGGAATGCTTAGTAAGTTCGTATAACATGGTAATTAACTTACCACTCATTTAAATTCAAAATAAACATACAAGGCACACTCAATCACCTTGATCACGGGCCCTAACACATATCCTTACCACCATTGTTAGTCATATATTTCATATAAATATTAAGAAACATGTATGGGTTCAACAATAATTAGATTTCCATGTACATATACTTTCCACGTCATGTATTTATATAACAAATACAAATCATATCATTGTATTTCAAGTACATTTTCATAATAATTTGTCTCGCATTCAGATTATTTCATGCCGGAACTTTACCCATTAAATCATTTGAAATGTCAGTGTCAAACAAGTAATACACTTAATGTAACACCCCTAACCCGTATCCGTCACCGAAATAGGGTTACAAAGTATTACCAAAATTTTCAAAACAATTTCAATCAACTTATGTCATTTACTATACATATTCAAAATCAAACATATTTAATCTTATAGTCCCTTTAATGGACCCTTGAGGCTCAAAACATGCATTAGAAATGAATCGGGATTAAATTAGAATCTTAGAGAATTTTTCGAAAAATCATAATTTTTTTTCCAATCCAACGAACTTCCGATTTATATTCATTCATTTCAACATAAACATGCATGGCACATTTAATCCTTTTGATCACAAGCCCTAACACATATCCTTACCATATCTTGTGTCCCTATAATGTTTTCAAAACATATCTCTATATTTCAATTACATTTTCATATTAATTCATCCAAGTTCAATCTATTTCATGTCAGAATTTTACTCATTAATCAATTAAGATAACAATAACTATACGGATAGTACACTCAAGGTATACAAATCTATTCTCATAGATGAACGTATTCATCAAACCATTTCATGTTCATATATAAACATTTCATACTTTCATATTTCATGTAACATTATTTTCATATATTTCAGACAAATACATGTAAAAATAATTTCTTTTCATGTCATATTTTCATATATCATATTTCATTCTATGGCAACTTATCTTTAGTTCATATTTAACTTTGTCAGAACTTTGCCCGTTGAATTTATTTGAAATATCGATGGATACTCATATAGTACACTTAAAGTGTACAAGTTTGTAATCCATCAATTTGTATCCAGTGGTATCCCTTTAGGGCACATAATCGGAAAGCACACTTTCGAGCCACATATCAGGATGCTCATCCAGGCTAAATCTCAGGAAGTTCATAAAGAACTTTTAAATCAGGAAACTCATAATTGCTCACAAAGAGCCATGTAACACGAGCATCGGATAGCCATGTCTTAGAGAGTTCAAGCGAGCCATGTCAGGACGCTCACAAAGAGTTGCGTTTGTGTCCGCAACGTATGTAGGATCACAACCGATCGAATCATGTAATATGATGCTCACAAAGAGTCATAGTAGTGTGCAACACATGCAAATTCACTACCAATCAGGATGCTCGCAAGAACTATGTAGCAGGATTACCAGTCTAGGCTAAATCATGTCTTTAACATATGCTCGAGAAGGCTCATATCAGGATTACCCGTCCGGGCTAAATCCTTTCTGTAATGAGGTCAAGGATTACTCGTCCGAGCTAAATCCCATCAACAACACATGCAGGACCTCATTCCATATGAGAAATCACCTTTATCCATCGATATTCAATATTCAACTAGAACTTGTCACTTATCGGGCATTATCATTTATCGGGTTTTGTTGGATATATGCGAATAATTTCGAACATATTCATAGTATTTACATAATTTATATGCACACATCCAATACAAGCATAAAAATATACAAAATTTAGTTACACAAACTTACCTGACTAAATTATAGAAATACCAACATTTAAGGGCATTTTGATAATTTTCCATTTTCTCCGACTTTCACCCAATCTTAAATTAATAATTTCATTCATTTTATTAATTTAAACAATAAAACAATGCATTTCCTTCAATTTGGTCATTTTTGACATTTTTACAAAATTACCCCTAAAGTTTTACTTTTATTCAATTTAATCCCTGAGCTTAAAACATGTAAGTTATTCATTTTAATGTAAACCCTTACTATCTAAATATTCATATATTTATTTTCCTCTTCCTCTCCATTCCACATTCTTAATATATACATAATTCCACTATTTACTTATGTGTTTATGTCAAGCTATCCACTTGAGTCATAGTCACTAAATTATTTATATTTTGAGCTATAGAATTCCAAATTAAGATCCACTTGATGTTCTTGAAACTAGACTCAAATATATTTCTACCATAAAAATTTTAGAATTTATAATTTAGTCAATCAGTGCAGTAAAATCTTTAAATTTATCATTGTTCTGCTGATTGACGGTTTTGACCTTTCTTTACTAAAAATTAATTATCTCTTAGTACGGGGTTTGGATGATGTTCCAATTTGTTTCTCTTGAAAAAGACTCATTAAGAATTTAAACATATAAATTTAAACCCCAAAATATTTTTATAAATTTTTTAATAATTTTCGAAAGTCAGAATAGGGGAATCCAAAATCATTCTAACATTGTCTCAAAAAATTTATCATATCTCACAATTTACAATTCGATTGCTTACATGTTTCTTCTATGAGAAACTGGACTCAATAAAATTAAATTTCATATTTTATTAAACCTCTAATTCTATTTTTACAATTTTTGGTGATTTTTCAAAGTTAGACCACTGCTGCTGTCCAAAACTGTTTTAGTACAAAATGTTGATTACTAAGTTTATAACACCCTCATTCCAATTCTCTATAATATTTCCCATCACCTTCTCTTATTTCCCTTCACTAACATATCAATAACATAGAGCCTTATATAAGAAAACTCTACTATAATATCCTTTCCATGTTTTTTCAATAATATCAAACTTTAAAATATATTGAAATCTTGATGTTTTTATCTTGTTCTATTGATTTCAATCTTCAACTTGATTTTCTCTCTCCTTCAGCTTCTATTTCTTGAATCTAACTTGATATTCTAGCTCCCCATAGTCTCCTTATTATCTTTCTCTCTTGATGGTTATGAAAATTCTTTTGATTTCTAAGTGAAAATGGTGGATTTTTTTGTGAAAGGACCAAATTGTAAAGAAAGTAAAACTTTCTTTCTTTCTCTCTTATTCTCATGTTGATGCATGGGAAAGATGAAGAGAATTCTTCATCTTTCTTTCCTTATATATGACATGAAATAATAAAAAATATAATAAAATATAATTTAAAAAAATTATATTAAAATATTAATAAACTAATATTTATTTATTTAATTAATCTAAAATGTCTCCACATCATCATTGCCTTCTAGATTTCTCTATCCTTCTAATTGACCATTTTTCCCTTCATGATCTTTTAAAATTCCATCCTTGAGTCATCATTTAATTTTGTATAATTACAATTTAGTCCCTCACAATTCTTTACCTATTCAATTTGGTTTTGATTCATCAATTTTTCTTAGTTTCTAGATCATTTCACCCTTAAAATATTTACACTATTGGTCCTTTAACTTTTTCAAATTTACACTTTAACCCCTCAAATTTTGAGTATTTACTCTTGTGCAATAAAACTTTTCTCACTTTTACGATTTAGTCCTTTCTTAAATTAATATATCAAAATAAACTTCCCAATGTTGAAAAAACTCAAAATTTCCGTTTTTGTCACTTTATTTCCTTATTTTACTAAATGAAGGGTAAGATGGATAATATCTTACTATAAATTTTTTTTGGGTATTACACTTAAGGTGTACAAATTTATAATCATGGATGAACATGAATGGACATAGTCATCAAATAAATTCCATGTTCATATATTATCATCTCGTATTTCCATATATCATGTATCATCATTTTTATGTATTTTAGGTAGATATGTGTATTAATTCATTTCATATTCATATTTTTTCATGTTAGGATTTTGCCCATTAAATCATTGAAAACATCGATGGATACACAGGTAGTACACTCGAAGTGTGCAAATTAGAAATCTGTCAATTCATATTTAGGAGTGCTCTTTAAAGCACATAATCGGGAAATCCTCTCTCAAGCCATATAACAGAAAGCTCACAAAGAGCTATTAATCAAGAAACTCACAAAGAGCCTATCAGGAAGCTTATCCGGGCTATATAACAGGAAGCTCATAAGAGTCATAATCAGGAAGTTCACAAAGAACTTTTAATCAGGAAGCTCACAAAGAGGCTTTAATCAGAAGCTCCGGATAGCCATATATCGAGAAGTTCAAGTGAGCCATATCAGAACGCTCACAAAGAGTTGCATTTGTATCTGCAACATATGCAGGATCACAACCGATCATAAAACAAGATGCTCACAAAGAGCTGCGGTAGTCCGCTACACATGCAAGATCACTACCGATTAGGATACTCGCAGGAACTATATAACAGGAAGCTCGAGAGGGCTTATAACGAAATGCTCGTAGGAGCTGTCGTGTATCCGCAACACATGCAGGACCACAACCAATCGGGAAATCCTGTATCCATCGAATTCTATTATTCAAATAGGATTTAATGTTTATCGGGGTTTTTCAGATATGTAATCAATTGCATATATTTTACATTTATACAATTCACATGCACAACATTCAATTCAAACACATTAATATACATAATTTAGTTACACGAACTTATCTCGGCAGATTTTCATGTACGTAAAATCTACTAGTCCGATATTTTCTCTTTTCTTTATTCTAACTCCGAATTTGATCTATCTGAATCTATATGAATGGATTTAACATTAATTCATGTCCAATTCAATTCAATTCAATTCAATTCACATATTAGGAAAATTATCATTTTGCCCCTAAACTTTTAATTAATGATGATTTTGTCCCCAGGCTCGAAAAATAAAATTCATGCAATTTAATCCTTATTCCAAGCCTAGCCGATTTTTACATGTAAAATTTACAGCCCATGTATTTCAAAAAATTCAAAATTTTTCCATGAATTTTACATCTTTTCAATTTAGTTCCTAAATCATAATTTCATCAAAATTCCCTTTACAAAAGTTGTTTATCTATCAACAACCTTTCATTTTCTACCATAAAACTTCATAATTCATCTATGTTCATCCATGGAAAAACCCTATTTCTCTAATAACTTTACAAATTAGTCCTTGAGATAGCTAGATTAAGCTATTACGATCTCGGAAACATAAAAATCATTAGAAACGAGACAAGAAAAAATATCTAATTTATCAAAATAAGCTTGCTTGAGCTACTTGCTCTTAGCTAGGGTTTCCATGGAAATAATTTAGGAAAGATGGTGAAAAAGATGATATTTTCATTATTTAATTAATTATCATCTTTTATTTTTATTCACTTTCCATTTTCATCCTTTTCTTTATTTTATTTTTCATAGATGAATCATCATCCTTAACCACTAAGCATTTCTAAATGATCTATTTACCATATAAGGACCTCCACTTTAAATTTCTATAGCTATTTAATCTCTTTATCTATTAGAACTCAACTTTTTCACTTTGTGCAATTTAGTCCTTTATCAAATTAAACATGTAATCAGTAAAATTTCTTTATGAAATTTTTATATGACATTACTATCATACTATAGACCATCAAATAATATAAAAATAATTTTTCTTCCGAAATCGGATTTGTGGTCCCAAAACCACAGTTCCAATTTTACCAAAAACGGACTGTTACAATTTTTCCAATTAGAGAATGAACCATTTTAGAGAAGCATATAGACGGCATACCATCTATGACCACTGTAACTACATCACCCTCTTGCAACTTCAAATTGTCCTCCTTATGGACCTTGTACTGCCCTTCTCCAGGAGCACGTTCTTAAACAAATTCCACGTCCCCTCACTAGGCTCACTCAATGGATTGCTAGTATCAATAAGGTTATCCTTTCTTTGACGCACCTTCTTGATTACTTTATAAATTCTCGCATTGTGAGCAATTAACATTGAAGCCATAAGGTTTTGATAATTTTTAAATAAATTCTATGAGTGAAACAATAATGTAATGAGAGGCAAACAATTCATAAGATTATTTTTATAATTAAATTATGAAATATAAGTTTACTTAAAATATTATAAGATATGTTATAGTATTCTATTTGGTTAATTGGAGTATAAATTATTTAAAAATTACATTCTACTAAATTATCCTAATCAGATAAAAAAGTTATTAAGCTATATTAAGAGTAAAATTTAATTATAAAAAAATATTTAAAAAATCATTATAATATAAAACATCACAAATTTGATGAATTAGTAATAATGAAGATTTACAAAATTAAGATAATGTAATAAAAAATACTATATAATAAATAAATGTTAAGTGTCCTAAAATGATACTTACTCTATCCCAATAAAAAATGTGAAAGTTGATATCTTTTACCTAAAATATTTCTTCAAAAAAATTATTGTAAAATAATATAAGAAATATTTATTAATTTTTAAAGTAGATCGGTGGACAACAGCTAGAACAGAAAGTGATGAGGGTATGGTAAGTACAATAATATAACATACTATAATCCTACGTGTACTATATATGGGTCCCTTTATTAGCTGTGGATTGCAAATTTTTCAATTAAAGTTTTGGCCTTTTTGGGGGGGTAGGTCTCTACTCTCAATCCATCCACTCGCCTCCATTCCCAATCACTTTCTTTCATATTTCACTACTTTTTTTCCATATAATAGATATACGGTGAAGTGTTGAGTTTTTTACCTCGAATTCTAGATGGTTTAAATATTATGTTGAGTAAGCATTTTGAGAAATATTTTGATTTAGATTTATAGTATAGAAGTAGTAAAGGTTTTCATGGCATCTTCAAATTTTGCAATGAATATATCAAATATTGAAGGAGGTTAGTAATTGATTTTTATAGTATATTCTTAAAAAGAATAATAATGTTGATAATCCAATCCTCGAGGATCCACCTAGGGGATTCCTAAGTTAATGTAATCTTTGCTTATTCTTTCCCCTAAATATACATATTTATAATTTAATCAACACCCCCTTAAATAATGATTGATGTTGCTTTGAGTTAATTTAGTAAAAATCATAATTTACTAATGATATTAACTCTAAAAACTCGAAGTAAGTCACATCCATCGAATTATATTTGATAAATTAAATTCAAAATTAAACATATTTACAATTAACACTAAACTTATTCTATTAACAAAATCAAAAAAAATTCAAACCTAATACTATCAGCAATTAACTTTCATTATATCAATCTAAAACTCAAATTAAACATTAAATCAAACTCAAATTTTAAAATAATTTTCAATGAAATTTATACACCATAACATCATTCAATTAGATACATTTATTTATTTTACAGGAAAAAAAAGGTAATATAATAGTAAGAAGAAAAAAAACAAATAAAGCAAAAAAAAAAACATCGTGAGTAGCATGATGATGGAAAGGGGGATTTAGCTACTTGTGGGAAACACTTTTTGCTTTAATTCATCTTCTCTCTTCTTTTTTTGTTTCCTCTCTAATTAATTAATTATTTATTTATAACATGCAGAGGAACATAATACGAGATTACATCTCAAATCAAAGTATCTTAAAACAATAAACATCAATATCTTAACAATAATAAAAAAAAGGTAAATCCATGCATTAGTTTTGTCCTTTTTCATCAACTATATATCTAACTATGGCAACTTTTTGACTTTGAAAACGATGTAATAATATATATTGACAAAATCAGACATGGAAATGGAGGAACATCATTAGGGACAATATGACCCCATTTCTCACAAATAATGCATATGAAAATCTCTACTTTTAGAATTTACTTCCAAACTTAAGTCAATGAAGAATGAAATTATCAGTCTGGTTAATAAACTTTAAATAACGATTAATATGATGGATCATTATTTATCGGTGAATATAAGAACATATATTAGATCTAAATTAATTTAACTATTATTGTCGGAGATCGAAAAGGAGAATTTGGCTCGCAAAAAGAATGAAAAAAAAAACTTCTAATTAATGTAATTGGTGTGAAAAAGAAAGTCATCCGATAACAATTTTAAGCAACTATTTTATAAATTTATTAAAATTGAATGGATGGAATTTACCCAAATAGTAATATTCTACATACAAATGGTCCACTATGTAGGGTAAGGTGGCATGATAATTAATCATGAACCGTTGAATGAAAAGTGTTTTTTGGAAGTAAAATTTAAAAGCAATGAAGATATGAAAATCATACATACTGTAAAGCTCAAACTATGCACTGTTTTGCACTACGTTACCTAACATTTCCATCACCAATGATGTTTCTATGTTGAAAAAAACAACAACATTAGTTTGAAGTCTGTTTTGACTTAAATAAAAAATAATATGTGATATTATATTCTAATCTTATTTTTAATCCCATTTTTAATGTGATTATTTATATAAATTTATGAATATTATGTTCTTAAATTATATTTCTATACTTAGGTGATCAATAAAAAAATTTTAAAAACCACTCGAACTGGAGCTTCCCACACAGACTAAACATACCACCGTGTAAGTCAATATGACTCAATTGAATTTCAAACACTTGAAAGAAAACAAAGAAGTAAATTTCCAAGAATGATTAGGGTAAAAGATAATCTTCGATATTGAAGAAAATAATAATGTTATAAAAATATGAATAAATATTATATAAAGAAAAAAAGAAAATCTAAGTATACATAACATAACTATATTCCCCTAAATAGGCAATAAAAATTTAAATAAAAAAAAAATCAAGATTCCAAAGAAAAGAATCTGATTTCAAAAAAATAAAAAAATTAAAAATTAAAAATTAGTCCAAAGCATTTGGACCAGCACAAGCTTTCAATGCGGGGCTCCATATCCACTGCACCAGAAATTTCCTTCCTTTATTGCCATTCATGTTATATGTCCTCCCTTTCCTATCTCTAATTACTTGACCGATATACCCTCCACCGCCGCCGGTACCGTACAACCCTTCACATAGATCCCCTATCTCAGTCGGTGCAGTGGGGTCCTCCCCTGCATACCACGCGTTCACCAGCGGATTCGTCGTCAATTCGGCCAACTCGTGGGCTATCACACTGATCATCCCGTCCAATCCGACGTCTCCGTTCGGTGGTAGCAACGCCCCCGGACCACCGCCGCCCATGTAGCCAGGGACGGCGAAAGGGTAAGCGCAAACCTCGGGGCATTGTTTCCCGGAGTTCCCGATCCAAGCGTAGGGCATAGTGTAACCCACCATGGATGGGAATGTGAAGTAATGGAACCCGCAAACTGCACGACAGAAGTCTTGAACGGTAACATCGTGGGAGGTAAGGATTAAGTAGATTCCGTTGCGGTGGTCAACGGGGAACGGAGCAGCTTTGACGGCATTGGCGATGACTTGTTGAATAGAAAGGCGCGTGAGATGATACCCGTGGGAGTAACGTGTATCGGAGTGTTCTTTAGCTACGACGAGAGTCCGGGAAACGTTGGCTCCAGTCTGGTCGGTGTAAAGAGAAACGGTTTTCCACCACTCGGAAACGGAAGGGGACGGCGAAGGAGTGGCGGAAGGGGATATAGAGGTAATAAAGTCTTTGATGAGGAGTTTTTGGGAAATGGACCAACGACCGTACCAAATGAGGTAAATGTTTATCGGTGAAGAAGAAAGGACAGGACCCATATGGTAACGAAGGTCGACAAGATTCGAAGAGCCTTCGAACCTTTTGGAGGATGAAAAGGTTCGTGGGGGAAGCTTTGGGTTAAAGAATTCAACATCTTGGGTGTTTAAAGTTTGCTCCTTTGAAGCGGCGGCGGCAGCCACTGAAGAAGTGGCGTAGAATGCGAGTGTTAGGAAGGAAAATATAAAATGATGTAGAGGCATTTCTTGATTGGTGACGGTGGTGGTGGAATTAGAGGGGGGTATAAATAGGAGGGAAATGGGCTGGAGACAGCTGTAAATGCAAAAGTGTGGGCACAAGCACATGGGACCCTTTTTTCACTTTCTCTTTCTATAGTTGAGACATAACCCCTCTCATGTTTTTTGTGGAGAAATGGGAATCCACCTTTTTTTGTTAAGTGAAAGTGGGGGGTTATAATTTCAATTTGGAACCATCATAACTAGGCCCATTCTTTTAAGAAAAAAAAAAAAACTAGGCCCATCTCTATTCCCTTATGTTTTTCTTGTCTTTATCTTTCTAGTTTGGTTAACCGCTTAATTTAAGATTTATTATGCGTGGGTTTTAGTCTCAATTGTAGTAATTTTTAATTCGTTTGTACTATAACAACTTG
Organism: Gossypium longicalyx; assembly: GCA_025698465.1. Taxonomy (NCBI): domain Eukaryota; kingdom Viridiplantae; phylum Streptophyta; class Magnoliopsida; order Malvales; family Malvaceae; genus Gossypium; species Gossypium longicalyx. The sequence continues at coordinate 106,112,279 of CM046997.1, read as the reverse complement.
ATATTTGTAGTCATAATTGTTTGAATTGAACTAATTGATTACCAATCTAGAGAAAGGCATTGGACTTATTGACTCGAAGATTGATATGGATTCGTAAGAAAAAACATATACATTAATTAAGTTAGGATGTAAGGAAATTATATATATATTTAAACAATCTCGCTATAAGTTCTGATCATATATATATATTTTTTACATAATGCCTACAACTACTCATAGCCCCTCCCTAATCCATAAATATATTAACACTCTTGAACCCACATCCTTCTGTATTAATAACAATACTCATGTCAATTAAGTTAAAACTCAGGTTAATTAGCTTGTTGTCCTTCTTCATTTAAATGAAGTTTGAATTGAATAGGAAGGTTTATATATTTAAGGAACAGGCATTATAGCTTTTAAACAAAACATCCTCAATGTGTGTCCACAACAAAATTGGATACTTTAAGAATCCAGCTGTGCAATTGCTGGCGAGGTGAAGTTAGGAATTTTGTTTAGTATCTAAGATGAAATTATAAAATTTGGAGGGATCAAATTAAAAATTTTGTATTAAAAATGTTTAAATTAATTTTTTTTCAAAGGGTCTAAAAATAGTAATTATTCCATTAAATCAATGGCTTAAAAAGTGTTAATTGAATGTTTTTAATTTTCTAGAGGGGCTGGATATATTCTCATTCAGCCAAGGGGAAGGCCCCTACCCCAGCTATGCCCTAGAATCATAATTGGGTGGTCTACAAGTCACCAACAAAAATCAGAAAATTGAAAACCAATTAAAATTAGGGTGTGATAAGACATTTTTTTAGATACAAGTTAAAATTTTCGGATTATTCAAGTTTTATTTTTATATAATTTATAATTAATATTAACTTTTATGATGTAAAAAATAAAAATATTATATTTAAAATAGTAAAAATAATTTAAAATTTTTATATACAATTTTAAGGAAATTTTTTTGGTACATTGCAAAATCAGAGAATTGACATATTAAAATAATAAATATTAAAAAAAGGACATAACAATTTTTTAAAGATATAATAATTTATATATTTATATTGTGTTAATACTGCATTAATCATATTTAAAACATTATATTATAAAAAAATGACATTTTATATAATTTTAATATATATATATGGATTATTAATTACAGCTAAAATAGTTTTAATCTATATATACATATATATATACATTTTTAGGTGCATTAATCATATTTTGATGACTCCAGCCTAGAAAGCAAAAAATGAAAACGACTGTGGTGATGATGGTCAGCCTAATGTAATTATGAAATTTTATTTTAAAAAATTAATAAATAACGATGACTTAGAATTATATAACTAAAAACATTAAAATTAAAAAGAAAAAATATTTTAATTTTTATTATTATTAATTTTAAGTTTTTTTATTAGAGCAAATTAGTGATTAATTCTTTGCATTCTATAATCATATTAAAAGGATAAACGCTGACCACAAATTTTTTAAGTTACTTTATTCTTAAGATAAAAATTAAATCTTTAACTATTGATTAAGGTAGGAGAAATCTTTATATAACAAATATAGCACGCCGTGGATGAAATTTTTATATAACAAATATATTTATAAAAAATTAGTTAATAATTAAATAATTTTTTATTGAAATGATAAAGGCAGAAAATTAAAATTCATTTTGTACTTGGCTTGAATCATATAGTTTATAATTTTTATTGATTTATATAAAGATAAAAAGATAAAAAAATATTTTTAAAATAATACAATTTGATTTATAATTTTTTTTGGTAATTTTCAAATTAAGCTAAAAATATAAAAAAATAAAAATATCTTTAAAATAATTTTTTTTTATAAAAAAAATTAGTATTTTTCAAACTTAGCTATCGTACAATTAATAGGTGACACCAATTCAATTAAGTACATTATTATAGTAGAGGTGCTCAAATTTAATTTTAAATGTCATAATGTCAAGTTTAGCCCTAAATATTTACATTTTTTGTCAATTTAACCCTTAACCTTTTTAAAAAGAGTCAAATTTGATCATCAACTTTTTAACATTTCAAGAAAAATACTGACTAAAACGTTAAATTTTTTAATATTTCAGCCCACATAGCAATCCACATGTACTCTATGTTAATTTTCATGAACTTTTTAATATATATTTTAAAACTTTTGAATATTTTTTAAAAAATTAAAATATTTATTAACCTGGTATATAAGAAAATAATGCCACGTCAAAATAAAGTATACATAGACTGCCATGCCAACGTTGTTAAAAAAAATTAATATTTTAGTCAGTATTTCTATTAAAAAAAGTAATTAAACTCTTTTTTGAAAGACTAATGATCAAATTTAGCTAAAAAAAAATGATGAAAGTCAAATTGACAAAAAGTGCATTCATTGAGGGTTAAATTTGACATTATGCCATTTTAAATTCTATCTAAATGAAAGGGTTCTTGCGCTATTTGGGACATATATTTGACAATCGCTTCTACATTAGACTCTGAACTTTTTGGTTAAAGTTAATTCTTGAATTTGACAATTATTCTCAGACCTTTTTAAAGGAAATATCAAGAACTAATTTAGAAAAAAAGAGTTTAATCCCTAATGTGAGACCAATTATCAAATTTAATGACTAACTTATTAGGGGTGTAGTCGAATAATTATTGTATCAACAATTTTTTATATAAATATTGGAAAATTATGTATTAATTTCAATTATTTTTCATAGAATTAAACCATAGTCCACAGTACAACTGAATATGACACATTAAATTATGTTTGGCCCAAACAAAAAAACCTATTTACTTTATGAAAATGTTTTAAAAAAATAAATGTTTTTTACTTTTTGATAAATCTAATGTAAATAAAGTAATTACGAAGACCAATATTTCAACAATGTCGGAGTGAATGTCAGAATTTGTCAAACAAATCTGTTTGAGAACAAAAAATATCTTTAAACAGTTTATGACGCACTGAATTTTTTTATTCTATTCTTGAATATTGTGAATTTTTTAAAATAATTTTATTATAAATATTGATTAAATTTATTTATTTTTAATATAATATTTACAATTACTTATAATTCCTCTCTATTTCGTAAAAAAAAAGATATTACGTTTTAACGTATTAAAACTCACTTCTGTGCAATCATTGAAATTTTTGAATATATAAATTCTTTAACAAGTAAACCCTAAATATATACCTTAAGAGTTAGGATTGAGCACCCCCGTTTTATTCGAATTAAGGATGAGCAAAATTCGATTTGATTCGAAAAAATTGATAAAAAATTTAAATTTTGATTTATTTAAGTTAATCAATTTATTCGAATCAACTCGAACAAAAAATAAAGTTTTTCGGTTTAACTCGAATATGAATTACACAATTCGAGTTATCCGAAAATCCGAATAAGAAAAGGTAAAACTACGTCGTTTTGATAAATGTTTACCCATTAAGTTAAAAGGCAAAACCATTATATTGTTTATGTAGTTAAATAATCTTGTACTTCGTCTACTAGTTAAATAATCGATCCATGTAAACGCAACATTGAGTATAAATAATAGAATTCATTAACTCGATTCGACTTGACTCGAATTTTTTTTATTCGATTCGATTCGATTAAAAAAAATTCAAATTGAGTTCGGTTGCTAAAATAAGATTCGTCAACTCGACTAATTTGAAATTCTTTAACTCAATTTGACTCGATTGAATACTCAACCCTAATTTGAATATCCACATTTAAAATAATTATCGAAATACATTTTAAAATATAATTTTTTTTTTTTGTAAAACAGAGTTAACTTATCCAGTTCAAACATTAGTGGAATCAAATATTAGAAGGAACTCAAATTTAGGTAATAACACACTCTTATATAATACAAATGACAAACAAATAAAATTTAAAAATAATCGTATAAATTCATTATCATCTATATAATAATATACTTGCACTATAAATTTAGACTTTTGAGCTTAATTATGAGAATAATTATGTAATATTTTTAAAATTTGATATAAAAATTAAATATTATTTTAATTTTTTTAAAATTAAATATTGACATAAAATGGTAAAATTAAAAAAAGTGTCTGTTTTAATGGTAAATTAAATTCGATCCAACTCAATTTTATACTTAATTGAGAACTCCTATAGCTTTCCAATACAATAAATAAAAAAATCCAAAAGATGAAATAGTTGTGATTGAAGATGGAAAGGATGGCAAAAGGATGAAAGGGGGAACCCCATATTTTAGTAATCTTCTGGGTGTTTTAGGCATCGCCATCTCCAATTTTCTGAAGTTTTGATGGGATCAACTCACCTAATTATCATTTCCATCCCTTTTTTAATTAGTAGACAAAGAAAGTCTCCTTTATTTTTATTTATTTAATTAATTAGGTCCCATCTTCAATAACACATGAAAAAGCTGTTGATGCAACTTGACTTTTTTTAATCATCAAAACCTTTTCTTTCTTTTTTTTTTTCAAATTTGTAACAAAATCATTTTTTTTTGTTTAGTACGACTTTTTGGGAAAATAAATAAATGAAAAAAATTTTAATCAACGAAATAAGTTGTGGTGTATGTTTTCTTTTTCCAATTAAAAAACATATTTTATATGATTGAATCCAACATTCTGGTATTATAATTATAAATTTATCAAAACATTGTTTCAAAAAACTTGGCTAGTTTAATAATTTAAAGACATGGGCCGCTTGTAGTATTTGAAAGGGATAATATACAATTTAGTCCCTGAATTTATCCATTGATCCCTAAAATTTTTGGACTTATTTGGTCCTTTAACTTGTATCCTATCAATCAGGTTAGTCCCTCTATACTAACACCGTTAATTTATGTTGCCGTGATATTTCTATCCAATCTAGTAGTGCCACATAGTGACACATTGAGGGGTTGCCACATGACATCACCGGATTGACTAACAATGCCACATCAATACAACTAACAATGTTAGTGTGGAAGTACTAATTTAGTTGGTAGAATACAAGTTCAAGAACCAACTAAGTACAAATGGATTTGTACAAGTTCAGCGGCCAAATTTGAGAAATGTTTCAATCAAAATCAGCAAAAGGACTAATGAAGGACAAGGGCTAACCAAGCATAATGAAACCCTTAAAACTTTTCCTTGTACCACCCCTACTATGTGTGGCTGTGGATCCATCTGCTTTAAGCTTGCCGCGACCTTAGTCGCTTTTTCAATACGGCATAATCCATGTCCGACATACATGAGTACAAGGATATGATTTTTCAAAACTTGCAGGATATGATGGCTGCATTTGCTTTATGTCTCAGACCTATGAGATGTGCCTATGTTTCCTTATGCACTTCATCAAGGCCAAAGACCAGAGTCACTGTAATTATCAAGCATAAATGAAGCACTCTTAAGGGGGAAGCTAATGTTTGTAGAACCTATCGGTTCAACCCTAACAATTGCACCATTAGGAAATGATCTAAACCGGAGAATCGACGTAGCATCTTACTTGGATTCAAGTATATAAAAAAAGTGAGTTAGAAGTAAAAATTGAAGTTTAAGCAATCAATCAAATCTTGGAAACAACTTGCATTGCAGATAGATGTAATATCATACACAATATAGCCAAACAAATGTTCCACACTAGACTATCAACGACTCATACTTGTGTCGAAGATATCACGCCTTTTTCAATCTAAATATAAAATATCGATTTTTACAAAATACGATCAAGAAAACAAGTAGACAGTATATCATGAAGCAGTTCAGAAACTTAACCTTCATTTCAACACTGTACCAATACGCTTTCACAGATAAAAATCTCCATGAAAGCAGACCAAGTTCCTAAAACACCAAGAACAGGGCCCAAGGTCACGATCGTTGTGACGCTGTATCCCTACACCTTTACGGAGAACATCTCCACAAGGGCAGACCATGTTCCTGAAACTCCAAGAACAAGGCCCAAGGTCACAATTCCGACATCCACAGTCCATCCTTTCCACCCCAACTCTTCCTTGAACACCAACAAATGGAATAAAGCAGGCAATACAAACCCCAAACCACAGCACACACTGCTTCCGATCAAGGACAAGAAATCGGCAAAATTTGGGACGAACAAAGCCACCAAGCTTACAATCAAAACCAGCAGCCATCTCAGCCACAAACAGTACCTCCCTCCTCCAAATCGCCTCTCTACAATCTCATAAACGGGATTCATCATCAATGGGAAAGAAATAAATAAGTTAACGCAAAGACCTAGCTGAACCATAGCGCTGATCCAGCCGGCACCAAGATTCGCAGTAATGATGTCTTTGGTATCTGGACCAAATGCAAAGTAACCAAGTGCACCAAATGCTCCATACATTAAAGAAATCAATCCCATGCTCAGTGCCAATATTTTGCCAAAGTGCCTGGATTCCTTCATCTCAGATTCAATTGGAAAAACCATACCAATACCTTCAAACGCATAAACAGCAACGCCCATACCGTAGAAGAACACGGAGAGACCCCCAAAAGCGATAATCTCGTTGCTTTGCTTCCTGATAAGTGACACATCCTCAACAAACACCGCTCCCATCGCCCCAAGATCCACAATATCAGCAAAAATACTCAATGGAGCTAAATGGGTTAATGTTGGAATTGAATTCACCGCCAATTGAAATGGAAAACATCCCCAAATATACCAACTCTTCGCTGACAAACCCGAAATCCCCAAACTTAAGCCTGAAACCATTGATACTTCACCATTGAAAAGATTGGCTAGAGTGTTGCCAATGAATATAAGATACCCAACACAGAATCCAGCTTGAGAGAGAATAATAAGTACATCCACAACAAACCTGTCAAAGGAAACAAAAAATTAAGCATGAAATCATCAAGTATAAGACAGTGCCTGCAATAATCAGCATATATTCAACCAAACACCAATCATGTTCTACAGTAATAAGAAATTTAAAAAGGAATATAACATAACATGTAACCCAATCCAAACTGATGAGCATCTTTTGTATTTCTTAATCATAAGGTTAGCCAAATTAGCAACAATTTCCAAAGAGTCCCGATACAAACCCTAGCTCAAGCAAAGGATAATAAAAGCAACTCTAGTTAACTACGAAACGACATAATCAAATAACAACCAAAAATATCAACAAGAACTTAAGCTTTAAGTAGTGGGTTTTGTTTTTTTATTGGCAATTTCGTGTTTCGTATCACAAAATAAAATTTACCCAAAATAATAAATAAACAAAAAAGAAGAAGCTGGAAATGAAAAAAAAAAAAAGGTTAAGGAAAACAACAACAGACCTGCCAAAGTGACCACAAACAGCGAAACCCAGATCGCCAAAAGAATTAACTTTGGCGAAACCATTGTCAAAAGACTCGAGTTTCCGGCGGGTGTGAACCAAAAGCATCATACAGTAGGTGGTCAAACCGGCGACCGAGAAAAGCATGAGCAAACCCATGACCCATCCAGTCCTCTTGAAGGCGTAAGGCAAGCCCAGAACCCCAGCGCCAACTATAGCTATAAAAACATTGGCAAAGGTCTTAGATTTCGATGATAACGGCTTTCCCTTACCGACAAGAGGCGTGTCTTCTCTGGGTAAAGGAGACTTCAAGTTTTGTGAAGATGAAGAGGCGATAGGTTTCTTTTCAAACACCATAGCTGAACGATTCTCGATTCACAAAAAATAAAAATAAAAAAGAAAGAAAACCCCAGAGGTTACTTTTTTTTTGGTCTGCAGATGAAATTCTAGTTTCTTATCAGAAACTTCAAATACAAATACTAACAATTTCAAGGTGTAGGATTCAAAGGACAAAGCTTTCAATTGAAACAAGACAAAAATGAAGATGACCCTTTATAATAAAAAATAAATTGGAAAAAGTTGTTTCTTACAATTGGGCGATAAATTAAGAATCAGTTGCAATTTTTTTAATTGCTGAGATATGAATATTGTTATAAATTTTACAGCTCCTGAAATTGGAAAAAAAATGGAAATGGATTTTGAAGAGGAAAGTGAAAAGTAGTCTGTAATCACTGAAGAACAGGTATATTTTTATTGGGGTTAGGTTACGAAAACGACATCGTATAGGGATGGTGTTGAAAATCAAAGATGGTGGTTTCCATGAACCGTCAAACCTTGTCGGCCAGCTATCAAACACGGAAATTTAGCAACCCACTTGACGAAATGAGTCGCTGTTTTCGGGTCAACCCGCCCCGTTAGATTTCTATTTGACCTGTGTTTTCGGGTGAGTTGTAATTTGAGTACCGATAGCAAAAAAAAGCCGAATTTGACGGGTTTCGATCTAACCTGATTTATTAAGGTTGGATTTTTTTTGAAAAATTGGTTTCATGGGGTCAGGGTTAAAACATAAAAATAATTGAGTGGGATTAAGTTTGAGATAAATTTATTCCATTTAATATATTTACAAAAATACCTTTAATATATATATATTAAATTTTTACTCAATAAATAAATATAAAAATAAAAGTAAATATATTAAGTAGTCTAAAGTAAAAAAAAAATCATTTTATTTGCTTCGAAATAAAAATAAAATAATTAAATTAAATTGAAGTCGAATATTTTATTAAATTTCATGTCATAGTTCGAAGGGAATTTTCTTCTTAAGAGTCAAGGTCATGATGAATTGGTCAAGCTTCAAGGTGGGCAAAAATTCGCCCCATTGCAATCCCTAAATTCTCGCCCCATTATCACCCTTAAATTAGAGTGATTTGATGGGTAAAAGTTCGTTACACCAAACATTTTATTTTAAAATGATCTCTAAGCTTTAAATTATTTTAATTATATCTTTAAATGATTGAAGTTATATAAATTAAGTTCTTCCATTATTAAAATTGTTAATTTAACTGTTAAATAATACGTCAAATCCTTTGTAAAAGTATTGTGAAAATCTTTATCCTAAAAGTTAGAAAGTATTTTCCTCTCGTTACTTAAAAAAGAAAAAAGAGTAATTAGTCCATGTAGATTAGATTAAAAGTAAATTAGTCATTTCTATTGTTAAAAACTGACATGACTGATAAAATAGGCACACAGTTATACATGATGTGCCACATGTAACTCAATATTAATGTACAGGGATCAATTTTAAATTGTAAAAATAGATGGCAAAATAATTAGTTTGGGTTTGCTCCTAACTCTAATGTACAAGAATTAATTTTTTTATTTTTTTAATAAATACAACAAAATATAATTTAATTCTTAATACGAGAGTCTTTATAATACTTTTACCACAAACCTTTCGTTACTACTGATTGTTTGTAGTCTAATAATCCATTATATATTGTAAACAAAAGTCAAAAAAGACTTATTTAAAGAACACCAGATAAGTTGTTTTGAAATACCAATTATTTCCGACAAATACAAAATCAATCCAACAACGAAGCTATCTCTTTCAGTTCTGGGCATCTCCCTCTTGATCTGGACCACTTCTTCACAAGTTTTTCGTCCCTCTCTACCACCTATCTGTACTTCTTTTCTATACACATATGCTTGATGAATTAAATGTGGATTTTTGTGTGTGTTTTTTTGTTGGAATTTTAAGAACCAACACCGCCTTCTTCTATTATGAGAATCGATTACTTGATGTCTTGTTTGAGTTTCAGAAGTATATTAAAATGGGATGACATGGATTTTACATTAAAAAATCAACAAGTTGATATAGGAAAGACGTGGAGAAAAGTTTGAAGAAGCTTTAATTGAACGTGTGTTTTGACTTATCTTTTGCAGATAATTGGATGAATATATATCAGATGATTCATTGATTGGGTGCACAAAATTGAAAACAATGTTGAAATTGTCGGCTTGTATATCAATTTGCTTGGCTATGGTTGTGTCCAACTTTTCCACTTTTACGTGAGTTTCTTTGTTGTTCAAAACGTGGACGGTGGCTGATCTGCCAAAATAAAGGCAGATAAGGTAGGCATTTTAGGAAAAAAGAAAACGAAACAGATTTTCTTTTTCTTTTTATGATAAGAAGTAAGGGGCAATGGATCGTTTAAAAATAAAAATATTTTTATTTTTTTCCACCAATTAATTTATTATAAACACTTTTTTTCTCAAATAATGGAGTCCAAATGTTTAAGTGATATAACTCTTCCCTTGATTGTTTTTCCTTTATTTATTTATTTATTTATTTGTATTTGAATGCTTCCTTTTTAGCTTCAAATTTGTGTATTGTGCATTTGATGAGCTTGTTTATGTATGATAAATTCGTGTTCCTAATATTTTGTTTGCCATGCAGCAACTAATGATAAAGACAAGTAATATTTAAGTAAAATTAAAAGGGTGTTATGAGTTAATAATGTATCAGTTCCGTTTAAATTAAACATGAAAGGAAGTTAACTTCTCTTTTTTGGATAATTTTTAAAGTGTTGTTCGTTTGAAGTTAAGTGACTCCTCAATAAGTTGGTGTTGTCTTCAGGTTGAGTCGAAGTTTTGTCTCTCAACTTTACAAGGAGTTAGACCCTAAGGTAGGATTCATAGAGTAAGAGTGCCACACATGACCATTTACCAAGGGGACGTGAGTGTCGTATGCTTGGTAGGATTTGAATCTTTGCCCTTTATATGACATCTAAGGTGTAATGATTCAGTTTTCAGTGGTGTCAGACTTCATTTTCGTAAATCGAGTTCGTAAATATTAAATAGGAAAGTTTACGGAGTTAGTATGTTGTTGAATTGAAAAATGGCTTAGTGATTTAGCCAAAATTGTGTCTAATTAAGCTCATGGATTGAATTGTAAAAGTTTAATCGCTATAGATTTTTAATTATGATAAGGCTTGCGGACTTAAATAACAATTATCCAAAGAACTAAAATGGCTAATAAACCTATTTTAAATGGATGTTAGTGGGATGTGACGTTAAATGTCACTAACTTAAGTTAATTATAGATTTAAACTTAATTAACAATGATTATGCTAGTTAATTAAGCTTAATTAAAATTAATCATAGTATAAATATAAATGTTAGTGGAAAAAGATGATAAGTATCAGCTTATTCAACCTTTTATGTTGTCCTCCATGGAAGAAAGGCTTTAAAACTCTTGTTGATATTCGACCATCAATTACAAGTAAGTTCCTAGCCATTTTTCTTTGATTTTTATGAAAATTGAATCACGGGAGCTTGATTTAGCTAGCTCATGTACCAATTTGTGAAACTATTAAAGTTTTTAAAAGTTTCCATTTTTGAGAATTAAATGAAATTGGTGTGAAATTGTTGGAAAGTAAGCATAATTTATGAAAAGGACTACATTGTAAAACTTAGATTATTAGTTTTGTACATTAGAGATCAAATTGAATTAAGTGAAAAATTATTGTGAAATGTTGGTAGGAATAGAAAATAGAAGGTCCCTAAGGAGCCATGGTGAAATTGGATTCTAATTCAAGGCCCTAAATTGAAAGTTATCTTTGTCTTGATTTTAATGACTAAATTGAATAAATTAAAAAATCTGTGTAAAATGGTATTTGATTCTAAAATGGTTGGGAATTGATTTTATGATACGTTTTGTGATTATACGCAGCTAACAACAACACCGAACCGTCAAGAGGGAAAGGAAAAGCAAAAATTGTCGATGAGTGATGCGTGAAACTTCAGTTTGTACTTTTATGATTCAAGATAAAAATATTTGATTGTATATGCATGTTTATTGTTTGATGAGTAATGGAGGTGAATTTATTGTGATCATATGAAATTTTTTGATTGAGTTGGTATGAATTATCGAGATAGAGGGCTAAAATGAATAAAATGGGAAATGGCATGAAATACTTAAATTATGACATGTGATAAGAAAATTGTATTGAAATGTGTCATATAATGAGAAATATATGTGTTTTATGGTAAAATGGGGTTGTGATTGTGAATTTGATTGAGAAATGATATATGTATTAAATTGCATTTGTTATGTGATAAAGTAGTGTGCAGGATACGTAAATGCATATGTGATTGAACACAAAGTATGAATATGTGAATAAGTTGATTACAGGTATGTTAATACATAAATGTAAAATTAATGTCCATGTGACTTAGTAAAAAGTTAGGATATGATTGGCATACCAATAGGGTTATATGTGCGCTTGTATAGGATATGTGATTGTATGGAGATTATTACAAATTATGTTGGGATCTAGCATTTGTTGTGGATCATCAAGTATTATATGCTTCTATGGAGACCTTGGTGTAGTGGAGGGATGTATATGCATCTAATAATGCATTGATGCCTATGTGCCTTGCACTTCGGTGCTCTGGTGTGGTGTAGTTCACCCGTGTATTGAGTCCGTTTTACTAGGGTTCCATTGGGAGAATGTTATAATTGAAATTGAAAAACTTTAAAAAGTAATGAAATAGATTGATAATAAAATATGGTAACAAAATGAATATGAATGAGTCAATAGGCTCTAAAAAGAGGTTCAGATGGTTAGCTAACAGATTATTTATATGAACAAATTTGATTTTGAATGTCATAATGCTAAGACTATGCATTTTTGAATTTGTGATGAGTATAGATAACTAAATGCCTTGTAATATGTTTTGATACATGTAATTGAACTTGATAGTCTTAGTGCCATGGTAGTTGAATTTTTTTACCCTTGATATTTGTATACTTTCATTTGTAAATTGTTATGTACTTGTAATGCCATACAAAATATATATATTATTAGTCATTGAGATTATAAGTATTATGGCATGTTTTAAATGTTACTTTATTTTATATTATCTTGAATCATGAAAGTATCACTGAGTCTATCGCTCAACGTACGATTTATTTGTTCCATTCACAGGTACAAGTATTCTCAAAGCCCTAGGAAAATAAAGTTAGCATCCAGATGATAGCAGTCGACTCATCCTAAGTTTGTATAGCCCTTTTTGTTAAGTTAACAGAATGTACTTACAGAATACTTGTTCTAATGCTAGAAATGGTTTGTATATATGTTGTGATTTCATGAAAATTGTTTTCGTCATACATATCAATAAGGCTAATATTTTGGTAATTATGTTTTCGGAAATATTGAATATATAGAAGGGTTGATTTGGGGCCTTGGGGCAAATGATGGTTAGTATGCTAGGTTAGAAGTATTAGAAAATCAGGATTTAGTGGTTTGTTTCCAATGTCGCGACATCACACCCTCAATGTCATGATGTCGGTCTTGTTTTATTTTGAAAACTTTGCAATTTGGTTCTCAAGTTGGAAAGTTTGGCTACTGCCTTCAAAGTTGCGACACAAGCCTTCATAAGCTCGTGTATGACTCGAAATTGATTATATATTATGTTTTACACTTGTATTACTTAAAATTTAATGATTATTGATGAAATTTGTTTGTAACTGATCGTGGTTGCTCCGGAAACGAATGTAATATCCTATAGCTCAGACTCTGACGATCGAGTAAGGGCATATATATTATGTTTTACACTTCTCATCCCCGTTGCACTCTTATTCATTTACATCCAGGTACAGAATTTCTTCTTCTCATTGAAATTCAAAAATGTCTAATTTACGGATATGAAATTATATGTTTGTTTCATGATACTTTTGACGACAGATGATATGGAAATTGCCCCTGAGTTTTTTGATTACTTTTAGGCAAACTGGAGCCCTTCTTGACAAGGATAAGTGTGTTGCATGACTCAAATCAGTCTCTCTTTCTCTCTGTTTTTTTATTTTTTCTTCGAGGGTTTGGGATCTTTTTCTTTCCTCCTTCACCTTCTTGTTGTTAAACCGTGGTAGGTCAATTATGGCTATTTCCTCATGGAATGACAATGGTCAAAAGCAGTTTGTGCATGATCCATGTAAGCTCTTTCTCCCAATAACATTTTTTTCCTAGGAGAACTGTAGAGCTTAATGCATTTTATGAGCAAGATTTGGTAGAAAAGTGTTCCTCCATAGCTTTTGGTGTTAAATGCTATCACTTAACCCTCCCATGTGATGCTTACCAGAAAAAGTGAAGTGCACTATGAGGGGGGGGGGACTTTTAACTTTAGTTTTATTTCTGTCATTATGCAACCTACTTCTAGATGACTCTTGGACTCTCTCTTTTGCATGCTCATGCTTGAAAAGATTTTGACTTTCTTGAAGTAGAAACATTTTGGTGCTTCTGATATTTTGATCTTCTATTATTCTATGAAGATGCACTTGACCGCACAGATTTTCTTTCCTGGTCTTGGCTGGATGCTTACTAGATATACCTGGGATGAGCTATCACCGAAGTGGCCAAAAGCATATCCTTCATGGTTCCGTAAATTGCCATTTAATTTATGCATTACACCAATGCAAATTTATGTAGTTTCATCAATGGATTTGCCTTGATAGAATCTCACTTACTGGGACGGCTTGTTGAGATTAGAAGAGAATCACAAAGGTAGACAATTTCTCCGTCCTGAAGTGTGCAGAACATATAATTTTGGTCAGAATGTATGTTTCACCTTGTCATTGATAAGATTTCTTGTTTAAAATCACTCGGATGACATTTTATGAATGCTTGCTTTGAAGAGAATATTGCATAGTGGATCAGCCATTATCCAGCTGTATGCGTGTCTTGTGCAGCACAGGAACTAGGTAGAACAATGAATGAGGCACATCACATACTTGCAGTTATTCTGCTACATTGCTTCTGCAAGAATATATAGTAAACTTGCACAAATGAAATCCCTCTTAAGGCTTCAGCTGTTGTTCCTACATATATGTATTATATTAAAGAGTTTTCATGCTTCAAAAAAAATTGAAGTTCCCTCAGTTTAGGTAGGTGCTCACCCCTAGGTAGCTTCATAATTCCTCAAGAAAAGGGAATAAGATTTTGTTTCTTTCAGCTGGATCTTTACATCTCCTTTACAAAATGAGGGCTTATGTTCTGTTTTCCGATCTTGCTATATCAATCAGGGTTAAAGTATGGGACAGTTTTTCCAACAATATGTTGAGCCTATAAAGATGAATGACGCTAAGGTTGGCATAATTTCTATAATTCTCTTTAGAATTTAATATTTTATACATAGTGGTGTTGCTTTTTTGTCTGACAGGTGAATTGGAAGTCCCAGGATTTGAGCTACTTAATGGAGGAAAGATCAGTGATTCTGGGAACTGCTTTTCCCTATTTTCCACCTTTTTACATTGTCATATATGATCGTGTTTTCTCCTTTCTAGGACAAATATAAGAAATACTTTGCCGACATTTTGAAAAAGGCAAAAGCTATCCATGAAACAGATGATGTTCCTAGAATACATTGCGCAACAATTTGGAGTTTTTGAAGAATGGAAGGTAACTTATATGATATTTCATATATTTTTCATTGTTCTTTATTTGCTGTGAAAATGCTTAAAGAGTTTTTGATGATAATAAGCAGCAAAATGCCTGCATTATATCATATTTGGTTTCCATTACTACTTCTGTTGTAGCAATCCAAATAAAAAACACTACAAATTTTCTCATATCTAAGATTTGAGCAGTCCCATTCTTCTGAAAAACTTTGTATTGCTTCATTACTAGGATGGTGTACCAAGTACAGCATATAAAGGAGTAGTGGTTTTCCGATACCAGCCACCTAGACGTGAATTTCTTGTTGGTCCCGACTCTCTTCTGCAGCTAGGGATCTAAGGTGCTTGAAGACTTAAAGGTTAACAACATTTTCTGGTTTGGTTTTCTCCTTTTAGCACTAAAGTTGGTATATAGCACAACTGTAGGAGGAACTAGTTGATGAAATTCAGTTTCAAGTTTCAAAGGAGAAGGTCAGGTAGGCTGAGGCTTCTTATCGTCCAACTTTTCTAGACTAGGGAATTTGACATGAATACAACTTTGAACTTAGGCAGGGATGATCGCATATGGCAGGCCACAAAAAGGGCCTTCAACTTTGTAGGTTTAAAGTTGCTTTCTTTTTTATATGATAGATAGTTCTTCCGTTCCATTTACAAGTACGATGAATATGAAAAATAAAAATAAAAATAAAAGAACGAAACAAATATGACATATGACACGAGAAAGAAACATAAACATGACTTATTAGTTTGTCAAAAAGTTGTTTATAAAAAAAAAAAAAAAGTCACTTGAAAATACATGAACATGACATGATCATATGTATTTATTTATTTATTCAGGCTTGATCTGAAAGGCATTAAAAATCCTATATGGTATTGAAATTTGTTCAAATATTGCAAAATATGTTAATATTTATGTATTTTCTATTTAATTAAAATATTTTTATTGTATAAAGTTAGTTAGAGATTGTGAAAATTTTATTTTAAATTTAACTCAAATTAGTTAAGGTTTATTAAGTTGGTAATTTATTCAGCGGATAGGATCAGAAATTCTTTTCCTGAGTAAAATTAAATAAAAAAATTAAAGGAAAAAATAACAGGAGAAAAAGATAGAAGCTCTTTTGTTTCACTGAAAATGGTGTCCGAAAAATTATTTTTGAAAAATGATTTTACTTTTCTAGAAAAGCTAATATTTTATGGTGTTTGGATGAATATGTATAAAATATTTTCTATTGCTTGATAAATTTCTTGAAAATATTTCATAAAAGTTTTTTTTAATGAAATAAACGTACATTTGAGATTTTCTATCTTTTTATTGTTTAATTGAATTTATTTTATATTTATAAATTTATATTTTACATTGTTTTTGCATAAATTACAAATATTTTATTAAATTCAGATTCATTACAATATTATTATTTAGTTGCGTGGCTTATTTTTTATTTAAAAATGTGAAATCAACAAAATTGATAAAACAAAAATTAACAAGGTTAACAATTAGACTTGATTTTAAAGTCTAAAAAGTAGAGGGACTAAATTCTTGAAAATAAAAATACAGGGACTAAGTTCTAAATTTTTTGAAGAGTATATGAACTTATGGCGTATTTTAACCTTTATACTACAAAACATTTATTGTTAATATACTTATAATTGTAATAAAAAAATATTATTAAAATATTAATATTGAATATTTTTAAAGAATATCATTTAAATTATTATTAAAATAAAATTAAAATAATAAATAATTTATTAAAACAATTAGTTATATTAATAATTTATTATATGGTTAAATATAAATAATTAAATATGTATGTTTAATAATACTAAAAATTATAATATTTTATATTAATATTTTATTTATTTTTAAAAATAAAAATATTTTTTCAATATAATAATATTAAGCTTGATTTAAGTTAATTTTTATATAAAAATAAAATTATTATGAGGATTTTTTTGGTGTAAATTTTACAAAAAAAATAATTTATTTTCTGTTGATCTATAGGTATTTTTTATTGATGAAATTATTTTCTGTGAAAAATAGAGAAAATATTTTCTATAAATGATTTTGAGTGAAACAAAGAGCCTAATACGAAATGGTAATTCCCAAGTGCTCACTCCTTAATCCTCATTAGAAAAGTAATAGGCAAAGGCCTCAATAGCTGATTGTAATAGTCTCAACCTCTCGGCCCTTATTTCATTGGGCTAAAACCCAACAGCCCACTACGAAACTGCGTAATTTCTTTTCACACGTTCCCTCCAACTTTTAACTGGCTCGCTGCCTCTCTAATCGTCTTTCAAACTCTCGACAATGGCGGCACGTTGAAATCACTGCTTTAGCTGCAATCATCTCCAGCGAAACGGGGCGTCTCGACGATTGGGCGAACAAGGATCCTGATTTTTATTTTAAAACAATTTTCGTTTTCGATTCAAGTTTTGCTTTCATCGGATACTGAAGAAGCTTCGACAGTAACAATTTCTTTTTTCTTTTCTCAAAAATTGAAACTAACACTTGAATTGCCTTTTCTTTTCAAGGAATTGTGCTGTAGATTCCTTCATTCAATTCGTGAAGCCAGGGAACCGCTATTTACCAAAAGTCACTAATCAAAGTATTTTAAACAAAAACAAATGTTGCCGGTATGATACCAACTTTATAAACAGTTTCAGGTTCACTAGTCAAAGTATTTTAAATGTATTGTTGCCGGTATAACTTGTAATTGTGTTTTTAAGTTCATTTTGCTTTGATTTTAGGTTTTGGATGCCATTTATACACATATTTTGCTGATCACATAGATATGTTTACAGGTTATTGTTATTGACGAAGAAGATGGAAAAAACTAATAGAAATGTTAGATTTGAGCCAGCATATTGTCAACTTGGTAAATACTCTTTATTTTATATACTGTTATATAATGTGATCTGCAAATTATATTTAACTGATAATCTATGTGTACTGAATGATGAACTTCATCGCGAATTCAATTGCAGTGAGTTACTTACTTCTCCTCTTTCTTTGATTGATGCTTTACACAAGTTACTGTTAATTTCACAAATCACCTTAAGATTATTCTTCAATCAAATTATAAAATCTTTTCCCCTTATTATTAGGCTGAGAAACGAAAAGATGACTTTAGCTGTCACTTATTTTCATTGCCATCATTTGCATATAGATTTCGTTGCACGTTAGTAGACAGCTTCCATTTTTGTTTGTTTTTCTATTTTCAATGTACAATTTGCAACAATATGTCGGTACTACTGTACTTGGCAATTTTGTGGGGTAGGTGGATATGAAAATGAAGCCTTACTAAAGAGTGAATTTCATTTCTTAGACTACCAATAATACCATATTAAGTGCTTCTCCTAGGACTTAGTATTGCTGTAAAGAGTAGTAGATGTTTAGATCAAGGACCACTCAAACATTTGAGTTATGGTTGATTATACTTTAGAGAGGAGGTTATATTACATCATCTTTAGAGTTTTTAAATTCCGATTAAATTTAGAATTAAGTTGAATCAGATTCTTAAAACTAGAGCAAAACTCTTTTAACATTGTATTCTCCATTCAAAAGACTTAAATTCAAAATTTTATTATTAACCTAATTTAAGGGATAATGATCCCTTTTACCACTCTCCTCAATGAGCAATATTCCCTTCCTTTTATTTGCTATTTAAACATGCTACCTGCACATTCAAAAGTTTTTCAATCTAGGATTCGTTTATATATATATATATTTGGACAGGCTGCCAGATTGTTGACTTTTTCTAATTATTGTTTATATTATATTAAGTAAAATTATTCTGGTAGGCATCACCATTGATTCTTTTCTTTTTTTTTTTCTTTTTGATCTTTTATTGCTTATGATTGAATTAAAGAGTGAAGGTTGGGCAAAAGCAGGTACCTTTGATTTTTTACTGGACGTTCAATTGTTCAAATCAATTACTAATTAAGCAAAGGAAAACGACACTGTATTTCCCAATCCATTGCAAAAAAAATACACCTGAAGAAGTACCTTCTATACAGCGACAGCGGATTGAATGCTCATGCTCCTCAATTCCTACGTCACCCTCATTCTTTAATTTTCGTTAAATGCTCTTGCACCGCTCTTTAATAAGTCTAAGAAGCTCTAGTGACAACCAAAGAATTAACTACATTGAGAAGCTCCCGTAATAAGGTTAGAGTCTCTTCATATATCTGCATCTCATCATTGTTCTCACTCTCCGGTTTAGCTATTCAATTCACTTCTCTACTATGTTCCTTAAGGATGTATCGAAAATAAACCTTCTAATTTCAGTATAAAAGTTGACTAATCAAATGCAACTCTAATAACATATTGGAACCCCATAACCAGCCACAACTAAAGTATTGTCACACTCCATCTCCAATTGCCTAAAACCAAAAGCCCATGCTAAATTGAGGCATATAGCTCTTACCCCAAATTAGAAAACTAAATCTTTCCCAATTCACATAGCAAAACCTCACATTCAATTGGCATCATGGCCTTTAAACACGCTTCCAATTACAACAATATTATTGCTTTTCGACAATGCACCATCTATATTCAACTTAATTCACCCTTTCTTCAACGGCTTCCAATAATCACCCGACACTTTCTGAATGCGATGGAGCTCACATGATTTTGAGTTTACAAAGCTTGCAATCCAAGTTAAACATTTACCTACAACAACATCAACATTACTATGGCTATTATATATTGAAAATAAAATTATTTCGGCTTTTCCATAACAGCCAACACAATATTGCAAACAAAGTCGGCTAATTTTCCTCCTTCATTGTCAATTCCTCTTAAGATAACGAGTTCTTGGTTAACTATATATTCAAATTCGACGAAAAGAACATATTCCTGATTGAATTAGGAATCACCGTCTTCCAAATCGCTTTTGAGAACTCACAATCTCGTATGGCATGTAGGGTAGTGTCAATGGAAAATCCACAGCCAACACAATAGCCTTCATTATATATATGCCGTTGAGGCCGCTCCCCCTTAGTCAGAATTTCTTGCCACAACCACCATAGAAATACACGAACTCTTACACTTTCAACATAAATTTACATGGTTTAGTGGCTATATTATAACAAATCCATAATGTTAGTGTTTATATAGTAATTTTTTTTAAGTTCAGAATTTACCCCTTATTAAATGTTAATGTTGACACAGTAAAGGAGAGAGGACCAGGAAGGGTTTGGCTTTATAGGGAAGAAAGCAGAAGGCTTCTCATCTCATGTGTGACATTGAAGGAAAGAGAGAGAAGATAACCAAAAACCCCACGTTTGACTTCCTCTCTCTCTTTCTTTCTTTCTTTCTATCTTCTTTGTTTTTTGTTCATATATTTTTCTTTATATCAATGTCCTTACATGTTTGACATTCACATGAAACATTAACCCCTCTCATTCTCGCTCTTTTCTTTCTTGGATGCATTACCAAACAATCCCAAGGTGTGTTCTCTTCTTCTTGTTTCTTCTTTCTGCTTCTTTTTCTTCTTATTGCTTCAATTAAGTCACTTTTTTTTTTGTTCAATTTTCCCTATTAATTCCATTTCTTGCTTCGTCTTTTAATGAGAAATGTTGGATTTTAGTTACTGAGGTTTTTTTGGGTTTTTTTTTTTTCTAATTTCGTCTTGTTCGTTAAAGTTGACCAGCGGGTGAGTTTCTGGGGGAAAGAAAAGCCGAATACGTTTAACTAAAACTCAGTTCTCTTATCCCCTTTTATATATCATGAGATCGGAATTTGATCATTTCTTCTTGTATGTCGATTCTGCTTGAATTACTTCATTTCTTAAAAGATGTTTTCTTTTTTGCCTTTGTTTACTTTCTTGCCAATGTCTTGTTCTGTTTCTTTGAATTTGTTAGTACGTGGATCAGTTCATTCATCTTGTATATAACTGACAAAAAAAATGGTTTAACGTAATGAAACCCTTGCATTTTCCCAGATCTTGATTAAAATGCCAATCCCATTTTTCATGCTTTGCAAATGCTGTCTGCAATTTTCTTGATCACTTCAATTCCAAATTTGGGAAAATGTCATCTTTACCTCTGGTAATGATTTCTTGGGAAAA
This sequence comes from Gossypium longicalyx, assembly GCA_025698465.1. Taxonomy (NCBI): domain Eukaryota; kingdom Viridiplantae; phylum Streptophyta; class Magnoliopsida; order Malvales; family Malvaceae; genus Gossypium; species Gossypium longicalyx. The sequence continues at coordinate 106,090,989 of CM046997.1, read as the reverse complement.
TATCATGGTTTCATCTTTTGATTTTTCCATTTTTTTTCTACTTATAAACTTCTTTATATTCTTGGGAACAAATATGAGTTACTAAATTTGTATATCCCAATTTTTAACTCAAGAAGTGTCATGTTCATATTAGTTTTTATTTTTACATTACTTAAGCAGTATTTAGTTTCAAACTGCTGTTAATCAGATTAAATGCTACTCTATTAATCCTAGTTATTGGTTATCGTCTGGATGGAGTTCATGCTCAAGTTCACTTCATTTCCTTACCAGCAATCTCCCCTCTATAAATATTTTGTTTTGATGCAGCCAATGTTTTCACTTAAGATTTCACTAATATAGCAAATTAAGCATCTAGTTAACATTTAGCTTTTGCAAGTTGATTTAATGGTGCTTTACACCGTATTTGTAACATTTGAATAATTTTTTTCCTTTCAGGCTTGGCTAGTATCTTGAAGGCTTGGAACACTATTGAAGAAACTACTGTCTTGTTGTAAAGTGGTTGCTACCGAGGGTTGAAACACCAAGCTGCTGGATGGTCTATTTGTTTGAAGACAGTTAGCAAAACTAAGATTCCTATAGGAAAGTGAATTATGACTTGGATGAATCTCCCAAATCGATACTTAATTGTCATTTTAACCTTTGTTAGCACTTGCGTTTGTTACATAGAACGCGTCGGCTTCTCTATAGCATACACAGTTGCAGCAGATGCTGCTGGGATTAACCAGTCAAGCAAAGGCACGATACTTTCCACATTCTACTATGGTTATGCTTGTTCTCAAGTGCCTGGAGGATGGGCCGCTCAAAAGATTGGGGGAAGGAAGGTTCTTCTTTTCTCGTTTGTATTATGGTCATTGACTTGTTTCTTGGTTCCGCTAGATCCTAATAGAGTCACAATCTTAGTCGTTGCTCGGTTGCTTGTTGGTGTAGCACAAGGTTTCATCTTCCCTTCAATCCACACTGTCTTAGCACAGTGGGTTCCGCCACATGAGAGATCGAGATCTGTTTCACTTACAACTTCTGGGATGTACCTAGGTGCAGCTATGGGGATGCTTTTCCTTCCAAGCCTGGTGAAGTTAAAGGGTCCAGAATCTGTATTTCTTGCAGAAGCAGCATTAGGTGTCCTCTGGTCTGTGCTTTGGTTTAAATATGCAACTGACCCCCCTCGATCCGAGCATCCGAAAGCCGCCGCTGCTGGATTTGGAGAGTCTTTGTTACCTACCGATGCAAGTCCAAGGACAAAAATGGAGAATGGAGGAAGTACTGTCAAAGCAACCAAAATTCCATGGAAGAAGATTTTAATCAGCAGGCCAGTTTGGGCAATTGTGGTAAACAATTTCACATTCCACTATGCTCTTTACGTATTAATGAACTGGCTGCCTACATACTTCGAGCAGGGCCTCCAGCTGAGTCTTCAGGAAATGGGTTCTTCTAAGATGATGCCCTACTTAAACATGTTCTTATTCTCGAATATAGGTGGGATTGTCGCTGACCACTTGATCACCAAAAGAGTAATGTCAGTGACTAAAACTAGGAAGTTCTTGAACACTGTAGGATTTATAGTTGCTTCGATCGCACTGTTAGCACTTCCGATCTTCAGAACATCTGGTGGAGCTATTTTATGTTCTTCAGTAGCACTCGGGTTCTTGGCACTTGGGAGAGCTGGTTTTGCAGTGAACCATATGGATATTGCACCTAGATATGCAGGAATTGTAATGGGTGTCTCAAACACAGCGGGTACTCTAGCTGGGATTATCGGGGTTGATATGACTGGCCGGCTTCTTGAAGCGGCTAAAATCGAATATTCAGGTCTATCCAGTCCTGGAAGCTGGAGAGCAGTGTTTTTCATCCCTGGATGGCTGTGCATATTCAGTTCTTTCATATTCTTGGTGTTCTCAACAGGGGAAAGGATTTTTGACTGAAACCAAGTCAATGTAAAACTTGTACTTTTTTTAACTGGTGAGGTTCAAGGGTTTCAAGTTTCAACTGCAAATATATCATTGTGATATTAATGAATGTAAACCCCTGATGGGAAGGGTATACTGAAATTCAAAGACCATATAGAAGGTTCAAAGAAATTAACACAGAACAGAGGCCATTAGGAATCATTCTTTTATTGTTGTATGTGTTATTTTGGTTTATACAGTGAGTTTGATTTTTTGCAAATGGAATGATTATACATATTGAGATTGATTTGCAATGTGGCTGTTGTTTTGAAACCCCGAAATTCTTCTTGGTATCATGTAAACCAAACAAGTTTTCCCCCATGAAATTCAATATTTTCTTTTCACTTTAAATTTCATTATTATTGATGCTGCTGTCTGTCATAGGTTGTGCCTAACTTCAACGCCTGTGAGAATATTTAGATAAAAATATAAATTTAATATACGAGTTTGTACAAAAACAAGACCGAATTTATAAATGGGTTAAGCCTTGGTTAAGTCATTTTAGGGCAAATGGTCGAGTTAGGCCTAAGTAAAAAATGACTTACTCGAAGCCTAGTTTATTTATAAATGGGATCTAAGTTTTTTTTTTTCCTCAAACTTATATTTCAAGCCTATATTTTTATCCTAACTCTTTCACATTACAGACAGGCCTTTGAGCCGTGCCACCCATATACATGTTTACTTATACCAATATAAAATTAAAATAATTTTACTCTTTTTTATATATCATTATATGATTAATATTTTAACGATATAATTATCATATTTTATATTTTATTCATATAAATCATATATGTCAAAATTAATATAATTTTAAAATTTTTAACTATTAATTTTATATAAAAATAATTTTATCGTTTACTAAATATTAATATTTATATAATATTTTAAATTGATATAATAAAAATATCGAATTCGTTGTTATTAATAAATTTAATGGTTGAATGTTGTGAGAAATAGCAAGCAATGTAAGTTTATCCGACTAGTTGCTAAAATAAATTCTAATTAACTCGTGTGGTTAATCAGATGGTAATTAAGCAAGCCTTGTGGTTAGCTTAGCAATTAGCAGAGCTATTGGGGTGAGCATCTCTTTCAATCCAAAAGAATCTCCACAAATCCCACCCCTGCCACTTTCCGTTTATTTTCCTTTTAATTAAAACCCTAATTTCCCCAAAAGTTTCAACTTTCTGTAATGGCGATCTGCTTCCAATTTCAATCCCCACTAAAACCCATTACCTTTCCTTCATACATCACCAAAAGGGTCCCCATTTTCAAATGCAAAGCCTCGTTTTCCACCACCACTACTACAGAGCTCGAGCCTGTCTTCACCTCCGTCAAGTCCTTCGCTCCCGCCACGGTAGCCAATCTCGGCCCAGGTTTTGACTTCCTCGGCGCTGCCGTTGATGGTCTAGGCGACTTCGTTTCCCTCAGCATCGACCCTTCTGTCAGCCCCGGTCATGTCACCATCTCAGAGATCTCTGGGTCCTCTAAACTCTCTCCCAATCCTCTCTTCAACTGTGCCGGCATAGCTGCCATTGCCACTATGAAAATGTTGAATGTTCGCTCTTTCGGCCTTTCACTCAAACTCGAAAAGGGCTTACCTTTGGGCAGTGGACTCGGTTCCAGCGCCGCTTCCGCCGCCGCCGCTGCAGTGGCGGTCAACGAGCTCTTCGGTGCTAAACTCGGAGTTGATCAGCTGGTTCTTGCTGGGTTAGAATCCGAAGCTAAAGTTTCCGGCTATCACGCCGATAATATCGCTCCTGCAGTTATGGGTGGTTTCGTCCTAATCAAAAGCTACGATCCTCTAGAGTTAAAGCCCCTGATTTTCCCCCAGAATCAAGAACTGTTTTTCATCTTGGTCAGCCCAGAATTCGAGGCTCCCACCAAGAAAATGCGTGCGGCTTTGCCCGCCGAAATTGGGATGCCGCACCACGTCTGGAATTGCAGCCAAGCGGGTGCACTGGTAGCATCGGTATTGGAGGGCGACGTCGTGGGGTTAGGGAAAGCATTGTCGTCGGACAAGATCGTGGAGCCTAAACGAGCACCCCTGATTCCGGGGATGGAAGCTGTGAAGAAGGCGGCTATCAAGGCCGGAGCTTTCGGGTGTACTATTAGTGGTGCTGGGCCGACGGCGGTGGCTGTGATAGACAATGAAGAGGAAGGGAAGAAGATTGGGCAAAAAATGGTGGAAGCGTTTTTAGAAGAAGGAAATTTGAGATCGGTGGCAATGGTTAAAAAGCTGGATAGAGTTGGGGCTAGGCTTATTGAAGGTGTCCCGAGATGATAGTGATGATCAATAGCAGAATCACAGGTCTCTCTTTTCCTTTTTTTTTTTTTTTTTTTTTTTTTTTTGAACTGAGGAAAGCTTTGAATCATAATTATGGGATCTTAATATTTTGCCTTTTGATTTCGAGAATTGTTAATTTAGTTGTTTGCCTATACGTTGAGCTTTGATGAATTAAAAGAAATAAACCCAGAGATCTTTATGGTGTTTACATTATTATCTCTTGCAAACATATATACTATGGTGATCAAACATATACTGGAATTGAAAAGGAATATGAACTATGAACAAAGATCAAAACTTTCAGTTTCCCAACATATGCCTGCTTTGAGCCGATGGAACTTTGAAGAAGACAGGCAAAATCCCAAAGGCAAAAAAAGAAGAAGAAAGGCTGTTTGTAGCAGCCATCTTCAAGCTCATACTGTGTTATTTAGGTGCAAAAGCATGTCCAATGTGTTAAGGCAGGGGCTTTCGGCTGTACGACTGGCTGTGGCTGACAATGAAGAAAAGGTAAAGGAGATTGGCCAAAGGATGGTGGAAGCTTTTCTTAAAGAAGGGTGGCAATGGTTAAAAGGCTCGACAGAGCTGGCTCTAGGGGCTTATTGACAGTCCCAGATGATCAATAGCAGAATATGGGGTCTTTCTTTTCATATTTTTATTTTTGTTGTGAGGAAAGCTATGAATAATTATTATGGAATCTTAATATTTTTTCCTTTGATTTAAAAAATGGTAGCCTATACGATGAGCTTTGATGAATAACAAAATAAACTCAGAGATCATTATGGTCTTCACATTATGTCTTAAATGTATACACAATGCTTAAAAAAGAAAAAGAAAAAACACAGTAAACTTTCCAACAGATAATTCACCAAACTCGGTTGTTTTTAGCAGTTAGAATAACCCGTGTTTTTAGCAGTTATAGCCTGCTTTGATCCAACGGAAAAGAATTCCGTGATGACTTCAAGAGGCATGCCTTTGGTTTCTGGAACTTTTAAAAACACAAACACAAATGATGCAAGGCACACGGTTCCAAACATCCCAAAGACACCGGCAAGACCTACGGTTTTGAGCAACACCGGTAGTGAATATGCGACAATGATGTTAGAAATCCAGTAAACAAGGGAAACTATGGCAATGCAGGTGCCACGAACTCGTGTTGGGAAGATCTCCGCACAGAGAATGCTGGGAATAGGCCCGAACCCCATGACGTATACACAGCAGGAGAGCACGACGCTAACAGTTGAGATTGCTGTACGCACAACACTCCCCATTTTCACAATGCTTCCTATGACTAAGATGAAAAGACATAATGCCAGGAGCGGGACTGTGATGAGTAGTAACCTCCTGCAGAAAGAGGGAACAAGGAACCATGGTAAAAATATCAGAAGAGATCAAACAACAGAGGGAAACATTCTGAACCAGCAGGTCAATGTCAAACTCCTTTGCAACTTTACATTAAAGTAGCTTCTAGAATGTGTGCATGCATGTCCAGGGACCTGACTGGCATCAATATATATATTTCAAATAGAAGCTAAGACCTGCATAGCCTTACATTTCGTATTATTAACTCTATTCCTGCAGTAAAACCTGAACAATTTTCGGCATTTCTCGGGTTCTTTTTCATTAAGTTATGGACTAGATTACTTTGGTAAGTTACTTAGGGAAACCATATTGTCCATGAGCCATCCAGTCAAACCTGACTCAACAGTGATGCTTATGTATGGCATAATCTAATGGAATCACATTAGCAATCAAACTTCATTTTCTATACCATCAAATAGACACTAATAATCATCAAATCCACCATCATATTATCGGCACATTTGTGACAGTAACTTCAATTTTGCCAGTAGAAAAGTGTGCTGATATCTTGTGTTTTAAATTCCTTATTGCACAGATATCTTGTGTTTTAGGGTAAGGCTTTGTTGTCATTCAACCGGAACTTTAAAAAAAAAAAAGGAAAAAAGAAAAAAAGAACAAATTTACCTTCTACCAGCAACATCCACAAACCGCATGGCAACGGTTATACTAGGAAGCATCAAAAAGGTCGTAACGCAGCTGATAAGCAGTGATGCAGAAGATGAACTGAGGCCAGTGTTTGAAAGAAGGCCTCTAACTCCTGCCAGTTCAAGAATTTCGGGAATGTAGTACAAAATGCTGCTCATACCAGAGAACTGCATATTAAAAAGAAAAGAGGAGGATGATCTTCAATGAGCAAGTGGCTCCAAAGAAGGAAAATATTTTTGCTACAATACGTATACAACGTTGACAGTAATGCATCAAACTCCACTTCAAGGTATAAGTTTGGAAAAGATTATGCCACATTACCTGCTGGAGCATTTCAATTCCCACACCTACTACCAAAGCATGCTTGACTCCTGGTTCAAGAAGATCATTCCAACTTGGTCCCTTTGCAGCTTCAGCTGGATGAACTATAGCTGGTCCAACCGGATGCTGCTTCATAAGCTCCTTGGAATAAAGAGCTGGATGACTCACCAAAGCAGCAGCTGGGACATAGTCGTAGCCTGCAAGGACATCAGCACGAGATGGAGAAACTATTGACCTCTGCCTCAATCCAGGTACACTCTCTTCATGCATATAGATTCTTTGAAATCCCCCTTCTCTTTCAGACCATTTCCATGCTAGCTGCCAACCACCACCAATCCCCATGCTACCAAGAGATTCTCCAGCATTTGTAAGAAATGGACCCTGAAGTCTCGCGCTTGTGACACTTTCCTGGGCAGTTGGAACCATGTCCTTCTCCGCACTGGCCTGCCAAGAGATCAAAGGAGTCCGCAAATTGTCATCAGAGTCATCAGATTGCTCGTCATCGCTCTCTCTGGTAACACTCTCCTCATCTGACTCTTCAGCTCTAACTTGATGACCTCCCAAGCCAGAGAAGCTGCTAACGAATGGAAAAAGTGTACTTCGCGGCACACTTCCTGCTTCAGACAGCTTCTCATGGGCACTTCCCAGGAGTGTGACGAGAGGATCCACAAGCCCAAGAGGACTCTGAGCTACGCTTGGTTGCTGAGACAAAAGTTGCTGAGACAAAAGACCAAAACTTTTCTGTCCCGTGACAGGTTTGGCCGTCCAGGAAAGACCTTCTTCAGGTCCATATAACTTGATTCTATCTTTTCCGGCAGTATCGGGATATTTAGAATCCCGACTGATGGGACTAATGAGGTACTCCTCTATTGATGTTTCACCTCCAACACCAAGCCCCTCAACTAGCAAAGCCATCTCACCTGTTCATCTAAATAATATCAACAAGATGTATCGTATTCATCATATGCAGAGACTAATAGCCTTTGAGAAGCACCTATTTTGTGTGCACACATGAACTCATAAATGGAAACACAACACAAACTCAGTGGCAAGTACAATGTGCATAAAGGTAGTAAAGGAACAATGGAACATAAAAGGAGTGAATGCAATCCAACTAACCAGAAACATCTTCCCTGCCACGTATCCTTTGCAAAACCTTCCTTGCCTCGCTCATTCGACCTTTACTTACTAGCCATCTTGGTGATTCAGGCAAGAAGAATACAGTCAATGCTAAGTATACGAGGGAAGGAATAGAAAGAACTCCAAGCATCAATCTCCAATTTGGTAATGTTGTTAACGACATACCAAAAACCATGCAATATGAAAGAAACATCCCAAGGCAACCAGAAAACAGCGGAAGGGTATTCAAGAATCCCCTTATTTCTGGTGGTGCTGTCTCGGATATATAAACCGGGATCAGAGTTACAGCCAATCCAATCCCTAATCCATCCAAAAGTCTTGCCAAAAGTAAGGTGGGAACATTAGGAGCCCATAACATTACAATACCACTAAGAAAATAAAGGAGGGATGAAATAATTAGGATGGGACGGCGGCCTAGCCAGTCTGACATGCTTCCTGAGCAAGTAGTAATGCAGGTAGCTCCAATGAGAGACATTGCTACAATCAGGCCTTCTATTGCTGGTTCACTCTCCAATTTAAACTCTTTCTTTATGTACATAACAGCACCTACAGCATGAAATTCAAAGAGGATAACTAATTAATGAATCTGAAGTGATAGCCAAATCACACATGCTTCACATTGAAACTTCAAGCCAATTATGTTTTACCATAGATCAGTGACATGTGAAACTGATCCTTTTAGTCTAAAAGAGTGAAATTCACATATATTGCACTACATATACATATATGGTAATTCATGAAACTAATTAAGAACTATAAAAGAGTAAATTACCAGCAATGGTGGCACTATCCCATCCTTGCAATAAGTTACCAATAGTTGCTGTAAGAGCTACAAGCACAGCTCCACTCATTTTCACAGAAAACAAAAATCCCCAATCCTCTCAAAAGTTATTAGTAAACAATGTAACCCTGAAAGTTAAACAAAACAATCTACATCGTGGATCAAAATAATAAACCCAATGTACTCATATTCAATTTGAAACAGACAAAAAAAAAATTACCTAGGGAAGCAAAGGCAGTATTACAAACACCCCTGCAAGTTGCCATCACAGCATTGAGCGTCAAAGAAAATATACAATGATATACCAAATGAAAATTAAAAAACAAAAAAATACCCATCAACAATAAGAGCAAAATTAGTTCTTACAGCCCCCCTTTGACAAGTTCCTTGCTGTGCCTAAAGAGAAAGCAGTTTGCAGATACTATAAAAACATGTGGGGGAACTTTGATTGGCAAGTTTTTTTTACGAAAACAGTTTATCCTAGGAAAAACATAAAGGGGATTGTCTAATCAATGAAAAAGTGACCTTGACGAATCATGGGTTCAATTGCCAGGCTCCAATAAACGCCATTATTGATCTTTTTGCAGATCCGAAGCTTCAGGGTCTTCTTCTTCGGCTTATTATAACGTGTCCACGTAGAGATCTTTTAAGGTATATCATTCAATCCCATGTGTGAATCCATTAAATATAAGTTGTATGTAATTGTTTTCTTGTTGAAGTCGGAAAAAAGAAAATAATAATAATTTAAGTGCTAAAAACTAAAAAACTACTTTATTAGAATTGAATTTATTTATTTATAATTTATTATTAATATTTAATAAAAATTTGTATTCGTATTAAATTATATTTTTTATTTTAAAATAATTAATTTTTCTTAATTTTATGATCGTATTAAATAGACAATAATAATAATCAAACAAACTTATATATCGTAGTTTAATTTTAATAAAAAAACAATCTTTTAAATAAAATTATAGTAATATTGAGATTAAATTTTATATTTATATTAAAAATATTTTTACTTTTTATAATTAATTTCCAAGTTAGAATTATATACAAATTAAAATTAAGATTTAAAGTTATAAATAAATTCATCTAAGTTATTAACATTGATATTTGATAAATTAAAAGTATGATTTTTTATCTTTGCGAAGAAAATAAATATTAGCTGTGGAATGGGCTGAACCCTTGATAATTAAAAGCCTAATAGGTTTAAACCTCACCGGCCCAACACTGCTTAGCTGATTTAATAAATCCTAGTTTAATTTTCGAACGTATTTTAAAGACAAACCAGTGTTTTCAAAAATCCAATTCTTGGTCCAACTTATTACGCTATCGATTTAATCGATTCAATTAGTTTATCTAATTTAATTGAATAAATTTTCAAAAATCATAAAAATTAATATATATTAAAAGTATAAAAAACAAATTTAATTGATTTTTTAATTTTGTTTGAATTAATTCGTAAGTTAATTAATCCAACCCTTCATTCTAAATCAATATCTGGTAGTTCTCGATCTAACTAGGCCGATAGTTAAACTGGTTATACCATATATTTTTTGTACGACTTATTCAATAAATAATTAAAAAGATAAGAAAAAAAACGATTCACCTATTGATTCAACCAACTTTTAAGCCCAATTCAACCGGTTTTGGATGGTCCATGAATCGACTAATCTAACCCTTTTTTGGGCCGATACTCTAGTAAGTTCCCTACCAAATCAGTCAGTCCATGTAACACCTCTTAACCTAAACTCAAGTAAAGAATGTTACATTTCAAGCCAAACACTTCACTAAATACCAAATATGCCATCCAAAATATCACAATTTCATTTTATAACTAATGACCACAATGTAATTAGTACATTTCCACTTGAACTAAACTCGACACTAATTAACTTTCACATTCATACTAATTGAACTCTTAATTACATGTCACTCTAATGTCCATAATTCAAGTACTTAATTCGCAAACCTTGCTTTGATGAGATGTGATTTGAATTGTCCCGTTCAAACTTTTCACACACGATTACTTCCTGCACACTACACGTTTAAAAACAACGCATTAAACTTCATGAAAGTTTAGTAACATTATCTAAGTATTTAACCTTAATATTAATATCATTAAATTACGTAAGTTCATTTTTGAAAAGATATATCAATTAATTAATACATGTAAAATGTTTATAAATAATTTTGTCACTCACCAGTTATTTCACTTCTCATTTTCTTTACTCATCACTTCTTCACTTGTTATTTTCTCCACTTAGCCCTTAGTAAATGATGGAGAACCGAGAAGGATGCACGTAATAAATTGGAGCACAACAGTGCTAGAAAACACCAACACGGGCACAGGAGTGCGAATAACACAGGAGCGTTCAAGTATTCTTATGGTATGTCAATTTTATCTCACTAGTTGCCATTACTAGATTTCATTCACTTATGCACATTTCTTTTTAAATTCTTTTTACGATTATACTTCACTTTCCAAGTATCCTCCAAACATGACACGAATACATCACACACTATTACATGAATAATTCTTATCATTTTATACTTAATCCAATTGCAAAATATACATAATATTTTCATTCATAATCATATATATTTAATTAAGTTTTCAAATCACTCGATTTACAATTATTCTATAAATCTTAATGCTTAGCTTTCAAAAGAGAGCAGACCTTAAATACTAGTCACATTTTTATTCATATCTCATTTATTGAAATTGGTAATCAAGTTTCATCTGAAACCAAACATCCTTTCACTAATATAATTTTTTCTTATAAAAAATCCTCTCGTGTTTTACTGCTAGACAACTTTAACTTTCTTCCATTGAAAAATATCTATCTTTTAATACAGAATTCGTATAATATTTTTATTTGTTTCTCTTGAAAATGAACTCGTTAAGTTTTTTAGATATATAAATTACATAAATTAAATTTTTATACAATTTTTAATGAATTTTGCCTGAAATCAACCTCAATTTATTTCACCAAAACTTTTTTTTTTTCTCATTAACAATATTCTAAATGATATATAAAACTAGACTCAATGAAAATTTTTATCATAAAAATCCCAAATCAAGTTAATACCTGTTCTTTTTTAAAGTCAACTCAAGGATACTGCTTGACAGCTTGAATCTTCTGCACTAAATTCTATTTTCTCTTAGCACAAGATTTGGAATTTGGTTCCGTTTGATTCATAAGAAACTAGACCCACTTATATTTCTGAGCATCTAAAACTCTCTTTCTAATTCACTCTATACAGTTTTTGATAAAATTTTGAAGTCGGACCACTGCTGCAACTTGCATATCATGTACACATAAACTTATTCATACTGCCATCTTTCATATCCCTTAACATATCACTTACTAACTTTAATTCTCATAATTTCTACATATCAACTCTCATGAAGTCCTTTACACTAATATTACTTTTAATTAAATTCACATACACCGCACTTATTACATCTCATAATTCAATTTAGTCCTTTGAAAATAAGTAGAACTCTAGAAGTACAAAAAAATTACTCTTTTATCGCTACTTCAATAAATCACAAAATTCACAAGAGAACTCTTGATCTCTTACCTTGTCACCTTGACTTCTTACACTTTCTTAAACTTTCTCCCACCTCCATCCATGAATTCATCAATTCTATCTGGAAAACTAAACTTTTGATATTGCTAGACACTTGATTTCACTTGGAAATTCACTTAGAAATAAAAGATTTTGGGTGGAAAGTATGAAATTAGATGGAGAGGGACTAATTTGTAAGAAAACCAGACTTTTCTCTTTTCCTTCAAGCTATGGATGTGTGATGCGTGGATGAATGAAGAAAATTCTTCATTCTTCTCTTTTTATAATCATAAAATAATGTAAAATAAAATATCTTATAACAATAATCTCAATCCAATGGCTAATATTGTGCCAACATTTCATTAATTAATAATTATATTTAATAATAAATATATTTATCTTTGATCCAATGACCTGTATCAAATCCTTCCTTATAAGGTAAATCCGTTGGCTCAAATTCAATACACATGTCTAATGGCATTTTGGTAATTTTATCAAAATATCTCACTTGCAACATAATCATTTTGCCCTTTCAATTTTTAATATTTACAATTGAGCCATTCTCACTTTTAGCATAATTATAACTTTGGTCCCTCAAATTTTCAAAAATTTTAATTTAATCCCTCAATTTTTTCAATATTTATATTTGACGCATTCAATTTTTAATTCTTTACAATTTAGTCTATATCTCAAATTAATATCTCGCAATACTACTTATTTCAACTTCCTTAGGTATCCAATACCCTTCTCTACTATCACCGATATATCACATTTCTTTTAATTGAGAAATTTCACTATTCATATTCCCAATAAAACTCATCACTAATTAGCATAGTGGTTTTAGGGGTGTTATAGCCCGACTTAAACAACATTGGACAAACCGTAAAATGCAATGAAAAACAGTAAAATAATATCTAAAACCGGCAAATTAAGTTCGATGATAGATTCTATTATGGTTTCTTGGCAAGGTTGTTTGAACCTGATCGAGAATTGGTCGAGGTATCAATCTGGAGAGGAGCATTGAAACTATTGACCCAGAGACCCGTACAAACTAGTTGAACTGAATTTTTAATATATATCTAATGATGTTTTAATGATTTACTTAATCGAATTAGATGAACTAATTAAACAATAAATCAGTTCAACTATCAATCTGATTTTGAAAACCTTACTTCGGAAGCTGACTTCATTAATTTCCAAGATTCATATATTTTGGAACTGTAAATCGTGGAAGGATTCCAAGTCAAGGAAAGATGAAAAGCTTTTAGTAAATGGCAGCTTAATATTGTTTGACACAGAAGAGTGGGCAACTTCATTTGTTTGGAGATTTTGGTCTGGTTTTGGCAACTTCACTGACTTGGTGTTCAATGTGGCTGACTGCATCTGCATGCATATTTGTTGTTTATGACATAAGCTCGTTGAATACTCAATTTTTACACTGTTGTCGTCTCTTGGCTTCCATCCTCAATTCCGAGTTTGAAGTTTGAACACATCGGACTTTGCAATATTTATGACTCAAACTTTGCGGTTTCAACACATGGACTTTGACCATTTTATCTTTTTTAAAATAATGTTCACACCCAATCTAAATTTGGTTTTTTTCATTTTCATCCTTAAACTTTTTTCTTAGTTCATATTAGTTCCAAAATTTTAGTATTTTTTTTTAATTTAGTTCATAAACTTGAATTCAGTTGAGGCATATTGATGTAGTACTTAAATTTTTTAAAAATTTCTTTATCATTTTTATATTTTTTCTATATATATATATATATATTTTATCTTTTTTAGATTATATATTTTAAAATTTTTAGTTAATGACATGGCACAATATTAAAGCTCCATGTCATCACACTTTAACAAAATTCAAGTTCAAATATTAAATTGCGAAAGATTACTAAATTTCAAAACTAATTAAAAAAAGAGTAAACTATAAAAATAGTCACTTTTGTTTACCTCAGATTACATTTTAGTCACTTAGGTTTAAAATGTTACATTTTAGTCACTTACGTTATCGTTTTATTATGAAGTGGTCACTCTACCGTTAAGCTTCGTTACCTCCTTGACGGCGGTCTTACGTTGCAGTCCAAATGGGTTTTAAATGCCAACTTGATTGTCCTACATAACAGTCAAAATTAAATTTATTTAATTAAAAACTTATTTTCATCCTAACAATGGATATCCAAGTTGACATTTAAAACCCATTTAGATTGTTGCATAGAACTGTCATTAGAGAGGTAATAGAGTTTAACGGTAGAGTAATCACTTCGTGTAACAGCCTAATTTTCAGTGGTGTCGGAACAGTGATTTGAGATCACTAAATTAGACAAATGAGTAGGAAATATTATTAATTTAGTAAGTATAAGTTAAATGTGAAGTTAAGAAAAATTTTGAAATAGTGAATAGTGTACTAAAAATAAATATTAAAATAATTAGAATCGAAAATGAGGTATCGAGACCTCGGGAATTTTAAATCGAGCCATAAATATTTTTATAAATATTTATGGAGTATTAATAAGATATTATTAAAGTTTCGTCGAGAAATTTTAAAATTCTGATAGTTAATTGAACAAAAAGGACTAAATTGTATCAAATGCAAAATTGTGGGAAATGATTAAATAGCTTAAATGATAAAAGAAAGAGGGTTTAAAAGGAAAATAGACCCAAGGTCTATTTGGGCTGGACGGTAAGGGCATGAAATCAGCAAGAAAATAAGGAGAATTAAGGGCAAAATTGGAAAATTGTAAAATTTACTTAATAAAGCTAGGACTAAAGTGAAATTATCTAGATTTCTCTTTATTTTTCTTCATTCTCATCAGAAAAAATGCCATGGAAGAGTTCCATTAAGCTGTTTTTTCATTTTTTTTACTTCAAGTAAGTTCAATTCTTGATTATTTCTTGAAATTTTTGTGTTTTGTGACTTTTACAACTAGGTCCACTTCTTGAATTCATTAGTTTTTGATTCTATGAAAGAAATTGAAAGTTTCTATGAATATGTGCTAGAAGTATATGATGATTTGGAATGGAATTAGAGCTTTAAATTGTTTATATGCTGATTATATTGAAAGAGTTGAATAGAAAGTGAATGTTTGGTACCTAATTGTAAAAGAGTTTGAGGTTAGAGTTTTATGTAGAAATTTTGAATTTCAATAGTCATGAAATAACTTATAATGTCTAGGAAAAGTATTAATTGAGAAAATTATCTTAATTGAGGGGTTAATTGAGGAAGGACTGAATTGTATGAATTGTGAAATTTGGGGTAAAATGGAAATCAACATTGTGCACTAAAACTGTTTTGAACAGAAGCAGTAGTCTAACTTTGAAAAATCACCAAAAATTGTATAAATAGAATTAGAGAGTGAATAAAATATGAAATTAAAGCTTATTGAGTCTAGTTTCTTATAGAAGAAATTATGTAAGCAATGAATTGTAAATCATGAGATATGATAAATTTTGTGAGACAAGGTCAGAATGATTTTGGGTTCCCCTATTCTGAATTTGTAAAATCATAAAAAAATTGATAAAAATAATTAGGGGCTTAAATTTATATGTTTAGAATCCTGAATGAGTCTATTTTCAAGAGAAACAAACGGAAACATCATTCGAATCCTGTACGAGGAGATAATTAATTTTTAGTGAAGAAAGGTCGGAACTGTCAGACAGCAGAACAGGGGAGACTTCAATGAATAAAATGTATTAATTGGCACAACCAAAAATTATGAAATTTTTATGGTAAGAAGACATATGAGTCTAGTTTTGGGGAAAATTTATGGATCTTATTTGAAGTTCTGTAGCTCAAGATAAAAATAATTTAGTGACTATGACACGGATGAAAAGCTTGAATATTCACATAAGTAAATAGTGAAAATTATGGATAATGTTACTTACAAGTGTGTTATTTATACTAAGGATGTGGATGGAGAGGAGGAGGAGGAAAAATATACATATATATATATGAATGACTCGTGTATAAATTGATCACATGCCCAATTATAATCGATAAGTGTTGAATTAGAAATGATATAATGTTTTATTTGGAATATTTATTATGAAATTATGATTATCGTTGTAATACAAAAATCGAACTTCTGAGTTTATATGGCTAAATTTTAGTGATCATTTGTTAATTTTATAAATTTCATGATGTGTTATTTCATATGTATTGATGATAAAATCGTGAATAATGTAAAAGCATGAAAATTGAATAAATGATCAAATTGAGCATTTCAGTTCAGTGGCAAGATGAATTGAAGGAAAAGACCATGGTTGGACCATGACAACAAGTGATAAGTGATAGCTTCTGCTACACTTATCTGATCAAGAACAAGTGAAAGTGATAAGTGATAGCTTCGGCTACACTTATCTGATCAAGGACAAATGACAAGTAAAAAGTGGTAGCTTCGGCTACCTGATCAGTGAAAAGTGGTAGCTTTGGCTACCTGATCATCGGCTACTTGATCAGTGAAAAATGGTAGCTCCGGTTGCCTGATCAGTGAATAGTGGTAGCTTCGGCTACAAGTGACAAGTGATTTTTGTGTAAGACCATATCTGGGATATGACATCGGTGTGATAGGTGTATAAGATGTAAGACCATAGCTAAGCTGTGGTATTCTAGTGAAAAGACCATAGTTATGCTATGGCATCAGTGATTATTAGTGAAATTCAGTGCATACCGGTGCAGACCAATTCCGTAAGATATTCATTAATTTGAAGAAGTTTGGTAAGTATTACATGGAATTATGTGACATAAGGAAATACGAGTTGATGAGACATGAGCATAAAACTTGGTTGATGAATGAGTTCATTTGTGATTATATATTTCTACGCCTTGAGTGTATTATTCGTATGAATTGGTATTCCAAATGAGTTAATGAGAAAACTTCTAGTATGAAATAATCTGAGTTCGAAATGAATTATCATGAAAACGTACTTGAAATACATTGGTATGTCTTGTATATGCTATTTGAATTCATAAATGTGGAAAGTAAATGTATGTGGAAGTATGAGATGATGATATCTGTACATGAAATTTATTGATGAATACATACATCCAAATTCATATGATAGATTTTAGTGAACATTGAAATTGGGCTCAACAAGTGATTTGACAATTTAAATCGTGGTTGGTAAGAAGAGTTAATGAATTGAATATTTATGAATTGTTACACGTATTTGTCTGAAATACGAGGAAGTGATGGTAATTGATACATGGAAATATGAAATCATGATATATATAAAAACATGGAATATGTTTGAAAAATGTGTTCATTCATAATTATGGAATTATGTACCTCATGTGTGCTATTTGCATAAAGACGATATTTCAAATACTTTGGTGAATAAAGCTTAAATATGAAATAGTATGAAATCGAAACAAATTGTTATGAAAATGTATTTAAATTATTTGTAAGTGTTTCGTGCTTCTCGGTAATGCCTCGTACTTTATTCTGGCGAGGGATACGGGTAGGGGGTGTTACACTTCGTAACAAAACGATAACGTAAGTGACTAAAATATAACATTTCAAACATGAGTGACTGAAATGTAATTAGAAGCAAATAAAAGTGACTATTTTTATAATTTACCCTAAAAAACAAAATATTTGTATGGGAACATGATTTATATTGATAAAGTCTACGACTATCATAATTGGATAACTCATTTTGTAAATAATTATGGAAAATACTTGGAAGGTGGAAAAGAAAAAAACTCATTGACCAAGTTGGCACCCCACTTGCTTACATGCTTTAAACAAAATTAAAGATGAAAAATGAAACTAATATATATATATATATATATATATATGATTTTTGTATTTGAAAATCATAATCGTCATAATTAAATTCCATTTTTAAAAACAATAAATCTCGAATTTAAAATTTAAAATAGAGAGATAGGTCTGTAAAATATGGTGCTTTCCACGTCCACTTTCGTCTTCATTTCACAAAAAAGGTTAGGCCTTTCCATTTATTTATTTAATTGCCCAAAATTGAAGATGTCTAATGAAATAAAGGAGGAAGAAGAAAAACCAAACCATTCGTGCAAATTTCGGATGCAGTTGCTACGTTGCCATCAAAGCAGTTTATTGTCTTTTCGATGTTATTTTTCTCTCATTTTTGTTGTTGCCTTGATTTTTGTATAACTAAATATAAAATATAAATATTCAACCAAACTCTATTTTTTTTTCTTTAAGCTGATTTTTTTTATTCATTTTATGTGCGTTTTTTAATTTTAATTTGCGTGAGTTTAACATTGTTTCTTAGAAATATTTTTAGATTAATAACTACTTTTAAAATGCTCAAAAGTATTTTGTTTAATAATATTTTTATCTCAAAAGTGTTTTCGAGAAGTAATACTAAATTGGCCATTATTTTGTAGGTATTATTGTTGTCTTTACAAGTTGTAATAGACAGATTATGATATCTATTGTCCCTGAAACTCCATCGACTTTCAACAAATTATTTTGAAAAGTAGGTGGCTCTTTGTTGGCTTCTTAATTTGTTTCTGTTTTGATATTATTTTAGAATAATAAATAATTTCACGAGTCGATTTCGATTTGTCTTGTCTTAAGGTTTATATATTTTTTTCCATTGTTTAATAAATCTTAACTTTTATAAGTTTTAGTCTTGCTTATGCATATAATCTTGTTTCTCTCCAATTTAGTGTATGTTCAGTTCTTTTGTTGATTTTTGTCCATCGTTTTGAACCATCCATAGTTGATTTCCTTATCATTTTAAGTGCTCACAGTCATTCCAAATATGTCATCTTTGAGTTGTGATAGAGTCAATTGACAACATGTCATAATGTTTATTAACGTGGAGGTTGAAACCCTTTTTGTATTGATGGAACTTATTCTTCACTTATAACGAGTATTTATTTTCCCCCCGAATTATATGATTCTATTCATAAATTTTTTTAGAAAAATACCGATATAAATTCTATAATATAACTTTTAAATACATATTTATATTCAATAATATTTAACAAAATACTACTACATAGATTGCTATGTAAATAAAATATAAAATATAAAATATAAAATATAAAATATAAAATTTCTAATTAATTGTTATAATTATTATTGTGCTTTGCTTAGACGTGGTCAACTTCTCAAATAAAATTGAGGGTTATTATTATATTATATAATATTTAATTTGCTTTTTCAAATTGATATATGAGTTTGACTTAAAAGGTTGATTTTAATATTTCGGTTTTTTATTTTTTAAATTTAAGTATTTGAGTTTAATTTTAATGTTTAATTTGATACTTAAATTTTATTATTTTGTTCCATTTAATTACTTGTGTTTTTTTTTATTAAAATACATGTGTCAAACATTTATTGAGTTGTTTTATCTAGATATTAAATTGAACATTAAAACTAAACACAAATCAATAACATATTTTTAAGTTTCTCCAATCTTATTTGGTTTTGCATGAATTCTTTTTCTGATTTATAGCTTTTTCTTAACCATGAAATGCAACTGTAAAAATAATAAAATACCAATAATTAATAAATGACAGCAAGTTTATCTAATTAGCACGACAAATAGCCACATGATAGTTAGTCCACTGCTATTTTTCTTTTTCTTTTTCTATGAAAAAGACAACCGAAAAATGAAAATTAAATAATAAAAAAATACAATATAAAAGCGTCCAAATCAGGTTACAAAAAAAAAAAAAAAAAAAAAAATTGCTTTGTGGTTAGGTTGGTTCGAGCCTTCGAGGCACTTGACTTGGTCTCACCCTATCAAAAAGTATATCCTTTTTCTTAATTTCTTTTCATTGAAAATTATTATTTTTTAATTAATATATATTTTAATAGTTTGATTAAATAATTTTTTTGGAAGTAATATCCGATAATTACTATGAACAAAGTTTATAATTAAAAGGGTGATCAATTCTAAAGTCTTGACGTGGCATTAATTTATTATATTCATTTTATGATTTATATTTAAAATTTATAATTAATTTTTTTCGATAAAATTATTTTTAAAATTAGTTTTTGATGATGTGAATCTGTGATCCGTTTAGTGGCAGTAATGATTAATGGTGCAGTAACGCATCTTTGTTGGTTTAACTAAAAGATTTAGAGAATATCAAAACCCTTAATTATTGTCTCTAAAAATTACTTAATAATAACAATAATAATAATAATCAAACAGATCAATCATGTAATTAGGCTCATGCATCTTGATTTAACTAAATGATTACCAGTTGCAATGATGCATTAATTCCTTGTAATCAGCCTTATGCCTCTTTCATTATTATTATAGGAAAAAGAACAGATCAATCACGTTCAGGTTCAGGTTCATGGGCATCCTCTCACTAATTATTGGTTTTATTATTAATTTGACTCTTAAATTATACTCTAATTCCAGATTGGTCATTCAAAATTTTTTTTAGGAGTAAGTCTTATACTATATATATCAATTTCATCCCTTATTCCAAAAACAATATCAACCAATAAAAATGTAACATAGTAACATATTATCATTAGATACCGTGCACTTTTAGCGGAAAACAAAACGAAATAGCAATAATGCCCTAATTATTTCATTCATGATAATTTCTCTTTAAAAAGACGTTATTTTTTTCGATTTCGTAAAATTCAAGTTTGACATTATTTAAATCAGATCGATTTATTTATCACTCAATCTAGTGATTATCTAGTTTCATGTTATAGGATCCCATTTATCCAATATAGCAACTTGGATAAAATTATCTAAATAAAGGCAAAAGTGTTAGGAATTAAGATCTTCTTCGCTGCTAAGGAAAGCTTTAAATTAAAATAATGTAAAGAACAAGTGTTCCCTGTTCAGCCATTGACTTTTAGGGTAGCTTTTGAACATGGGATGGGATACTTTTTTTTTCCCCAATTTTCTTTTTATCTAATTTTAAAAATAATTATATTTTTCAATAAATATGATTATGTCATATATATATAGAGAGAGAGAGATCTACGTATGCTCTAATACAGACACCTTTTTTTTTTTGAATTAAAAAAAAAGTCAATTGAGTAAAACAAAAGAAGGGTAAATTAGTCAAAGTGTGTATGCAAAGGGAAACTTCATGGTTCAAACTTGAAGCCATGATGAGCCCATGACGGTAGGAGGAAAGAAAATTCAAAACAGAGCTGCTTGTCAGCTGTACTATAGTTTCAAGTTCAACTTTCAAGACGGCTATAAAAATTGCTTGTTTTGACCAAAACAACCTTAGGAAAGACATTGTAGTAAACTCACTAACATTTTGCTCCACGTGTACAACACGTACCAATCAAATAACTACGAACTCCTATGTTGTCGCGATTCTCCTAGCTTTCGAGAAAAGGTCAACATTGAGAATCGATGGTTTACTGAGTTTAGTTTTCTTACCCTTTTTTACCCTTCAACTCCATTTACTACTATACTTAAAAAAGTTAAAAATAAAGTTAGTACTACTTTATAGATTTAAAAATTTCAATCCAATTATTAAAATTATAAATAATTTTTTATTAATATTTGTCAATATTTCATATGGATTAGGCTACCCTCATATGATGTGGCATATGAATTAACAATAAATATGTTAGGTTAGTAAATTTTAACTGAAATTACTAATGGTGATAATAATTGGACATTCTTAAATTGAAAAAGTGAGAAGATGGAAATTTTAGCTTTTAAAGTGTAAGAATTAAATTTCAAAATTTGTCAAAGTATAGAGACTAACAACATATTTTAACCAATTTGAATCAACCCTTAAACTTCAAGATGATTATTGTATCAATTGCATTCTTTTGTTAATCTAGTCGTCAATTAGGCATTAAACATCCTTTCGAATATGACGTGAAGCATATTTAAAATAAGTAGATCAAATTGTAAATATATTTGTATATATCACATTGACAAGTTGGATATAAACAAGTGGCGGGACCAATTTAGAAATTGAACCACAGTTTGAGGATTTTCTGCGAAATTAACCCTTTTAAAATAATTAACATTTAGTTTATTATTATTTTTATCAAATTTAAAAAAATATAATGTATTTTTTCTTGCACCGAATAATAATAATTTAGCCGGTAAGAAAAATAAAGCCGCGTTTTTTAAAGGGCTTTGAGGCGAAAGAAAGAAAGAAAGAGGAAAGCGAGGAGAGTTAGCTGGTCAGCACTCAACAAGCACGATGGTTCTTAGAAATAGTACCTAAAAACAACAAC
Organism: Gossypium longicalyx; assembly: GCA_025698465.1. Taxonomy (NCBI): domain Eukaryota; kingdom Viridiplantae; phylum Streptophyta; class Magnoliopsida; order Malvales; family Malvaceae; genus Gossypium; species Gossypium longicalyx. The sequence goes on along the minus strand of CM046997.1, from coordinate 106,068,750 downwards.
AAAATCAGAATCTTAATTCAAACATTAAAAAAAAAAGCCTTCACCAGCTGGTTCCTATGGACGTATTTACAATCGGTTATATTCATCCACTTTAGCCATTTCCTTCAATCATCTCTTTTTCCCCCCTTATCCTTTTTTGTCTTTCTTCATTTTCTTTTCACTCCAAAACTGGTACTTGATCTTTCTCTCCCTTTCATCTTCTTATATTGATTGTTATGTATGTTTAGATCTTTGGGTGTTTGATCTTTTTTACTTTTAGCTTTAGAAAGGTGCTGACTTTGTTTACTTACTTTTTTTGGTTTAGTGGATATTAGTGAAAAAAGAAATCACTTTTTCTTTTCCTTTTTAATTCCGATACTCTGATCTGATATGAGATTCTTTTGATGCTTAGATTTGTGGTTTATGCATGAAAAATTTGTGATATTTTTTGAAGTTTCAGTTCTGGGATTATTGAAAGTTCACATTTTTTTTTCAGTGTAATTGATGAGATATCATTGGATGAGGAAAATAGAGTTGTGGGGGAAATATTGATTGTTTCATGGGCAATACATGCCGTGGATCTTTAAAGGGGAAACTTCATAAGGGCGACAATCAGCCCAAAGACCATTGTTCTAGCCGCAACAACACTTCTTCCGGCCGTTCAACCACCACCACCGATTATTCCCCTTCTACTTTAAACTCTCAACAACTGATTGCTCAAGAATTCTCCAAAGAAACCAACCAAAAAGAAACCCATTTGCCTGTCATTAACCCTACCAAGAAAGACAACAACAATAACACCATGAGACGTGGTATTGATCACCAGGCTTACTATGTTTTGGGTCATAAAACACCCAACATCCGTGACCTTTACACTTTAGGTCGTAAGTTAGGACAAGGACAGTTTGGGACTACTTACTTGTGTACTGAGATCTCTACAGGCACTGAGTATGCCTGTAAGTCTATATCCAAAAGGAAGTTGATCTCCAAGGAGGATGTGGAGGATGTTAGGAGGGAGATTCAGATAATGCACCATTTGGCTGGTCATAAGAATATTGTGACCATTAAAGGTGCATACGAGGATACTTTGTATGTGCATATTGTGATGGAGCTTTGCTCTGGAGGCGAATTGTTTGATCGGATTATCCAGAGGGGGCATTACTCCGAGAGGAAAGCAGCTGAATTGACTAAGATCATTGTTGGGGTTGTTGAGGCTTGTCATTCGCTCGGGGTTATGCATAGAGATTTAAAGCCTGAGAATTTCTTGTTAGTTAACAAGGATGATGATTTCTCTCTAAAGGCGATTGATTTTGGACTCTCAGTCTTCTTTAAACCCGGTAAGCAATGAAATGTTCTTCTTTAATGTTGCAAGTTTATATTTTTATGGATTTGAAGCAACTTTAAGTAGCTGGAGGCTGGAGCATATACCAAGTAATTAGTGGAGAATCATTTTTCATGACACATTTAATTCGATGCTTGCTCCTCTTTTATTAGGTCTATTACTTGATCTTGTTTAACATTTGGACCTAATAATTAAAGAGTCAAAATTACTTATTTTAGCGAGTCATACAGTAATTTCAATCCCTTTAGTATATAATGAAACCGATGTCGACTGGAATAAAGTTAATTGATATAATGTGTGGTTTGCAATGTTAGGCCAAGTTTTTACCGACGTGGTTGGCAGTCCATATTACGTTGCTCCCGAAGTACTTCTCAAACATTATGGACCAGAAGCAGATGTATGGACTGCAGGAGTTATACTCTATATATTGCTAAGTGGTGTGCCACCATTTTGGGCAGGTATTGATGATGTTTTTTTGGTTCTATATCTTAATGAATTTTTAAGTAATTCTTATACTTACGACTATTTGTCTGTCATTTTTTTCAGAAACACAGCAAGGAATATTTGATGCAGTATTAAAAGGACATATTGACTTTGATTCAGACCCTTGGCCCCTAATATCTGATAGTGCAAAAGACCTAATTCGAAAGATGTTATGCTCTCGACCTTCAGAGCGACTGACTGCTCATGAAGTATTATGTATGTAACATTTACCACCTCTCTATTATTATCCAAGTTAGTGTTAATGAAATGAAAAAACCTACGGATCTCTCCATATTTGCTAGTCGCTTAACTTGGGGTCTTCAAAATATTTCTGAAACTTAAATTGTGATACATTTTGCCTTTTGTATTGTTTAGGTCATCCTTGGATTTGTGAAAATGGGGTTGCTCCTGATAGGGCTCTGGATCCAGCTGTACTTTCTCGCCTCAAACAATTCTCTGCAATGAATAAACTAAAGAAGATGGCTTTACGGGTAAGACTCTTGAGAAATGTATGCGCCTGAGTCTGCGTCTGTGACCTGTCTGTGCATTGCGAGAGAAGAAACAGGATGTATATGTAAAACTGGGATCCTGTCTAATGAGTCACACGATGTTTTCCTTGTGTCATTAAGGCCTTATACACAATCAGTGCAGCAAAAGCTAGCTGTTTCTCATTAAACATGCTCTTTTTTAGAGTTAATATGGTCAAGTCGTTCTGAAAGTAAGCTCCACCATTTTGTTACTATCAGGTAATAGCTGAAAGTCTTTCCGAGGAGGAGATTGCTGGTTTAAGAGAAATGTTTACGTCTATGGATACTGATAACAGTGGTGCAATCACATTTGATGAACTCAAAGCTGGTCTGCGAAGATACGGCTCTACCTTGAAAGATACAGAGATAAGGGACCTTATGGATGCAGTAAGTTTGTTTGGTCTGAATATTTGGTTCTTATTCTTCAGCTTCCTTAATAAGTCTTCATATTGCTTCTTGTTCATTTGGTCTAATTGGCTAAATGTCAATTATATGTTTTCATGAATTTATGAGGGATAGCAGATAGCTTGGTATAAAGGCTAAGTCATATGATTGAGAATGCTTGTTTTTAAATATACTTTCGTACAAGGGTGGCGAAGATTTGATGACATACGTAGTTACTGTACTTTGTTATGTTATTTCCTGTATTAGTTGCAAGTTTGCAGCCTGATCATCTCTGCTCTCGTTTATTTGTTTTCAGGCTGATGTCGATAATAGTGGGACCATTGATTATGGAGAATTCATAGCTGCAACAGTTCACCTTAATAAACTAGAGCGTGAGGAGCATCTCGTTGCTGCATTCCGATACTTTGATAAGGATGGAAGTGGGTATATTACAGTTGATGAGCTTCAACAAGCTTGTGCTGAGCATAACATGACAGATGTTTTGCTCGAGGATATAATCAGAGAAGTTGATCAAGATAATGTAAGTCATATTCTCGAGCTAGCTGATTTGTTTCATCGATTTTTATAGTTCTTGGCTTATATGGTTGAGAGTAAATGGTAATAGCAGGGTACAATGTCTAAGTACCTTTGCAGGTCCTTGATCCTCATTGCACTTCTTTTATCAGTTGGAATAGGTCTTCTTTTTTATCCTTTGATCGATGATTTAGGTTTTGATTTTCTGCTTCTACAGGATGGAAGAATCGATTATGGTGAATTTGTTGCCATGATGCAAAAAGGCAATGCAGGAATCGGTAGACGAACCATGAGAAACAGTGTGAATATAAGCATGAGAGATGCCCCAGGTGCTATGTAATCTCCAGCTGCGCACACATCATGTACAGGTAAGCAACTTGCATCGGAGTCGGCTTAGGTTAAAAATTGGATTAAATGGACATTTCAACTCACTTTGGACCTTGAAATTTGAAATGGTCTGCAACAGTGTAATTCTAAAGACTCGTGCAATCATAGGCGATGAACTGTTCAAGCCTAGCTTGACCACTTATCTAATCTACTCGTTCAATTAGCTTATAGAAATGTTGTGATACTTGCTATGGTTGTGCATTTAATTTGTACGGATTGAGAGACTTCTTCCATTACCGGACTGTTTAACCTTATGCGATTTATATGGTACTAATTTTCAGTTTGTTGGCAGATTGTACAGCAGATCCAGAAGATGATGACTCATGACAAAAGCGATTGGGAAACGGTTTTGGTTCGTCGCATGCTCCAGGACGGGTTACTTGATGTTGTTTGTTTGAGCATTAGAGAGATGCTGTTGGTTTATGGAATGCCATAGGTTTTGTAAAACTTTGAGGAGTGTGGAAGTGTTAAAGTTATTCAAAATTACCAAGCTCATTAGTTATGTCTTTGATTGATGTTTTTTTCAGTATGATTTTTCAAAGATTTGCAGAAATTGTGCTTTGATACTGCTGCCCTTTTTTTTCCCTGTATGCTTATTGCCTATTCAGCTTTATATTCCCAACGTTTTTACCAGGTCATTAGTTTTAAATGCTCGAATAGAGGTGAAACTAGTAAAAGTATCATGGAGGTCTTTGGCAAAATTTATCCTCGGTTTAAGCATTTAGCCTAAAATATAAAATCCCAGAATTATTAGGAAGCCAGCCAGCATATATTCCAAGAAAATCACTTTATATGAGCTGATTGATATTGTGTCACCATCAAAACTCAAGAATCAAAACCATGGGTGAGATTCCCCCTTTCTGGGATCAACTTTAAAGCAGCAAATTTATATTAGATTCGCAGAATATACTTGCTGCATAAATGCCTTATGTTTCACACAATCTTTGATTTCCATGAATTCATATTTAAAGTTGGAACTTATACTGCCACATTTTATAGGATCTTAGAGAAATGTAATTTTCACCAACACAAATTACTCTTCTTTGCGGCTTAATTTGACTTTAACACTAAGTAATCTGCCACTAAATTTATTTCTTTTTACAAAATATTTAGAAAAAATATAACACCATCACGTTTGAACCTGAAATACTATAATCTTGAAGTCTTACTTTTTATTGTTTTAACTAAAAATATTTATTTACTTTTTACATAATTTTTTATAAATATGTTTTTAACCAACCAATACTATAATTTGGTATATATATAATTGCTAATAATGATTGAAAAAAATGATTTCAAGCATTTGCTCACTATAGCTTCAAATAACAACCAAAAATCTTACCAGATGACTCAAATTTCAACATATTGGAAGAGTCCAAACTTGTTCCTTAAATGACGAATTTCGAAAAATTAATTTTAATAAATTATAAAACAAACATCAAACATGTCTTAAACAAAATATATTTATATAAATGATTGTACGTTGAAAATATAGTTTAGTTTCTATTTTTTTTTCTTTTTAATTTGGTTTATATCTAATCTAATAGTTATATTTAAGCATTTTATCAAGTTAGTGTTCAATAGCATTAACTTATAAGTTGGTTAAAAATATTTTCTTTCATCCACATTGAAAGTAATATTTATTATTGACTCGGAAAGTAATTTTTTTTATTACGTAGAAAATATAAAGCTTTTGAACATGTTAAAACACTATTTATAACCTCAATTATTAAGTGTTTAAATGTACTTGAGTATATACTTTTAGATTATTAAAATATCGATAATATTAATCGAATTAAAACTTAATTCATGGAAGCTTCAAACACCAAAATTGAGATTGAGTTCAAACACCAAAATTGAGATTGAGTTAATGTATTTGAGTTTGGCATGAAAGCTCAAAGTGGTACCTATATATATATATTTTTCAATTAAGTACTTATTTGTGGTTTGTGTTAAACAAATTAGTACCTACCCTCTCCCTCTTGATCTCCATCTCCATCTCCATCCCTCCATTAGATTTTTCTCCGTTTCTTTAAGAGCAGAGAAGAAACCTTGCTTTTTCTCATTTCTGATCAGATTTTTCACCAAAAAGAGAGCTTATTTCTTTGATTCGGAGATGAAAAATCAAAGGGATTGAGAACAAAAAAGTGTTTAGAGAAGTGAAAGAGAATGGTCAAGTTCATTCATGGAAGGCAAAAGACTGAGAAGTGAAAAGCAGAAAGTTATTTATAAATTTACCAGGATACCTACACCTATAGGGAGAATGGTGAGATGGAGAGGGAGGGCAGGGAGACAGGAGTTCTTCATTTTCTGGGTTTCCCTTTTTATTATTATTTAAATTTCTTAATATTATATTATACTATGTATAGTAAAATCAATACAAAATAACTCAATTAAAAAACATTGAAAAACACTTGTCAAGTGTTGATTGGATAAAATTTTTACACTTGACAGTGTTAAACTGAAGTACTAATTTGTTTAATAGAAAAAAAAAGTATCTAATTAAAGCAAACAAAAAAAAAAAAAGTACGACATTAAACTTTCATACCAAACTCTGGAATCATTTGGTACATTAACCCATTGAAATTATGTATTCAATGAACCAGACCTATGTTACCCGAATATAGATGTATTTGAGATTGGTGGGTATGCATATACTATGAGCGCTTTCAAAATTTTAAGGTGTTTTTCATATATCTAAATTAGGGAGAAATTATTTTATAGATGCTTCCCATCACATTATTTATGGTTCATTTTTAATTATTTAATGGCATTTTAATAATTTTTTTCATGTTAAACTTTGAATCCCAAACTCTGAACTCAAAACTCAAACCTTAGACCTTAAAATTTAGGGTTCAAGATTCAAGGTTTAAGGTTTATGTTCGAGTTTGAAATTAGGTTTGGGGTTCATGGTTTGGGTTTGTGGTTTGAAGTTTAATAATTATGGTTCAAGTTCAAGGTTTAGAGTTTAGGGTGTTGGGTTTGGGGTAAAAATTACTAAAATCATGTGTTAATGACATAAAAAATGACATTAAAAAATTAAAAAGGGACAATGGATGATATGATGGGAAGGGTCCATAAAATAACTTCTCCTGAACTATGAAGTATATCATTCTCATTTATTTGACAAGTGTGGAATATGAATATGGAATACAAATACTTCAAGAAAATTCAATACCTTAAAAAGCAACAAGTGCAATTCTTCAAAATACATTTGAGGGACTAAATTTATATATTTTTATATAGTATAAAGATTATTAGCAAAATTTGACCTAAAATTTGTATGATGTATTACCTATACCTAATATATTAACGTGAAAGTTATATCAGTTGAACCTATGAAACAGGTCAATCGGACCCATTAAAGTTGTTATGTTGGAATATTCGTGAGCTGGGGAACCTACGAGCTATCAAGCGTCTTCAGAATCTATTGAAGGAATACAATCCCCATGTAGTTTATTTTATAGAGACAAAACTACATGATCGAAAAATGGAAGAAGTTTTTCGTAAACTGGGTTTCATGCAAGCTTTGATGCTAGTTCGGATGGTACGAAAAGACTTTCTCTAGGTTGAAAATTAAGTTGTGATATTCAACTTAGATCTTTTTTAAGGCACCGTATTGATTTAAATATTTTGGATGACAGGAATACAAATGCATCGAGATTCATTGGATTCTATGGTTCACCAAAGGAAAGGTATCGTTTTGAGTCATGGGATCTTGTTCAACAATTGGGTTCACACATGTCTGAGCGATGGCTAGTTGTGGGGGATTTTAACAAAATTGCTTACTTTTTCGAAAAGGTTGGGGGACAGGCAATGGAGGAAAGGAACATGATTTCTTTTTAGTAAGTTTAGGATGGTTATGGATTAGTTGATATTGTGTATGTGGGGAATTGGTTCACTTAGGAGCGTGGGTGTACTTCTAGGAATAATATTCGAGAGTGAATAGAAAGATGTTTAACCAACCTAGGTTGGACAAACATATTTTCACATTATATTATACGTCATTTACCCTATAGTATATCTGATCATTGCCCTTACTTGTTTATTCAAACTACTATTCTAAGCAATCTATGTGGTCATTTTTTAGATTTGAAAATAGTTGGGTGTTGGAGACATGTTGTGAAGATGTTATTGCCCAAAGTTGGAGTCGAAATGAAGGGGATTTTCTAGCTAAAATTGCCCAGTTGGGGCTTGATTTGGGATATTGGTAGAAAATTTTGAAAGTGAATCGACATAGGAACATTCAGACTCTTAGGCAACAGCTTGTTGAACTTATTTCCTTGGATCCATATGATGAGGTGTTGAGAGAGATAAATGATGTTTAATTGGCTTTGAATTTAGAGGCAGATAATGGAGAAATAGAATGAAAACAAAGAGCTAGGGCCAATTGGATGAAATATGGGATAGGAATACAACTTATTTCCATTCGTTTGCAATGACTAGAAAGAAACGAAACTATATTGAAAGCTTATTGAATAAGACAGATGATGAAGTTCCATTAGAGAAAGGTCTGAATCAGTTGGCGAATCAATATTTTGTTGAGTTATTCACTTTGCAAGGTAGGCTTGATATGACCCGCAGTCTAGTAGTTGTTAGAAGAAGCATATCTGATGAGATTAATACTGGCTTGTTGGAGTTTTTCAAATCAGATGAGATTGTAACTGCTTTGAAGGTTATGAATCTATCAAAGGCTTTCAATGATGGTGGTATGTTTGCTCTCTTTTAAAAATATTGACATATTTTGGGGAATGATGTTATTCAATATTGCTTATCCATTCTCAAGAGTTCTGCTTTTTTGTTTGATATTAATAAAACTAATATTATTCTTATTCCTAAAGTTGACAACCCTCGCTCAATAGGTTCCAACACATACTCAATCATTGTATAGATGAAGCATAGAGTGCTTTTGTTCTAGAGAGGCTAATCATTGATAATGTGATCCTGGGTTATGAAATTTTGTATTCTTTTAAAATCGAATAAGTGGTTTTTAGGGGCATACGACCGTATGGAATGGGATTTTGTGCAAGCCATGATGAATCAGATGGGATTCGATGCAAGGTGGCTTGATTTAATTATGAGGTGCATCACTACGGTTTTTCATGTATTTAAAGTTAATGGTATCCGGATAGTCCAATTATCCCTAGTAGGGGCCTCAAACAAGGGGACCCATTAAGCTCATTTCTCTTTTTAGTATGTAGTGAGTGTTTCTCCACATTATTAAAAATGGCTAGTTTGGACAAAGGGTTAGGGTTAGGGTTAGGGTTAGTAGAGGGGGGACTACATTCACTCATCTATTTTTTGTAGACGATAGTCTCATCTTTGGCGACGCTACAAACATAGGAGCTATGACTGTAAAATCTATAATTTAGGAGTATGAGACTTGTTCTAGCCAATATGTTAATTTTAAGAAGTCTTATTTGTTTTAACACCAATGTCTCGGAGGAAAGGTAGGTGGGTGTCACTATATCTTGGGAGCAAAGAGAACGTCGAATCCCAAAAGGCATCTTAGATTGCCTACTATGGTGGAAAGAAATCACCAAATGGACTTTAAGGGATTGAAAGATAAAATTTGAAGTTGAATTATATGTTGGAATGTGAGGATGTTGTCTCAAGGTGGGAAATTGGTTTTCATTAAGTCTATTATGTAGGCACTCCCTACCTATGCTTTGTCATGTTTCCTACCACCTTCAGCACTTTGTAAAGAGTTACAATCCATTATTGAGAATTATTGGTGGCAGAAATCTTTCAAACGATGTGGTATTCATTAATACAACTGGAATCGGTTATGCGATAATAAGTAAGAAGGTGGTTTGGGCTTTTTAGATTTAGCTAAATTTTATGTGGCTTTACTAGCCAAACAAGGCTAGAGATTCTTCACTAGTCTGGATTCGTTAGTGGTTCGTACACTCAAAGCTAATTCATATAGTTACAGCCTATTTATATAGCCCACTTGATAATAACATTTACAAGAAACTCCCAGAAGGTTTTAAACTTCCAGAAGCAGCTAATTCATGTTCTTGAGAACATTACTTGATCAAATTAAATAGATCCCTTTATGGATTAAAACAATCTGGGCGCACGTGGTATAATAGCCTTAGTGAGTACTTACTGATGGAAGGTTATAAGAATGATCTCATTTCCCCATGTATTTTTATAAAGAGGTTTGGATCAAGATTTGTTATAATTGCTGTGTATGTTGATGATTTAAATATCATTGGGACTCTGAAGAGATTTTAGTGACAACAGAGTGCTTAAAGAAATAATTTGAAATGAAAGAACTTGGAAAAACAAGATTTTATTTAGGGTTACAAATTGAGCACCTAAAGAATGGAATTCTTGTGCATCAAACAACATATATAGAAAAAATGCTAAGAAGATTTTACATGCATAACGTACATCCGTTAAGCACCCCAATGGTTGTTAGGTCACTTGATGAAAATAAAGACCCTTTTCTTCTTTGGGAAAATGATAAAGATTTTTTTGGTCCTCAAGTACTATATTTAAGTGCTATTGTGCATTGATGTATCTTGCTAGTCATACGCGACCTAATATATCATTTGCTGTCAACTTATTAGTAAGATTTAGCTCTTGTCCAACCTGAATACATTAGTATAGGGTTAATCATATTTTTCGTTATCTTCAAGGTACAAGAGATATGAGTTTATTTTTCCCTAACCTACCCAAAATAGAATTGGTTGGTTTTGCAGATACAGGGTACTTATTTGATCCTCACAATGCTCGATCACAAATTGGTTATGTTTTCATATATAGTGGTATTGCAATTTCTTGGCGCTCTATGAAACAAACAATTGCTATTACTTCTTCTAATCATGTTGAGATTTTGGCAGTTCATGAGGCTAGTCGTGCATGTGTGTGGATAAGGTCTGGAATTCATCACATGCGAAAAGATAGTGGCTTATGCTCTGAAAAATAAGCTCCAATAGTCTTATATGAAGATAATACAACTTGCATTGCACAACTTAAGGAAAGATATATTAATGGTGATAGAACAAAAAATATATCACCAAAATATTTCTTCACTCATGATCTATAAAAGAATGGAGATACTGTAACACCCCTTACCCGTATCCGAAGCCGGAATAGGGTTCGAGGCATTACCGAACTTACAACGCAACGTTAATACACATTCAAGTCATAAATCTTGCATATAAATTTTTTTTATAAATCAATCACATTGTTCCTTATAAGGCTCTACGAGACCTTAAAACACGCTTAAGAGTGGTTAGGGATTAAACCGATCACTTATAAAAATTTTCGTACACTTAAATTTTTTTTTAACTTTTAAAAAGACATACACCTGTGTGAACAGGCCGTGTGCCTCACACGACTTAGACACGCTCGTGTGTCTAGACTGTGTCGAGACAGGGCATACATACTGACTTGTCCATACGGCCACAAGACATGCCCGTGTGTCTTGGCCGTGGTCGAATCTGACTTACAAATTGGAGGATACCCGAGGAGACACACGGCCGTGCAACATAACCGTATGTCGCACACGGCTGAGACACACTCCCATGTCATTTCCTGTGTGGACAAAAATACGCCTTTTGTAAAGCCAATTTGCCACCCTACATATGCACACCTACAACAAAGCAAATGGTACCATTTCCAAATATTCATAGACAACCAAAACCTGCCATTCTACAACCACTTTATCAACTCAATAACATTTTCTAAACATACCGATTTCATGTACTAAAATCAAATCAATCCATTTTTCTGAAACAACATTTAACCAAACTCAAAATCATATCGAAACCTTACCATTTCTAATACTAAATCACCCTATGATGGTCATTCACAAAAGACCATATACATATAACAAATATAACATTTTTCCATCACCTAGACTATACCAAAACCAATTCCACAGTCCCAATTATATTCATGCTAAATAATTTCACCATACATATAAACCATGAAACATACTTCCAAAAATTTAGCTTAATAAATAACCGAATATACACGACCTTAACATCATGATCAAGCCATTTTCACATGGCTATATATATGCATACTCGAACCAAAATGAAATCTCAAAACTAGCCTATACATACCACATAACCAAAATTCAAAGTTTTAATTTGCCGAAGCGATAACCGGATGGTGTGATGACGTCTCCCATGACTTCCAACCCGAGTAAATCTCTGAAACTCTATAAACATAGAAAAAACCACACAGAGTAAGCTTTGAAAGCTTAGTAAGCCATAAGCAAATAAATCATTTCAATAATATTTATAAATTAATATCATTAAATCGAATTTAACAAATCTCAATCACATATACATTCATTACACTCGTAAATTCATATACCACATTAAATAACTTCTCTTATCTTATTTATCAATGAATATATAAACCATATTTTCAAATTCGAATAACAATCGTTAACTCAATCATATAAATCAAGTCTGCACATAATCATTACATGACTAACCAAAACATGTAATGTTTCACTAACCACTTTACATATATCTTATCCATTTGACTACATTTCAATTTCATATATAAAGGGCATACTCACATTTCATTTTCTTATAAATCACATATTATCTTTTACACATATATTACTTTCCATTTCTCAAAACCATGTTTCTCGTTTCATAATTCCCATGCTCAAAACATAGGACCACAATTCATATAACGAACATATATAACACATCATTCATTTATATACATTCATATCATTTGATGTCATATATTTCACATAGATCATATATCAACTGATCATAATCCTACTCACTTTCATTACTTAATTTCATAAATATTGCAACATACCTGAATCGGATGCACATCTATATACTTATTTATTTCTCGAAATGCCCGTTGAACCATTCAGAATCAATAAGGATACTCGGATATCTTTGGAAGCTCGTACAATGCCAACGTCCCAGACGTGGTCTTACATGTAATCAAATATCGATGCCACTGTCCCAGACAGGGTCTTACACGAAATCATATACGATGCCAATGTCCCAGACATGGTCTTACACGTAATCTCTAATCGATGCCAGTGTCCCAGACACGGTCTAACACGATATCTCAAGTCGATGCCAACGTCCCAGACGTGGTCTTACACGAAATCATATCTCGGAATCCTATGTCATGACATATGTATCCTTTACTATTCCTAGGGTTCATACGGGGCTTTTCGGACGTCGTCATGTTATCAGAACTTTCTCGTATTCATATATCCTGTTTCTCAGACAATTTAATATCATAATAACATATATATATAACTTATTCAAAATACATACGTTTGCATTACCATTCGGCATATACATATATTTATTTACAAATCAATTCAGCATATATACTACATGTACATTTAAATTTAACAACGTTTATTTACTTATGACTTACCTCGTACAGACGCGAACGTACCGGAACAACTATTTAATAATTTTTTACTTTCCCTGATCCAAATCCGATTTCCACTTTTTTTGATCTAATTCAATACAAATTTGACTTATTTAATAACATAGTTTATTCAACTTTTATCAAAATACATAAATGGGAATTTTACACTTTGGCCCCTAACATATCACATTTTTACAAATTAGTCCCTATTTCAAAACAACACAAAAATATTCAAAATTTCCACAAACTCGTGTTTGGACGAATATTACTTATGTTCCTAGCAACCCATTTATTCATTTATTCTACATTTTAATCCCTCAATTTACAAAATTCGCAATTTAATCCCAAATAGGCATTTTTACTAAAAATCACTTAATTAAACATAATAATCCATCAACATATATTTATTTTTCATCATCAAACCACAAAAACAACAAGCTCTCATCAATTTCAAATCACAAAATACACAACCAATTCAAAAATTCAAGCATGGGTCAGCTAATATTCGAAGCAACGATCTCAAAAACATAAAAATCATCGAAAATGGAACAAAAACGGACCTTCAATTGAGCTTACATATAGCCGAACCCTAAAGCTTCAAAATGGTTTATTTTTCACTTCCATATTCGGCCAAAAAGATAAATATTCATGGCCATTTAATGTTTTGTTTTATTATAACACATATTATTCATAAATTACTTTTTTAACCTTTAATATCATTAAAAACTACTCCAAATGCCATGCCACTAACTCCCACTATCTCATAAATGGGCTATTTACCATTTAAGGCCATCATATTAAAAAGCCAAGGCCAATTGACACCTTAACTAATAGCATGCAACTTTTACTCTTTACGCGATTTAGTCTTTTTTACCGAATTAACCACTCAAACGGTAAAATTAATTTACGAAATTTTCACACATATCAAATGATATGCTATAAATACCAAAAATAATATTAATTTTTCAACCTTGGATTTGTGGTTTCAAAATCACTGTTCCGACTAGGGTCTAAACCGGGCTGCTACAGATTCAAATGTTCAACAAATTTATTCAAGTGAGAATTTGGCAGATCTTTTTACTAAGGCACTCCCTATTGCTACATTTAAAAAGTTAATTTTTAATATTGGATTGTGTTGTCTCAAAGATCTTTTGTGATTATGAAAGGGAGTAAATTTGCACCACATGTTTTTTGTTGTGATATACTATGTGTAGGAGCCCAAATTTGCACGGGCCCAATTATAAAAAATCTAAAATACTAAAAGTCCAATTACAAAATTACAGGCCCACTAACATAAACCCTAAAGCCCACAACATTAAGTTTTTTTTAGAAAACTAAAACAAAACCCTAGCCCCTTCGCGCCGCACCCTCTTGTCAGCATACTCACGCCTCGAGGTTTACCACCGCTGCTTCTCTGCCACCCTTGCAAAGAAGAAGCAACATGCAAGAACAACAAACACGCAATGACAACAAGAACAGTAGAAAAAATAGAAAAATAACATTGTAAAACGGCTATAAAAAGCCTAAAATATATATTGTAATCGCTCTTTTTTTTTCTTGAAAAATCGAAATAAAAAAAATCAAAAAATAAGAATACAAAAAAAAACCTCCTCAGGTGATTTGGGTTTGTCTCCCATCTTCGTCGGAGACCACTGCTGGAATTTGGATACCTCGAAACCCATTTGGGTTCTGATGAGGGTTCAAAAAGGTGGCGAGGCTGAGTTTCTTTTTTGCATATTATTTTTCTTTTTTGATTTCTGAACCAAAAATTAAGTTTTAAAGTTTTTTTTTTAAAAAAAAAGGACCGAAAAGAGTTTTTTTTAATCTCTCCGACCACTGGAGGCAACAGTCGCAGTCGCCGATGATTGGTGGCTATTGGCGGAGTACGGTGGCCCTCTAGGCCGAACATGGGAAGACTTTGAGAGAAAAAGATGAGGCTTTAACGGTTTTTTTTTTTAAATCCAAGCAGAATGAAATTTAAAAAAAAAATTGATTTATATAAGGATGATTAAACAATGTCGTTTTAGTTTGTGCTCAGAAGCCCTAAAACGACGTTGTTTCGTAGCAGGATCCAATTGCCCGACCCAGATCCTTGGGATCCGCGAGTTTTTGTAAACTGAGCTATTTGCGACTTCGGTCCTTCCACTTTTTAAAGGCTTTTCAATCTAGTCCTATTTTCATTTTTTTCTTTTTTTAAATTTATCCACTTAAATTTATTTGTTTTTTATTTTGGTCCTCTAGTCAATTGGTCAATTGGAACTGTGCGTTTAGGGGGTTCTGGGAATAAATTCTCATTTGATCCTTGCTCTTTTTCGTGCGTTCAGTCTTGGTCCTTGATTCTGCCATTTTTTTTACAAGTTATCCCCTTAAATTTCATTTTAATTTCAATTTAGTCCTTATTTATTTATTCATTTATTACAATTTAGACTCTCAATTTCATTTTGATTTCAATTTAATCCTTAGCCTATTTTATTTCAACCTTTCCACAAAATTTTTATTTTACTTTATTTATTTATTTATTATTATTTCTTCATCCTTTTACACTAAAAAATAAATTATTCATACTTTTTTTTTATTTTGCGTTATTATTGTTGTTGTTATTATTTTAATGTTTTTTTTATTCTTGTTGTTTTATCATTTCTTTTATTATTTTTAATATCTTCATGTTATGTTTATTTTTTTTTAAATTGTGCATTTTCCATTTTCATTTTTATTTTAAGTTACTTTATTTTTTTATTATTGTGATCTAATTATTAATATTGTTGTCATTATTATAATTACATCATTATTATTATAGTATTTTATTATTTATTATTTATTATTTATCATTTTAATATTCTACCCGTAGAGTTATTTTACATTATTTCATTACCATCGTACTATACATTAGGTTTAAAAAATATTTGTTTGTTTTTATACGATGCCTGAATAAATTGTATATATCATTTTAAGTGTTACATTAATTTTTGCACGACGCATAAAAAGGAAAATTTTTAAACTGAGGCAATGTTCATTATTTTTGGAATTAGAAGAGTTGTGTTCCTAACTTACGGGATATGGTTTCTTTCTAAAATCGAGATAATCGAATACTCATTTCAAAAATATAAAAATGAGATTCAAGTAACGATCAAGTGGCGTTTATTCTTGATTTCGAGGATTTAAGGTATTGTGCCCTAACTTACTGAACTTGATCCTTCCTTTTCGATTAACTTGAAATAAGAGCTTTTCACGAAAATTAATTTAATAATGCCTTAATACAAAAATGGATCGTGTTTTAAACTCCTTTCAAATTTTCAATTCTCGACATTAAGACATCAAGTAGTCAATTAGGTACCAATTTTGGGCGTAACGAGGGTGCTAATCCTTTCTCGTGTGTAACCGACTCCCAAACCCATTTTCTGGAATTTTGTAGATTGAAAAACATTATTTTAGTAGATCAAACATTTTATTAAAACGATCAAATTACTAGGTGATCCGATCACACCTCATAAAAAGGATTGGTGGCGACTCCTATTTTCATTTTAAAATAAAAAGTCGACTTCAAAAAAAAGGTTTCGACACTATGTATCAAAGGATTATGTACTCTTTTTTCCTTCCCTAAGTTTTTGTCCCACAGGGTTTTTCCTAATAAGGTTTTTAATGAGGCATATCATTTATACAATGAACATCCAAAGAGAAGTGTTATGAATACTATTAAGTGGATGTTCAATCTTTCACCTTTCATCTACTTTAAGAGTGAACATTTTATCTTCTTGTAACCTCTTTCCTATTTATGTATTAGAATATGAAGAGTCTAATCTCCCTAAAAATGATGAAAAATATAGCATGTAATAAAAATCCTCATATTCTCATATCTATCTTTTATCTATTATTTTTGTTTATAATACTTACTTACTTTTATAACAACATAAAATTATTATATTGGAATTAAATTATAATATGTTGTCTTTTACTTTTAAAATTGAAGAGATAATTGCTTGCCTAGATGAAGGCAGGGCTACTCCTAAAAAAAAAAAAAAAATTCCTTTTAGCCTTTTATAATTTATAAAATTTTAAATTAGTAATGATAAAAGTGTACTTTGGTTTCCCAAAATGATAATAAATTGATTTACTCATTTTAAAATTATAAAAATATAAGATATTAAAATAATAAAATTATATTTTTACTATCGTAAAAGTATACAACTTAATTTCACAACCTTCCAGAAGAAGTTTTTAATTTCGCCTATGACTACTTGCCCTCTTTATAATTTTCATTTTGATTTATCGAGCTCATTTTTCTTAATTTAATGTCTCTAGAGCTATTTGGTTTAGGGGACCACTTCCAATCAAAATTCAAGCTTTCAACTTGAACGCTATCTTGGAATGAATCCCTCAACGGTTGCAATTTGATAACATAAATACAAAGGAGGCGAGAGACTTTGGTACCATCCTCACATGCACATTCTGTGGCGATAAATGATGTCATCTTCCAGAAGGTCTCACAACGACGTGATTTATTATTGGAGAAACCTCATTTGAATGCTATCAGAGACAGCAGCAAACTGACAGAACTTGGGGTGGATGAGGGAAACAAAATTGATTGGGTTCTCTCTTTAAAAATCATGGAGGGGAACGAAAGTGGCAATTTGGCTATGCAACTATGGCGGAGGGTTAGTTTTAAACAGAGGAGCAACATCATTACAGGAAGATCCAAGGCAGATTGGAAGCAAAACTTGGAAATGCAGAAGAAAATCAAAGGATGAGTGCTCTCCTTCAGTCGTTGACATGTAATGGGAGGTAGTATCCTTTTAAAATAATCTCAAAATAATGGGATGTATTGCTAAGAAATTGTTTAAAGATGGAACTGAAAATTAGTGACAAATCTTTTTTTATCACTGATTTAAAAATATTAGTGAAATGCAAATTATTTTTTTATGCCCATTGAACTAAAAAAACTGATAGAGACGTAATGATTCATGTGTTCTCTTCCAAAATTATTTTCTACATCAAAGCCATTTTCTTGCTATTTCTACAATGGTGTTACTTGAATTTGTTTTTTATTTTTAAAATTTTCTTTTATTTGTTTCATTTTAGATTGATTTGATTTGATTATTTACAAATAAACATTTCTATTCCTTGATGCTAGTACCACACATATTAACAAATAAATAAGAGTGAGTCGAACTTAGGGGCGTAGCTAGGGGCTGGCAGGGGTCCTAGGCCCCCTAAAATGATTTTTTTTTAAATTTTAAATTAGTAAAGGTAAACATCCCTTAAAAATGATAAAAATTTAATGTAATCCTTTAAAATTTCTAAAAATATAGGCTATTAAAATGATAAAATTGTAATTTTATTATCGCAAAAATTATAATTTAATTTTGGTCCACCTAAAAAGATTTTCTGACTTCACCCTTAGCCGAACTAGTTGATAACAGAATAGGACAAGTTTTTTTTGAAATTTAATTTGTTTATTTACTTATAGATGAAAAAGGGCTAGTGATAATTAAATTTTTATATATTAAACCCTAAACCTAAAATAACCTTCTAAATTTAATAATATTAAATTATGTTACTAAATAACTTTTAGTTCTTTTTAGAAGGTAGGAAGTTGCCGTTATTATTATTATTATTATTATTATTTGTGATAATCCAACAAAAAGCTGTTGTTGGTTGGCAAAGCTTGGCATGAGGCAATATGAAAGTAGAAGACACATGTAGTACCACATGAGATATCCTTTACCACCAAAATATTTCTCCATGGTAACCCTCTTTACACTCTATTGAATTCAAACTCACAAATTAATAAATATGTTAAATTTCACTGCTTATATATTTATGGATACACATTATTCTAGTTGGTATAAACGAAATATGACAATAGTAAATAATAAAGGTTAAATTTTTATATTAAAATAAAAAAATATGATTTAAAGTTTTTTAATTTATTATTAAAACAAAATGTATCGAGTAATACGATAAATATCAATTCAAATTTAATTATTACGGGTTGAACCCTAAACTTAAAATCATTGTAGATTTTTTATCATTATGACACTAAAAATTTAGATTATATTGAAAAATAAAAAACAAAGATTATTTCCTTTAAACTAAATTTTCACCCCGTTAGTGACGGCTATCCAGTTACCATTTCACAAATCGTCGCTAAAAATATAACTGTTCAATTCGTCGGTGGTACTAGACCTCTATGTTTTTATATAGCGACCAAATTTACTCACCGACACTTCGCTGCATGGTTCAAGGTGAAGGAAAGTGGTAACCCCACTTCGTAATCTTCCTAAGTTAATGCTTACCTTGGGAAAAACAGCTGATTTTTTTTTGCCGACAAATATAAATAACCGCAACGAAAAAAAATGATATTATAGATTATAGTAAAATTTTGGGTGCAATTTGCGGTGGAAGCTTTGGTTTGATTTCGTGAATATAAAAGTCACATGGAACATGGCTTAGTATCCAAAGCTCATCTCATCATGTGCTGCCAATTCTGGTCCATGCATTTTCACCGACGTTTGTGGAGAAAGCGACCCAATATTTTTGGTATAACTCTATTAACAAGTACACTTCTAAGTGAATAAATTGTTATTATTTATAGTGAGATAAAAAAAAACCATATTTTACATTACATGAATAAATACAATACTTATACAATTGAACCCTGCAAAAAAAAAATTATAATGACAACCATTTTTGTAGCTCATAGCCATGGCTACAAGCAAAACCACTTTACATAATAGAGCAATATAAGCACAGGCCATTTTTTTTTTTTACGAATGAACATTTGCATTATATATATTGTAAACAAATTAATGAAAGCTGAAACACAAGAAAAGAACCCAGAATTCTACCGTCTTTGTTTGATCTGAATCTTGAAACAGAGAAGCTTATTGGTTTTTCCAGATTAGAGATTTCTTTTAGCAAAGCTCCATTGATGGTGGATTTCAAAATTCCCCAAAAATCAACCATAGGTGTAATTCTTTCCATCATCGAAATTCTTGGAGTAATCTAAAGAATTGTACCTGTAAGTTTGTGGGAGGCCAACTTTATCAGATCCCACGAGTTTTCTGATCTCAGATCTGACTTTGTAAAACACATGCCTCCAACTGCCTTTGTTGTGGCACCCAAGGATCCTGGTTTCTTCTTCGTTCATTTCAATGTCTTTAGCGAAAGAGGGCTTTTTGGAGAGAACCCAAGACCAACCCCAGTCCCACCATTTCCTGATGGAGCTACCGGCGTATTCTCCCATGGAAGACAAGGACTTGGATCTGGGGAATGTCCATGACGTCGCCGGTGAAGAAGTGGGTTGTAGTTTTAGAGACAGAGATGAAAGCCTCCTTCGCAGCCGCCCTGGGCCTGCTGGTGGTGGAAAGTGGTCTTTTGATTCAGTTTGGGAGACGGGGAGGGAGCTGTTCTTTTGAAAGCTTTGAATGATGGAGCTCATGGTTGCTCTGTTATGAGAAACGCCCTAAAGAGATTTGGCAATGGCGGTCCTAAGAGAAAAAGGAAGAGGAAGGAAAATAAAGAGGTGAAATGTAGCGTTCACAGCTCTATTACAGCCTGTTTTTATTCTCTTTTTCTAAGGGAAAATAGATGTGAAAGTTGGTGAGTGCTATACCAGCTGCATCATGGCTGGGTCGGGCCGGATTTTTAACCTGGCTCGAATAAAATATTTTTAATATATTTTTTAAAAATTTTCATAAATTTTATATAATTTTAATTAATTTAATAATAGATTTAGCCTTTAAAATTTATAGATTTAGTCTCTTTATTTATATATTTTTTAAGCTAAAGTTTTATTTTATATTTTTTAAAATTTTTTAAATTTTTAATAATTTTTTGAGATTTAGTTTTTATAATCTGAATTAAATTAATAAAATATGTAAGTATTAAAAGTTTAATTTGTTATTATATTATGTACAATTGATGAAAAATATTAATTGCATTGATTGATTATCTCTTTTTTGTCATAATTGATTGATTATCTTTAATTACTTATTTTCAGAATTGATAAGACTAAATTGCTTTGTTGGGACCAATTTAGAGGAAATGGAAACTTGTTTTTATTTTTATTTTTTTACAACATTTTAGTTGGAATTATTACATGAATTTTTACAAAAAAAAAAGTGTAATATTAATATATATTTATAATTAAATTTAAAATAAAATATGATAATTTGAATGTGGTCAGCTTGGACGAAATTGAAATTTATGATTTATTCAATATTCAGTGGTTGTTTTATTTTTACTTCTTTAATTTTTTTTTCATTTAAGTTTGAGAAATTATTCTTTATTTTTTTGGGGTGGTAAATTAAGTTGTGAAATTAGGTGTTTGATTAATCATTAGTCAAGGTAGATCAATTGTCTATTCATATATGTTATATATATATATATATATATATATATAGCAAGTGCAATTATACAATAATTCGAAGCAATGTAATAAAAGTGGAGACAATGCGACCCAAAACGTTGCAGATACAAAACTTCCTAGTCCAATACAATTTTAATTATAAAATAATATTTATAAAATGGATGAAAAAAATTCAATCATATAAACTTTATATATATATATTCATTAAAATCTCATTATTAAGGGGTCAACAAATGACATTAATCATTGTTTTCGTATAAGCGAGTTTAAAAGGTTATGAAAACGTCTTAAAAACAATAACATAATGTTGTTTTAGCATCATATTTTAATTATTTATTTTTCGTATAATTTTCATATCTAGAAAAACAAGCATAGGTGAGGGCGATGGACAAATTAGGGACAATGGGACAGATAAGAAACTGGGTGGATATTAATGTGGGAAACACAACATTTTGTGCTCATAATATATGTGAGGTTGCTACCCACAAACTCTAGGGACCATGCTGAGGTGAATGGGGGACCGGGGAAGCTCTCCATTTTATTTATTTACTATTTATTTTACATGCATCGATCACAACTCATGTTACTAGTTTTCACATATAATTATCGATTGTAACTCCAGTTTTGGACGTGGAAACCTTAAGTTTTCTAGGCTGTAACAGTAAGACCTGAAACTATGTTGTGTTGGATATTTGAGATATAGCAGCCTAGCTAGCAGGCAAGAATTTATCAACCCGAAACATCATTGTATAGCCATCCTCTGAGAAACCGTGGATAATGGTACAAGGTGATAAGAAAAAGTTATGCAGATAGCATCGGAAACTATTGCCATTCCGATCTTGAGCGAGTCGCACTTAAACTGGGCATCAAGATTAGTCTCTATTCTATGACTCTGCAAACACGTATAACAAATACGATGTTAAAATAAAAGAACCAGTATCTTAGTCGCGAATAGTTCATCAAAAATGGTATTAACCAAGCATATGCCACATGACCCTGCTTAAAGAATAACGATCCATCGACCTATTCAACCAATACACGATAAAGATTTTTGGATCCTGTCACATTCTCAAGTCATGAACAACGGGAGCAAACGAAGAAGTGTTCTCAAACACAAAGCTACCGGGCATAACTTCGTTAATGTCTCTGAGTATCGAAAACCTACCATGCCTTCCAAAATAACTAGGTCTGCTTCATTTCCAAGGTAGGCCAGCTCTTGTGATACTCTTGTAAGATCGATAACCTGCAAAAGCCAGGAGAGGCTGATGTTTCATAACAAACAATTGAATTTTTTATTGAGTTTGGGATGTGTGTTAGGCAATTTGTCCATTTTTATTAAAGGAATCAAAATGTAATTTAACTCCTACTAGAGGAGTTTATATGGTACTTTTACCCCTTTTTTTACATGTAGAATTTAAACATAAAGAAAAATATGCAAACAATGGGATATGAATCTAAAACATTAAACATCTTAAATCTTTAACTTTATCATTTCAACCAAAGTCTCATTGTTTACTTTTATATATATATATATATATATATATATATAAAACTTTGACTCACGTTGTGTTCGATATATTTATATTATATAAGCTATTGGCTGAGTCGATGTCACCAGTCAACCAAATACCAACTTAGTTTGGAAATGACTAAAATCTATTTACTTTTACGAAGCATCAAACAATCAACCCTCTCTATAACAACATTTCAATAGAACAATCAAGTTTGTCATAAAACTAATTTTTATATTTTATTTTTACCTTATATAACAACATCTGTAAAGTATGAAGTACACAGTTTACTAAATTAATTAATTCTCTATAACAACCTTTTGTCTTAAATTTTAGTAAAATTAGTTTTATTCCTATATGGAATAAAAATAGTAAATTTTAGTTAAAATATTATTTCAATAAAATGTTTAATTTTTATATAAAAATATATTAATTATATTTTACTAAATGGAAATAATATTTAATAAATTAAATTACATTTGTAAATTTTATTAAACTTACGAACTAAATTCACTAATTATAAATAAATTATAGTTTTAAATTTAAAAATTAAAAAAATCAAATATGATATAAATCTTAAATGTTGTTATAAGTTTATAACAACCATTTCTTTACAACATTCAAAATTTTGGCAGATAAACAAGTTTGTTACAGAGAATATTGACTGTATCAAAATAAGAGTATTTTCTTCACCAAGTCCTCATATTTTTTTGTTGCCTGACAATGTAATGGCACCACCTAAAAAATTAAATTTTTTACCTGAAATGATTGGGTAATGATGGGTTATTTTTAAAGCTCATGACACATTGATGACACTTAAATTTACTGTAAAAAAATACTATTTGCGTAAGTAATCTACAACATGTCCCATTTTGTAAGCAATTTTTTATGGTTTCGTACCAAAATTATCTAATTAACTAATTTTTTCATCATGAAAAATTATTTTCCATATAAATAAAATAAGTTATCTATACTTACTAAAATACCTTTCATACATAAATTAAGTTAAATTTTTATGACAATAATTATATTTTATATAATAAATTAATAAAATTTTGATAATAATTAAATTTAAACTTAGAACATCATCGTACATGACAAACAATTAAATTTATCATAATAATTAAAATAACAATTGATTTTTATATAAATTTTTGATAAATACATTTGTTACGTAATTGTTTTACACACATTTTGGTATTGCTATAGATCTATTAATATATTAAATGTTTTTTTTTTTTTGTGAAACATGGATTTGAATTATCTTCGTGGAATTAAAATTATTTTACTGGTATTAAACACTAATAAATTTTTTTATTTATGGGAATAATCCTTATTGTTTTACATATTTAATTTAATAAAAAGAAAAATAAGTAAATATTTAAATTATTTTAAAAATATATTAACTAAAACGTTCAATTAATTTAATAAAACATGTAACTAAAAATTATTATTTTGGAATAAATGTAATTAAAAAAGATTGAATATTTTAGTTTAATAAAAGAATATGAATCAAGAAAACGTTAATTACTTAAAAATATATTCTAACATTGATAAAAAAAAGATACTAGGCTTGAGATATAAACACCAAATTCTACTCATCACTAATTCGAGTTCATTTCTAAATGTAATGTTTTCTTTATCTGCTGGAATGACACGTTTGACAGTTTTCATGGTGTATTGGGTAGTTTCCTCTAGTTTTTTTTTTTTTTCTTCTGGTTTTGTCCCTGGTTTTCTTCCGGTTTCGTATGGTTATTCTAGTTTTGATCTGGTTGCTTCTGGTTTTCTCTGTTCTTTAGTCTTTCTCATGGAAAATGATATCGCGAGGCTTACTATTCAAAACGAAGAAGAGAATGCTTGGCAGATTTCTTCGAACGGGGATGATCCTGTACCGAATTTAGGTTTGTGTCTAGTTGGCTGCTTCTTAACGGCCAGCGTGGTGAATTTTGAAGCGATGCAGAATATAATGGCCAACTTATGACATCCACTTGGGGGAATATCCATATCTGATCTGGGAGACAAGAAGTTTCTTTTCTGGTTTTTTTATGAAGTGGATGTTGTCAGAGTGGTAAATGGTAGTTTGTGAATGGTAGTTTGTGAACTTTTAGCAATTATTTACTGGTATTCCATGGTCTTATGAAGGGGGAAGACCTGCTCTAGGTCCCGTTGTGTTTTGCTGAATTTTGGGTGCAAATTCAAGATCTTCCCAATGGCCTTTTCTTGGAGCAAATGGCGAAATAATTCGGGGAACTTTCAGGCAAGTTTCTAGATTATGATCCCAAATCGATTTTCCTTGGTCTCAGGCAATTTCTGCGAGTGCGTGTCACTTTGGATGTTTGTTTGCCATTGAAGTGTCAAAAGCAAATTGCTCTGTTATTGTCTATTTCAATAGGAAAGGTTGACTTTGTTCTGCTTTATCTGTGGTATGCTTGCACATATTTCTGCCCAATTCGAATTACGTATGGACCAAAAGAGTTACCAATAGGATGAGATATCTCGCTTAAGGCTTTGCTGAAGTGAGCACTAGCGTCGATTAGTGCGTGGCTCCGTGGTGAAGGTAATCAAGTTGAAGAGACACAAAGTGATGCTCCCGGTCCTAAGGTGGGTGTTCCGGCAGCCTCTTAATCTTCTAACATTGTGAACATGATTAGTAAGAATCTCGGGTTGCACATTAATGGGGTTGCGCCTAATTTGAAGGAGAAGGATATCGAGGATGTGGGGGATCCCCGGTATGCTATGGACGAAATGGGTTTGATGCATGAGGAGTGACCTCTTCAATTGGTTGATGGGAATGAAAGGGCAAGAGTTCTTTCTTCAGTCTCTATCGTTTCTAATGACTTGGATTTGGTACGAGCTATAAACAATAATGAATCAGCTGGTTCTACATGGCAGGGGAACCGGCAACTATGACTCTTTTAAGCTGGAATGCCCATGGATTGGGGAATCCGCGGGCTGTTCTTCAACTTCAGCATACGCTGAAGACTTATAACCCTAAAGTTGTTTTTCTTATTAAAACAAATATTAGTGATCGACGAATGGAGTGAATTCGTCGAAAGCGTGGCTTTGTGTTCGAGTTTGTTGTGTCTGCTATGGGCTTTTGTGGCAGGTTGTCTTTAGAATGGAAACAGGATTGTTCTATTCATCTTTGCACTTATTCTAGTTTCGTATTAATGTAGACGTTTTGGACAAAGTGGCAGGGTACAATTGGCGCCTCATTGGTTTCTATGATGCCTTTAAGAAAAGTGCTTAGTTTGCATTACGAGATTTGCTTTGACATTTAGGTGAAGATCAATCTCTGCCCTGGTTGGTTTTTTGAGACTTTAATGAGATTACGTTTTCTTATGAGAAAAAATAAGGTCGATTAAGACATGATGAACAGATGAAGGTGTTTCGGACTAAATTGGCGGACTGTGATTTGAATGACTTGGGTTGGGTGGGTGAGTAGTTTATGTAGGAGAGAGATTGTCTCCCAGGGACAAACATACAGGAACGTTTAGATTGTGTTGTTGCTAATTCAAGTTGGGTAGATGGTTTCTCACATTATAAGGTGCTTAATGCCCCTCATTCAATATCAGATAATTGTTGTAACTTTCTCTGATGTTGCAACTAGATGTCTTGGCCTGTCTACTCGTTGCTCCTTCCAGGTTGAGACGAAGTGGGTTTATGAATAGTCTTTTGAGGATGATATTTGTTGTGTCTACAATAATTGTGAAGGGGATGTTCCTTATAGACTAGAATTTGGGCACAACTCTGCTAGATTAGTGGAAGACTCTCTCTCATAACCGAAAACAGACTGCTCGGATAACATCGGCTCGCTTGGTTGAATTGAATAATGAAAATCCTACTGAGGATAGTCTGGCTGAGATTGTTATGTCAATCTAGCATTGAATATGGAAGCAGATAAGGAGGAAATTTATTGGGAGCAATGAGCTCATGCTAATTGGTTGAAACAAAAGGATCGTAACACTGCTTTCTTTCAAAAATTTGCTTCCCATCGAAAATGTGTAAATACTGTTACTGGTTTGAAGGATCAGGATGGGTCTTTTTTTTCTTCAATGGATGCCATGGCTTCGGTCACCAAACAATTTTTTGAAGTCTTATTTTCATCCACCAATCACGGTATTGATGAAGCCATGGCAACGTTCTCTATAAAATAATCTTCAAAGTGTTCGTAAATAGATTTCAACGGGTAATCGATGTTTGTATTGATAAAGCTTAAAGTGCATTTGTTCCTGGCAGATTTATTTCTAATAACGTTCTTATTGCCTATGAGATTTTGCTTTCTTTTAAGAAATGTAAGGTTGGTAAAGTGGGCTCATTTACTCTCAAACTGGATATGAGTAAAGCATATGATCAAGTCAAGTTGAGTTTTTTTTGGAAACTATGATGCTTTGTACTGGTTTCATTGACTATGAGTTGTATTAACACGGTTTCCTATCTGATGGTGTTTAATGGTCAATTGGGAGAAGTCGCCCATCCTATGCGAGGACTCTATTAGGGAGACCCTTTTATGTCTTTATCTTTTTCTAATATGTGATGAATGTCTTTCTTCCTTGCTCCAACTAGCACAGCGGGAGGGTATTATTTGTGGCACACGTATTGGCAGAGTTGAGCCTTGTTTATTGTATCTATTATTTGCTGATGATAGTATTCTCTTTGGGGAGGCTACTGTTTCAGGTGCTCATAATATTTGATCCATTTTATGAGAATATAAGGCATATTCGGGGCAACAAGTGAATTTTGACAAGTCTTTAATTTATTTCAGTATGAATGTGGATGAGTCTGTGCCATCAGATTAGTACTAGTTTAGGAGTGAGGTTTACTTCTAACCTGGAGAAATATCTCGATCTTCCAGCTATGGTGGGATGGCGAAAAAAAACAGTTTTCCAACATTTCAATAATCGGCTCAGAAGGTATATTGATAATTGGAGCATGTGTTTTTTGTCACAAGGGGGTAAGGATGTTTTTTACAATCAGTTCTACAGTCTGCTCCGACCTATACTATGCAATGTTTTTTACTTCCGTTTTCATGTAAAGAGTTGGAATCTATTATTTGTAAATTCTGGTGTTAAAATTCCAACACGAAAAGAGGAATTCATCAGTGTTTATGGTCTTCTTTATGTGAGCCAAAATTGTAAGGTGGTATGAGTTTTCGAGATTTATCCAAGTTCAATATTGCACTATTATCTAAGCAGTGTTGGCGTATTACCTGGTTTATACAAATGAGATGAGGTTAGAATCCGTGACCTTTTTATAGTTGATGAAGTTAAGAAAATATTGAGTATTCCATTGGCCCAATTTGGCCCCCCTGATATTCTTGTCTAGAAGAGTTCTCTTACTGGGCTCCATACAATGAGAAATGTGTACAATATGTTACTAAGGTCTTCTCACACAGATCACTCGTATGGTGTCCACAATGACATCTTGCTTACTAGTAGTTTTTATGCTAAATTGTGGCATGCTTAAATTCCACCGAAGATTTGAATCACATGTTGGTGATTTTGTAACAATTATGTTCCTAACCTTTCTAATTTTTATAATAGGCAGGTAATGAACAACAGATTTTTTCCGAAATGCTCTGTTGAACTAGAAACTGTCACATGTTGTACGGGAGTGTCTGATTGCTGTGACAGTATGGCAAGCGTTACAAATTTCATTGAAGATTCTATCAATTTAATTCTTTTTACAATTTGGGCTTTGTGGATGGGGCGTAATAGAAGTTATCATGAAGGACTTCCCCAATCGGTTTCGAATGTGGTGACTTTCATATGGTCATACCTTCGGGAGTTATCCTTTCTGGGGGAGGGTTCACAGCTCTGTGTGGGGGTTCCGGAGGTGTGATGGTAGCCTCTGCTTGGGCCTTCTGTGAAAGTAAATTTTGATGCCTCTTTCTTGTCTCACTCTAGGCAATCTTATTCAGGGATTATTTTTTTGGAATAAAGAGAGTTTGGTTTTGGGAGCAAGTATACAAATGCATAGTAATGTACCTAATACTTTTGTTGCAGAGGCTCTTGCTTTTTTCCTAGTAGTCTGTTTCGCGGCAAATCTAGAGTTCACGCCTGTTATTGTTGAGGCGAACTCTTTGGCTGTGGTTAAGGAAGCCAACTCCTTGTATGATGACAGATCAGAGATTGCGGTGCTCATTAAAGAAGGAACATACAGGCTTAGCAACTGTTTTACTGATACTATTGTTCAACATTGTTTTCGAAAGGGTAATAGAGTTGCTCACCATCTTGCTGCCATGGGTGTTGGTCAAAGTCTTGATCAGTTTTGGGTGGAGGAGGTGCCGCTATCGGTGGAGCCTACTGTCGCCGCTGATCGTTGGTGGGCAGTCCCGCTGGATTAATTTATTGAAATTATCGTTTCAGATAAGTAGGTTCACCGAATTTTATTCTGCTTCTAGGATGCTTTCCTCTGGCTCTCACTCACTAGAAGACTTTTCCAGTTCATGAGAGTTTGGCTGGTTTTTCTCTGATTTCAGTTTCATGTTCGGGAGGATCTTTTGTTTTCGTTGCGTTCTTCATGTTTTGTCTTTTGATTTGGTTTTGTTTGCTGTCTTTTGGTGTGCTGTTGTTTTGCTTTTAATTTTGCTCACATAAATGAAAGTCAACTTTTACTCCAAAAAAAAAAAAAACTTGACATACTAGTTTTTATTTTTTAAAAAAGTTAATTAAATTTAATAATTTTTTATAGAAACATTTAATAATTTTATACAGACATAAATGAAAAAAAAAACTTAGAAACAAATTAGATCAAAAGACTGAGCTTTGAATATTAAAATTCCAACCTGATTCTAAATTTTTTACCCAAATCCATTTTTTGAACTTTTGTTTTATTTACGATTTAACCCTTGAACAATACTTATTTTTCACTTTGGCACTTATATATATATTTTGTTTCACTTTAGTAGATGAACTATCATTCTGTTACCAAAGTAGAAACACGGTTATAATTGAAGTGTTCGCACCTCTTCAATGCAGACAATACTTTGTAAGTTTTTGTAGACTGTGACACTAATCATAAGAATCATCAAAAGAAGAAATGTAAAAGAAGAGGGCAACCTTGTTTTTCTTTTTTTCTTTCTTTTTTTGCCTTTCTTCAATGAAATGGAATCATACACTGGATACCGTCAATAGGATGTGTGTCTGGAAGCAAACCTACAAGTATATTTATCAATGCATATAGAATGAATAGATTCTAAAAAAAAATAATAATAAAGCAAACTTGCTGCAGCAAATCTAGGAAAAGACATCAAAGCTTCTTCATCTTCTTTATTTCTTTGCCTTTGCGAACCTCAGGCATCTGTATTTTTCGCCACTTACAGTGATTTCGAGAGCTCCGTCTTGGTTATCTTGATTCGATGCTGTTCCCATCAGGACGCTTTTCTCTTTTTCGAGGTTTTCTTTTTCCATCTTTAGCCTAGCCTCTTGTCGGGCAATCTCTGCCTGGAAGATAAAAAATTATGTTCCGAAGAACAAAGATTCGTCAAGCAACTGCAGCAGGACAAAAGTATACACTTATGCAACTATGTACTTTTTATACTGCAATTAGGCTCAACTCAATCAGAATAGTTTCAAATCATTCATGTGCATGCTAAATATATTGGAAATTCCCATACACCAGAGACTATACATCTACAGATAATTGAACCCCGACAAGTTCGGATTTGAATTCTCTGTAACTCAATCAGCATACTGAACACATCAGAAACAACCTTATAGTAGTGACTGTAGGTCTACAGATAACCAAACCACCAAGGATTTCGATTTGGAATTCTCTTTTACTATGCCAAGGATATGAACTAATCAAAATCAATTCATACACAAGCTCCCACTTTGATTCAAGTATTAACAAAGATAAAAGCATGTCAAACCCTATGAAGAGACTACTAAACTCAAAAAGACTAAACATAGAAGAAACAACACCAACATCAATAATTTCATGAGCAATTTAGCTAATCGGCAACATGTCTTGATAAACAAACTATGACACTTATTAGGAATGAGTATCATCTACGAATGTATCTAATATTCGAAATTTTGAAGCTTTTCAATGTATTTGGAAGGTTTTTAATGGGTCATATCTCATATCATTCTCCAAATATGCGCTGGCCAGAGGTGTTGGACATGGAAACTTCAAGACAAATAAAGAGTTGAAGCAAAATAGTAAAAACATAGCAAAGGAGGAAATGGTTCATGGCAATCTAACAGCATCACCCTAATCAAGGACATTAAGGGTGTGCTTGGTTGGTTGGAAAAGTGGAGGGATGGGAGGAAAGAAAGGAAAAGTGGAAAGAAAATGAATTTTGAGTGTGTAAGGTAAGGAAGAAAAGTGAAGGGGAAGAAAATAGGAGAGGAAATCATTTTACAACCTAACGCATAAAAATCAATCCTTCCAAATTGGAATAGTGAGGAGAGAAAATGAGAGAGATGTGCATCTGAGTTCAAAATTATGCATTTTTCAAATGTTTTATTTTCTTTCCTTCCATTTTTGCACCTCTACCGAGCAATGCATGAAAAGAAAAAGGTACTTTTCTTTCCATTTTTCCATCTCTCCTACCAAGCACACTTATGGAAAGAAAAATTATGTCCTAAATGCTCATATGTAGTTCTCATCATCATTGCGACAATTTAAGAGCAAATGCATTCTCAACAGAAATTGAAGAACCTATTTCTACAAACCATGAAAACTAAATGTTCATCATTATCAAAAGATACCAGAAATTCACTAACATAAAGGCAAGAATTTAAGCAAATTAGCCACTCATTAAGAATTAACAAATAAAAACAACAAACACCCATTTTTAAGAACCCCCAATTCAAGATAAATAAAAACATAGTCTTCAATCTCTATGCTTATCAACCTCACTTTCCATTAACTAGGGAAAAAAAAGAGTTTAAAAACAGTCGTAACGCAGTGTAATCAAGAAACTGTTTTTATACCAATTAACGACAAACAATCAACTAAAAATTTCCCATTTTTCTTTAATTGGGAAAGAGAAGGGATAAAAGCAGACCTCACGGCGAGAGAGCTCGGCCTTCCAGGCAGCTTCACGCTCGGCGACTTCGCGCTCGCGTTCCTCGATGTAACTTTGCATCTCTCTTTCCTTCATTTCTCTGTCATGCATGTCGGCTTCCAAGGCCTCTTTCAGCTCCTCCACGAACTTATCGACCACAGCTTTTATTCTCAGCGACATATTTGTCTTCTCTATTAAACTACCGCTCGACCCTTTTTTTCTTTTTGTAGTGAACCAGATAACTGTTAGCCACTGCCAATCTCTTTCAGTAGAGTGGATCGAACATCGAATGAGAGGCCTTTGAACCCATTATTTTCAAACGGATGCTTTCCGTTTTTTCTTTGTAAATAATAATGAAATCGAGAGAAGGAACCCAATAAAATCAACCCAGAGAAAGCAAGGTATTTCACCGTATCAAGGCAAAGTAATGATGATAATCGGCTAATCGCCGAAAAAGAAAATTTCTTTTTGGAGAATAAAAATGGAAATAAAATGCGTGAACAAGGAAGCAACCAATTCATAACCTTTTGTTTGTGGACTAGAAGGCCCACGTTGGGGTCTCATTTTATCCCAGCCCACCATTGATTCCTTCGGAAACGCTGCTTTCGTCCTTGTCGCTTCTCGTCGTGCTGCCAGAGAATATGGAAAAATGGGTTAATTTATGGTTTTGGTCCGTTTATTATTCTCAAATTTGAGATTTAGTTTTTATTTTATTTTGTATAATTTAATTTTTTATTTTTATAATGTTATTAGTCAGTCTGATTAAATAATTATATGTATTTTTCTTAAAAACACCCTCTCCACTAAAAATAATTATTAATATACCATTTGGTACCTATATTTGACTTCAATATTCAATTTGATACCTGAGTTTTTTTTTTGTCACAATTTGGTACCTAAGTTTGATTTCAATGTTCAATTCGGTACACAAATTAAACAACATCATGCGGTCCAATAAATATTTGACATTGTGCTCTAGTAAAAAAATATAGGTACTTAATTGGAACAAAAAAAAACTCAAGTACCAAATTAAGCATTAAAGTCAAACTTAGGAGGTATTTGTATGGAACAAAGAAAAAATCAAGTATCAATTTGAAAAAACTCAAATACCAAACTGTATTGAAACCAAAATTAGGTACCAAATTGGGGAAAAAAAACTCAAGTACCAAATTGAACATTCTAGGCAAATATAGGTACTAAATAGTATATTAACCCTAAATAATAATAAATATTAGGTTGATGAGTTGGATTCAACATTTTAACTGGAATAGCTAACAGTATTAATTATTTGGATTTAATATTGAGGTAATAAAAATAAAGAGATTGAATTATGTCAAATTAAAATATAAAGAATAAGACTGTTAATCTTGAATATAGTCATTAAAGCTTCAAACATGTAAGCATTCTTAAGAACATGATGATGGTTATCAAAACATCAGACGCTATTGTTCAACCACAAAGTAAAGTGGGAAAATGAAATGCTATGACAAGAAGAAGACATGACACATCAGGCATGTTCAAATACCACATTATCCAGGAAGTTGCATGACGAACCATGTTCTCTTTAGCATAGATAAGTGGTAAAACTGTTTCCCTCATCATCGATACATCATTGAGGATATACCTTTAA
Source organism: Gossypium longicalyx (assembly GCA_025698465.1). Lineage (NCBI taxonomy): Eukaryota > Viridiplantae > Streptophyta > Magnoliopsida > Malvales > Malvaceae > Gossypium > Gossypium longicalyx. Next base: position 106,035,205 of record CM046997.1, on the reverse strand, counting down.
GTATGAAGATGTACATTGCTGGTACCTTACAACTCGTCTCGTGAATCTCCATGTCCTCCAGGCGGGATGTATGATGTGTAAGCTTTGATTATAGACTCGTATACCTCGATTCCCCTCAAGTATTCGGCTTGGTTTAGGAACTGCAATAATAAGGTAGAAAAGAAAACAGTCAAATCACATGCCAGATAGTTGCTAGCAGCCTAATTTGCTATTGACATATGAGGGTAATCATACAAGATATACCTCATTATGGTCATGAAGCAAAATAGGAGTGTTAGCCATAGGTGAGAAACCGATAGCCGGTAGGCCTAGTTTCCGAAAATATTGAGCATCTGTCGAGGCAGGAAATATCTCAGGCTTTCCTATTTTTCCATTAGCTTTCTTGATAGCTTCTTCCAACAGAGTCCACCATGGATTAGAACTGTCGGTTGCAGTCACAAGTGGCCTTCCCAGGTCATCATGCAGTATACACTTTGCCTTAAACTGCCAAAACAGATAACCGGTTCAAAAAGCAACAAAAGACCACTTAGGTTTATGAGATAGAATTTATGGCATGCAAATGGCAAACTACTATGCGAAACTCCTAGAAATGGATAGCTTTCCAACCCCTTTATTTTCTTCATTTAGTTACCTTTGTGATTCATGAGATCTCAAGCTGATATATATGGAAGTTTGCCATTGTAAGATTCTATGAAATGTGATAGTAATAGTTTACTGAAAATATTAACCATTCTTTTATAGTATTACCAAATATCCAATTTGCTTTCAAAGTGAGAAATGTTTCAATGTCTCTACCTCAAATGTCATGTTCCGCGAAGCAGGTGCCCATTCCTCAGCTAACTGTTTCTCCAGCGACTCTAAATTACCAATCGGTGGTATTCGAATATCAAAACCAGCCTCTGCTTCTGAGGGCTGCAAATTCATGACGAAACCCTGGCAGGCAAACAAGAAGAAGATCTGCAACTTAGAGGCTGAAATCAAGATATCACTAATTGTTTATATTAATGAAAGGAAAACGTGTGTGGATTCCGACATAGCAACAAAGCTATCAAAAGCAGACAGTATACTCGTCATTATTTGCCATATGAAACAATGTAATTATGCTACAGGCCTACAGCTTTGCAAACTGACAGATAACACATCTAATTTCTAAAAAGCAAATTAATTTTCCAATTGTTAGAAGATACTTATGCTCCAATAAAACTCATGAAAACAGCCTCAATATTCCATCCAAGCCTAGTAGGATGCCTCGTCTTTAGGCTTTGCAGAATCTGCATAACTTGCCTTGTCTTATGACTCAGCTGTAAGTTTCAGACCCAGATATGTATCTAATCCGGGTATGTTTAATTTTTTTTCCTAATGTCCAAATATGCATTGACACGAGTGTTTCAATAAAAATGAAAGCTCATTACTAATCTTGGCAATTGATGAAAGGTATCAATGCACCAATCCAGCTCGAAAAAGCCAGTGAAGCCACCTTCTACATGAGACAATTAAGTAATCCTTTGAGAGATGCAATACAGGTAAATTCTTCAGTGATTTTTATGATTAAAATCAGGAACTAAACTAGAACCAGAAAACAACTTTAGCTAGGGAACCGTACAGCAAATGTCAGATTGAAAGACATAATCTAAGCAGTAATACCAGTACATGTAAAATACAAACCACAGTGAGTTAAACCAAGCGACTTACTGTTGGGGAAGGCGTGCCAGCCTTCAAAAAGACCATATTAACCGAGATGACTTCCCCTTCAGCCTTCAAACCTGCCTTCACCAAATCAAACTGAGAAGCCCTGAACCTCCTAATACTCTCAATGCTCTTGAAAAGGTTCTCCATGGCACTATTCTCATAAAGCTTCGCCCCATGTCCAGGAGCTCCATTTGACTTTATAACCAACCACCATGGAGCCCTCTCTCCATAGAATACCCTATAGTTCTCATTGGGAGAAGCCAACCCTGTTCCTCAAAACACAATATTATCCAACAATTATAAACAAATTTAAATGACTTAAAATATTGTTACCTTCATCAAGCACTATATCGACATTCATATTCTTGAAGAAATCAGAGGAAGCAAGCATCTCAGCACCATCACGGCCATCAATCTCCTCATCAGGAACAAACGACAGGTAAAGAGATCGTTTTGGGCAAAACCCAGAAGACCTCAACCTACGAATAGCTTCCAGGTACTGCATGCCAACGCACTTCATATCCTGAGAGCCTCTAGCAAAGATATTTCCTTGTTCGTCGATGTGAGCTCCAAAAGGAGGATGAACCCACTTCGAATACTCAGAAGGGACGACGTCAGTGTGAGAGTTAAGGAGGATGGAAGGCAAGGAAGGGTCGGAGCCTGGCCATTGGAGGAGCACAATTGGCTTACCTTTAACGAATTCGATGACTTGGGATTGTAAAGAGAGGGAATCAGCTTGGGATAGGATGAAGTGGGTAGATTTTTGGTAGTCTGGGGATGGTTGGGAAGTGTTGATTTGGAGGTATTGTTGGAACCTTGATATGATTTCGGAGTGGTCGGCTTGGGCTGCTGGTGGTATCGAATTTGTGAGGAATGGAAGCAGTAAATAGAGGAAGAGTAGATGAAGAAGATTGAAAGTGTAAGGTTTTTCCATTGCTTGAGTTCCCGGTCGGCGGCCTGAGTTTAACGTTAACGCTGAAATGACTGGAAAGTGGAAACATAACATTATTAAGTCACAAACAGTTGCTTTATGTTTTTTACTGTTGAGTTCGTTTACATTAAAAAATTAGACCGGTGGAACAACAGAAAAATGAAAATAAAACTAATGAGAGATTAGATATTGAAAAAATATTATAATGTGAGACAAAAATAAATTAAACGCGTTATACAGTATTTTATCGTCCATCTAAAAATAAATTAAATGTGCTACACAGTATTTTACCGTCCATTTAAACTTAATTTAAATTTGAATTTAAAAATATATCTCTAAAATGGATAAAAATATTTATGATTATACTAAAAAAATTTGTATTGATTATAAAATTCATTAAATCATCATTTTTCAATTTAATTGATTTAATCATCAATCTTATGATAATGAAAAGATTTACCAAAATTAATAAGAAATTATAAATCAGCTGAGTTGTTGATTTTCTCCCAATTTTTAGTTTTTTATTTTGTTCTCAATTCAACTTGTTTGAAACTATTAAAATAATAATAAATCAGTTTAATTGTTGATTTTTTTTTCTATTTTTAAATTTTTACTTGTTCTGAATAGTTTACTTAGGGGTCGGTTTAATACTTCTTGATTTCTAATTTAATTATTTTGAGTGATTAGTCCGATTTAATTCCAATTACGATACTTTTTATCAAAAGGTGTAATTATGCTAGCATCTAAGCAAACAATTCTTTAAACTCGAACCCATAACATGGGTTGTAAGGTGAGTACTATAGTTGTTTGAATTAGACTTAACCAGTTAGATAGAAAATCAGGTAGGGTGTCGATCCAAAGAGAGGCATTAGACCAACTGTCATGAGAATTAGTACGAATTTATTGAACAAGGTAAACAACTAATTAAATTAAATTTTTTTTTACTTTTGATGAATTTTTAATAAGTTATTTAATCAAATTAAATAAATCAATTGAATGAGTGAATCAATAATTTAAGTGATTTGATCACGGCTATACCATGGGTGAATAGTGGGAGGTAAGGTATCATTCATATTAAGAATCTTATACTTTCATGTACAACATTTTTATTTTCTTATTAACTTTTTTACATAGCATTAGTCAAGCGAATAGTTTCTATTTTATTTTAAAAAATTTATATAATTTAATTGGGATAAATCTAAAAATTATACATGAATTTCGATTTAATGTGTAATTGTATACATGAACTTTAATTTGGTGCAATTATACACGTGAAACTCTAATTATGGTTCAAATATATACTTGAAATTTAATTTTGATTTAATCATACACATTTAAAGAAATAAATACATCAATTTATTTTTATATTAGATAAATATAATTATTTATGCATGCAATATATAAATATAAAATGATGTTATATCAATAATTGTGTCAATAATTTACAATAATTGGATCAAATCAAAATTTTATGTATTAAATTGAACAAAATCAAAATTCATATATACGATTGCACATTAAACCATAATTCATGAATAGTTTTAAGATTTATCTCAATTTAATTTAATGTAAGTCCTTCAACCGTATTACTAATCAAACTTTAATTATTAAACAAACAAAAAATAAAAGGATTAAAATTTGAAATTAAAAAGAAAAGAATTAAATTATAAATGTAAACCTTTACAAAAAGTAAGGTGAACATTCGATCGAGTCGAGTAAAATTTTTTTGATTTAGTTAAGTTGATGAATCCTATTTTAGTAACCAAACTCAATTTAAAATTTTTTTAATCGAGTCGATTCAAATAAAAAAAATTTGAGTCGAGTTAACGAATCTAATTGTTTATACTCAATGTTGCGTTTACATGGACAGATTATTTAACTATATAAGTAAGGTTGATGAGTAAACATTTATTTCCCTTTTAATTTTAGAAAAGGTAAATATTTATCAAAACGACATAATTTTATTTTTTCCTATTTGGATTTTTAGATAACTCGAATTATGTAATTCATATTTGAGTTAAATCGAAAAATTAATCTGAATAATTCAATTAACTCGAACTATTTAATTTAAAATTTAAATTTTTATTAAAAATTTTAAATTGAATCAGATTTTGCTAAAATTTTGATGTAATAATACTTTATTTACTTTCTTTTCTTGGATCAATCTTAAATATATAAGTGTTGTGATGAGAGAAAGTCCCAGAAATGATGATAGATGACTAATGACAGAAAGTCAGGTGTAAAATAAAAGAAACCCCTTTCCTTTCAACCCTTCGGCCTCCTAATTTCCCCCACTTCTCCTTTATAAAATCGAAATCTTTCCCACCATTCACACACAAATTAAAACCCTGTTTTTTTCAAAGCTCAATGGAAGATTGCATGAGACTCAGCATGAGAAAGCTAGCCCTTTGGTACACCAAAACCTTCAAACCTCTCATGACCCACGATGAGCTCGACCATATCATGGCTACCATGGGCTTCGTCGCCCTCCCTCCTGTCCAACCAACTTGTTCTACCCTCGCCTGGAAAGAATACGTTTACATGGCCTCACCTGGACGCTCCAAGTCCTTCTCCTCTTGTTTGAGTGGTAGTTGTGAACCGTCTACGGTGGAGCCGCCTAGACCAAAGTTGCCGTACCCAAGGATCGATGGGCTCCACATTTACACCTACCGCGCCTTCCTCGACGCCGTTAACTTTTATCTCGAGATGTGCGATATTTCTGAACTCTTCCACATTCGGTACTCATTATTTTTCCCTTCCTTTTTTTTCTATTCAACCAAACAAGCGATTCCTTTTACTGTAAAATGATATTACTTGGGTAATTTTATTGATGTAAAATTGACAATTATATGCAAGATTAGAATTTTATTGTAGCAGGAATGTAAAGTTGGTCCCTTTGTAGTAATGGAATAAAAGAAGAAAGAAACTGAGATTTGATATCTTTTGGAATTAATCTTAGATTACCATATATGACATCTCCCTAACTTGCATTTTAAGAATATTTCACCTTTGTTTCCTTTTTTGATAAAAAATTTTAATAATATTCAACAGATATTAAAAATCCGGGTTTCTTCGTGAGAAAGTATCTTGCTCAATAAAAATAAATAAAATGCAAGGTTCATCTTTATCTTAATGTTTAATTTATTCATATAGAGGTAGGCAGCGAGTGCATGTGTGACCCTTGCAAAATATAAAATAAACAAGTTTAACAGGCTTTTATTTATTTATTTATTGAAGCATCTTAACAGACAAATTCATACTGAATCCTGGATATTTAAATTAAATACAGTTTCTCGAGCTCCATGACTATCTGTGAAACTAATAGTTTAATATTTGGTTCCCCTGTTTGTTTGTTTTTTTAAATTCAGGGGTATGCCTCTTCACCGGAGCAATGACCGGAGCCGGAAATGGCGATGCATGGAGGAAGATGATGGTGTGTTTGTATACAGGGAAGGAACATTGGAACAAACAACGTACAACATGTACCATTTCAACAAGCTAAACTCCAACAGCTGCAATGGGTATAATGGTGCCATTGTCATTCGTGACAAAGGGAACAATAACAAGAACAATACCCCTGTTAGCTGTTTTGTTCCATTGAAGGATATTATAGTATGAGGGCTAGAAAACATGGAATAATATGTCCGTAAGGATCAAAGTTTTGTTATATATTTGATGTAATCCCAAGCTTGGGTTTTTTCTTCTTCTTTCGAGATCTTGTTTTTTGAAACAATGATATAAAGATTAAGAAATATGAAAAAGAGAAGAATAAGGGATAGATTGTGAGGGAGTGGAAAGAACTAGATGGATATAGGATCGGTGTCATGGCTTTAATTTCAGTGCAGCCGAGATAATTTGACTCCATGATGCTGCATTGAACCGACAAGATGAACTTCTAAAGAAAAAAACAGACTAGGTGGGTTCTCGGCTGCTCACACTTGGCATTGTCTTCGACGATGACGGTGATTGTGCCTGGATGGCTACTGCTGGGCCCTCGTTTGTAAATTTCTTGGTTGTTGAAGTATGCATAAAACATACAAATTGTGAAGTTTTAAAAGTAATTTTTAAAAAATAATATTTAAAATTTAAGTATTTCTTATACAAATAGAGTTAATTTCATGAAAGATCCCTAAACTATGATTTTCATTTTAAATTAGTTTATAAACTTCAAATCATTTTAGTTACATCCTTACACGATTGAGATTATATTAATTGAGTCTTTTTATTACTAAAATCATGAATTTAATTATTAAATTATACATTAGATCTTATGTAACTTGATTTAAAATGAACATTTTAAGAAAATAAATATAGTACAAATGGATGTTTCAAAAAATCTTAATTTTAAAATTTTTGAAGCTTTTCATTCACTTATAATTGATTTTTAGTTTTTACTTTTAAAATTTATGCTACAACATCCTATATATTTAAAATTTTCATTTTCATTTTACCTATATAAGAATTGACATGTCATTTAACAGTTAATTTAACAATTTTAATAAAAAAAAGATTTGATTAATATAACATCGATATTTAAAGATATAATTAGAACATTTTAAAATTTAACTAATTTAAAATGAGAGTTATAGCTTGGAGACATTTAGTGCAATTAACTCTTATTTTTAATTTATAATCTCTTTTCAACTCTTAAAAAAAAAAAAAAAAAATAGAACCCAAATTATCGTCATTGCTATAATAATGATATCAATTGAACCTCAATTAAATAATTTAAATATTTGTTAAATAAATGCTAATTTCACATATTGAGAGTCTTTACTTAATACCCTATCGCAAAATACTCTCTAGAATTATCTTTTTAAATAAAAAAGCATCAACAATAAAAGTAAAGCAAGCTTTTACACTCTCTTCAAAAACGATTTAGTTTCCTAAATAAAATTAAAAATGGCCTAAAAACCTAATAATAATAAAAAGGCATATAAGCCTTATTAAAAACGGCCTAAAAACCTAATAATAATAAAAAAGCATATAAGCCTTGTTTAGCCGTTTTTCCCCTCATTAATTTTTAGGGTCTAGATTTAGATTTGATGTTAGTCTTTTATAAATTTTGGTATCACCAAATCTTGACACTGATCTTCATCTAAATATGAGAAATTTATATAGCATGGGACTTGAGTCACAAAGCACCAAACATTGAATGTATACTGTATCATGATAAGAATGCTACCATAACCTTAAAATAATCAGACTGCAACCTCGAGACAGAGTAGCTATTTTGAATACTCGGCAACAAATATTTTGCTCCACATTAGAAGTAAAAGCTAATTAACTGCAAAAATATGGAATTAAGCAAGGAAAGAATTGCCACCCAAAGGCACAAATCCCCTCTACGCTCTAATGGCACAAAGCAAAAAAAAAAAAAAAAGAAAAGATTCTATTATAGTCTACCAAAATCCTGCCTGTGTTACAATCTAAAACAACCCAAAATGAATGCTATTATAGTCTAATAATGCAGTGAATATGAACTATGGCGAAAATAATGACCGAACTATCACCTTGCAAACACATAATCAATCAATTATCCGACCAAATCGACTAGTTACAATAGCTGAGACCTCTTCTTCCTCCTCCAAGAACTCCAAAGATTCACCAAAGATTTTCTGAGCATCTTGTCTTAAAAGTCCAGATAACCCAGTTTCCCCTATTGATTCCAAACCATTTATGAGGATTCTAAAGGATGATCTATCGGGTTCACAATCCACAGCTTTCATCAAGCCATAGCAATCCATCACAAGGTGAGTGAGCTTAAAACTAATCAAAGCATTCAATAGAGCATTGAAACCCACGATATCAGGATCTAAAGAGTTTTCTGTTTTTAGATACGAGTAAATAAGCTCAACCTCTTTAAACAATCCATTGCTGGCAAGCACGGTAATCATATCAGTATATAACAACAACCGAGGCTTGTACCATGCCTCCTTTCGAATATCGTCGAACACCTAGCTTACAATCAAATATTGAACTAAGTATCAATTTCATATGAACACAAACGCGAACCCTAATTAAGTTAATGATTGATTTTTGCTATTTCATGTTCAATTAAAATCAAAATTGGCACTTCAAACATGAATTTCAGAAATTAAGATGAATTAATGCAAAAAATTCGCTTCAATCATATCACTCGAGGAATTAAGAAAGAGGAGGAAAGAGAGGGGAAACCTTGAGAGCCAAAAGGCATTCGTTTTGACGGAGGAGTTCCCGGAGAACGGCCACCATATCGAACTTCAATAATCGCCGGAACTTGGAGTCGAAGACGCGCTCCAATTCCGAGAGCGAAGTGTTGGAAACGTTGCGGTTGGCTCGCTTCAACGACTGCACCGCTTGAATCGCTTCGATGCTAAGGTTCCTGCCTTTCTGCAGTGGCTTCCGGTTCTTGCTTCGGTCTTTCATGGTAATAACCATGGCTTTAGGGTTCAATTTGAATCGCAACGAGGAGCCATTGATAACAGTAGAGAAGCAAGCTGAAGGAGTTGACGTTGCAATCGTTCGATTCATTCCTTCAGCGATACATTCTATGGATACTTTCAACCGTTGGCCAAGAACGTTGGATATCAAGGATGCATTTGGAAGGAGATTAAAAACGAAAAACAAGCGGTAAGATTAATGGGCAAAATATGCTTCAAGTCCCTTTACTTTTCGTTTATTTAGAATTTTGTCTCTTACTAATTTTTAGATTTTAAAATTTAGATTCATTTGTTAACTTTGTTAAAATTTTGACATCTTAAAATAAAAAAAAAATACCATCTTTCTAGCGATGTAATAAAAAATGACTTTTTTTAATTGAAGGAGGATGATACGATCATGGAGGTTCAATTTAAAAAAACACACGAAGAAGGTGACTTTAATGATTCATGCTAACTATAGAGTCTCATGCATCTCAAGTTAACGATAAAGGTAGGGGTTGGGTCACCAGAAAGGTTCTTCGGCATGAAGAGGAGTCGTCAGATGAAAGAGGGTTGGAGGAAACTGAAAGGGTTTAATGGTAAGAGAGTCTCATTTAATGGTTCCCTTTTAGGTGCTTCAATGAAGGGTTTTGGTAGCGGTGTGAATGATGATTTTGAATTGAAGGAGAGTGATACGATCATAGAGGTTTTTGATGGTGTTCCTTCGATTCATTTCTATGATAAGGTCTATGGTTTGATTGAGAAAAGGATGGCTCAATCAATGATCATTAAGTTACTAGGCAGGGAATGGGTTTCAATGTTTTATTCAATAAAATCCATTCATTGTGGAAGCTAGAGATGACAATCTAGTTAATGGATTTAGAGAATGATTTTTACTTAGTTAAGTTTCAGGGTGAGAGAGATTACACGAAAGCATTGATCGTAGGACCATGGTTGGTTTTTGGTCAGTATTTGACAGTACAACCTGTAACACTCCACACTCGACCCAATCGCTAGATCCGAGATGTGATATGCCACATTCGTTGCCAAAGCAACTATGATTTCATTTTAATACCTAATAGATAAGTCATATAAGTAATTAAGTATTAAAATAAAATTAAAACACATTATTTAATCAAATCTGAGTTTTAAGCGAGCTTACGAAAACTCTTATGAAACACCAGTAATAAATAAGGGACTAAAATGTAAGAACAGTTAAAATCGAAATTTTGTTGTGACATCAAAGGATGGATGTCGCTACATTGAGGGCAACAACATAGTGTCGCGATATCAAACCAGAGTGAGTCCCAACTATGAAAACAATAGCTTGGTGTCACGACTTCATTAGGGGAATGTCACGAGTTGGAAGACAAGGGGTTCAGTGTTGTGACACCAATAGGAGAATGTCGCGACTATGAAGACAATTTCCTCCAACTTTGCATCTTTCTTTACAAACCTGCCAAACATCAATACCAAATGGTCAAAGTGACCTAAAAACTCTTTTTAGGCATTAATTCAAATGCCAAACTACATCATTGACACATTTAAACATCTTAAAACATATGATCATATACATATTCGCATTCATTCTAGTCTCATACATCACTGTAACATTCCCAACCCGGCCTAGACGTTAAATCCAAATTTGGGAGATCACATCGGCCACCGAAATTACCTAGTAAACTATCGGAGTTTATAAATAGTCATTTTAAAACAATTGTTTATTTTAGAAGAAAACTTAGTTTATTTTCAGAAAAACTCATGAGTTAACAAAAAACGATTAAGTAAAACTTTTTCCTTGTAACGGTGACTACTTTTGAAAACTTAGTTGTTCAATTTATTTATTCTTCCAAAATTTATTTTTAATTTAGCAACGGAAAAGTGATACTCTATAACACCCCAAGCTCGTATTTGTCGCCAGAACAGGGTTACGGAGCATTACCAGACAAATGGAATAGTAAACCATTCAAATCATACATTAATACAACATAATCAAATTTCATTCAAATACATTCATAATAGGGAAATACGATCGTGTCCCAGCCCGTGTAACTCACTGACTTGGGTCACATGTCCAAGCCACACACTCATGTGCCAAGCCGTGTGCTAGGCCGTGTAACAACCTGACTTGCATGTCTTGAATGACACGGCCGTGTGTCACACATGACTGAGACACATGCCCGTGTCTCAAGCCGTATGGACCTAAAATGTTCCTTAATCAATAAGTTTACTATTTCAAACTTACTTGAACCTAAACAAACCATTTAACAATCAAAATACCTATCCAAATTGACTTAAATCATGTAAAAAAATATATCAAAATCAACCTAATTTAGTGCCTAACTAATGTACCTTCATTAGTACCACAAGTATATATATATTTATAACAGAACATAACATCAATTCAACCTACTAATTCATTCAAGATTTCATCTATAATCACCAATTCAAACATATCATATCTTAGCTACTTAACAACCAATTCATCACATACGCTTTTATCCATTCCAACAAGTATCAAATGGACATACTAACACATATTGATAAAATACCAAAAGTATAAAAAAAAAATCAACCAAAGCAATTTGTACAACCAAATTCATATTTAACTATTTACATAACCAAAAAATTATTATCATCATTTAACCTATTACATGCCATATAATCTGAAATAAAGGTTTCAAAAGCTACCGAATTAAGTTGGATAGTGTAATTTGAGTGTTGATCTGTTCGTCCAACCTTCCGAGTAACTACAAGAACAAAGTTTAACACAAGCTCGCTCAATGAAGCTTAGTAAGTTCGACGTATGAAATCGATAAATCTTATCGAAATGAATATAAAAAATCAAAAAGTAATATAACAACCACAAAAGTTTCTTGTCATCGACAATCTCAATTGGTAATTCATAACTTATCAATTCAAATTTCAAGTATATATGAAAAATTCATCAGAATTACTCAACAAGTTAACTTACCGAGATTTTCAACTCAAAGAACGGCTTACGGATAGAATTATATCATTAGTCCAACCCAACACACTAGATGCTCACTCGAGTCAATCCATCCATCACACCAATGCTCATAAGAGCTAAACCAACCATAGCACCAAAAAGAAAGTATAACACAAAAGTTCGCAACAAATGTTGAACCTCAGTTTGCTTGGGTAATATACAAATATATCCCTCCAATACCGTCTCCACCCCAAACCACCCTACTATCACACCAAATCCCAACTATACTCTATCCCGTGTTTAAATCAAGCCGATGATCAAGTTCGATATTAAACCTCAATTTACCATTCATCATCAACAATTAAGACTGATTATATAAATTGTAACATGTTAGACTACTTATTAAATTATTTTGATATTAAATTCTAAACCGTACGAACTTACTTGGACCAAATTGTAGGAGTTACAAAAGTTCAGGGCTATTCTACAATTTTTCCTTTTCCACGAGTATCTACGGGATCATGATTTGAAATTTAAATTTCTTTATTTATCAGCATATATTTCATTTCCAAACCATTTTATAATTAATACCCTTTTATTTTTTTTAAATTACACATTTACCCCAAACATTTACAATTTTTGCAATTTAATCCATTAACCTTAAAATCATCAAATTAACCATTTTTCTCAAATTAATATTTTATTCAAATTTAATAGGTCCTCAATCAGCCCTTAAAAAATATCTAATTCACTATTAAACCCTAATATTTTGATATTTTCATAATTTAATCTTAAAATCAAAATCTAATAAAAATCACTTTACAAATTCATCAAACAACATAATCAAAACTCCAAATACATGGAATTCATCAAAAAAATTCAATATTCATCAATGAAAACTTCCAAAACTTTTAACAGAATTAAAAACGAAGGTACAGACTAACTGGATCTAATTACAATAATCTCAAAAACATAAAAGTTACAAGAAAGGGGTAAGAGAATCACCCACATGCAAGGAGGTTAGATTGGGCGATCTTCCTAGCTTAGAAAACCATGGACATTCGGTTAAAAAGAATAAAAAATGAAGAAGAACACTAATTAATTCTATTTGTTTTATTTTAATTTTAACTTAATTACAGTTTTACCATTAAAATCATATTAGTTTATCATTTTCCATTATTTTGCCGTCCCACTATACTTATTAAGACATAATTGTTACTTAAGTCCCCCCTCATTTATTATTTAAACCATTTGATCACTTAATTACTATAATTACTATATTTTGCATCTTCTACAATTTAGTCTTTTTTCTTTAATTAACTATCTAAACGTTAATATTTTCAAACCAAATTTTAATACGACTTTAATAACTCTATAAATATTCTAAAAATAATAATTACGAGCCGACATAACGAAAATTTGTGGTCTCAAAATCACTGAAAATCGGGCTGTTACATATTCAACTTAATATTAATTAAGAAAAATTAGAATTATTTTATACATATTTAATTCTATGTCTAGGTTTTATTATCCTAAATTCTAATTAAATACCATGCATGCTAAATAAACCCAAAATAGAAGTCTCATGACACAATTCAAATTAAGCGATATAGTTCCCAAATTAACAGAAATTTCAAATAGTAAATCTAAACTACTTTTGTAGTAAAAAGGTCAATCCAAGTCGAGCCCTCCGTATGCTGAGTCCGCGTCCTAATCTGGTGAGTTATTTGTAAGAATGGAAATAAGAAGGAAGTGAGCTTAGGAAACTCAATGTGAGTTCAATCACAAGAAAACCAGTGCAAACAGTAGACAAATCATACAAAATATCAACTCATAGAATGATCACTATCGAAACCTTTTTTTCAAATCGACTTTTTATTTAAAAACGAAAATGGGAGTCGCCACCAACTTTTTTTACTTAGGTGTGATTGGATCACCTCAAAACTCTGCTATTTTAATAAACGTTAGATTTGTTAAAATGGTAATATTCAATCTTACAAATCCGAAAAATGGGTTCGGGAGTCAGTTACGTATGAGGAAGGATTAGCACCCTTATAACGCCCAAAATTGGTACCTAGTTGATTACTTGATGTTTTAATGTCTGTAGTTGAAAATAGAAATTAAACTACGATCTCTCTTTGCACAATTTTTTTTAATTAAAATTATTTAGTTAAATCAAAATTTATATAAGAAGCTTTCTTATTTCGAGATAACCAAAACAAAAAGGTCATGTCCCGTAAGTTAAGACACGACATCCCGAATTCTAAAAATAAAATTGCTCATTTTTTTTTAGTTTCAAAAAGATGTTCGGTTATTTAGGTTCAAAGAGAAAATCAAACCCCATAAGTTAGGCATGACTTCTCGAATCTCTAAATAAGAACGTTGCCTTAATTTTGAAATTCTCCTTTTTATGCATCGAATAAAAATTAATGTGACACTTAAAGTGATGTAAACTTAGTTTATTTGGGCATAGTATGAAACGGATAAATATGTTTAAACATAATGTATGATATAGTGATAATGAAATAACATAAAATGGCTACGCGGGTAGAATATTGGAATGATAAATGATGAATAAATAAAGGAATACTATAATAATAATGTAATAATAATATTAATAATCATATCATAATGATAATAAGTAGATAAAATAATGATAATAATAACAGGGGTAAAATAAAAATAAAATGTATAAATAAAAAGAAACGTAAATGACATAAATTTTAAGTGTTAATATAAATGAAAGAGGCAAAATTAATCAAGCGAGGGATTAAATTGAAATTAAACAAAAATTAAGCCATAAATTGCAAAATAATTAAAGAAATAGGACATAAAGGACTAAATTGAAGGTCTAATAAAATCTAATGTCTAAATTAAAAAATAAAATAAAAAAGGCTAAATTAAAATGCGAAGCAAAAGTTTAGGGATCCCAAGGACAATTAATCCAAAACAGTACACATATCATTCCCCGAGGGGTCAACGGTATAAGTACTAAATTGAAAATGAATTAAAATCAAAAGGTATAATCTAAAAAGGAAAAAAAAAAAGCGAAGTTAGGACCAAATTAAAAAAGGATCCAAAAGCGGAAGGACCAAGAAAGCAAATAGACCATTTCATGAAAACACACGGATCTTGCTGAATAAATGGGTTTGATATTCGGTTTGCGTCAAAACGATATCATTTTGGCGTTTGAAAATTAAGCACAAAACAACGTCGTATAAGACTCTATATAAAAATAAAAAATCAGACCAAAAAAGCATTTTAAAGCTTATTTTGTTGTTCATTTGCCGTGGCCACCGGTCATAGGCGACGGTGACCGCCGCCTCCGATGGCCGAAAAAAACCAAAATGCCCCTTTTTGCTCGTTACTTTTAGTAGAACATTGATTTGTAGTTAAAACCGTCAGAACTAAAGCCAATTTTTTTTTTTTAAAACGGTAAAACCTTTCGATTTCCTTCTCTCCAGCGAAGCCTCCAACAAATCTCTAGGGATTCAAAGGTCCTTTGCATCGGAGAGGACCATCCCTCCTCGGAGAATGAGTCCTCGCCCACCCACGACGGCTGAAGACGAAGCTTCAGGTGAGTTTTCTTCTTTTTTATTTTATGTTGTGTTTTTTTTAAAAAAAAGAAAAAGAAAATAACAAATTTAAAAAAAATAAATCACCTTTGAGAATTTCTTTGTATCTCTTTTTTGATTGCTTTCTGTCTCTCCTAAAATACATTTTAAATCTGGCTTTTATAGCCGATTATACATATTTTTTATTGTATCTACTATTTTTGATACTGTTTTCTTTTACTATTTTTACGTTTTCTGTCCTTTCGTTCTTTCTCTTTGCAGGTGACGGTGCGCGGTCAACGGTGGGATGAAGGCCCTTGCCTTTGCGGTTTTAATGCAAGGGCGGCAGAGGTGCATTAGGCCTCGAGACGAGGAGCCTCGAGCGGCGTGCCTGGGAAGGGGGGTGCGGCGCCAGGAGCCCTAGGGTTTCTAGCTTTCTGAAAAGTTTAGGTTCTTCTGGGCCATTGGTAGTTTGGGCCTTGGAGTTATTAGGTTAGGGTTTGTATATTTGGGCATTGGGGTTTTTTTTTTTTTTGTATCATTGGACTTTGGACTCTTTATTTTATTTTGTTTATTTATTTTTATTTGGGCCGGATAAAATTGGCTTATTACAATCACAATTGAATAGAAATTTAGAATATCGATATTTCAAATAAACTCATCACCATAATATATCAATATTCATATTTATGGAAATACTTATGAATGCAATGCAATTTCAATTTATCAGAAAATGTCCTACTCCACTGCTACACACCACAGTAGGAGTTCTTAGAACTCTTCTACCTTTACACCATGTTGTGGATAAACCAGTCATCGTTATGGATGTATCACTCGTTGTGGATAAACCACTAGTAAAAAAAAGGGTGGAAAACCACTGGGGTTTTTTTATAAAAAGTTTTTTGCAGACAAACTGCTAGGAGGGTGTGGATGAACCACTCATTGGTGTAGATAAAAGTTGCTAATACGGTATGGATAAACCACTCAACGGTGCAGATAAACTGCTCAAATGGTGTGGATAAACCATTCAACAGTGCAGATAATCTGCTCACACTTCCTCCGTTCATATTGTCCCACATCATGCAATGCAACATGACATGCTAATAACAGATCAATACGGTAGCAATAACATGCTTATAGCAAATTGATACAGTAACAACTATCGTGCCTATAAAAAATCATTACAGTAGCAATAAACTTACTTAACATGAGTTCAATTTAACAGTAACAGTAGGTATGTATGTCATACAAATAGTAACATAGTGGTACGAAAAACATTATCAGTTCCTCATAATTATTGTGGCAGTAAACATGTAATATTTTCATATTATGCATTTATAGTAATAATTCAGTCAATCAAATCATGGATTCCAATATTAATCATACTATCAGGGACTTAATTAAATGAAATAAAACACTAAAAATAGTTTGGGGACTATTTTGAGACTAAATTGAACAATTTATAAAATTTTAGGTAAAACTGTAAAATAGAGGTCACACGACTGTGTGGTTAAGCTATGCAACAAACTGTGATCGTGTGGCAAATGCAAAAAGTAACCTACAGGGAAACACAGCCGTGTGGAGGGTTCATAACCGTGTGAGATTGAAATTATCTTAGGTTTCAGAGGTACATGGCCGTGTCAGGGGTCGTGTGGCTTGCTTATGTGGTCCATACGCCCATGTAGCAAACCGTGTAGACCTAATCTTAGGCACGACTTGCCCTAATCCGCCTGTAAAAGAACAAACACCTTTCACCGTGTTGACGATCGATGTTCTTAGCAATTCAATCTGATCCGATTCACCTAAATTGGGTCCTTCAAATGACATTTACACACGAAATAACGGTTGATTTCCACCTTTTACAATTTAATCATTTTCCTTTCATTAACTAATTAAACATCAAAATTACCTAACCAAATTTTAATACACCTATATAATCACTCCATAAATATTTAATAAAAATATTCATGGGCTCGGTTTATAGAAACGAGGCCCCGATATCTCATTTTCTAAAATCACTTGACTTTAGAGATAACCCACTTGAACTTAACTAATCATTCAATTAACTAAAATTATAAATTCAAAATTTACTATAATACTATATTTGACTCGTAAATATTAAATAATAATATTTACGGACTCTTTTATCAGATTTATGGTCCCGAAGTTACTGTTTCCGATGCTACAGAGAAATAGGCTATTATATATATAGTGATTTAACTTTTAATTTATATTTAAATTGATGATTTAATTAACTCATCTTCCTACTTCATGAAAAAAAAAGAAATTAATCTTTACACTTTAATTTATCATAATTCGATGATTGAATTATATAACAATTAATATGGTAGTCAAATAATTAGTAAATATATGAAACTTAAATTGTTAAATTTTATTAATTTATTATATATAAATCGTTGAGTTTTATATTTTTACTGAATTGAATTATTGATTCATAGGCAAGTGGTTTAACTGAAAATTTTAGTAATGTTATCCAACAAGACTAAATTTTTATAAAAGGATGGAAATTTTTTTTTTGACGAAAAAAGGGATGGAATTAATAAGTATTTATAAAATAAATTAATATTTTATTTGAAATAAAACTGTAAACACAAATCATAATGACTTATTTAAGTGTAAAAAATAAATAAAAACTTGTCTAAAAAATAATAAATTTGAATGAATTTTTTTAATATTTAATTGGCCATAAAGCTCGATCAAGCACACATTTATCGGCTCTGCTCCTCTCAGGCAAATCAAATTCCAACCCCCATCAAGAAGAATTGGTCAGTGTCCAAAAAAAAAAAAAGGCTTATTATCTCACGCATTTTCAATTTCCGATGAATTTGCAATGCAATTAACACTCGGATTAGATCCCAGAGATCTGAATAATCAAATTGTAATAATAATAACACGGTGATGTTAGCTTCCCAGACGCTCGGAGGACCGTCGCGGTGCGGCCGTGTGCTAGGCCCACCGCTCGACAAGATCATAAAAAATGCCGCATGGCGAAAACACACGCACCTCGTTTCCTCATGCAAATCCGCTCTCGACAAGCTCGAGACCCTCTCAGACACCGGCTTGTCCGATCCGACTTCACCGCTGCTCGGCATTTCATCTTCCGATGCCAACTTCGTCCTTAACCCGATCCTTCTCGCCTTGGAAACCAATTACGTCAAAGTTGCCGAGCCCGCCCTCGAATGCACCTTCAAATTATTCTCCCTCGGCGTCGCTCGTGGCGAGATCCATGGCAACGTTTCCAATCCGATCCTCTACAAAATCGTCGAAGCCGTTTGCAAAGTCGGCGGCATCGGCGAGGAATCGCTCGAGCTCGCCGTGCTGCGAGTTTTGCTCTCCGCCATCCGATGTCCTTGCGTTTTGATCCGTGGTGATTGCTTGCTCAACGTCGTTAGAACTTGTTATAACGTATATTTACGCGGTTTGAATGGAACCAATCAGATCTGTGCTAAGTCCGTTTTGGCGCAGATTATGCTAATTGTATTCACCCGAGCGGAAGAAGATTCCATTGATGTTTCTATCAAAACAGTGTCGGTTAGTGAGCTTTTAGAGTTTAGTGATAAGAATTTAAATGAAGGAAGTTCAATTTATCATTGTCAGAATTTTGTTAGCGAGGTTATGAGTGCCAGTGAAGGGGTTCCAGATTTGAAGCTATCGCAGCCGAGTAAGGATCAGGAGCTGCAAAATGTTGATTTGAAGACGTCGAAATGGGAGGAGGTGGAAATTGGGGAGTTAGAGGCGAAGGAAGGGGGGGTGGAATCGGGTTCTGGTGGGGTTAGTAAAATTAGGGAGGACGGCTTTCTTGTTTTTAAGAATTTGTGTAAGTTGTCAATGAAGTTTTCATCACAGGAGAATGATGATCAGATCCTTTTGAGAGGGAAAACGTTGTCTTTGGAGCTCCTCAAGGCTGTTATGGATAATGGAGGTTCCATTTGGCGCTCGAATGTTAGGCAAGTAATTTTATACTACTTTATTCACGTAGGGCTCTGATTTTATATAAAATAATTATTGTTGTTTGCACGTCACCATATATACTTTGGGCTTTGTTAGATTTTTTCCTAACAATCGTCACCATATATGCTTTGGGTTTGGGCTTTATTAGATTTAGTGAGTTCAAGAGTAAAAATATTACGTTGATTTTAGAGGTGTGAAATTATATATTGTTTTTTTTATTAGAAATTTGAATAAATTAGTCTTCTATATTAGATTAATAATTAAATTAATTTTTTATTAAAAAATTATCACTTTGTGTTATTAAAAATTAGTATGATTGACAAAATAATCATGCTAATATATATATATCAATTTTTAATAATAAAATGAATAAAGTTTTGAATAAAAAAATCTGTTTATTCTATGATAGATTAATTTACTTTTTTGTTAAATAGAGAGAATAAAATGTAATCTCACCCGTTATAAAACAAAAAAAATAAAAAAAAAAAGGCATGTCGTGACCATCCAACACCTCATATTTCATTATTATGGGGGGTCTTGATGGAGGGAAACTTAAAAGAAAAACCTGAATGAACCTGTTTCAAGCACATAGCTTTTAACAATACTCACTCCCGGTTCTGGGATATTTCTGCTCTAGTGCATGTATACTGGGTAGTGAGATTTTCATGAATAAATATGAAAAAGAACAATTTATTGAGCTAGTTTCAAAAATTAAATGAAAGAGCTCCGAAAACCAATGTCAATTCATCATCATCATCATCTTGCTTGGTATGTCGTGCAGTGTTGGTGATAAATAACTCTTTTTCCTGCAGTCTTCAGTTAAATTTATTCTAATGTTCTTATATTCTGTGTTACAAAATGCAGGTTTCTTAACGTAATTAAGCAGTATCTCTGCTTATCATTGTTAAAAAACAGTGCATTGTCAGTGATGTCAATTTTCCAGCTCCAAAGTTGTATTTTTATGAGCCTGCTAACGAAATATAGAACAGGGTTGAAAGATGAAATTGGAATATTCTTTCCCATGCTTATCCTCAGAGTTCTAGAGAATGTTTTACAGCCAAGTTTTGTACAGAAAATGACAGTCCTTAATCTGTTGGAAAAGATTGCTGCGGATTCACAGATTATCATTGATATATTCGTGAATTATGACTGCGATGTGGATTCCCCAAACATATTTGAAAGGTAATTTTCCCCCCTAATAATTTTTCGTACGAGTGTTTGACATGAATTCTGCTTTCATGAAATCAAATAAGTTTATGATGTCATATTTTCAAGATAAGTATCCAACGAATCATATGTGAAATCCTTTACGAATTCGAAACCTTGTCTCAATTTTTTGCAAAAGGTAGGTCAAATAGGAATTAACTCAAGCGGAAATTATTCCTTGATGTTCCCAGTTCATGCTTTAGCTTCTTTTCTGATGTAATATTTCAATTCACTTTCCTTTTTCCTCAAAATCAAACTTTAGTAAAATGTAGTATTAAAAATCTTTATATTCATTCATATGTAAAATGATCTGAATTTGAAACCAAATTCTCAAATTTTGCAAAAGAGGGTAGATCAACCCAGGAATTAACTCAAGAACCAGTCGTTTGGTGTTGTTCTCAGAGGTTGCTTTAGCATCCCTTCTAATGTATTTCGTTTTATTAAAAATTCCATTCTTTTTTTATTTATTAACGTGTTGCACTTTATAAAAATGTATTAAAACTCTTATAATTCCCTCAGATATTTGCAGGATTGTCAACGGCCTTCTCAAAACAGCTCTAGGACCGCCACCTGCTTCAACAACTACTTTGTCTGCAGTCCAGGATATTACTTTCCGGCATGAATCAGTAAATTGCTTGGTTAGCATCATTAAGTCAATGGGAGCTTGGATGGACCAAAAGCTGACAATAGGTGATGCTGACTTGCGTAAGAGCTTCAAGAGTGACACTGCAGGAGAGGGCCATTCAACTTTGACCGCAGAAGATGGAACAGTCTCTGATTGTGAGTTGCAACCAGAAATGAATTCTGAATTGTCAAATGCTGCTACGCTTGAGCAACGGCGGGCTTACAAGATTGAACTTCAGGTTAGCTGGGATCAAGCGCGACTGTGTTTTCATGTACCACATACTTATTAAGTATCCAAATTATTGGAGAGGGCTGGTTTAACATATCATGAGAATTTGACATTATTGGCTTCTCTTCTGTCACGTATTTTTATATAGCTTAATTTATGTTTAGTTTTCTCCTTTTCTTCCCAAGCTTGGTTTTAGTGACAGTTTTACTTGGTTATATGCAGAAAGGTGTTTCGTTGTTTAACAGGAAGCCATCCAAAGGCATTGAGTTTCTTATAAATACCAAAAAGGTTGGCAACTCTCCAGAGGAAGTGGCTGCTTTTCTGAAGAGTAACACTACTGGGTTGAATGAAGCCATGATTGGTGATTATTTGGGTGAAAGGGAGGATTTTGCTTTGAAAGTCATGCATGCTTATGTGGATTCCTTTGATTTCAAATCTATGGATTTTGGTGAAGCGATAAGGTTCTTCCTACAAGGCTTCAGGTTACCAGGAGAAGCACAGAAAATTGACCGCATCATGGAAAAGTTTGCTGAGCGCTACTGTAAATGTAATCCTAACTCATTTACCAGTGCAGATACTGCCTATGTACTGGCATACTCTGTCATAATGCTCAACACTGATGCCCATAATAGCATGGTCAAAGATAAGGTTTGTTTCTTCAGCACGTTATCAAATTGTGAGCTTTAGCTTACATGCTTGCTTATGCATATACTTGTCTTTTGAAGAACTCCTTTATGATCTATTCTGGGACTTGTAAGCCATTCTGGTGCTTTAAATTCATACCGCCAGTAATATAGAATTTCCCGCCTGTACTACTGCAAATTGTTTTTTCAGATCTACATAGATAAATTTACAAATGATTTGATTATGCTCTTATTTCTGTTTTATGTTGTTTCCGTATTCAGATGAACAAGTCTGATTTCATTCGAAACAACCGAGGAATAGATGATGGCAAAGATTTACCTGAGGAGTATCTTGGTGCTCTTTATGATCAAATTGTGAACAATGAAATCAAGATGAATGCAGATTCTTCTGTTCCTCAAAGCATGCAGGCGAACAGCTTAAATAAGTTATTGGGTTTGGATGGTATACTCAATTTGGTGACTTGGAAGCAAACGGAAGAAAAGGCATTGGGTGCAAATGGGCTTCTTATAAGACAAATCCAAGAGCAGTTTAAGGCAAAGTCGGGAAAATCAGAGTAAGTCTTAATCTAATTCCTTTTTAAGATGGTTGGTTTGGCGAATTCGGGAAAATCAGAGTAAGCTTTAATCTAATAATAGATGTTTGCCACTTTAATAGGTCAAATTTATGTCATGAATTGTAGTCTCAATTGGTTAGTTTTATGTTCCTCCATACCATATATCCGAGAGCTTCAGATGAGTTTTTTTACATGTTTCTGTATATGAGTAGAAATGTTGTAATACATTTTTTTCATGTCACGGGTTTTGATATATGTTAGTTGGGAAATGAATTCATATGATTTTTGTTTCTTGTCGGGAATAGAATTTGATAAGAGAATGACATGCATCATTAATTGAAGAAGATTCAGTCCTTGTACCTTCCTCGATATATGTTGTCCATCCTGCTTTAATTGATCTTTGTTAATTTGTCATCCCAAATTTTCCAGAAGACCTGCATAATATTTAGTAACCTTTTGTCTTTGCTGTTGCAGGTCTGTTTATCATTCTGTTTCAGATGTAGCAATCTTGAGGTTTATGGTGGAGGTCTGCTGGGGACCTATGCTGGCTGCATACAGTGTCACTCTTGACCAGAGTGATGATAGAATTGCTACCACTCAATGCTTACAGGGCTTTCGACATGCTGTGCATGTAACTGCCGTAATGGGAATGCAGACGCAGAGAGATGCTTTTGTCACATCAACGGCAAAGTTCACTTTTCTCCATTGTGCTGCAGACATGAAACAAAAGAATGTTGATGCTGTAAAAGTAAGTAGTTTTCGGTTGCACATGATAACAAAGAATCGAATCTTTCTCCTAGTTTTCTTATATGCTATATCACACAAGAGTTAAGAGTTGCAGCATCTCAATGTTTGCATGCACAGCCTCGCACCACAGATACAATACAATTCATATCCTGTACTTTATGTTTTTATGTTTTACAGTTCCTTATTCTTGGCTTTTGCTTGGTTGTGGAACATTGATAGTCTAGTCACTTGAAGTAGAACCACTTAGCCTAATTGTGAAAAATATTGCATCAAATCTAAATTTCTGTGACGTGTTCTTTTTACTCACCTTTTGAAATATTTTACAATATAGGCAATAATATCTATTGCCATTGAAGATGGTAACCATCTTCAGGACTCCTGGGAGCATATATTGACATGCCTGTCCAGAATTGAGCATTTGCAACTGTTGGGAGAAGGTTCATCAACCGAAACATCCATTTTATCCGTGCCTAACACTGAAATAGATGAAAAGGTGCCAAAACCTTCTGGTATTCAATCCCTGAAGAAAAAAGGATCACTCCAGAATCCAGCTGTAATGGCAGTTGTGCGAGGAGGGTCATATGACAGTGCCGCTGTTGGAGCCAATAGTTCAGGACTGGTAACCCCAGAGCAGATTAATCAATTCATTGCAAACTTGAATTTATTGGAACAGATAGGAAGTTCCGAGTTGAACCATGTTTTTGTACATAGCCAAAGATTAAACAGTGAAGCAATAGTGGCTTTTGTGAAGGCCCTTTGCAAGGTTTCTATAGCAGAGTTGCAGTCTCCAACAGACCCTCGAGTTTTTAGCCTCACAAAACTAGTTGAAATTGCGTAAGACTCTTAATCTTTTTCTTTTAGAAAATTTCATATAATGCTCTAGCTCCAACAGATCAGTTTTTGGCTTCAGAGATAAAATTGCCCTAGCCCTCTCTATATCCCTCTATGTGCCTGTGGAGAATGCTTATTCTAGAATCTTATGTTGCAGGCACTACAATATGAACCGCATCAGATTAGTTTGGTTTCGCATATGGAATGTTCTCTCTGATTTCTTTGTTTCTGTTGGACTGTCCGAGAATTTATCCGTGGCAATCTTTGTGATGGATTCCTTGCGGCAGCTTGCTATGAAATTCTTAGAACGTGAGGAGCTGGCAAACTACAATTTCCAGAATGAATTTTTGAGACCATTTGTGATTGTAATGCAAAAAAGCAACTCCATAGAAATAAGGGAATTAATAGTTCGATACGTTTCTCAGATGGTCCTCAGCCGCGTCAGTAATGTGAAATCTGGATGGAAAAGTGTCTTTATGGTATGCTAATTGCTCATACATGATTTCTATTGTCATTGCAGCTGGAACAGCTTTTCTTTTCACACAAGTTTATCATTTTCTCAGGTGTTTACAGCTGCTGCTGTGGATGAGCGGAAGAATATTGTCCTGCTAGCTTTTGGGACCATGGAAAAAATAGTTAGAGAGTACTTTCCTCATATCAGTGAGACAGACGCTTCTACTTTTAGTGATTGTGTACGATGCCTCATCAAGTTCACAAATAGCAAGTTTGACAGTGATATTAGCCTTAATGCTATTGGATTTCTCCGGTTTTGTGCTATCAAACTTGCTGAGGGAGGCCTTGTTTGCGCTGATAAGAGCCCAGATGATGGTTCATCTGTTTCAGCTATAACTAAGAATGATAGAGATCTACAAAGTTTCGCTGATAGTGATGATCATGCATCCTATTGGGTTCCCTTGCTAGCAGGTAATCTGCTAGTGTAGCTACTTGCTAACACTTTTGTCAAGAGTTATTTGACCCGAATCCCGTAACTTGTTAAAAAATAAAATAGAGACACAATTAGGAGATCTGTGGGGGCGAAGGACCGAGACCATAGCCCGCCACAAATCCCCATTAAGCACTAAACTCGACTAGGGTTGTGATTGTCTGCTCTCGCAATATGCACCATACCGCACAAGTTGAATTCATATAGGACAATACTTCTTCTATTAGACTTCAATTATAACAGGGTTGTGTGTGTTTTCAACAGTTTTTTTTTTCTTATTGCTTTGCTATCATACTACTGTCATTATCGACATTTATTATAGTAATTTTTATGAATATGGATTGCAAAATAGGCTATTTGTTTCTCTCAGGATGGGAACATGATTGTTCATTGTTATCACCTTTAGTTTCCTCCAATGTTGCCAAAAATGAAGTTTGTTTCCTGTTTTAATGTTAGAAATTTGATATGATGTTCCAGGTTTATCAGAACTAACATCCGACTCGAAGTTAGCCATCCGAAAGAGTTCGACGGAAGTGCTTTTCAACGTCCTGAAGGATCATGGTCATCTTTTCTCACGAGCATTCTGGATTGGTGTTTTTAGCTCTGTTGTTCTCCCCTTATTTAATGGTGCATCTCCTGTAAAACAGGATTCACCAACATCGAAATCTCCTCGTCCTGATGGAAGCAAATGGGATCCTGAAATTTCTGCCGCCGCAGCGCAGTCTCTTGTAGATCTTGTTATAAGGTTTTTCAATGTATTGAGACCTCAACTACCAAATGTAGTATCTATACTGGCAGGATATTTAAAAAGTACAAAACAGGGTCCTGCAAGTACTGGAGTTTCGGCAACATATCGTTTGACAGGAGAGTTAGGAAGCAGATTTTCAAAAGACGAATGGCAAGAAATCCTTCTAGCTATAAAAGAAGCTGCCACTTCAACATTGCCTGGGTTTATGAAGATTTTGAGAAGCATGGATGACATCAAGTTGCCTGAGAATTCTCGATCCTCTACTAATACTGAAACAAGCTCTGATCATGGACTGACCAAGGATGACCTTGAGGAAGATAATCTGCAAACTTCAGCTTATGTGGTTTCGAAAATGAAGAGTTTTATCGCGGTCCAGCTACTAATTATGCAGGTTCTCCCATACACACCCTATTTGTTGCAATGCTAATAATGACTCTTCTTCATGCCTTGGAATCATTTTGACATGATCATACTTGTTTTGGCTTTCATCATTTCAGGTTATAACTGATATATACAAAGCGAACCTACAATTCTTGGTAGCTTCCAACATAAATATCATTGTCGAGATATTTTCTTCCATTACATCACATGCTCAGCAATTGAACTCCGAGACTGTCCTGCAAAAGAAAATAAAGAAAGTATGCTCGATCTTGGAGACCTCCGAACCGCCCATGGTTCACTTCGAGAACGAGGCTTATCAAAATTACCTCAACTTCCTCCAAGATTTAATCAAAAACAATTCATCCGCCCCAAAGGAGATGAACCTAAGATCACTAGTGGCAGTGTGTGAAAAAATATTGCTGATATACCTTAGCTGCACCGATTACAACTATGCACGGCAGCAGAAACCGGTTGAGATACCGGTGACTCATTGGATTCTCCCATTGGGAATAGCCAAAAAGGAAAAAATGGCAGCTAGGACTCCTCTACTTGTGTCTGCATTGAAGGCATTGAGTTGCTTGGAGAAGGATTCCTGCAGAAAGTACATTGCAGATATCTTTCATCTGTTGGTCGATCTGGTTCGAAGCGATCATAGCTCGAATGAAGTTCAACATGCTCTAAGCAACATATTCCAGGCATGTATAGGCCCCATAATAATGCCATAAATTCATTATGTTACATAATATTACATACTTATTTTATGCCATCATCACAATTTTGATCATTATATATAGATTTTGGCTTTGATGAGAATCCAATAGCCAAGACCCAAGATACCATCCAATATTTATTTATTTTTTGTAGCATATCCTGATGATATAAATTGAAAATTTCTTCTAATTTGAAGTGCTTGTGTCTTTACTTACTAAACTTGGATATGCCATCTTTTAAGCATATTTTAAATTATGGTTAAATCTTCACCTTAATAAAACAACTCTCCACAGTCGTTTCAATTCTATCATACGAGTGAGCAGGCAAGTGAAAGACATTAGTTATGCCCTGCTGCGGTTAAATCCTATCCATTTATGGTTTTAGTCACATTAAAATTTAGGATTTAATTCCTTTAATTCGACATGATTTGCTCTCTCTAATCTAAATTGATAACAACCTTGGTTGTTTCGTTTTTTTCTTCTATTACTATTTGGTCACATGATTAGACACATATAAAAATCCAATCAATCATATTTAATTAATAATAAATTTATATGTCAATCGAGTAGTTATAGGCATTTAAAAGATATTCATGTCATCTTATGAATAGCACAAAAAAAAAAAAGAGAGGACTAAATTACACTAATTTAAGGTAGATGGAGTTTTGTATCAAAGAAAAATAAGAAGAGGGAGTTACATATATATTTTTTCTAATATAGAAGAAGAATCATAATAGGCTTATTTTTAAACACGTCCAGAAAATACACACTTTTTATGAAGAAAAACACTAGGTATTAATAGGAATCATAAAGAAAGTGTACATAAACATGTTACTCAGTAGAAACGATAAATAAAACATTATAAATTGATGCACAAATATCATTTTATGAAAAAATCACATCACAAATAAAAGAGAGACATATTGATAGTAACTGTAACACTAGAAAAATTCAAAAACAAATTAAAGATGCATCATTTTGATCAATTTTTGATAACTGCATCTTAACTCATCATCATTAAACCATCTTGACGATGAACACCAATCAACCAAGAAATCACTGTCAAAAGACCCATCACATTAGTGATGCATGAAAAACCAAATCTCAAATGGTCTATTCTCCTCCTCAACATTTTGAAGTATAATTTTGTGAATACCATCATAATGCTATATCCCCATGAGGTTCTCTAATAGTTTTCAATAAATCTAGTGACAAGCTTCTTTTTTTTTGACAAATCTATCTATCTATATATATATCAAAATTAGGGGTGAGCAAAATCAGATTCGATTTGAAAAATTAGATAAAATTTTTAAATTTTGAATTAAATAGTTTGAGTTATTTAAGTTAATCAAGTTATTTGGATCAACTCGAATAAAAAATTAAGTTTTTCGGTTTAACTCTAATATGAATTACACAATTCGAATTATCCGAAATCCGAATAAGAAAAGGCAAAACTACACCATTTTGATAAATGTTTACCTTTTATAAAGTTAAAAGTCAAAATCATTAAGTTAAAAGGCAAAACAATTATATTGTTTATGTAGTTAAATAATTTTATACTTCGTTTACTAGTTAAATAATCGGTTCATGTAAACGCAACATTGAGTATAAATAATTCGATCCAATTCGTAAAAAAAACAAATTAAGTTCGGTTGCTAAAATAGGATTTGTCAATTCAACTAACTCAAATTTTTTTTGATTCAATTCGACTCGACTCGACTCAATCGAATATTCACCCTAATCAAAACATGAGTAAAACCAAAAACAAAAATTAAAATAAAAACCACCAATACTCTTAAAAAAAATATGTTGGACAATAACCACCATAGTTTTCAAAGAAAACATAGTAGGCTAAAATTAAAACCATTACTATTTTTTAGAGAAACTAGAGCGGAAAGCACAAACTTTCATTAGGTGGAACTCTATAATGTGGGGGTGAAAAACAGAATTATACTACAAATTTATAATAATAAAAAATTGATATATAAAAACAAATGAGACATCAATTAAAAATTAAAAATTTGATTTAAATCTCATCATTTATATATTTTCTAATCCCTTCTTTGTGCTCAATTAATTTATTACAATGACTAATCTCTTCGTTATCGATACTTTTTAAAGAGGTAGACGGCTAGTCATGAAATGTGCTTCATTTCATGGTACTCCATTAACTTATAATAATACCCGATAACAATGGTTAAACCTTTTGTCGCGAATGTTCTCTAAAAAAGTAAACGACTAATTAAGAAATATACTTCATTCTCATGAATGAAAATCAAACCCCAACTTCATAATTAAAAAACAAGATGATCAATCACTACACGACACCTCATAATTATTAAATATACATATTATAATAAACCCGATATAAAATAAACGTAAAATATTGTTACCCTGTATTTTGATTATTCTCATATTTAGCTTAATAAAAGTAAAAAAAGAAGAAGATTATTCTCATATTTGAAATTCATCGAATTTCTTTTCGAATAAAAGTCTTGGTCCTTGGTAGGTGGGAAATATTGACTACACTAGTTGCCTTTGACCTCTACATTCTTTTTAGTAAATTTTCTTCTTTGTCATGCCTAACAAACTACTATTATACTCAGACTCTTCCAGTGGAAGGCTACTTGAATTAATTATCCTATTATAAAAGGGCAAAAAAGTCAAAAAGCAAAATATTATAAAAATCATGATTTAAAAATAAAATATATTCTAATTTTTGTTATTATCAGCTCACATAAATATTTTCAAGGCTCAAAAAGGTTAGGGTTTTGAAAAATCTATTTTAACTAATGCATTCAGTTTAATCTTGTTTTAAGTTATTTCGAGTTCAATTTTTCGTATAAAATTCATTTTATATAAATTAAATTAAATAAAAAAACTTAAATTTAAAGAAATAGTGCTAATAGAATAATAGATAGACCAATTCATTAAACCCGTTATTATTATGTTATTAAAATAAATAAATATAATTATACAAAAAGTTAAAATTATGGAAGTGTTCCTTAAAAGAAATCATGGAAATGTAGCTTTATTTTTATATTAGTGTAAGTAGATCAATCCTCAAATATATAATTAAAAAAATAGTTTGTAAAATTTATTAGTTAAACTTAAGATAAATTTTTTAGATAGTATCGTGAATGGTTATGATATTAATTTCATTATTTAATTCACTTTACAAATGTACATATTATGATTGTTGTGAACAAAAAAAAAACCAATAATTTGCATATTAAATTTTAGGGATAAATCTTAAAATTATACACGAACATTGGTCTGATGTGTATTTTTATATATGAATTTTAATTTTGTATAATTTTATATATAAAATTTAAATTTGATCCAGTTCTCACAAATTATTAACACATTTATCAATATAACATCTTTTTATTTTTATACATTGCATACACACATATAATTATATTTATCCAATATAAAAATAGATTAATGTATTTATTTATTTAAATGTGTGTGATTGATTCAAAATTAAGATTTCATGTATATATTTGAATCACAATCAAAGTTGCATGCATATAATTACACAATATCAAAGTTCAAGTATTAAATTGTACATTAAATTAAAATTGATACATAATTTTGAGATTTTATAAAAAAAAAAAAAAAAAAAGGAAAGTGAGTGGGTTTTTAATACAACTTTCCATTTGATAAGTTTGTATATATTTTAACTAGTATTTTACTTAATTTAGGCACTATATAAAATTTCAAAAGGGATAAATCTTGAAACAATATATGTGAAATGGTATGTGATGCAACCCTAAGTGTAAAGACAGCAAAATGGCCATCACATGACATTCAGTCTGACTTACCTTGTCTGGCCAACACAAAGGATCAATTAATCAATGCAAATAATAGCCCCCAAAGTAGTTGCAGTTTACGATTTTAGTGGTAGAAATTAAATTTTATTATGTATTAATTTATGAGTTGATTATAGAGGTTTGAAAGTTTGGGTAAAATAATAGGCTTGAAAAATAGAGTTGAAAAAAAAAAAGGTTTGTTTAGAAAACGGTTAAGCCTCGGATAAGGTTTTTTTGCCCAAGTTTGACTCGAACTGAATTTGCAAAAAAAAAAAAAAAGTTTTTATTATTGTTTTGCTATTATTTATTTTCTTGTTGTTTTCTCACTATTTTGTTACCATTTTATTATTATGTTGCTATTATTATTTATATATTATATAACTCTTGTTTTATTATTAATTTTGTTACTATTTTAGAGATATTTGATTATTAAGTTGCACATATCTTAGTGTTATTTAAATAAACATATTTTTTAAACTTATTTTTAATTTGTTGAGAAATTTTAATGTTTTTAATATTTTTGATGTATTATATTTTTTATAAAAATTATATAAAAAATTTTAATATGGGCAGACCGGGTCAGATTTGAGCAAAATTTTAGACTCATTTTTTTAGCCACTCAGGCAAATGGGCCTAAAATTTTGGTTAACCTTGACCCAGTCTGTAGAAGGCTCAAATTGCCCGGCCCAATTACAAACAAGCCCAAACCAACAATCGAAAAAAAAAGGAAAAGGAAAAAGAAAAAAAACCCTAGCCGCACCTAGGGCCTTCTGACACCTCTGCACCATCCTCTGCCACCACCTGCTCCACCGTCATCAACCACTCTGCAAAAATGAAGTGAACAAGCAACAGCAGCGCCAAAATAGGAAAGAGACAGTAGCAAACAATGTAACAAAATCAGCTATATAAGCTGAACAAAAATTGTAAATTGGAGGTGTTACAAGCCCAATTTGTCTGGCCCAAAACTAAATACCCAAACCCAAACTAATGGCCCAATTAAAAAAAACCTACTAGCCCAAAAGCCCAACACCTAAACTAAACAAAAAAAACCCTAGCCCCCCTAACCATTGCCTCTGCCATGCCGCCGCCCTAGCCTTGTCAGCCACCTGCCACCGCCACTTGCACCTGCAAAACATCAGAGAAGAAATGACAACAAACAAGTAGTAAAAAATTGTAATGAAATCGGGCTATAAAAGCCCCAAAAATTGTAAATTTTCAGGACCTTTTTTGTGGCTTGGAAATAAAAAAACAGAGACTCAAATACCATCAAAAGGGTTTCGAATACTAACAATCGTAGCAAGGAACATCACAAACAGAGTCGAAGGTTGATTTGTTTTCTTTTTTATTTTTTCTTTTTTTTTTTCGAAACTATTTGTACATCTAATCTCTATTTTATTTAAAAAATTTGTGTATACATTTAGACATAAAAAAAATACAAAAAAAATACCTTTCGGAGTTCTGGCCACCGTGCGCGGTGGCCGGCGACGGCGGCCGAAGCGATGGCGACCGACCGGAGTTCTTGCCGGATCTCGGGCTTGCAGAGGAAACAAAAAGGGAGGGGGAGAGAATTTGTTTTAGTTTTTTTTTGAGGAAGTGAAAAAATAATTTTTTTTTAAATTTTGGTTTATATAATGATGCAAAACGGCGCCGTTTTGGGCCTTAGCCTTAAGCACCAAAACGACGCCGTTTAAGGCCCTAACCCGCACGCTCCGACCTGACCCGCTTCAGGATCCGCGTGTTTTTAAGTGGAAGGGCTAATTGCACTTTTAGCCCTTCCGCTTTTTTATTGTTTTGAAATTAGATTGTTCGTTATTTATAATTTTGCCCTGTGCTGTGCGTTTTGGGAGGATGAGATATTGCCCATTTTGGTCCTCCCTTGTTATTCGCGCGCCCCGGACCTTCACTTTAAGTTCAATTTAGTCATTTTTTTATTATTTTTAATATTTTAATTAATTTAATATATTATTATTATTATTATCATTATTGTTATTACTTTACTATTGTTATCATTATTGTTATTACTTTACTATTGCAATTTAGTGTATTATTATTACTCTTAATTTCACTATTATTATTATACTAGTATTTTTTTATTATCGTTGTTATTTTTTTTATTTTTTTACTATTTTTTATTATTAATATTATTTGTTACATTTAATATTGTTATTGTATATTATAATTACTATTATTATTCTCACCATTGCTATTATGTTTTATCATTATTATTTTCTATTATTATCAATGTTTTATTATTATTATTATTTATTATCAATAATTTTATTATGGTTACTATTATTATTACTATCATTTGTATTTCATTATTATTATTAGTGTTACTATCTCTATTATTTTTATTTTTATTTTTATTTTTATTTTTATTTTTATTTTATTTATTTGTTATTATGGTTGTTATTATTATTTTTACCTCATTATTTATTATTTTATTATCGTCTATTCGTTTATTTATCACCTTTTTTGTATATTAAAGAAAATACATTAGATTATATGTCTTTTTTTTTTTTTTAAACTTGCTATTATTGTTATTGTTACCACTACTATTATTTTTTTTACTATTTTCTTTTTATTATCACTATCATTATTAACACATTATTATCATTATCCTTTTTAGTATTTTTCTTATTAACAACATATTATCATTGTTAATGTATTATTATTTTATTTTATTAGTATTATATTTTCGTTATTACGTTATTCAAAATGAATAAATATTATTACTATTATTATTATCATTATTATTATATTATTAGCATATTATTATTATTATTTTCTTTTATTATTATTATCCTTATTAACACATTTTTACCTTTTGTCAACATTATTATTATTTTTCTTTTACTATTTTATATATTACTTATTTATTTATCGATTTACTATTAAGTTTCCTTTTTTTACTTATTTTTATTATTCTTATTTATTTTCACTTTTATCATTTTTATTATTTTTACTTATTATTTTCCTCTTAAGTTACATAGCTTGTTTATTTCTTTCATTTTTGTCATTCATCCTACTCATTTATTATTATGCTTGTTAACATCATGATTTATTTCTTTTCATTTTTACAAATTTGCGTTATACCATCCTTTTCTCGACAAAAATAATCCTTTCATAAAAGTAATATTCTGTATTTGAAAATTCGAGAAAATCGTGCCCTAACTTATTGGGTTCCAATTTTTCTCATTTAACCTAAATCACGGAATATTCTTTTAAATCATAATATGAGTTTTGAATAAAACGTTTATTCTCGGAAATACGAGATGTTGTGCCCTAACTTACCGGGTATGACACCTTGTTACCTCGAAATAAGCTTTTTTGTAAATAAAGGCAATGTTCGGTATTTGGAAGTTCGAGAGATCGTGCCCTAACTTACTGGGTTTCCATTTTCCTTGTTTACCCTAAATAATCGAATATCCTTTCAAAAAGGGGTAGAATACACAAATTCTAAATAAAAGGCAAGCTCACTCTCAAAAGTTCGAGATGTTGTGTCTAAACTTACTGGACGTGACGTTTTATTACTTAGAGGTGAGAAAGTCTTTAACATTCGAGTTTTCTACAAAAAAGAGGGATCGTATTTGAAGTCTTTCAAGTTTTTAACTTTCGACACTAAGACATTAATTAATCAACTAGGTACCAAATTTTGGGCATATCGAGGGTGCTAATCCTTCCTCGTGCGTAACCGACTCTCGAACTCATTTTCTGATTTTCGTAGACAAAAAATTATCGTTTTAGCAAATCTTAACTTTTATCAAAATGATTAATTTGAGGTGACCCGATCACACCTCCTCAAAAAGGATTGGTGGCGACTCCCAATTTTCGTTTATCATTTTCAAAACCAAAGTCGATTCTCGTTTTTCGAAAAAAATGGTTTCGACAGAGGTTTTTTTTTGCTTCAAAAATTGAAATAGAATATCTAAATACAAAACTACAGCTCTACAACAGATTAAAAAAGGTTGCTATTGTTCATTTTCTCCTTTTTCACTTTTATTTTTATTTTTATTTTCCTTTCTTTTCTTTTCGAACGCATTTGTACATACTTTCTTCTTCTTTCAAAAAACAATATATATATATCTGGATGTAAATATATATAAAAAAATTACCTTTTGGCCGGCAACGGCGGCGGGCCACGGTGGCGACCGGTCAAAAACCTCGTCGGACCCTCACCCCTGCAGAGAAAAAAAAAAGGAAGGAGAGGATTTTTAAAAAAAAAAACAAATGAAAGTGAGCTTTTTAAAAAAATAAAAATCTGACTTATATAGGCCCTTAAAAAGACGTCGTTTTGGGACTGGCCTTAAACGTCCAAAACGACATCATTTTGCCTTGGCCGACTTGAATCCGACCCGACCCGCCTCAGGATCCGCGTGTTTTTAAGTGGATGGGCTAATTGCAACTTAGCCCTTCCGCTTTTTTATGATTTTGCAATTAAGTTTATTTTACTTTTTAATTTAGCCCCACCATATTTTTTCGATTTTAAATCGGTCCCCTTGGTGCTGTGCGTTTTAGGAGGATGGGATATTGCCCATTTTGGTCCTCCCTTGTTATCTACACGCCCAAATTGGTCCTATTCTTTATTTTTTTATTCTAAATTGGCCCCGAACTTTCATTTTAGGTTCAATTTAGTCTCTTTTTTTTGTTATTTTCAATATTTTAATTAAATTAATCAATTTAATCTATTATTATTACTTATTATTTTACTATTATTATCTAATATATTATCATTATCACTATTATTATTATTTTACTATTGAAACTCAATGTATTATTATTATTATTTCTAGTATTTTTTATTATC
Source organism: Gossypium longicalyx (assembly GCA_025698465.1). NCBI lineage: Eukaryota > Viridiplantae > Streptophyta > Magnoliopsida > Malvales > Malvaceae > Gossypium > Gossypium longicalyx. The sequence continues at coordinate 105,999,469 of CM046997.1, read as the reverse complement.
ATTGTTATTACTTTTATTTTTATTACTATTATTTTTTATTATTAATATTACTATTGTTACATTTAGTATTATTGTTGTTTTTATTATAACTACTACTACAATTATTATATTTTTTATATATTTATGTTTTTTTTATATAATACATTGATTCCGTTTATCATTTTATTATTTATTCGTTCATACTTTTATATAATTTCCAACTTTAAATTCTTTATTATTTTGTATTATTATTTTGTTCCATAAAATACTTGTTTATATTATTATTATTATTATTGTTATCTTATGTTTATCTTTTTTTTTTAAGTTACACATTTGCTTACGCATTTTATATAATACTTATTTGTACTATTTTTATTAACATTATTTTATTTACTATCCTTATTATTCCTATTATTTTTTTACTATTGTTATTTATTTTCAATATTATTATTATCATTTGCTAAATTTATTATTATTATTATTATTGTTAGTGTTATTATCATTTACATGTTATTATTTCTTTCTCTTTTATTGTGGTCTTATTGTTATTACCACTATCACTATTTTTATTTTTTATTTTTTTATTTTACTACTATTGTCGTTATGGTACTATTATTATTATCTCTTTTTATATTTTTTTATTTTTATTTTTATTTTTACTACTATTATTATTCTTATTAACGTATTATTATCATTCTTACTATATTATTATTCCTTTTTTTTTTACATATTATTATTGTTATTAACATATATTATTATTAATGTATTGTTGTTGTCTATTACCATTATTATTACCATATCATTGTTATTAAGGTATTATTTTCATTATTCCGGTATCATTATAATTATTTTTTGTTTTATTATTATTCTTATTATCATTTTTTTGTTTGTTTTATTTAATCTTTTTTCATTATTCCCACATTTATTTACTTAGCTTTTTATTATTTGTTATTCGACCCCATTTTATCTTATTAAATAATTTTGTCTATTCACTTATTGTTTTATTTAACCCATTATTTATTTTATTGATTATTGTGCACTTGTCATCGTTATTTACGTTATTACGTTCATTATGTTCTTTGTTGCACGTATTAGCATTGTAATTTGTTTTCTCATTTTACCATAAGAATCATAATTCATCAGTCTTTCACTCGACACAACAATTGTGCTTTCTAAAGTAAAGTAATATTCCGTATTTAGAAATTCGGGAAATCGTGCCCTAACTTACTGGGTTCCAATTTTTCTCGTTTAACCTAAATAACGGAATATTCTTTTAAATCGCAATACGAGTTTTGAATAAAATACTTATTCTCGGAGAACTGAGGTGCTATGTCCTAACTTACTGGATATGACATCTTGTTACCTCGAGATGAGATTTTTGCAAACAAAGGCAATACTCGGTATTTAGAAGTTCGAGATATCATGCCCTAACTTACTGGGATTCGATTTTCCTCGTTTACTCTAAATAATCGAATATTCTTTTAAAGAGTTAAAATACACGGATTTTAAATAAAAGGCAAGCTCACTCTCAAAAGTTCAAGATGTCATGTCCTAACTTACTGGATGTGACATTTTATTACTTCGAGACGAGAAGGTCTTTAACGTTCGAATGTTTTTTTACAAAAGGAATGATCGTATTTTAAAGTTTTTCAAATTTTCAATTTTTGACACTAAGACACTAATTAATCAACTAGGTACAATTTTTGGGTGTTACGAGGGTGCTAATCCTTCCTCGTACGTAACCGACTCCCGAACCCGTTTTTCTGAATCTCGCGGACCAAAATCGTTGTTTAAATAAATCAAATTATTTATTAAAAACAATCGCTTTTACAAGATGACCCGATCACACCTCATCAAAAAAGGATTGGTGGCGACCTCCGTTTTTTTTCATTTTCAAAAATCAAGTCGACCCCGTTTTTCCAAAAAATGGTTTCGACACAGTCTATGGGCACCTCTAATTCATTATTATTAAAAATATTTATGCGGTAATCTAACTTTTAATTTTAAATTTTGTAAAGGGATTGAAAGGTTAATTTTTCATTTTTGAGGGCCCGACTTTGCCGCTGCCTACTTCTACATCACAGTTTTTATTGATTAAGACTTCAATACTTTTTAGGGGCTCACGGTTCTTTTTTTGCAAATTGTTCAGCACAACTCACTACCAGAAGAATAGTGCACAATTATAATTACAAATTATAAATTTTAGTCAAAAATAAAATTAAAAATATAAATAAAAATAAAAGAAAATATATTAAATATAAATACTAAATCAAATAATGAATTAAAGGAATATTTAAAAAATAATAAAACAAACAACTAAGAAGAGTGAAGTTTGGAGGCTCCCAAGATCAACCCGAAAGGCTCATCATTTCGGGTCAAATTTGGGTTGGTGCTCAAACCTTAGAATTCCTCTTTTCATTCTAATTTTGGTTAAAATATGTCCATCGTTATTTTTTTGGAATTTAATTTTTTTTAAATTTTTAATTTTGATTTAATTGTAAGAAATTTAATTTTTTTTTCTTTTCATATTTCAAAGTTTTTGTCTAACTATTATCACTGTAAAATTTATTTTGTTAAATTTAAGTTAATTACATTATTTTTAATTATATAACTATTAATTGAATTTTTTTATGTCAAAATGTCACACTAATAAATTTAATAAAAAAATTTAACAGTGTTAACTACTTGACCTAAATTTTGAAATATAAAAATAAATAGACTAAATTCTTAAAAATAAAAGTACAACCACTAAATTTAAGTTTGTGAAGAGCTCAAAGACTTATGACGTATTTTAACCTTCAACTTCTGTTATTCTCCTTTATCTTCTCAAAAATTTTTAATGTCATTAAAATCGGAATAGATTGATATGTCAAACTAATCAAAACGAAAATTGACCGATACATCAATTTAGATTTAAAAAAATCAATTAATTCGTAAATCGATATGAATCAAAATAAAAATTTGATTCAACTAGATTTTATAACTTTTAAATAAACATTTAATTTTTTTAAATTTTTTTAAAAATTTATTTAATTAAAATATTGAGAAAACTAATGACTTCATTGATTCGGACCCAAAAACCATGGATTTCGCATACCATAGGCTTTACTGTCTGAAATTTCAACGCAAAAACCCAAACGGAACTTCGAACCTGGAATTTGACATCCGAAGATTCAAATTTTACAAAATGTTCATGTTTTCCCAAAATTTCTTTCTTTCAATTTGTAATTCTTTTCTCTGTTCTCCTTTTAACTATTTTAAATTTATTATCATAAAAATATATTTTTTAAAAATTATATAAACAAAAAGAAAATAACACATGGAATAATATAAAATATATGAACTACTAACTTTAACAATTTTTTGAATTAAATCAAATTTGAATAACCATAAAATTTATTGATTTATTAACACAAATCTGCATACTAAATATATTTTAATCAAATATATTATTTAATTATAGCGATATAAATAAAACAGTTAATATTCATTTTCATGAACAAATGATATGTTTAAAATAATATGTACCCCATGTAATAAAAAATAAGACCATCTCAAATATTTAAACTATATATCAAGTTGATTTAATATTTAAAGATGTACCCATTTTTTTTTCCTGCATTGAGTCTTGACGATTTTGATAAAAAATAAAGCAAATTAAACTCCAATAGTAAACTTTGAATCCAATCAAAATCTATAAACTTTGAGAGTGGATCTTATTTTTAGGTGTATAACATGTACATAACCAATGAATTTTCATACATAAGTTTTCTCTCTTTGATAAACCATAAAAGTAACATGTTTTAACCCCATGCTTGACATGTTTTTGGATGATTTATTATGTGAATTAGTGAATTTTATGCTCATAATCCTTTAAATTTATGTTTCTATACTTAGATGAGCATAGGAAAGTGAAAGGAGCCAAAAAAGGGTCAAAATCAGACAAAAAGAGCTATCTTCATGAACCACACGGCTCGGGCACACACCCGTGTGAGCCATACGGGCTGGCCACACGCCCATGTGTCAGCTCGTGTCGATTTCAAACACTGCTTCTCTTTTACACGAAAAAACCCAATTTTTAGGGTTTCTAAGCATTCTAAAATTTATAAATACCTATTAGAAGAAGACTAAAGAGAGCACGCAGAGTAGAATGAAGAAATTACTCGAAGAACACCGTCAAAATTAACTCAGAAGTAGATCTCCTTCAAGATTGAAGATCTCCAGTCAAATTTCCTTCGAAGTTTTATTGGTTTTTTTATGTCTTGTTGTTATTTAATTTTGAGATGTTGTCCTCCCAAATTATGAACTAAATTCCCTAGATACCTAGGGAAGATGAAACCTATGATGGATCTTATTATTTAAATTTCTGGATTATATGATAAATACTTGTTCTTGTTCTCAATTATGTATGCTTATTTCTTGTTTTAATATTTTCAGGATATTAATTCAATTGTGATTTGCTTATTTCAGTGGAGCAAAAGTCCCTATCTAAGAGTAGATCTGGCATAATTGAGTGGAGTTGCATGCAATCTTAGAAATAGGACGACATAAATCTACCAGATTAGAGTCAAATCTAATAAGGGAATCCATAAATCGAGTTAATGTGACAATAGGGGTTTTAATTAGAAAAAGATTTCAATTAATCAACATAGAGTTAGTTGTTCTTACTCTCGAAAGAGATATTAACATAATTTAGGGATTTCTACAAATTAAGGCACAAGTGAATAAATCGTCTAATACAGTTTTAGAATAATAAGTGAAGTCTAGGTGGATTCTTTCGTGGGTATTGTCTTTCTCTTTTGTTATATTCAAGTATTTTCTCTTTCTATTCTCTGTCGCATTCTTAATAATTAGTTTAGTTAAATTAAGATTAAAAGTATCCCATTTAATTTATAGGCTAGATAATTAAAAAGATAGTAATTATTAGTACTTTTAGTCCTTGTGGATACGATATTCCCGACGTATCATGGTTATACTATTATTCGATAAGTGCACTTGCCTTTGTTGTGATTTTAGTTAGTTTAGTGACTTATCAAGTTTTTAGCGCCGTTGCCGGGGACTAAGATATTAGGTACATCTGGTGATGCAATGTGATACGAATGGAGGAGGGATGAACAATCCAAAATCTCTATCCTACAACCCTAGCACAGAGAACGAACAAGTTAACTATATGGGTAATAATTTTAGACCTCAGAATAATCCCTATAGTAACACTTATAATGCAGGTTGGACGAACCATCCCAATTTCTCTTGAGGTGGTCAAGGAAATTAGATGCCACAACCCGCTTCAGGCTTTCAACCACCTTACCAACAAGAGAAGAAGCCGAACCTTAAGGAGATATTGATTAAGTTTAATTTGGTGTTAGAAACTTGCTTATAAAACACCAAAACAATACTTAAAAATCAATAAACGTCGATTCAAGGGCTCGAGAATCAAATAGGTCAGGTTGCTAACCTGATTTCAGAAAGACCACAAGGTAGCTTGCCTAGCAACACCGAAACTAACCCAAGAGAGCAGCTTCATGCAATTACGGTTCGAGATAAAGAAATGTTAGTTGAATATGAACCAGAACTAAGACAAGAAAGTATGGTAAGTTAAGGTAAGGTTGAGGTGAACCATAGTGAACAAAAATTGGAAGGTAAGGAGTATAAACCTCGTGTACCATATCCCAATGCGACAAAGAAAGACCACACAAACGAACAATTTGGTAAATTTTTTAAACTTTTGAAAAAAGTTGCATATTAACTTACCGTTTACTAAAGCTCTTTGGTAGATGCCCAATTCAGTTAATTTTTTAAAGGAGATTTTGGCAAACAAACAGAAGTTGGATGATTCATCGTATGTGGAGCTAAATGCAGTTTGCTTAGCTATCTTGCAAAATAAACAACCCAATAAGTTAAAAGATCCAAGGAGTTTTACTATTCCTTATTTAATTGGTAGTTTAAATGTTAATAATGCTTTAGTTGATTTAGGGGCGAGTATTCATGTCATGCCTTACAAAATGTTTAAACAACTAGGTCTTGGGAAACTCAAAGAAACTAGAATGAGTATTCGATTGGTAGATAGAACCATTAGATTTCTTAGGGGTATTGTTGAAGACGTGCTTGTTAAAATTGATAAATTCACATTCCTAGTTGATTTTGTTGTCTTGGACATGGATCAGGATAGTGACGTACCTCTAATTCTAGGTCGGCCCTTTTTAGAAATTGCTAGAACTATAATTGATGTTGGTACAGGTGAACTAATACTTCGTGTAGGAGATGACACGATTACACTCTAAGCTCGTGATTCTGCTAAGATATCTAGTAATTGAGATGATTATATGAGTTCTGTTAATGTGAGTAACCTTATGGCTTAACATTCTTTGCAGGAAATACCTCGGAAAAATGTGATAGAGCCACGTTCCAGCTCATGCAACAAAAACAAAATGACTTATGAAGAACGAATGCTACAAATCAATAAACTAGATGAATGACGGACACATGTCAAGGAGAACCTGAGAATACACGATACAGAACCAAAACGACTCCATGACGAGCTTAAGGATGGAATGAACCACTTTAAGGTTGGGGACCAGGTACTATTGGACAAAACGGACCCTCGAATTGCCATTGTAGAGATTAATGCAAACAGAGAAACTCTTTTTAAGGTACTCAATGTTTTTTTAATACAGTACAGTCGAGGTAAATCATTCTAAATTTGGCACTTTTAAGGTAAATATTACTAGACTCAAACCTTATTTTAATAAAAGAATTGACAGCGAGAAAGAGGAGTCTCAACTCCATGAACCACCGTGACCATACAATTACGAGGTAAGTCGAGCTTAGACTTTACATAAGCGCTTCTCGGGAGACAACCCAAGCATTAACATTGCTAATTTCTTAATTTTATCTAATGATATTTTTAAAATTAATAAGTTTTAAAAAAAAATTTTAAACCTACACGGCCTAGACATATAGGCGTGTCCTTAGCCATGTGTAATTTTTAGGCTTAGTTTTAAATTTTTAAAGAAATCGACAGTGTGTTACACGGCTGTGTAACCCATACGGGCTGGACCCACAGGTGTGTCCTTGGCCGTGTGGAGCCTGAGACTTAATTTTTCCAAAAGTCAGATAAAAAGAGCTATCTTTAGGAGCCACACGACCTGGGCACTTCCACACGGCCTGAGCACACGTCCGTGTGAGTTACACGGGCTGGCCACACGCCCATGTACCAGCCCATGTCGATTTCGAACCCTGCTTTTATTTTACGCTAAAAAACCCAATTTTTAGGGTTTTTGAGCATTCTAAAGTTTATAAATACCTATTAGAAGAAGACTAAAGAGAGCACGCAGAGTAAAACGAAGAAATTACTTGAAGAATGCCGTCAGAATCAACTTAAAAGCAGATCTCCTTTAAGATTGAAGATCTCCAGTCAAATTTCCTTCGAAGTTTTATTGGGTTTTTTATGTTTTGTTATTATTCTAATTTTGAGATGTTGTCTTCCCAGATTATGAACTAAATTCCCTGGATTCTTAGGAAAAATGAAACCTATGATGGATCTTATTATTTGAATTTCTGAATTATATGATAAATACTTATTCTTGTTCTCAATTATGTATGCTTATTTCTTACTTTAATATTTTCAGGATATTAATTCAAGTGGGATGTGCTTATTTCAGTGAAGTTAAAGTTTCTGTTTAAGAGTAGATCTGGTATAATTGAGTGGAGTTGCATGCAATCCTAGAAATAAGACAACATAAATCTACCAGATTAGAGTAAAAATTAATAGGGGAATCCATAAATCGAGTTAATGCGATAATAGGAGTTTTAATTAGAAAGAGATTTCAATTAATTAACCAAGAGTCAGTTGTTCTTACTTTCGAAAGAGATATTAACATAATTAGGGATTTCTACAGATCAAGGCACAAGTGAATAAATCGTCTAATTCAGTTTCAGAATAATAAGTGAAGTCTAGGTGGATTCTTTCGTGGGTATTGTCTTTCTCTTTGGTTATATTCAAGTATTTTCTCTCTCTGTTCTTTGTCACGTTCTTAATAATTAGTTTAATTAAATTTAGATTAAAAACATCTCCTTTAATTTATAAGCTAGATAATAAAAAAGATAGTAATTACTAGTACTTTTAGTCTTCATGGATACAATATTCCTGACTCACCATAGTTATACTATTATTCGATAGGTGCACTTGCATTTGTCGTGATTTTAGTTAGTTTAGTGACTCATCACTCTTGTAAGTTCTTATCAGTAATATTTTTCCACATAATTTTAATTGAGAATTTATTCTGAATATTTTAGAGTTATACTCACAGTTTTTAAAAAAAACTTGCAACTTCAGGTGCATCCAACCATAATGAGTTTTAGATAGAATTACTATATTTTATTGCTCATAAGTAGATTTTTCATAGTCAAATATTTTACTTTCAACCCCTTAAAGGGGATGACGACAAAAGAAGATCCCAAAGATATACAGTCAATTCAATTTAATAATAAGAGTAATCAATAACTCGATCATTTATTTTTTTATCCTTTCAAAATAGATATTTATAGCAATAGTGATTCATATGAAATATAATGTTTTCTTCATTCACAATCTCAATATGATATCTATTATAATTGACATCTTTTAAAACTAATGCGTTAACATCACAAATTTTGTACTTTTTTAGATATTAATATATTAGCTCTTTTAGAGCTTTCAGCTAATTTTGTACTATCAAATATTTAAATAATATTTGTTTGTTTCAGTATAATAAGATAAATATTTTCTATCTGTAATGATAGGATTTATTACTACAATCTCATATCCTTCCAATGTGATATGAAAAATTATTAGCCACATGTGTAGCTAATAATTTTTCATATCACATTGATAACATAAGTTATTTTTACTCTTTGAAGAGTTATCTTCAGAATTCTCATTGTTCTCTTATTTATTACCATGTTATCACTTTTAGTGGTCCATGATTATATCTTTTATTTTCTTTATGTTTGCATTCACTTCGAGGAATGCAACAAATCTAATAGGACAAGCTTCTAAATGCCTCCATTGATTCTTTATTTCATAATTACCATTGCAAACATACATGGATTTCAAATCAGAATCTATCTATTCATGTTGTCATGATTGGTCTCCAATTATAATAAACATGATATAATAAATAAATCATAGTAAAATATATATACGTAAAGATCTTTAACATCATCGTTATCACCCACATAAGGATTATATAAATTTCTTTGGATAATGATTACTCATAGTGCACAGGCCTCAATTGAAGATTGAAATTGCAATAACTTTAGAAGGCCATCGACAACAACTTTAGCAACAGATTTGAAGTGACCGTATTATAAAATAAAAGAGAATCGTGCAGATAAAGTGTTCTAAAATAAAAAAGATAGAAAGTAAATAACAAAAAAAAAAGGACACCAAAGAGAGAGCGTATTATATTGATCAATCAGAATATTTACAATGCTTCTCCAAAATATATATTTATAGACATAAGAAGTATAAATGAAATAGAACTCTACTTCTAATGATTATTAGAATGATATGCTCTAGATCTTAATGGACATCCACCTAATAAAATATTCATAACAAAAAATAATGTAAAACATAGAAAAATGTAAAAAAAAATAAAAAGGTAAAATTGTAAAATTAAATGAATTACAAAAAATAATTTCTTTTTAAAAATTATGAAAAATATTTAAAAATAATAAAATTTAAAAAATAATATAAAAATCATAAAAATTATAAAACAAACTAAAAATATAAAAAAACATTTTTTTCATTTGCACGCTAACCATCATTTGATCCTTGAAGTTATCTGTTGTGCTCATTTACTATAAACTTCCTCAAAGCTTGCACCCCATTTGTCCATCATCAATGATAAAGAAGTGTTTTGAGATGCAAATTAAAGTAGGGAAATATGTTAAGGATGCAAGTGACAACCGAGGTTGTATATAAAATTGTAAATATTTTTAATTATCTTTACTGTAATTTTGTATATATTTGTAATTTTCTATTATTTTGAAAATTTTGTAATAATTTTTTGTAATTTTATATAATTTTTTTTTACTTTTTTTTACTTTTCTATATTTTTATAATATTTTTAATAATTTTTTATATTTTAAAATTTTCCATATATATTTTTATTTTTTTAATCCATATAAATTTAAAATTTTTTATTCTAATAATTTTTATAGTTTTTGAGTCATTTATAATAATTTTTATAATCTTTTTTTTCACATTTATATTTTTTTTTAATTTTTAGTATTTTCATTTTATTTGTAATTTTTATAATTTGTATGATTCCTATACTCTTTTTTATAATTTTTAATGATTTTAAGTATTAAATACTAGATTTCAGGGCATGGCACAATCTTAGCATGCCATATGGTAAAAACAACCCCCAAAACAATAGTTGTTACCCTTTAAGGATTAAAGGGCTTAATTTATTGTAATCTTAAAGTTAGGGGGCTCAATTGAGTGAAAAAAGTATATGGACTTGATTGATTTTTTTGGAAACGTTTAAGGGCTTATATACCCATTTAGCCTAGAATTTTAATAAATTTCTTTCAAAAAAATTAATAAAAAGTTATTAAGTAATAAATTAAAAATTTATTTAAATTTTTTAAAAATATAATATAAACCGATCTAAAATAGAGTTCAGTTTGTTATTTATAAATATGAACAAACTTATAAAAACATAAAATAGATTAATATAGTGCATAGGATATCTAACATGCAGATTTAGATTAGGATATTTGATTATAAATTTGTAGATTTAGATTAGGACATCGAACTTATTATTTAGTTAAGTTTATGAATACAAAAGAATAAGATTTAAGAGAAACTACATGTGTTTGAATCTTTGTAACTAATTCGGAGTTAAATATCATATTCGATGGATAATGATATTTAATTCGGATTTAGATATTAGAAATCAAATAGTTTGTGGATTCAAATTTTTAAATAGATTTGTGAATTTAAATATTCTAAAATTTACAGATATCCAACCCGTTGCGATCTCAACTCAGTCCATGGTCTCCTTCTTTAAACTTTTCCTTGTAAGTTTCTTTAGTTTGCAAATGGACTTAATTATCTAAAAATGATTTGAAGCGTCAACTTTAACGCTCCTTAACTCACCTTTTGATCTTCCAAATCGCATCAAGCCTACACTAACATTTTTGCTAGCTCATAACCATACAACTCAAAGAAGTTTGAATAAATTACACTTAAGGTCATTAAATTATTAGATATTTATGTTTTAATTATTAAATTTTAAAAACTTATAAAATGATCATTGAATTATTTGAAATGTTTCATTGAAATCATTGGGCTGTTAAAATTGTTGTTGTTTAGCCATCTTTGTTCACATAGCTTATACCAATTAAAAGCTCTCTTTCCTTTTCTCTTCTAAATTTGAATTTTTTTCATAAAACAACTTTGAATGTTACAAATCCACGAATCAAAATCCAAGCAATTTTCTTCTCCAATTTTTAACACTAAACATTATATCGACTTGAATTTAACATATATTCTTTTACCTGTCGATGAGTACTAATTCATTATACCGATCATCAAATTGTTGCTGAGAGCTCACTAACTAGACTTTAAAAAAAACCTTAACAACCTAGTGATATAAATGAAAACTTTCGATCAGTTCAATAATCATTTTATAACCTTTCGAAGATAAATGAAGTTATTTGTAATTTTGGATGTAAATTGTTTTTTTGGACAAAATTTCCCTAATTATTTTCCTATCACCCATGCAGTATATCACTCTAAATTCTTATTATTTTCATAATTTTATGTTAAAGAAGTCTTTAGCAATAACAGCTTGCCATAGTTGCCTTTTCCTTAGAATAAAAATTCCATAACAACAAAGTCAAGTTGAACAACTAAGACTCTGCAAAAAAAAAAAAAAAAGTTAAACAAATAGCCAAGAAAGTAGATAAAGAAGCAAAAGCCAATGAAGTCTTCAAAATATTAAACCCAAATTTAATTCCTTTTTCATCATCAAAATTAATTAAAAATATATTCGAAATTTCCACCTTTTAACACCAAAATTCATGTATAATATATGAAAATTTAATTCAAATTTAACTATAATAAAAAATAAATTATTTGTTTTCCATTCTATTTCCTTTTCAGTTAATATTCCATTAATCCAAGAAGCTAAAAATTGCTAGTATTGTTAGGTCATTCACTCTTGGATTTGACTTTCATCCCAAACAATAAGTAATTATAAATTTTATTTTTATTTTATTAAAAATTTAATCATTCTATTTATGACATAAATTAACAAAAATTTACGATTCAATATACCAGTTTTACAATTTTTGTAAATTATTTAATATAACGTTAATGAAATAAATAATATATATAATAAGTCCTTAAAATATAATAATAATAATAATAATAAAATAAATATATTTGGCCTCTGAGTAATTAGTCAACTTTGCCAACAATAATAAGAAATTGATTGTGATTTGTTAATAAGATTTGATTGATTGAATGTTAATTATGAATGGGATTTTTGTGGTTAAACTTTGAAGGTTTAAACCCACTATTAAGCCACCTCTGCTGTGCCTAATTAAACAAATAATATATAATAATTCTTTTCAAGGTTTTTACCAAATTCATGTCTAGGTTATTCCAAAGGCTAACACATAAAATATAATTTATTGGAATCGTGTTGGTATGATAGTTAAGGTGTTTATTATCTCAAGTGTAATCTGAATTCGAGTCGAATTAATCGTGTTGTTATTAAGATTTTCTCCTCTCAAAAAAAAATTATAATCTATTGTAAATATCATTATATTAATGTAATTCTCGATAATTATTAAGTGTAAAAAAAAATATTGCATATAGAAAATATATATATAAAAAATTAATTAGTCCGTGATTTTGTTACAATTAGCAAATTTCTTTCAACATCAAACTTTCAACAAAACTCCTTTCTTTTCCCCTAAGGGAATATAAGAAAAGAGATACATTTAATAAAATTAAAATAAGTGTAATATTGTTTTGATTAATATTTTAATGATTTAATTATTAATTTTATCGATATAATTTTATTTTTCATGCATGTAAATTTTCAATTTAATTTAATACCTCTATCATACTGATCTAAATAAATGCTTATATTAATACTTATTAAACAAATTAATTTATATATATAAAATAAATAGTTAAAAATTAATATTAATATATATTATATTAGATCAATATGATAAAAATATCTTGATTCAAAAATTTACTTACACATCAAATACAAATGTATCAATAAATTTAATACGAAATATATAATTATATTTCTTAATCAATATTTATAATATACCATCACCATTGATGTTTTAACCAGCTTTATTTATCATGACGAAAATTGTAACGCCGGTCTTAACCCTCTAATATATTATAATATAGATATATTATATGCTTTTGTGTTGGATCGTCTGTCCTAAAACGACTCGATCCCTACGATAAAACATTCAAATGCATGCAGTTTTATCTTACCTCGTCTGAGTATTGGATACCAACAATTCATACATGTAATGTGTGGATATTTGAATGATAAAAAAGTTGGATATCTTTTCTAAATAAAATTTCATGTTTAAATTCCGTGGATGAAAAAAGCAACAATGAAAAACTTTTATTTCTTGTTTCGTGGTTCGACCGACTTAATTTAATTCAATTTAATGTAATTATAAAATATGAAAGGGTGTTGAATTTTATATAAAGTCACATGCGTAGATTAATATAAATAAATATTTGGTATAACATAAGCAATCTCAATGGGGCGTCTGCTAATTCAGACAAAACAGTCTGCATCAGTTTCATTGCTTACATATGCATGCCCTTGACTATCATGTATATAAAACTTAGGAAAATATGAAAATAATGTTGGAGTGGTAAAATATAGCATTAATAGTGATGCATGTGATTGAGATAATGAGCATTCAAATTTCTAAGTCTAAATAAGAGAATGAGCAAAGCCAGCCAGCCAACCACTTGAGACCAAAATTTTAAGGTAGTGAACAATTTGTTCCATCTTGCTATTTCATCTTTCTTTTTTTCTTTTCAAAAGTAGATTAATTATCCAAAAATCAATGGTTATGGTTGCTGTAAATTTTAAGGAAAGTAATATATAAATAATTATATTTCAAGAGAATTTTCATAAAATTTGATATTCTTTATTATTTCAATTTTATTATAAGTAGCTAACCTCGTAACAAGCTTGACGCGCGTGTCATCAATAGAGTTATTAATATTGTGAATTCACGAGTAGTTCACAAACAACGGAGTTAGTTTGTGAACCTTAGCTTGGCAAACCTTGGAATGAGTCTTCCACACCAAGGCTATGCGAAAATAACGTGGAAGCCCAAATCAATTGATTTTTAGTTTTCCCAAGACGTCTCGTCTTAAAACGTAACACCACCGCAACTGACAGGATTGCCAAGTTAAGATGTTACATCATCAACTTTAAGACACGTATCCAAACTTGTCCTGCAAATAACTTAAACAGAAGGACGTAAACACTTTTTCTATTTTTTAATAAAATTTAAATATTTTCTATATTTAATAATATTCTTTATTGATTTTTCACCAAGTGTCACAACCATAATATAACATGTGGCAGTTTTAATTGAAAAAAGATTGGAGGTCGTTAACTTTAACGATTAACTATTAAAAGGTTTTTTTTATTATATATTTTGACCGTTCAAATACATAATTGAGTGAAAAAAAAAAGTAAAGACTTAAATTTTTTTTTAAAAAAAAATCGAGAACTTTTTATACCCTTAAGCCTATTTTTTGAACTAACATATCATATTGAATGATTTGATTTTCGATTTTCTTTCTTGTTTAGAGAAAATTCTTTTTCAAGGATTACTAATATTTTTTAGAATTTAAAATTATATAATTATATAACTACAATTTATATTACTAAACATAAATATATAACATAAAAAATTAAATATAATTATAAATTATCTATCAAACACATATAAAAAATTAAAATTATTTATAATTATAATTAAACACATCAAAATTATAAATATCACTTATCAAATCATTGTCAATCTAATTTCGGATATATGAATTTGTCTACCCGTGACGTCTAATTAATATATTAAATGATGTCAAATTAGGATGCATAGTTTGAAATTTCAAGCACATGCAATTTCTTAAAATAACTAATAGCATATGATCTCATCATATAATATGTTTTATGCTATATAATTTTATGCACTGTAAATAAATCAAATGGCAATATATCTTCTCTAACTTCCTAAATTTGGCCTAGACGTTAAATCTGAATTTAAGAGATTAAAAAAACTGTTAATTTAAAATATTTATTTATTTTAGAAAAAACTTAATCTATTTTTAGAAAAATCGATGAGTTAAAAAAAATAGTTTAACATCTTTCTTGTAAAGGATGTTTATCATTGAAAAACTTAGCTAATTTCTATAGTTTATTTATTAATTTTTTTTTATAATCTTGCATCGGAAATGTAGTTTTTAACTTGGTTTTAATAAAATCTATATTTCATGATATTTGATTATAATCCATAATTCATTATTTAAAAAATACAATTTAAAAGACATGCATGCTAATAAAACCAAAACTTAAGTCTCTTGCCATAGTTCAAAATAAAATAATACGGTCTTTGAATAAAAATAAAATATCAAATAATAACTTAAAATACTTTAATAAACAAGATAGATTTGAGACCCTTTGGATGTTGTGTCTATGTCCTAGCCCGATTGGTTATCTGAAAAGATGGAAATAGAAAGAGAGTAAACTATGAAACTCAGTGTGAGTCCCATCACAAGAAAAATTAGTGTAAATGCTTAAGTATATAGAAGTATAACACATAAAATAGTTCATGATAGCATAAGTATATATATGTCACCAAAAAAAAAATTCAATTTATATGCACAAACTTTATGAATGCAATATAGTTTAGGTTTAACATAAAATATGCTACCCACCACTACACACCACAATAAAAATCCACCATACACACCAAATTATAGTTTAGCCACCACCGGTTTCATACACATCAAATATAATTATGTAAAAGATAACAAGTGTTAGTCTACTAACTAACCACCCTAAAATAGATTATCACTTTCACTTATTATTACTATTAATGTTATTATTATTAATATAAATGTCATTTAATTTTATTTCCCATGAATATTATTGGGGCAAATGGAAATATAATAATGTCTTTTTAATTCATTATCAGATAAGGTATGCATCTAATTTGGTCTATAGAATAATTAATGAATGAGAGACACTTGTTTTCTATTGAACCTTTCCACTTAAATTGTTCCACCCATAACACCTTATCATAATAGCAGACATGGCATTATTACAAGATTAAAGTGAATATGACATAAAAATAATAATAACATTAATACAAATATCTAAAACAACAGTGCATGCATGAAGCATACATACATAAATTCGAATTTATCCATTATATAATTCGAGCTCAATTCAAAATATAAGCATCATTTTTATTTAAATTCATCAAAATATCGAATAACTTTTTAGACTTAAACAGACAACCTTGAACATATCTAATATATATGTTTGTGATTTGTTGATTGCAATTTTTACCAGCCTGGAAATGACCTTTTCCTTCCAACTGTTTTGAGTAAGTGAACACTTAAATATATGTGTCACAATCACAGTTTTATTAATGGAGTTTAAATTGAAGGTGGAGGATTTGCCTAAACTCTAAACCAAACTAGTATAGAAATAATGGTCTAATCATGACAATATTACAGTCAATATTTGCTAAAAAATACTGGGCAATAAAAAAGATAATACATCATGTTAATTTTTTTCTACTTTGGTTGGCCTGACTATGTTTATAAATATATATACATAAAAAATGAAAGTAACATTATGATGTATATTATTTTTCTGAAGAAAACTTGGACAAACAGTCAAAAGTCTTTAGCACGTGGTATCATGCATGCTTATTATGTTGGAAAACCTTCAATCTTATCGTCTATGGCGGAAACAGCTTAAATTTTGGTACGTTACACTAAAAAATAACAAAAAAATATTACACAATGCAACGTATATCATACAAAATAAAATAATGTAAGTATATATAATAGAAAACACATACAATTATAGCACAATAAAATAACAACACAATACAAAATACGAAGTGATCAAATATTCTTTATTTAGAAAAACCGATGTTCATTTAACCTATATATATATATATACATACAGCATATACATTTTTTTTTTCCTTTTTGGTAGTAATAGAAAGAACTTGTCTCTCGCTTGTTTGGCCCCATGCATCTTGTAAGATGACACATGTACATTAGGCTCCTTTCCGTTCGACCAACCAGCCATGAAGTTTAGTGCCTCATAAATACCCATCTACATCCTTTATCCCAAGCCAAGGTAAGTTCATCATAAATAGCCTAAAGTTCTGCTTGTTTAACGGTGCAATGCTTGTTAGCATGTCTATTGTCACAACCTGTGATATGAGATATGAATATATGCTTTGGCGCAGGTATTAGTATAACAATATGAAAAAAGCAATAAATATTGGAAAGAAACATGAGCAAATTTGTAACACAATTTGGTGCACCATGGACCTACGTGTGACTTTACTCAAAGAAAAATCAATTGCTAAACTCATAATATAAGCAATGGTTTAATCCTAATTTATTGTAACCCTTGAATAATTATGGCATCACCCCTATACATTTAATATAAACTCTCCCCAAACAACTTCTTCTGCCAAAAAACTCTTCAAGAATCATATTTGGATTAAAACTTTTCAAGGCCACGACTTCTCCTTATATGATGGAGATACTCCTTAATTCAAGGTCTAAGTCGAGGAGCTCTGGAGTGCAATTGCGATCCGTATCATCTTAGGTCCCTTTTAAGTCATTTTGTGATTCGAAAAAGTTGAGATGTTAAAAATTATGATATTTTAAGTTCAATTTTTTTTTCTATTTTTATATAAAAAGAAAAAAAAATCTTCTAAATAATATAATTTATTTTGTGAAGCAACGGTGTTTTAATCATTATCCAATTCAGTTAGTGTACAGTTGACTCCTTACAACAACTTAGTTAGAGGTTTAATATATGGTATAGATAATTACAATTTATTTTTAAATCAAAATTAAATGATGATATACTAGCAAAATCATAATTGAAATGATAAAGTAGTTGTTGTTCTTGTATATTTATACTATTAATTAAACCTTTGATTGAGTTAGTGAAATTAATGTCACAAATTAATCAGACACTAACATAGTTGAGAAATGACTAAAAATCGCTATTTTTATAATAAAGAGTGGGAGTTTTACTTTTTAAAGATATTTTATATAATATCAATATAATCTCATACATGATGAGATTTGGACATATAACATTCAACTTCATCATTTTTAATGAAAGCTTATTTGGTTTTTATATAAACTTTCAATAAATATAACTTTTTTACATATTTTTCACTCGAATTATGGGCGTGCCATAATTTAGTTATATTTAAAAAACTTAAATTAAATTGGTATAATAAGTCAATCGGACACTAACTTAATAGAAAAATGATTAATTTTTTTTAATTTAATAGGTAACAAATATTATTATGGGGTGTTTTTATCCTTTCCTATTTTCATACAAAATCTGTAACATCCTGAATTAGGACTTAGTCGGAATAGTGGTTTCGAGACCACGAATCCGAAGTAATAAAATTCATTTTTATTATATTTTTATGGTCTACAATTTTATGGAATTATTTTGTAAAAATTTCGTCCGGAAATTTTGACGTTTGGGCACTCAATTTAGTCAAAAGGACTAAATCGTAAAAAGTGCAAAAGTTGAGTTCTACATGCTAGAGGTGTCCAATTGTTATGAAATTTTAAATTGGAGGTCCTTAAATGGTAATTATACCATTGGTTAATTTTTTGGACAAAAATGGACATGAAATGGGTGAAATAGAATATTTTTAAGTTAGGGGTATTTTGGTCATTTAGTAATTAAAATGAATTAAAAACAAAATTAAAAGCCAATTTTTGTCCATCTTCAACCCCATGGCCGAAAATTGCATGGATAAGACATAGCTAGGGTTTTTCAAGCTTCCAAGCTCGATTGTAAATCAAGAAAACCGAGATTCAGGCCTAAATCGGAAAGTTCGAGATTATGGACTAAATTGGAATAGTTGGCCGTAATTGCATTTAAGTGTTGTCAGGTTAACTCGGGGTTGGAGATCGTCGGAGACAGCATCACGCTATCGAGCTATCAATAGGGGATATCGATAAGTCTTAAGCATCTTCAAGTGAGTGGAATGTATAGGAGCTTAGTTATTGATATGTTCTTATGATTTAGCCAAATGTATTGGCTTATATTGATTCATTGATGTTTTGACTTGAAAGCCTAATTATCCTTGTCATGTGTTGATGCTTTGTGATATGATTATAATTGTCTGCCATGAATGAATAGTAAATAACATATGTGCATGAGAATGCCTTAACACCATTCGGGGTGGTCATGGCTATGGAATAAACACGTAAATTGACATTAAGTTGATAATGATTGAACATGGACATTTGTTGAATAAGTATAGATTAATTATTAGGTAATATGTTATGGTTGATTGTTAAAAATGTGCTTTAGTGAGGTATGCTAAATCATTAAAATGATGCTATGATATGTGTCTTTAAAATATTTAAGTATGTGAAAGATTAAGGCAACAAAAAGGCTTGGAAAATAGCCTAAGTGTTGACCATACGGGCAGAGACATGGCCGTGTGTTTTAGCTGTGTGGAGGACACGACCTTAGTACACGGGCGTGTGACTTGGCGGTGTGACCCTAAATGTTTGCTGACGTCATAAACAGAGAGTTACACGGGAGTGTGAGACCACCCGGCCTACCCACACGGGCGTGTGACTCTCCAAACATGAAAATTTTCTAAGTGTTGTAAAAATATTTGTGAGTTCTCGGTTTAGTCCCAAACTGCTTTTAATGCATGTTTAGAGCCTTGAAGGCTCGTATATGAGACATTTTGCATGTGATCGAATAATTTTGATATGATTGAAATTTTTTGGCCAAGTTTTACATGTATGTACTTTGGTTAAGTCCGGTAATCTCTGGTATCCTGTCCGAGCATCGGACATGGGTAAGAGAATTACAAAATCTATAAATTCAAAATGAATCAACAATTAATGAGACTTGAACCCGTAATACTGAAATCTTTAAAAATTTAATTTTATCATTTCGATTAAAACCTTATTCAATTAATATTTTTTGAATTTATTTTTATTTAATTAATATTTTTTATAACTAATTTTTTTTCTATAATTTAATCAATATTATACAATATTGTGACCTATTCTCTTTTTTGTACATATGTAATGACAAAAAAAAAATGTAAAATAATGATACAAGATGTCAAAAAATGTAAGCTTCTGTTGGAGCAGACGTTGCGTATCCCTAATGATAATTTGTATACATAATTTAATATAAAACATATATTTTCATAACTTATTATCTTATAAAATCTATTTCACCATAATAATTAATCTAATTAGTTTTACCATTTCAACCCAAAATAAGAATAATTAAAGACGTATAATAATGGTTAACTCCTATTATTAGTTCTTGTATTAGCTGTAAAATGTGACTTTAATCTTTATATTTGATTTGACTATTTTTAGTCCTTTTTTTTTTAAATTTTAAAATTTCGGTCCAGTCCAAAACGTAACTGTTAAATTCTTTAAATTAAGTTATATTATTTTCAAAATTTTATGCGAGTTAATTAACGGGTCAAGATTAGAATTTCAAATTAGAGAATATTGACTAAACCTATAACTTTGCGCATGGTACAAGATTAATAGTAAAATTTAACCAAAACGATTTTAACTATTACCGTTTGAGGCAGAAGCAAAATTTTAAAATTTTGAAAGATAAATATATTAAAATTGACCAATTCAAAAAAATATAAATATTAAAATTAATCAAATTAAAATATGAGAACTAAATTCATAATTTAGCCACAGTATAGGGACTAATATGACAATAATAATAAAAATAAGTGACGCAAAATATCAAAATAGCAGTACTGTTAACTGCATGGGAAATACCAAATTGAAAATAAGGAAAAAAAATGAGATACACATATTCATGTACTGTACACCTTTGACTCTTCTGATGTTTGTTAAGTTGTAATGAACTGCACTACCACGTGCCAACATTTACTTCAAACGCCTCGTCACACGCGCTTTCTGCTCTTGTCCTATAAATACTGTCTTTCCCCGAAAACTCTCCATCTGAAACTCACACCCTTCTCTGAAAACTAATTGAAATCGTCGGCTGTCTCTCATTTACGTTCCTCTCGGGCTTCCGCCGCCGTCGACACCCAAAATGGAGGCTCACCGGCTATCTTCTACTAAACCTGTTCAAGCTCTCAAGCCAACGAAGAAGATTCCTTTAGAGGAAGATACCGGTAAAGCCTCCGACGCACTGCCGCTTCCCTTGTACCTAACCAATGCCCTGTTCTTCACCCTCTTCTTCTCGGTGGTTTATTTCCTTCTTTCCCGTTGGCGTGAGAAGATCCGTACCTCCACACCTCTCCATGTCGTCACCTTTTCCGAGATCATCGCCATTCTCTCATTTTTCGCGTCCTTTATTTACCTTTTGGGTTTCTTTGGGATTGACTTCGTTCAATCTTTGGTTTTCCAACCATCGCCTGACGTTTGGATTGCCGAGGAAGAGGACGATGAAGTTCTGCTTGCAAAGGAAGATGCCCGTAAGGTCCCTTGCGGGCAAGCTCTCGATTGTTCGCTTCCACCTATACGTCCTGCCGCACCAATCGTGACCGTTCAGAAGGTGTTCGATGAAAAGCCTGTGACGGTTCTAACGGAGGAAGATGAAGAGATAATTAAATCTGTAGTGGCTGGTACAACCCCTTCGTATTCCTTGGAATCGAAATTGGTTGATTGCAAGAGGGCGGCTGCAATCAGGCGGGAAGCCCTGCAAAGATTAACAGGGAAGTCGTTATCTGGATTGCCCTTGGATGGGTTTGATTACGAGTCGATTTTAGGGCAGTGTTGTGAGATGCCGGTTGGCTACGTGCAAATTCCCGTTGGAATTGCCGGGCCTTTGTTGGTTAATGGAAGAGAGTACTCGGTTCCTATGGCTACCACGGAAGGGTGCTTGGTGGCTAGCACTAATAGGGGCTGTAAGGCTATTCATTTGTCTGGTGGAGCTACAAGTGTTCTATTGAAAGATGGTATGACTAGAGCTCCATGTGTAAGGTTCGGTAATGCGAAAAGGGCAGCTGATTTGAAGTTGTATTTGGAGGACCCTGATAATTTCGAGACCTTGTCTGTTGTTTTCAACAGGTTTGTTTTTATATTTTTAGAACTCCATATTTATGGATTTAAAATTCAAGCTAATATTGAAAATTTGGCTTTTTTGTGGTTGCAGATCAAGTAGATTTGGCAGGCTCCAGGGTATCAAATGTGCAATTGCTGGAAAGAATCTGTATATTAGATTCACTTGCAGTACAGGTGATGCTATGGGGATGAACATGGTTTCCAAGGGAGTGCAAAACGTTTTGGATTTCCTTCAAACTGATTTCCCTGACATGGATGTCATTGGCATCTCTGGTGAGTTTCATTTTTTTGTATAGGCTTGCAATTATGTCTTTTACTATCCGACATAGGACACTGATATTTATGAATTTGTGCATATAGGAAACTATTGTTCCGACAAAAAACCGGCTGCGGTAAATTGGATTGAAGGACGAGGCAAATCTGTTGTCTGTGAAGCCACAATTAAGGGTGATGTGGTTAGGAAGGTCCTGAAGACGAGTGTGGAATCTCTCGTTGAGCTTAACATGCTTAAGAACCTTACTGGATCAGCTATGGCTGGAGCTCTGGGTGGATTTAACGCTCACGCCAGTAACATCGTTGCTGCAGTCTACATAGCTACCGGCCAAGATCCGGCTCAAAACGTCGAGAGCTCACATTGCATCACGATGATGGAAGCTGTTAATGATGGCAAGGACCTCCACGTCTCTGTCACAATGCCTTCCATCGAGGTAATTGATAGTGTTGCTGTCTGATTCCAACACAAGGACTTTGGTTGCCAAAACAAAATCTGGGTATTTATGTTAGTCCCTAATTATCTGTGTTGCTGTATCTTTTAGGTTGGGACTGTTGGTGGTGGAACTCAGCTTGCATCTCAATCAGCCTGTTTGAACTTACTTGGAGTGAAGGGTGCAAGCCAAGAGACACCAGGAGCAAACTCTAGGACGCTGGCAACCATTGTAGCGTCTGCTGTTCTTGCCGGGGAGCTGTCGCTTATGTCTGCAATTTCAGCAGGACAACTAGTTAGGAGCCATATGAAGTACAACAGGTCAAGTAAGGATGTCTCCAAGGCAACGTAATGATAACCTGATATTTGGGATAAAAGTGGCGATCTCCCATGGTAGAAGCATACTAAGGAGACAAATCCCTTTGTAATAAGTTAAAGCACTATGTAATTTTCTTTATTTATTTTGTATTTTTGTTCTTTGCTTTCTTTTATAATATATATTCAATACAAAGTGAGGCCATGTAGCCTGATAATATTGTAAAATACACTGTTACTTTTTAAGCATCTGAAAGCTACTTCCGGAAAATATTGGTCAACAATTTACTGTTTGATTAATTCATTCTTTTAAGATTTCATTGAAAGGAAGCATGTTGACAATTTATAGTCTTACTTTTTAATTAATGCCTTTTTCACAAGAAATCGACGTTAGTCTCGTCTTTTCTTTTTATCCGATGAAGTTTGTAATTTTGAGAAAATATTATGAATGTTCAAATTTTATTTTATAAATTTGTTCAATATTATTTCACAAAAATGATTGAATACTTTCAATCTTTTTCTTATACAAATGTAACTTCCTTTTTTCTCCTCATCTCAACTCTCAAATTTTCAGTTCAAAACAATTTCCTATTCAACCATTGATTGATCTAATCTAATCCAGTTTTGACATGTGCCCAAAAAATGTTTATTAAACTCTATTAATATGGTGTTTATATATATATATATATATATAAATTTAGGGTAAACTGTACCAATTTTCACTAATATTTTATTAAAATAATATTTTATTTACCCAACTTTGAAAAGTTAATTGTCACTGAAGTTATTGAAATATTACATTTTGGTCACTCATCCGTTAAAAAATTTAAAGGGTAAATTACTTAGATAGTCACCCAAGACATGCCATAACATAGAAACAATGTCTTGTAGTAGGAAACACAGCAACTACAACTACTTTTATGGCATTGTTTTGATCGGTGAGCATCACTTGCAGAGCCTATTCCTCCATTGCTACAAACCAAGATTCAATTAGCCAAAGAAAAGTATAAATTGTTTAATCTACAATCAAAGCCCAACCAAGTAATTATATATATTTAATTATTTTTTAGTTTTATGTCCTTTTATAATAAATTATATATTTTTTCAAGTTTTTAAAATTATAAAATTTTTAAATTTTTTGAATTAGGACTAAATTGACAAAATGTGTAAACATTGAGTTAAATTTGTTGATTTTTTCAACATAGGACCAAGTAGACAGAATGTGTAAAGTGTTAAGGGCTAAATTTGTTATTATACCAATCAAAAGATTGCCACATCAACATTCCGTTCAGTGACCAATGTATTTTAACGATGGAGTGACTAAAAATGACAATTAATCTAATGGAAGTGACTAAATTAACAAAAAAAAATAAATTTGGTAACCAAAATAGGAATGCATTAAAACTTAAGTGACTATCGGGGTAGTTTACCCTTTAATTTTTTTAGAATTATTATTAAGAAAAATTTTAAAAGTATCAAATTGATATTTTAATTATTGTTCAGGGACTAACCCTTTAAATTAACGTGCCACATCATTTTTTTAACGGAAGTTAACGGATGAGTGACTAAAATGTAACATTTTGATAACTTTGTGATAATTATGTAACTTTTAAAAGTTAGGTGACTAAAATATACTTTTAATAAAAGATTAGGGACAATTGATGTAATTTACCCTAAAGTTTATATAACTAGTGCACTAGGTTTCTTTCAAATTTTGATGAAAACTTTGCCTATCTGTAGCAAGTATTGTCACACCACACCTTACGATCCCTTAAAATAATTTAGTGATACAAATTAGTGTAAATTGCATCATTAGTCATTAAATTATGGGTAAATTTTTGGTTTGGTCATTTAATTAAAAAATTATAATTTGGTCATTGAATTATTTTAAATTTTTCATTTAAGTCACTGAACTATTCAAAAGTTTTTATTCAACGATTCGACGATCAATACCGTGGATCAATATCCATTGGCGAGTAAAAGAACATACTTTAGATCCAGGTCAATGTGATGATCAATGTAGGAGATCGGAGAGAAAAGTTGTTTAAATTTTAGTTTGTAGATTTGTGACATCCAAAATTGTTTCACAAAAAAAATAAATTGTAGAAGAGAATAAGAAAGAGAGCTTTCGATTAGCGTAAACAATGCAAACTGAAAAAGCCATGTAACATCGATTTTAACAGTTTAATAATTTAAATGAAAACTTTTAAGTAGTTCAATGACCAAAATAAAAATGTATTAATAGTTTTTTGACTAATGGTGTAGCTATGTAGCTTACACAACAAATTAAAGTCTTTTCTTTGGTTATATAAATTAGTACGTTAGACATTTTGCATGACTTAGATTAACATATAAATCGAAATCATTATTTATAAAAAGTTAGTATTTAAATGATTAATTTGATTTACATTTATTATTATTGTGAGTTTCAGCATGTTGAAATGTATTTAAAATAAAAAAATATTTAAATTTAATTATAAAATATATATTAGTATAATCTTTTGAGCTAACAGTTCAATCAAAGCCCATCATCCTAAATAATATTTGGGAAAGAGCTTTAGGAAAATTTTGTATGGTATTCGACCCAGCACATGGATACTTCGATACAATAAAATGATTCTATCGTTTATTTAAAATAAAAAGTACGTTTTTATATAAACTTGATGAGTTTTTTAATTTTCACAAATAAATCAAAATATGAACTTTGTTACATTATTTTTGATATATTTCATTTTAGTAAAAATTATAACATTTTATTAAATTCATATAAAAATTTTAAAATCTATTAATAATATATCAAATAATTTCTTTTTTGAAATTATTTGCCTATGGTAAGTGAGATAAAATTATCACAAAATTTATTAGCCTTTATTCATGTTTGAGCTCTTGAATTATATATTTTTTATTTTGGTATTTAAAATGTTTTACTCATTTAGTACCTAAAGATATATTTCGTTCACCAGTTTAGTCTAAACTTATTAAAAAAAACTTGGTTAAAACTCTAACAAATAACAAAGCACAAACTAAACATATTATAAATCCATATGATCTACACATGACGATATTTAAATCAAAATAATTTTAAAAGAACCCATGTATGATTTATACTTCTTATAATATGGCCAAAACATCATTCAAGATAATAATGTAATTTAACAACTTGTTTTTTATAGGAAAAGATATTTTTAGAATTTGCTACTTTTTATTATTTTATTTTTTCTTCAAACTAGATTAATATAAAAAAAAAACATGGACTCGTAACTACACCTATACTTAAAAGTTTTTTTTTATAATATTGTAATGATTCGATTTTTTTTTATGTTGAAAAAGTTATTTGTGGGATTGAATTTATTAAATTGAGTTGTTCAAAATCTTGATCGAGCAATTACAAAGCGAGTGTGAGATTAAAAAAATAAAAGATAAATTAGAAATAAAATTATTTAGTAATTAAATTATATAAATCATTAAGTACTATAGTACAGAGACTACATTAGAAGATTAGCAATTAATTTTTTTTTTTGTACAATATTAGGGGTAGGGGAAGGGGGTAATACGGTTTGAACTCGTGCCGAACAAGTGACTTGACGTAATTTGATATGTCAAATTAGGCTTTCCATTACACTTGAGGAGCTTATTCTCAAGCAATATAAGTGTATTTTCTTTACTTTTGTCGATTTTTAGCTTTTGTTATTAATTAATGATTTTTATTAGTTTTATGCCACATTGAGACCCAAGTTGGCTAAATGGCGCCATGAGGGACCTAATGATATGATTGAGTTGGTGTAGGAAGTCGATAATGGCCCGAACTCGAGGAAATTATCATTCAGAATTGGGTATCGCGACATTGAGGCCATGAAAGTCATGATACCCCTGGCAATGCTGAAGTGAAAAAACTTAAGGTCAACTCCAGTGATATAACGATACCAAAGATGGGTATCATGACACCGAGACCCCAAGACTTTCAATTTCAATATTGTTTTGGGTATCGTAACATCTGAACCTGCATCACGAGGAGAAAATTGATTGCACAGGTAAATGTTACTTAAATACCATGAGGGTGAATAAATGAAATGGTATAAAGTTACGAGATGATTGTTGCTCGATTTGAAATTGGGTAATGAAATACTAGAATACCATCTTAGTATTATGATATTGAATCTATTATATGAAATGTTCATTTAGTATATTAAATTGCTTAATGTTATATATTTGAATTCAGATTATGTTAGCACCATTAAGTATTTAATACTCAACGTATAGCTATGTTTATTTTTGTGCGCAGGTCTCGAACAGGATTTTAGTAGATCAAAATTGTAAAGCATCTAAGGTTAATAATTCAACTCGAGTTAAATATTGTTTTGGTCAATATGGTATGCTTTGGTTAGCTATGGACCTATAAGGTTTCTTTTGTTGAGTTTTAATGCTTGAGTAATGAATGAGTTTGCATGGTTATAAGTATTAAGCCATTTATTTAACTACATTAGGTTGAGGTGACTTGATTGTTAAATTGTTCGGATATTTGGTTATATATTTGTTTGTTAAATTGATGCATGTGAAATTGGTATAAAGTTTGTTTAAGTTAGGTATGAATTGGTTTGTGATTGAATACATTTAAATGTCATTGTAGACCATATTATATTAGTGTCTCGAGATATAAAGGTCATGTCTCGAAACCCCTTATAAAATTTGGATAAATGAGTTTGGATTCGAATCCCAACTCCATATTGGATCCCATACAACTCCTAAATACTTTAAACTAGATCAATTGACATTCATTAAACATGTACACGTGATTTAATTGAAATTATATGTGATTTATTTATTTGAATGTATGTTACTTAGTAAAATGTTATTGAGTTAGTCTGAATTACTCTGACAGCATAATGTGATGTCGCGCATTTGGATTAGACAATCGGATCGCATGTGAGGTGTCTCACAATTATAGTATTAATGTTTTCGCCTTTTACTATTTTTATACAAAATACTTAAATGAAATAATTAAAAATGTAATATTTAATGATTAAATCTTTGCCCACAGAATATTTATTTGCAAGTACTTTATCACTCGGGTCAATTGTTAAATTAAAAAAATTAAAATTTTTAATTAAAATAAAAGTAATTTAATATTTAAAATAAAATAAATTTTTACTGCATGTTGGTCATATATTGATTATTTTTGTTACCTCAAAAAAAGAAGAAGCTAACATGTGTTGTTAGTCCCTGTACTTGTAATGAATTTGAAATTGGGTTCTTGTACTTTTAAAAGTTAAAATTTCAATCCTCCCTTTTTAATTTAAAAATTCTAATTTGGTTATTATTGTCGTTGGTAGTTTCTATCAAAATTTGTCAATTTAACATGTTTATTTTCTGTTAATCATATGACATGTTATATGAGGTCAACCTAATCAAATTTTAATGACAAATTTTCTATTATTTTTATGCGCACTCAACAATTGTTCTATTAAAGTTTATGTTTTATCTCATTAGGCCAAGTAAGAGAATGTAAGATTTTAAGCCCAATTATGTGGACCCATTAAGTCTAAAATCATGAGGCCTAAAAGTTTTACTTTAATAGAAATTAAATTTTATCATTTCATTAGGTTACTTGATCATATTAAAAGTTTATTATTATAAATTAATCCCACTCACATAATTTTTTTTGCCTTCATTGCTTAGGATTTGTGTAATTAAAGGAAAAATGATAAGAGGGAGAAATCAATTTATCAAGTGTTCTTCGTCAAATCTAATAACCAACTTCAATTCCGCATCAGATATTTCTTAAACTTATGATAATCATATTATACTAAATATCCAAAAAGCATTGTTTGTGCAATACTAAGGTTTTGATTTGCATAATGTTAAGATCAAAAAACTTTACAAGGCCATCAATAACCACCCAAAGTGTCAATTACCAACATTTGTCCTTTGGTAGAAACTTTACTTACCTAGAAGTGTGTTTCTTTTTCTAAGGATTATGTTATTTTATAAATACTGGAAACTCTATCTCACGCATATACATGTGGAAACAACAAATTTAGAGTATAAATTTGTGTTTACAAATAACAAATGATAAATAATGAAACGTATGATTTGAAACTAATTAAGCATAATAACACATGAAATATGTGTACGGGCCCAAATTTGCCCGGGCCCAACAAGCCCAAATAATAATAAACAAACTCAATACAAACCCAAACCCAAAACCAACCCAAACCTAAACCCAACTATCAGCCCAAATTAAACAAACCCTAACCCCGAATTCTAAAAGCCCAAAACCTAAAGCCAACTCAGAAACGAAGCCCTAGAACCTGCCCCTCGTCCCAAGGTCCATCTGCGACCTTACACCAAAGAGGAAATTTTCTTCTTCGCTGACTCCTCACGCAACTTGCAAACATGGCAAAGAGAGCAGCAAACAAGAAGAAAGCAGAGAAGCAAAACAGTAACGACAATAATGTATTTTGTTTGGCTATAAAAAAACCATCACCGAATGAATGTAAAAAAAGAGGGGGAAAACCGATTGTATTTTTGAAGGGGTTTTTCTTTTCTTTTCAGATTTTTGAATAGAAAGAAATCAAAGACGATCGAATATTTTAAGGTGATTTACATTTGATATATTCTATTTTTATTTATCTTTACTCTTAAGTTCTTCTTTGTTTCTCTTTTTATATATATATATATATATATATATATGAAAATAATAAAAGAGGAAGAAAGGGCTCACCTCATGCCCACGATCGGAGTTTGGGCAGCCAAACCTTCGGATTCGCCGAAAATATCACTGTCGCGGATAGGGAGGCAAAGGGCCGTTGTTTTTGTTCTTTTCTCTTCCATTTCTTTTGATTTTTGGAAGGATTCAGACCCTTTTCCTTCGAATCGGGTTTAGGGGGGCTAAAATCGGCCGAAAAAAGGACTTTAGGAACGCCAGCCATCGTATACGGTGACGGACCGGTGGCGGCGCCAAGAGGGTTTTTGAAACCCTAGCAGAGGAAGAAGAAGAGAAGAGGGGGAAGGATTTTTTTTGTTTTTTTTTTTTATTTTGGTTTGATAAAATGATTTTTTTATAAAAAATTGAGTTTTATAACAATGCCTATATGATGTCGTTTTGGACCTAAGATTCAGGCGCCAAAACTGCGTCGTTTCATTCCATACCCGTGCGACCCAACCCGATCGATGAAGGATCCGAGCGTTTTTTTGGCTTTTGGGTTATTTATGCTTCAAGCTCCTCCGCTTTTCTGTTTTGTTTTAATCCAATCCTATTTCCTTTTTATTTTCTTTAAATTCGTCTCTTTAATTTTATTTCACTTTTGATTTAGTCCCTCTTTTATATACTTGCGTTTATCTTTTTCGAATTTGGACCTTAAAATTTCATCTTATTTTCAATCAAGCCCTTATTGGTGTGAATTTAAACTTTTTCTATTTATTTAAAATCATTTTATTTATTTCAAACTTTTGTATTGAATTGTTTTATGTCACTTACTTTGAATAGTTTTATATATATTATTTGTTTTAAATATTATATATATATTTAATTTTTTTATTATTTGTTGTAAGTTTTTTTATATATTATTATTTTAAACTTTTACATGTATACATTTATATTATCTATTTTAAATGTTTTTATATATATAATATTTATATGTAGACCTTTTTTATATATACGTTCTTTTACTTCAGATTTCCTTTTATATATTATATAATTTAAACTATTTATTTTAAATTGTTTTATATATATATATTTAACTCTATTTATTTATTTTAAAATATTTTATTTATTATCCATTTTAAGATTTCTCTTTCATATTATTTACCTTATACTTACATATCTATACATTATTTATTTCAAATTTCTCTTTTACATGTTATTTATCTTAAACCCTTTTATATATTATTTATTTTAAACTATTTAATTTATTTACTTTTTATATACTACCATGAAACTGTTTTATGTTGTTTATTTTTAAATTGTTTTAAATATCAATTATTCTAATTGGCTTCATATATTATTTATTTATCTTTTTCACCGTTACATACATTATTTTATTTTAAGTTGTTTCACATACATTATTTATTTTAGATTTTTATATCTCGTTTCTTGCCTATATTATTTATGTTAAATAGATCTAAATTATTTATTTTTATGTACATTTGTACATTTTGAACCCTTTTCGTATTATTTATTTCAAAATTTGCTTTTTTTCTCACGCATTATTTATTTTAACTATATACATATGTTGTCTACTTCGAATTGTTGTATATATTACTTTGTTTTGTTTTCTTTGATTGTTAATGTCGATTTTAAAATAGTGTATTATGTGAATATTTTCATTACGTGCCCTATAAATCATTTGTTATTATATTCATGTTGTTGACATTCATTAACATAACATATTGTTCACATAATATTGTTACATGTTATATATTACATTTATATTTTATTTCGTTCAAATCACATCGTAAATTATGTTTCAACATACTCATACATAATTAGCGGTTTTATTATACTCCAAATCAAATACACACCGTTTTAAATTTCATATTTGCTATTATTTCATAAAAAGAAAATTCTCTAATAAAGGCAATATTCCGTGTTTGGGAAATTCGAGAGATCGTGCCCTAACGTGCTGGGTTTCGATTTTTTTACGTTTAATCCAAATGATCGAATATCCTTTTGAAATTAAAATGAATGAGTTTTGAAAATCAAAAGACAAACTTATTCTCGATAATTTAAAATGTCGTGTCCTAACGTGTTGGATGTGACGTTTAATTACTTCGAGATAAGGTCTTTAGCATCCGCTTCGATTTATTCAAATATTTTTGTAAAACAAACATTCATAAAAAGGGATCGTAAAAATTTGAAACAAGGTAATATTTCGTGTTTAAAAATTTCGAGAAATCGTGCCCTACGTGCTGGGTTTCGATTTATCGTTTGACCGAATAACCGAATATCCTTTTTAAAATTTCAAGGCATGAGTTTTGTAAATCATGAGATGATTTTGGTATCGAAGGTTCGAAATGTCGTGTCCTACGTGCTGTATGTGATATTCTATTTCTTCAGAACAAGAGAATCTTAATATCCACCTTGAGTTATCCAAACATTCATAAAAGGGATCATATTTTAAAATTTATTTTAAAATCTTTTCAAATTTCGACATCAGGACATTAATTAATCAATTAGGTACCAATTTTGGGCGTTACGAGAGTGCTAATCCTTCCTCGTGCGTAACCGACTCCCGAACCCGTTTTCTCAAAATTTCGTAGACCAAAATCGTTATTTTAGTAAATCAAAATATTTTATTAAAATGACCAAATTTCTAGGTGATCCGATGACACCTAAACAAAAAAGATTGGTGGCGACTCCCAATTTTCGTTTTCTTTTCAAAAAAATAAAGTCGACCCTTTTTTTTTTAAAAAATGGTTTCGACAATATGTACGGTATTAAAATAAATTGTGCATAATAAAATAAAAAAATCTATAAAAATATCAAAATGAAAAGTGTAGAAGCCCAAATTAGCCCGGGCCTTTTACAAAAATAGACCCAATACCCAAACCCAACAGATTTAACCCAATGCTAAACCCATTAGCCCTACCTAACCCACCAAACAATACCCAAAACCCCTAGCCCAACTACAAACCATAAACCCAAATCAAAGAAAAGAAACCCTAAACCTAACTGCTGCCGACTCAGCCTCTGCCTAGCCTCCCCACTTGCACTGACAGCCGCAACCACCCCTGGCATCACCTGCTCCACCAGTCACCTCCACCGGCCATACCCTGCAAAAACAAAGCAAACAAGCAAGACAAAAAAAAATAAAAAAATAGCAAAAGTAATAATAGAAAATAGCTTGTAAAAAGGCTATAAAAGGCCAAATCTAATTTCTTTTTCTTTTCTTCGGCAGTTCAAGCAAAAATAAAAAAAAATATTCGACTTTTGAGTAAAAATAGCAATTCTATCAATATCCAAGTAAGAGAATAGCATCAAATCAACCCAATATCAGAGATTGAAGAACCGAAAGTATAAAAATCGAAGGTGATTTTAATTTCATTTTAGTTTCGTTTTGGTGTCTATTTTCTCACACACACACACACACACACACACACACACATATATATATATATATATATATATATATATATTAAAACATATAAAAAATATAAAATAAAAAAATAAAAAAATCGTACCTTTCAATTTTCCAGCCACCGTGTACGGTGCTCGGCGCCGGCGACGGACGGCGGTCCGATGGTCGGACCGGTGACCAGCCCATGGCCGGAAATCTCTTTTCTCTCCCCCCTCTCTTTTTTTTTCTTTCCCCGGTTTCAAATGATTTTTTAAAAATTTTTTAACTTTTATAGGGACCAAAACGGTGCATTTTGGTCCCTACCCGTTTTAACATAAAACGACACCGTTTTGATCAGGGCCGACCCGAGATCCGACCCGAGTCCGCCTAGGATCCGCGTGTTTTTAATTCAATGGTATATTTGCGTAATCGGTCCTTCTGCATTTTCATATTTCGCAATTAAATTATCTTTTGTTTATAAATTGACCCTAAAATTTAATCCGATTTATAAAATAGTCCCTTTTACTGCACAGCGTTTTAATAGTTTGAAATATTGCGCTTCTGATCCCCCTTTGTTTTGTGCGTGTTCAAATAAGTCCTTCTCTTTTGTTTTTATTTTAAAATCTATCCCGAGCTTTCTATTTTGTTTTCGATTTAATCATTTTTTATCATTCTGATACTTTAATAATTAATTTTGTCATTCTGTTTCTTTATATTTATATTTATTATGTTATTTATTGTTATTATTACATTTTTATGTATATAATATTTATATTATTACTATTATTATTATTATCATTATTAGTATATTTCTACTATTATTAACATTATTTTAGTTTCAATTAATACTTACATATATATATACTTTCATATATTTATAGTTGTTTTTTTATGTTACTTTTATTCCTAATATATATTATGTATACATATTTTAATACTATGTTGAGTATATATTTTTATTATGTATATATATATATTTTTAATATTATATTATTTAGATTATTTATATATCATCTTATGTATATATGTTTTATATTATCTCATAGATATATTTTTAATAACTATTATGTACATTTTTAATACTATATATATTGTATGTATTTTCAATAACTATATTATATTTATATACTTTAAATATTATTATGTAATCATTTTTAATATATATATGTACATATTTATGTAGTATTATTAATATATTTTTTAGTATTTCTAATATATATTGTATATGTTCATTTTTATATATTATGTATATTATGTGTATATATATTTAGTTTTATTATGTATACATTTTTCATTCACATTATTACGTATATGTATATGTAGTATTATTAGTATTTTTAATATTACATTTTCCGTCACCTTACATACTATTATATATTATATGTATATATATGTAGTCCATTGTTTCATTTCGTGTTTAATGTTATTATTATCATGCATAATATCAAATGCATCGTGAATACTTTATAATTATTATTTTATCATCCGCTGCAGATATTCATAAATCGCATTTTATTACAACATTGTTATAAGTTTCTATTGTTTTTAAAAAATATTCTTATTCATGTTTTAAATCAATTTCAATAAGCAAGGCAACGTACCGATTTAACATTAAGTCATCAATTTCATCGCTATGTTGGGTGAACATCAATCGACTCGTGTTAAAACGGTATGTCCTTCTCAAAAATAAAAAAAATTAAAAATTCTAGTGTTTTAACCGGATCACGATTAAATGCTACATTGAACTCGTATTTTTGAAAATCAAGACGACGCATGTTTAATAAGATACCAATTTTGGGCGTCGCGGGGGTGCTAACACCTTCCTCGCGCGTAACCGACTCCCGGACCCTATTTTTCTCTGAACTTTCAAGCAGGCCTAAAATTCATCTTTCTTTTATCAAAAATAAAACTTTTTTTGTTAAAACAAAGATTTATCAGGTACCCGATCGCACCTAGAAAAAGGAATTGGTGGCGACTCCCCTTTATTAATAAAATCGAAACTTGGATTTCAAATTTTCACTAAATCGCCACAATTAGCGACTGAAAGCTAAAATTTTTTACGTCACTACAGCTGGCGACTCCACTGGGGACCCTAACCTTTTTTTTTTAGAGTCGAGTCGAATTAAGCGTGCATTGTCGAAATTTTGAAAATTCCTTGTTCAAATTAATAATTAGTTGTGATCTTCAAATTTTGTTTTCAAAAAATCATGCATTTGCATCATGTTGTAAATATTTCTCTAGCTTGTTTATCTTTTGCTTTTAAGCTCTAAGTTTTTATAGTTTTAGTTTCGTAGTTTTAAAATAAGATGAAAGGTTTGTAAGTTTCTCCCCACACACTGCGCACTTGCATTGTTGCATAACACGAGCTCTCTACCCGGGCTCCGTCCGTTTAAGTGGAAGTAAACGCTATGCCTTCGTGAGTTAACTCGTCCCTCCGCACAGGCTAGTGAATACTTCTAGATTACATATGACTTATGCTTTCGTGAGTTAACTTGTCCCTCCGTATAGGCATAAGTAAATGTAATCCCTCGAATTGAACTCGTGAGCCTGTGATGGGCTACGACCGAGGCTTCGTACTAATCTTAGTAGATGACAGTACGGACAATTCGAGTATCTATCTAGAATCGAAACCGCATATAGTGAACCATATGAGCCACCTAATTAGAGCCATGCCGAACCTCTGTCCGTTAATAGTCACCAAAATAAGTATATGGGAGAAACGCCTCTTACCTTTTATTTCTTTGACATTTACACTTTTCAATTGGATTTTCCATAATTCATATTTGTTGTACTAACCAAGGTATTTGTCTTTGTTTTTATTTTGCATCAT
The DNA here is from genome assembly GCA_025698465.1 of Gossypium longicalyx. Taxonomy (NCBI): domain Eukaryota; kingdom Viridiplantae; phylum Streptophyta; class Magnoliopsida; order Malvales; family Malvaceae; genus Gossypium; species Gossypium longicalyx. Next base: position 105,963,200 of record CM046997.1, on the reverse strand, counting down.
GATCATAGGCATCATATCAGGTGGGTGTTGATTAAAGATCGGTTGCCAAAAACGGGTTTTTAATGGAAGAGTCGATTATACAAACAATCGAGAAAAACGCTGTGGTCTGAGATTGGTCTCTAAGAACCCAGAAATAAAAAGGGGACAATCTAATGGAAGGATGTATTCCCAACCTACCCGAGCACGTAACTGTGAACATTCGTCAGAATAACCTTGATGACTTGACTCGGATTTGGAGACAGTGGGATTCGGACACTAGAGGCATCTTAACTGAAAGGTACTGGGATATAGCCAGCCTAATCGCTGTTAACATAGATGAAAGATTGATTCAGGCCATGATCAGATTCTGGGATCTGGCTTACCAGTGTTTCATTTTCAATCAAGAAGATATGACCCCAACCGTGGAAGAGTACGCTGCTTTACTTCGTATTGATAATGTGCAATTCTACAAGATTTATGTGAAGGAGCCCAAGCCGATGACTTTAAAGAAAAAGCTGGTAAAGTTGACTGGCTTGACCGGCACATGGGCCAAGAAACAAATAAAGAAAAAGAATGAAATCAAATGTATTCCATGGTTTTCCCTGCGGGATTTAGTCCTAAATCATCCCGATATTTTGAAGAGAGTGAATCTGTTCGCTTTATCCATTTACGGATTGGTCGTCTTCCCAAAAGTTCTGGGACATATAGAGGTTGCAGTAGTGAACTTCTTTGAAAAGTTAAAACAAGGAATCAACCCTATCCCAACTATTTTGGCCGAGACCTTCAGATCCCTAAGCAGTTGTAGGAGGAAAGGGGAAGGACGCTTTATCGGATGTGCGCAATTGCTTAATGTTTAGATTTTGAGCCATTTCTGAAAAGTAGAGCGCACACCATACCATATGTTTTCAAAAACCTTCGCTCCGTTGGAAGCCTATCTTGAGAGAGAATGACCAAAGGATGTCGCCGAAGAGCATTGGGTTTCAGTTTTTCAGAACCTTCGAGTTGAAGATGTAACCTGGAGAGCACCGTGGATCTGCCCTTCGGTTCTGTTATACATGGAAACCAAGATTGGGTGCCACTGCTCGGATTATGGGGAGGAGTAGGTTATGCTTCGTTATTGGCCCAGAGGCAATTTTCTTCGCGACAATTCGAACTGTGCTAATCCTCTAGTGGCTGGTTATATGAAAAGGGTCTGAGATACGGCGAAGTCTTGGAAGAAAATTCATCTGATGGAATTGGCTCTATACGCTGATACTTTCACCCAGGATTATGATATATGGAGAAAACAACGAGTGAATAGTCAGCAAGTCTCATCAATAAATTATACCTTCCAGAATCTTTTCTCGGAAGAAATGCCATCCGAGCTAGAAATGGCAAGACTGGAATTTGAATGAGAAAAAGCCAAGATGTCACGGGACCTTAGTGCTCTTCAAGAGGAAAATTACCAGCTAAAGATTGATATTCAAATTGAAAGATCCAGAGCCGAGAAAGTTCAAAGAGAAGCTGAGATCGTAAGAAATGACTTAAGAGATCTTCATCTGAAAAATAAGAAATTAAGAGGCACTATAAAGAATAGTGGGCTGGGCAAGTCATCAGCAGAATAGAAGGAAGAAATTAGCAACATCAAAGGAGGGATGGAATTCTAGAAAGGGAAAGCAAAGAAAGAAGAAGAAAAGGCTGCGCGGGCTACGATGGAGCTAAGGAAGAAGAACGCCGAATATGAAGCTGTGTCTGCCGAGGTAATGGCTAGTCGATATAAACGTCAAGAACTAAAAGAGAGGATACGAGATTTAGAAGACATGCTGCAAGATCGTCAACAACAGCTAGATACTCTCTTGGAGGCTTTGGAAGAAAAGAATAGTCAGTATGATAGAGACATTCGTGCTTACGAAGAGGGCCTCCAAGAAAAAGAAATGCAACTTAGCTATTTGATCAATGAAATTCGTGGGGTAACCATGCACGTGGTACAACTATCGGAAGAAGCTGAAATTCTCATTTGCCAATTCCCTTCAAGTTGAAGATCAAACATATCAGAATTCTTAGCACGAGTAAAGAAATATGGCGATATAGCTAGGAAGTTTGTGTAATGGCTGAATTGAAAATGGAAAAATGGTTTATAACGGACTCTTTTGATAAATGAAACGCCTAAATAGGGGCCGTCTTAAAATCAACACTAAATTCTTGCATATTCATTCATGACTAACATTCATTTGACATTTATGCATTCATTCATTCATTGCATATCCCATAATCGTTCGCTGAGGTTAAAACATACAATTCGTAGTTGTAATACCACAAGACTGGAACCACGTCATTTGTATAGGACACGCCGACAAGCTAGAGTAATAGAGGCTGAATTCAATGAAAGGATTGAGAAGATGGAAAGAATCCAAAGGGAATTACAAGAGCAGTTGGCCAAGTCGCAGCAAGAGACAAGAGACTTAATGGTGAGATCTCGAGAAGAATCGTTCGAACAGAAGGATCAAATGGCCAAGATGATGGAGATAATGTCAGCTTTAGTTAAGGGAAAGGGACCCATGCAGAGCCCTGACGTCGAAGAACCTTGGTCAAGAGTTAATCACAATCAAGATCCGCTCTATTCCCCAGGATTCACTACGCCGCACGCTCACGCAACACAAAGAGGGTACACCCAAGGGGAACCCACAGATCTAGAGCAACGGCTGGTGCCACCTGCTCATTTAGAGTAAGAAATATTTATATCAAACCCTGGAGCTAATCCTGCCAATCCAATTGTTCCAGATTTGGATGATCCAGCAGAAATAGCCAGGTTAAAAATGGATGATCACGAGGCTCAAGAGAAGTATAGGAGCTTGGAGGAAAGACTTAAGGCAATAAAAGGCACTGAAGTCTTCTCTGCACTAGGTGCTAAAGAACTCAGTTTGGTACTCGATCTAATTTTACCTCCGAAGTTCAAGGTGCCTGATTTTGAAAAGTATGATGAGACAAGATGTCCAAAAGCGCATCTTATCATGTTTTGCCGGAAAATGATCGGTTATGTGAACGAAGATAAGCTACTCATACATTGTTTTCAGGATAGTCTAGTAGGATCGGCTCTTTGGTGGTACAACCAGCTTAGTAGGGAAAAGATTCGATCTTGGAAGGACTTGGCGTCAGCATTCTGTGAGCAGTACAAGCATGTATCAGATATGGTGCCTGATCGAATGACTCTACAAATGATGGAAAAGAAACCAGCAGAAACTTTTAGGCAATATGCTCAAAGGTGGAGAGATATCTCGGCCCAAGTGGAGCCTCCACTAACTAAGACTAAGATAACGGTCATTTTCATCAACACGTTGAAAGCACCATTTTATGACATATTGGTAGGAAGTGCCACAAAGGACTTTGCGAATATTGTGATATCCGGGGAACTTATTGAGAATGCCATCAAGAGTGGAAGGATGGAAGGTTCTGGCAGTTCAAGAATGGCAGCACCCGTAAAGAAAAGAGAGCTAGAAACCCATATGGTGGGAGCTGGAAGCTGCTATACTCCAAACCCATACTCAAACCAACCACGACCGCGATATCACTCATCCCCAAACGTCTATTTTCCTCCCCAAAACCCTTACTACCAAGCACCACCTCCTTCCTACCCTGTATACGCCACGAACAACCAAAGACCCGTCGCTACATACCCACAAAGCACTGTACCCGCTCAAAGTCAACCCAGAAACGAACCAAGACCAACAAGGCCCAATTCCGAGAAACCATAATTTACTCCTATCCCTGTGTCGTATAGGGAATTGTATCCAAAAATTTTGGAGAAACAGTTGATATCTCCCCATTATATGGCACCCCTAAAACCCCCGTACCCAAAATTGTACGATCCTAACGCTAGTTGTGTATACCATACCGGAAACTAGGGGCATTCTACGGAGAATTACCTTGCCTTTAAGAGGAGAGTTTAAGGACTCATTGATGCGGGCATCCGGCGATTTAATAGTGCTAGTAATACAACTGGGAACCCGTTCTCTGACCACGCTGAAGGGAATGTGAACGCAGTAACGGAGGAGAGTAAGTGGCAAACAAAAAGTTGTGTTTTTGAAGTAAGGACGCCTCTGCAGGAAATCTGGGAGGTATTGGTTGAGAAAGGATTACTCTGTCGCATCGACAAAATTCTCAGAGAAGGAGGTCAAGGTTTTTGTAATTTCCATGGTCTTAAAGGGCATAACATTCAATCCTGTGAAGAATTTAGAAAATTATTACAAGACATGATGGATAATAAGGAGATTGGGATCTTTAATAAAAGGGAAGAGGCCGATGAAGGAGAAGTATGCGCCTCTGACAATCAATCATTAGGTCTCCCGTATAGCGCCGATCGACCATTCGTAATTTATTACGATGCAAGGAAGGAACCGGTGAAACCAAAGATGATCATTGAAGTACCATCTCCTTTCCCTTACAAGGACGACAAGACGGTACCGTGAAAACACGACATCAACATCGTCACACCTGAAGGTGAAAAGTCCAAAGCCACAACTGGAGATGTCGGTGAGGTAGGCCATTTTACCCGCAGTGGGCGGTGTTATTCTAAAGAGATTGAGCCGATAAAAAAGAACAGTGACTGGAAGCAAAAAGGAAAGGTAGTGATGTATGAGGCCGAAGTCGAGCAGGAGACTCCACCCGTACAAGAAACTAAAAAGCCTGTGGATGAGGAGGAAGCACAGGAGTTCTTGAAATTTATCAAGCACAGTGAATACAATGTGGTGGAACAATTGAATAAGCAACCAGCACGAATCTCGGTTTTATCTCTACTGTTAAATTCAGAGCCACACCGGAACGCTTTGCTGAATGTGTTAAATCAAGCTTACGTAGCAAACAACATATCTGTTGAGAAGCTTGATAGGTGGGTGAATAATCTGAACGCTGACAATTTCATCTCTTTTAGTGATGATGAGATACCGCCAAACGGTAGAGGCTCAGTGAAGGCACTGCATATTACGACTCGCTGCAAGGGCTACATAATACCGAATGTGCTCATCGATAATGGGTTGGCACTCAACGTCATGCCTTTGGCCACGCTTTCCAGAATTCCGATGGATCTGTCCTATTTAAGGCCCTGTCATTCCATAGTAAGGGCATTCGACGGGACAAGGCGTGAAGTCATGGGAAAGATTGAGATCCCTCTAGAAGTGGGTCCCTACATTTATAATGTCGAGTTCCAGGTCATGGACATCACACCCTCGTATAACTACCTTTTGGGAAGGCCTTGGATCCATTCTGCTGGAGCAGTTCCGTCCTCTCTCCATCAAAAAGTGAAGTTTATCATGAATGGCTGTTTGGTCACTGTCGAGGGAGAAGAAGACATTGTCGCATCTATCTCTGTCGATACACTGTATCTAGAAGTGAGCAAAGATGCAATAGAATGTTCCTTCCGATCCTTTGAGTTTGTCAATGCCACTTTGGTTGCTGAAAGAAACATAATTCAGGTGCCAAAACTGTCAAGGAATACCAGATTGGGCGTTAAGATGACTGTGGGAAAAGGAGCCCGAGCAAGGAAAAGTTTGGAAGGTATCTGCAAGGAATAGTCAGGGCTCTAAAGCCAGTGCACCACAAGGCCCGATGCGGTTTGGGGTTCCAGCCAGACATGCGTTAAAGAAGAAAACAATGGAAGAAAGATAAAGAAAAAAGGATCGCAAGAACTTTAGGTCGAGAATTAGAATGGAAGCCCATAACGTACCCTCCTTTGTCAAAAACATTTACATATGCAGGAATGATATACCCCGGGAAAGATAATCCACGAAGCACGCTGTTATTAATTGAAAGGGGTCTTCAGAATGTTAGTATAAATGTCATTGACAAAGGAAGTGATGCAATTAAAGATGTTTCAATGATACGCCCTTGTCCTCCTAGATTTGTTTTGAACAATTGGACTACTGTGGATCTCCTTGTAGTTTCTAAGTCTTCTCCAGAGTAATACTCAATGTTAACACTCCTCTTTTTGTGTGTCCCTAAATAATAGTAGGGATTCTTTTGTAAAGAGCTTATGATTTGCTCTTTATCATTTAAATGAACATTAATAGAGATGCATTTTGTCATGGTCTTTTCATTCCCATTAAATTTGTAACTTTTTCTTCTTCTCAAAGCCTGTCATTGCTTATATCTCACATCATGTCATAATATTATGCTTGTTGATCCCCATACTTTGATGCTCCTCTATAGTTTTCTTTTTTCATTCAACTTTCAGGTGCTCAAATATTAACGATATGAACAAACCCGTTACAAATCTTGAAATCGATTTCGAGAAGACTATTTGTTTAGGAGAGTTCGAAGCTGAGGAAAATGTTGAAGACTATGTCTCGTCTCCTGACTTACTAAGAATGGTAGAACAAGAAGATAAACAGATTCTACCTCATCAAGAATCTGTTGAGATAGTGAACTTGGGAAATGAAGAAAAGAGGCAAGAAGTGAAGATCGGGACTTCCATTTCAGGTAACACCAAACATGATTTGATCGCTTTGCTTTATGAGTACAAAGATGTATTTGCATGGTCGTATCAGGACATGCCAGGATTGGATGAGGATGTAGTGGTCCATAGACTCCTACTGAAACCAGAATGCAAACCCATTCAACAGAAGCTAAGGCGAATGAGACCTGAAATGCTGTTAAAGATAAAAGAAGAAGTCAAGAAACAATTTGATGCTGGCTTCCTACAAGTCTCCAAGTATCCACAATGGGTCGCTAACATAGTCCTAGTACCGAAGAAAGACAGCAAGGTACGAATGTGCGTAGATTATCGCGATCTGAATCGAGCAAGTCCTAAAGATAATTTTCCTTTGCCACACATCGATACATTGGTGGATAACACAGCTAAACATTCATTGTTTTCATTCATGGATGGATCTCGGGTTATAATCAGATCAAGATGGCTCCTGAGGATATGGAGAAAACTACCTTCGTAACGATGTGGGGAACATTTTGTTATAAGGTGATGCCATTCAGATTAAAGAATGCTGGGGCAACATATCAGAGGGCCATGGTAATGTTGTTTCATGACATGATGCATAAAGAAATAGAAGTCTACGTCGATGATATGATCGCCAAATCCAAAGGGGAAAGAGAACATGTTGAGAACCTCAGGAAGTTGTTCGAGAGACTGAGAAAGTTCCAGCTGAAGCTTAATCCAGCCAAATGTACGTTTGGGGCAACCTCAGGAAAATTGCTAGGCTTCATCGTCAGCAAGAGAGGCATTGAAGTGGATCCAGATAAGATAAAAGCTATACAAGAACTACCACCTCCGCGCACGCAAAAAGAAGTCAGAGGATTTTTAGGGAGGTTGAACTACATCGCTCGATTCATTGCTCAACTTACCAACCAGTGTGACCCAATTTTTCGACTCCTTCAAAAACATAATCGGGGAGAATGGAACGAGGAGTTCCAAGTGGCTTTTGACAAGATAAAACAGTATTTGTCTAGTCCCCCGGTGTTAGTACCGCCAACTCTAGGAAGACCGTTAATATTATATCTGACTGTGTTTGAAAATTTAATGGGTTGCGTACTAGGGCAACATGATGAGTCAGGGAAAAGAGAAAATACGATTTACTATCTTAGCAAAAAGTTCACAGAGTATGAGGCATGTTGCAGGCCAATTTTGGCCTACCACAAATTAAACCCATTTACAACAAAAAAAAAAAACCAAAACCCACCTAGCTTACCCAAACCCCAATCAGCCCATATCCATCTAAATTAACCCACACTTAGGCCCACATTTAACCCTAGCCCTAACCCAAAAACAAAAAAAAAACAACAAACAAATCAAAAAACCCTAGCCACCTTGCTACCTTCCCACTTGCGCCGCAACCACCCTCTGACACCACGCCACCGACGTCAGCCCACTTGCACCGGCCACCAACTTTGCAGCACCGCTCAACTGCTCCTGCAAGACAATAAAGAAAAAGGACAGAAAATAATAGAAAAAAAGAACTTGTAAAGGCTATAAAAGCCGATTTAAAACTTTGTAAAGTTTTTCGGCCATTCATATATCATAAAACGAGAGATTTAAACAAAAGATAGCATAGATCAAATAGGAAAGCAGAGAAAAATACCAAAGAAAAAGACGAACAGAAACCGAAATTGGAAGGTGATTTCATTTTTTTTATTTTTCTTTTTTAGCTTTTTTTAAATCTATTCCTTTTTCTTTTTTTCTCTTTATCTTCGTTTCTCATATATATATATATATATATATATATATATATATACATATTATTAAAATACAAAAAAATGAAAAAAATAAAAATTTTACCTTTTTCGCCACATCAGTGCACGGTGTGGCATGTGTGTGATGGCATGCACATGTGATCGGTCGTCTCTTCACGAGCATACACCTGTAGAGAGAAAACAAAAGGGGGTAAGGAAATTTTTTTAAAAAAAAACAAGGTGGAAGTGATTTTTTTTTTAAATTTTAGTCTTAAATAGGCCTCCAAAACGATGTCGTTTTGGACAAGCCTTTTAAGCACCAAAACGACGTCGTTTTGAGCCTTAACCCACGGTCGACCCGCGACCCGACCCACTCCAACTTCAGGATTCACGTGTTTTTGTTTAATGGGTTATTTATGCGCGTGGTCCTTCCGTTTTTTATTGCTTTGCGATTAAGTTTCAATTTATTTTCAATTCGGCCCTATAATTTGCTGCGCTTTCCAATTTGGTCCTCATTGCTATTGCGCGTTTTGGTTGGAGGGGTTTATTTCATTTTTAGTCCCTCCACTATTTTATGCGCATTAAAATTGGTCCTTCTCTTCTTTATTTATTTTTAAATTGCCCCCAAACTTCATTTTTGTTTCGATTTAGTCCTTTTTCGCCTCAATTTGTCTAATACTATTATTTTTATTTTTTTCTTAATGTATTATTATTACTAATTATTATTATTACTAGTATTGTTATTATTATTAATCTTAGTGTATGTTTTATTATATATGTATGTATAAATATTTATATATATAGTATTATTTTAATTATTTTATTATTATATTATTATATTATTATCATTATTATTATTATTATTACATTTATTTTTATCCCTATTATATTTATTATTTTCACTATTATTTTTTTATCGTTATTATAATGTATATACATATAGATGTTTTTAAGTACTTATTATAAATAGATTAATTTCTTACTATATTATTATGTATACTATTTTTACTCATTTCTTCATTATTATTTTTTATTTATTATTTTAAATACTCTTATATTATGTATATTATTTTTTAAAATATTATATTTTTTTATATATTATGTATTTATATTTTTTATCCTATTATTCATATATTTTATTATATTATGTATATATTTCTTTTTAACTACATTATGTATGTATTTTTAACTCTATATTATGTTTAGCTTTATATATATCACGTCTTACTATTATATATATATTATTATTATTATGTATATTTTTAGTATATATATATTTATGAAGTATTATTAATGGTTGTTTTTAACATTATTATTATTTCTAATATGTATATATTATGTAAATATTTTAATGTTATATTATATATATATATATATTTCATAATATTATGTATATATGTTTTTAATATCACATTTTTATATTATTATGTATCTATCTATATATAGTATTTTTTATTATTACTTTATTTTAGTATTATTATTATATTTTATTTACTTATGTGTGTTTCATTATTATTTCTAGTATCATTATTATTAATATTGGTATGTATTTTTATATATGCATATATATATACGTATTCATATAGTAGTATTTTTAATTACCTTATTTTAACATTATTATTATATTATACATTTTCCTCTTCATGTTTATTTATCTATTACTTTATTAATAATTAACTTAATTTACTGATTATTATTATTATTATTATCACTATTGTTATATTTAGTATTACTTTTATTTTCATTATAACTATTCCTATTACTAATCCTCGCATTATTACTATTGTTTTTTTGTTTTTATATTATATTATATTATTAGTTTTGCTACTATTAGTATTAGTTTTAGTTTCAATTAGTATTTTAACATTCATATATATATATATATATACTTTTATGTAACATTGGTAATAATTATTTTTAAATATCATTATTATTTTTAATACATGCATATATATATTATGTGTATATTCTTTTAATAGATATTATGTATATATATATTTTATATATTATTTTTAACTTTGTATTATGTATATATTTTTAATGTTATCCTTTTATATATCATATACATATTTTCAATACTATTACTACACCATTAATACCTATTATTGTATATATCTTAATATGTATATGTATGTAGCGTTATTAGTATTGTTAATATTATGTTTTTCGTCACCTTACGTACTATTATATGTTCATATATATATACATTTATTGTTTTTATTTCGTGTTTAACACTATTATTACGTTTAATATCGTATGCATGGTTATTGTTTTTAATTTTATTATCATATTTATTATTTGCTTCGATGTATTTCCAATTCTTTTCTGATTCTTATCCATTCTGTATTAGTTTGCTTTTCTTATTATTAGCATATCGTTATTTGTATTGTTATCTTCTTTTTATTGTAAATATTGTTTTTATTTTTATCCTAATACTCTTATATTATATGTTAATATTTTTTATTCATTATATCGTTGTTTGCACCTTTTATTTATTTATGAATTTTTATTTTTAAAAAATATATTTTATTCTTTATTCTTTTTTTAATCAATAAATAAGGCAATGAACCGATTTAACATTAAGTCATCGATTTCATCGCTATGTTGGGTGAAATTCGTTGGCTTGTGTTGAAAACGGGACACCCTTCTAAAAAACCGAAAACTGAAAATTCTCATTTTTCAGTCAGATCACGATTAAATGTCAAATTGAATTCGTATTTTTGAAAATCAAGACAACACGAGTTTAATAAAGATACCAATTTTGGGCGTCGCGAGGGTGCTAATACCTTCCTCGTGCGTAACCGACTCCCGAACCCTATTTTTCTTTGGAATTTCACGCAGACCCAAATTTGGCCTTCATTTTTGTTCAAGAATAAATTTTCTTTTCAAAAAAGATGATTTATTAGGTGTCCGATCACACCTAGAAAAAAAGATCGGTGGCGACTCCCTTTTTTAATAAAACCGAAAGTCAGTTTTTCAAATTTCCAATAAGTCACCTCAATTAGCGACCGAAAGGCAAAAAAATTTTATGTCGCTACAAGGCAAAGTACTCGTCAATTGAAAATTTCTATTGCGCTTTGGTTTGGGTAGTTCGGAGGCTCAGGCAATATATGTTGTATCATACGACATGGTTAATTTCAAAGTTGGACCCAATAAAATACATGATGGAATCACCTGCACTCTCAGGAAGAATGGCACGATGGCAGATCCTACTATCAGGATACGACATCGTCTATGTGAGTCAAAAGTCGATAAAAGGAAGCGCAATAGCTGACTTCTTAGCAACTCGAACTACGGATGAATACGAGCCATTGAGATTTGATCTCCCGGATGAAGACTTGATGTGCATTACGGAAAAAGAGTGCGAGTCATCAAAAGAGAAGTCATGGAAGATGAGCTTTGATGGTACGTCAAACACATTGGGGCATGGGATTGGAGTAGTCTTAATATCACTAGAAGGGAGCCATTATCCATTCACTGCCAGATTAAACTTCTTCTGTACCAATAACATAGCGGAATATGAGGCTTGTATCATGGGACTTCGTGCAGCAATTGAACGAAACGTCAAAACTTTAGAGGTATACGGAGACTCAGCATTGGTGATTTACCAAATTCATGGAGATTGGGAAGTGAGGGATCCGAAATTGGTTAAATACAGTGATCTAGTAGCAAAACTGATTAAAGAATTCGAAGAAGTGACTTTTAGTTATTTCCCACGAGAAGAAAACCAATTGGCTGATACCCTGGCCACTTTAGCTTCAATGTTCAAAGCTAACAGAGAAACAGAAATAATGCCTCTTCAAATGAGCATAGATGAAGTCCCTACACATTGTTTCAGCATTGAGAAAGAGCCAGATGGACGGCCATGGTTCCATGATGTCTTAGAATATATCAAGAATCAAAGGTATCCCGAACAAGCAAATGAGAACGACAAAAGAACAATCAGAAGAATGGCAGCGGGATTTGTTCTTGATGGGGACATTCTGTACAAAAGAGGAAAAGATCAAGTGCTCTTGAGATGAGTGGATGCTGTTGAAGCCAGAAAAATACTTGAAGATGTCCATGAGGGAATCTGTGGGACACATGCCAATGGTTTCACTATAGCTAGGAAGATTATGAGACTCGGTTATTATTGGCTGACGATGGAAAGTGACTGCATTAGTTTTCCACGAAAATGCCACAAATGTCAAATTTACGGTGATAAAATTCATGTAGCCCCTTCGCCCTTCACGTCATGACTTCTCCGTGGCCTTTTTCTATGTGAGGCATGGATGTTATAGGGCCAATTTCCCCAAAAGCTTCTAATGGAAACCGGTTCATTTTTGTGGTTATTGATTACTTCACAAAATGGATAGAAGCCACTTCGTTTGCCAATGTGACGAAGACTGCAGTTTGTAGGTTTTTGAAAAAGGAAATCATTTGTCGATATGGTTTGCCTGAAAGAATTATTTCAGATAACGCCTTGAATCTGAACAACAAGATGATGAAGGAAGTGTGTGAGCAATTTCAAATAAAGCAACACAACTCATCACCCTATCGCCCGAAAATAAACAGAGCTGTTGAAGCGGCCAATAAGAATATTAAGAAGATTATTGGGAAAATGACCGAGACATATAAAGACTGGCACGAGAAGCTACCATTCGCTTTGTATGCATATCGCACATCTGTGCGGACATCTACGGGAGCAACTCCTTTCTCTCTGGTCTATGGAATGGAAGCTGTGCTACCTATCGAAGTTGAGATCCCTTCTCTACGAGTCTTAATGGAGTCGAAATTAGAGGAAGCATAATGGGTTCGAGCTCGATATAACCAGTTAAACCTCATCGAATAAAAACGTTTAAAGGCAATTTGTCATGGGCAGATGTACCAAAAGAGAATGATCGCGGCTCATGACAAGGAGGTACGATCAAGAGAATTCCACGAAGGAGAACTCGTTCTGAGAAAGATTCTCTCAATACAAAAAGACTTACGAGGAAAATAGGCACCAAATTGGGAAGGACCATACATCGTAAATAAGGCTTTTTTAGGCGGAGCTTTGATTCTCACCGAGATGGATGGGAAGGAGTTACCGAATCCAGTGAACTTAGATGTTGTAAAGAAATATTATGCTTGAAAAAAAAAATTAAGATGAAAACCCGAAAAGGGCATCTAAAAAAAAAAAAAATCAAGGTGAAAACCCAAAAAGGGCGTCTTGATTAACACAAAGGATTAGGATGAAAACCCGAAAGGGCGTTCTAATGAAGTAAACCCGGGCTTAAAGAGCAAGGCAGTTGAATGGTGGGTCAAATAGCGACTACCGTATTTAAAGCATTTTCAGCAGCTCGAAATCTTCTACGCAAGAAGCCATGCTCGAAAAGATTCTTGATTGAGGAACGTGGAAGAGTTCATGCGTTGAATATCTAGAGCATTTGTTTTCGTTGTATGCGATCCCTTTTCTCTTTATGACACTTTTTTTACTATAATTGGTTAACTTTCTTTGTTTTAAATAAATGTGAGGTATCCCTTTTGTTCCTACCTGACCATTTTCAGGCATCTAATCATGTGGTTTATTTACATGATAAATAGTGAAATGACATACTCTAAACAAAAGAAATGTTAAGCATTACCCGAATAAGAATTTGATAAGTACAAGATCCTCAAAGCAAGGACAAAGTTCAACCAGGGGCAAAAGAGTGATATCTGAGAAACACAGATTGTTCGTGAAGCTTGAGGACGGATACAGGGCCTAAAGAGAAAGTCAAGAGCCGAAGTAATGAATGCGGATCATCACAAAAATCGTGACGAAAAATGACATACGACAAACATGCCTGAGGCGCATAGCAAAATCATGTAGGCATAACGGCATTTAAGACAAACACTTGCATATCATGATAACATCATGCATGGCATATACAGGTACTCCAGTAGAGCAAGAGGATGTGATGATAGCTATACTGAATCAAAGGAAAAGACACCTGAGTTCCACCAGATGACATCTTTTGGTATTGTGATGTTTTTATTTCTGTTTTCAAAAAAATCAACTCACATTGCGAGAGGTGAGTTGAGCCTCAAGACATGCTGAGGTAATTTTCAATTTCTGTCTTTCAAAAAAATCAACTCATATTGCGAGAGGCGAGTTGAGCCTTAGGTCACACGCTGAGGTAATTTTAATTTCTGTTCATCAAAAAAATCAACTCATATTGTGAGAGGTGAGTTGAGCCTCGGCTCACATGCTGAGGTATTTTTCAATTTCTTTTTATGTTTTTCAAAAATTAACTCATATTGCGAGAGGTGAGTTGAGCCTCAGGGCACGCTGAGGTAATTTCAATTTCTGTTTGTCAAAAATCAACTCATATTGCGAGAGGTGAGTTGAGCCTCAGGACACGCTGAGGTATTTTCAATTTCTATTTTTTCAATTTATATTTTTCAAAAATCAACTCATATTGCGAGAGGTGAGTTGAGCCTCGGGTCACATGTCGAGGTATTTTCAAAATCTACTTTTCAAATTAAGTTTAAAAAAAAATAACTCATATTGCGAGAGGTGAGTTGAGCCTCGGGTCACATGTCGAGGTATTTTCAAAATCTACTTTACAAATTAAGTTTAAAAAAAAACAACTCATATTGCAAGAGGTGAGTTGAGCCTTGGCTCTCGTGCTGAGCTATTGTCAATTTTTGTTTTAATGTCTGTTTTTAAAGAGTCAATTCATATTGCGAGAAATGAATTGAGCTCAAGATCACGTGCCGAGTAAAGAATAAAGATTGGAGCTGATTGAAGACACCAGATTTTGTCTCCCTGAAGTTGCAGTGGAGCTGATCGAGGATATCAGATCTTGCCTTTCTAAAGTTGTAGAAGAGGAGACTACAAACCTTATCTCACTAAAGTGGTAGAATAGCAGATTGAAGTTGTAGATCTTCTCTTTCTGAAGCCACAGTGAAGCAGATCGAAACCACAAATCTCATATCCTTGAAGTTACATTGGAATAGATTAAAGCTACAAGGCATATCTCCGTATTTGCAGTGGATTGAACCGAAGCTACAATATGCGGTGGACTGGAAAGAGACTACCTGAGCAAGAAGAGCACCAAAGCAAGTCAAGACTCGATAAGACTGGGCAAATTTGGTCTTCCTTGAAAGTCTTTGCTCTATTCTCGTTGCACGACAATAAGCAAAGAGGGGCAACTGTAGAAGCCTAAATTAGCCCGGGCCTTTTACAAAAATAGACCCAATACCCAAACCCAACAGATTTAACCCAATACTAAACCTATTAGCCCTACCTAACCCACCAAACAATACCCAAAACCCCTAGCCCAACTACAAACCATAAGCCCAAATCAAAGAAAAGAAACCCTAAACCTAACTACTGCCGACTCAGCCTCTGCCTAGCCTTCCCACTTGCACTGACAACCGCAACCACCCCTGGCATCACCTGCTCCACCAGTCACCTCCATCGGCCATCCCCTGCAAAAACAAAACAAACAAGCAAGACAAAAAAAAAAGAAATAGCAAAAGTAATAATAGAAAATAGCTTGTAAAAAGGCTATAAAAGGCCAAATCTAATTTCTTTTTCTTTTCTTCGGCAGTTCAAGCAAAAAAAAAAAAAAAATTCGACTTTTGAGCAAAAATAGCAATTCTATCAATATCCAAGTAAGAGAATAGCATCAAATCAACCCAATATCAGAGATTGAAGAACCAAAAGTATAAAAATCGAAGGTGATTTTAATTTCATTTTAGTTTCATTTTGGTGTCTATTTTTTCACATATATATTAAAACATATAAAAAATAAAATAAATAAAAAAAATCGTACCTTTCGATTTTTCGGCCACCGTACGTCGGCGACGAACGGCGGTCCGATGGTCGGACCGGTGATCGGCCCATGGCCGAAAATCTCTTTTCTCTCCCCCTCTCTTTTTTTTCTTTCCCCGGTTTCAAATGATTTTTTTTAAAATTTTTTAACTTTTATAGGGACCAAAACGGTGCGTTTTGGTCCCTTCCCGTTTTAACATAAAACGACGCCATTTTGATCAGGGCCGACCCGAGATCCGACCCAAGTCCGCCTAGGATTCACGTGTTTTTAATTCAATGGTATATTTGCGTAATCAGTCCTTCTGCATTTTCATATTTCGCAATTAAGTTATCTTTTGTTTATAAATTGGCCCTGAAATTTAATCTGATTTATAAATTAGTCCCTCTTACTGCGCAGCGTTTTAATAGTTTGAAATATTGCGCTTCTGATCCCCCTTTGTTTTGTGCGTGTTCAAATAAGTCCTTCTCTTTTGTTTTTATTTTAAAATCTATCTCGAGCTTTCTATTTTGTTTTCGATTTAATCCTTTTTTATCATTCTGATACTTTAATAATTAATTTTGTCATTCTGTTTCTTTATATTTATTATTATTATGTTATTTATTGTTATTATTACATTTTTATGTATATAATATTTATATTATTACTATTGTTATTATCATTATTAGTATATTTCTATTATTATTAGCATTATTTTAGTTTCAATTAATACTTACATATATATATACTTTCATATATTTATAGTTGTTTTTTTATGTTACTTTTATTCCTAATATATATTATGTATACATATTTTAATACTATGTTGAGTATATATTTTTATTATGTATATATATTTTTCAATATTATATTATTTAGATTATTTATATATCATCTTATGTATATATTTTTATATTATCTCATACATATATTTTTAATAACTATTATGTACATTTTTAATACTATATATATTGTATGTATTTTCAATAACTATATTATATGTATATACTTTAAATATTATTATGTAATCATTTTTAATATATATATGTACATATTTATGTAGTATTATTAATATATTTTTAGTATTTCTAATATATATTGTATATGTTCATTTTTATATATTATGTATATTATGTGTATATATATTTAGTTTTATTATGTATACATTTTTCATTCCTATTATTACATATATGTATATGTAGTATTATTAGTATTTTTAATATTACATTTTCCGTCACCTTACATACTATTATATATTATATGTATATATATATAGTCCATTGTTTCATTTCGTGTTTAATGTTATTATTATCATGCATAATATCAAATGCATCGTGAATACTTTATAATTATTATTTTATCATCCGTTGCAGATATTCGTAAATCGCATTTTATTACAACATTGTTATAAGTTTCTATTATTTTTAAAAAATATTCTTATTCATGTTTTAAATCAATTTCAATAAGCAAGACAACGTACCGATTTAACATTAAGTCATCGATTTCATCGCTGTGTTGGGTGAACATCAATCGACTCGTGTTAAAATGGTATGTCCTTCTCAAAAACCAAAAAAAATAAAAATTCTCGTGTTTTAACCGGATCACGATTAAATGCTACATTGAACTCGTATTTTTGAAAATCAAGACGACGCATGTTTAATAAGATACCAATTTTGGGCGTCGCGGGGGTGCTAACACCTTCCTCACGCGTAACCAACTCCCGGACCCTATTTTTCTTTGAACTTTCACGCAGGCCTAAAATTCGTCTTTCTTTTATCAAAAATAAAACCTTTTTTTGTTAAAACAAAGATTTATCAGGCACCCGATCGCACCTAGAAAAAGGGATCGGTGGCGACTCCCCTTTATTAATAAAACCGAAACTTGGATTTCAAATTTTCACTAAATCGCCACAATTAGCGACTGAAAGCTAAAAAATTTTCGTCGCTACAAAAAGTTTTAATTGAGTGATAAATTAAATATTTTTCTAATCCAATTAGTTTGGATTCAAATTCTACCATATACATATTTTTATTTGCTTTTTAAAAATAAAAAGACTAAAATACCTTCGAATAATGCAACTTATTTTAATTACGAAATGACATTTCAATAATTTTCCTATTAAATTTAGTGACCCGATTGTGAGTGACACTAACCTAGTCAAGAACTTAAATAATAATATAAATACACATATATTATATGAAATTAAGGTATAATATCCTTCATTAAAAGACTAGTACAAAAAACTATATTATTTTCCTTGCATAAACATACTAGAGGTGTTTATAGGTCGAATCAACTTAAATTCAATTCATCTACCTATAATATCAATATCATATACAACTATTTAATCTTTACTGAAATATTAACATCAAATTTTACCTAAATTCTTTTTTTTTCTTTTTCTGTAAATGCATAAGCAGGCTATGAGCATGGACTGCACTTCTTCCTGAGTGGAAATGACCTTGTTTTTGTCCAAAAATAATATGGTCTAATCATGACAATATTACAGTCAATATTTGCTAAATAAATACTGGGCAATAAGAAAAGATGATATCATGTTAGTTTTTTTTTCTACATTGGTTGGCCTGACTATGTTTATATATATATAAACTTTCATTATGAATTATATGATTTTTTGAAGAAAACTTTGACAAACAGTCCAAGTCTTTAGCACATGGTGATGCTTTTTATTTTGGAAAAAGAAAATTACTTCAATCTTATCGTCTATTTCATATTATTTTTCTTGTAATATCGTGGGAGGTACATTAAACACTAAAAAAAATAAAAAATAGTAAAATAACAATGTCAATTTTAAAAAATAATAGATGCTTTTACTCCTCTACTGAGAATATTCTACAATAGTAAGACACACAATACATGTAGTAAACACAAACTGAGTCAAGCAAGAGATGACAACACATATGTGTTAGGCCTTTAGCCTTAATCACAATGATATTAAAAGGCAAAACTGTATTTAAATCCTCTTAAAAATATTTTCTCAATTGATATGAGATTATCCACTTTGCATTGCTAATATATATATATATATATATATATATATATAAAATACAAAACACATACATTTTATCGGGAAAAAGAAGAGGGCAAAGCACTAGTTTTTTGACTCATTGCAATGAGTGAAATATTTGTAAATGTTAATTAATATTCAACTATTGGTGACTGCATGAACTAATATTATATATATATGCATGCAAATTGCAATCACTTGTATATATAATAAATAATTATGCATCCTATTTTGAATTTAATGTGATTTGACTGACTGAAAATTAAGGAAGGAAGAAACGTGAGGATTAAGGGGTAAAATGTGGATTAGATTTTATTTAATATAAACCAAGTCATAATTTGAGTATATTAAAATATTATAAACCTTAAATCTCGACTTTAATTTAATATTTTTTTATAAAAAATTATATAAAAAATTTAATTATATTTTGAATTCAGATTGGTCAATTTTTTTCTTTAATTTTGTTAAAAAATAACATGAAATAAACATGCAAAAAAAAAAAAAGAATAGTCCCAAGTAGGACAAACAAAAATGGTCCCAGTTAATTTGACTATTAATGATAGTAATTGAGAATGAAATTTTCTTTTCAATAATAAAACAAATAAATCTTTACATTTTTTATTAAACAGTCAATTTTTTCCTGAATTTTTCTTGCTTAATTATTTTTTTCACTTTGACTTTGTCTTAATATTTTTTATTTTTTTTTGTAAAAATGTAAACTTGTCCAATTAATCATGAGCAAAAAGAAAAACCTCCAGATTTGTTTTTTTAACATTACTTTCATAAATATTAAATACATTCATAATAAAATTTTTGAATTAATTAATGAAAAACAACCCAAAATTAGGAATAATTAAAAGACAGAATAATGCTAAATAAGTGACAGAAAATATCAAAATAGCAGCTAATTGAGATAAAGGTTTAAATTTGGAGAAACAAATAAAAAAAACCCTTTTTACAGGGGGTGTTTTTTAATTCTTTTAACATATTAGTTTATTTAGTCATATAGTTAAATATTAATGGTTTTGTCCTTAAGTCTGGGTTAGATTATTCTCTTACTCACATTTGTATTTTTACTTCACGTTGTATATATGATTAAATAATAGTGATTTTATCATTGAGTCCTAGGTTTGATTCCTCTTCTAAGAAAATCTATACTTTTTATTATTATTTATGTTGTTTCAAGTTTTTTTTAATTAATAAATATATTATTTTCAAGTTTTTTTTATTTATCTTTTTAATTAATAATTATTTTATTTAAAAATCAAATAATTATTGTCAAAAATCATTATCTTTAGTAAATATAATTTTTATATGTGTAATGTTTATTTTTTTCAATCCATATCATGAATATAGTAAATTTTAATATTATATATTTTTATTTGTGTATTTGAAATAATTAATTGAAATATTTAACATATAAAAATATTTGAAATATCATACCCACGATGTACATGAAAAAACAATAATATTTGAAATAATTGATTGATATTATAATATTAGAAATCATCATACCCAGA
Source organism: Gossypium longicalyx (assembly GCA_025698465.1). NCBI lineage: Eukaryota > Viridiplantae > Streptophyta > Magnoliopsida > Malvales > Malvaceae > Gossypium > Gossypium longicalyx. The sequence goes on along the minus strand of CM046997.1, from coordinate 105,942,759 downwards.
ATATAGGTAGAGAAACTAAATATTTTACATATAAATATTATATATAAAGAAAACTATAACAAAAAATTAGTTGTTGCTTTTAAAAAATAAAATATATTTAACATAATGATAAATATCGATTTCATCAAAATATAATTTTTATTATATAATTTGAAATAATTATTTTATTTTATAAATAAAAGAATTATTAATTAAAAAAGGAATTAAAAAAAACTTCAATGTGAAACAAAAATAATACAATTGTACTTAAAAAAGAAATCGAAGCTAAGACCTAAAAGAATAAAATCACTATTATTTAAGTATCTAATAAGAGGAGCTAATGTATTAAAAATAATAATTAAAAATAAAAGTAAAGCTTGAAACAGTATGAAATAAAAATATAAATATAAGTAAAAGGGAAATCAAATTCGAAATTCAAGAATAAAACTACTAACATTTAATCATCTAACCAAATAAATTAATCTATTAAAAAAAGTTAAAAACTAATTTTACAAGATACGTTTTCGACTTCTATAAAATAAACTTATTATTAATTTTTTCAAAATCAGTCTATTTCCCAAAATATCATAAAAAGAAAAAATTGTACATTTTCCTGAATATATTTTTAAAATCAGCGTCGTCTCCAAATTCTCATAATTTGGCAGGAGAAAAGAACAAATGAAAGGAAAATGCAATGCCCCAGCATGCACATGCACTGCACGCACGCTTCCAAACACTTCCCTTGAAATTCTTTCTTTGACTCTTCACTTGGTAAAGCTCCGCACTAACACGTGCCAAACACTTCTATTCACGCGCCTTTTTCCTCACGCTCTCTCTACTCTTAACTCTATCCTATAAATACTCCCCTTCCCTCCCTAAACTCCAGTATCTCAAACTCCACCTTCCCCCATAATCGTAAAACTAACTGAAATCCTCTCTCACTTCCATTCCTCTTCTATTCTCCTTCTCTACTGCCGGGCTTCCGCTGCCGTCGACACCCAGTATGGAGGCTCCCCGGCTGTATTCGACTAAACCTGTTCAATCTCTCAAGCCAACGAAGAAGATTCCTTTAGAGGAAGATCACGGTAAAGCCTCAGACGCGTTGCCGCTTCCCTTGCACCTAACGAATGCCCTGTTCTTCGCCCTCTTCTTCTCGGTGGTTTATTTCCTTCTTTCCCGTTGGCGTGAGAAGATCCGTACCTCCACACCTCTCCATGTCGTCACCTTTTCCGACATCATCGCCATTCTCTCATTTTTCGCCTCCTTTATTTACCTTTTGGGTTTCTTTGGGATTGACTTCGTTCAATCTTTGGTTTTCCAACCATCGCCTGACGTTTGGGTTGCCGAGGACGAGGAAGAGAATAATGAAGTTCTGCTCGCAAAGGAAGACACCCGTAAGGTCCCTTGTGGACAAGCTCTCGATTGCTCGCTTCCACCTCTGCCTCCTGCCGCACCAATCGTGACTACCCAGAAGGTGTTCGATGAAAATCCTGTAACGGTTACAACGGAGGAAGATGAAGAAATAATTAGATCTGTAGTGGCTGGAACAACCCCTTCGTATTCCTTGGAATCGAAATTGGGTGATTGCAAGAGGGCGGCTGCAATCAGGCGGGAAGCCTTGCAAAGATTAACAGGGAAGTCGTTATCAGGATTGCCCTTGGATGGGTTAGATTACGAGTCGATTTTAGGGCAGTGTTGTGAGATGCCGGTTGGCTACGTGCAGATTCCCGTTGGAATTGCTGGGCCTTTGTTGGTTAATGGAAGAGAGTACTCGGTTCCTATGGCAACCACGGAAGGGTGCTTGGTGGCTAGCACTAATAGGGGCTGTAAAGCTATTCATTTGTCTGGTGGAGCTACAAGTGTTCTATTAAAAGATGGTATGACTAGAGCTCCATGTGTAAGGTTCGGTACTGCGAAAAGGGCAGCTGATTTGAAGTTGTATTTGGAGGACCCTGATAATTTCGAGACCTTGTCTGTTGTTTTCAACAGGTTTGTTTTTATATTTCTAGAACTCCATATTGATGGATTTAAAATTCAAGCTAATATTGAAAATTTTGACTTTTTGGTGGTTGCAGATCAAGTAGGTTTGGCAGGCTCCAAGGTATCAAATGTGCAATTGCTGGAAAGAATCTGTATATTAGATTCACTTGCAGTACAGGTGATGCTATGGGGATGAACATGGTTTCCAAGGGAGTCCAAAACGTTTTGGATTTCCTTCAAACTGATTTCCCTGACATGGATGTCATTGGCATCTCTGGTGAGTTTCACTTTTCCATAGACTTCTAATTGTGTTCTTTCTATGTTTTTACTGTTCTATATAGGATTACTGAAATTTATGAATTTGTCCATATAGGAAACTTTTGTTCCGACAAAAAACCAGCGGCTGTAAATTGGATTGAAGGACGAGGCAAATCTGTTGTTTGCGAAGCCATCATTAAGGGCGATGTGGTTAGGAAGGTCTTGAAGACAAGTGTGGAATCTCTCGTTGAGCTTAACATGCTGAAGAACCTTACTGGATCAGCTATGGCTGGAGCTCTGGGTGGATTCAATGCTCACGCCAGTAACATCGTCACTGCAATCTACATGGCTACGGGCCAAGATCCGGCTCAAAATGTCGAGAGCTCTCATTGCATCACTATGATGGAAGCTGTTAACGAGGGCAAGGACCTCCACATCTCTGTCACAATGCCTTCCATCGAGGTAATTGATTATGTTGCTGTCTGATTATCCATCACTAGGATTTTCATTACCAAAACAGAATCTGGGTATTTATGTATGTCCCTAATTATATCTGTTGCTGTATCTTTTAGGTTGGTACCGTTGGTGGTGGAACACAGCTTGCATCTCAGTCAGCCTGTTTGAACTTACTTGGAGTGAAGGGTGCAAGCAAAGAGACACCAGGAGCAAACTCTATGACGCTGGCAACCATTGTAGCGTCTGCTGTTCTTGCCGGGGAGCTGTCGCTCATGTCAGCACTTGCAGCAGGGCAACTAGTTAAGAGCCATATGAAGTACAATAGGTCAAGTAAGGATGTCTCCAAGGCTTCTTCATAGAGAAAACGTAATGATGGCCTGATATTTGGGGGTAATGTGGCAATCTCCCATGGTAGAAACTTACTAAGGAGATATATCCCTTTGTGTCTAGCTTAGGTGTACGTTCCCATTTCACCCGACATAGCAGGTTGATGGAGCAGTTATGGCGGTTGAGAAGAATGGAGATTATTTATTAATATTGGTTACTCACGATTAGTTGGCGATGATTAAACTCATGTTGTGGAAGCTGCCCTCTATCAATGCCTTTGAAATTGAATGGAAGAACCCCCACCCCACGGGTAAATGGGAGTAGATAGATTATACAGATACAGAACAGAAAAAGATTTTTCTTTATTTATTTTGTATTTTGTTCTTTCCTTTCTTTTAAAGACAAATTCAGGCCATGTAACCTGAGAATAGTGTAAAATACACCGTAACTTTTAAAGCATTTGAAAGCAACTTTTGAAATATATTGCCCAAACAATTTGCAGTTAAAAAAACAAAAATACCTTTAAAATTATATTTATTGAACGTGTCACCAACATAGTTAAAAAGCTTTAAATGATAAGGATGGCAGCCGGTTAATTGGGTTCAACAAATCCTTCGGTGTTTGCTCTATTTTGCAATAGGAGGCGAGGGCAATGCATGGTGGATTAATAACCGCTTGGGATCATGGGTTTTGGCGGATCCAACTAGAACGTGACTGCTTAGAGCTCATGAACATGCTCCAGCAGGGGACTGTGAAGATTGTAATCTATCGATTATAGTGGATATCAGGAACTTTATGCTATAGAGATTGGACTTTGGTGTTTCGGCACATTTATAGGGAAACTAATTTGGTTGCTGACGGTTTAGCCAGGAGTGCACCTAGAGATGGGATTGGTATTGTCTACTTCACCTCCTCTACAAATCCAAGAGTAGTTGGAATAGAGCTTTTGCGTTGATGTCTTGGTTTTTTAAAGTCTAAGGCTTTGTGCCTTCTTCTATAATAAAGAATATATATAAAAGAAAGTATTATGGATGTTTAAATTTAAATTTTAAATCTGTTGAATATTATGATTGAATAAATTAATTGAATTTGGTTCAATTTCAATGTTGAGATTTGCTTGGTACTCTTACCAACCCAATGTCTCATATTAAGTTTCAAATTCTATGAAAAGAATTAATAGTGTTGAAATGGACGGTTGATAAATTATTAAGAAAATCAAGTGTTTGATTGGAAGTGATTACTGTTGTGCCCATTGAAGGCGGCACTGTAACATGAACACACAAGGTTGTATATACAATTTGGTTTCTCCTACGTTTGTGGAGTCTAATTTAGTGAGTAAATTCATTATCTTTCAACCCTACACAATAAGTGATTAAAGTCCTATCACACCTCGGTATAACAACCTCCCTTTGTATTTAAAGATCTAGATCATTCACCTTTAAATTCTCAGGGGAGAACTTAGGTAATAAACCAAGCAACAAACTTGTTTATTTTCTCAAATGCACTATCAAAAACAAGTTCTTAAAATGAACTAATAAGTTCTCTCAATACTTGGTGTAGCGACGTAAAATTTAGCTCGGTCACTAATTGTGGCGATTTATCAAACATTTGAAAACCAACTTTCGATTTTTTTGAAAACCAACTTTCGATTTTTTTAAAAAAGGGAGTCGCCACTGATCTTTTTTATAGGTGTGATCGGACACCTAATAAATCATTTTTTTTAAAAAGAAAATCGACAAAAAACGAAGGCTAAATTTAGGTTTTCGTGGAAAGCCAGAGAAAGAATTAGGGTTCAGGAGTCGGTTACGCACGAGGAAGGTATTAGCACCCTCGCGACGCCCAAAATTGGTATCGTATTAAACATGCGTTGTCTTGGTTTTCAAAATACGAGTTCAACATAAGATTTAATCGTGATCCGATTGAAAAGACGAGAGATTTTAAATTTTGATTTGTTTGAAGGGCGTTTCGTTTTCAACACGAGCCGATATGATTCACCCAACATAGCGATGAAATCAACGACTTAATGCTAAATCGGTACGTTGCCTTGATTATTGAAATCAATTAGAAAACAAGAATACGATTTTCGTAATAATGCAAAGCAAAACTGATATGGGATAAAAATAAATAAATGAAAGAGCTAGGTATATATTGAAGTAAATAATCAATGTGACAATAATAATAAAGATGTATGCGATATTAAACGTAATACTAGAATTAAACATGAAGGGAAGACAAGGAATATCTATACATAGTAATGACATTAAGAACATGTACGTGAGAATAGTAATAGTATTAGAAATATATTACATACAAAATTTGAAATCCATACATAAAATGGTAAATATATATATAACTTTGTATTATTAAAATATATACATAATATATACATATATATGTATAAAATGAATAAAAATATATATGCACGCAGCAGTATACTGAAAAAGAAAATATATATATAATATATAAAAAAATATAACATGGTATTTGAAATATATGCATAAAAATACAATATTAAAAAGAAATATATATACATATATATATATAAAAAAATACGTATATATTATATGTACGTTTAATATAGTTATTAAGAAAATACATAATATATATATGGTATTAAAATGTAGTATTAAAAACATAACATAATATATATATTATTTATAAAAATACGACATTAAGAAGTATGTACGCGTAATATATATAAAAATGCATATATAATATGACATCAACGTATATATACAAAGGACGTATACGACATATACAAATACGATAACAAAAACAACAACACTAAAACTATTAGAAATATTATATGCTATATATGAATAAAAATAATGGTATTAAAACAACTATTAGTAACTTTATATATGGAGAAAATACGTATACATATATTAAATATATGGTAACATTTACATAGTATACACACATGCATTAGAAATAAATAATAATTGTAAAAATAACCAATAATAATGCTACATAAATAGATATATAATATAGTGTATGGTTATAAAAAAATAACTGTACACGGTGGCCGGAAAGGTAAAATTTTGCTTTTTTTTGTATATTTTTTAATCCTTTATTTATTTTTTCACGTATGTATATGTACATATAAGTAGAGAAAAAATAGAAGAAAAAAAGAAAGAAGAAGAAAAAAAAATGAAAACCGATTTGCAATAAACTAAAAATCACCTCTTTATTTCGATTTTGATTTTCGTTTATGATATGTCCTTTTTTGTGTTGTGTTTTCCTTCTTCAGATCACTGTTTGTGTATCGAAACTATATATTTTTTTGAATATTCTTGAATTGCAGAAAAGAAAAGTCCCCTCTTTACACTGCTTTGTTCGGCTTATATAGCCATTTACACTTGATATGCCACTGCTCATTGCGTGTTTTGTGCTTCTTTTTGCAGGTGACGGAATGGGAGTAGGTGGTAGTAGGTGGAGCGGTGGTATGGTGGCTGACATGGGGGGCAGACCTAGGTGCGGCGCACCTAGGGTTTTTCTTTTTTTATTTTCTGATAAGTATTGGGCTAGGGTTAGGTTTAGCTTTAGGTTAGTGGGTTTTGGGTTTAATTTGTTGGGTTGCTGTGTAAAATGGGTTATGGGCTTCTGTTGGGGTTAAGTGGACTAAGTGGGTAGGTTTAGCTTTGGGTTTTAATTTGTAAATGGGTTTGGGGTGTTGGGCAAATTTTGGGCTTCTACAGCTGCCCCTCTTTGCTTATTGTCGTGCGACGAGAATAGAGCAAAGACTTTCAAGGAAGACCAAATTTCTCCAGTCTTGCCGAGTTTTGACTTGCTTTGGTTCTCTTCTTGTTCAAGTAATCTCTTTCCAGCCCACCGCATCTTGTAGTTTTGATTCAATCCACTGCAACTTCAAAGACATGCCTTGTAGCTTTAATCTATTCGCATCTTTTAGGGGTATGAAATTCATTGTCTTCGATCTGTTTCATCCTTTGCTACTTTAAGGAGATAAAGTTGTTGTGATCTGCTCTTCTGCAACTTCAGAGGAATGGGATCTGACATCTTCAATCTGCTCTTCTATCGCCTCAATGAGATAAGGTTTGTGGTCTTTTCTTCTGTGACTTCAGAAAGGCAATATCTGATATCCTCGACCATCTCCACTGCGACTTTAGGGGGACAAGTTCTGGTGTCTTTAATCAGCTCCAATCTTTATTCTTTACTCGGCATGTGATCCTGAGCTCAACTCATTTCTTGTAATATGAATTGACTCTTTTAAAAGCAGACATTAAAACAGAAATTGAAAATAGCTCAGCACGTGAGCCAAGACTCAACTCACTTCTCGCAATATGAGTTGATTTTTTAAAACAGAATTTGAAAAACAAATTTTGAAAATACCTCGACATGTAACCCGAGGTTCAACTCACCTCTCGCAATATGAGTTGCTTTTTTTGGAAAGTATTAAAAAACAGAATTTGAAAATACATTAGCGTGCCCTGAGGCTCAACTCATTTCTTGTAATATGAGTTGATTTTTGAAAAACAAGAATCGAAAATACCTCAGCGTGCCCCGAGACTCAACTCACCTCTCGCAATATGAGTTGATTTTTGAAAAACAACAACCGAAAATACCTCAGCGTGCCCCAAGGCTCAACTCACCTCTCGCAATATGAGTTGATTTTTGAAAAACAAGAATCGAAAATACCTCAGCGTGCCCCGAGGCTCAACTCACCTCTCGCAATATGAGTTGATATTTTGAAAATAAAAACATCAAAATGTCAAAATCTGTCATCTGGTGGAACTCAAGTGTCCTTTTTGATTTAGTACAGCCAACATTCAAAATTTCTTGCTCTGCTGGAGTACCTGTATATGTTATGCATGATGTTATCATGATATACATATGTTGGTATTAAATGCATTTATGCCTACATGATCATGCTATGCGTCTTGGGCTTGTTCGTCATATGCCCCTTTTTCCGTCATGATTTTTTGATGATCTGCGTTCATTGTTTTGACTCTTGACTTTCTCTTCAGGCCCTGTGCCCGTCTTCTAGCTTCACGAGTAATCTACGTTTCTCTGATGTCACTCTTTTGCCCCCGGTTGAACTTTGTCCTTGCTTTGAGGCTCTTGTACTTATCAAGTTCTTATCCGGGTAATGCTTAACATTTCTTTTGTTTAGAGTATGTCATTCCACTATTTATCATGTAAACGAAATACGTAATGAGATGCAAAAAATGGTCAGGTAGGGACAAAAGGATACCTGACATTTATTCATTTCAAATGTAACAAACAAAGAAAGTCAATCGAATGATAGTAAAAATGTCACAAAGAGAAAAGTGGTGGCATTTCAACAAATACAAATGCTCTAGATATTCAACGCATGAACTCTTCCACGTTCCTCGGTCGAGAATCTTTTCGAGCATGGCTTCTTGCGTGGAAGATTTCGGGCTTTCAGAAATGCTTCAACTACTGTAATCTCACTATTTGCTCCTTGTTCAAAACGCCTTTTTTTTAAGCCAGTGCTTGCTTAATTAGAACGCCCTTTCGGGTTTTCATTCTAATCTTTTGTGTTAATCAAGACGCCCTTTTCGGGTTTTCACCTTGATCCTTTTTTTTCAGGCATAATATTTCTTTACAGCATCTGAATTCACTGGATTAGGTAACTCTTTCCCATCCATCTCAGTGAGAATCAAAGCTCCGCCTGAGAAAGCCTTCTTCACAACGTATGATCCTTTCCAATTTAGTGCCTATTTTCCTCGCAAGTCTTTTTGTATTGGGAGAATCTTTCTCAACACGAGTTCTCCTTCATGGAATTCTCTTGGTCGTACTTTCTTATCATGGGCCGCGATCATTCTCTTCTGGTACATCTGTCCGTGACAAATGGCCTTTAGACGTTTTTCCTCGATGAGGTTTAACTGGTCATATCGAGCTTGAACCCACTCTGCTTCCTCTAATTTCGACTCCATTAAGACTCGTAGAGAAGGGATCTCAACTTCGATAGGTAGTACAGCTTCCATTCCATAGACCAAAGAGAAAGGAGTTGCACCCGTAGATGTCCGCACAGATGTGCGATATGCATACAAGGCAAATGGTAGCTTCTCGTGCCAGTCTTTATATGTCTCGGTCATTTTCCCAATGATCTTTTTGATATTTTTATTCGCTGCTTCAACGGCCCTATTCATCTTTGGGCGATAGGGCGAGGAGTTATGATGCTTTATTTGAAATTGCTCGCACACTTCCTTCATCATCTTGTTGTTCAGATTCAAGGCGTTAATCTGAAATGATTCTCTCAGGCAAACCATATCGACAAATGATTTCCTTTTTCAAAACTCACAGATCATGATCTTCGTCACATTGGCAAACGAAGCGGCTTCTATCTATTTTGTGAAGTAATCAATAACCACAAAAATGAATCGGTGTCCATTAGAAACCTTTGGGAAAATTGGTCCTATAACATCCATGCCCCACATAGAAAAAGGCCACGGAGAAGTCATGACATGAAGGGGCGAAGGGGCTACATGGGTTTTATCGCCGTAAATTTGGCATTTGTGGCATTTTCTTGCAAAGCTAATGCAGTCGCTTTCCATCGTCAGCCAATAGTAGCCGAGTCTCATAATCTTCCTGGCCATAGTGAAACCATTGGCATGTGTCCCACAAATTCCCTCATGTACATTTTCAAGTATTTTCCTGGCTTCAACGGCGTCTACACATCTCAAGAGCACCTGATCTTTTCCTCTTTTGTACAGGATGTCCCCATCAAGGACAAATCCCGATGCCATCCTTCTGATTGTTCTTTTGTCGTTCTCATTTACTTGTTCGGGATACCTTTGATTCTTGATATATTCTAAGATATCATGGAACCACGGCCGTCTATCCGCTCTTTTTTCAATCTTTGAAACAATGTCTTTGGGACTTCATATATGCTCATTTGAAGAGGCATTATCTCTGTTTCTTTGTTTGCTTTGAACATTGAAGCCAAAGTGGCTAGGGCATCATCTAATTGGTTTTCTTCTTGTGGGAAGTAATTAAAAGTTATTTCTTTGAATTCTTTAATCAGTCCTGCCACTAGATCATTGTATCTGACTAATTTCGAATCTCTCACTTCCCAATCTCCACGGATTTGGTATATCACCAATGCTGAGTCTCCATATACCTCTAAAGTTTTGATGTTTCGTTCAATCGCTGCACGAAGTCCCATGATACAGGCCTCATACTCTGCTATGTTGTTGGTATAGAAGAAATTCAGCCCGGCAGTGAACGGGTAATGATTCCCTTCTGGCGATACCAAGACTGCTCCAATCCCATGCCCCAATGCATTTGATGCACCATCAAAGCTCATCTTTCATAGCTTCTCATTTGATGACTCGGATTCCTTTTCTGTGATGCACATTAGGTCTTCATCTGGGAAATCGAATCTCAAGGCCTCATACTCCTCTGTCATTCGAGCCGCTAAGAAATCCGCTATTGCACTTCTTTTTATCGACTTTTGACTCACATAGACGATATCGTACTCCGATAATAAGATTTGCCATCGTGCCATTCTTCCTGAGAGTGCAGGCGATTCCATCATGTATTTTATTGGATCCAGCTTCGAGATTAACCACGTCGTATGATACAACATATATTGTCTGAGTCTCCGAGCTACCCAAACCAAAGCGCAACAGTATTTTTCAATGGACGAATACTTTGCCTCATATTCAGTGAACTTTTTGCTGAGGTAGTAGATCGCCTTTTCTTTCTTTCCTGACTCGTCGTGTTGCCCAGTACACAACCCATTGGATTCTCGAACACAGTCAAATACAATATCAGTGGTCTTCCCGGAATTGGTGGTACTAGCACTGGAGGACTAGACAAATATTGTTTTATCTTATCAAAGGCCACTTGGCACTCCTCGTTCCATTCTCCGAGATTATGTTTTCGAAGGAGTCGAAAGATTGGGTCGCATTGGTTGGTAAGTTGAGTGATAAATCGGGCGATGTAGTTTAATTTCCCTAAAAATCCTCTGACTTCCTTTTGCGTGCGCGGGGGTGGTAACTCTTGAATGGCTTTTATTTTATCTGGATCAACTTCAATGCCTCTCTCGCTGACAATGAAGCCAAGCAATTTTCCTGAGGTAGCCCCAAACGTACATTTGGCCGGATTGAGCTTTAGCTGGAACTTTCTTAGTCTGTCGAACAACTTCTTCAGGTTTACTACATGTTCTTCTTCCCCTCGGAATTTAGCAATCATATCGTCGACGTAGTCCTCTATTTCTTTATGCATCATATCATGGAACAATGTCACCATAGCTCTCTGAAATGTTGCCCCATTCTTCAATCCGAATGGCATCACCTTGTAGCAGAACGTTCCCCACATCGTTATAAAGGTAGTTTTCTCCATATCTTCCGGAGCCATCTTTATCTGATTATAACCTGAGAATCCATCCATGAATGAAAACAATGAATGCTTGGCTGTGTTATCCACCAATGTCTCGATGTGTGGCAAAGGAAAATTATCTTTAGGACTTGCTCGATTCAGGTTACGATAATCTACGCACATTCGTACTTTGCCGTCTTTCTTTGGTACTGGGACTATGTTAGCCACCCACTCAGGATATTTGGAGGTTTGCAGGAAGCCAGCGTCAAATTGTTTCTTGACTTCCTCTTTTATTTTCAACAACATCTCAGGTCTCATCCGTCTCAGCTTTTGTTGAATGGGTTTGCATTCTGGTTTTAATGGGAGTTTATGGACCACCACATTTTAATTCAATCCCGGCATGTCCTGATATGACCATGCGAATACATCTTTGTACTCACAGAGCAAAGCAATCAAATTATGCCTGGTGTTCCCCGAAATAGAGGTCTCAATCTTCACTTCTTGCTTCACTTTTTCAGTTCTCAGATTTGTTGTTTCAACAGATTCCTGATGAAGCAAGATCTGTTTATCCTCTTGTTCCACCATTCTTAATAAGTCGGGAGACGAGACATAGTCTTTAGCATTTTCTTCGGCTTTGAATTCTCCTAAACAAACAGCCTTCTTAAAATCGATTTCAGGACTCGTAACGGGTTCGTTCATGCCGTTGATATCTGAGCACCTGAAAGTTGAATGGAAAAGGAAACTATAGAGGGACATTCAAGTATTGGAACCAAGACGAAATGTTATGACATGGCATGAGGCAGATGTAAGGATAAGCTATGAAATGAGAAAATGATTATGAAATTAATAATGCGAAAGATCGTGACAAAATACATCTTCATTGATATTCATTTGTATGATAAAGAGCGAATGCAAACTCTTACAAAAGAATTTTATTATATCTAAGGACACAATAGAGGGTTAATGTTTGAGCATTACTCTGAAGACTTATAAACTACAAGAAGGTCTTCAACAGTCCAATTGTTCAACATGAAGCCCGGGGGACAAGGGCGTATCCTTGAGATGTCTTTACTTGCGCCATCTCCTTTGTCAATGACATTTATGCTGACATTCTGGAGACCCCTTTCAATGATTAACAGTGTGCTTCGTGTATTATCTTGTTCGAGGTACATCGTTCCTGCAGACGTAAATGTTTTTGACAAAGGAGGGTATGCTATGGGCTCCCATTCTATTTCCCGGCCTAAGGTCCTTGCGACCCTTCTTTCCTGATCCTTCTTCCATTGTCTCCTCCTTTGGCGTATGTCCGGCTGAAAACCTAAACCGTATCTGGCCTTGTGGTGCACTAGCTTCAGAGCCCTGGCTATTCCTTGCAGATATCTCCCTAAACCTCTTCTTGCTCGAGCCCCTCTTCCTACAGTCAACCTGACACCCATTTTAGTATTTCTTGAGAGTTTTGGTACAGGAATTCTGTTTACCTCGGCGACAAAGGTGGCATTGACAAATTCAAGGGATCGAAAAGAATATTCCACAGCATCTTTATTCACTTCAATGTATGGTGCGTCAGTAGAAATAGATGCTACAATATCTTCTTCTCCCTCGACGGTGACCAAACAGCCATCCATAATAAATTTCACCTTTTGGTGGAGGATGATGGGACCGCTCCAAAGAGAATGGATCCAGGGTCTTCCCAAGAGGCAATTATATGACGGTGTAATGTCCATGACTTGAAATTCCACATCGTATATATACGGGCCCACTTCTAGAGGAATTTCAATCTTTCCCATGACTTCGCACCTCGTCCCATCGAAAGCCCTTACCGTGGAATGAAAAGGCCTTAAATAGGACAGATCCATCGGAATCTTGGAAAGTGTGGCCAAAGGCATAACGTTGAGTGCCGACCCATTGTCGATGAGCACATTTGGTATTATGTAGCCCTTGCAGCGAGTCGTAATATGCAGTGCCTTTACTGAGCCTCTACCGTTTGGCGGTATCTCATCGTCACTAAAAGAAATGAAATTATCCGCATTCAAATTATTTACCCACCGATCAAGCTTTTCAACAGATATGTTATTTGCTACGTAAGCAATTCAAAGACCTTCAACAAAGCGTTTGGTGTGGCTCTCGAGTTTAACGATGAGAGATAGGACCGAGATTCGGGCCGGTTGCTTATTTAACTATTCCACCACGTTGTACTCACTGTGCTTGATAAACTTCAAGAATTCCTGTGCTTCTTCCTCATCCACAGGCTTTTTAGTTTCTTTTATGGGTGGAACTTCTTGCTCGACTTCGGCCTCATTCATCACTGCCTTTCTCTTTTGTTTCAAGTCACTGTTTTTCTTTGCTGGCTCGACTTCTTTAGAATAGCATCGCCCATTTCGGGTAAAATGACCTACCTCCCCAACATCTCCAGTTGTGGCTTCGGACTTTCCACCTTCCGGTGTGACGATATTGATATCATACTTCCATAGTACGGCTTTGTCGTCCTTGTAGGGGAAAGGAGATGACACTTCAATGATTATCTTCGGTTTTACCGGCTCCTTCTTCGTATCGTAATAAATTATCAACGGTCGGTCGGCGCTATAAGGGAAACCTGAAGATTGATTGTCGGAGGCGCATATTTCTCCTCTATCGGTCTCTTCACCTTTATAAAAAATCTCGATCTCCTTATTATCTATAATATTTTGCAGCAGTCTCCTGAACTCTTTGCAGGACTGAATGTTGTGTCCTTTAATACTATGGAATCCGTAAAAACTTTGACTTTTTGCAATTTTTCCTTCGAACGCGCTGTTAGGATGACAAAGTAAGCCTTTCTCAACTAGTACCTCCCAGATTTTCTGCAGAGGTGCTCTTATTTTAGAAACCCATCTTCTACTTTGTCGTTTGTCCTCCTCTCCCACTGCACTCACATTCCCTTCGGTGTGGTTTGGGAATGGGTTCCTGGCCGTACTGCTAGTACCATCAAATCACAGAATGCCCGCGTCGATGAGTCCTTGAACTCTCTTTTTGAAGGCCAGACAGTTTTTCGTAGAGTGCCTCTGGTTCCCCGCATGGTATGCACAACTGGCATTCGAATCGTACCATTTCGGGTACGGGGTTTCAGGGGTGCTATGTAATGAGGAGAGATCAACTGTTTCTCCAAAAGTTTTGGATATAATTCCCCATACGACACAGGGATGGGGGTAAATTGTGGTCTCTCGGGGTTAGGCCTTGCTGGCCTTGGCTCATTCTCTCGGGCGCTTTGAGTGGGTACCGTGTTTTGTGGAAATGTGGTGACGGGTCTTTGGTGGTTCGCGGCGTATACGGGGTAGGAAGGAGGTGGAGCTTGGTAGTATGGGGTTTGAGAAGGATAATAGAAATTCGGAGGTGGATAGTTTCGAGGTCGGGGTTGGTTTGGATACGGATTAGGGGTATAACGGCTTCCCATTCCCATCATGTGGGCTTCTGGTTTTTTCTTCTTCATGTGTACTGTCCTTCTTGAACTTTCTGAACCTTCCATCCTCCCACTTTTGATGGCACCCTCGATAAGCTCTCCGGATATTACGATATCTAAAAAATCCTTTGTAGCACTTCCCACTAGTTTGTCATAAAATGGAGCCTTTAAGGTGTTGATAAAGAGAACGGTTATCTCCGTTTTTGTTAATGGGGGTTCCACTTGGGCCGAGACGTCCCTCCATCTCTGCGCATACTGTCTAAAAGTCTCTGACGGCTTTTTCTCCATCATTTGCAAGGTCATCCGGTCTGGCACCATATTCGATACATGCTTGTACTGCTCACAGAATGCTGATGCCAAATCTTTCCAAGATCGGATCTTTTCCCTACTAAGCTGGTTGTACCACCGAAGAGCCGATCCTACTAGACTATCTTGAAAACAATGTATGAGTAGTTTGTCTTTATTCACATAGCCGGTCATCTTCCGGCAAAACATGATGAGATGCGCTTTTAGGCATCTTGTCCCATCGTACTTTTTAAAATCCGATACCTTAAACTTCAGAGGCAAAATTAGATCAGGTACCAAACTGAGTTCTTTAGCACCTAGTGCCAAGAAGACTTCAGTGCCTTCGATTGCTTTAAGTCTTTCCTCCAAACTCTTATACTTCTCTTGAGCCTCGTGATCCTCTATTCTCAACCTGGCTATTTCCACTGGATCGTCCAAATCTGGAACAATTGGATTGGCAGGATTGGCCTCAGGATTTGATATGAATATTCCTTGCCCTAAATGAGCAGGTGGCACCGGCCGTTGCTCTAGGTCTGTGGGTTCCCCTTGGGTGTACCCTCTTTGTGCTGCGTGGGCGTGTGGCGGAGTGAATCTGGGGGGATAGAGCGGGTCTTGATTGTGATTAACTCTTGACCGAGGTTCCTCGATGTCAGGGCTCTGCATGGGTCCTTTTCTTTTAACTAAAGCTGACATCATCTCCATCATCTTGTTCATTTGATCTTTCTGTTCGAGCGATTCTTCTCATGATCTCACCATTAAGTCTCTTGTCTCTTGCTGTGACCTAGCCAATTGTTCTTGTAATTCCTTTTGGATTCTTTCCATTCTTTCAATCCTTTCATTGAATTCAGCCTCCATTGTTCTAGCCTGTCGACGCGTTCTATATGAGTGGCGTGATTCCAGATTTGAAGTATTGCAACTGTGCATTATATGATCCTAACCTTAGCGAACGATTATAGAATATGCAATGAATGAATGAATGAATGATATGAATGTATGACGAATGAATGTTAGTTATGAATAAATATGCAAGAATTCGGTGTTGATTTCAAGATAGCCCCTATTTAGGCATTTCATTCATCAAAAGAGTTCATTACAAAAACATTTCATCATTTTGATTTGGCTATTACACGAACTTTCTAGCTACTTCGCTATATTTCTTTATTCGCTCTAAGAATTCTGATATGCTCGATCGTTGACTCGGCGGGAATTGACAGCTGAGATCCTTTGCTTCATCTGATAATTGTACCATATGTATGGTCGTTTCACAGATTTTGTTGATCAAGAGGCCAAGTTGCATCTCTCTTTCTTGGAGGTCCATTTTATAAGCGTGAATGTCTCTATCATATTGATCGTTCTTCTCTTCCAAGGCTTTTAAGAGACTATCCAATTGTTGCTGACGATCTTGCAGTATGTCTTCTAAATCCCTTATCCTTTCTTTTAGTTCTTGTAATTTAGATCGACTAGTCATTACCTCGGCAGACACGGCTTCATATTCTGCGTTCTTCTTCCTCAGCTCCATCATAGCCCGTGCGGCCCTTTCCTCTTCCTTTTTCGCTTTTCTCTTCCAAAACTCCATTCCCCCTTTGATGTTGCTTATCTCCTCTTTCCATTCCGATGATGATTTGCCCAACCCGCTATTCTTGATAGTGACTCTCAACTTTTTATTTTCCAGATGAAGGTCCCTTAAATCATTTCTTACAATTTCCACTTCCTTTTGCACTTTCTCGATTTTAGACCTTTCAATCTGAACATCGATTTTTAACTGGTAGTTTTCCTCTTGCAGAGCACTGAGATCCCTTTACATCTTGGTCTTTTCGCGTTCAAACTCTTGCCTTGCCATTTCTAACTCGGACGGTAATTCCTTTAGGAAGGGATTCTGAAAAGCGCAACTCATTGACGAGATTTGCTGACTATTTATCCGCTGAATCCTCCATACGTCATAGTCTTGAGTGAGAGTGTCAGCGTACAGGGCCAACTCCACCAGATGAATTTTCTTCCAAGATTTTGCAGTATCTCGGACCTTCTTCATGTATCCCTCACCCACAAAAACGAACTCGGACTGTGCTAACCCTCCAGTGGCGGGTATGAACTGTCGCGAAGAAAATTACCTTTGGACTAATAGCGGGGCATATCCATCACCTCCCCATAAACCAAGTAGTGGCACCCAGTCTTGTTCTCCGACCTTGTATAACAGAACTGAGGGGCGTATCCACGGTGCTCTCCATGTTATATCCTCGGCGCGAAGATTTTGAAAAACTGAGATCCAATGTTGCTCGGTGACTTCCTTGGGCCATTCTTTCTTGATATAGGCTTCCAATGGGGCAAATGTTTTTCAAAACATATGGAACGGAGTGCGCTCTACTTTCCAGAAATGGCTTAAAATCCAAACATTGAGCAACTATGCGCATCCAATAAATCGTCATTCCCCTTTTCTTCGACAACTGCTCAAGGATCTGAAGGTCTCGGCTAGGATAGCCGGGACAGGGTTGATTCCTTGTTTCAATCTTTCAAAGAAATCAACTACCGCGACTTCAAGATGGCCGAGAACTTTCGGGAAGATGATCAAACCGTAGATAGCCAAAGCGAATAGATTCACCCTTTTCATCATGTCAGGATGGTTCAGAACCAAATCTCGTAGGGAAGACCATGGAATGCAAATGGCTTCATTCTTCTTCTTTATCTACTTTTCAGCCACGCGCTACCATATCTCACAACCTTACTAGCTTCTTCTTAAAGGTCATCGGCTTAGGCTCCTTCACATATATCTTATAGGGCTGTGTATTATCAATTCGAAGCAAGGCAGTATATTCCTCTATAGTTGGGGTCATGTCCTCTTGATTGAAAGTAAAACATTGGTAGGCCGGATCCCAAAATCTGATCATGGCTTGAATCAAACGCTCATCTATGTTGATAGTGATCAAGTGGGCTATATCTCCGTATTTCTCAATGAATATACCTTTAATGTCCGAATCCCATTGATTCCAAATCCGAACCAAGTCTTCAAGGTTATTCTGGCGAACATTGACCGTTACGTGCTCAGGCAGATTGGCAAAACATCCCTCCACTAGACTATCCCCTTTTTCTTTCTGAGTTCTTAGAGACCAGTCCCGAACCACGGCATTCTTCTCGACTGTTTGTATAATTGACTCTTCCATTAGAAACCCGTTTTCTGGCCACTAATCTTTAATCAAAACCCTCCTAATGTGATGCCTATAATGCATGATAAAAAAAAAGAAAAAGGCAAAGGTAAGCAACCTTGATTAGTAATTAAATACAGGCAGAAAAACATGAAAAATTCATCAATTCGAACTAGTTTATTAAACAGACCGAATCTCCTTTGTATAGAAAGTGAACATGCAAAAGGTAAGAGGCGTTCCTCCCGTGCACTTATTTTAGTGATCATTAACGAACAGAGGTTCGGCATGGCTCTAATTAGGTAGCTCGTACAGTTTACTATATGTGGTTTCGATTCTAGACGGGTACTCGAATTGTTCGTACTATCTTCTACTAAGACTAGTACGAAGCCTCGGTCGTAGCCCATCACAGGGTCACGAGTTCAATTCGAGGGATTACATTTACTTATGCCTATGCGGAGGGACAAGTTAACTTACGAAAGCATAAGTCATATGTAACCCGAAAGTATTCACTAGCCTGTGCGGAGGGACGAGTTAACTCACGAAAGCGTAGTGTTTACTTTCACTTAAACAGACGGAGCCCGGGTAGAGAGCTCATGTTATGCAAAATGTAAGTGCACGGTGTGTGGGGAGAAACTCACAAACCTTTACGCTTATTTAAAAAACCAAACCAAAATTGAGATCCTAAGAATTTAAAGCTTTAAAACAATCAGACAAAACAAGTTAGAAGAATATATACAACACGATGCAAATGCATGATTTTTCAAAAACACGATTTCAGGATCACGACTAAACATTAATTTGAACAAGGGATTTTGAAAATTTTGACAACGCACGTTTAATTCGACTCGACTCTCAAAAATGCACGTCCCCAGTGGAGTCGCCAGCTGTAGCGACGTAAAATTTAGCTCGATCACTAATTGTGGCGATTTATCAAACATTTGAAAACCAACTTTCGATTTTTTTAAAAAAGGGAGTCGCCGCCGATCTTTTTTATAGGTGTGATCGGACACCTAATAAATCATTTTTTTTGAAAAGAAAATCGACAAAAAACGAAGGCTAAATTTAGGTCTTCGTGGAAAGCCAGAGAAAGAATTAGGGTTCGGGAGTCGGTTACGCACGAGAAAGGTATTAGCACCCTCGCGACGCCCAAAATTGGTATCGTATTAAACATGCGTTGTCTTGGTTTTCAAAATACGAGTTCAACATAAGATTTAATCGTGATCCGATTGAAAAGACGAGAGATTTTAAATTTTGATTTGTTTGAAGGGCGTTCCGTTTTCAACACGAGCCGATATGATTCACCCAACATAGCGATGAAATCAACGACTTAATGCTAAATCGGTACGTTGCCTTGATTATTGAAATCAATTAGAAAACAAGAATACGATTTTCGTAATAATGCAAAGCAAAACTGATATGGGATAAAAATAAATAAATGAAAGAGCTAGGTATATATTGAAGCAAATAATCAATGTGACAATAATAATAAAGATGTATGCGATATTAAACGTAATACTAGAATTAAACATGAAGGGAAGACAAGGAATATCTATACATAGTAATGACATTAAGAACATGTACGTGAGAATAGTAATAGTATTAGAAATATATTACATACAGTATTTGAAATCCATACATAAAATGGTAAATATATATATATAACTTTGTATTATTAAAATATATACATAATATATACATATATATGTATAAAATGAATAAAAATATATATGCACGCAGCGTATACGAAAAAGAAAAATATATATATAATATATAAAAATATAACATGGTATTTGAAATATATGCATAAAAATACAATATTAAAAAGAAATATATATACATATACATATATAAAAAAATACGTACATATTATATGTACGTTTAATATAGTTATTAAGAAAATACATAATATATATATGGTATTAAAAATGTAGTATTAAAAACATAACATAATATATATATTATTTATAAAAAATACGACATTAAGAAGTATGTACGCGTAATATATATAAAAAATGCATATATAATATGACATCAACGTATATATACAAAGGACGTATACGACATACAAATACGATAACAAAAACAACAACACTAAAACTATTAGAAATATTATATGCTATATATGAATAAAAATAATGGTATTAAAACAACTATTAGTAACTTTATATATGGAGAAAATACGTATACATATATTAAATATATGGTAACATTTACATAGTATACACACATGCATTAGAAATAAATAATAATTGTAAAAATAACCAATAATAATGCTACATAAATAGATATATAATATAGTGTATGGTTATAAAAAAATATATACGTATACATAACAAGGAAAACATATATAATATAATATTAAGACTATCTATATAATGTATAAATACATAATAATATTAAAAAACATACGTAGTGTATATATATATCATGTAACATAGTCATTAAGAGAGCAAATACAACACATAGGTATTAAAAGAGTATTTTTTTATATACACGTATAAAATATACATTATCATTAATATAAATATAGTAACAATGTTGATAGCAAAAAAGAAAATATAATATAATAAAATATTGTAGCAAAGTAATTAAAAATAAAACCATACACAAGTATATACATATAAATATATAACGGCAAATATATACTAATATATATGTAATAGTAATAATAATAATAATAATAATAATAATAATAATAATAATAATAATATATAAAAAAAGAATATTTAACGAAGAAATGAAAATAAACAAAAAAAGGACTAAAATTAAATTAAAAACAAATTTGTGGGGCGAATTTAAAATGAAAACAAAGAAAAGGGACCTAATCGTACGCGCGTGAAACGTAGGGGGACTAAAACAGAAATATTTCCACTCCCTCTAAACGCAGCGCATCAACAGGACTAATTTGATAACCTCAAAAAATCATGGGGCCGAATTGAAAACCATAAAAAACTTAATTGCAAAGCATCAAAAAAGCGGAAGGACTGCGCGCATAAATATCCCATTCGAACGAAAACACGCGAATCCTCTAGCGGGTCGGGTCGGATAGGTCGGGCATGCTCAAAACGACGTCGTTTTGGGGCTTAAGTGCAGCCCCCAAAACGACGTCGTTTTGAAGGGCTATAAATAGGCCCATTTTCAGAAAAAAAAATCATTTGAGAAGAGAAGAGAAAAAAAAAAAGGAGAGAAGGGAGAGAGAGAAAGGAAAGAAGAGGAGAAGGAGGGACTCGGCCATGCGCCGGATCATCGGCCGATCGCCGAACCGCGGCGCGCGCGCACGCTACCACCGCATACCTGGGGCGGAAAGGTAAAATTTTGCTTTTTTATATTTTTTAATCCTTTATTTATTTTTTCACGTATGTATATGTACGTATAAGTAGAGAAAAAATAGAAGAAAAAAAGAAAGAAGAAGAAAAAAAATTAAAACCGATTTGCAATAAACTAAAAATCACCTCTTTATTTCGATTTTGATTTTCGTTTATGATATGTCCTTTTTTGTGTTGTCTTTTCCTTCTTCAGATCACTGTTTGTGTATTGAAACTATATATTTTTTTGAATATTCTTGAATTGCCGAAAAGAAAAGTCGCCTCTTTACACTGCTTTGTTCGGCTTATATAGCCATTTACACCTAATTTGCCACTGCTCATTGCGTGTTTTGTGCTTCTTTTTGCAGGTGACGGAATGGGAGTAGGTGGTAGCAGGTGGAGCGGTGGTATGGTGGCTGACATGGGGGGCAGACCTAGGTGCGGCGCACCTAGGGTTTTTCTTTTTTTGTTTTCTGATAAGTATTGGGCTAGGGTTAGGTTTAGCTTTAGGTTAGTGGGTTTTGGGTTTAATTTGTTGGGTTGCTGTGTAAAATGGGTTATGGGCTTCTGTTGGGGTTAAGTGGACTAAGTGGGTAGGTTTAGCTTTGGGTTTTAATTTGTAAATGGGTTTGGGGTGTTGGGCAAATTTTGGGCTTCTACACTTGGTACAAAATCTATACAAGTCTCCCAAATATATAAGAGTTTTAAGTTTTACTAACATACGAAATCAATTATAATGTAGTCCCTTAACATCAACAGCTAAACTAGCAAAATACAATAAATAATAAAAACTAATATAATATGGACTGTTGGAGATATATCCTTCATGCTATCTCGATCCAATCTCCACAATTCAAGGGATCCAATTGCTTGATCTTCATAGTTGGACTTTCATATTTTCATAATATCATCATCGTTTTCAAGCCAAATATTTTATTTCAAAATTTGCTAACTTAAACATGGCAAGTAATAGAGTCTATTACAATGCTATCTATAGTGGCCACTACCGTTGGCACTTCACAAGCCACTTTTCAAATTTGCTTCTACAATTTTTTTCGCTAGACAATTTTTTGAACAAAACCAAACCATATGAGGAAGATTATCAAAAGTAACAACAAATGCTTCCCTTTAGTACAATCCCCTTATTCATCACACTTTACTTAAAACATAATCAAGTAAATCAACCATTAATGCCTTTTAAGTATTTGTATCAACAATCAAAGTACTAGCATTATATCTAACTAAGATGAAGATAAGAGTTTGTACACCAAAATAAAATCCATTCATCCATTAGAAAATTTCGTCATTACAAATATTTCAAAAGAAATTCCCAAAATGAAATGAAGCTTGTAATAACCAAAAGTAAAATAAACTCCCATTAGTAGGAACAATCAACTTGTCACCGTCTTAGCCATCATCTCCTTCCTCTTTACTTCCCTTTTTGTTAAAAAAATATGTCAAACATTATTGTTCGAAATAAGTTAATAAATCATTACAAAAAGCAATTTCTTGATCTCGAATGTTAATCATTACGAAAAGCAATTTCTTTATCTCGAATGTTAAGGATGTGCCTTAGACTTCCTTAATAATAGGTTTCTAGACCAAGTCTTTAGGGATTCAAATTTATGTTACATGATTTTAGGAGTAAGTTAAGTGTTTGTGGCATATTTTTTAGGAGTAACTTTTGCAGGTTTTTGTTATTATTTTACTATATAATATGAACAATACAACAGATTATAATGTGCTTCTAATATATCTTTTTTTTCATATTTTCTATATTTTATATTATTGCTAAAATACCAACAATTGGTATCAGAGCTGTTATCTTAAGGGATATGTTAGTTAAAAGAAACACATAAGCTTTAGTCATGAAAGTTGACACAACGTTTTCTTATATTGTTCCACCAATTTTTTATGGTGGTAACTATCAAGCTTGGGCTATTAGAATAACAGTCTATCTTGATGCAATGGATCTTTGGGAAGCAGTAGAAGAAGACTACGATGTTCCATCTTTGCCAACAAATCCAATGATGAATCAACTGAAGATTCACAAAGAGAAGAAGATAAGGAAGTCCAAAGCTAAAGCATGTCTTTTCTCTACTGTTTCAAGCAAAATATTTACAAGAATCATGAATTTGGGGTCAACAAAAGAAATTTGAGACTACTACAAGAAAGAATATCAGGGCAATGAAAGAACAAAAAATATGCAAGTGTTCAATCTGATCAGAGAGTTTGAAATGATGAAAATGAAGAAGATAGAAACCATTAAAGACTATTTTGACAAGTTGAAGGGCATAGGAAACAAGGTAAGATTGTTGGGTAAGGATTTTTTTCGATGATCGAATAGTGCAAAAAATTCTTGTCACTTTGCCTGAAAAATATGAGTCCAAAATTTATTCATTAGAAGAATCTAAGAATTTATCAAGTATATTCTTGGTAGAATTAGTGATGCATTGTAGGCTCCAGAACAAAGGAGAAAGATGAGACAAAAAGCATCAGTAGAGGGTGCTTTTTCAGTAAAGTCTGAAAATTCAAGAGGCAAAAATAAGAAAATTAAAGATGAGACCAACAACAATAACAACAATGAAACATATCCACTATGTCCACATTGTAATAAGACAAATCACTTGCCAAAAAAATGTTGGTGGAGGTCTGATATTAAATGCAGAAAATGTGTTAGTATTGGGCACATAGAGCGAGTCTGTAAATCTTAACAACATGAAGAGGCAAATACATCTACTGAGCAATAAGAAGACGAGTTCCTTTTTGTGGCGACATGTTTCTCCAATGATTCTTGGTTGATCAATAGCGGTTGCACAAATCACATGACCAATGACCCAACACTTTTCAAAGAACTTGATAAAATTATCATTTCCAAAATAAAAATTGGAAATGGTGAGTTTATTCTAGTTAAGGGAAAAAGAATAGTGGTTATTGAAAGTTTAATAGGTTTGAAACACATAACTAATGTTCTATATGTGCCCAACATTGACCAAAATCTTCTAAGTGTTGGGTGGTTGATTGAAAAAGGATTCAAAATCATATTTGAAGACAAATAGTGCTTGATCAAAGACTCAAAAAGTAGAGATGTATTCAAAGTAAAAATGAAGGTAAAAAGTTTTGCTCTAAATCTAATGGAGGAGAAGTCAACAATAAACCAATTGCTAAAGACTCCTCAGTACTTTGATGACAACATCGATGATGTTCCAGTTCGTGACACAAGATCTTTATCTAAAATTTATGAAAGGTGCAATGTTGCTATATTTGAGTCTTTTGAGTTTAAAGGAGCTAAGAAGGATGACAAGCGGATTGAAGCAATGAGAAAAAAGCAACCCAAGGTATTCCAAGTCAAGGGACAAGAGAAAAATGTCTACATGTTAAATAAGGCCTCATGTGGTCTTAAACAATCTTCTAGGGCCTGGTACAACAAGATTGATAGATACCATTTGAAAGAAGAAGAGAAGATTGGTGAAATCAAGTCTATTTTTTGCAAGATTGAAAATCAAATTCCAGATATGTTAACCAAGGCTTTTCCAAAAGTTAGATTTAAAGTTTTAAGAAATAAATTAGGCTTTTGCAATTACTAAGGCAATGAGGAGTGTTGAGGATGTGCCTTAGACTTGCTTAATAATAGGTATGTAGACCAAGTTTTTAGGGATTTAAATTTATGTTACATGATTTTAGGAGTAAGTTAAGTGTTTGTGGCATGTTTTTTAAGAGTAACTTTTGTAGGTTTTTGTTTTTTTCTTTTTACTATATAATATGAACAGTACAACAACTTATAGTGTGCTTCCAATATATCTTTCTTTCATATATTCTATGTTTTATATTGTTGCTAAAATACGAACATCAAATCTATTAAATGACTTGGATTTCAGTTTGAAGTTTGAAGATAAATCAATTTTAAGAGTCAATAGAAGCAGTAAAATGCTAACCATCCTTTGATTGAATCTCGCTAGGTTGCTCGCAAGACCGACTAAAATAGTCACTATAGGAGCAATTGGTACAATTTCAAGGTCAGATTCAACTTTTTCTTCTCTTTCAGTTAAATTAGTTGGGGTACTGATTCATGCTTTCCCTCAAGCCATTTTGGAGAGAATTTCAACTTAGCAACTTCTCTTTCAAGATGTTTTGTGGCTCAAACCATCCTTGGATTTTGCTTCAAAAGAACTTGGAAAATCAAAGATGGAAAAGGTAATAGGTGTGTAGATCCAATCAATTGAGGCTGTCAATTTGAGCTGAGTCCTTCTAGTTCGCGAGGTTGTCGAGGAATTAAATCATGGAAGCTATTTTCAAATATTATTTACCACCTGGTAAGGGTTAACTGTAAAGGTGTTCCTGCAGTTAATTTACATACGAAAGGGTTGGTGGTTTGAGGTTGTTCCTTGATCACTATACCTAACTTATCGATTAGAGAAAAAAAACCATTTGTTCAGGGATCAATCCAAAGTCGAAGTCAAAATCCATCTTATTGGGTTATTCAATTTTAATTCTGATTTGCTTATTTCTATTTCATTATTATTTAATTTTTGACATTTAGTTACATTCATATTTAATCCTTCTTTCTATTTCGTATAGGTTAGCATAAATCATGGGCACAAAATTGCTTACAAGACGTCCTGGTTATAACAAACTACAAGTTCACATAAATTAGTCCTTGTGGGATCGACCCTACTCCTTATACTTCTAATTTATATCCTGTTTAGGTGTAAGATTTTATTTTTGGTGGATTCGACACCTATCAAGGTACTTCTAAACACATGAAAATACTTGACATTTGGCTTCCTCCCATTTCACATCTTACAAGGTGTCATGTGAGCTTTTCGCCTAGTAAGAACTTTGTACCAAAAGATCTACATTACTCACCTCTAAATTCTCCCCCTGAAAACTTCAACAAACTTATTTACTTTCTCAAATGCACTCTCAAATACAAGTTCCAAAAATGAACTTATAAGTGCTCTCAATATTCAGTACAAAACCTATACAACAAGTTAAGTTATTTTCCACATGTCATGCATCAAGCATGCATACATATTAGAGATATTCATGAGTTGAGCTAATCTTTCACATATCATGTATACATATTAAAAGTATTCATGGATTAAATTGCCTTGAATTCAAATTAACTTATTTATGATATCAATATTATATATATTTTTCCAATTTTGAATCAATTTTTACCTAAACTCAGAGCTGGATTAAGCCAAAAATATGAGCATTGACTGCAATTTCTACGAAATGACTTTGTTCATTTCCAACTGTTTTGAGCAAGTCTACACTTCATATTCGTGCGTCGCTTGTGCAAAAATAATATGGTCTAACCATGACAATATTACAGTCAATATTTGCTAAATAAATACTGGGTAATAAAAAAAGATGATATCATGTTAATTTTTTTCTTCTTTGGTTGGCCTGACTCTGCTTTATATATATATATATATACTTCCATTATAAATTACATGTTTTTTTCTGAAGAAAACTTTGACAGACAGTCCAAGTCTTTAGCACATGGTGATGAATAATTCTCATGCATGAATGCATGCTTGTTATTTTGGAAAAAAAAATTACTTCAATCTTGTCGTCTATTTCATATCATTTTTCTTATGCTATGATGGAATAAATTTAAACGTTATTACATTCAACATTAAAAAATAATCAGAATATTACACATGTGAAAAACAATACAAAATAAGAATAAATTTAATATATTAGTGTAATGAATAATTTATTAAAGAGTAAAAAAATAAAATAGTCAATTTTGTTTACTTAGGTTATATTTTAGTTTATATTTGAAATGTTACGTTTTAGTCATTTACATTAACGTGTTAAACATTTTAGTCACTGAGCCGTTAACGGTGTCACGGTAAGCTGATGTGGCATGTTAAATCATCATTTCAAACAAAAATTTTTGGTTAAATTATACAATTGGTCCCCATATTTTTTTCATTTGAGCAATTTAATTTTTTTCTTTATTTTTCTTTCTCTTCTGCTTCTTCCTCTATTTTCCTCCCTTTTTCATCTCTTTTAATGTAGTTTTTCTATATTTCATTTGTTAAAACTAAAGGAGAAAAAGAAAAGGAAAATAAAAAAATAAAAAATTTAAATTATTCAAAAAAAATTAAAAGTATAGGATTAGTTTTAACAGATGGAAAACATAAAAAAAATTAAGTTAAAAAAAGATGGAGAAGGGGAAAAACAAATAGAGAAGCATAAAAGAATTGAAAATAAAGAAAAAAAGATTAAAAGAACATAAAATAAAAAAATTAAATTGTTCAAAGTGAAGAAATATTGGGACCAATTGTATAATTTAACCTATTTTTTTGTTTGAAATGATAATTTAACGTGTCACGTCAACTTACCATTACACAATTGACGGCTCAATGGCTAAAATATTACAACACGTTCACATAAGTAACTAAAACGTAATCTTTTAAACATAAATAACTAAAATGTAATCTAAAATAAACAAAAATAACTATTTTAACAGTTTACCTTTTTTTTTTTAAACATTTCATCAAGAGCAATTAAATTATTAACATACCAAATTTATATAAAAATATAATACATTTAGAGGATTTAAAATAATTAATTATTGAATATTTCCTTGTAATAATGGTGACGGCATGAACCAATATTTATAATAATTAACTAGGCATCCTATTTTGAATTTCATGTCATAGACTGAATGCCAGTTTTATATTTTCTATAGAAACGGTAGGCATTAAGAAAATAATTTCTCTTATCCATTGACATATTTTCAGAGGATTTAAAACACCATCATATACAAAACTGTGCAAAATCTCGAATATTAATTATAAAATACATAAAAAATATCAAAATATGTTAAAAAAAAAAGAAGAAGAAAATTTTAACCCAGTTTTTATAAAAAGGAAAAAGAAAAATGGAGTTGTGAAGTTCTATATTTTAACAAAAATGTAAACTTAGCCAATTAATCATGAGGAAAAAGGAAATTCCAAGTTAATTATCTTATCATTAATTGGATTCAAATCAAAGTGGTACTTTATCTAAATTTTATTATATAATAAATATGGCATATAAATTAAATAAGAACAAAAAATATAAAAAAATCTACTTTTATAAACATTTACCCTAAAATGTATATAATTTAACAACCCCTTAATGCTTATATGAATAATTTATTTATTCAAAATAAATACAATTGTAGAATATAATTGTACCTGTATTTTTTAAATAAAAAATGCAAGCTCTTCCTTTTACACAAAATAAAAAATTGTAAGATTATTATTGATTGAGTCTTCGTTCGGTTGGTATTAATATTGTTGTCAGTGTAGGAAAATGTGGGTTTAAATGCGCTGAAACATATTATTTTCTCATTTAAGAGTTGAAAGGGACTATATGTAATTTTAAACATTGTATATATAATGTGAATATCGAAAAAGCAAATTCCATCATGATCTTTATTCGTATTACTAATGATAAAATTTTGGGTAATCTACAAAAATAGTCACTTTTGTTTACCTCAAGTTACATTTTAGTCACTTATGTTTAAAATGTTACGTTTTAGTCACTTATGTTATTATTTTGTTACGAAGTGATCACTCTACCATTAAGTTCCGTTATCTCTCTAACGGTAATCCTAGGTGGCAATCCAACTAGATTTTAGGTGCCAACTTGGATTTCTAAATTGGATGAAAATAGATTTTCAATTAAAAATTTAATTAATTAAAATTTTCAAACCTAAACCTTAACTAAAAAAATTGTATCTCCTCTTATTAATTTTTCTTCTGTCTC
This sequence comes from Gossypium longicalyx, assembly GCA_025698465.1. Lineage (NCBI taxonomy): Eukaryota > Viridiplantae > Streptophyta > Magnoliopsida > Malvales > Malvaceae > Gossypium > Gossypium longicalyx. Next base: position 105,913,522 of record CM046997.1, on the reverse strand, counting down.
TTATTTTTTTCAATGGGTTTTTTTTTATTTGACTAGAAAAATTATTATTAAGATCAAAATAGTTGAAATCAGCAATAAGAAAGAATAATCTGGAATACCCACAAAGAGATTGTGAACATACAAGTTGATTCAGTTTAGAAAAAAATTGATTGAGAAACCAATTATTTAAGAACTGTGAAAGAATTAGAAAATATAGTAATTAGGAACAAGAATAGTTAAAGTAACAGCCCTTTTCTGAAAATTTTAAAATTAGCTTGAATGAAATATGTTTATAAAAATATGTTTCTGGTTGCATTTTATGAGATGTCTTCTGACGCAAAATAAAATACATGTTTACAAACAATTTCAAAAAGTAGAAAAAAATATTAAGAATTTTAATTTAGGGTTTTCATTAAACAATAAAAAATTCATTCTTTTGTTTTTCAGTATTGAATAAAAGAAATAGATGAATTCAAACAAGACATACCTGAACCCTCCATTAAATCCATCTTTACGAAGCAATCAATTTAATTAAAAAAACCCATTGAAAAAAAGAAGAGATGGAAGAAAAATTAAAAAGAGGAGATGAACAGTTTTTTTAGTTAAGGTTTAAGTTTAAAAATTTTAATTAATTAAAATTTTTAATTAAAAATCTATTTTCATCCCATTTAGAAATCCAAGTTGGCACTTAAAATCTAGTTGGACTGCCACTTAGGATTACCGTTAGAGAGATAATGAAATTTAACGGTAGAGTGATCACTTCGTAACAAAATAATAACATAAGTGACTAAAACGTAACATTTCAAACATAAGTGACTAAAATTAACCTGAGACAAATAATTTTATAGATTACCTTAAAATTTTATCACATATAATTATATATATTTATTTTATATTTAATTTACTGTTTATATTCGGAATTATATATATTTATCACCACCATTTATCCAAAAATATATGAATTAAAAACAACCCAAAATAAGGAATAATTAAAAGAGATACAAAATAGCAGTTAACGGATACAAGACCAAACGAAAGGAAAATGCGATGCCCCCCATGCACATGCACCGCACGCGAACACTGCCCTTCAAATTCTTTCTTTGACTCTTCACTCACACGTGCCCAACACTTCACTTCACGCGCCTTTTCCCTCACGCTCGACCACTCTTTACCCTCTGTCCTATAAATACTCCCCTTCCCTCGCTGACCTCCAGCATCTCAAACTCCTCCTTCCCCATAATCGTAAAACTAACTGAAATCCTCTCTCACTTCCACTCCTCTTCTATTCTCCTTCTCCACTGCCGAGCTTCCGCCGCCGTCGACACCCAATATGGAGGCTCCTCGGCTGTATTCGACTAAACCTGTTCAATCTCTCAAGCCAACGAAGAAGATTCCTTTAGAGGAAGATCCCGGTAAAGCCTCCGACGCATTGCCGCTTCCCTTGTACCTAACCAATGCCCTGTTCTTCACCCTCTTCTTCTCGGTGGTTTATTTTCTTCTTTCCCGTTGGCGTGAGAAGATACGCACTTCCACACCTCTCCATGTCGTCACCTTTTCCGACATCATCGCCATTCTCTCATTTTTCGCCTCCTTTATTTACCTTTTGGGTTTCTTTGGGATTGACTTCGTTCAATCTTTGGTTTTCCAACCATCGCCTGACGTTTGGATTGCCGAGGACGAGGAAGAGGATAATGAAGTTCTGCTCGCAAAGGAAGACGCCCGTAAGGTCCCTTGTGGACAAGCTCTCGATTGCTCGCTTCCACCTCTGCCTCCTGCCGCACCAATCGCGACTACCCAGAAGGTGTTCGATGAAAAGCCTGTGACGGTTACAACGGAGGAAGATGAAGAAATAATTAAATCTGTAGTGGCTGGAACAACCCCTTCGTATTCCTTGGAATCGAAATTGGGTGATTGCAAGAGGGCGGCTGCAATCAGGCGGGAAGCGTTGCAAAGATTAACAGGGAAGTCGTTATCAGGATTGCCCTTGGATGGGTTAGATTACGAGTCGATTTTAGGGCAGTGTTGTGAGATGCCGGTTGGCTACGTGCAGATTCCCGTTGGAATTGCTGGGCCTTTGTTGGTTAATGGAAGAGAGTACTCGGTTCCTATGGCAACCACGGAAGGGTGCTTGGTGGCTAGCACTAATAGGGGCTGTAAAGCTATTCATTTGTCTGGTGGAGCTACAAGTGTAATATTAAAAGATGGTATGACTAGAGCTCCATGTGTAAGGTTCGGTACTGCGAAAAGGGCAGCTGATTTGAAGTTGTATTTGGAGGACCCTGATAATTTCGAGACCTTGTCTGTTGTTTTCAACAGGTTTGTTTTGATATTTCTAGAACTCCATATTGATGGATTTAAAATTCAAGCTAATATTGAAAATTTTGGCTTTTTGGTGGTTGCAGATCAAGTAGATTTGGCAGGCTCCAGGGTATCAAATGTGCAATTGCTGGAAAGAATCTGTATATTAGATTCACTTGCAGTACAGGTGATGCTATGGGGATGAACATGGTTTCCAAGGGAGTGCAAAACGTTTTGGATTTCCTTCAAACTGATTTCCCTGACATGGATGTCATTGGCATCTCTGGTGAGTTTCATTTTTTTGTATAGGCTTGCAATTATGTCTTTTACTGTCCGACATAGGATCACTGATATTTATGAATTTGTGCATATAGGAAACTATTGTTCCGACAAAAAACCGGCTGCGGTAAATTGGATTGAAGGACGAGGCAAATCTGTTGTCTGTGAAGCCACCATTAAGGGTGATGTGGTTAGGAAGGTCCTAAAGACAAGTGTGGAATCTCTCGTTGAGCTTAACATGCTTAAGAACCTTACTGGATCAGCTATGGCTGGAGCTCTGGGTGGATTTAACGCTCACGCCAGTAACATCGTTGCTGCAATCTACATAGCTACCGGCCAAGATCCGGCTCAAAACGTCGAGAGCTCGCATTGCATCACGATGATGGAAGCTGTTAATGATGGCAAGGACCTCCACGTCTCTGTCACAATGCCTTCCATCGAGGTAATTGATAGTGTTGCTGTCTGATTCCAACACAAGGACTTTCGTTGCCAAAACAAAATCTGGGTATTTATGTTAGTCCCTAATTATTGTGTTGTTGTATCTTTTAGGTTGGTACTGTTGGTGGTGGAACTCAGCTCGCATCTCAATCAGCCTGTTTGAACTTACTTGGAGTGAAGGGTGCAAGCAAAGAGACACCAGGAGCAAACTCTAGGATGCTGGCAACCATTGTAGCGTCTGCTGTTCTTGCCGGGGAGCTGTCTCTTATGTCTGCAATTGCAGCAGGACAATTAGTTAAGAGCCATATGAAGTACAATAGGTCAACTAAAGATGTGTCCAAGGCTTCTTCATAGAGAACGTAACGATTGTCTGATATTTGGGGGTAAAGTTGCAATCTCCTATGGTAGAAACGTACTAAGGAGACATATCTCCCTGTGTCTAGCTTAGATGTACATTCCATTTACTGTCACGGCATAATCTCTCTCACTGGTTATCTTCAGTGATCAGGATACAGTCTTAACTTTTGGGTGTCTGTTTATTATCCGGAAAATGAGAAATGAGGTTGTGTTTCGAGCTGGCCAGCTGTCATGAATTAATGAATTAGAGAGGCACAGAATTTCTGTGATACCGTGAGGGAGGCCTTCGAAGCCATATCTTATGATGGTAGATGATGAATATGGAACAAAGGATCTATACCCAATTAGTTGACGAGTAAAAATTAGTTGGTCCACAGCGTTTCATCCCTTGTAGCATACAATTCCCTTTGTAATTTTCTTTATTTATTTTGTATTTTCTGGGCATTTTAAATATCGGTTTTACTATTATTATTCGGATTTGTGACTGCTTTTACTAACTATATTGTGTTTAAGATTCGAACTTGTATCTTCCTTTGAAAATGCAATATATTATCATTAACACTTGTTGGTATTTTCGTTCTTTCCTTTCTTTTATTATATATAGGTTTATATATGTCATAAATCTTTGTACTCTTCATAAATGTCAAATTTAGTTATTATACTTATTATTTTCAAGAATTTAATTCCTTTACTATTGAGATTTCAAAATATGGGTAAAATTGTTAACAATATTTTTATTTTAAATTTATTGATGTGACATTTAAAAAAAATATTCACTTGATAGCAATGTAATGTTATAACAAACATGAATTTAATAAAATAATTTTAACAATGTTAATAATTGAATTTGAATTTTAAAAAATCTTTAAAGTATAGGGATTAAATTTCTAGAAATTAAAATAGATTAAATTTCAAATTTATGAATAATATAGCTACTTTTGACATATTTTAACTATATATAATATATATTTTTGGGTAAACTACACCAAATATAACTAAATTATTAGTTTGTTTACATTCAGATCACTCAACTTCAAAATGTTACAGAATGGTCACTCTCATTTAAGTCATTGAACTATTTTTGAATATTTTAATTTAAGTCACTGGGTTATATTTTTTTTTCTTTTAAAGACCAAGCTAGCGAGCTCTAAGCAATGGTTTAACGATCAGTACGATGGATCTGTACCAATTAATGAGTAGAAGAATTTGCATTATATTCAAGTTGATCTAAAGGTTAGTGTCAGAGATTAAAGAAAAAAGTTGTTTGGAGTTTTGTTTATAGATTTGTCACGTTCAAAGTTGTTTCATGAAAAAAAAATGAGCTGTAGAAGAGAAAGTGAATGAAAGCTTTCAATTGGTGTCTGCGGTGCAAATAGGGAATGTAATGACCCAAAATTCACGGCATCGAAAAAGTGTATTGTCGAGTCTCTGTCTTAATTAAACGAATTCGTAAATATTTATTAAAAATATTTACAAAGTTAGTTGAGTGGTTAAATAGATCTTTGATAGGTGAATTAGCTCGAATTAGGAGTAATTAGAAAAAAGGACTAAAGTGAAATAGGGTTGAAAGTTAAATTATAAATTAAAGAAAATAAAAAGGATTAAATAGGAAATTATGTCAATTGTCAAAATTGAGGCAAGCATAAGATTTTTATGTGTTAAAAATACATTAATATATTAGATTATTATTACTATAATAATAATTATTAAATAAATTAAATAATGACAAATGTATGGTAATTAAACCATACATGTGTAATAGTAATAATAAAATCAATGTACACTTGTAAAATAGATTTATATTTACTTAAATAATAAGTAAAAGGTATTTTATATTATTATAATATATTATTATTATTATCATTAATTAAAACTAATAAATGAAATAAAAGAAACAAAAGAAGAATAGAAACACAATAGGAGGGACGAAACAGGGAGAAAGAAGAAAGAAAAAGGAAATAAAGTAATTAGGGTTTCAAAGAATCAAATTCAAATTGGTAAGTCAATTTAAGTCTTTTTCTTTTAATTTTTGAGTTTTTATGATTCTAGAATAAAATATTACAAAGTATACGCTGAAATTTTGGAAGTTATTAGATTTTTCTAAATACTAATTTTGTTAAGTAAAAGTGTAAATTAGGAGTTGAATTAATAGAATTTCTAGTTAGAATTGGGAAAAAGGATTAAATTGTAAAATAAGTTATAAATTTTGTGTAATAGGGACTAAATTACAAGAATTTTGAAATTAGGTATTTATAATGAAAATTAGAGAGTTAAGTTTAAATTTGAGTGAATATGGAGTAGGAATAAGGTATAAATGATGATGGAAAAATAGATGATTTTGGTAAGGGATTAAATTGAAATTAAGGTAAAAGTTCAATAGAAAAATCTAATTATTAGATACAAAGGATGTTGTATTAATAATTTTAAATTGATTTAATTTTTGTAGCTAACATCACGGAGGAAACATCGGGCAAGAAAGGGAAGGAGAAAGTAGACGAAGAGTAAAATGAGAAATCATGGTTTGTATTACTATAATTCGAATTTAATTATTATCAATTGTTCAATTTTATTTAATATGCATGGTAAATAAAATTGAGGTGAATATTGATATTGAATTGAATGTAATTAAATTGAATTGAATTATGAATTATGTGAATATTTGAAGGTATATTGATTGGCAATTAAAAGTGATTTGAATTGAATCAAACTGAATTGAGTGATGAAAATATGTGATTATTTCAAATGTATATTGATTGAAAAGTGAATAGTGATTTGAATTTCATTGAAAGTGAATTGAGAAAGTGAACCGAATATCCGATTAACTAGTCCGGCTAAGTCGGATATAGTTGGCATGCCATAGGATTGGAAGTGTTTAGGGATACTTCGACCTCGAGTTGATGAGACACTAAGTGTTATTATATTACTTCGGATAGATTCGATGAGGTACTGGGTACCAACTTACTTCGGCTTGGTCGATGAGACACTAGGTGTCACTTATTGCTTCGAACTATCCGATGAGGCACTGGGTGCCATATTGGTGTGTTTGGTTGGATCCGTGTATCCGCCAAAGTCCGAGTCTTGTTAATAGGGGTAAATAAATGAAATGGTAAATCGAATGAATTTGATTGATCGTGCTATTGAAATGAAATGAGAAATTGAATTTGTGAAATGAAAATGAAATGCATGAACTAAAGGTTTAGGGAATGATTAATGATTTAATGAGATGATATATGATATCAAATTGATGAATAGCCAAATTGAGTTGCTATTGTTGCGAAGTGAAAATTAAGTAAGAATTAGTTTTTAATTATGAATTAAAATGTTATATAATTTAATATGTAAATTTGTTATTTTGGCAAATGAATAATTTCGATAATATGAACATTATTGAATGATTTAATATATAAAAAGAATGAATTATTGAAATGAAATTGAGAAAGTGAATTAATGTATAAATTCAATTGAATATAAACTTTGAGATAGTTATTATTGATATTGAAGCGAGTTGATTTAATGCATGAAATGGTTATTGAAAGATTAATAGTATAATTTGAATATACATATTTTATTGAATTGGTAATTAAAATTGATATTGAATGGATTGATAAACTCAATGATTCTGTATATGAAATGGATTGAGATATTGAAATAAGAAGTGAAAATAGAATAAATTGAAAATAATGAAATAGTGTATGAGTTTATTGAATATAATCTTATGAATTAATTATAAATATTATTATTGAAATATGTTGGTTTAAATGTTTAAATTGATTATTGAAAAACTAATGTTGTAAGATTTTAAATATGAAACTGAATAAGATATTGAATTGGGAAATGGAAATGAAATATATGAAAATAATGATTTTATGAAATGGTTATTGGTGAAATGCATGAAATGACTATTGATATGGTAAGAATATATCTAAATTAAAATGAAGAAACACTATTTAAGATAATAAAAAAAAATTAAATGCATGAATGATTTATTGTAAGTAAAATGGTAGTAAGATTAAAATGTGCATGTTCATTGTTTTTACCTTAAGTATTTGAATTATAGTAATATCATTTGCTGCATACTCAGCGTACGGTTTGTTTCCGTGCGCAGATTAAGTACAGAAATTTTGAAGAGTGATATTTGAGATTGCGAGCATTTATCTCATCACATCTCTAAGTATAAAAAGGGTATGTTTTAAGATTTTGAATAGAGTGACATGTACTTAGGAAGATCAAGTATGCTACTAGTAGTAGAAACTAAAATATAATTTATTTAAATTTATTACTTGTTTTTATTCTCAAATATACTTACTGATTAGCCAAAATCACTTTGGCACCAAATGTAATATTCCTATATCAAGTTTCTTGGGTCAAACATGGTATAGGGGGTATTATAGGGAAGGCCATACATCAACGGTTTTAACAGTCTGACAAGTTAAATAAAAACTTTTGGATAGTTTAATGATCATTTTATAACTTTCTGAAGTTAAGTGACCTAAACGTAAATTTACTAACAGTTTCGTGACCTTGAGTGTAGTTTACTCTTTTTTTTGCCTTAATGTAAGATACTTGATAACTTATAAAGCATTTGAAAGCAACTTTTGAAAAATACTAATATGGTTCTCATCCCATGCTTCACCTTAAGTTTATTATTTATTTGTGTGAAATTATAGAGTAAAAATTTGAAGGTTAAAATATACTCTAAGTCCTTATGCCCTTTATACATTTGAAATTTAGCCTTACTTCTATTTTTAGGAACATAATTATCTACTTTTCAAATTTAAAAATTTAGCTCAGTTGTTACTATCGATAAAATTATTATATTAAGTTCTCTGGTGGACATTTTGAAATAAAAAAAATTCTCAATAAAAATAATGTTAAAAATATTGATTAGGAGTTTCTCTTAAAAACACACATTTAAATTTGAGAAAATAAATTTTTTTCTTCTTAGAATAATGTTCTTAAGAAAAATTTATGCCAGCATTTTAATTAAAATAGTTAATAATATTAATTATTTAGACCAACTAATGACATTATAAAAGTAGACGATCCAAATTATGTAAAATATTAAAGTATATAGATTAATCTCAAGTTTTAACATAGTCTAGGGGCCAAAAATAAAATTTAACCATTATCTTATAATGTTAAAAAAATCGACATGAACCTAAATGAAACAAGAAACTGTATGTTAACCTCCAAGACTATTAAGGTATTTAAATTATATATAACCATATAATGTTTTAATTAAAAATTTAACAATATTAACTATTTGAACTAATTAATAATATTATAATAATATATAGAAACCAAATTATGTTAGAAATTAAAGTATATATATATATATATTAAATATCAAATTTAGGCATATTAGATGAACCAAAATTGAAATTAACTTTTTCTATAGAATACAAAACAAAAGAAGTATTATAGGCAATGGCAGAGACAGGACATTAATTTTGGACATAACAATCGATTTAAACATATAAACAATTGATTCAGAAGAAGCAGTATTCTAATATAACAATTGATTTATTATTTTTTTAACAAAAATATTGTTCAAAAATCATCATGAGTAATTTAGCTTTTTCAAGAAAATTTTCCTTTATTTTTATCAAGAATAATTTTTTATATTATTTTTAATACTATAAAAATATTGGAGGGGCCTATTTATATTTTTAGGAGACTATAATATATATACAAAAGAAAAATTGCAAAAAAATTAAATCTTGGAAGAATCTACTTATATTTTAGGAAGGGCAATAGTATATTTACAAAAGATTAAATTAAAAAAAAAATTGGGAGGTCGTAGCCCCCTAGGCCTCTACTTGACTCTGTTGTTTATTGTAGGTGTGCCATCTAGCAGGAAAAGGAACATGTTTTTCCTTTCATATATATATAGGTATATAGATTGACCAAGAATTGTAGTTCATTGAAAGTTATAGAAATTTTAGTCTTCAACTACACCAACTACACCAAAGATAACTAAATTATTGGTAGGTTTATATTCAGATCATTCAACTTCAAAATATTACGGAATTGTCACTCTCATTTAAGTCACTGAACTATTTTTGAATGTTTTAACTTAAGTCATTAGGTTATAAAGTTATTTAAAAAAAAAAAGTCAGGCTAGCGAGCTCTTAAGCAATGGTTCAACAATCAGTACGATGGATCTGTATCAATTGATGAGTAGAAGAATATACATTATATTCAAGTTGGTTTGACAATTAGTGTCAAAGATCAAAGAAGAAAGTTGTTTGGATTTTTGTTTACAAATTTGTCACGTTCAAAGTTGTTTCATGAAAAAAAATGAATTGTAGAAGAGAAAGTGAATGAAAGCTTTCAATTGGTGTCTGCGGTGCAAATAAGGAAGGCCATACATCAATGATTTTAATAGTCCAACAAGTTAAATAAAAACTTTTGAATAGTTCAATGATCATTTTATAACTTTCTGAAGTTGAGTGACCTAAACGTAAATTTACTAGCAGTTTAGTGACTTTGAGTGTAGTTTACTCTTTTTTTTTTGCCGTAATGTAAAATACTTGATAACTTTTAAAGCATTTGAAAGCAACTTTTGAAAAATACTAATATGGTTCTCATCTCATGCTTCATGTTGAGTTGATTATTTATTTGTGTGAAATTATAGAGTAAAAATTTGAAGGTTAATATATACTCTAAATCATTATACATTTTATACATTTGAAATTATAGAACATAATTATCTACTTTTCAAATTTAAAAATTTAGCTCAGTTGTTACTATCGATAAAATTATTATATTAAATTCTCTAGTAGACATTTTGAAATAAAAAAAATTCTCAATAAAAATAATGTTAAAAATATTGATTAGGAGTTTCTCTTAAAAACACACATTTAAATTCGAGAAAATAAATTTTTTTCTTCTTAGAATAATGTTCTTAAGAAAATTTTACGCCAGCATTTTGATTAAAATAGTTAATAATATTAATTATTTAGACCAACTAATGACATTATAAAAGTAGATGACCCAAATTATGTAAAATATTAAAGTATATAGGTTAATCTCAAGTTTTAACATAGTCTAGAGGCAAAAAAAAAATAAATTTGACCATGATCTTATAATGTTAAAAAAATTGACACGAACCTAAATGAAGCAAGAAGCTGTATGTTAACCTCCAAGACTATTAAGGTGTTCAACTTATATATAACCATATAATGTTTTAATTGAAAATTTAACAATATTAACTATTTGAACTAATTAATAATATTATAACAATATAAAGAAACCAAATTATGTTAGAAATTAAAGTATATATATATATATATTAAATCTCAAGTTTAAGCACATTAGATGACCCAAAATTGAAATTTAACTTTTTCTATAGAATACAAAACAAAAGAAGTATTGTAGGCAGTGGCAGAGATAGGATGTTAATTTTGGAGGGGACCAAGTTAAAATTAGACGTGCTACGTAACAATCGATTTAAACATATAAACAATCAATTCAAAAGAAGCGATATTCCAATATAACAATCGATTTATTATTTTTTAACAAAAATATCATTCAAAAGTCATAATGAGTAATTTAGCTTCTTCAAGAAGACTTTCCTTTGTTTTTATCAAGAATAATTTTTTTAATATTATTTTTAATACTATAAAAATATTGGAGGGGCCTATTTATATTTTTAGGAGAACTATATATATATATAGAAAAGAGGAAATTACAAAAATCTTAAACCTTGGGAGGATCTACTTATATTTTAGGAAGAGCCATAGTATACTTGACTCCGCCGTTGATTGTAGGTGTGCCATCTATAGGAAAAGGAAGATGTTTTTCCTTTCATATATATATATATATATATATATATATATATATATATAGGTATATAGATTGACTAAGAATCGTAGTTCATTGAAAGTTATAGAAATTTTGGTCTTCCATTATAAATTTTGGAATATATCAAATTATTTAAGGATATGCTATTAGAAATATTGGTATTTTGTTAGAAATCTTGATATAGGTTTGTAAATCCGGATTTCGGTATACTAAAATTTTTAACAATGTTCCATAGAAATATTGGTATTCCCTTACAAAAAGTGGTATATATCAAAACATCTAAAGATAAGCTCTTAAAAACTTCAGTATTTCATTAAATATATTAATATAGGCTTGTGTAACATAATTTTAGTATTCCAAAATTTCTAACGAGGTTGTTTAGAAATATTGATATTCCCTTAAGAATTCCGCTACATATAAAAATATCTAAGGTTAAGCTATAAGAAATTTTGGTAAAATCTTGTGTAAAATGATTTTGGCATACCAAAATTTCTAACAAAGTTTCATAGAAATATTGGTACCCTTAGAAATTGAGGCATATACTAAAATATCTAAAGATATGTGCTTAGAAGTTTTGGTATTTCATTAGAAATCTTAGTATAGGCTTGTGTATCATGATTTTGATATATCAAAATTTCTAGCGAGGTTCTTTAGAAATATTACTATTCTCTTTGAAATTTTGGTAAAAGCTTCTATAACGTGATTTGGGTATACCAAAATATCTAAAGATATGTGCTTAGAAATTTTAGCATTCCATTAAAAATCTTTGTATAGGTTTGTGCAACATGATTTTGGTATACCAAAATTTTTAACGAGGTTCTTTAGAAATATTGATATTTACTTTAAAATTGTGGTATATATATCAAAATATCTGATGTTGAACTCTTAGAAATTTTGGTAAAAGCTTGTGTAACATGATTTGGTATACCAAAATTTCTAATGAGATTTCTTAGAAATATTGGTATTCCCTTAAATTTGTGGTATATAACATAATATCTTTGATATACAATCTTAGAAGTTTTAGTATATCACAATTTCTAACGATTACTTTAGAAATTTTGGTATTGTCTTAGAATTTGTGGTGTACACCAAAATGTCTAAGGATATAATTTTAGAAATTTTGGTAATTCTTGGAAATTTTGGTATCTAACAAAATATCTATATAGACACCTAATTTTGTTTGAGATTTCAAATTTGAACTTGATTTTATTAAAATAGGGGCTTATTTGAACTTTTTGGGTTAAATTGACTTTTTAATCTAATTTTAAAATTGAGTTAAATTTTTAATTTGATTTTAGAATTGACGAGATAAACAACTAGCTTCGGTTGGGTGGAAACCACCGCTAATTGGGTGGATGAAGGTGAATTATGACGGTGTTGTAAGAGGCAAGAAGAGTAAAGCAGAGGCTAGTGGTTTACTTAGAGGCTGTTAAGGTAATGGATTATTGGCTTCAGTCTTTCCATTGGGATTTGCAATGTACTTCATGCATAATTGTGGGTACCATGGATGACCTGTACGTGGCATGAGATTGGGATGTCGAAATGTCCAAGTTGAATGTGATAATCTAGTTGCAGTTTGTCGTAACCATTTTTGGTAAAACGGGTATCGACTTGGGTTTTGAAAATGAAAACGAATAGAGGAGTCGCCACCAATCCTTTTTGATGAGGTGTGATCGGGTCACCCTAAATTAATCATTTTAATAAAAGTAAAGATTTACTAAAACGATAATTTTTGGTCTACGAAAATCAAAAAATGAGTTCGGAGTCGATTCATGCGACGAGGAAGGATTAGCGCCCTCGATACGCCCAAAGATTGGTACCTAGTTGATTAATCAATGTCTGGGTGTCGAAAATCGAAAACTTGAAAGACTTTTGAAATACGATCCTTCTTTGTAAAAATGCTCAAGTGTTAAGGACCTTCTCGTCTCAAAATATAAAATGTCACATTCATAAGTTAAGACCCGACATCTTGAACTCTCGAGAGTGAGCTTGCCTTTTGTGTATTTTAACCCCCTTTTTAAAAGGATATTCGGTTAGTTAGGGTAAAGAGGAAAATCAAACCCGTAAGTTAGGGCACGTTTCCTCGAATTTCCAAACAACAAATATTGCCTTTACTTGCGAAAAGTCTCATTTCGAGGTAACAAAATGTCATACCCGTAAGTTAGGGCACCACATCTCGTATCTCGAGAATGAGTATTTCTTATTCAAAACCATATTGTGATTTTTAAAAAGAATATTCCGTTATTTAGATTAAATGAGAAAAATTGAAACCCAGTAAGTTAGGGGCACGATTTTCTCAAATTTCCAAATACTAAATATTGCCTTTATGGAAGAATTAATATTGGGTTGGGTAAAACCTAAATTAAGTAATGAAACGAGATGATAAAGAATGCATAACAAAAAAACAAATAAAATTTATAGTCATAACAAAATAAACATGAACACAAATGTGACTGATAACGATAAAAACAGAGATAAAATAAATAAATAAACAGATAAGCTAAGACAATGATAAATAAGCTAATAGTATTTAAAAAACTAGTTGTAAATAAATATTACGTAAAATAATAATAAAATGTTAGTAATAGTAATAATAATATTATTGATGGTAATGATAGACGTAATAAATATTTTAAAGTTCGGAATGATATAAAAATGTGTATATATATATATATATATATATATATATATATGTAGAGTATATAATGTGAGTGAGGAGTAGAAATAATATAGTATTTAAAGAGCAATGGATAAAAAATATAATAATAATATAATAGTAATAATACGATGACAATAACGATAATAGAAGTTAGTAATAATAATATGTTAAACCATAATAATAATAGTAATAATATTTGTAATACACGTGTATAAAAAAACAGTAATAAAAAGATATGTATATATATAATAATAATAATAATGGAAATAATAATAAAAATGGCATTAGGATAAAATAAATATAAGTATAAATATAATGATAACAATAATAATAGTGATAATAAATAATAAATCTCTTTTAGGTTTAAAATGATATAAAATGATACATAAATAAATAAATAATATATGGTGTAAGTAAGGAATAAAAATGAGAGTAATAAGCAAGAAACTATAATGTTAATAATATAAATGGGATAATAACGGTATAATAATAGTAGTAATAGTAATAAAAATAATAGTAAAAAATAATACCAAGGGTAATAATAATAATAATAGTACTAATATGACGACGATAGTAAATATAATGATAATAATGTTAATAAAAAAATAGTAGTACTAGTATGTTAAATAAAAACAAAGATATAATAGTAATAATAATTACAAAAATGATAATAAAATAATAATGACACTTGCAATAAAGATAGTAATAATAGTAATAATAACGTAATAAAAAGAAAAAGAGATAATAACATGTAAATAATGATGATAACAATAACATAATAATAATAATAATAATAATAATAATAATAATAATAATAATAATAGTTAAAAATAATAATAATAAGAATAATAATAATAATACGAAATCAATAATGCGTACTTAGAGTAAATATAATTTAATTTAAGTATGTATAATAACATTAAATTAAATAACATGTAAATCTTTAAAACAACAACAAAAAAAAGAAGATAATATATATAAAGAAGAAATTTAAAATAGACAAATAATAAACTAATCTAATAATAATAAAAAATTTAATGAAATTGCACATTAACATAAAAAGGAGTGATAAACGAGGAAAAAAAATCACATAAACTACAAAGAACTTAATCGAAACAAAAACAAGATTAAGAGGTTAATTTAAAAGTAAATCCAATTACTAAAACAAACTTAGAACCTTAATCGAATGCGCCTCAAAGAACAGGGACCAACAATGAAAATCTACCGAACTGCAAAGACACAATGCTTAAACATGGACTAAATTGATATTGAAATAAACTATGAGGCACAAATTAAAATAAAAGGAAACTGGATTTGGAAGACCGGCAAATGCGGGGGACTTGACGCACAAATATCCCATTAGGAGGCCAAACACGCGGATCCCATAGAAGGCGGGTCGGGTCGATCCGATTCGCGTCAAAACGACGCCGTTTTAAGGTCATTGAAACGGCCTAAAATGACGCCGCGTTTAGTCATGTTATAAAACCCCAAAAATTTTTTAAACTCATCATTTCTTACTGTTCTAAAAAAAAAGAAAAAGGGGAAGGGAAAAATTCTCTCTGGGCGTCCCACCTCCGGTGATCGGATCACCGTCCGTCCATCGCCGGCGACCACCGCGTACGGCGGCCGGAGGTGTAAAAAGGGGCCATTTTAATCCTTCGGCCCTCTCTACCTCAGATCTGAGTTTCAAACGTCGAAAAAAGTCCACAATCGTCGAAAAAGAACGAGAAAACCAATCGGCTTGGCCCCGACGCTGGCGATGGGCTCTCGACAATGGAGACCCACCAGGTACCCTCTCCCCTTTCTTTTTGCTCCCTTTTCTTTTGCTTTTTGATGTAAAGAATTTAAATACCAAAATAAAAATGCAAAATCACCTTTTTTTTTCTTTTCTTTCTCCTTTCTTTTTTTGATATCCAAAAAAAATCCCCCCTTTTACATTAATCATTCGACCTTTTAAAGCCGATTAAAAGTATAAAAAATGTTTCTGCTACTTTTGCGTGTTGTGTTTATCTGCTCTTCTTTGGTCTGTTTTGCAGGGATGGCAGAGAGTTGGTGGTGGCAGTAGGATGGGCATGCTGGTACGATGGCTAGGGTTTTAGAGAAATCTGATTTTCTTTCTTTGCCTTTTTTTTGTGTATTTGGGCTAGGGTTTAGGTTGTTGGGCCTGGACGGATTTGGCCCAATACAACTGCCCCTCTTTGCTCATTGTCGTGTAACGAGAATGAAGCAAAGACTTTAAAATGGGCCAAATCTATCTGGTCTTGCAGGATCTTGACTTCTTCGGTACTTCTTTTCTTCAAGTAGCCTTCTTCTAACTTACTGCGACTTCAGAGGTATAGAATTTGTTGTTTCAATCTGCCCTATTGCAACTTCAGGGAGGTAAGGTTTGTTTTGATCCGCTCCACTGCAACTTCGGAGAGATAAGATCTGTAATTTAGCTTCAATCTGTTCCACTGCAAATTCAAGAAATAAGATTTGCTATCTTCAGTCTGCTACACTGCAACTTCAGGGAGATAAGACTTGCTATCTTCAGTCTGCTCCACTGCAACTTCAGGGAGATAAGACTTGTAACTTCGACCTGCTCTACTGCAACTTCAGAGAGATGAGATCTGTAATTTAGCTTCAATCTGTTCCATTGCAACTTCAGGGAGACAAAATTTGCAATCTTCAGCCTATTACCCTACTGCTTAGGGGGTTAAGGCCTATCATCTTTAATCTGTTTCCCTACTGCTTAGGGTGATGAGATCTGTAAATTCAACCTGTTACCCTGCTGCTTAGGGGGTTAAGGTCCACTGCCTTTGATCTGTTTCCCTACTGCTTAGGGGGTTAAGATCTGTAAATTCAGCCTGTTACCCTACTGCTTAGGGAGATAAGGCTTGTGAATTCAACCTTGTTACCCTATTGCTTAGGGGGTTAAGGGTTTATAAACTCGGCTTATTACCCTACTGCTTAGGGGGTTAAAGCCCATCACTTTCGATCTGTTTCCCTACTGTTTAGGGGGTTAAGATCTGTCAATTCAGCCTGTTGCCCTACTGCTTAGGGGGTTAAGGCTTGTTAATTCACTGATTCTAGGGACATGACCTGTAGAATCAGTCTCAAGTATCTGTGCTTATGTCAAATGATTAGGATGCTATGATCGAAATGAATCAAATGCTCCTAACTAGATGTGTTATGAATGTGTCAAATAATTAGGATGCTATGATCAAAATGAATCAAATGCTCCTAATTAGATATGTTATGAATGGTATATGAATGAAAATGATCCCTTTAAAAAGGCTTAAGGTATCATCGCTCGTTATTCATCAGGACATTATCACTGACGTATTACGTTGCCATCTTGTTCGACTGGTATTCTTGACAGAAAAGTCAAAGAAACAATCACATTTTGCTCAGCAAGCTTGCCCCGCTGTAATTTCAGAGTTTCTTCCACTATACCATAAAGTTTGTACTTCCCGCTGCATTCCAGGAGAATAATCATTTGATTTCTTTTATCCATCCTACTGCCACTCAGAGGTATAGGATTTGTGTCATCTTCAATCAATTTGATCTATTACACCATTCCTTAGGTGTATATGAATACAGAATACCATTTCATTTTCTTGAGAATAATCCCATTGCTTGTTCTTTGCCGGGATTATAACACCAATGTAATTTTTCTGCTCAACCAATATCTTTGACAGGAAACCCAATGAGATGATTTCAATTTGGGCTCAAATATTTTCAACCCTTAGACTTGGTGAGTTCTGAATAATGGTCCTTTTTCAGGCTCCTATACTATTTAGAAGCTCTTAAAGTAATATGCAGAACTTCTTTTGTGAAAGTATTATTGGTCCATTAATCGTTATTTCAACGCAAAATGCTTGAAAAATATCAAAACGATGGACAAGAAGAAAATTGATTGGGAGTATAGCTCGAAATGAATAAATTAATCAAAGATTGCAAATGCAATAAGAAGGAAATTAACTCAAAATGAATAAGTTAATCAAAGATAGCAATGAAATAAGAAAAAAATTTATTCGGACATATCTTGAAAAGAATCAAAGGTAACAAATTCAAAATGGGCAAAATGGAAGCTAGATGCCTCAGATATCGCAGCTTGAGCTTCTCTGTACCAACTTCTTGAGGACCTTTCTGAGCTCAATATGTGTTTAGAGGATCCGGAGTACTTTGTCAATGCCCCAAGATGTAGCATACTTCTTCATTGTTAATTCAGGCATAGCAAGACTAATGTATACCCCATTTTGATCCAAATTTGAGTCGCCCTTTTCGGGTTTTCAACTCAAATCCCCTTTAGTCTCAAGGCACCCTTTGCGGGTTTTCGCCATGGCCTCTCCTCTTTTCTTCCCTTTTTTTTTATTTTTATTTTAAAAAAGGCACCATTTATGGGTTTTCACCTTGGCCTCCTTCCTTTTAGGTAGAATATTCATTGACTGGATTTGAATTCACTGGATTGGGCCAATTTTTACCATCAATGCTCCTTCAAAATGAGCCTTTTACTACATAAAGTCCCTCCTAGTTTGACATCCACTTTCCTCTGAAGTCCTTTTGTATAGGAGGGATATTCTTTAACATCAAGTTCCCTTCGTGGAATTTTCTAGGATAAACTTCTTCATCGTAAGCTCGCATCAGTCATTTTCGGTGCATTGGACTTCGACAGATAGCTTTCGACCCTCTCTTTTCAAATTCAATTGATCCTATCAGGATTGGATCCATTCTGTCTTATCTAACTTTAGCTCTGATGAGACTCGGAGAAAAAGAATCTCATCTTCAAAACCGATTCTACTCTCTAAACCAACGAGCAATGTGTTGCCCCAACTAAGGTCCTAGCTGACGTTCGATGAGCATAGAGGGTACATGATGACTTCTTATACCGATCTTTACAAGTCTCAGTCATCTTTCCATGATCTTCTTCTTCTTCTTCTTCTTTTTTTTTTTTTTTAGGATTTGATGATTGGCATATGAAGCGACTTTTACCCTCTTGGCGAAGTAATAGATGCCTGCTGGAAGCCTTCGACGAGATCGGCCTAATAACCTCCATGCCCCATATAGAGAAAGTCGAAAGAATGAAGAGGCACATGAATTTTCTCTCTATAAATTTGGCATTTACTGACATCTTGATGCAATCCTCTCTATGGTGGACCAGTGAGAACCTAAATCTCATGATTATCCTGGCCAGCATATGTTATTCAAAACCCTGCAACATCCTCATGTCTTAGTAGCTAGGCGTATCTTGATACGATCATGCAAAAAATCTTTAAATTCTTGGAAGTGACTCAATGACATCTCGCTTTGCCTTTGTGGTGATGCAGACTCCGATGTTTGCCTTTTTCTCTTGTCCTAGGCCTACTGTCCACTGTCTTTTGTAAGAGAGGATCTGTTTTTATCTTACTCTACCATCCTTAACAAATTAGAGAGTAGTCTACATCTCTGTTATCTTCAAAGTGTTGAGATCCCTTTAGGCCCATATTTTGCTCAAAAGGAGACTCGGAGTCAATGACAGCGTTACTCACATCATGGATATCTGGGGACCCGCTGAAGGTAAATTCCAAAGAATAAATGATTCTATGATCATGAATGAAGCATACATGAATATTTGAAAGAAAGTCCAAAGAACAAAAGAGTCTATGAATAATTATTTGTATAGTATGAAATGAAATAAAAGAATATTTACTTAAAAAAAAGATGCATTTTATTGAAATAAAGACTTAGGACACAAGCCTGTTTCACAAAAGGATTTTTATTACTTCTAGGCTTAAAGCAACAAGCGTGTTTCGAATATTACTCTAGATTAGCTCTAAAAATACAGGGATTTCTTCTACAGTCCCATTGTTCAAAACATCCCCAAGTATGCAAGGGTTTGGAAACTATTATTCTCCAGTTCCCTCTTTGGATATGTCATTCAGATTCCCTGATATTCCTTCCAAGCTTTTGACTTGTTCAAGGCATTGCAACTCTCTTGCCCCCACTTTCAAATCATATTTACTGCATTGTTAGAGTGATTTGGTTCTGAGGAATCATCAAACTTTACAACTCCCATTTCAATGAATCTTTCGACCAACTTTTTAAATGTGGTGCAGTTTTCGATTGAGTGCCCCGTTATTCCTGCGTTGTACTTGTATTGAGCATTCTCATTATACCATTTTGGGAACGGAGGTTGCACAGGTTCCGAGTAAGACGGAGACACAACATGCACGTCAAAGAGATTTTGATACAACTCTTTATATAACATTGGGATGGGTGTAAACCGGGGCTTTTCTGTATTCGACCTTGAGTTAGATTCCTGCCTTGAAGAGCCTTGATAGCTAGTGGTTACAGTCCTCTGCTGTCTTACGTTGACCAATTTGGAATACCCTTTGCTTACATTATTCGCTTCATTTTCATTTCTCTTTGAGGTTGACCTCTTGGCGCTTTCTCCTACGTTTATCTTCCCGCTTCTGATTGCATTTTCAATCATCTCGCCGGATATTACTATGTCCGAGAAGTTCAGGGTAGCGCTTCTCAACATGTGGGTAATGAACGGGGCTTTCAGAGTGTTGATGAAAAGTAACGTAGTTTCTTTCTCTAGAAGAGGTGGCTGGACTTGCGTCGCTACCTCTCTCCATCTTTGGGCATATTGCCTAAAGCTCTCACTTTGCTTCTTTTCCATATTATGTAATGTAATTACAGCCGGGCGCCATGTGCGTCACGTGGCCATATTGCTTCATGAAAGCCTGTGCCAAGTCCTTCCATGAGTGAATTTTGGCGCGGCTTAATTGGTTGTACCATTTGGCAGTTGACCCGATCAGGCTGTCTTGGAAGCAATGAATTAATAATTGGTCGTTATTAACATATCCTATCATCTTTCGACAGAACATTGTGATGTGAGCTTCAGGACAACTAGTCCCATTATACTTTTCAAACTCTGGAGTCTTAAATTTTGGCGGGAGTACTAGATCAGGGACCAAACTCAGATCCTTAGCATCAACCCCGCGATGGTAATCAACATTCTCCATCACTCTAAGTTTTTCTTCCAACCACTTGTATCGATCTTCGAGTTGTCTTAACAGTTCAACCTTTGCGTTTTCTATTCCTTCCATTTCGTCTAAATCAGGAACTTCATGATTGGTTGGGCTGATCCTTGGATTGGAACTTGAGCCCGTCGGGTAGTTCATGGGTGCCGAGTTACCGGCCTGATGTTGTTGTGATCTGATAGTAATTGGTACATCTTGCGGACATGACTGATCATTTATCGGGGTGAAAATTGGAAGGTACAGAGGCTCCTCGTTGTCTTCCCCAGCATTGATCATGGGGTTTTTTCCTTTTCCTAGCCCCTTAGTCAGTAATTGGGACAACTGATTCATCATATTCCTTTGGGACTCTAGCATTTGGGCCCTCATATCTTCCTGGATCTTCGCCAGTTGCTCTTGCATTTGCAGTTGTAACTGGTCTTGCATCTCTTTTTGAAGTTGTTCCAGTCTTTCCAATCTTTGATCCATATCTATTATCCTTTTCCTTATACCGTAAAGATGCCTATTCACTTGACTTTTGTTTATTCCCAGGTTAACTGAAATAATTTCACCTAATTAGGGTTCTTTTAGGGAAAGTTTAATGCAAATAATGCAATGCAATGCAAATGCATGAAATGAATGCAAAAGAAGGGAAGGCATTGATTCCGAATTCAATTTCATTAGAACATCTTTTCTAGAAAACAAATTCCTTTACATAAAACGGACTACATATACGGCCTTTCTCTCATGCTCCAAGCGAAGACACCTATCTTCCTCTTCATATCTGAATCTTATGGTCGAGTTTGACGAATTCTCCAAGAGATGTCTATATTAACTCCTTTTTGCTTGATACAAGTTGCGACTCCTTGATCGCTTGTCCTCTGCGATACTTATCACTCCTTTAAGAAAGTCAAGACATGACGACTCTCGAATGACCTTTGTCACTTACATCCTCGAGACAATGAAGCAAAGTCTTGTACTTCTTCACGGGCTATCAGTCTTCTTTCATTGTATTTACTTGGACCATATTTAGACAACCGTGTTATAATCCACTTTATCAAGAAATTCGTTTTCTTATGACAAGCTGTTCTATTTAGCAATCAAACATGAATCAACACCTCCTTTCTATGATGATGTAATGCAATGCAATGCAATTATAAATAAAACAAAAATAAAACACGTTAGTACAGGATAAATAAATAACAAATAAAGCAATTTGGGTGACCACTAGGGGTTCGGAGTGGCTCTACCTAGGGTGGGCTCTTAAGGCTCGCTATATGGGGCTCGGTTCTAGAGTAAGAGTACCTGAACCAATAGATTCCTCGATCTTTATAGACCGAGTTCAGTTTAGGGGAATACATTTCCCTATGGCTGCACGGAGATGAAAATCTCACGAAGACATAGGTACGGATGTATCCCGAAAGCGATCCACTATCCTGCACGGAGGTGAAAACCTCACGAAGGAGTAGTTTCGCGCTCCCACTTAAGAGGGTGTGACCATGGCGGTCATGCAATGCAATATGCGACACTATTTAAGGACTCGGACCAACGCAACAGGTATTATATAAACCACAAAAAACTGATGAAATGCAATGAAAGGATCGTATTTCAAAATCAAATTTTCAATTTTCGATAAAAAGACAAAAGTTAATCAACTTGTGGCTTGACTCTCTTATTTGACTTTCCCCAGTGGAGTCGCCAAGCTGTCGTAACCATTTTTGGTAAAACGGGTATCGACTTGGGTTTTGAAAATGAAAACGAATAGAGGAGTCGCCACCAATCCTTTTTGATGAGGTGTGATCGGGTCACCCTAAATTAATCATTTTAATAAAAGTAAAGATTTACTAAAACGATAATTTTTGGTCTACGAAAATCGTAAAATGAGTTCGGAGTTCGGTTCGCATACGAGGAAGGATTAGCGCCCTCGATACGCCCAAAGATTGGTACCTAGTTGATTAATCAATGTCTGGGTGTCGAAAATCGAAAACTTGAAAGACTTTTGAAATACGATCCTTCTTTGTAAAAATGCTCAAGTGTTAAGGACCTTCTCGTCTCAAAATATAAAATGTCACATTCAGTAAGTTAAGACCCGACATCTTGAACTCTCGAGAGTGAGCTTGCCTTTTGTGTATTTTAACCCCCTTTTTAAAAGGATATTCGGTTAGTTAGGGTAAAGAGGAAAATCGAAACCCCGTAAGTTAGGGCACGTTTCCTCGAATTTCCAAACAACGAATATTGCCTTTACTTGCGAAAAGTCTCATTTCGAGGTAACAAAATGTCATACCCGGTAAGTTAGGGCACCACATCTCGTATCTCCGAGAATGAGTATTTCTTATTCAAAAACCATATTGTGATTTTTTAAAAGAATATTCCGTTATTTAGATTAAATGAGAAAAATTGAAACCCAGTAAGTTAGGGCACGATTTTCTCAAATTTCTAAATACTAAATATTGCCTTTATGGAAGAATTAATATTGGGTTGGGTAAAACCTAAATTCGTAATGAAACGAGATGATAAAGAATGCATAACAAAAAAAACAAATAAAATTTATAGTCATAACAAAATAAACATGAACACAAATGTGACTGATAACGATAAAAACAGAGATAAAATAAATAAATAAACAGATAAGCTAAGACAATGATAAATAAGCTAATAGTATTTAAAAAACTAGTTGTAAATAAATATTACGTAAAATAATAATAAAATGTTAGTAATAGTAATAATAATATTATTGATGGTAATGATAGACGTAATAAATATTTTAAAGTTCGGAATGATATAAAAATGTGTATATATATATATATGTAGAGTATATAATGTGAGTGAGGAGTAGAAATAATATAGTATTTAAAGAGCAATGGATAAAAAATATAATAATAATATAATAGTAATAATACGATGACAATAACGATAATAGAAGTTAGTAATAATAATATGTTAAACCATAATAATAATAGTAATAATATTTGTAATACACGTGTATAAAAAAAACAGTAATAAAAAGATATGTATATATATAATAATAATAATGGAAATAATAATAAAAATGGCATTAGGATAAAATAAATATAAGTATAAATATAATGATAACAATAATAATAGTGATAATAAATAATAAATCTCTTTTAGGTTTAAAATGATATAAAATGATACATAAATAAATAAATAATATATGGTGTAAGTAAGGAATAAAAATGAGAGTAATAAGCAAGAAACTATAATGTTAATAATATAAATGGGATAATAACGGTATAATAATAGTAGTAATAGTAATAAAAATAATAGTAAAAAAATAATACCAAGGGTAATAATAATAATAATAGTACTAATAATGACGATAGTAAATATAATGATAATAATGTTAATAAAAAAAATAGTAGTACTAGTATGTTAAATAAAAACAAAGATATAATAGTAATAATAATTACAAAAATGATAATAAAATAATAATGACACTTGCAATAAAGATAGTAATAATAGTAATAATAACGTAATAAAAAGAAAAAGAGATAATAACATGTAAATAATGATGATAACAATAACATAATAATAATAATAATAATAATAATAATAATAATAATAATAATAATAATAATAATAGTTAAAAATAATAATAATAAGAATAATAATAATAATAATAATACGAAATCAATAATGCGTACTTAGAGTAAATATAATTTAATTTAAGTATGTATAATAACATTAAATTAAATAACATGTAAATCTTTAAAACAACAACAAAAAAAGAAGATAATATATATAAAGAAGAAATTTAAAATAGACAAATAATAAACTAATCTAATAATAATAAAAAAATTTAATGAAATTGCACATTAACATAAAAAGGAGTGATAAACGAGGAAAAAAAATCACATAAACTACAAAGAACTTAATCGAAACAAAAACAAGATTAAGAGGTTAATTTAAAAGTAAATCCAATTACTAAAACAGAATTTAGAACCTTAACTGAATGCGCCTCAAAGAACAGGGACCAACAATGAAAATCTACCGAACTGCAAAGACACAATGCTTAAACATGGACTAAATTGATATTGAAATAAACTATGAGGCACAAATTAAAATAAAAGGAAACTGGATTTGGAAGACCGGCAAATGCGGGGGACTTGACGCACAAATATCCCATTAGGAGGCCAAACACGCGGATCCCATAGAAGGCGGGTCGGGTCGATCCGATTCACGTCAAAACGACGCCGTTTTAAGGTCATTGAAACGGCCTAAAATGACGCCGTTTTAGTCATGTTATAAAACCCCAAAAATTTTTTAAACTCATCATTTCTTACTGTTCTAAAAAAAAAGAAAAAGGGGAAGGGAAAAATTCTCTCTGGGCGTCCCACCTCCGGTGATCGGACCACCGTCCGTCCATCGCCAGCGACCACCGCGTACGGCGGCCGGAGGTGTAAAAAGGGGCCATTTTAATCCTTCGGCCCTCTCTACCTCAGATCTGAGTTTCAAACGTCGAAAAAAGTCCACAATCGTCGAAAAAGAACGAGAAAACCAATCGGCTTGGCCCCGACGCTGGCGATGGGCTCTCGACAATGGAGACCCACCAGGTACCCTCTCCCCTTTCTTTTTGCTCCCTTTTCTTTTGCTTTTTGATGTAAAGAATTTAAATACCAAAATAAAAATGCAAAATCACCTTTTTTTTTTCTTTTGTTTCTCCTTTCTTTTTTTGATATCCAAAAAAAATCCCCCCTTTTACATTAATCATTCGACCTTTTAAAGCCGATTAAAAGTATAAAAAATGTTTCTGCTACTGTTTGCGTGTTGTGTTTATCTGCTCTTCTTTGGTCTGTTTTGCAGGGATGGCAGAGAGTTGGTGGTGGCAGCAAGATGGGCATGCTGGTACGACGGCTAGGGTTTTAGAGAAATCTGATTTTCTTTCTTTGCCTTTTTTTTGTGTATTTGGGCTAGGGTTTAGGTTGTTGGGCCTGGACGGATTTGGCCCAATACACAGTTAATTTGTTAGATCAGGATTTTGTTGATGGAAACGATATGCGACTGGTTAGAGATATCAAGGAACTTAGCAAACGGATGTGTTAGCCAGCTTACATGTTCACAAAGAGCCTGGTTTCACCATGTTTGATCCACCAACACTAGTTGTATGGAATGGAGTTGCACAAGATAAGTGGTAATAAGTTCGGTTGGGTCAAGAATCCATCATAATTCGATTAGTAGAATTTTTTATATTTCTAGACTTAATTTAAGAAAATGAGTTATTATTTGATAAAGTTTTAAAGTTTTGGCCCCGTTGTTGTAATTTAAAATTTAGAGGTATTTATGTGTTAAAAAAGTGATTTAAGTCAAGACTACATACAGAAGCGTACATGAATCCATTAAGAGTGATTGTTCAAAAGGTTTTTATTTTTGTTGGAAATAAGCCAAAAAGTTTTGATATTCTAAGAAAATAGTTTGTCTCTTAGTATAACTCTCTGATAGGGATAGAAAAAAATACGAGATAGCACTATTTCTTAGGGACAACTGCCTCTTCAAATAATTGATTATTAAATCAGTTTTGGGTAATTATAATTTGGCCCCTCATCAAATTGTAAATACAACTTATAATATCTACACATTATTATCATGACACATTTAACATACTTGACTACTTAATTTTATATTACACTTTATAATTGTATCATATTATATATATATATATATATGTATCTATAATTGAAGATTTTAACCCAACATGACGTATTTACTAGATAACTCGGTGGTGTAAGCTGGAAATATGAACATTGAGTACAATTTCTACTTGTTTGGGATTGACCTTGTTCTTTTCCAATTGTTTTGAGTAAGTGGACACTTGATATTCGTGCCTCACTTGTCCAAAAATAATATGGTCTAATCATGACAATATTACAGTCAATATTTGCTAAATAAATACTGGGCAATAAAAAAAGATGATATCATGTTAATTTTTGTTCTTCTTTGGTTGGCCTGACTCTGCTTATATATATACACTTCCATTATAAATTATACGATTGTTTTGAAGAAAACTTTGACAAACAGTCCAAGTCTTTAGCACATGGTGATGAATAATTCTCATGCATGCATGCATGCATGCTTTTTATTTTTAAAAAGAAATTTACTTCAATCTTATCGTCTATTTCATATTATTTTTCTTGTACAATGAGGGAAGCAATTTTTTTAAAGAAAATATATCATTAATAGAAATAATGAATAATAAGAATATAAAAATATGGGATATAGTAAATTACAAACTAGTGCTCAAATATTATGTTTGTAAAATAATCGTAAGGCTAAAAGAATGTAAAAACAAATCAAAAATTCATAATCTTGATCTTGCCATCATCAGACCAATTTGACAATAAACTCCGGTCAACTAAAAAATCACTGTCAAGAGACCCACAGCATTCATGAGGTACAAAAGGCTAACAGTAAACTCCGGTCAACTAAGAAATCAGTACTAAGAGACTCACTACATCCATAATGTACAAAAGGTTAAGTCTAAGATGACTATCCTCCTTTTCACCATCTTAAATTCCAATTTTAACAAACACCATTATTGTACTCTATCATATGATAAAATCCTTCGAGAGTGGCTCCTAATAAATCTGAACGCATCCTTCTCATATATATATATACTCCAGAAACATTTAAAAAAAAAACTAACCCATCACTAATTTTTTACTTGTTGCAACCTAAAATAGCAAAAACAATTATAAATATTAATATCCGAATATTAAATTCATTGAATGCTACTTTTTAATAATCACCACTCGCATGAATTATGCAAATTGTCGATTGAGTCTTGATTCGATTGGTATAAATATTATTTTTAATGCAAGACGACATGGGTTTGAGTACGCTAAATTGCATTATTCTCGTATTTATGAGTTGAGAAGGTATTATAGGTAATATTAAACATTATATCAAAAAGAACAGATATGATAAGAAATTATTCAAATATATATGCATACAAATTATTATTTTTTGGTACAATCATTTGTATTTATAAAAATTAAATGGGCATCCTATTTTGAAATTCATGTCACTGACTGAATGAAAATTTCAGCCCCACAGAAACCAGAGGCGTTAAGAAAATAATATCTCCCTTATCTACTAATCAATATTCTTTTATGTAGCCCATAAACTAAAATATATATTTAATAGTTTTTATAATTTTTTAAAATTTTATGATATTTAATAAGTTTTATAGTTTGTATAATTTTCAACATTTTTTTAATATTTTAATAACTTTTAGCTAAAATTTTATAATATTTTTAATATTTTCTTTCCATTTTAGTTTTATTTTTATTATAATTTTCTATAATTTCTTCAGAATTTTTATATACTCCTTAAACATTAATTAAGCCCTCCTAAAATAACAAAATATCAATTAAGTCCTCTATATCAATCACCATATCATCAAAAGCTTCATGTCAACGGCCACATCACTTATCATGTCAGTATTTAATTATTAAGAGTCTTAATGGAAACGATAATCCAAAGAGTTCAATTTATTATTATTTTTGAATTAAAGATTTTATTTATTACACTTTAGCATAAAAAAATCTACATTATTGTATAAAAGTCCACGTAAACCGAATAATAATTATTATCTAATGTTGAGAACGTCGACATACATATATAAAAAAATATATATTACGGTCCTTTTATAAAGTCTCTACACATATATACATACATATGACTATAGAGCAAGAGGCTTGAATTGATGGGAAAAAATACAGAAACCTGAAAGTTAAGGATTAAAGAATGGATTAGATTTTATTTAATATAAAATAGGTCATAATTTGATTATATTAAAATATTAAAAATGTCAAATTTAAACTTTAATTTAATAAACACTATAGTTTTATTTTTATTTTCACAAACAACATGTAATAAACATGCAAAAAATAATCTAGAAAGGAAGAATGAGCTGTTAAAGCTATCACGTAGACGACACGTCAGCATTAAATTAAATTTTTTAAATTTAAAAATTTAAAAATTTATATAAAAACTATTTTTAAAAATTAAAACCAAGAAAAAGTACTATAAAAGTATAAAATTAATAAAAAAATATATTTGTTAATGTTTTTAAAATTTTAAATATTTATGTGTTATCTACATAGTAATTCAGGTGTATATAACATCAACAAAGTTAAAGAATATTAACTTTTTAATTCATTTTGGAATAATTTGATACAAAATTAATTGAAAGAATAAAAGAGATAAAAAAATTAAATAAATAATTTTTTTATAAATTTGGAAGGTAAAAAAATTATGCTAATAATAAATATGACTTTCTTTCATTTCTATTTCTTTTAATAGACATTTGCCCAAAATTGTATATAACTTAACAACAGCGTTAATATTTATTTGGATAATTTATTTTGAATAATTAATGAAAAACAACCCAAAATAAGGAATAATTAAACCCATACAATAATGAAAAAGAGGTGACAGAAAATATCAAAATAGGGAGAAAGACCAAATATAATGAATGGAAAATTATATTATTAGTCACTAAATTATGGATAAGTTTTTATTTTGGTCACTTAACTGAAAAGTTACAATTTGGTCACTAAAATATTTGAAAGTTTTCATTTAAGTCATTAAACTATTCAAAAAAATTTATTTAAGTCACTAGGTTGTTAACTATTTTTAAAAAAAAGTTCTACCGACGAGCTCTGAGTGACGACTCAACGACCGGTACGGTGGATCAATACCTGCCAGTAGGTAGAAGAGCATATCTTAGATTCAAGTTAATCTGAAGGTCAGTTTCGGAGATCGAAAAAAAAAGTTGTAAGAAAAAAAACTAAAATGTAAAAGAGAAAGGGAAAGTGTAGCCAGTGTGAAGAGAAAAAGATGTGTAGCATTGATTTTAATAGTCCAGTAACTTAAATGAAAACTTTTGAATAGTTCAGTAATTAAATTGTAAGTTTTTTTAGTTCAGTGATCAAAATAAAAACTTACCCATACTTTAGTGACTGATTGTGTAGTTTACCCTAAATGAAAATGAAATAGCCAGGAATGTGCTGACGACGTTGCTCCCATTCACTGCACGCTTCCAAACACTATCCCTATAATTCTTTCTTTGACTCTTCTCTTGGTAAAGCTCCGCACTAACACGTGCCAAACACTGTCCCATCTTCACTTCATGCTCCTTTTTCCTCACGCACTCTTTACTCTTTATCCTATAAATACCCCCTTCCCTCCCTAAACTCTAGCATCTCAAGCTCCACCTTCACCATAATCGTAAAACTAACTGAAATCATCTCTTACTTTCATTCCTATTCTATTCTCCTCCTCCACCGCCGGGTTTCCGCCGCCTTCGACGCCAAAAATGGAGGCTCCCCGGCTGTATTCGACTAAACGAGTTCAATCTCTCAAGCCCACGAAGAAGATTCCTTTAGAGGAAGATCCCACTAAAGCCTCCGACGCATTGCCGCTTCCTTTGCATCTGACGAATGCGGTGTTCTTTACCCTCTTCTTCTCGGTGGTTTATTTCCTTCTTTCCCGTTGGCGTGAGAAGATCCGTACCGCCACGCCTCTCCATGTCGTCACCTTTTCTGAGATAATCGCGATTCTCGCGTTCTTCGCATCGTTTATTTACCTTTTGGGTTTCTTTGGGCTTGACTTCGTTCAATCTTTGGTTTTCCGGCCATCGCCTGACATTTGGATTGCCGAAGACGAGGAAGAGGAAAATGAAGTTTTGCTTGCAAAAGAGGATGCCCGTAAGGTCCCTTGCGGACAAGCTCTCGATTGCTTGCTTCCTCCTTTGCCTCCTGCGGCACCAATCGTGACTGCCCAGAAAGTTTTCGATGAAAAGCCTGTGACGGTTACAACGGAGGAAGATGAAGAAATAATTAAATCTGTAGTTGCTGGAACAACGCCTTCGTATTCCTTGGAATCGAAATTGGGTGATTGCAAGAGGGCGGCCGCAATCAGGCGGGAAGCGTTGCAAAGATTAACAGGGAAGTCGTTATCAGGATTGCCCTTGGATGGGTTTGATTACGAGTCGATTTTAGGGCAGTGTTGTGAGATGCCGGTTGGCTACGTGCAGATTCCCGTTGGAATTGCTGGGCCTTTGTTGGTTAATGGAAGAGAGTACTCGGTTCCTATGGCAACCACGGAAGGGTGCTTGGTGGCTAGCACTAATAGGGGCTGTAAGGCTATTCATTTGTCTGGTGGAGCTACAAGTGTTCTATTGAAAGATGGTATGACTAGAGCTCCATGTGTAAGGTTTGGTACTGCGAAAAGGGCAGCTGATTTGAAGTTGTATTTGGAGGACCCTGATAATTTCGAGACCTTGTCTGTTGTTTTCAACAGGTTTGTGTTGATATTTCTAGAAATCCATATTGATGGATTTAAAATTCAAGCTAATATTGAAAATTTTGGCTTTTTGGTGGTTGCAGATCGAGTAGATTTGGCAGGCTGCAAGGTATCAAATGTGCAATTGCTGGAAAGAATCTGTATATTAGATTCACTTGCAGTACCGGTGATGCTATGGGGATGAACATGGTTTCCAAGGGAGTCCAAAACGTTTTGGATTTCCTTCAAACTGATTTCCCTGACATGGATGTCATTGGCATCTCTGGTGAGTTTCAATTTTTTTGCATAGACTTGCAATTATGTCTTTACTGTTTGACATAGGATCACTGATATTTATGAATTTGTGCATATAGGAAACTATTGTTCCGACAAAAAACCGGCTGCTGTAAATTGGATTGAAGGAAGAGGCAAATCTGTTGTCTGTGAAGTAATCATTAAGGGTGATGTGGTGAGGAAGGTCTTGAAGACGAGTGTGGAATCTCTCGTTGAGCTTAACATGCTTAAGAACCTTACTGGATCAGCTATGGCTGGGGCTCTGGGTGGATTCAACGCTCACGCCAGTAACATCGTTGCCGCAATCTACATAGCTACAGGACAAGATCCGGCTCAAAACGTCGAGAGCTCCCATTGCATCACGATGATGGAAGCTGTTAACGAGGGCAAGGACCTCCACATCTCTGTCACAATGCCTTCCATTGAGGTAATTCAAAGTGTTTCTGTCTAATTATCAAACACAAGAATTTTGGTCGCCAAAACAGAATCTGGGTATTTATCTCTGTTGCTGTATCTTTTAGGTTGGTACTGTTGGTGGTGGAACTCAGCTTGCATCTCAATCAGCCTGTTTGAACTTACTTGGAGTGAAGGGTGCAAGCAAAGAGACACCAGGAGCAAACGCTAGGATGTTGGCAACTATTGTAGCGGGAGCTGTCCTTGCGGGGGAGCTGTCTCTCATGTCAGCAATTGCAGCAGGGCAACTAGTTAAGAGCCATATGAAGTACAATAGGTCAAGTAAGGATGTGTCCAAGGGTTCTTCATAGGGAAAACGTAATGGTAGCCTGAATATTTGGGGGTAAAGTTGCAATGTCCCATGGTTAGAAATGTATCAAGGAAACAAATCCCTTTGTAATAAGTTAAAAGCAGACATCTTCTCTTTGTAATTTTCTTTATTTAATTTGTATTTTGGTTCTTTCCTTTCTTCTATAGTATTATTTAAATTTTTTTTTAAGACGAAGTCAGGCCATGTAACCTGAGAATACTGTAAAATGACAGAATTGTTAAGGAACTTTCTTTTTTCACTTCATATGGTTTAGATTTTACCTATTACAGAAAGTGACATGGACATATCATGTATACCTTATAATTATCAATTTTTAATATAAATATCAATTTACTCTTTGATCATAAAAATTAAATTGTCTATTTTTTAAGTAAGGATGGACAAAGTGTAATCTAACGCAAAAACCTTCATAATACGGAAAAAATAATTAACTGGTTCTTAGAACTTTTACCATTTTTTAAATTTATTTAAGTAATAATTATTTATTAAAAAAATTTAAAATTTTAGAGTTAAGGCATGGATTACAGTACATGTTTTATAAATTACGAAGAAATACCTATTTTTTAATGTGAACAAATCGGATATGAATATTAAATCAATTTGCAAGTTAAAGTATGAACGAATTTCGTGAAACTTAATACACATAATTGAAACTAGTCTCATAATATATCCAGTGAAAGAAATATAAAAAATATTTAACTAATATTCTTTTAAGAAATAAAAATAATATAAAAAATTATGTAAGTAATGATTTACAAAAAAATTATTATTGACCAAGTAAATGTAAATAAATAATTTTATTAATTAAATTTTGATTGTGTTCACAATATTGAGATTTTAAAATTGTGTACTCCTTACAAAAAGTGCTTTTTAAAAAAAAAATTAAATTATCTATATATCCTTTCTAATATATAAGCTTTAAAAGTTTAATATTTATTAAGTTTCCTACTAAGTCAGTCATAATTTAAATTTAAAATAATAATTATTTAAATAATTTTTCAAAAATTTTATTTAAATTTAAATTAGAAAAATAGATAAAAAATATTATAAAAAAATAAGACCTCCCAAAATAAACAAAAAATAAAATTAATTTTTTTAAAAACAAATCATATAAATAATTAAAATTTACCAATTAAAATTAATTTATTACTAATTTCTACGAAAAATAATATTCCAACTAAACGTAATGGTGGAGTATAATTGTTGATTATACCAAATAATGTGAAGTTTGTTGAGAAAAATGATTTTTGTATTAATTTGAAAAAAAAATATAAAAGTAAATAAGTAAGAAAAGATAAATATGGCATCTAACTTACTCTAAACAACATGACTGATTTATTTTCCTATTTGTCCCATTCTACTTGAAATGTGAATGTTAAAATAAAGGTATTAAGCATTTACCAAAACTATAATAATAATAATAATAATAATAATAATAATAATAATAATAATAATAATAATAATAATAATATGTCAGTGAAAATTTTATACAATATTCTTTTAAAAATAGATAAAATAATCAAATGCGATTTTGATTGAGACGGTAAAATAGATAAATTAAAAAATTATAACATTGTGAGTTTGAATCTCAACATGTGTTTTTTTAGAATTTATATAAAAAAAATATAAAATTGTCCTCAAAATAATATATAGTGCTTTGTAAAAATAAAAAAAGGGTTTTGGTTATTTTATGGTTGTGTTTAGACCTAGTTGATGGATGACATTAATTTAGTCAATATCTTAAATATATTATTTATATTAGATTATAGCACACCCATTATGTCAAGTAAAAAAATTATGTAACAAATTTATAAAAATATAGGTTTTATATAAAAAGCAAAATATGATTTTAGTTGAAATGGTAAAGTTGTGATGATGAATATTATAGGCATAATGACTTTTTTTACCCTTCAATTTTACAACAACAAAAAAAAAATCATTTTAGTCCTTCATTTAAATTTTAACCTCTTTTAGCCTTTGAACTTGTACTTTTTTTATTATCAAATCACCTCAAAATAAATGAAAAAGTTAGTATTTGTTAACTTTGTTGACTTTACATATAGGTGGGTTGTCATGTGGATGACACGTTGACATTTAATTATTTTTTCTAAAATTAAAAAAATATTTTTATATTTTTATACTTTTTAAATAATTTTAATGATTTTTAATTTTTAAAATACTTTTTATATTTTTTTGAATTTTTAAAATTTTAAAATTTTAATTATGTATGGCACGCCAACAAAGTTAAGAAACGTTAATTTTTTTATCCATTTTGGGGTGATTTGACAAAAAAAAAAGAAGAAGCAAATTTAAAGGCTAAAAAAGGTAAATAAAAAATTAAATAGAAGGCTAAAATAATTTTTTTTTAAAAATTGAAGGGTCAAATAAGTCATTATGTCAAAAATTAAAATTGCTTTAGTTCTAACCTCATGATTCTTATTATCAAAATGTAAAATAATAATAATAATAACATGAATACCTTTAAGAATATACTTGTTCATTTCCATTGGTAATTTCACAATAGAATTGAGACTTAGTTGATGGTGACACCAATTCAATTTAAATTTTATTATAGTATTATTTTATTAAAAAAATTAAAAACACTCTCATATTAATATTTGTTGCTTTATAAATGTAAAGATATTTTAATAATTTCTCAACTGAATTGGTATTTAATTCACTCATGACACAAACTTAATATCTACTAATACTATTGGATTCAAAAGATTATTATTATTATTATTATTATTATTATTATTATTATTATGTAAAAACATGATTTTAATGCAAAAAATATTAAATGTGCCAAATCAATATAGTGATAGAAAAGTTGATAATTCTTGTTCTTTACCTAAATGAGGGCTACCATTAATTGAGTGGATTCAAAGTCGTCCAACACAATTCCAAAACTTTTAGAAAACAATTGAAGTAAATTTTACCATCAATTTATTATATTTGTTTTCTTAGTAAAATCGGAATAATAAATGTGACTAACACAACTCGAACTCAAATTATATTTGAGATAATAAACACTTTTAACCGCCATGCCATAACATAAGATTTTATAATTTATATACTCTAATAATGACTACGCTAATATATAATTTTTATTTAAAAAGGTAATTACCATCGATTTAGTTTAGTTAAAGTCTTACTATATATATAAATATAATATTTATATAAGGTTAGATGGTATAAATTTGGGTTAAGTTGCTATTTTCTTAACAATAAATATTGAGTATAGTAATAAATTATATTACACTTTTAATGAAAGAATTTAAGTTTAAATATTAAAAATAATATTATTAAGAGAGATAATCACGAACCCCAATATGGATTCAATATAAAAAACAAAATCAATATTTCTTCGTACACATAAAATCAAAGAAAGTATGGAAAACCAGAGATAATAATTAAACAAATAAAGAAAAAAGAGGCCCAAATGATACAATGCATTGTCATTTTGTTGGGTAAATATCCAACGATATATACCATGCATTGCCATTTTGTTTTGGCTACCACCAAAATAAATTGATGTTCTTAAAGTCTAACTTTATTTACCATAATTTGTTAATGAAACACGAATTCAATTAGGTAGTGTTTAAAAAGTTATTTAGTAATTAAATTGGAGTATAATTATTTGTAATTATATAAAGATGACGTGTTTGGGTAGCTATTGTAATTGACGAGCCTCACTAAATTGGCTGTAATTAGAGCACTCCAATGACACTTTTCAATTCTTAGGAAGATAGTGAGAATTTGAGTAATTACGCAGGTAATTACACCCTAAATCTAATTTTAGATATTATTTTTATACAAATTATAAAAATTATATTATAAGCATGAACGAGCATGAATATTTGGGATGGTTATGGCAAAAAATTTCTTATATTATAAATCCTAAAAGATTAAATTATAAAAATAATTTGTGTATTGTATAAAGTTATAATAAAAAATTATATTACTTAAATCCTGATTTTTTTAAAAGTTATGGCCAAAAAATTTATTATAAAAAATAATTTACATGTTATAAAAGTGTTATAATATTTTTATTTATAAAAAAGTTATGTCATGAAGTATGGACATAACTTATTTATTTGTCCATGCTATATATTATAAAAATAATAAACTTATGACGAAAGACATTAACACCGTGATTAATTGTCATTAGTTGCTTACTTTCAAAATTGACAGGATTAAATTGCTCATAATTTTTTATGAGGGACCGATTTTCTCAATATTAATATTGAGAGGGATTGAAGAGGGAATTTTACGTAAATATGGAAATATATTAGGAAACTTATATAGATAAACTGAGTCAACTTTTTTTTTCTTCTACTTTTAAACTTTTAGAGTTTCGACTAAATTTAAAATCAAATTGAATTCATCCTTTAAATGAGGGATAACCTTTTTTAACATTATTTTTTTTAGGTATAATGACAAATTTAATTCTCAATATTTATATTCTTTGTCAATTTAACATTTATTCTTTTTTTAAAAGTTAAATCTAACTATTAACCTTTCAAAAAGTAGTTACATAATCCTTTTTTTTAACGGAAATATTGATTAAAACATCAATTTTTAACAATATTGGCATGACATTCTACGTATGCTTCATGTTGACATGACATTATTTGTAACAATAATTTAATAATTATAAAAATATTCAAAAATAATAAAAAATAACTCAAAATTAAAAAAATATATATATAAATTTTAAAAAATTAATATGAAATACACGTGAATTGTCATATGTTTAGAATTTTAACATTTTAATTAATATTTTCATTAAAAATAACAATTTAATTCTTTTTAAAAAATAGATAACTTAATTTAATTATTTTTCGCGGGAGAATTGTGGGAATTGTGAAACACGGGGGTTGAAAAGCAGTGCCTAATTTCACCGGATTTCCATTTGGGCCACAAATAATGTTTTGTTTTCAAAGGGGAATTGGGCAATTGGCCACAAATAAGTTGAAAGCAACGTTTCAACAAAATCGCCGCTAAGGACGGAATCAATAAATGATAGGGATATTCTTTTATGTAAAAATCACATATAATAAATAATATAAATATATGATTGAGACTGATTAATAACATTACATTAAACATGTACTATATTAAAAATGAAAATATTTAGATTAACATGTTTATCATGATGTTATTATCAATCTCAAGTCCGTGTCGAGTTAACTTGTGACATAAACTCAGTCAACAACGTTATTAATATTATAAAATTATTTCAATAAATGATTATTGATGGAGTGGTAAAGAATTATTATTTACGTATCTATATTATTATAGACATTTTATATTAAAAGTTTTTTTTTAGTTTATTTAAAAGACTATTATTGGTGTAGTTGTAAAGAATTTGTTTATAAATCCATTAACATAGGTACGATCCCTAAACTTGTTAATTTTAATTTTTTTATTATTTAAAAACTATATAACATTATAAAAAAATAAAAATATCATTAAAATAATAATAGTAATGAATTGATAAAAAAATATATTTTTCTAATCAAATTGATAACGGATAATCTGTCACACCAACTTATTTAATGTTTATATCAAAAAGGTAGTCACTAGTTTTATAAGTCATTGGTTTTTTAAAGAAAATGTGAAGAATATTTACAAACCAACCACCCAATTAAAGCTCTTTTTGGTACATAAGCAAGTATATTAAATATTGGGTAAGGTATACTCAAGGTCATTAAATTATTAGTATGTTTATATTTTGATCATTCAATTTTAAAAAAGTTATAAAATGGTCACTGATTTATTCGAAAGTTTTCATTTAAGTCATTGGGCTGTTAAAATTGTTATTGTACCATTGTACGGCCTTTTATGTTTTCACAGCTTGCATCAATTGAAAGCTCTTCTTCTCTTGCTTTTCTACAATTCATTTTTTTTATAAAATTATTTTGAACATCACGAATTTGCTAGTCAAAAACCAAACAATTTTCTTTTTCGATCTTCAACATTTATAGCTGGATCGACTTGGATCTAAGATATTCTTCTACTCGTTGATGGGAAATAATTCACTGTACTAATGGTCAAATTGTCACTTAGAACTTGCTAACTAGACTTTAAAAAAAAAACTTTATAACCCAATTACTCAAATAAAAAGTTTCGAAAAGTTCAGTGACTTAAATGAAAACTTTCAAATAATTTAATAATCATTTTATAACTTTTTAAAATTAA
Source organism: Gossypium longicalyx (assembly GCA_025698465.1). NCBI lineage: Eukaryota > Viridiplantae > Streptophyta > Magnoliopsida > Malvales > Malvaceae > Gossypium > Gossypium longicalyx. The sequence goes on along the minus strand of CM046997.1, from coordinate 105,875,133 downwards.
ATATCTAAAATATAAACAATTTAATAAACTTAAATATAAAATTTTTTTCTACATGCTTTTTAGGAAAAAAGAGTAATGGTCGATTAGAAAATTTGATTCATTAATGATTGTTTTTGAAATCTTTACCTAACTTCAGTTAAAGACTCACTTTTTAATTTTGATTTGATAATAAAATTAACCTAAAACATTTACATATAAATTAAATTTGACTATTAATTTTTTTAAAAAAATATTGAATCCTTTTTTTTAACAAAAATATTATTAAAATATTAATTTTTTAACTATAGTGTAAAAATTTGCATTACAGTTTACGTGTACTTCATACTGGCATAATACTATTTATCTTATATGTCATGTTAAAAAAATAATTTAAAATTTATAAAATAAAAAAATCATAATTAAAAAAATGAAATATATGTGGATTACCATGCATGCTAACATGTTTAAAATTTTAACGTTTTAATCAGTATTTTGTTTTAAAAAATCAATTAAATTCTTTTTGAAAGGCTGATGGTCAAAATTAACTCTTAAAAAAATTGAATAAAAAATTTAACTAAAAAATCAAAGATAAAATTAGTAAAAATATAACTATTAAGAACTAAATTTATTAATATACCATTATTTTTTACAGTAATATTTTCGTAACTAATAACCAAATAAGACCACAACTTTAAATTTTATATCAAAATATCATAACATTTCACGTGAAATAAAAATATACTTTGAACATGAAAAGATAAATAAACTTATTTAAGTATTAAAAAAAATATCAAAGCTTATATAAATAAAGTGCTAAATTTTAATTTAAAACCTTTTTTTTTATCAATATTTTAACAAAAAAAAACATAACGCAATATATATATAAACTTGAGGATATATAATGCTATTCCAATAAGGCCCAATTTGTTCCTAGTGAGGTTTGGTCCATTGAACAAGGGTTTTTTTAGTTCAAGCATGCTGGATTTGACTTAAATTATTATTTAATAATAAAATAATTTATTTATTTAAATTTAATTATAAAATAGATTAACTCTCAAATTATTAGTATAAATTATGTTTTTTTTAAATTTTATATTATTGGTTAGTATTGAAATTAACTAACAATTTAATCTGAACCCATTTTAATTCGAGTTGAATGAAAATTTTGAACTTTTTTCTTTGGGAATTTTTTTATTGAGAAAGGATGATATGAAACTGTGATTATACGTTATTCTCCTATTAAAAATAAATAGAGATACGTAAAATTACAGTTTGATACTATCTATTATATCCTCCTGACCACCACCCTCTTCAATAAACGGGGGATGAACATCATTGATACTTGGTACTTTTTGCTCTTCCGGTTCAGATGACCTTGCTCTTGTCGTTCCATTCAACCCCTTTGGAACGATTTGGGTATTCCGCCCTCTTTACTTGCTTCATTTAGCGCCCCTTTCTCTACATGTCTGCACACAAATTTAACAGCCAAATGGTATTTGGTCTTTATATACTTCCTCCAGAACCTATAGCTTGCTAGAAATGCAAAAAAAAAAATGGTAAATCTTTCAATTTAAAAGTCACTGATCCATATCTCTTGCAATGCTGCTGAATTCTATGCTTTGTCAAATCGCAATAGATGCTACGACCTTCCTAGTTTCGTTACCGTTAAATGGTCTCCTCCCGATAAGGGCTAGTTTAAGCTTAACTGTGATGGCTCGTCCATTGGTAATTCGAGGTCTGCTGGGGTGGGGGCGCTTATACGCGACTCCGAGGGTAAATGGGTTGTTGGATGTCATCGTTTCATTGGCTTCACCACTAACATAATTGCTGAACCTTGGGCTTTATGGTTTACATCTTGCTCATCAATTGCATATTGATTATCTAGTTTTGGAAGTCGATGCTCTTTCTGTTATTAGTCTTCTTCATAGTGCTGATTGTCGAAATTTGTCTTTACGTTCTTTGGTTACCGATTGCAGGATTTTATTGGCCACCTTTCAGCATAGTCGTCTTTATTTCACATCTTTCGATCGGTGTGTCGGTGCGCTCGCCAAAATGTGTAATAACCCAAGTTTTCTTTGGAATTTTAATTTTCGCACCGAAGCAAATTATCATGTTATGCATTTAGATTTCCCTTTCTTTTATGTGCAAATTTGTCAATGCTGATATTGGAAACTCTATGCGTACTACTACTGTGTCGTCAGTTTCATTAATATAATATAAGAGGAAGGAGATGGTCACATGTGACATGTGCATGATGTTAACATAATAATGTGAATATGTAAATTCATAAAATATGAAATACGAATTTGCTAAATTTCTTTTTAATATATATAAAATTAAAATTTTAAGCATTTTATATCCAATGAATTTAGATATCCAAATATGAATTTTCATATGCTATCCAAATAAGTAATGTGAGTTCAAATAATGGATATCTAGGATATTTATTTGTATCCACTTCAAATCTATAATGGATAGTAATTTTAAAATCCAAATCAATTATGATCCAAATATGCAAAAAGAACAAATCAAATATTCGAAATATCTGAATCAACAATTCAAATTGTCAAAAGTTATGTTATGTGTAATTTGGGGACCATAATCTTAATATGTATTTTTTGCGCATTAATCTTAATTTCTAATTAGCTTATCATTAATTAGAAATTAATTACTTGAGTATCTATACATATTTAGTTTATACTTTATTTGATAACCAAAGTCAATTAAACTAACCATATTAAATTATTTTTAATTTTAGCTAAAAATTTTGTTGGAGTAAATAAAAACATGTTATTTTTTGTTTGAATAAATATTTTTTTTTGAAAAGAAAAAGTAGTTTATTGGAATTTCATAAATTAAAAAAATAATTATTATAAAAGAATAAAATAATGTTGTTAAAAATAAATAACATAAAAATAAGCAATATGGATACCATTAATTTGATAAAAATATATGTTGGAATTAAGTAAAATGTGCATTTTAAAGTTTATATTTTTAGGGATAATATCATATCTGGTACTTATACTTTCATAAAAGGTCTAATGTGGTATTTGTACTTTGATAATGCTCAATGTGGTTCGTGAATTATCAATATGTGTTTCGTTACGGTACTTGTATTTTTATTAAAATGTCCAATGTAGTACCTAAACTTTAAAAATGCCCAACATGGTACATGAACTATCAATATGTATTTTATTATGGTATTTGGTGTTAACACCATTGGTGAATTGCAAAACCAACCAATGAAAATTCAGCACATAGAATTTTTTTTCCAAATCATCAAATCTACATGGATAATATAACATTACGTGAAAACTAAATAAATTAAAAAAAATAACCAAACATATGTAAGGTTAGTATTTAGTTATTTTTTATTAACCATATGTTTAGTTTTTTTTTCTAATTTTCCACATCATGTTATATCATCCATGTGGACTTGATGATTTTAAAAACAAATTCGTGTAAATTTTCATGGGTTAATATAGCAATTCAGTAGTGGTGTTAACACCAGGTATCATAATAAAACACAAATTTATAGTTCAAGTACCACATTGGACATTTTCAAAGTAGGTTAAAATCTGCTATTAATCAATGTACTTAGCAAAAGTTGTGAATTTAATCCCTATTGTTTTATTTGGTCCTTTTTAATCTATATATTTTTCAAAATTTTAAATTTCAATCCTCACCAAAAGATAATTGTTAAATTTATTATGTAAAGTTCTACTAGTTCCAAAATCTAACGCGTCAAACATATTATTATATGTGTAATGTCATGTCTGCTTACTATTTCCATATATTACTCACTAAAAATCTAGTTAATTGATTACCAACTGTCATTTGCGTTAAAACTGTAATTTTAAATTTCAAAAAGTATAGAGACTTAGAATGATCCAACTAGAGAAAATGGACTAAATCTACAACTATACACATAGTATGGGACTAGTAATTGAAATTAATCAAATAGATTTAACTGCTACTGTTTGAGCCAAGACTAAAATTTCAAATTTTGAAAAGTGCAGGGACTAGGATTTACCAATTTGAAAATTAAAAGGACTAAAATTGATAAAATAAAAGTAAATGAACTAAATCCACAACTTTCGCTCAGTACAAAGACTATAGCATAATTTAGCCTTCAAAGTATATGTATCATATTCAACATTTTATGAAAGTACAGATATCAAATGTGACATTATCCCTATTTTTTTATTTTATTATGGGACTATAGGCACTAAAAGAATATTATAATTTTGAAAAGGAGTAATGACTTATTTGGCCTTTCAACTCTGCAAAGAAGTCATTTTAATCCTCCATTTAACTTTTTACCTTTTTTTTGTCAAAACAACTCAAAATTGACAAAATAATTAACATATGTTAAATTTGATGACATGGCATTCACATGTATGCCATGTCAGCAATTAATTAAAATTCTTTAAAAAATTCCAAAAATTATATAATACTTTTAAAATTATCATGGAATAAATTTATAATTTTTAAAATACTTTTTAACTTTTTTTGAATTTTTTAAATAATTTAAATATTTTTTAATAATTTTAAGAAAATTTTGAAATTTTACAAAAATTTTAAAATATTCTATAATTTTTGAATTTTTAAAAATTTTAACTAATTGCTAACGTAACATACACGTGAACTGTCACATGGATGGCATGTTAATAAAGTTAATGTCTGTTAATTTTTTCATCTATTTCTGGTTATTTTAATAAAAAGCATTAGTTTGAGGGCTAAAAGAGACAAAAAATTAAATGAAGAGTTAAAATAATTTTTTCTACAAAATTAAAGAACCAAATAAATCATTATGCATTTTGAAAAACCACCTATTTTATATGAAATTTGAGCTACTCAAAACTCCTTCCAAAATTCTTTAAATGTTTTGAAATTATCTATCACTTTTGCCAAAAAAGAAAAATATTTTTGAAATTTTGAATACCCAATGAAATTCTTCCCTTTAAGTCCTTTGTCCAAAACACATCTCAACAAAATAACAAATCTCATAATATTAGAGTCTCTCATAGTCTCATATCTATTTTATTTTTTTACAAAATAAAAAAAAAATTCTAAATTTACGAATTTCATAATATCTGGACTTTCTCGTATATAATTTCTTTTACAAAAAAAAACCCCCCTAATTTTGCTACCACTAAACTAAGAACTAAAAACTAATCATAATTTACTTATAAGCTAAAATTACCAACATCAAATGCAACTTGAAATTTTCCTCAAAATGTTGCAATATATCATTGAATTAGTGTCTCAACAATTTGCAAAAAAAAAAAATTATATACAGATTTTACGTGAAAACATTTTTAGGAAAAATTACGGGTAGAAAAGAAAAAATTCACTAATTTTGAAAAACGAATTATACAAGAGGAATTTTGACTACATCTATTTAAATGTTGAAAAATTCAATTCTAATCAAAGTCAAATAGAAAAAATATAGTTTTATATTAATTTTACTTGTGCGGTATGATTCGTACCCACAGTTTCTCTTATTTTATTATTAACAAGTAATAAAATTCGGGTTACACAAAAATGTATACCGCATAAATGATTAAATATTTAAAAAAAATATGATATATCATGTTAATCATATGTATAAATATTGAAAGAGATAAAATTTTTATCATAATTAAAAAAAAAATGGAAATTACAAATGTGAGAGCTGAGGCAAGGGATAATATAATATATTAAAAAGGAAAGGAAAATGACAATGAATATAATCACATGGACTTGTTTTTATTGATTTGATGGTACCTCCACAATCATTATTCTATAATATAAAATTTTGAGGCAAAAAAAGTAATGCAATTCTGATTAGTAAATGTTAATGAAGAACCTTGTCATCTTTTGGAAACTTTTCATTATTTAATTCATACAACTTGCTCCTTTTAAAGCTCTTGTCATGCCCCCAAATCATTATTCAATTTTCAAAGATTCTTTCTTTTTGAGTGATGATGTTGTTGAGTTTGGTTTAATATGCAATTTGATATATAAATTTTGCTGTAATTATATATTTTAAAATATATATATATATTTATATTGAATTAATATAATTATTTGTGTATGTAATATATTAATATGAAATGATGTCAATTCGATAATATTGTTAGTTATTTATAATAATTGAATCAAATCAAAATTTCATGTATAAACTCGTAAAAAAATTAAAGTTCATGTATAACATTACACATTGAATCAAAGTTTATATATAATTTTGATAGTAAATTAAAAAAAGAAAAAGGGAAAGAAAATTATATGTTCCAAGTATTCCTAAATTATTAATTTCTAATTTATAATTTTGGAGTGCATGAATTAACTTACAATGATGTGGGATTATTTATGAGTATATCCAAAAACGAATAAATATAAAAAAAGTTAAGTTTTGAGGAGACTAATAAAAATTTAAATATTTTAGGAGTTTTATAATATTTTTTAAAATAAAATTAGGGATTTAAATAATTTTTTAAAAAATTTTGTGAGATTGATGAGAATTTTTAAAATTTTTAAGGGAGCTCGATTAAAACTTTTAAAAAATATATACAATGAGAATTTTAAAAAATTTGAAGCAGTCTAATTAAAATTTTATAAAACTTCAAAATAGAAATGCAATTTTTCAGAAATTTTTTTTGGGGGGGGGGGCCTAGGCCCATAAAGATCCACTTCTGGTTAGTACTATTGTTATTACAATAAAAAATTATGAGTTTAAGTACACTAAAGTTTATTTTTCTATAATTTAAAATTTTAAAGACGCTATGAATAAAAATAAACATTATATAAAAAAATCAAATTTTGCCTAAGCAAGCACATTTAATGAAACAAAACCTATCCCATTCGATGTTCTAACTCGGATAAAATAGTAGAAGATGAATGTATATATATAGAGAGAGAGAGATTAGCTAATACAATTTAGGGCACTTTTTCATTAAATTTGCATTGTTAATACGTTGTGGATTTAATGGTTAAGTGATAAAAAATATTTTTTGTAATATTGATGACAAAAATAATTTTTTTTATAATTAAGTGACAAAAAACATATTAAAAGTTAGGTGATTAAGAATATATTTATAAAAAAAATTAGGTTAAAATATGCTACTGTGTTTTTTTAGAATTTGATATTTGATCCCAGTACTTAAAAAGTTGAAAATTCAATCCTTTTACTTTTCAAATTTAAAAATTCTAATCTAATCATCATCATCATCATCATCATTGATAGTTTTCATAAGAAATTGTCAACTTAACATAATTATTTTTCATCAATTATATGTCATTTCCTATAAAGATGGCCTAATCAATGTGCCAAGTTGATAACTTTTGATAGAAAATACTAATAATGTTAATGATTGAACTTGGATTTTTCAATCAATAAAGTAAGAGGACTTAATTTTTAATTTTTTAAATACAAGGGCTAAATCTCCAATTCTATAAAAATAAAAGGGTTGGCAATATATTTTAACAAAAGATTACATTGTGTGATGTGTTGATAAAATATTAACATCTTAAAGTATATAACTGTAAAAATACTATTATTAATAGGAATTAGTAACAGTAATAATATAAAGATATGATATATAGTGAAAACAATAAATAAATCAGTATAAAATGATGCACAAATGTCATATATGTAGAATAATCTCAAAAAAGAGAATGATAAATTGACAGTAACTGCAACACTAGAATAATTCAGAAACAAACTAGAGATGTATCAACTCGATCAAATCGTTGAAATTTGCATCATAGCCTCGCCGTCATCAAATCAACCTGATGATGAATATCGATTAATCAAGAAAAAAAACTATTAAAAGTCTTAAAAGACCCACCACAATAGTGATGGACAAAAGGTCAAGTTTCAAATGACCTATCATTCTCCTTATTATCTCAAATCTATCACCATCATTATAATCTATTATAATAAAGTTCCTAATAAATTTAGCGACCCATTTATATTGGCAAATTTCATTTATATACCAAAATATAACTAAAAATTATTATTAAAATTAAAAACATTTGATTTCAAAGAAAACATATTAGATAAAATAAAAACCACGAATAATATGGACAACCACGATATTACGGATAAAATCACTAAAATGTAAACCAAAATTAAAAACAAATAAAAGTACAAACAAAAAATTGTTGAAAAAACTACCACCAACAACTAGCTTGAAGGCTAGCATCATTACCAACAAGGCAAAGATTTAATTTTGGAAAAGTTAAAATTATTTTATGAAAAAAAAGAGAGAGAGTACATAATTTATATACAATTAATTTTCTGTACATCAGTGATAATTTTATTCAAAAGCTTGTGTTAAAATATGTCTCTCTCTTGGTAATAAACTTGTTAATGCCCTAGTATTGATGGTCTGGGGGCAAACATTACAAAGTGTTTTCTATTATTATCCTCTAGTGGCGTTTCTTGATTAACTTAGTATTGATACTATTTGTGTTATGTCACTAAGAACTGTGTTTGTTTAATTTATGTATTTTCTTTTCTATTATAATATATATATATATATCTCTCTTAAGAGGTAGACAATTTTTTTATATATAAAATAGTAAGAATTCAACATTTAATAATTTAAATTCAAGGTCTATTCTTTCCATTAATCTAAATAAATGTAGCCAAAATTAAACATTTATCTACTGTTGTAAGAATATAAATGGTGGTTTAAGTGATTAAATTATTGATTTTTATTTAATTAATTAAATCAATTGTTAAATTATTATAAAATAAATTTTTTAAATAGAAAATTCATGAAAAATAAATATTAGAAAAAATAGTAAACAAAAAACCATAATCAAAACATAAACATTCATTTATAAATTAAAAACAAAAATTAAACTAGATTAAAATCAATTCAAATGCATTTAATTGATTTTTTACCTAGTTCAATCGAGTTTTTATCAGTTCAACTCTTCTGTAATTTTATGGTACTGATTGAATTAGTTGGGCCACTAATTCTCATTTCAACCATTTGGGACAACATCAATTCTAAGTTCAACCATTTGGGGTGGTTCGATTCCGACAATCATGCTATTATTAAGCATGTGACAAAGTTTGGTATCACTTAATTCATCTATACTTACTAATATATTATGGCAAACCCAAGATTTGGGTAAAAAAATTAATGTAAAAAATTGGTTAAAACAGTAAAGTTGAAATTTTAAAAATTATGTGTTAATTTTTATTGACTCTATATAAAATATAAAATGACAAAAACAATTTCATAGTAACATAGCTTACTTTATAAAAATAAAATTGATATTGTAGTCATTTCCCAATTGAGTTGGTGTTTGATTGGCTCGTGATACCAACTCAGTCATGGCTTAAATAATTGTATAGTATCTTATGCTATTATTTAAGAGTTTGATTGAGTTAGTGTCACCCATCAACCGGGTCCCAACCCAGTTATAAAATTACCATAAATCCATTATTTTTACAAAATAATAAATATTATTTTGAGACTTTTATCTATTTATGTAAAATCTAAAAAAAATAAAAATTAGACATAATTGGATTTAAACTCAAGGCATCATGGTCTTCACCGTCTCAACTTTACCATTCTAACAAAAACCACATTTAATTTGTGTAACCTACGTTAAGTCCGAATTCAAAATGTTACATTAGCCACCAAAATAGCCTAGTACAATCAAAGTTTTATAATACAGTCATATTTAATTATTCGTTTTATCTTAGAAGAAACTTAGTTAATTTTCATTTTATTCATTTCTCAAAATTTATTTATAATTTAGCAGTGAAAAAAGTGATATTTAATTTAGTTTTAATAAAAACCATATTTCATGCATAATATTAACCTATAATTCAACATCCTAAAATTAAATTAAATACCATGCATGCTAAATAACCCAAAATCGAGGTCTCATGCCATAGCTTAAAAATAAAACAATACAGTGCCTAAATAATGAAAAAAGAAAAAAATGGATAATAGATCTAAAAAACTTTAATAAAAGAAAATTTTGAGCCGAGACCCTCCAGATTCCGAGTCTACGTCTTAACATAGTGGGTTATCTATAAGGATGAAAATTAGAAGGGGAGTGAGATATGAGCTTGGTGTGAGTTTGATCACAAGTAAACCAGTGTAGAACAATAAACAAAGCATACACATTAGTAGTTCTGAGAATTATAACTACAATCGTATAACATAACAGAATTTGACAATTCATACGAGAATGATTTTGAGTGTAAATGCAATGCATAATTAACAAGGAAGGTCCTACCCATACTCCGCTATACTCATCAATAAGAGTTCCCAAGAACTCCTCCAACCATAACATTACAGTTTATGGATGAACCACCAGTATTTAAAGATAAATTGACAATAATAAAAATTGTGGATGAACCACCAGTATTTTAAAAACAGTTTGCAGACAAGCTGCCACTTGTTGTGAATGCACAACATATATGCAGATAAAAGCTGCAAGTAATTTGTGGATGAACCACCAATGTTGCAGGTTATTAAACTGCCAGTACTTTCACCGTACAATCGTCCCACCCTATGCAAGACAATATGACATCTTGAAACAATATCATGTAGAAATAGTAGACATGCTTAAAATGTTTTCAGTTCAACAGTAGCACTAGACATGTTTATCATGTGTTCAGATCAACAATAACAATATGCAAGCTTAACATGTATTTAGTATTACAATGATATGAATAACAGTAACAGTTCATCAAAATTACAGTGACAACAGACATGTAATGTTCACGAATCAAACATTATAACAATAGAAAATCAGTTATCAATTCATAAATTCCAACATATTCATAATATCAGTGACTTAATCAAGTGAATAAAATTTCTAAAAGCAATTCAGGGATTATACAGGGACTAAATTGAACAATTCACAAAATTCTGGGTAAAAATTATAAAACAGGGGACACACTGTTGTATGCGATGCTATAGGTCGTGTGGAGGGGTTGCACAGTCGTGTGGCCGGGCTGTGTAACAGATTGTGGTCATGTGGCAATTGCAAAAATTAACCTATAAGAGAGACACGTCCGTGTGGCAAGCCGTATGGAGGGTTCTTGGCCGTGTGCTTCACGAACTAGCTAGGTTTTGCAGGGCACATGGCCGTGTGAGGGGCCATGTGGTCCACCCCTGTGGTCCACACGCTCGTATGGGAGACCATGTGGCCCTATTCCTAGACATGGTTTGCCTCGATTCACTTGTAAAAAAACACACACCTTTCATTGGGAGACCGGAAGACGTTCCTCACGCCCGATTCTAATCCAATTCACCTAAATCAAGTCCTTCAACTGACATATATACATGAGTTAATGGTTGCTTTCAAGATTAATCAAGATTTTTCGAAAGATTTTGCAAGAATTGCGAAAGATTATTTGATTGAACAAAAGATTTACGTCGTTCATTACTATTACGAAGATTACGAGATTTGATCATTAAAGCGAGGCGTACTTATCAGTCTTGGATGAAAAGAAATAGATGCTATCAATGGCGAAATCGACAACCGGTAGGAAAAAAAGATTTGTGCAGGGATTGATTGTGATTCAGGAAGCAAAAATAATTTCAGCAATGGAAAGAAAATATTATGCAAAAAAAAAAAAGATGGTAAAGAAAAAAGGAGAAGAAATAGAGGAAAGAAGGCAAAATTTTGTTTGGGTTGGAATAAAAAACCAAAAATTCAATTGTAATTAGGAAAAGATGAACTAAATATCTAGGGTTTCCAAACTCTTAAGGGTGACACGGTAATTTGCCCTTCCTACCGAAAAATTAAAATGGGTTTTTAGGGATATAGAGGCTCAAACTTGGGTGCACAAGGAAGGGTATTGGCGTGTTAACCATTAGGCCAAATACTTATTTCTTACTCAATTTTTACAACAGGCAATATGTATTTTAGTGTGGTTTTATCCTAGTTTGTTGAAAATATAAGTAAAAGAAATGGGAAAGGAGTGACTTGAACCTAAAACTTATAGGGAGTACATTAACTACTTAACCATAGAGCCTATTCAATTTCTTGATTATTTATTTTTATTAACCTCCTATATTTTGAGACGTCACAATTTATATATTAATTTTTTTTTATCAATCTGCTTCATAATTTTTTTCGTCCACAAGGAGTGTCAAATCTAGTAGAGTATCAAGCATGTGGCTGAGTTTGGTGTCATTGAAGTGACACTAATGACTAAAAGAGAAAATTTTAACTACAATAAACTTATCAAATAAGGGTAAACATGTTATTTACTATAAAAATGTATACTAATAATTTTAACTTTTAACATTTATATCTTTTGTTAATTTGTTTCTTTTTTTAATTGACTTTTCACCTTTTAAAAAAAAGTCGAATTTAACCATTAATCTTTTAAAAAGAATCAATTTTTTTAACGGAAATACTAATTAAGATTTTAAATTTTTAAACATAGAAGCTTTCATGGCAATCCATGTGTACCTTATACTATTTTATTTTAAATTTTTATGGCTTATAAGACAAAAAAAATCATGTCAACATGAAATACACGTAGATTATCACGTGAGTTGTCATGCCAACATCGTTAAAAAAATAATGTTTTAGTTAGCATTTCCGTTAAAAAAAGTGATTTGATTCTTTTTTTAAAAGGTTATTGACTAAATTTAACTAAAAAAAATATGGTTAAAATGATATAAGATATAAACATTGAAGATTAAATTTTATTTTAATGCCAAAATATTAGATTTTAGCACATTTACGATGCAAGTGGAAAACTTTATGTAACAATTTATACAAAAAGATGATATAAAAATCAAATGTGATTTTGATTAAAATGGTAAAATTGAAATAATAAAAATTATCATATTTTGGGTTTAAATACTATCATATGTATATTTATATTTTTCTAGATTTTATATAAAAATAAAAAAATACTTAAAATATTATTTATTATTTTATATAATTAATAATTAAATAGACTCAATTAATAAATAACTTTAATAATAGTACAAGTAATTGTTGACTTCCATTTGATATTTTTTTCTTTCCCAAGTTAATTAGGTTGACTTGAAATATCAATACTGAAAAATATATTAAAATTTATGTTATTAATAATTATATTAATATATAGTTTGTAGATAAATTTAGATAAGATATAATTTTATTAATAAAGAAGAGTTAATTACATCAAATATCCTTAAATTACGACTCTCATTCTAGTTTAGTCTCCAAACTTTAAAACATTTCAATTACATCCTCAAACTATCAATAAGGTTCTTTCGTTACTCAAATCGTCAATTTAACCATTAAATTGGATGTCATATCTCATGTGATATAATTTAAAACGAAAATTTTAAAGAAAAAAAGAATATTGTGAAAATGGTTATCGTAAAAATTTTGGTTTTAAGGTTTTCAAAACTTTTACAAAAATTTTATTGTTCACTCTTTTTTTTAATTTTATTTTATTTTTAGTTTTTACTTTTAAAAGTTATGCGACCATATTTTTCTTTAATTTTAAATTTTTATTTTAAATTATGCGCATGAGATTTAATGTTTCATTTAACAATTAAATTAAAAAATTTAATAATAAAAAGATTTGATTGATATAACATCAATAGTTTAAAGATATAATTAAAATATTTTAAAATTTAAGAACTAATTTAAATAAAAATCATAATTTAAGGATCTTTAGTGCAATTAACTCGATAAACCTCAATTGCAAAAATTTGTATCCAGGTCCTAATGCAACCTTTTTGGTGGCTCAATAAGGGCACTTGTATATTTAATAATAATAAATATAATTATTATTAATTAGGGCGAGAGGAGGCTAATCTATCCATATTGCAGAGCATGTGATTCCCTTTCTTTAGAATCCCACCAGCCGGAAGAGGTTTCTTTATCTGCCAAATACCATTACTACTCAAAAAAGGTTATCACAATTATTATTATTTAAAAAATTAGTATCACCCTTAATCGAGTCACCATCTATGTTTATTTTTATTCATTTATCTCTTGAAAATTACCACTCAATCTATCAAATCCTTTGAGGCTTAAAAATTATTGAATTCTTTGAGACTTGTTGTATTTTCATATATCAAGTTTGAGTTTCAGCTCGACTCGAAATTCGAAACTCAATACTTGGCTCAAGAAGCTCGTTTATCAATTTTTGTACTTGAACCTGAGTTTGACTCAATAATTAAGCTTAAGGTTAATAATATATATTAAGGGCAATAACGTAATTTAATATTATAAAAATATGAAAAGATCGATAAGGTTCGCAAGATATTCGAGTCAAGTATTACTAAACTTGAATATAGCTCGATCAATAGCTCGAACTCCCATGTGAGCAGTGTGCTCATGAAAGACCTTGGGTGGTAAACCTTTTGTGAGCAAATCCGCTATCATGGAGTTGTCCCAATGTGCTCTATGGATATTTGACCATTTTGCACTCTTTTTTTACAACTAGGAACTTTATGTCAATATGCTTTGACTTAGATGAACTCCTGTTGTTATTAGAATACAGCACTGCTGACTTATTGTCACAAAATAATTTGAATGGTCTTTTTACATTCTCTAAAATGTGCAGCCCTTTGACAAAGTTCTGCAACCATATTCCATGGTTTGATGCCTCATAGCATGCTACAAACTCTGTTGCCATAGTGGACGAAGCTACAAGTGTCTGTTTGACACTTTTCCAAGATATAGCTCCTCCGGCTAATAGGTAAATATAGCCTGATGTAGATTTCCTACTATCTTGGCATCCAGCGAAATCAGAATCAGAATACCCTATGACCTCCAAAAGATTTGATCTCTTATAAGTAAACATGTAATCTTTTGTTCTCTGAAGATATCTCATAACCCTTTTGGCTGCTATCCAATGGTCTATACCAGGGTTGCTTAAATATCTGCCTAACATCCCAACAATGTACGTAATGTCCGGACTCGTACATACTTGAGCATACATTAAGCTCCCAACAGCTGATGCATAGGGAATCTTTTACATTTCCTGAATTTCAAGGTTACTTTTAGGGCATTGAGTAAGACTAAATTTGTCTCCTTTAGCGACTGGGGTGTCACCTGGTCTACAATTCTGCATGTCAAACCTTTTGAGTACTTTATCGATATAGCTCTTTTGTGATAATCCAAGAATACCTCGAGATCGATCTCGATGTATCTGAATTCCTAAAACAAAAGAGGCGTCCCCAAGATCTTTCATCTCAAAATGCTTGGATAAAAATCTCTTGGTTTCGTGCAATAAGCCTATATCATTAATGGCAAGCAAAACGTCATCAACATATAGAACCAGAAATATGTACTAACTCCTATTGAATTTGTGATACACACAATCATCAACAATATTCATCTCAAAACCGAACGAAATAATTATTTGATGAAACTTGTGGTACCATTGACGGGAAGCTTGTTTGAGTCTATAGATGGATTTTGTCAATTTGCAAACCATATTCTTTGAGTCTTTCGACTCAAAATTTTCTGGTTGCACCATATAAATTGTTTCTTCAATGTCGCCATTAAGAAACGCAGTCTTAACATCCATCTGATGTAACTCAAGATCAAAATGAGCAACAAGTGCCATGATTATCCTAAAGGAGTCTTTCGATGAAACTGAAGAGAAGGTCTCTGTAAAATTAATGCATTCTTTCTGAGTATATCATTTAGCTACAAGACGTGCCTTATACCTTTCCAAATTATCATTTGCATCCCTCTTGGTTTTAAATATCCATTTACAACCAATTGGTTTTGCACCTTCAGGTAATGGAACAAGTTTCCAAACTTTATTGTCTTGCATAGATTTATACTCATTTTTATGGCATCAATCCACTTTTAAGAATTAGAACTTTTCATGGCCTGATGAAAGTTGATTGGATCATCTTCCATCATTCCATTATCATCCTCATGTTCTTGGAGAAATACAATATAATCATCTGGAATAACATTTCTCCTTTCTCTTGTGGACCTCTTTAATGGCACTTGTTCTTGACGTTGTTGAGTTTGTTCTTCTGGAACAATTACCTCATTTTGAATGGAAAGTTGTTCAACATTGTCTTGTAGAGTTTCTGGATTCACTTCTTGATCAATGATAGGTATAAGAACCTGAACATCATCAAAAGTGATAGTAGGAATTGAGTTAGAATCCAATTCCTCCTCAAAAGCAATGTCTCTAACCTTATTTCTCCCCCCGAACTCAACATCCTCAAAAAATGTTGCAGTTGCTGTCTCAAAAATATTCTTTATTATGGGATCATAAAATTTATAACCCCTAGATCGCTCAGAATAGCCAATAAAGTAGTTGCTTATTGTTTTGGAGTCCAATTTCTTTTCATGAGGCCTATAAGGCCTTGCCTCAGCTGGACATCCCCAAATGTGAAAGTGCTTTAGACTAGGCTCTTGACCTGTCCAAAGCTCATAAGGTGTTTTTGCAACTGCTTTATTGGGTACTCTATTCAGAATGTAAGCTGCTGTCTTTAATACTTCTCCCCAGAAGGACTCAGGTAAGGTAGAATGAGCAATCATGCTCCTTACCATATCCTTAAGAGTTTTGTTTCGTCTTTCAGCTACACCATTCATACTAGGTGATCCTGGCATGGTGTACTGTGGGACAATACCACATTCCTCTAGGAATTTCGCAAATGGCCCTAGACATTGTTCACCTGAGCCATCATATCTACCGTAGTACTCACCACCATGATCAGATCTAACGTTTTTAATCCTTTTGTTGAGTTGATTTTCAACTTCAGCTTTATAACTTTTGAACACGTCCAAAGACTAAGATTTCTCATGAATGAGATATAGGTACCCATAACGTGAGTAATCGTCTATAAATGTTATGAAATATTGTTGACCATTCCATGATGTAGTAGGGAATGGCCCACAAATATCTGTATGAATTAATTCTAAGACGTCTGAAGATCTGTTGGCACCCAATCTCTTGGTTTTGGTCTGTTTTCCCTTGATGCAATCGACACAAACATCAAAGTCTGTGAAATCAAGGGACTTTAAAATACCATCAGACACAAGGCATTCAATTCTAACTTTTGAGAAATGACCTAAGCGCCTATGCCATAATGATGCTGAATTTTCCTTATTTAATTTGCGTTTAATACCCCGTGATTCCACATGCAAGGTTTCATTATAAGATACAACTGTTTCTAGCAAATAAAGGTTGTCATAAGTATTTAAATAACCAATTTCAATAACATTTGAATTTAACGACAAATTAAATTGATTGTTTCTGAATGAACAATAATATCCAAATTTGTCCAACGAAGAAACAGAAACTAAATTCCGTCTAAATGACGGTACAACAAAAGTGTCTTTTAAATCCAAATAAAAATCAGTTCCTAATAACAACCTAAAATGCCCAATTGCTTCCACTTCTACTGATTTTCCATCGCCCACAAAGATGTGTCTTTCACCATCACTTGGCTTTCGGTAACTCAGGCAACCCTGCATAGAAACACTTATTTGAGTAGTAGCACCCAAATCTATCCACCAAGTGTTTCTAGGTACTGAAACTAAATTAATCTTAGAATAGACCAAACTAAGAATTATACCTTTCTTTACACGTCAAGCATGATATTTGGTACAATCTTTCTTTACGTGTCCAGACTTATTACAAAAGAAACAACTCTCTATAGCTTGTTGTTGTTTCTTTTGAGCTGGACCCTTAGCAGCTTCATTCTGATATTTTCTTTTCTTGCCTTTGTCCTTAGGGGCATTGGCCAAATGAGCACTTTCAAACTTCTCACGCTTCAACCTTTCTTCCTCTTGCACACAATGAGAAATGAGCTCATTTAGGGTCCATTTCTCCTTTTGACAGTTATAAGTAATTTTAAATTGATTAAACTGTGCAGGAAGTGATACCAAAACATAAGAACAAGCAATTCCTCAGAAAGCTCGATCTTAAGTGCCTTAAGTCTTGAAGCAGTATGGAACATCTCCATAATGTACTCCCTTACGTTTCCTTGACCTTTATACTTTATAGACATCAAAGAAGTTAGAAGTGATGTCATCTCAACCTTATCGTTTTTAGCAAAACGTTTCTCAATTTCATCAAGGAAACCTTTAGCCTGAGTAATCTCTTCAGATTCTGTGCTCATAAAGGCTTCTGGAATGCTGTGTTTCGTGATCATTAGACTCATGCGATTTGAACGATCCCACCTCTCAAAGTCTCTCTTAATATCAGGGGTGCTTTCCGCAGTGAGAAGTGCAGGTTGTTCTTCCCTTAGTGCAAGGTCTATGTCCATACAGCCAAGCACTATAAGTAAGTGCCTTTTCCATTTCTTAAAATTAGTTCCATTAAGCATGGGTTTAGAATTTATATTAGCAGATATTGTAGCAGCAGAAGATAAGTTAGCTGAATAGAGAACAAAAATAAGCTTAAATCAATATTCATAAGTAAACAATAAATTCAATATAATGGCTAATCCCATCTCAAGATACCAAACACTACATTAATATCAAATCTTTGGACAATAATATTAATAGCAAACGGTACTCTTGTTGTAGCAATCAAACATTGACAATAAATTATGTCAAGCAATGAATTAATCTTTGGACTAACTTATTGCTTACATAAAATACCTTATAATTGTCACACATTTATCACCACAGATGTCGTTGTAATTCTGCCAAATATTAACTTACCTTTGGGTCAATCAATAAACGCATGAATCACAAAAACATATAACCATCTTAATATTTCAAATAAACTAATCTACACAAAAGAGGTCACTTTGGCGGCATTTTGTTTCAACTAATTTATTTAAAATATTAGACATCCTTTAATTAAAAACCAATATCTGAATTTATTTGTTCCAAAATATTTACCTTAATTTCATCTTTCAATCAAATTAAAAGATAAAACATATATATATATTTATATAATTTTCCAAAACATTAAACCAATGAAAGCATGCATATATTATATATTTATATAAACAAACAAAAAACATATATATGAATCAATTTCTATATATATATATATATATATATATATATATAAATGTCATATGGATTAAAATAATAATAATCACATGCCTTACAAATACACAAGAACTGAATCGCAATATTTTCAAATAAAACTTAAAAACGTAGGTATCAAATAATATTACACAAATATTTTAAACTTTATAATTGAATCTATTAATTTGAAAATCACCCAATTTTTTTATATGAATTCAAGATAATAAAAAACTTTAATATAAATCTTCAGAAAAACAACATATATATCCGAAATATCAAACCCATGAAATTTCATGAATCAATTATTCAAATGAAGAACCTGAATCAATTCCCAATGATTCGATATGAAGAGGCTCAGATGCCACTTGTTAGAATTTATAAAATAAATCTACAATATAACTTAATAAACCAGGATCTGTCATGTCAAATCATTAAGAACAAATCAAGAATAAAACAAGATGCAGAAGCGTACCTGAATCTATGAATTCCTTGAAACTTTCTGGAACTTGGGGATTTGATATTCCAAATTAGCACATAAGAAACTCAGAGAATATCTGCTCTCTCTTTCCTAATAATGGGATATTAGAAAAGATATCTTGTGTATAATTTGGGGACCATAACCCTAATATTTATAACATTAGCATATTAGTTCTAATCAAATTCTAATTAGCACATCATTAATTAGAATTTGATTAGAAGAGTATCTACACATATTTGACCCATACTTTATTTATTTAATAATTAAAAGCTCAATAAAATTCTAACCAAATTAGATCACTTTTAATTTGGGTTAACCTATCATGATAGTAAATAATAACATGTAATTATCCTTATTATATATGTGATGTCCAAATTTTCTAACACAACTTGATAATTATCGAATCAAACTCGAATAATTTGAGAACACCAATATCTCATTTAGATAAAATCTTATCTAATTGTGTATTCAATTTTTTTTACACTCAAATTGCATATTGTGAGCCAGGGAAAATTCAAATGAGATATGCTTCTCAATTCCATAATTCCATAATTTAAAATTGAAAACCTGCAAATTATACATACACATTTATATACATGAACGAAGTCATATATTGAGATTTGAAACCATTGCACAGTACGTAGAGATGGAGCAAGAAAATTTTTTTAGGGGAAGTTAAAATTAAATTATAATTTTTATTATAGTAAAAATATAATTTTTAAAAAATTAAATTAAAATTTTATCATTTTTAAAAGGGGTTAAAGTGTAATTTTATATTTTCTAACTAAAATGAAAAGAAATTCCATTTTAGGGAGACTGAACTTTATCAACTCCTCTAAATTCGTCCCTGACAGTGGGTTGATGTTCAGGATTGAATTATAAATAAAGTGATTGTAAGTTGAATCTATGAATAACTTTTATCTCATTCCCTTTATGAAAAAAAACTATTAATCTACATCACTTGAATATTGGAAATTTTATGAATATGATCATTTTTGGATCTAATATTATGTTTAATGGATTTTCAATTTTTCTTCATTCTTTTTCTCAACATAGTGATGAGTGATGATGGACAAAGAAATTAAAGATGGTCAATTAGGTAAGGATAAAGGGAGATTCCTAATTTCTTACAAAACCCGGAGCTTCTGGGTTTTGCTTCTTTGGCTTGGTGGAGGACATAATTATGGGACCATCCCCCATCCTGTAATGTGATATACTGATTAAGAAATTCAATTCAATTTAATTATTAATAGTTTTTAGTTTTAATCATTAAACTATAAAAAGTTATAAAATTTTATCGATTTGTTATGTTTTGATTATTCACAAGTTATCTGTTGTTAACCCTTTAAAAAAATGATGATGTAACACATTTTATATAGGGTTAGTACTTCGTTTGGACCAAACTGAAACTAAAATATCAATTTAATCTTTTATAATATTTTTAATAATAAATCCAAAAAATTTTAAAACTATCTTAAAATTTAAAATCTGAAATTTTAAAATTTATTAAAATTCTAAAATATTATTTTTTTAAATATAAAAAGCATAAAATTATAAAAAAAAAATCTTTAAAAAGAAATTGGGAATGACATCCCAAGACTAAATGATTTTTTTTATCCAAAAGCCAAATCAAATCATGCACTATGACCATAACAAACATTCATAACATTTTCTAAGAAAATTGAGGATAATCAACCGATGCCTATAAAAGAAAATGCAATTAACCCTAAATCTCCCAAAATTGAAAAAAAAAAGTTTATTCCCTTATAAAAATGAAATTATATATTAACACATTATAAAATTTTATTTTATGTTTAATCCCTTAAAAATTATAAAATTATATTTTCATCTTCCAAAAATGAAATTATGACCTTAAAAAGATTTTCACTTCAGCCTTAATAGTAATCAAAACTATGCAGAAATTTTAAAAAATAAATAAATAAATATATATATATATATATATATATATTTAACCTGCTTGGAAGAATTAAATAAGATGAGCATTAGATACTACTGGGGAGGCATGAAGTGAGAAGGGAAGTTTCAATGTACCCGACAGTTCTCACGTGACTGACACGTTTGGGCAGAGTTATCGTGTCTGGTCTGCTCCATGCTGCATTTCAAGACTCTTCTTCTCTTTGTCTTTACAGTCTTTCACTTCTCTCTGCCGTTCACTTTCTAGCCACTGCCACCATTTTTGTTTGGTCAAAGGTTAGCATATCGAATGAATGAATACTTTTATTTCGTCGGATTATTTTTAAGGTCGCTTTGCATTGTGGGTACTCTTTTCTTTTTTATGTGTTTAAATTAAGGTTTTCATTTTTTTTAATCATCATTTGTTTTTTTATTACAAAATTAATGGTTTTTGCTTTATATCATCTTTGTTTATGGGAGGTCAACCACTTCTACAGCAAACCTTATAAGTAGAATGTTTAAACGGTTAATTAAATTAAATTAATATTAATTTAATTTTTTAATCGAATTAAATTTTTTAAAAAAAATATTAATTGAATAATAATATTTTAAGTAATTTAATCGGTTAACTGAGGTAATCGAATTTTATATGTTTTTATTTTTTTTGTTAAAACAAGTATAAAACATATAAAAAATAAATTGATAATGTTCGTTTGATTGAATTATCCAAATTAATAGAATTAATCAAGTTATAAGTCTTGAAACACTACATAATTAGGAACACTATATACGTTCGGTTAATTACCCAATTTCGAATCGAATTAACTGATAATTAAACTTCAAAAAAATATTAACTAACCTCCGATCGAATTAGATCGATTTAGTCGATTAATTCAATTTTAACTGAAATTTAAACACCGTAGCTAGTAATAATTAATTATTATATTCCCAAAGTTAATTAATTAATTATCAAGCTCATAGTGGATTTGTTTATGCATTATCATCTTTTATTCAAATGTAAGAATTAAACTATTCTTTTTACACCTTTATTAATAAATGGGATCTAAAAAAAGGTTTCTCTAAAAAAATTTATGGACGAAAACAATTATATAATAAATTTTAAAAAAAATGTAAAAATAAATATAATTTGGTTAAAATAGTAAAATTGAGGAAGTAAATGTTATAATGTTTTGGGTTCAAATTTCATAGGTTTGATATAAAAAGATAAAAAGATAAATATACTTTTAAGATAATATTTGTTGCTTTGTAAAAATAATAGATTTTTTATAATTTTACAACTGAATTGAGAGCCCGTTGATGAAGAACATCAACTCAATCAAACTCTTGATATATACTAGATTTTATCACACCTATGATATATACTAGACTTTAAGTAGATAACTTAGGGTGAGTTTAAATGGGCGATGCGATTACCCGCCGTTAGTGTAAAAACAGCAGTGGCCTTAAAATTAAATATTGTAGCGTGAGACAAAAAGTAAACTAAACGCACCATATCGCAGCTAACCACCCATCTAAACCCACTCTCAATTAGATCAATACACATGGTTCACCTAAAAATGTAATAGCTTAGAATCCTAAAAGTAACACGATTAGTGCGATTTAAACTTAAGTCACATTTGAGATAATGAACACTCTGACCATCAGGTCAATACACAGGGTTCACTTTTTAAACTTAATTTGTATCGATTTAGCAAGGGAAAAAAAAAGGGTTAATTTCAACCCTAAATTCCTAACTAAATAATTAATAAGGTAAAAAGAAACACCTGTATATTTACATGCCTTGCTTGTCAACAAAGCCTCTTTTTTTATTTTTTAATTAATTTTTTTTCAAAGCATCTCTTTTATCTTTAGCTTTATCATTATATATTGTGGATATTAGCTATATATTAAATGAAACAAATCACTCACTTTGCTTTCCATTTTGCCCTCTTAAAAAGCTCTCAAGTCTCTCCCTTGAATCCAATCTCTTCAAAGCTTGGTTCTCAGACATTCAAACGCGTAAATTTTGAGGTAATCAAGATAAAATGATTTTTATTAGTTTATATAAAATAATACACAGTTTCTTAATAATAAAAAATCTCATTTGATTTAGTTTTATATATGTATATATATACACACACTATCACTTTGCTCTCTCTTTTTCTTCTCCTTAATTATATCCTTTTCTTCCTTGCAATGATCTGGATCTGGGTGTGAAGGCAAACTTAATTAATCTAATTTTCAGCTTTTAATAGATCTTTTTGGAGTTTTAATTTTCAGTGTTGTTAATTTGATCATGACTTTGGGTTCTTGTTGAATTCCTGCAGAACTTAAATTTGAAAAAAAAAAAAAAGACATTTAATCAGTAAAGTTGTAAATAAAATACACAATTATTTCCATATTATGCTTTGGCTAATCTCTGTTCAGCACACAATCATGTTGGTTTATGAAGAAAACCTAGCTTTCAACACGTAAAGCAGGTAGCTTCATAAATTGGGAAATTTTTTGTTTCTTTTTTTCATTTATTTTTACAGATTATTCTCTTAAATTTGCTTTTTAATAAGTGATCAGATCGAAGAGGTGGAATTTAGCAATGTCAGGGCTGGAATCAGGTTCATGTTCTCGGTATGTTCATCAGCTACTCGGACCAGAGCTTCAGCTGCAACCCCAACTGAGGGACACCAGGCACTCACCGGAGAAAGAAGGAACCGATCATGGCGGTACCACCACCAGTTCTGGTGGTGGAGAAAGAAGGCCTCGAGGTCGTCCAGCTGGCTCCAAGAATAAACCTAAACCACCGATCATTGTCACTCGCGACAGTCCAAATTCACTAAGATCCCATGTGCTTGAAATATCTTCTGGTTCGGACATAGTTGACTCGGTAGCAAACTACGCACGGCGGCGCGGTCGGGGTGTTTGTGTGCTCAGTGGAACCGGGGCCGTCACTAATGTCACGTTGCGGCAACCGGCTGCCCCATCCGGGAGTGTCATAACACTACATGGACGGTTCGAGATTTTATCTTTAACCGGTACTTCTCTTCCACCACCGGCGCCTCCTGGAGCCGGTGGCTTGACTATATATCTCGCCGGTGGTCAGGGCCAAGTGGTGGGAGGCAGCGTGGCGGGTCCATTGATGGCTTCGGGTCCGGTTGTATTAATGGCTGCATCATTTGCCAATGCAGTTTATGATAGGTTACCTCTTGATAACCAAGAGGAAGAGCCAGCAGTTCAGCTTCAACCAGCAGCTTCACAGACATCTGGAGTGACCGGCAGTGGTGGTGGAGGGCAGTTGGGTGATGGAGGCAATGGCACCACCAGCAACAGCGGCGGCGCTACTGGAACTGGCGGTGGTGGAGGTGTTCCTTTCTATAATTTGGGAAGCTATCCTTTTCCAGGTGATGTATTCGGGTGGAGCGGTACCGCAACAAGGCCTACCTTCTAGCCTAAGTTTGGTACTCTCGGTAAGTTTGAGTTCTTTGTACAAAACATTAATTCTGACATCATATTCTATATATATATATACATATATATATATATATATATATCTTCTTTTTTGTTTCCTTTTTGTGGGAATTTTCTTTCTCCTTCAAAACATGGTTAATTTATATATGAACAGTAGAGATTTTATGAAAGAAACTAAACCTAATGCATATATAGAGAGTTCTAGGGTTAATTTTTAAAAGTTTCAAATTAATCCCATCTAATTGTTACATATTACTCTAAGTACTACATACAACTGCATTTCTATCGATCATATTCTTTGCTTGCATGTGTGCATTTTTTGTATCACATGGTCGGGATTTGAATCCGAAACCAATCACATAACTAAGTGGATTACACTTGAAGGTTCATACCCTAAAACAATTGTTTATCAAAAACTAGAATGGTGGAATGGTAAAAGACTTGTACTGAAATCTTTATTTGACACTTACTTCGACCATCTTTGAACAAAGTTTTTTTAACTCTGACTCTATGTTTTTTTATCAGATATAGAATAAATATTAAACTATGTTGTCTTTATGTTTTTCTGCTCAATAATTGTTGTTGAGGTATGGTGGTAGTTCATGGTTGGCATGAGAAAACCCTAATTTCGAAAAGTGGGAGAAGATGAGATTAGCTTAGTTTTGGGACTTTACAAACATTGAAAATGGGGAAAGTATAATTGGGTTTTTGATGTTTCTTTGGAACTTTGCCTTCTTTTGTTTGCTTTTGATATAATATATTTCTATTAATCACTCGGTTTTATATCTTCAATGTTTGATTATTTGTTTACATTAATTTAATTTTCTTTTCTGAAATTAAATGAGGGTGATAAAATTATATTTAATTTTATATATATTTTTCATAACACTAAAAGTATTGTAGAGGCCTTTGTATTAGGAGTTAAATTATATTTTGGCCTTTTTACTTAAAAATGGGCAAATTAATCCCTATATGTTAGATCAAATAGCAAACTGGTCCTTTTGTTAAAAATTACATTCATTTCTACTGTTAAAAACTAGCCCTTGCACGCCAGCATGAGGTACAGGTGGCATGCCACATGTCATTGGATAATTATTTTGTCATACACATAAGTTTTTAACAGTATAAAGGGATGAAATTTTTAACAGAAATGATCAATTTATTCTTTGATCTAACATATAGAGACTAATTTACTCATTTTTTTAGTAAAAAAGATAAAATACAATCTAACTTCTAATATAAAGACTTTCATGATGTTTTTACCTCCAACTATCATATTTCTTCTATATGCTAAAAGTGTAATATACGAAATATTGTAACTCGTCTTAAGAAACCTTAAGATAAAAGAATAAACATAAGTTCGATGTTATACATTTACATTTAACCCCAATCAATCCATACTCTCAAACATTTTCCCTTTTGAAGCCAACAAACACTTTAGATTAATCATATCTCAGAAATGAATGAAGAAAGGAGACTTCTTTTAAGAAGTTTTTGATGCTCTCAATCCGTATATCACAAGGAGGGTTATACTCCCTTTTATAGGCTCTCAAATAACTGGCCAATCTCATAAACTTCATCTAAAAAATGGGCATGGAATAAATTTTACTAATTTAGGACTTACTAATCTACCTTCCAATTACAAATAGAATCATTATATTTGTTGTAATGATAATAAATGATAAATTTAAGGTTTTACAGAGAATTGATCCCTAAATTTTATAAAAAAATATTTTAAATATTTTTAAATTTAAATTTGTTATTTTGATATTATAATTAGTATTTAAAAAAAAGAATAAATTTATGTTTGATCCCAAAATTTTTCAAAAACTTTTAAATTTGATTTCTTTTATAAAATTTATATTCTTTTATGATAAATTTAATAACTTTTAGTTTAATTTGGTAAACTAATACAAAATAGTATTTAAATATTAATTTGATAAAAATAAATTTTAATAATTGCCATATCCAAATGTAAATGGTATATAAATATTAGGATAAAGTACAAAAATAGTCACTTTTGTTTGCCTTAGATTACATTTTAGTCACTTATGTTTGAAACATTATGTTTTAATCACTTACGTATCGTTTTGTTACGAAATGGCCACTCTACTGTTAAGTTCCATTACCTTCATAGCAACGGCCCTACGTGGAAGTCCAAATGGGTTTAAAATGCCAACTTGGATGTCCTATGTGGCAGTCCAAATTAAATTTATTTAATTAAAAACCTATTTTCATCCTAACAATTGAATATTCAATTTGGCATTGAAAACCTATTTGGACTGTCACGTAAGACTGTTGTTAGGGAGGTAACAGAGTTTAACGGTAGAGTGACCACTTCATAACAAAATGATCACGTAAGTGACTAAAACGTAACATTTCAAACATAAGTGACTAAAATGTAATCTGAGGCAAACAAAAATGACTATTTTTATAATTTACCCTAAATATTAATTAGGTAAAAACTAAAGTTAAATAAGTATAATATCTAATACAATTTGAGCATTTAACTTATTTTATTTTTTCCTAAATTTTGGTAATAAAGTTAACTCAAATTTTAACATTTCTAGCTTTGCCCCCTTTGAAAATGTATATTTTATAAAAATATCTCAGCCACTTATCAACAATTTTAGCTTCACTTGTGCTGATAACATGTTATGATTTTGCAACCCCATACTACAAATCTATTAGATATTTGGGATGTTCTTTTAAGCCTTTTAGTGGTTTGGGTGGTAACATATATCCTTAGTATTGATTTTCAGAAGTTCATCTGTGTTAAGTCGTTGAGGAGGAAGAATAAACCAATTTAATGAAATATTTGGAGATAACAGTGGTCTGAAAATAATAAATAATGCCATATGATGTTGATGAATTCTTAGCTTATGGATCAGATGGGAGAAATGGAGAAGATGTCCAACATCTCAAGCATGTCTCTTCTGTAGCACTACTTACATTGGGTGAACATATTGAACCAAATTCCTAAATCTCGGAGGAAAGGTAATAACCAATGCTGTAGCCATATTTGGGAAGAAAAACTGAAAGCCTCTCAGCGTTTTCGGGCTTGTTTTCTTCTGCTAGGCTCAAAACATTTGGTCAAAGCATTTAAAAATGGTGCCAGCTCTCCCTGCCCTCATAATATTAAAATGTTGAGCTTGAAATGAATAGGATGTATCTGGTAAGGTTGAAGAAGAACAAATCGTGTGTAATTGCAGTGAAATCCGATCTGCCTTGTTCTGTCCTGTCAGGAACCAAGATTCAGCCCACCGCCCACCGCCCACCAATCACCAACAATACTCCATTTCATCCAAGAACTTTCGTTTCAAAGGATCAAAAATTTGACAGACTTCCAAGACTCATCGAATGGAATATACTCTGCTGGCGTATCCGTTTGCTACCTCTGCAATTACAACACGTGACCAGGCATTTTGTCATTCCAACGCACTTCTCAAACTAATCCAGATACGTTTCAGATTCATCTAGACAAGTTAATCCGTCTGTTTTGATTCCCATTTTGATTATCAAAATCTGATTTTGATTGTTAACAATTTTTATCAGGGCCGGAGGCTAAATACAAAATTCCCAATTTAAACATAATAATTTTAAGTATATTTTCTTCTTTTAATCATGTGATGGGGTTTAATTCGAATAGAGTATATTTCATAACTAATCGTTTATGTTTTCAAAGAACACCCACAATTACTCACTGTTGCTAGCACTAATACCCTAGTAACCTGGTTATAATAAAACAAATATTTTTAAAAAAATTAACCATTCAAAAAAATTTAATAATTCAATTTTAAGGGTTTTTAATAAAAATTATAATTTTGCAAGAGCCCTAATATAAGATTTTTTTTTACTTTAAAATACAGTTAAAATATGCCTACAATCCCGTTATTTTTCAAAAGTTAGGAATTTAGTTTTTGTACTTGTATTTCTAAGAATTTAGTTTCTTTATTTTTTATATTTTTAAATTTAAGTTTAACTCTTTAACACTGTTCTTTTTTTTTTGTTAAATTGGTTGCTATGACATTTTGAAATAATAATAATAATAATAATAATAATAATAATAATAAAATACTCACTTGGTGATAGACCTGATCATGGGTTGGGTCACCCGCCCGAAAAATGGGAGGATTTGAATAAAAATATAGCCTGAAAATTAGGCTATGTTAGATTAAAAAAATTAAGTGGTGAAAAAATGAGTGTTAAAAAATAAGTACTGAAAAATTAAGTGTTGAATTTAAGTTATAAAATATGTTTAGCATTTTATTTAATATTAAATAGTGAATATAATTAGATTGTTTGATTAATAAAGGATAATGTCGAAACCATTTTTATTTTAAAAAACGGGGATCAACTTTAAAATGAGGTATGGAGTCGCCACCAATCCTTTTTGTTTAGGTGTGATCGGGTCACCTAATAAAACATTTTATTTTATTAAAATATCGATTTTGGCCTACGAAATTTGAGAAAACGGGTTCGGGAGTCAGTTACATACGAGGAAGGATTAGCACCCTCATTATGCCCAGAATTGGTACCAAATTGATTAAACAATGTCTTTATGTCTAAAATTTAAAAAAAATATTTTGAAATACAATTTCTTTTAAAACATTTGAATAACTCAAATTGAACATTAAAATTCTATTGTTTCTAAAGAATATAATATCGCATCCAGCACGTTAGGACATGATTCTTTAAACCTTCGAAACCACGATCAATTCTTGATTTCCAAAAGCTCATACATTCGAAAATTACAAAAGGATATTCAATTATTTGGTCCAACAAAAAACCGAAACCCAACACGTTTGGGCACGATTTTTCAGATTTCCAAACATAAAATATTATATTTTATTTTGAAAACTTTTGAATAAAATGATTTTAAAACTTAAACGATATTAAAACACGACATTTTAAGCATATAAAATGCGATGGAATAATAATGTACAACACAAAATAATAATTTATAAACAAAATGTTATAATAATTAATCACAAATAATAAATAAATACAAAGTAAGAAAATCTAAAATAAAATATAAAACAATTCTAAGCAAATAATACATAAAAATGATTTAAAATGAATGTTATAAAAGCGATCTAAAGTATATAAAATAATTTTTTTTTAAAAATTAGTATCCATTCAAGATAAAATAATATATAAAACTCTTTTAAAATAATATATAAACAATTCAAAATATATAATGTGTAAAAAAAGTTTAAAATACATAATATATGAAAATATTAAAGTAAATAATGTATAAAAATTTGAAATGAGCGTTATATAAAAATTTAAAATAGATAATAATAATAAATGTAAAAATAAATAAATAAATAGAATATTAATAACAAGAGTAAAAAACGTATATAAGAAAAATAATAATGAAAATAATATTAGTATATAAATAGAAATAAAAATATAATAAATAGAAATGTAATAATAGTAGAAATATAAATAGATAAATAAAAATTAGATAAATAATAATAGTATTAGAATAACAAAATAAATATAAATAGAAACATAATAATAATAGCAATAATATATTAAATTAGTTAATTTGATAATAAAATAGCGAAAATAAAAAAGGATTAAATCGAACCTTAAAGCAAAATTTTGGGGCAAAACAAAAAATAAATAAAAGGAAATGGACTGAACGTGCGAATAACAAGGAGGGACCAAAAGGGAAATAATCCCCACCCTTCAAAACACACAGCTTCAAGGAAGACCAAAATGTAGTCAAAACAAATTTTAGGGCCAAAATTAAGAATAATGAAAACTTAATTGCAAAACAATAAAAACGAAAGGTATAAAAGCAATTGGATGAATTTAGAAAGAATAAAGAAATTGAAATGAAATGGACAAAATTCTCACATAATTGAAAGAGAAAAGAAATTAATTCAATTCCAATGGAAATAGGAAAAGAGAGAATAATCCAATTCCAAATTAAAGTAGGAATACCAAAAGTAATCGATCCCTTTTCAAATAACAAAATACCCCTATTTATATACATGAGGTTTACTAAAAATAGCCTAAATAAAATAAAATAAAAATAAATAAAAACAAAAATCATATCTTCCTACCAAGTCAACCAATTTTGATAACTCATTGGCTTTCTTCATCTTTTTGATTTGGCCATAATTTAATGATTGTCTTTCAATTTGATCCTTTTTGACTTGTTTTCGACCGATTGCATCCTTTGGCTTCTGTTATTATTTTTTGGGGGGCTCAGGCCAAAATTAGCCTATTACAGATAATATAATCTTAAAAGAAATAAAATAAAATCACCGTTGAATCAAGTAGGTCTCTATCTACCTATTAATTTCTACACTTTTTTTCAAGTAGTTTTCATTGTAGGTTATCAGACATGTTTAAAAAATTAAGTTAAAAAATTCTATATAAAAATTTAGGTTACTGTCAAGTTATTGCAACGGCAAATTCTATTTTTTAACAAAAACATTAAGATTTTAAATATGGCAGCTCAAATGGCAATTTATTTATACTTCATGTTAATTTATTTGAATTTTATGAACTTATGTTTTTTTAATTTTAAATTTTTGAATATTTTTTTAACTTTTAAATTACCTGTCGATGTAACATATGAGACAAATAGTATCATATTAGAATGATGTACACATGGACTTCCATGCACGTTGCCGCGCCAACATTGTTAAAAAAATTAATGCGTTATTTGGTATTTTCATTAAAAAAATTAACTCTTTTTAAAAGATAAAATGACCAAATTTAATTCAAAAATATTATAAGAGTTAAATTGACAAATAATATAAATATTGAGAACTAAACTTTACATTATACCTTAACAAAATCCAAATTTTGAAACTAAAATGAAAAAAAATTGCCAATTTTAATTTTATATTTTCTAGTCAACCAATTATATTAAATTTTTTAATATTTTTATTTTTATATTAGTTAACTAATGACAACAAATAAATAATTAATTAATTAACTAAAAAAATTTACTAATAATTAAATAATAATTTTATAACATTGAGTGAAAAAAAAATATAAATGAATCACTTCTATTATAGTGTACGCGAGCCCCTAAATTCGGTGCCGGTAAAGAACAACTCAGCAATGGTGTTCACAAGAAATCCGTTAAGAGATGTTTGGGATTTGGTCGGTCATTCATGCTTATTTAATTATCCTCGTATATTACAAAACATTGTCTAAACTAGGGCAGGCTGTCAACTGGATTTGGAAGAAAACCTGTGGGTTTTCCCTTTCCCTGCTTCTGGTTTTCCCCTGCATTAATGTTTATGGGTTTTCATAAACATACGAAAATGTTTTTGCGTGACTTCGATAAAACACCACGTGCTGCTGTTTGCCCGCCCGCCTGACTGCCTTCTCTTCGTCCAGGAAACCAACCCACGTATATATTGCCTTTAAACATTGCCTTCCCCCAAGATAAACTCGGGAAGGATAACATGCATGTGACATTGCACCTTAAAAAAATTATAATTATCTAAATAATTAAATTTTACAAATAATAAAATTCAAATATGTGGTATAAAAAATCTTAAAACCCATAATTTTTGGTGAGATGTAATATTTTATGTTGTATTTAAAATTTAAATTTTAAAATTATGGCATTGCATCTTGATGTCTTTGTGCTCTGTGCAGCTGCCTCTTTGGGTTGATTTTTTATTTAATATTTAAAAAATAATGTTAATATTAAACTTCATATATTTAAACCATCACATTAGCCGGTTTTGATATGTTAATGTGTGATAAGTGGTGGCGACGACTTCTTCTCTTTTATTAATTTATGATAATTGACGAATAAATTACATTATAAATGATAAAATAAGTACACTCTTTTAATGAATCTTCTTTTCCGATTTAAGCAATTCAATAAATTTAAAAAAAAAGAAAATAGGTAAAAATATTATAAAAGTTTTAAAATTATGGGTCAATCCAGTCTTTTTACTTAAAAAATAAGTAAATTAGTTTATGTATATTAGATTAAAGACGGTTAAAAACTATATTTATTTATACTGTTAAAATTTAACGTAATTTAAAAAAAAAAGATATAAATGCTAACGTATAAAAAATATTTTACTATTTTTTAAGTAAAAGAAATTAAAATATAATCCGACTCTTAATACGAGTTCCACTGTCATACTTTTATAATGAAAATGCAAAACAGGAATTAAGGAGGCAATTCAGGGTGGATCTATTACCGGCTAAGGTCAAGCATGGTCAGGTTATAGATATGACAAAATATGACTGTCCATTTTTCATTAGCAAGTTGATTATAGAGAAACTTGACCTTGGTGCCAGCAACTATACATTAAACAACCATATTCTCAGTTGGAATTTACCTATTAAATTCTCTAATTAAACCAACTTGATTAATTCCTAGAATCCTGTTCAAATAGAGTTTTACGAAGCAAAATTTTAAATTATACATTTCTAATTATCTCACATTTATTGTAATTTGGGTTATAATAAATATTTATTATAAACCATCTGCTTAGAGATGATAATGAAGTAGAGTAGGTAAATACGATTAAATTCATCACCGTTTCATAAATGTTAGATACGTCCATGATAATTCTGCCTCATCTTATCTCCCCTCATCCCATTTGATATTTATTAGTAATTTTTAATATTTTTATTTGTACATTTGGCACGTAGACAAAAAATATATATATATAATTCAAATATTTTAGGGTTTATTATATAGGAGTGATATTAGTTTAGTTTGGTAGGGTTTTTAAAATTCGATTTTTCACATTAATTTTTTAGATTTATTTTGATAAAATGAGTTTTGTTTTATGGGTTTAAAATATTATTTGACAAAATTTCAAGGTCATTTTCATAAATATTTTTAAAAAATAATAATTTTAAATTTTCATGAACTTTTAAAATATTTTCACTATTTTAAATATATATTTTTTATATCATAAAAATTTAAATTAATTATATATTAAATAAAAACAAAATTCAATTCAATTTCGAGTTATCGCAATTTTTGAACTTACATTCCATAAATCGTCTAAATACTTCAGTTTAGGTCGTTTTTTTACTTAATCCTATTATGATATAGTATAATTTTTATATAGTTATACTTCTAAAAGTTAAACTTATAATTATTTTGTTTTGTGCTACTTCCCTATTCAAGGAAAAGGGAAAAAAATTCAAAACTAATGGTTTCAAAATTGATTAAATGATTAAAGAATTTATTTTTTTAACAATTTTATTATAGGTTCTGATCATATCTGTTTTTTTTTTTTTTACACAATGCTTAGAACTAGACATAGCCCCTCCACAAACCATAAATAGAAGCAGGGGCGAAGGTAGGAAATTTTTTTAGGAAGCTGAAATTAAATTGTAATTTTTGAAGGGTTAAATCAAGATTTTATCTTTTTTAGGGAATCAAAGTACAATTTTACCTTTATTAATTTAAATTTTAAATTTTTTAAAGGGCCAAAATGAAAAAATTTCTATTTTAGTAAAATCGGGGTCCCTGCCAGCCCTCCTAGATTTGCCCTAAATAGGAGGATAATGTGTTTTTCTACACACTCGAATTTACATCCTCCTACATTAACAATAATGCTCATGTCAATCGAGTTAAGACTTAAACGCTTAAAATTTAATTTTTAAAATTAAAAAAAAATATAAGAAATAAAATATTAGGGCGAGGCAGGACACGTAAATATTAAAAATGCTTCATACATCTTGGCTAAAATATATATATATATTTGGGTGGCTTTGGCAGTTTAGGGTTAAACGACTTAATTAATGTTTAATGGAATAATAATGTATTACTAAAATAGCATGCTCGCCTATTGCTTTGGCTGGAAGCATGGCTTCTAAAAATGAAAGTGTTTTTAAATAAAATAAAAAGGGGCGACTCAGAGGATGTGGGGTCGGCGCCGGCCCTGCACACTCGCCGATTTCAGAGTTCGATAAACACCCAAAAAATAAAAAATAAAAACAGTACGACTTGAATATTATAATCAATTTTTTAATTTATATTTTCTTGGGGTCAATAAAAATAATTTCTTTCAAACATTTTAATAATCCTTAAACAATGATGAAATCCCCCAAAGGAAAAAAGTCAAAATCTTTGCTCCAATTGGAGTACTTGGGGGAACAGTCGCATGTTATTTTCAAGTTCCCCACTGTGCCTATATAAACATATGCTTGCTTTCATTTTCCACATCAAACTCCAAACTACCCATTGCTGAATTGGTTTGTTCTAAAAGAAGAAAATGATTTCTTTACTGTGTTCTAATTCGGGTTCATGCACGGCGGCCTTGATCTTCTACACTTGTGTATGGATCCCGTTTATTCAGTTCAAGAGATTTGTTTTAAGCCTGCTTGGTTTTGTTTTCCCACAGAGGTGCGGGACGATCAATGTTTCTCTTCCGGTGGCGAGGTTTGAAGATTTGAAGTTTTCCGCCGGATGCTGCAACGCGGCGGAAGAGGAAGTGTGTTCCATATGCTTGGTGGAGTTCGATAACGACGATGCAGTGAACCAAATCCAGAAATGCAAACATGTTTTTCATATGAATTGCATTGAGAAATGGATGGAACGCGGTCACTTCACTTGCCCACTTTGCAGATCTGTCTTGTTTAATAATGTAATTTCTGCT
The DNA here is from genome assembly GCA_025698465.1 of Gossypium longicalyx. Lineage (NCBI taxonomy): Eukaryota > Viridiplantae > Streptophyta > Magnoliopsida > Malvales > Malvaceae > Gossypium > Gossypium longicalyx. Next base: position 105,839,739 of record CM046997.1, on the reverse strand, counting down.
CATACAAAATGTGGAGACATTGCTTCATATACAGCCGCCGATTTGGTTTCTTCATGGCTTTCGTTTTGACTTTTTTTTTTTTTTTAAATCGAAATTCAGAGTAGATATTTGTACATTTCAATAACGAATTCTTTCATGTCTAGAGAAAAAGACCAATTTTTTCCATATATCAAAATAGCTGCATTTCTTTCTTTCTTTTTTCTCTTCAATTTTTCATTTTCATCCTTTTAACTAAAAAAATTTACAATTTGGTCATTAAATTATTTAAAAAATTTCAAATGGACTATGGCTTTTTTTGTTTGCACTACATGCACTAATTGAAAGCTTACTTTTCCTTTCTCTCCTACAATTTAATTTTTTTTTATGAAACAACTTTAGGCATCACGAATTTGCGAATCAAAATTCTAACTTTTTTCTCCGAACTTTGACATTGGTTGTCATATCGATTTGGATCTAAGGTATTTTCTTTTACTCGTCGATGGGTACTAATTTATTATATCGACCTCAAATTTTCGCTTAGAGTTCACTAGCAAAACTTAAAAAAAATAAAATAAAAAAAAATTTAACAGCACAATAACTTAAATAAAAACTTTTGAATAGTCTAGTGACTTAAATGAAAATTTTTGAATAATTCAGTGACTGAATTGTAACTTTTTTAGTTAAATGACCAAAACAAAAACTTACCCATAGTTTAATGAATAATGGTATAATTTACCCTGTTGTAGATAAGTTAAGTTTAAGGTTTGATTCTAAATTTAATCTCTCTAGTTTATGAAATATGAAATTTTAGCCCATCTACTTTAATTTGTTAAAATTCTATCCTCACATTTTATGAAGTTGGTAAACACATCAACTTTAACAAATGATTTTTACTAATTTGTTGCATATAAATCGGAAACCAATTTTATTTCTCTTTATATATGAAACGACTAAACTGTTGATTTTCAAGTCAGTGATCTAAGGACAATGTTTAACAATATTATTAACCAATTGTACAAAATTACCAATTTTTATAAAATACGAGGATCAAATTCTAATTACGGCAGAAATGTGTTAATGATGATAACTAAGGGGCGGCTAAATATCAAAGTCAATGGAAGGGAATTGGATATAATAATATTAGTACTAATATTTGAAAATTTTAAAGAAATTATAAGAATTAAAAATCCAAAATATAATTATTTAATATTATTTGAATGAAGCACTTAAAATAAATATACATCAAATTAGTTCTAGCTGCTAGATCTATATGCGAAAATGTTGGAGGGCCCAGCCATCCAACTAGTTTTTTCCCATTAGATTAGATTCTATGTTGGGTGAAGCTCCCCTTTCATTATTATTATTTTATTTAATATAAGATTTTAAAAATTAATAAATGAATTTTATACATATAAATTATGATGGCTAATGTACTAAAAAATATCAAATAATAATAATAATGATTCAATTCATCATTCGTAAGTCAACATATATAATATTATCTTTAATTGTGATAAACGGTAAGCCAAACTTATATATATATATATATATATATATATATATATATAAATAGGTAAATTATCAAAATAGTCACTTTTGTTTATCTCAAGTTTTATTTTAGTTACTTATGTTATCACGTTGTAGTATTTTAGTCATTGAGCCATTAATTGTGTAACGAGAAATTGACATGGCACAGCACACTAAATCATCATTTCAAATGAAAATTTTAGGTTAAATTATAAAATTGATCCCTATATTTTTTCATTTTGAGCAATTTAATTTTTTTATTTTATGTTCTTTTAGCTTTCCTTTTTTTTTCCATTCTCTTGTATTTCTCCCTCTGTTTTCCTCTCTTCTTCATTTCTTTTAACGTAATTTTTCTAGGCTTTTCATTTGTTAAAACTAGTCTACAAGCTCGCCTAAGTCGAAAAAAATTAAATTGTTCAAAAAAATAAAAGTATAGGGACTAATTTTAACAAATGGAAAACATAAAAAAAAATTACGTTAAAAGAAATGGAGAAGGGGGGAAAACAAAGGGAGAAGCAGAAGAGAATAAAAAATAAAGAAAAGAAAAGTTAAAAGAACATAAAAAAAAATTTTGCTCAAAACGAAAAAATATGAGGACCGATTGTATAAATTAATTTAAAATTTTTGTTTGAAATGATGATTTAACGTGTCACGTCAGCTTACCATTACACATTTAATGACAATTTAATAGTTTAGTCACTAAAATATAACTTGAGATAAACAAAAGTGATTATTTTTATAATTTACCCTGTAAGACCCAAATTTTGCCCGGGCCCATTAAAACCTGAAGCCCAAAATTTCAGCCCAAATAAAACTAAACTCTAGCCCAAACCATAACAAAAAAAAAAATTTCAAACCCTAGGTGCGCCGCACCTAGGGTCTTCTGACCCCATGCCTGTCACGTCCACCGTCAGCCACCATACTACCACTCCACCGTCATCAACCACTTTGCAAAATGAAGCAGACACGCAAGCAACAAAAAATGGATTAAAAAAAGCAATATAAACGACTATATAAGCCGAACAAAACCATGTAAAAAGGGGGTTCCTTTTTGGAGAATACAATAAAATAAAAAAAGAGAGAAGTTTAAAACAAAGATTGACTACCAAAAAAATAGATTCAAATAAAAAAAAAAAAACAACGAGCAAACACACAAAGTTCAAAAAAAGAAAGCAAGGTTGTTACTTTCCTACGTTTATTTGTTCCATTTTTTTCTTTTTTTTTCGTCTGCTCATCTTTGAATAAATTCATACATCTATATTTTTTTATAAAAAAGGGAGCAATTTATGTGAATAGATAAAAAAATAAAAAAATACTTTTTTTAAATTTCACGGTGGCCGGCGACGGCGACGGCGGCGGGCCGTGGTGGCGACTGACCGGACTTCTCACAGGAGCAGGAGCCTCTGAGAGAGAAAAAAAAATGAAGATGAGTTTTATTTTAAAACAAATAAGAGAAATGAAATTTTTTTAAAAAAAAAATCTAATTTTTATAGGCCCTCAAAACGATGTCGTTTTAAGACTGGCCTTAAACACCCAAAACGACGTCGTTTTGATACGACCCGCGCGCCGACCCGACCCGTCTCAGGGGATCCGCGTGTTTTTGATAAAGGACTATTTGCGCATTTGGCCCTTCCGCTTTTTTATAATTTTATAATTAAATCTTTTGTTATTTTTAATTTTACCCTGTAATTTTATTTTTATTTCATTTGGTCCCACATAAAACGTTGCGTTTAGGAGGGCGGGATATTTTCTCCTTTAGTCCCTCCTTGTTATTCGCACGTTCAAATTGACCCTTTTACTCTTTGTTTATTTCGGATTCACCCCAAAATTTTACTTTCAGGTTCAATTTAGTCCTTTTCGTTACTTTTGTTATTTTATTATCAATTAAATAGATTATTAATATTTGTATTTATCTTTACTACTATTATAATTATTCCTATTATTGTTTATATTACTGTTGTCATTACTATTGTTTTTTTTTGTATTATTATTATTATTATTATTTATTGTTATTATTAATGTATTATTCTTATTAATGTATCGTTTTCTACTTTATTATTTTTGTACTATTACTAGTATTACCATCATGTTATGAAACTAATTAATTTTGTATTGTTATTATCATATTATATATTCTTTTCGTATATACTTGTATTATTACTACTATCATTTTTTAATCACTGTACTATCATCTCTTTTACTATCTAATACATTATTACTCCTTTTTTATTACTATTATATCATCACTATTAGTATTATTATATTTTCGGTTTAAACGAGAGGGGACCAAAACGCACCGTTTTGGTCCCCTATAAAAGTTAAAATTTTTTTTAAAAAAATCATTTGGAAGGGAAGAAAGAAAAAAAAAAAAAGGAGAGAAAAGGGAGAGAAGGGAGGGGCGAAGGAAATCCGGCCAAGGGGCCGGTCACCGATCCGTCACCGGATCTTCGCCGGCGCCAGCACTGGCCACCGTACATGGTGGCCGGAAAGGTAAAAATTTATATATATATATATATATATATATTTATTTTTATATTTATTTATTTTATATCTTTCTATGTATTTTTTATTTTTTATTGTTTACGTGTAAAAAAATGGCATAAAATAGTAATTAAAATGAAAAATTACCTTAGGTTTTTTCTTTTTGATTCCTCAACCTTTGATATTCGATTTGCTTTGATGTTATCCTTGTATCTAAATACTGATGGAATTGCTATTATTGCTCTGGATTTTGAATGCTTTTGTATTTTATTTTTTTTGCTTTTGAAATTGCTAAATCCTTTTACATTGATTTTCATGGCTTTTTATAGCCTTACAATTCCATTTTCTATTAGTTTCTGTCTTGTCTGATTGCAGGGGATGGGCAAGCGGTGGAGACATGACCGGTTGGTGGCTGGTGTTGCAGTGCTGTCAGAGGGCAGGTGAGGGTAGGTTCGGCAGCTGCTGTCGGGGCAAGTGGGGAGGCTGAGAATGAGGCTAGGGTTTCGGTGGTAAATGGGTGAGTTTAGGTGGGCTTGGGTAGGTTTAGTTTGGGTTAGTTTGTATTAGATATTGGGCTTTGTAATTTTAATGGGTTTAAAATGTTGTAAACGGGCTTATGGGTTTAGGGATTGGGTTTAATTGGGCTCCGGGTATGGGTTTGAAAATGGGTTAAGGGGTTTGGATGAGTCTGATAAGTTTGATGTAATGGGTAGGTTTAATGTAAATAAGTTTGGTGTAATGTAAGTGGGCCAAATTAGCCTATAACAGCTGCCCCTCTTTGCTCATTGTCGTGTAACGGGAATAGAGCAAAGACAAAATGAAAGGCCAATTTTGCCCTGTCTTGCCGAGTCTTGATTTCATTGGTGCTCGTCTTGTTCAGATAGTCTCCTTCCAGTCCGTCGCATCTTGTAGCCCAGTTCAATCCACCGCATCTTCTGATGTATGCCTTGTAGCTTTAATCTACTCCAATGTAACTTCAAGGATCTGACATTTGTAGCTTCGATCTGCTTCATTGTAACTTCAGAAAGATAAGATTTACAGCTTCAATCTGCTCTTCTATCGTTTCAGTGAGATGAGGTTTGTGGTCTTCTCTTCTGTAACTTTAGAAAAACAAGATCTGATATCCTCGATCAGCTCCACTGTAACTTCAGGGAGACAAGACTTGCAACTTTGACCTGCTCCACTGCAACTTCAGGGAGACCAAATCTGGTGTCTTCAATCAACTTCAATCTTTATTCTTTACTCGGTGTGCGATCCTGAGCTCAACTCATTTCTCGCAATATGAATTGACTCTTTAAAAACAGAAATTGAAAATAGCTCAGCACGTGAGCAAGGCTCAACTCACTTCTCACGATATGAGTTGGTTTTTTGAAACTTAGCTTGAAAAGCAGATTTTGAAAATACCTCGACATGTGACCCGAGGCTCAACTCACCTCTTGCAATATGAGTTGATTTTTGAAAAACATGAATTAAAAGGCTCAACTCACCTCTCGCAATATGAGTTGGTTTTTTTGAAAAACAGAAATTAAAAGGCTCAACTCACCTCTCGCAATATGAGTTGATTTTTGAAAAACAGAAATTAAAAATACCTCAGCGTGTCTTGAGGCTCAACTCACCTCTCGCAATATGAGTTGATTTTTTTTAAACAGAAATTAAAAAAAAAACTAAAATTGAAAATACCTCAGTATGTGGGCCGAGGCTCAACTCACCTCTCGCAATATGAGTTGATTTTGGAAACATGAATTGAAAAACAGAAATTGAAAATACCTCAGCGTGTCCTGAGGCTCAACTCACCTCTCGCAATATGAGTTGATTTTTTTGAAAAGTAGAATTTGAAAAGCAGAAATTGAAAGTAGCTCAGCACGTGAGCCAAGGCTCAACTCATTTCTCGCAATATGAGTTGGTTTTTTGAAAACATAATTTGAAAAACAGATTTAAAAACATCAAAATACCAAAAGATGTCCTCTGGTGGAACTCAGGTGTCTTTTCCTTTAATTCAGTACAACTATCATCACATCCTCTTGCTCTACTAGAGTACCTGTATATGTCATGCATTTATCATGATATGCACATGTTGGTCTTAAATGCCTTTATGCCTACATGATTATGCTATGCGCCTTGGGCTTGTTTGTCATATGTCCTTTTTCGTCATGATTTTTGATGATCTGTGTTCATTGCTTTGACTCTTGACTTTCTCTTCAGGCCCTGTACCCGTCTTCTAGCTTCACGAGTAATCTACGTTTCTCAGATATCGCTCTTTTGCCCCTGGTTGAACTTTGTCTTTGCGTTGAGGCTCTTGTACTTATTAAATACTCATCCAGGTGATACTCAACATTTCTTTTGTTTGGAGCATGTCATCTCAAAATACTCTAGATCTTCAACGCATGAACTCTTCCATGTTTCTTAATCAAGAATCTTTTTGAATATGTCTTCTTGCGTAGAAATTTTCGAGCTGCTGAAAATGCTTCAAATACTGTAGTCTTGCTGTTTGAATCACTTCTTGAATCTTTTTACTCATTGGGCCCAAACCTGCTTCATTAGGACGCCTTTTCGGGTTTTCATCCTAATTTTGTTTATCAAGACGCCCTTTTCAGGTTTTCATCTTGATCTTATTTTTTTCTTTTTTTTTTTAAGGCGTCATCACTCATTGCCCATCAGGGCTCTATTACTGACATAGTACACTGCCTTATTGCTCGGTTGGTATTTTGACCCAAAATTCGAAGAAATAATCGCGTTTTGCTCAACCAGCTTGCCCCACCGTAACTTTAGGGTCCATTCCACTGTAATTTGAGGATACAAGGTTGGCACTACCTTTAAACCATTCCACTGCAATTTCTGGCTATAGGATCTGTATCCTACTGTAACTCAAGGGTGTATGATCTGTAACTTGTTCCATCGACTGATATTTTTTGACAGAAAATTCGAGGAGATAAACTCAATTTGAGCTCAAATATTTCCAACCCTTACACTTGGTGAGCTCTTGAACAACTGACTAGTTTCAGGTTCCTGTACTATTTAGAAGCTTTCAGAGTAATACGCAAAACTCCTTTTACGAAAGTATGATTAGTCCATTAATTTCAATGCGAAATGCTTGAAAAGGATTATACTAATGGACAAGAAGAAAATTGACTAAGAGCATAACTCAAAACAAACAAGTTAAATAATGAGAGCAAATGTAAGTTTATTGGAAGCGCATTTTGAAAAGAATAAGATAATCAAAGATAAATTCAGAAACGGGTAAAACGGAAAGCTAAGTGCCCCAAATACCGCAGCCTAAGCTTCTCTGTACAAACTCCTTTGAGACCATTTTGAGTTCAACATGTGTTTAGGGGATTCAGAGTACTTTGTCGATGCCCCAAGACGTAGCATACTTCTTCACTGTCAATTCAAGTATAGCAAGACTACCATATGCCCCACCTTTGAACAAAATTTGAGCCGCTTTTTTCAGGTTTTCAACTCAAAAACCCTTTGGTCTCAAGGCGCCCTTTGCGGGTTTTCGCCTTGACCTCTCCATTTTCTTTTCTTTCTTTTTTTTTTTTTGCTTTCGAATGAATGAAGGTCACAAAGTACCCTTTGCAGGTTTTCACCTTGGCCTCTCCTTTTTAAGTATCTCTAGACTGAATCCGAATTTAAGATTGGATCAGTGCTCTTCCGGGGAAAGCCTCCTTTACCTCATAAAGTTCTTAAGCATTCATTTTCCTTTGAAATCCTTTTATATAGAAAGAATCTTCTGCAATACCAAGTTCCTACTGTGAAATTCCTTTGGGTGACCAATTTCCATCATAACTCAGCATCATACATTTTTCACACGTTTGACTTTCAAACCCCTTTTCTGTAATCAAGTTTACTGAAGACCTTTTACTTCATCCAATTCTTGATTCAATCCACGCTTGAAGAAAAAGAATTTTAAATTCCATGGGTCGAACCACCTCTAATGTTCCAGTGAAGGTCCTGGTCAACTTTAATAAACACAAAGAGTAAAAGGTAGCTTTTTATGCCAATATTTACAAGTCTCGGTCACCTTCCATAACTTTTCTTTTTGTATTTTTCTTTTGGCAGCCTTTGTTTCATTGTGATATGACATTGTACAGTTACGCATTAAAATATGATTCTTTCTGGCATTTGATCTCTTTTTTTTTGTTTTTGTTTTTTTTTCTTTTCATTACTTTCGACTTTATGATATTGGCATATGAAGCAACATTCACCTTCTTAGTGAAGCAATTGACGGCCACGACGATGATGTCGACTAGAAGCTTTTGACGAGATCATCTCCAGAACATCTATGCCCAACATATTGAAAAGATTGTGAAGAGATGGAAGAAGCACGTGAGTCTTGACGACATAACTGATGCCATTCCCTTCCCATGGTGGACCAACAATATTCGATCCTCATGATTAGCCCGGCTATTGCAGAACCATTGTCATGTGTTCTTTAGACACCCTTATGGACCTCTTTCAAGATGTTCCTAAGTGCGTCTTAATATGATCATGCGAAACATCCTTGAATTCTTGGAAATAACTCAATAGTCTTGTCTTATTTCTGCGGTGGGCTAGGTTTCGATCTTCATTTCTTTCCCAAACTCACAATGTCAGCTGACCCTTTATAAGTTAGGGTTTATCTTTCATCTCATTCTGTCATCGTTTACGAATTGGATGATAGACACAATCTCTGTCATCTTCGAAGTTCTGAGATCCCTCTAGATGCATATCTTGCTTCAAAGGGAGTTAGTAACAGTGTCGCTCGTGACATTGATATCTGGGGACCTACTGTGGGTACGAAGGCAAATTCCAGAAAATAAATGATTCTAAGGATGATTATTTGTATAGGATGATCATGAATGTAAAATAAAAGAATTAAAGTCCAAATAATAAAAGAATCTATAAATAGAAGAAAATTTACTCAAAAAGATGCATTTCATTTAAATAAAAAATTTAGACCGAAACCTATTTCTCAAAAGAAGTCTTATCACTTCTAGGTCTTAAGGCAATAAGTATGTTTTGAATATTACTCTAGATTAGCTTTAAAAGTACACGGATCTCTTCCACTGTCCCATTGTTCAAAACACTCCCAAGTATGTGAAGTTCGGAGGTGGGTGATATCGAGGTCGTGGTTGAGTTGGATACAAATTAGAAGTAAAGTGGCTTTCTGTTCCCATCACATGGGTTTCTGGCTCTTTTTTCTTCATGGGTGCTGCCCTTTTGAGCTCTCGGGGCATTCCATCCTTCTATTTTTGATGGCATTCTCTATAAGTTCCCCGAATATCACAATGTCCGCAAAGTCTTTCGTAGCACTTCCTACCAACTTATCGTAAAATGGCGCTTTCAAAGTGTTGACGAAGAGAACCGCTATTTCAGTTTTGGTTAAAGGGGGTTCTACTTGTGCCGAGATGTCCCTCCATCTCTGCGCGTACTGCCTAAAATTTTCCGTCGGCTTTTTTTCCATCATCTGCAGAGTCAACTGATCAGGCATCATGCCAGACACATGCTTGTACTGTTCACAAAATGCTGATGCTAAGTCTTTCCATGATCGGATCTTTTCTCTACTAAGTTGATTATACCATCGAAGAGCCGATCCGACCAAGCTGTCTTAGAAACAGTGTATTAGCAACTTATCTTTATTCACGTGACTCGTCATTTTTCGGCAAAACATGACAAGATGCGTTCTTGGACATCTCGTTCCGTCGTATTTTTTAAAATCTGGTGCCTTAAACTTCGGAAGCAGAATCAGATCGGGCACCAGACTGAGCTCCTTGGCACTTAATGCAGAGAAGACTTCAGTACCTCCGATTGCCTTGAGCCTTTCTTTCAAGCTCCTATACTTGTCCCAAACATCATGATCGTCTAATTTCAACTTGGCTATCTCTACTGGGTCATCCATATCTTGAATATTGGGATCAACAGGATTAACTCCGGGGTTTGATATAGATATACCTTGCCCTGGATGAGTAGGTGGTACAGGTCGTTGCTCTAGGCCTATAGATTCTCTTTGAGGACATCCTCTTTGCGTTACATGAACGTGAGATGGGGTGAATCTTGGGGGATAAAACGGATCCTGATCATGATTAACTCTCGACTGAGGTTCCGTAACGTCAGGACTCTGCATAAGTCTCTTCCCTTTAACTAAAGCTGACATCATCTCCATCATTTTGGCCATTTGATCCCTTTGCTCGAGTGATTCCTCTCGAGATCTTACCATCAGATCTCTCGTTTCTTGCTGTGATTTAGCCAACTGTTCTTGTAATTCTCTTTGGGCCCTTTTGATTCTTTCAATTCTCTCATTGAATTCGGCCTCCATGGTTCTAGCTCTTAGCAGCGTCTTATACGAATGGTGTGATTCCAGACTCGTAGCGTCACAACTGTAGATCATACGGTTTCAGCCTCAATGAATGATTAAAGGACATGTACATGCAATAAATGGATGAATGAATAAATGTCAAATGAATGTCAGTCATGAATGAATATGCAAAAATTTGGTGTTAATTTCAAGATAGCCCCTATTTAGGCATTTCCTTAATCAAAAGAGTCTATTACACAACGTTTCGGTCACTCATGCAATTGACTCCTCCATCAGAACCCGTTTTTGGCAACCAATCTCTAATCAACACCTTCCTAACAAGATGCCTATGATGCATGATGAAAAATAGAAATACAGACAAACAACATTGGTTAGCACAACACATATGAACAGAGAAAAACTGTGGAAAATCTAACAAATTAAGCTACTTGGTCCAATGGACTCGATTCCCTTACATAGAAAGCGTAAATGTAAAAGAAACAGAAGGTAAGATGTGTTTTTCCCGTGTACTTATTTCGGTGACTAGTAAACGGACAAAGGTTAGGCATGGCTCTAGTTAGGTGGCTCGTTCGGTTCACTATATGCGATTTCGATTCTAGACAGGTACTCGAATTGTTTGCACTATCGTCTACTAAGATTAGTACGAAGTCTCGGTCATAGACCATCACAAGCTCACGAGTTCAATTCGAGGGATTACATTTACTTATGCCTATGCGGAGGGACAAGTTAACTCACGAAAGCATAAGTCATATGTAATCCGAAAGTATTCACTAGCCTGTGCGGAGGGACGAGTTAACTCACGAAGGCATAACGTTTACTTTCACTTAAACGGACGGAGCCCGGGTAGAGAGCTTATGTTATGTGAAAATGCAAGTACACGGTGTGTGGGGAGAAATTCACAAACCTTTACGTTTTATTTAAAACTAAACCAAAACTAAAACCATAAGAATTTAAAGCTGAAAAAAAACTAGATAAACAAATTATAATATATACAACACGATGCAAATGCATGATTTTTTGAAAACAACAATTTGAGGATCACGACTAAATGTTAATTTGAATAAAGAACTTTAAAATTTTTGACAACGCGAGTTTAATTTTAGACACGACTCTCAAAAAGGGGTCCCTAGCGGAGTCGCCAGCTGTAGCGATGTAAAAATTTAGCTCGGTCGCTAATTGTGGCTATTTATCAAACATTTGAAAACCAACTTTTGATTTTATTAAAAAAGGGGGGAGTCGCCACCGATCTTTTCCTAGGTGTGATCGGACACCTAATAAATTTATTTTTAAAGTAAAAAGAAGGTCGAGTTTAGGTCTACGTCAAAATCCAGAGAAAAATTAGGGTTCGGGAGTCGGTTACGCGCGAAGAATTTATTAGCACCCCGCGACGCCCAGAATTGGTATCTTATAAACACGTGTTGTCTTGATTTTCAAAAATACGAGTTCAATGTAATCATTTAGTCGTGATCCAATTGAAAAGACGAGAAATTTTAGTTTTTTTGGTTTTTAGAAGGGTGTTCCGTCTTCAACATGAGCCGACAGATTTCATCCAACATATGGCTTAATGTTAAACCGATACATTGCCTTACTTATTAAAAACAAGAATAAGGTTTTCGAAATAATGCAAAGCAAATAAATAAAAATAAAAATAAAAGACGGATCTAGAAGTATATTGAAGCAAATATAAATGCGACAAATATATTAAAACCATGAAGATATATGCGACATTAAACGTAATATTAGAATCAAACATGAAATGGAAACAATGAATAAATATATATAATAATAATCATATTAAAAACATGTATGCCAAAATATATATACATATATAAATAGTAATAGTGTCAGGAATATACTATATATGATAGTAAAAACATAACTTGTAATGTTAAAATATATACATAATATTTACAAATATATAAATATTGAAAAATGTATGCACATAAGAAATATATACACCAATATATAATAATATGAAATAAAGAAACAAATAATACAAAATATTGAAATGAAATGATGAAAACTACTATATATATATACACGTATATAATAATAGTATTAATAACAATAATAAGGATTATATAAAAATACATACATGAGATAGCATGAGAAATGTACACATAAATTAGTATATAAAACTAATTAATAGAGTATAGATATATACATATTAAAGATAAAAAGAACTATTGATACTACTTCACAAATATATATATGCTAAAACATACATAATAATATATAAAATATAATATTAAGAACACATGTATATAATATATGAAATATATATATAATATAATATTAGAATATTTACATAGTTTATGCATATTAGAAATAAACGACTAATAATGATACTACATAAGTATATACATTAATATATTAAATATATATACGTATTATAGATATATACATAAATAATAAAACATAAACTAATAATAATAATAATAATAATAATAATAATAATAAATAACAATGATATAATAATAATCTAGTGAAATTAATATTACAAATGCTATTTAAGAACAAAAACACAAAAAGGGACGAAATTGAGGTCAGAACAGAATTCTCGGAGTGAAATTGGAAACAAAATAGGGAAATCGGGCCAAATTACAACGCATGCGTGACCTAAAGGGACCAAAAACGTAATATTCTCAACTGTTAAAACGCTGCGCTTAGCCAAGGACTAAATTGAAAAGCTTGACAAAATCCAGGGCCGAATTAGAAGCAAGAATAACCTGATTGTAAATGCATGAAAAAGCGGAAGGGCCAAATACGCAAATTGCCCTTCCGCTCAAAAACACGCGGATCCTGGCCTGGAGCTGGTCGGGTCGACCCAACCCGGGGCCAAAACGGCACCGTTTTCGGTTTAAACAGGGGGGACCAAAACGCACAGTTTTGGTCCCCTATAAAAGTTAAAAAATTTAAAAAAAAATCATTTGGAAGGGAAGAAAGAAAAAAAAAAGGAGAGAAAATGGAGAGAAGGGAGGGGGGAAGGAAATCCGGCCAAGGGGCCGGTCACCGATCCGTCACCGGATCTTCGCCGACGCCGGCGCCGGTGCCGGCCACCGTACAAGGTGGTCGGAAAGGTAAAAATTTATATTTTTTTATTTTTTTATTTATTTATTTTATATCTTTCTATGTATTTTATATTTTTTATTGTTTACGTGTAAAAAACGACATAAAACAGTAATTAAAATGAAAAATTACCTTAGGTTTTTTCTTTTTGATTCCTCAACCTTTGATATTCGATTTGCTTTGATGTTATCCTTGTATCTAAATACTGATGGAAATGCTATTATTGCTCTGGATTTTGAATGTTTTTGTATTTTTTTTTTTGCTTTTGAAATTGCCGAATCCTTTTACATTGATTTTCATGGCTTTTTATAGCCTTACAATTCCATTTTCTATTAGTTTCTGTCTTGTCTGATTGCAGGGGATGGGCAAGCGGTGGAGACATGACCGGTTGGTGGCCGGTGTTGCAGTGCTGTCAGAGGGCAGGTGGGGGTAGGTTCGGCAGCTGCTGTTGGGGCAAGTGGGGAGGCTGAGAATGAGGCTAGGGTTTCGGTGGTAACTGGGTTAGTTTAGGTGGGCTTGGGTAGGTTTAGTTTGGGTTAGTTTGTATTAGATATTGGGCTTTGTAATTTTAATGGGTTTAAAATGTTGTAAACGGGCTTATGGGTTTAGGGATTGGGTTTAATTGGGCTCCGGGTATGGGTTTGAAAATAGGTTAAGGGGTTTGGATGAGTCTGATAAGTTTGATGTAATGGGTAGGTTTAATGTAAATGAGTTTGGTGTAATGTAAGTGGGCCAAATTGGCCTATAACAATGTTTATTCTGTTATGCCCGTCAATTTTCATTTGTTATGCATTCTTTTTTATTTCGTTCCATTACGAATTTATGTTTTATCCAACCCAATATTAGTTCTTTCATAAAGGCAATATTTCGTATTTGGGAATTTGAGAAAATTGTGCCCTAACTTACTGGGTTTTGATTTTTCTCATTTAACCTAAATAACGAAATATTCCTTTAAACCGCAATATGGATTTTTAAATAAAAACGCTTACTCTCGGAAACATGAAGTGTTGTGCCCCAACTTACCAGGTATGACATCTTCTGACCTCGAGATAAGATTTTGGTAAATAAAGGCAATGTTCGGTATTTAGAATTTCAAGAGATCGTGCCCTATCTCACTGGGTTTCGATTTTCCTCGTTTACCCTAACTAACCGAACATCCTTTTAAAAAGGGGTTAAAATATACGAATTTCTGAGTAAAAGGCAAGCTCACTCTCAAAGGTTCGAGATGTTGTATCCTAACTCACTGGATATGACATTTAGTTGCTTCGAGACGAGAAGGTCTTTAATGTTCGAATTTTTTTTTTTACAAAAGGAAGAATCGTGTTTCAAAGTTTTTCAAGTTTTCAATTTTCGACACTAAGACACCAATTAATCAACTAGGTACCAATTTTTGGGCGTTACGAGGGTGCTAATCCTTCCTCGTACGTAACCGACTCCCGAACCCATTTTTCTGAATCTCGCGGACTAAAATAGTTGTTTAAATAAATTAAATTATTTATTAAAAACAACCGCTCTTACAAGGTGACCCGATCACACCTCATCAAAAAAGGATTGGTGGCGACCTCTGTTTTTTTTCATTTTCAAAAACCAAGTCGACCCCGTTTTTCGAAAAAAATGATTTCGACATACCCTATTTAAATAAAAACCCTATAAGTTTAGTTGTGAATTAAATAAATTTGTAATATAATTTTAACTTTTCATTTATATATATTTTTAATTAAATCTATTTATTATAATAAAACATCAAATTAAATTTGATGTGATACATCACTAAATAATAAGACTATTTGTCTTTAAATTTGTTATATATTATCCCCAAAAGAAGAAAAGAGAAAAGTTCACGTTGACTTGGAAAATATCTGATGGTGTAGGTTGATTATCCACATTTGCTTTGGGCTTCTGAATCTAATTTCTCCGAGATCATTTGGCGTGCACGTGCATGGCTTGCAATTTTATCTTTTTTAAACATTTAGATTCTATTAGATGAAAGAAAAAGGTGATACAAATACAAAGACAAAACAAAAAACCTAATAAAAAATGCAATAGCAGCTGATTGAGTCTTGACTCGATTGGTATGGGCATTGTTGTCAATGTAGGAAGACGTGGGTTGAGTGCGTTGAAGCGCATTATCCTCCTATTTATGAGTTGGAGAAGAGCTATGGGTAGTTCTAGGCATTATGTCGAAAAGAACAGATATAATATGAACTTTACCATACAATATATAGAGTCGTTGTTACTAGTGGAGAATGTTGTCACTAAAGGGAGAAAAAATTGAAAATGAGGTGAGAGTATCGATCTTTGACATGTGATACCTCTAGAAGGAGGCCATGTCGTGACAACCCGAAAAAAGCACCTTCACCGTCAGCCATTAGATTCTATTCTCCTTTGTGTTGGAAACCCAATGAGGCCAAGAAAGAAGAGGTGCTATCTAAAAGCATCGGGAAGCTAGAGGAACCAATCCCAACGCCACAGTAAAGCTGCCAGAGAAAAGGCTCTACTAATTACCAGTCAAGGGCCAATACTTTTTTTATCGGAAGAGAAAGAAGAGAAAAACCAAAAGGCAAAAGAAAGAAGCCAGACGACGGCTAGAACAAGGTTGACCATGTCGACAATGAAGGCAAAGAAGTTTGCTTTGAAAACCTAGAGAAAAAGCAAATAATTTTTAAGTTTAATGGTTTCTTTTTGGATTTAGAGTGGAAAGGAAATTGGAAAGATGAACAATTGAGAGGGTAGAAAAAATAGAAATAGGAAAAATATAAAAAAAAATTCCCATAGTTGTGCTTGGTCGGAAAGTTGAAATTTTTTTTTCATTTATTATTTGGTAAAGTTGAAAAAGGAAAAGAAAGGAAAAACGAATCTTTTGAAAAATATATAATTTTAAACTAACATGGACTTCTCTCTTCTTATCATTCCAATTTGGAAAGATTGATGTTTTTACATTAGAATAAAAAATGATTAATTTTTCCTTTCACTTTTCTTTTAACTCTATTTATTTTCTTTTCATTTTTTCATTCCTTCCTTCTGCCTCTCTACTCTTCTGCCCAACCAAGCACACCTCAAAGCTTTACTTGGTTGGGTGGAAAGGAAATTGAAAAGGTATAAAATTGAAGGGGTGGAAAAAAAGAAAGATGAAAAATATATATTTTTTCTTTCCATGGATATGTTTAATAGGAAAGATGGAAAATTTGAAAGAAAAAGTAATTTTTTTTCCATCATTATTTGGTAGAGTTGAAAAATGAGAGAGAAAATAATTAAACCTTTGAAAAATACGTAACTTTGAACTAACATAAACTCTCTCTCCTTTTATTATTCAATTTTAGAAGAATTAGTTTTTATGCATCAGGATGGGGAATGAACATCTCTTCTATTTTTCTTTCCTCAATCTCGCTTTCCTTTCCAAGTAAGCACACTCAAAATTTATTATCGTTCTACTTTTTGACAACCTTCTTCCATCATTCTACTTTTTCACCCAAGCACACTCTAAAGGTATTTTTCATTTTT
Source organism: Gossypium longicalyx (assembly GCA_025698465.1). NCBI lineage: Eukaryota > Viridiplantae > Streptophyta > Magnoliopsida > Malvales > Malvaceae > Gossypium > Gossypium longicalyx. The sequence continues at coordinate 105,822,887 of CM046997.1, read as the reverse complement.
TTCCCATTTTTTTACTTAGACATTGGATACTTATCCACAATCTTTTGGACGATGGGCTTTTTTTTGTAGGTACAATTTCTATTAATTATCCATAATTTTCAAACTCTTAAATTAGAAAATAGTATGCATTTAAACGCACTCAAACTCACATCCTCTTACATGTTGCAACAACAAAAAAACTCAATTGACAATAGTATAATTTTATTTGATAATTTTTTAAACATATTTAATAATTTATATTTTTTTTGAAAATTATAAACAATTATTTATCATATTTAATTAAATTTATTATCCTTTAATCACTCTACATTTACTTCTTCAGTTCAGTCTATTCTATTCATCTATTTGAGGTGAATTTTTTTTTATTTTTTATTCTAGTATTTGAGTTTGTATTGGGCATTTATTCCCACTATTTTTATTAATTGATTTTTTTTAAAAAAATTTCTACCATTTTTATTCTATTCAAGAAGATGAAGAAAATATTCACATATATCTGTAAAATATATTGAGCATTCAATAGAATAATAATGCTAGAAAATTTAAAAAGAAAGTTATTATTATTGATCATTCAATTAATTATTTATTTTAAGAGTTTGAACTTTATTTTCATATTGTTCTAAATATAATGTATTTTTTTTTAGATTTAAAACATTTTATATTTAATAATATATTTTATCATATATTTCCTATTTATATCCAAAGTCATTTAAAATTTTACTTTGTTTAAAATAACATAATATATTTACTCATGATAAAAAAACATATAAACCTTTCATAATTAAAAAAAAATTGCATTTACTCATTAATTTAATTATATTTAGTATTTTATTTTTTAAAAATAATTATATCTTTAGAGGTGCTCATGGGTCGAGCCGCGTTCAAATTGGGCCTAAGCATGATATTAACATACTTTATGCTTGCTCAAGTCCGGCTCAACCCAAAATCTAAGCCTAAAATTTTGCTCAAACCTGCCTATATTTGCAAAAGATTTAACCCATACCCATTTCAGGCCTAGAGGTGTGCATGGGCCGGGCTATCCGGCCCGGCCTGAAAGCCCGTCCGAAATGTGAGAGAGTTTGGGCAAAAATATAGGCCCAAAAAATGGGCTTGGACAAAAAAATAAGGCCAGTCTAAAAAATGGACCGGGCCTCGGGTAAGATATTTTTAGCCCGAGCCCGACCCGGCCCGGCCCGAATTCACTAAAGGACCAAAAAAATTGTATATTTTTTTATTTTTGAATGTTATTTTCTTCATATTTTGCTACCATTTTACTATTATGTTGCTATTATTTTGTTGTTATTGTTTGGATATTGTATAAAATTTATTTTATTGTTAATTTTCTTATTATTTTAAAGGCATTTGTTAATTTTTTTATTATTTTAGAAACAATTGCTTGTTAAGTTGCATTTATCTTAGTGTTATTTAAGTCTACATATTTTTCAAAATTTATTTTCAATTTGTTGGGAAATATTTATTTTGATATTTTTAGTATTTTTGATGTATTATATATATTTAAAAATAATAATAAAATATATAAAAATTAATACGGGCGGGCCGGGCTAGGCCCGGGTTTTAGTATTTTTATCCGGGTCGGGCTTGGGTAAAATTTTAGGCCCATTTTTTGGGCCTAGCCTGGCCCGAGCCCAATAAATGGGCATGATTTTTTAGTTGAACCCGACCTGATCCCAGCCCGCCTCGGCCCATGAACACCTCTATTCAGGCCTACCTATATATTTTTAAAAATATATTTATATTATTTTATCTTAATATTTAATAATTTTATACATTTTCTATTTATTGAAATTTTTTATATAGTCATTTTAATATTATTTTAATGTTTACATTAGAGTAGTATTAAATGTTTAGTATAAGTTTATTTTTTTGATGTGTTAAACAATTACATAATATATAAAAACAACATAATATAAAGTATTATAAGTTTAAAATGGACTGGTCTTAGGCCTTAAATGTTCAAGACTGACCCGACCCATATTTTAAATAGGCCTAATATTTTTTATCTAAATCCTCTCAAATTTTGAACGGGCTTTCAAGTCTGAACGAGTAACTTGAGCCATGAACATGACTATATATCCCATACTTAATTTGAAGTAATTTATTAAAAAAATTATAACTTAAATTGAATACATATCTAAACATTTTTAATTTAAATTTAGTTATAAAAATATAATTAAAATTTATTTATGAAAATAAATAAAAAAATTTTATACAATAACTTATGTAGTCATCTATTTTACGATAAAAAACTAATATTTTTTAATCAAAATAATATTTAAATAAAACCATCTCGACAATAAAAAATAAATAACTTTTAATATTGAAAGAATAATTCAGATCGTCTTGAAAGACATAAAAGAGTCTGACAAAAAAGAAATCGGCTTGTGGACCGGCTGGACTGTGAACTGGTCTACTTTTTTCACAGTGAAAAGTTAGGCCGCTCATTGCTTCTCATATTGGGTTTAGCCATTATCTAAGCCAGCCCAAACCCAAATTTACTAGATCCGCTTCGAATCGATTGAACTTTTTGTTGATGAAGGATTTAAATTGTCCAAATATAAATATAGAAATCGCAGCACAGCAACGGTAGCAGAAATCCGAATCGGGATCCCAGCTTCGGTGCTTTCGGAGAATCCAGATTTTCGTTTGGACTTTTTCTTTCGGCTATTATCAAGGATGGTAACTATCTCTCTATTTCATATTTTTGCTCCTTTTATTAATGATTATTCGGTGAATTGGTTAGGATCTTATTTTGATCTTTTCTTTTCTTTTTCTTTTTTTACAACGCTAAACATGGATCTGCTTTTTCTTGTTTATTGACGCTGTTTAGGTTTTGAATTTTGCGGTTCATGAATTTTATTATTGTGTCATGATCATGAAATTCCTCGTCATGCTGTTGTTGTTTGAGTCTAAGCTTTGCGCCTTCTGGTTTCTCTTTGGATCTGCAACTTGTTTCTGCTGAAATGTTTGCTTTTTTTTTTTATTTATCGTTAGCTTATCTTCTGTTATAGTTCACTTTAATTGATTCATTTTGATAGTTCGTCTGACTTAATTATTAGATCTAACTTATTTCTCTCTTTTTTTTCTTCTGATTTTTAATCATATTAATTCGTACTTAAGCATTTCTGTTTAATGGATACTTTGCATTTTGGGATATTCGAGCTGTTTCTATAATTTTTCTGTTTGATAGAACCTTATTTTTCTAAGGGTTTCACATTTCTGTGAGACATTAATCATATTGAAGATAGCATATTGCCTTTTCCCCCTTTCTTAGGGCATCGGATAGTTATTTTTTTATATGAAGAAAATGTCATGCTTTATACTTAGATGTTGAACATATCTCCATTAAGAAGCATGCTTAGAAGATGGCCACTGCTGCATGTTACTAATCGGACTCTATAAGCTATAACTAGAAAATCATATAGATCACATAAGGTGCTTGAATTTATAGTTTCTTGAAGATTGGCTATGACTGCAGGCGATAATGTTGATTTAGCTCATTTTTTATAGGGTGATTCCTGGCTGCCATAGTGCTAGCAAACCATGAATTTGTATTAATTTTGGGTTCTAATTGTCACAGTAAGACCTTTTTTTTTCTAGTTTTACTATGCTATAATTGTTTAATTTTTCTGTTTGATAAAACCTTATTTTCAGGGTAACATTATTCATATTAAAGATATCGTATTCCTCCCCCCCCCCCCCCTCTTTTAGAGTATTGGATGGAAACTGTTAAGTTATTTTCAATACAAAGGAAATGTCATCTTTTATACATTAGCTGTTGAAAGATTTTCCATGAAGAAGCATGCTAAGAGGATGGCAAAAGCTTCATTTTACTAATCGAGCTCTATAACTAGAAATTCATATAGATTACAAATGGAGCTTACATTTATGGTTTCTGATTGTAAGATGACTCCCGGCCCTCATAGTAAATGAAATTGTATTAATTTCGAGATCTGATTGTCCCAGTTGCATATATTCCTTTTTTTTATCGTCTATAATTGTTTAATTTCACCTTAGAAACCTAGAATCAATCTTCATCTTTAGGTTGTCGACTTATTGTATTGCTATTATCTATAACCTATGAGCCTCTTTTGTGTTTCAGATTCACTTTGTACTTTTAGTTAGTCGACAAGGGAAAGTTAGGTTGACAAAATGGTATTCTCCTTATTCTCAGAAGGAAAGAACAAAGGTATGACTAGCACACTTGAATAACTTCATTGATTATTTTTGTATAGTTTGCGCTTAAAGGAATATTTCTTTATAAATTACAAGAATCTTGTGCACTTTTCTGTCTTTAGTACTTTGTTAGTGCTTTTTTTGAAGCTGGTTTTGTCTTCATTATATTAATGCTTTATAACAATGCATTTTGAGAAGGTTATCCGTGAGCTCGGTGGGGTGATTCTCAATAGAGGGCCAAAACTCTGTAATTTTGTGGATTGGAGAGGATTTAAAGTTGTTTATAAAAGGTAATACTACAATAAGCCTGTGAGACTTGTTTTATTAATAATGTATTTGACTGTTTCAGAGATTTATCAACTGAGTTTGGATAAATTATGCACAGATATGCTAGTCTTTACTTCTGCATGTGCATTGATCAGGATGACAACGAATTAGAGGTTCTAGAAATCATTCATCACTTTGTTGAGATACTTGATCGATACTTTGGCAGTGTGAGTGAAGTAAAACTTGACTTTTCATGGGTTTCTTATTGTTCCACTATATTTTATCTGATTGTGAAATAATTTTTTATACAGGTCTGTGAATTGGATTTAATCTTCAACTTCCATAAGGTACAGTTACTGTGCTTTTCATGTACCTGTTGTTAGGGTTACCTTTCCTCTTTTTTTTTTTCAGAGCAATTTACATCTTAATCCTTGAGTTTATGTTGAAAGTGCTCTTATGCATGTAATCCTTAGCAGCAGTTATCCTCCAACTCCGTTACTGCTCCATTCTTCTCATTCTTTAACATACCATTCTATATCCTCTTGCATTTATTTAAATTGTAAACAGTAAACTTTAAATTCTCCACTTGCTCCCATAGCAGTGTGTCTCTTGATTTTCTCTGTTCTCAAGTATCCTTAGGAAGCACCTAATGTGCATCTCTCTGAATTGATGCCCATCATTTGATTGATTCGGGTGCATCTTCTTCCAGCATGGCACCATAATTTTTCATTTTGGGTACTTGCCAAATAAATCCCCCAAAAATGTGAACCTTGTGGTGGCAAGTTAACCATGTGCTTGAGGAAAGGAATTATGTAGTTGAGATTTCTATTGGTCGGCATTCGCCTGCTTCCATTGGGAACTGCTGGATCTGATATCTCTGAGAAAAGGGGTTTTCTTTTCTTTTCATTTTTTAACATTCCCTTGTTTCCCGAAAAAATTAATACATTTTTGTTATGGAACCTGTTTTCTCCATGATTCAAGGAACTAGCATTTGCATCAGAGTCTTTTTGGTCATCAACACAAGTTGTTTGTGTTATGTCTGCTTGTGAACTCTGATAATTGCTTAAATTTTTAGAACAAAATGTGGTTTCTGAAAATAGGAGGTACATGTGCAATTTTGATGTAGACTTGAGTGTACCATTTTGTAGCTCATCTCTTTTTTTCCCCTTATAGATGACTTATATGATAAATGGTCATTCCAAATGTATTTGGAAGTAAATAGTATTGTTGTCAAAAGGAGACCATAGATGTTAAAATGAGGTCTTTGCTTAACTCTTTGCTGCTTTTTGACATTGAAGGCCTATTATATATTGGATGAACTCTTACTTGCTGGTGAACTTCAAGAGTCGAGCAAGAAAACTGTTGCACGTTTAATAGCTGCACAGGTAGAATTTTTATTTTTTCATTGTTAAAACGTCCTCCATATCGTGTATCATAACTTCCAATTTTCTGAGAGAATTGTTTCGTTGAACTGTAGGATTCACTGGTGGAGACCGCGAAAGAGCAGGCCAGTTCCATTAGCAATATAATTGCACAGGCCACAAAGTAGGTTATGACCGAGAGTGGTTGCGGATTGCCATTTGTATTGGGGTTGGTTTTGGTGTCTCATCTGTTGTGAAAACTCTTTCTGGATTTTAGTTTGAGAACTTAATTGTATGTTTATGAATGTAGATTCGGGAGCCTTCTGTAGAAATGATCACATATAATCATCATATTAATTATGTATACAGTCATGCATTTGGGTTTTCAGCAGTTCATTTGTTGGCTGTAACATGCAACAGGCATTGTTAATTTTCTTCATTTTGAAGTTAATATTTTTATTGGTCTCTCATATTGACCGTGGCTAAGAGGTAATATTAATTATGATGCTTGATTCCCGCGGTAAGGGTGGACGCTTTTTAGTTCGGGTCGGTCTTCATTTTTACTAATTTTTCCCTCTGAAACTTATGCTATATGTAGGAATGATCTTGGGCCAAGTGATCTGTTTAATAAGAAGTTTAAGGATTTGAACAAAAATATATACTCGAAAAATAAGTTTAAATAAAAAAAATATTTTTTTTAAATAGATTAGATCTTGAGTAGGATTTTTTTAATTTGAGGCTAAACCCGGCTCAACTTGAGTTATACGTCTATACTTTTTCTTTCCTTAATTGCCTAGCTTTTGAAACTCACATCTACAGGTTTTTATATGATGGGTTTCTATATGATGGTTTTAAGAGAAGTAAATTTAGAAATTTAATCCATTTTTTCGAGGAAGAGAAATTGGAATAAATATAAATAGAAATGATATTCATGATCCTAGTCTATAATGGAGGATGGTTTTGATTCATTCTTTTGTTATATTTTTATGTATTATATTTTTTAAATTTATTTTTATATAAAAAATAATTTTAGAAAGCTTAATATAAATTAGTTAAGTTGGGTTTGAGTTTAGCATTTTTAATTTAAGTTACGTTTGGGTAAGATTATAAACTTATTTCTTGAGCTGAATTTGGGCTTAAAAAATTATTCTAAAATTTTGTATTAATCTAACTTAACTTATAATCATATTTAATTATTATATGTACCCTTACACGTGTTAAAAATTAAATATACCGATTTTAAAATCTACTACCATTAAAGAAAAAAATGAATTTATACGCTTTCAAATTTACGTCTTCGTGGCTATAATAGCTTAGTTAAAATCGTCATATATATCATAATTAAATTAATGATGTTATATGGATAGAGGGTGATTAAAAGTTTCCCGGTTCACTCACATCACATGGAACAGCTCATCAATTACTAGTATTTATTTTATAGCGATGACAACCATTTGGTTCATCGTGGAATCTTGCTACATTTTGAAACGCACATTGGACCATCACCACCACAAAAACCTCCAAGTATCAAATACAATGAATAACCGATGCAAAAGGCAAAATATAATAATAAAAAACAGGAATGAAAACTTTGTCTTTTTTCACCATGTGAAAAAGAAAAGGAAAAAAAAAAAAAAAGAGATTCTAAAGAAACACACAGAAATCTACACTTACATCCCCTCTGTTCATTCTTTTGTAAGCTTTTGGATCCCTTTCACATGTTAATTGTGTTGTTATACGCTCACCGCTTAAACATATTAGCTACAAACCCAAAAAAGCTGCTTCATATGCTTCAATTTAGCGTTGAGATATGGCTAGCGATGATCAAATCCTGCAACGTTGTTTTCACGAATGGATGGCTATTCAAGAACAAGAACTCAACCAACTTCTCCAAGCTCTTAACCAGAACGAAAATGGGGGAGACGATTTAACGGAGACCAGTTGTGCTCAACTAACCGAGAAGTCTATCAACAGTTTCCAAGAGTATATCGACAAGAGAGCTCAACTATCTCGCCTGGATATTTCTGGCTTGTTTTCACCTTCATGGAACACTGCCTTGGAGAAATCGTTGCTCTGGGTAGCTGGTTGTAGACCTTCAATGTACATTCGACTCACTTATGCACTCTGTGGATCACAAGTGGAGTTTCAGCTCAGTGAAATCATCCAAGGCTTAGCTAGAGGAAACCTTGGGCAGATTTCGGCTGCACAGCTGAGAATGATAAACGATTTGCACATGAAGACGATTAAGGAAGAAGAGAAGCTTTCGAATAAGTTGGCGGGGTTGCAAGAGAACATTGCAGACCAGCCGATTGCCATTGTTGCTAAAAGGATGAGCCGAGTGGGTGAAACTAGTGGGGAAGTAGATCTTGCATTGGATGAACACGAGAGCTCTATGGCGAATATATTGCAGGAGGCTGATAAGTTGAGGCTAAGCACTTTGAAGGAATTACTTAGCATATTGACTCCATTGCAGGGCGTGGATTTTCTTGTAGCAAGTAAGAAGCTTCACCTTTGCATGCATGAGTGGGGAAAAACAAGAGATAATAGGCATGGTAGGAGATAACTGTTCTCTAAGTATATATACTTCGTTAATTCTCTATGTTTTTTTTTTTTTTTCCTTTTTTAAGTTTCCAAAATTTGAACAAAAAAATAACACAGAGACCATGAACTCACTTGTGCTATCAACAGAGACCATTGTTTTTTTTTCCTTTTTGTGTACTGCAAATAAGCACATGCTATGGTTGTCGTTATTTAATTGAAGCCATCGGGCATTGCCATATTTGATATGCATAGCGTGGAAACGAGAAAGAGGAGAATAGAATAAACCAAACAAATTTATGAAACCTGAGGTATTCTACAGGGCTATTGAGAGCACAAGCCTTGAATAGTGGTACTTCTTATTACTTCACATATGTGCATTTAAAAAATTAAAAAATAAAATAAAATCAAATTCCATTACCGTAAATTAAGTTCGAATTTTGAAGACGATATTGTTGAGAGAGGTAACTAAGAACTCAAGAACTCTGAACATAAACTATAAAACGAACAACAACGACAAAAAAAAGAAAAGAAAAACTAAAACCAATAATAAAATTTATATACATTATAGTTGTTATACCATATATAAAAAAATAGAGTGAGTATTTGGTGTAGTGGCACTGTATTTTTTTTATTCTACAAGAGTTTTTAAAGATTGACATGTGTCTTTTTAAATATATATTTTTTAATAAATTTCTATCATTATAAGACATTTATCAACCCATTGATTTTACTTGTAGAGTTTAAAAATTTTATTGATAGTGTACTAAATATTTTTTTCTCATTTAAATATACCACACATATATACAAATCGGTAATTGAATCAAATTAACCATATATTTTTTTTCAAATAAATTAACTATATGTACAAATGAACATTTTTTTTTGACATTTTTTATTTTTCAATTGAATTTTTTTAAAAGTTTTTATATATAATGAATTGAATTGGTGGTAGAATCAAATCAATTTAAAAAAAAAATTAATATATAGTGATAAGTGTTGGGTGTAATGATAAGACATATGGTGATACATGTACGAATTGAGTGAAATTTATTAAATTCCATTATTCAAGTTTGAGAAATCAACAGACTTGCGACAACTTTTTGGATGGAATTCAGGCATTTCTGGGCATGGAGTTTGAAGATTTATCTTTTATCTTCAAAATGCACTTTGAATCACTTGATTTTGAATCCAGGAACTCAAGTTATGACTGTTTTAGTGAAGAGTGCGCGAACAGAATTTCTGGATAGGATTATGACGAGAATTACAAGTTTCGAACTTTTAACTAGAGTTAAATCATATTGGGTTAGAGTTTTGGGCTTAATTTTTATTATATATGAGCTCAATATTGTATTTATCAGCTCTTATTATTATTATTTTTTATTATAACTGTTTTATTTGAATGTACTTAACTAGCCTATATAAAGGCTTCTTTATTGTTTGTTTATTAAGGATACAATTGAATTTTTATCCTTTATTTTTAAATTTTTTTCTTATTTCCTTTATTATTTTTTAAATTTATTTAGTTTCTTCCTTTAAAGTCATATCCAAATCTTTTCTTTTTCAGTCAAATAACTTGTATTTGATACTTCTTCTACTTTTTTTTTGGTATCATATAGTACTCTTAAAGGGAGAATGTGGTTCAAACATATGAGATAATATTGTTGGGAGGGGCAACTATGAGCCCTAAACATACACTATAAAGCAGATATAAAAAGTATAAAAAAAAAGCATATACTAAAATTGTATATTATTACTGTAAAAATTATAACGTTGATAATGATAATGAATTGCAAAGAAAGAGAGAAAAATAGAACATACAGAATTTTAGGTGAAAACTTTTTCGGGAAAAAAACCACAGGTAGAATAGAAGAAAATTGGTTATATCAAATTCGAATGAATATAAGAGGAGAGATGAATACGTCTATTTATAAGATTAAATATCTTATTATAATCAAATATTAAATAAGACAGTAAACTTCTATACGGGCCTTCGACCTTTGGCCTTTATTCTCGTAGATCCCCAAATATTGCTACTTATATCTATTTATGGGTATAATTCTAGATATTGTGTCAAAAAATAGATATCATCAGAACTTATAATTGCATTATTAGAAAAAGAAACCTAATATATACATTTTTATTTAAAAATCTGGTTAGCCCTAGAGAGAGAACATGGGAAGGATCAATAAATAAAACAAAAATAATCCAAGGATTTTAAGGACGTAATAATCCTTGATATTTTTTGGTTCTAACTTTCTAGAAATTACATCCCAATCCTTTTCGAACCGTTTTATCTTGGACCGTTCCGCATGAAATAAATAAAAACCATCTAACTTTAAACAGCCATTGCTGCCTTCGTCAAAATCTCCCTACTGCTGCACATTGATTTGCTTTTCATTTTCTTTGTGCTTAAACCATTCATTAACCGCAAACGTTGTTCTGAATCAACGTAGGTAAAGAAAAAAACCATTTTAATTTCTCTTCTGCAGGTAACAATAACGTTCTTTACGTTCTGGGTTTCGTTTTAAAAATGGTTGATTTCTTTGGTTCCAAGTTATATTGTGAAAGCCTATCGATTTTGTTTATTTTCTTTTAACTGTAATTTATTTCCCAGTTTGCTTTTTTTTCCCTTCCTTGATGTGCTTTTGTTTGTTTGAAACTTTGGATGGCTTTGTTCTGCTCTTTGTTCAGTTTGTAAATATGCTTGTTTTGTTCATCAATGTTCATCGTGATGATCAATGGTTCTGGCTTTATTCTGGGTATATATGTGAGTTTAATCCGATTGGATTGTGATTTACGAAGCAAACTTTGTTTCGTTGTTCTGTAATTCGTTGTTCATTTTAATTGTTATTGGTGAAAAGTTAGTAAATTTAGTTTTCTTTTATTCTTCCCTGGTATATCTCGTAATTGTTTGGGTTCTTATTTTGTGACCCTTTACATGTTTATACGCTTGAATGGAGTTGAATGAGCCTAGTTCTTCTTCAATTCTTTCTCTTTGAGATGTCAATTGAGTGTAGTTTGTGGATTTATCAGTAAATCTAATTAGGATTTTTCATGAGAGCAGAAGAAAAAGAATATAAGAGAGTAAAATTAGATTCAATCGAACATTCGAAGCCTTATTATTTGATGGAAACTGGAGGGAATTCGTTACCTTCGGGGCCTGATGGGGTGAAGAGGAAGGTGCTCTATTTCTATGACCCTGAGGTGGGGAACTACTATTATGGACAAGGTCATCCTATGAAGCCTCACAGGATTCGAATGACTCATGCCCTTTTAGCACACTATGGGCTGCTTCAGCATATGCAAGTTCACAAGCCTGTCCCTGCCAGGGATCGGGATCTTTGCCGCTTCCATGCTGATGATTACGTGAACTTTCTCCACAACGTAACCCCTGAAACACAACAGGATCAGCTCAGGCAGCTCAAGCGCTTTAATGTTGGTGAGGATTGTCCTGTCTTTGATGGCCTTTTCTCTTTCTGTCAAACATATGCAGGTGGGTCTATTGGTGGTGCTGTTAAACTAAACCATGGTTTCTGTGACATTGCCATTAATTGGGCTGGTGGCTTGCATCATGCAAAGAAGTGTGAGGCTTCAGGGTTTTGCTATGTCAATGATATTGTCCTTGCAATTCTGGAACTTCTTAAGCAGCATCAGGTACGTATTCAGTACCGTAATTCCTTATTATCTATCTAGCTTTTCTCCACTGATTTAGACTTTTTCTTCTTGGAACATGAGTGAACTCTTCATGCGTGAAAACAATCCGCTTGTACCAATCTTATCCAGGCCAATGTGATATGTGTTGCCTTTTTTGCAATTTGTCTTGCAATATTGTATTAATTGCAACTTAGATGTGCTGTTGATAACTGGCAACCATTGAAGAGGGATGCTATAGTAGGCACGGAATAATAAATATAAATGCTTAATTATTCATTTCTTGCATTTCCTCCTAGGGTGTACAGATTTATGTTTTTGCACTAGTAACAATTTTATGTCGAATTGTCTGTCATTGATAATGCTTTTCCTTTCTCTTTGTTACAGCGTGTATTATACGTTGATATTGATATCCACCATGGAGATGGTGTGGAGGAAGCATTCTATACAACTGACAGGGTCATGACCGTTTCATTTCATAAATTTGGGGATTATTTTCCTGGTACAGGTGATATACGTGATATTGGATATTCCAAAGGGAAATACTATTCCCTCAACGTTCCTTTGGATGATGGAATTGATGATGAGAGTTATCATTACTTGTTTAAGCCAATTATCAGTAAAGTTATGGAAGTTTTTAGGCCTGGGGCTGTGGTCCTTCAATGTGGTGCTGACTCGCTTTCTGGAGATCGGTTGGGGTGTTTCAATCTTTCAATCAAGGGCCATGCAGAGTGCGTTAAATTTATGAGATCATTCAACGTTCCATTGTTGCTTCTAGGCGGTGGTGGCTATACCATTCGGAATGTTGCTCGCTGTTGGTGCTATGAGGTAGCTGACCTATCACATTTTCAAGTGATTAATATATACTAATCGGTTTAAAGGATTGGTCTGCTGATTTTTATCAAATATTAATACACAGTAAAGGTGACCTTTAGGTCAACAATCAACATGTCTCTCCCCCTCCCCTTACCCTTTACTTTCTTCCCTTCTCCATGTTGTTTAAGTTCAAAGATGTCCAAATCATAGTGCTTAATTGTTTTTATTCTTCTTAATCCCTATTTTAAAAAAGAAAACCTTTATAGTTTTCGGATTTTGAAATGATAAGGGGTAATTATTTCTTTGGAAGGTATAAGACCCCAGTGTTAAATTTATTGTATGCCATCCGTCCTTTCTGCTTTTCAAGTCATATACACATTTCTAAAGAACTTTATTGTATATTTCATGACACGGTACTTAAATTGGTTCATTTTTTCTCCTTTGACCATATTATGCTTTTTGAAACACGGAAGAACTATTTGTAATTTGTTTGTGATGGACTACTTTATTTATATCATTGTCAATGTGAGCAGACAGGAGTTGCACTTGGAGTTGAAGTTGACGACAAGATGCCTCAACACGAGTATTACGAGTATTTTGGTCCTGATTATACTCTTCACGTTTCCCCTAGTAACATGGAAAACAAGAATTCACGCCAGTTACTCCTAGAAATACGAAATAAACTACTTGACAATCTCTCAAAGCTTGAGCATGCACCAAGTGTCCAGTTTCAAGAACGAGAACCTGACACCGAGCTTCCTGAGGTGTGTTCTGCTGCTACTTCTTGAATTTTTCCCTACCTTTTGTTTGCATCTGGTATCTACCCCGGAAATTTACAACATTTTCCGTTCAAGCTTTCATTTTTTTTTCCATAATTGCATGTGCTTTTATGTGTCCATGGTTGGCATTGCACATTTTACTCGGTAAATCTTTTTTTCCTTTTTGGTTCCTTGATTGTTAAATAATAAATATCTATTACGGATTAATCTTATCCTAAAGATAGATAAGAGGAAAAATTATGTGCTATACGTATTTTTGGTGCAGAAATCATATTCTGCCCGTGTAATGCAACTGGTGGTAGTTTGCATTGATACATTTCTTGCATTTACTCGAAGCTACATATTAGTCTCGTATCAACTTTGTTCTTATACTTGTTTACTTTTTGAATCATAATATAATATTCAGGCTGATGAAGATCAGGATGATGGAGATGAGAGATGGAACTCTGATTCGGACATGGATATTGATGAGGACCGGTATTTATCTTTCCTTTCTTTTTTCTCTCCATGTTTTGCACCCCTTACTGATTCTGATTATGTTCTATTTTCGTCTTTGCGGTTCACTCGTCACAATTATTCAGTAAGCTCATCATTCCAAGTAGAGTAAAGAGAGAAGTGATCGAACCAGAGACGAAAGATCCAGTATGCTCTATGGTATGATATTGGCTTTCTTTTTTTATTGTGTGATTTAGGGCATTTATGACGTGATTCATTTATTTTGCGAAAAAAAAATATTTATTATTGCTTATATTCTCTTAGGAGGTTCAAATAGGAACTCTTGAACAAACTAGAGGATTTGATACTGCAACCAATGAAACTGTAAGTACAAATACGAACTTTCGAAAAACATAATAGCACCAGGATGAAAAAACATAATAGCACCAGGATGAAAACACTCTTTTTCCCTTGTATCCTATGTAGTATCCGCCTGTAACACCCATATATCATATGAGAAAACTTAGAAAAGAATATTGATTGTACCTATATCACACACATACTCATATTTGAGGCATACCCGAGTCCGAGTCTGAGTCCAAGCACATTCAGAAACTGATATTACAGCTTTGAAAAGTTGTCTTGGTACTGTGTTTTTTGCAGGGTGTAGATGTCAGTCCAATGCCTATTGATGTACCAGCTGTGAAAGTTGAGTGAGAAAACTATCCAAAGTCCTAAGCAAAAATCCTCTCTGCATTTGCATTTTATCAAACATTATAAGATATTATGTTAATGGATCAGTCCAAATTTATACAAGTCTATGAAACCCCAAAACGATTTTGATTTATATATATATATATATATATTCTAAGCCTCTTTTAAGTTGTATCAAAAAGGTTTTAGATTAGTAGCAGCACTCTGTTGCTTTGGCTTACTTCATTTTCTTTTCTATTTTTGTTTAAAGTACATATTCAAAGGCCCTCCTAGTGAATATAAAAAACAAAGAAAAGAAAATTGTAGCATACTTGTGTTAGAAATATATCCTGAATTTGACAGTTTATGTATACTACCTTGTTGGTTTGCTATTTACTATTATGGTAACTGCAGGTTAAAGTACTATAGCGGATTTTATATTATATCTCGGTTTTTATATTAAAAAGATGATCAAATTGATCTTTATATGTTAAAACAGAAAAATAATTTTTTTTTTAATATCTTACCCATTAAATCATCATTTTAATATTTTACATTTAAAATATACTAATAAATTGTTTTTACACTTTTATTTAATTTGATGTTTAGGGCACATTGGGCCTTCAACAATTCATTGGGAAAGTCACACTACTTTATGTTATAGGTGACATGAGTAAATAATTTAAATTTTATAAAGAAAATATAAATAAAATTATTTTTTATAAAATTCAAGAAATAATTATAAAATAATAAAAATTCGTTTTTTAAATAATCATATTAACTTTTACTATTATCTTAATTTTTCATATTAAAATTTACATTTTAGTAGGTAAACGTATTATAAAGGTTCTTGTATTAGATTACATTTTGCCCTTCTATTAAAAAAATGAGTAAAATAATTTTTATACATTATATCAAAGAATAAGTTGGTTCTTTTTGTTAAAAATTTTATCCATTTTTATAGTTTAAAAATGGTCAATGTATGTTAGTATAAAGTACACATGACAATAGGTGTTACTATTTAGCTATTTTATCAACCATACCGGTTTTTAAGGGTAAAAATAAATGAAATTTTAAACAAAAATGATCAATTTACTCTTTGATATAATATATAAGGACTAATTTATTAATTTTTTAATAAAAAATAAAATATAATCTAACACTTGGTACAAATATCTCTCATGACATTTTTACCAATTTTAGTATGATATACTTGTCTTTTCTTTTCTTTTTTTGTCAATAAGTTGTACGTTGAGAATAAAAAAACTTATGTTCATAATATTGAATACATTAAACATGGTGCAAATACAATGGCCAAAAAGAAATTGGGTTCAAAACTAGTGTCGGCATTTTCCAGACATTTTATTTCTAAGTGGGAAAATAGGTCTGAGCTCAACAACACGACTTAAACAAAATTGAATTTAGTAATAAAAAAATAATTAAACAATTAAATATTTTTATAAAAGCTTTAATTATTAGTTTTATTCAAATTTTTTTGATAATTTATTTATTTTATATATAATGAAAGAGAAAATATTTGGTAAATTGTCGAGTAAAATTTTTAAATTTTACGAATAGGATTAGGAATTGATAAATATTTTATACGAGTATATTAAAGTATTAAAAAATAAATATTTTAAAAAAAACACATGTCAATTTTTTAAGAATACTTTCAAATAAAAAAACCTAAATGAAATGATTTTATGGGAAAATGAAATTACCACTGTTACACAAACACCAAAAGCTCTGTGACATTAGTACATAATTTTGATGTTCTTTTCTTTAATTACTTGTGATTGTATTTAGCTTCTAATTTTTGGAATATAAACTTATATTTAATAATTTAATTTTTAATTTAGATGATTTACATCTAAGAAATATTTATATATCATCAACTAACATATTTTGTTTCAACTATTGATAAAATAATTAGAGAAATTATAAAAACTAAAGGCTGTATTTAGAGGTGTTTATGGATGGGGTCGAATTTAAGCATGATATTGATATACTTTATATTTGTCTAAGCCCAGCCCGACTTCAAATGTGGGCTTAAAATTTTATCTAAATTTGTCTATACTTACAAAAGATTAACTCAAACCCATTTTAGGCCCACCTATATATTTTTAATTTTTTTAAAAAATATTTATATTATATTATTTTAATATTTAATAATTTTTTATTTATTGAAAATTTTTATATAACCATCTTAACGTTATTTTAAATTTTACATTGGAATTGTATTATATATTTAGTATATGTTCATTCTTTTAATGTATTATAAATTACATAATATATGAAAATAACATAATATAAAGTATTATAAACTTAAAAACAGGTTGGGTTCGGGCTTTGAATGTTCAAACTCAAGATCAACCCATATTTTAAACGGGCCTATTTTTTACCTAAGCTCATTTTTCAGGCCTAATATTTTTATCTAAACCATTTCACATTTTTGAGCGAGCCTTAGAATCTGGGCGGTTAGCCCAAGCCATGGACAACCTACATTAGAGTTTAAACTTTTATGTTATCAAAAGGAAAAAAAAATAGAGTTTCTTAGTTCCAACAAATAAATTTTTTATAGTTAAAAAATTTTTAATTTAGATTTTTATACTTAAAACATATCATTTATGTCATGAAATATGAATACATGAAAGTTTGATGTATTTTAGAATTTTTATACTTAAAACATATAATTACATTGAATGTAAAACAAACCCGAAACTAAACTTAAAATAACCTGAATTCAGAAAAACTAGAACTTGAAAAAAATTCAAACCTAAAAACACCTGAACATAAAGAATCTTGAACCCAAAAAGATCCGAACCCAAAAAACCCAAACCCGAAATAACCCAATCCTAACTCACTCTTACTCCCCCGATTGCCATCTCTACTCTTTATAGAGCTTTAAAAAGAGAGGATATAAGCGTTGTTTTGTTTTTTTTTTTTTTAAACTTTTACAATTCTTTATAATTTTTGAATTTTTTTATTTTTATAATTTTTATAATTTTCTATTTAATTAATTATATTCTAATATGGCATATAAGATAAAATATTGCCATGCGGACAATGAAAAGTAGAGGGTTAATTTGGTTAATCTATAAATAAAAGAGTAAAGATTAAATTAAATAAAAATTTAAATATTAAAAACTAAATTTATTATTATTACTTATCTATATAAATTCAAAGTAAACCTTTAAAGGCAGTTTTAATAGAACTATTTTAGTGTTTTATTTAATATATAAGGACGAATTTATTTAATATATAAAGATTAATTTTACATTTTCCAATAAAAAAAACCATAAGATGATACAAAGATTGCTAAATGGTTTATCATCATCCGTGATATAGACATGTTGTAGAAGGAATTTAAAAGGCATGGTATTTGAGCTAATGCTAAAATGCTTTTCTAAAAGGATGGAATCATTTTGCTGTTTATTTATTTTTGGAAAGTTGACAACACCCTAATCAATATATGCATACAATTAGTTAATAAAAATAGTCAAATTTTAGTTATTAACTGTCGGTAACAATAATTAATCTCATCATCAGGGATGAATGTTCAATCGAATTGAATCGAGTGAAAAAATTTCGAGTTAATCGAGTTGACAAATTTTATTTTATCATCTTAACTCTATTTGATTTTTTTAATCGATTCGAGTAAAATTATTTGAGTTAAATTAAAAAAGTAAACATATCAAATTAAAATCTTGTTACAGTATAACCAATTCTACGTTAGAGGACATAAATTTAAAACTATATATATTTAAAATAAATTTCAAAGAAGAATAAGAAAAAAAAAAAGAGAAGAAAATATTTTAGTATGATAAACTTGAATCATAAATTAACTTATTTAAATATCCAAAATTATTATTTTAGAAAAAATTTTAAATTTTCTTTATATATTCCTTAGATTAATTTTTTTAAAAAAGATAAATTTTAAAATTTTAAAATGATTTTGATTTTTTTAAAATTTCTGATTGAGAGATAAAAATTTACTAATTTTCAAAATTAATAAGAACCAAAAAGATATTTACACAAATCTATTATTTAATTTATTTAATTTATTCAAATTATAAAATTAAACTCAAACTCAAAATTAAAATTACTTATTCAAATTAAATAAAAAATCGATTAATTTAAATTTTTTATTCGGTTTTCTTGGAACTGGCCATCATGGGCACAAGTAAATAACTGATGCTTCCACTCATTTAAAGATCACGTGATCCATACAGATGAGGTGAAAAAAAAAAGAAGAATGGCTACTTCATTACAGTTTTATCACGTACTACGAGTTTTGTCACCCCACGATACTGATGTCATCAAAAAACCTTTAATTATGCACCTTAATTACTTTTATTAACAATTTATAAATTAATTTAATTTAGAATTAAAAATAAACTAATAAATCATCACACTAAGATAACAATTTCTTCTTCTTCTTTTTTTCAATCAGAAAATATCTTATCCTGGAATGACTTTACTACAATGAAATATAATAAAAAAAAGTAGGAAAAAAATTAGTAAACTTTTAAAATTTGTACAGCCAATTCCAAGTGCTTAAAACATTAAACAAATCAATATTTAAAAAAGAAACAAAAAAATGAAGAACATACAAATCTAAGGCTGAGATTTGCCAAGCTCAACGTCCTTGAGCGGAGAACCGTCCGATTGCTGTTGTTGTTTTAACAATTCAACATTTTCTTCAGAAGCTTCCTTGGGGAGTGGTGAAACCTTGGATTCCGTTTGTTTATCAGCTTCAACAGCCCAACTGTAGACTACCATGCCCAGGATGGCAATCGCCATCCCGAGTATATTTTTCAGTGTCAGCTCCGAATCAAAGAGTAGCCATCCCAATATCAATACACAAACCGTTTTCATGTGGCCTAGGACTTGGAAAGATGTGGCGGAGAATCGTCCGATGCAAAGATACTGACTTATATTGCAAAATACCGCTAAGGAGCACGATAGTAGTATGAAAAACTGCACATTGTACCCAACCATCAGTATTTTTCCTCACAAGTCTTAGTACCATAAAGTGTTTCTGCATATATACATGTGTGTGTTCGTGCAAAAATGGTTTTGCAGTGCTTTGGTGAGACGAGGTACTTACAAATGCAGCTGAGGAGAACTTGTAACTTGCTAGTAATTTCCCAGTGAGGTAGTAATCAACAAAAGGACCGAACAACAAAAGAGACAGAGCTTGGATTGGAGCTGTTTGACTGAGCAATTCAAATGAGCCTATCGAGTACTTCTTTTGTAGGGAGCCAATTGACTGTTCCAACAAAAGCATGGTTGATAAATGGCTAGAAAGGATCTGAAACTGGTTATTAAATATATCTAAATTGATAAAACCTTAAAGGGTACGAATCAAATTAACTAAATGCTTGATAAATATAATCCAATTCACTGGAAGTTGCTACTTATTGTTCAAGCCATAGCCTACAGGTCTCTAACATAATCACTCAACTGCCAATTGAATGTTAGCTCAAATGGCATGCATGCTAGCCAGACCCTTGGAGGTTGTAGGTTGGAATGAACTTAAGCATCAAATGTTCTTCTCATATGAGTTACATAGAAGGGTCTAGAATCTAGATCGCTACAGCCGCGGCAGGAAACAGACATGATGGCATAAGAGCAGTTGACGCATGCTATCGATGATTTAAATAACCAAACTAAAATGAAAAACAAGGTTTCCAAATATCTGCATTTATTAGACATAAATTGTAATGATGATTTGAAGGCTTATGCATCGTAAGGTGACTGAAGAAACAAACTAAAAAAGCTCTCAAGCCGAAAAAAAAACTGGAGAATTGAGGAATGCTTACAATTTGCTGTAACGAGGTAGACAGGACAGCAACACAGGCACAAATAAATCCTTGAGCATTAACTTTTACATCAGTGACTGTACAAACACCAACACCGACCACCACGACAAGGACAGAAATCTTGACTTTGTCCGAATAGTGTTTGCTGTGTAGTATCCATTCCATCACACAAACAACTGGAATCATACTAAGCTTTGAAATCTGTATCATAATGATAAACATTAGGATTAGCTTCGAAACCTACATCACAATGACAATGACAATGACAGGCCAGAATATATGAAATCTATATCGCAATGCATTTCATTTACCTGATAAAATCCAACTGAATTCAGCATGAGGCTCAAGTTCATCCCGGTGATTGAAGTATTGGCAACGACAGAGAACCAAAGAAGCTCCCATAAAGGAACTTTTTTTCTTGTTGAGTTACCCGTGGCATTTGATACCAAACCGATTAAGGCAGTCATAGAAAAGTGGAATCCAGTTAATGTAGTCGCTGTAAATGCAAGAAATATTTTCAGATTTAAACCAGTCCAGATTGCCAAATATAAAAAAAGAAAACAAATGGAACTCCCGGAGATTTTTGGTAAATTTCGGTGAAGCATATCAATAATTTGATTGTGAGAGATCAAATTTGAACTTTGAGGTAGAATACAAAGAGATAACTTTCAAGTTCTCAACTCATCACCCATCAAACTTTCAAACCATTTTAAGTTAAGGGATCAAACTAAAGAAGATTACAAAAGCAGAAACATGGACTTGATTCTCCGTGAATTACTTAAAAAACATATTGATCTGGAATTTAAACATGTAAGATTGTAAGATCTGGATGCACAATCGATGGAGTAGGTTAACAATAAGCAACCCACTAGTTCCTACATACTAAGGCAGCAAAGTATGGGAAGATCTGCATTTACAGTCCTATAATCCATGGCCGAAGTTAAAACAAACCAACGCTAGAAAACAAAAGAAAAAAAAAAGGATCAATGGAGCCAATCTGAAGTAATTAAATTTCAAGAACCTTGAAATGCAAGCAAAATAGAACTTCAGCTTCTTTTTTTTTTTTTTCTTTCCAGTAAACAACAAATCCATTTTTACCCAGAATCAAAAATTGAGAAATTCCAAGGGATCTGCCAGAGATTTAAAACAACAAAAAGAAAACTCCGAAAGCAGTGAATGGTGAGAAGAAGGGGGGGAATTGAGGCTGAGAAAGTAGAAAAGATTCCAGATCTGAGACGAACAAAGGCAAAATGTTAAGGATATAACAACAATTGGGTTGAAAAGTAAAGGAAGTTGAAGAAGAAGAAGAAGCGGAACTGACCAAAGACGAAGGCATAACCGGCAGGGGACATGAGCTGCTTGTTGGCCATAATAAGGCCAACGGAACTGACAACGTTCATAGCCCAAGCTCCCACATCGGATACGGCTGATGATTGTTTCTTCAGTGAATCCATTTTCTGAGTTCAAAAACTGAAGCTTGGCGCTCGGATGGATTCCAAGAACAGATCTCAAAACTCCACCGAGCACTCTCTCACCCCACCGGCACAACACCGATCCCAAACTGATATATAAATAAAGTCCTACACTCTATATATATTATTTACAAATCTAAAACTTCAATATATTTGTATATTTACACAAAATAGTAACTTAATTTATCCAAAAATTCAAGATTGGAATAAGCGCAAAATTTTGAAAAAGGTATAATGCTAGATTTAGCCCTTAATCTTTATATATTTTATCAATTTTATCTTTATTTTTTTCTAACCTAAATTTGACCCACAACCTCGTAAATGAGTCAATTTTAACTATTAACCTTTCAAAGGCAGTTGACTATTGTTTTTTAAAATAGAAATATCAACTAAAACATTGTATTTTTAAACATATATATATTTTAAAATTTTTACGAGCTTTCTATGATTTTTTTTAGATTTCTTTTAGTTTTAAAATTATTTATTGACGTAGCATATAAGATTACCACGCAGACTGTCACGTCAATATTGTTAAAATTTAATACTTTAGTTACTACGTTCATTTTTATAAAAAAAAAATTGAATCTTTGTAAAAGATTAATAATGAAATTTAGTGAAAAAGTTAAATTATAAAATATATAAATAATGAGGGTTGAATTTATTATTATACCTTTATAAAATTAAATATATATATAATTTTTAATTTACTAATATTTTAGTTTTTGAAATGGAAAAGATATAAAAAGGAGAAAAAAGGAAATTTTAACGATTTACGTTAAGAAGACAAAATGTTTTTATTAAAGGTGAGATAACGACAATAACGGCACCGTTCATGAAATTCATGAGGGTAAGGTAATGCTATTGCACCATACGGCAAAACAAATTAAAATAATTAAATTATGGTTAAACTATAAAATTAGTTATTTTTGTTTGACTCAAATTATATTTTAGTCACTTATGTTTGAAACGTTACGTTTTAGTCACTTACGTTATCGTTTTGTTACGAAGTGATTACTTTACTGCTAATCTCTGTTATCTCCCTAACGACAGTTTTATGTGGAAGTCTAAATGGGTTTTAAATGTTAACTTAGATGTCTAGTTGTTGGGATGAAAATATATTTTTAATTAAATAAATTTAATCTGGATTGCCACGTAACACCGCTGTTAGGGAGATAACGGAGCTTAATGGTAGAGTGACTACTTCGTAACAAAACGATAACGTAAGTGACTGAAACATAAAATTTTAAACATAAGTAATTAAAATGTAATCTGAAACAAATAAAAATGACTATTGTTGTATTTTACCCTTAAATTATTTATTATTCTCTCTTTCTTTTTAGTTCAATAATCATAAAGGAAAGAGAGGGGACCACAAAACGGTTCAAATTAATCACCTTCATTATTAACAAAAGGTGTAGTTTTAGTGGTTAAATAATATATAAAATAAATGAATTTTATTGTTTTTTACTTGTAATTTAATGTTGGATTAATTGGATGTATGGAGGGAGAGTTTTGTGTGGTTGTGTACAAGATGTTAAGTGAAATAGTTATAGCTCGTATTTAATGTGATGGTTTAATGGTTAAGGATATTTATTGCTTTAGATATAATTTAAATTTAAGTCATATTAATCGTATATATTATTTGAATTTTATCTGTTATTGTAATTAAAAAAAAAAAAAGTTAAAGCGCGTATGGTAAGGCATGGGGTGTGGTTTACACGTGCAAACATATATGAAGAATATTTAAGCGAGGCAAAGAGCACAATTTCCCATCCTAAACTTGATATGCACTTCATTGAAATGAAAAAGCCAGCTAGCCAGTCAATGCCAATTTTTTTAATGTGAATTGGTCTTTCTAAACTCCCGCTATTTGTCCCTTTCTTTACCTTTTTTATTTTACAGTAACCAGTAATAAGTCTTGGAATTAAATTCTTTTTAAAATTTTAAATATATATAAAGGAAGACTAATGATAACTTTTCAAATTTTGTAAGGGTTGGAATAATAATTTCTCAAAAATAAGTGGGTTAAAGGAAAGCTTATCATAAGTTAGGTCGGAATTGGATTGGATTAGTGCAAAAAATTAAACTCGTTTTTTTAGAATTAACTCGAAAAATAAACTTAAAATTTTGTCTAAATTTAGCCCGAATAAAAATGCTAAACTTAAGTCTGACCAATTCATATTAATTTTTTAAATTATTTCTATAAAACAATAAATTTAAAAATATAATACATCAAATAGATTAAAAATATTAAAATAAATATTTTTCAATAAATTAAAAATACATATAATTTTTTTATATTTAAATAATATTAATATAGTTATAACTTAATAAATAAATACCTCTAAAATAATAGCAATATAATAATTTTATAATAGCAAAATTGTAACAAATCAACAACATAATAATAACAAAACGACAATAAATAACAACAGAATTTTTATCAAATTTGGGCTGAGGTCGGGTCAAAAAGGTCTTACCCGAGAGCCAACTTATTTTCCAAACAAGTCTTATTTTTTGTTTATATATTTTTACCAAAAACTTTTTACTTTTCAAGCAAACCTTAAAAATCAAATAGATAACTGAACCCATGATCAAGTCTACTCTACTTCAATAATAATTCAACTCTATTTAAAATTACATTGATTGATGTTTAAAGAAAAGGCAAAATTCTTCAAATAATAATTCTTTTTTTTTTTATAAAGTTGTAACTCGAGATTTTACTTTAAAAATCTTATAAATTATTATTAAAGTAATCTTCTTCGAAATTTAAAAAAGAAAATCCTTATAAAGTTGGACACGGCAAAAGCGAGGCAACTAAGAGAACCACAATTTCTATTTTTATGGTTTTTCTATTACCTGGCTTTCATCCCAAACACTCAACACTTACCTTTTAATTGTACAAATTCGTGGGCGCAGCCCAATCTAAGAGATACTATAACATCCAAGCACGTGGCTAGCTAGCCACACAACATGTCGGTCAGTCGGTGGCTTATTATAATTAAACACCCACTAATACATACATTAATGAGAATACCACAATTAACTCATAACTATTATTGTGTGTTAAATTTAGCCCAATATTCCTTTTACATAATTATTATATCAACTACCTAAACCTTTCTTCTTCTTTTTTTAAACGATTAATTTATTAAATTTTAATTCGGTTTAATTAATTGATTAAAATTATAAATACTTGTGTTTTGTATTTTGATTGAATTTTAAAAAATTACATAATAATTAAAAAAACGGTTGAAATGTCAAATCTGTTGGATTAATCGAATATTAATCAGAATTATTTTGGATTTATTGTTAATACTAAGTTTTTAAACCAATTAGACATTTGGCAGAAACAAAGGTTACCGTTAACAACCTTTTCTTTAATCATTAAAAAGACTGCACAGCTGTAAATGGTGATAAATGGAAAAGTGAGATCCGTGGTCCACATGAAACATTCCCACATATAAACTATTTTAGAAAATCAATTATAACACTAATATTTAGAGAGGAAAAAAAAAATGCTATCTGTAGCAACCAGACAGCATGGACAACTAGTCGAGCTGTGACTGTGTGATCATAACCCGCATACGAAATGAAAGCAAATTTGTTTTTGTCTAATAGCACGGTGAAATGGCCTATCACATGCTAGGACCCAAACAATACACATGGCTGTTGCCGACACTCCAACTCACAGGAAAGCATCCTTCTCCAGTAACTTAAGCACCTCATGCTGGTTGTTGAGCTTGGCTACATCTATGGCAGTCTTGCCATCCATGTTTTGGAGTGTGCTGCAGCAATGACACAAGAAATTACTTTCATTGAAAGGCAAAAATACCCTATAAGAGTCAGCATCGATGGTTAGCCGACAAGTTGTTTACTTACACAGCAGCACCGTTCTCAAGTAAAAGGGCCACACAGTCTTTCCTTCCATAACCAGCTGCATAATGAAGTGCAGTATTCTTATTCTTGTCCAAAGCATCCACTTTTGCTCCAGCTTCAATAAGGACTTGGGCACATTTCACCTGAAATTATATCAAAAACATGATACTCCTATTGTTTAATAAAGGGATTATTGTTACACAAAAAGCAACATCGATATGCCCAGTAGATGGTCATTAGTAAACGCTGAACCAAGAAGCAAGCATATACCTTAGTAGCTATGGCATATTCCATTATACACTAATTCCTGATATTGATGTTTAATAACAATATAAACTTTTTTTCCACCACAAGGATCCCAAGACGGGATGCTATAGGCAAAAGAATATGCTTTAAGGATCCAAGCCCTACTATTCCCAACTGCTTTCAACATTCTACAAGTAGGCCATCCAAGATCTGTTTCAACTTTCAATATTTGTCCATCCCAAAACTTGCCTTCAACGAGGCAATTAAGACAAGGTCCTTAGTGCATAGAGGACTGATGTTATTATTTATGAATTATGATATAACAAGATAATAATAAGCGTTAGAGACGCATGCTTTTAGGTAATTAGTGATTAAATCTAATCCAACTTTCCAATTCTTGGGTAATGCAACAGTAGAGAGAGCAGGGGAGGAAAAGAGAGATGCAGTTATAAAATGATTATACCTCGCCATATCCACATGCAAAATGCAATGCTGTTCTTCCCTCTGAATCTTCTTCATCCTTGTCTGCACCAGAGCCTAGTGCAGCTTTCAGACCCTAAATCATGAATAGAATCAAACTTTTTAGATTATCAGTCAAAGGGCAAGAACAAACATACAAACCATTCATTTTTGCCATACCTCAACATCACCAACACTAGCACAATTGTGAACAATCGATTCATCCTCATTTCCTACTTCATCACCTTCATCTGCTGCAGAGTTGTCGGCAGAAGTGGCTGCATCCCCTGAAACTGCAAGACCCATTGCTTCACCCAACTTCTTCAAAACATCTTTATCATTCCAGTACCTAAATAAGAAAACGTTTAGTGAACAAATTGTTTAACACACGCATCCTACACTCATTCTAATGATGAAAATGTTATGCTCATAAGCTAATAAAATTATGAGGCTACTAATCACCCACTTCATCATTGCTGCAGGACCACCAGTCTCTATTTCATCTAGAATATGCTTCAGTGATGGATCTTCTTTGATAAGTGCCATCCTTTGCTCAATCTGGTCCTTGTGTTGAGGATTAGTGAAACTGTCAAGCATGCTAGACATAGCTGGATCCTAAAGAAAGACAAAACAAAAGCTTCGTCTTTCAATGTGATTTCATGTAATCTAATACAAGGGCAAAACACTAAAAGAACTGTGAATCCGCTTAAACTTGCAACCAAGCCCGCACCTGCATTAGTGCATTACCAAGGCGCTCAGCCATGGTCATAAACTGGGGGTTCTGCATAACCTGTTGCATAGTTGAATAGTACTGCTGTGGATCAAACTGCGGCATACTATCTTCAGTTGCTGCCCCTTGAAATGTCTTAGTGAGCTGTTCTGCCATTTGGGTGAATGAAGGATCTTTAGCTATCTGCTCAGCTAGTTCCTTGATGCTTGGATCCTAACAAAGTAACAAACCAAGATAATTAACATGCATAAGCCATAAAATTAAAATGTGTTGAGGTTGAGGCTTAAAGAAAAGCTATTAGGGAACCAAATTGGAATGTATATGATATATTACACAAACACACACACAAACACACATATGCATGAGATTAATATCAACCCGAATCAATCACAGGAATAACGAACTTCAGAACCTGCCTAGACCCAAATTGACCAAAAAGTAAAAAGCTGCATCCAAAGAAATCTGAGCCTTGAACAAACCAAAGCCCAAACTAACATAATCCAAACCTGCATTAATCTAAATTCCATGCAAAAAGTTAAATTAATGGCATTTTGATTAGAAATTAATAATCAATTTGTTTGAATCCAAACCAGACAAACTCAAGAAACCTAAGCCCGAAAACTACTCAAAGCCATATGGCCCGACTCAAGCCTGCCTGTTTGCCACCTCTTCCTTACACTCCATTCTAGATATATTGCATTCAGCCCATAAAACCAACAAAACTTGATCTGAACCAACATTAATACTAACTTAATACTATAAAATAGCAATTACCAACTTTTTCATTAAAATTTAATTGTGAATTTTATTCTCATCTTAATCTGCCCTAAAATTACATGAAACTAAAACAACCAAAACTCAAAATTACCCAAAATGACTTGAACATGTGATGGTGCAATTGTGTTGAGGCCCATAAAGGAAGATCCAACAAAGTTTAACATCCCTTGTACAAGCGAAATTATAGATTAATTCAAAAGATTTATGGAAGTTCCTAAATTTATCAGTGGACACTGTTCTATTCTTCCAGCTGCCAGCCTTAATACACTACAGAGATGCTGTACTGGACTACTACTGCAGTATTTCCACGGCCATAAACTGTAAGATGAGCTATGATAATCAAAAGGCAATCAAATGAAAGCTTATTGGATTAATTCATTCAAATAAACAGTTCATAATAATGCAAATAAGAATTGAAATAAAAACAGAGAGAAGCTTACATTAAGAAGGCCACTCATGGCTGAGAAATCAAAAGGATTGGGTGGCACAAACCCAGGCATAGTAGTAGGGGAAGCTCCAGCCTGTGCTGGTTGAGACGCCCCAGAGGAAGAAGTTTTGTTCTCGGCGGTGGATGTTTCTGGGTTAGAACTTTTGCTCTCCGTTGTCAAAGTCGATTTCTCATCTAACAAAGACAAAAAAGAAACATAAAGTACTAACTCTTAAATGAAGTCATACAGAAATCCAGAAATTGAACTCCAACAAAACGAAATTAAGCAATCCTTAATTCAGTTACAAGACCTAAGCATAGTACTCAACAGGAATAACACAATTAAAAAGGCAGCGTTGACAATAACGAGGAAAGGCAGGTAGCTATTTCATATTTGATTCGATAACTCAATAAATTCAAGACCTAAACTAAGTACTAAAAAAGAAACAAAAAAAAAAAAAAGCAATCAGAAGGCAGTATTGACGATAACGATGAGAGTAGCGACTATTTTAGTTTTAACTCAAAAGCCCAATCAATAAAAGACCCAAATTAGTACTGAATCTCAGAACAGATTCCAAGCCAAATCATCATCATCATAATAGTAATAATTAAGCTCACCGGAAGAAGTGGATTCCTTCTGCAAATTGGAAGCCATAGGGAAATAGCTGAATTAGCACCAAACCAAAAAAAAAAAAAAAAGTGTTAGAAATTAGTATTTACAAAAAAAAATGAAGAAAAAAATAGTAAAATTAGATTGAAAACCTTGATTGGAGGGTGGAATCCTTAAAACCCAGTGAGGCGAGCAAAGGAGCAAAGAAGGGTTACTTTGGATGCTGGGTTGGATAATTAATAGAGCAAGTGAAATAGCAGTAGTAGTAACACTAGGAATATGAATGGGGAAAAAGGGATAATAATGGCTACAAATGGAAACTAGAGATTGTGTTATGGATGAGTTAGTGGGCCATCTCAATCCTCATCTCATCTCATCTCATCTTCTGCTGTTGCTGAAGAAGTCGCTACGAGACTGTGGGCGTGACGTTTTTCATTTTATTTATTTATTTATAAGTTGATCGTCCAATTTTCAAGAGGTTTTCGTTTTGGTCATAAAAAAATCCTTTTAATTTGGTCACTGTGGCTAAAGAAAATTTTCATTTAGCACCCCTAACGATATGTTTAAGATGTGCGTCCTAATTCGATCTATTCTCCACAAACCTCAAGCCAATAGTATTCTTTCTTTTTACGTAAATCAATTATGTCAAGCGTACAAAATTATTTGAAGCAACTTAAATTATCATAAAACTCGATCAAATTAATGCCACTTAAAGATATAAAAGCTTATAAGTATCGTGCACGCGCTCCACACATTAGCATGCTTGTGTGTGCCTTTGCGATGATACAATAGTAATAGCATCATACCTATATGACATCTACACATATTGTCAACAAATCAAAATATTAAGTTAAATTCGTTTATGATAGTAATTATATTAACTAAATACAAATTTACTGACAAATTACCCATTCATATTCATATTGATTGGTTTACGATAGAATCTAAATAAGATCCCTTATATAATCGGTATGACCCACACTTTAAGACAAAAAGATGACATAGAAAATTAATTTAATAAAAAATATACACTCGATATTTTATGGTTGTTATTGTTATAAATGAAATTTTATTTTAAAATATAAAAATAAAACATAAAAAAAATCAGTTATACAACAAATTTAGTTGTTATAATAAAATATTGTTTCGATTTTATAGCTGAATTACCTGCTTGATTTATGTTAAATTCATTATTTGTGTTTGCATTTAAAGATTTATATTTTTATTGTCATCACAATAAATTCATTTTGAAATTTAAAAGCTCCACTTAAATTTAGGGTTTAAGATTTGGTATGATTAATTGAAGCTGAGTAAAAAAATTAGAGTTTTGTGTAAAAGTTAAAATATGTGATTAATGGATGGAAAGAGAGAGTGAAAAGTGGGTTTATTTGGGTAATATTTTTTTTTTAAAAAAGTTAGTTGTATTTTAATTAGATTTTATTGGTTTTGGTTAGTTTTGATGAGTTTGAGTTAATAAATTGGACTAAAAAATTGATTTTTTGATTGGTTTAATTAATATTTGTTCCTGTTTCAATGCCGATTCTGAGTAGCTTGCTCGAAATCGGATTTAATATTCCTGTTCGGATTAATACACTCACTAATTCTCGATTCGAGCGGTTGATTCAATTTAGTTCTAATAACATCAATATATTAATTAAACTAGAAGATCATTAAAGGTTTCCTTTTTCTTTTAATTTGGACTGCTTTGTTTTTCAAAGGTCAAATTCTCATGTTGGTAGTTATTGTATTATCTATAAGTTGTGGGGAGGGGCGAAATTAGAATATTTTTGAAGGGTCGAAATTAAATTGTAATTTTTACAATAGAAAAAAATATAATTTTACCATTTTAATAAATTATATATTTATAATTGTTAAAGGATTAAATCAATTTTTTATATTCTTAAGGGGGATAAATTGTAATTTTATCTTTAATAATTTAAAATTTTTAAAATTTTTAAGAGGCCATATGAAAAAAAAATTATTTTAGGGGGCCAGGGCTCTACTAGCCCCCTAATTTTGCCATAAGTTGCTGGTTTAGCTCATGTACTTTAATTTGATATTTTTTATTTTTGTATTTTTTTAGAATTTTGAAATTTCAATCTTTAAGTCAAATGATAACTGTTAGATTATGTTATTTTCAAAATTTTATACTCCAAACATATTATCACATCTAGTGTCATGTCGATTGTTATTTTCACTTAATATTCAAAACTAAAAATAATCAAATTGGAGAGTATTGACTAAGTCCACAACTTACCCCTAATAAGAGAGTAATAGCAAAATTTGACCTAACAAATTTAAAAACTACTATTTGATTCAAGATTGAAACTTCAAAATAAAAAAAAAAAATTAAAAAAAGTAAAGGACTAAAATTGATAAAATTAGAATATTACAGATAAATCCACAAATAACGCATAATAAAAGGACTAATAGTCGCATTTGACCTTTTAAAATTTCCGTAACCGTAAAAAGAAGAAGTTGTTTTTCCTATTTTACCCACCTCTATGTGGTGGTTTTTACTATACAGCAAGCATCCACTCACTCGTCAGGAAAAAAACACAACGGGAACATAGTTGAGAGCCGCCATTTACAGACTTCACCGCTGAACCCATATCTGCCGTCAAGCTACCTTCGGCATTACCGCCTGATCATAGGTATTTCCTTTACTCTCTCTTCTCTTTCACTTTGCTATATCTCCTTTTTCTTTTCCCCTTCTTTTTCCGGTGATTTAATATCGTTGAAATCTTTGTTAAAATGTTTTTTTTTTCAAGTTTTGGGTAGTTTTACTAGGGTTAACGTTATATGAAGATTTGGGTTGTTTGAGCAATTTGGGTAATGATAATATAACATGAATTCTGGGTTTGGAACTCCGGATAGTATATAGCTTGTTTGAATTTGCGTTTTTTAGACAATTTTCATGATTTCTGGTTTACCATAATTCCATTTCCTGTTTCCTATGTTCTGTCTCTGGATTTGTCTGAATCTCTTGAATGATCAATCCTTAGCCTTAGGCTATGCCGTTGCCTCCACTTTTATTCAGGGTGCCATTTAGGCCTGTTCTCTTTCGAGCACGACCGCACTAGAGAGTATGATTGGGAAGAACCTCAATGTTTTAATGTCACTTGATCTTTTAAGTGATTATCGTAGCTTTTCCTTTCGCAAAATGAAGATAAATGCTAAACTATTCCGGTTTATTATTCCAGTACAATATTTTGTTGATATTTTTTTAGATGCGAAACTTATTGAATATATATGTAGATATGACTGCATGAGCATGCTTTTGGGTATTTATTCATATGCACGTATGTATGTATGCTTTAAGTTGTTACACGATCTCATTGCCTTGCAGAATACTTTACAAATTGCTTTATGTTACTTGGTGAAATTTGAAGTTGGGATCAAGCATAGCTCTCAGGAAAAAACGCAATTAGTATTAGACTGTATTAACACCACTCATTCAAGTAATGGCTGCCTCTTTGACTCGCATTTCGTACTCATCTGCCTTCACTTTCTCAGCATCAAAAACCTCAGTTTTCTCTCCTTCTCTATTCGCTTCCTCCATCAAAGTCACCACCTTTTCCCCTTTGACTGTCAAACCCCTCTCTTCCACCTTCGCCCCACGTGCAGCGCATGCGATCAGTTTCACAAGACATGCCACCTCGACACCTGCTTCTGTTCTGGACACCTCAACAAAAACCTTCCATGGCCTTTGTTATGTGGTTGGGGATAATATTGACACTGATCAAATAATCCCTGCTGAATACCTTACATTGGTTCCCTCAAACCCGGCTGAGTATGAGAAATTGGGCTCATACGCTCTTATCGGCCTCCCTTCATCATATGCTACTCGTTTTATTGAACCGAATGAGACTAAAACAAAATACTCGATTGTGATCGGTGGTGCTAACTTTGGTTGCGGGTCCTCTCGTGAGCATGCACCGGTTGCACTTGGGGCTGCAGGGGCAAAGGCAGTCGTGGCTGAATCTTATGCTAGGATATTTTTTAGGAATTCTGTTGCAACCGGGGAAGTTTATCCATTAGAATCAGAAGCAAGAATATGCGAGGAATGCAAGACTGGGGATGTGGTGACAATCGAGTTGGGGGAGAGTCGTTTGATCAACCATTCCACCGGGAAAGAGTATAAATTGAAGTCCATTGGGGATGCAGGGCCAGTCATTGAAGCTGGAGGAATCTTTGCGTATGCAAGAAAAACAGGAATGATTCCATCTCAGTCAAACTAAAATCCAGGTATGTCTTTGAGCCCTTGTATATACCATTTTGTTTTCTGAGGCATTCTATGATGTGAATTCAAAATACAGAAAAATACGTACTTGTTGCATGCGTATAGAGCAAGTTCAGAAAATGTTACTATCGAATCTCAACCCAGGGTTTTATTATCTTGCTACTAGACCATGTTATTAGTAGATTGTTTTTACCATAGTCTATTACCTCGAGTAAAGATAAGAAACAGAAATGTGACGTGATTAAAGTCATCGATTGGTTTTTTATTATTATTCTGGATGCTTATCATGAGTGCTTTGTGTGTCCTAATTGACCAGATTAGGCAGGTAGCCATCTGCTGTTACCTTACAGAACACTCAAAACTTGCAATCTATATTACTCCGATTGGCACCTACGGATGCCTGACTCTTTTGCTTTCTGTAAACCTTTTGAATATCATTGCCACTTTGCATGTTAATTTGTTTACTCTTAATTTGTAGTGGAGGAGCACTTGGTTCCGGCTTCTTCGACTTTTGTCAACTTCGAGGCTTGTGATTAGGCACTCGGGATCGATTATCATCCTTTTCTTGTTTCTTCCTCTCTCTTGTATCGTTGGCCAGCTTTTCGTGTTATTATATGTATCTGTTCTAAGCTGAACATTTAGACTGTGGTTCACCCTAGCTTTATGTACTCATACTGGGGATAAATCTACAGGATTTTGGAACACATAAGTGTCCATTGATCTTTTGATAATTATTAAATGTTGTTAAATGTTACATATAAGAACAGTGGGAACTAATCTAATGCCTTGAGATTGGATTAGAAGGCATAATCCAACCGGGTTTTTCTCATCTTCTTTGGGGACTGACAGAGTCCTTGTCACCTAAAGGTTGACCCTCTGCTATCACAAGTTAATAAAAAATAAAAAATATAAGTATAAAATATAATTATGTTGTTTGATAAAAGTAGATATTGATTTTTAAAATTATGATAATTTGAATATTTTTTTAAATAATTTATTTCAATTTTTAATGAAATAAAATCGATTTAATATTTTCTACCGTAGTCGCCTTACTACTTATCTAATTCAACATTTTTTTGTTGAAAATTTTATATTATGTAAAAAATTAAAATGATAACCAAACGCATTTAAAATATTAAATATTAAATTTTTTTCATTTTCAATGGAATGAAATGGTTTATCAAACACACCGTAATATTAATTAATTATCCTGATATTAGTTAAATGATAATTAAGATGCTTATAATTCTATTTTAGTAATAATACTATTTTATATAAATAAAATTAGCACAATTTTTAAAGAAAAAATAAAATTAATCCAATTTTTTCCTCAAAATTTGTAACTAATAATTGTAATATAAATTATAATTATCACAAATTTTCCTATATTTTATGCTTAGAACTTTATTTAATTAATAACTCTATTTTAAAATTAGAACAACTTTTGTACTAACAAGTCTAAATTAAATTATAGTTTTTTTTAAAATTATTTAGTAATATGATGAAAAATAAAAGATACTCTCGTCAAGTCAAAAAATTTTCTAAACTCGTGCTTATATATATATTATAGATATATTTTTAAACATTTTACTCTATCCTATTGCACACTTGTCATCACCTTAGCCCTTGCAGTGTACTGAATATGTTTTTTATTTTTAATATATTTAATGATTAAATATTTTTATACATATAGTTAAACTTAAAAATTGATGTATGTAATATAATTAGGTTAAAATTTGTTATTAGTCCTTATACTTTATGAAAAGTTGTAGATTTAATCTTTGTATTTTAATTTGTTCGTTTTTAGTTTTTGTACTTCTTAAATTTTAAATTTTAGTTCTCACCAAAAAATAACTATTAAATTCGTTAAAATTTGCTATTTTCAAAATATGACGTGACAAACATATTATATGTGTAATGTCATATTGGCTTGTTATTTTTTTATATTACTCACTAAAAATTTAATTAATGGATTAACGGTAGTCGTTTGCGTTAAAACTAAAGTTTTAAAATTCGTAGAGTATAGGGACTTAGAATGATTCAATTAAAAAATATGGATTAAATCTACAATTGTACACATAGTATAATACCGGTAATTGAATTTAACCAAAAGGATTTAACTGCTAATATTTGGGTTAGGACTAAATTTTCAAAATTTGCAAAGTATAGGGACTAATATTGACAAATTAGAAAAGTAAAGGGACTAAATCAACAACTTTCACAGAGTATATAGACTAAGAGCAGAATTTAACCTATAATGAACCTATATATAAAATAAAAAAGTAAAATGAATAGACGGGCTGGTTAAGCGGGTCAGATTCTTTTAATGAAATCTCATTGGGCTGCGCCTTTATTTCGTAAAATCACGCAAATATGCTGATTTTAGTATATTTACAGTGAAAAGGCCGAAAATCTTTTTCATTATCCTCAATGATCAATAAACACTGGAGAAAGCTTTGCAACGGTGATTGAAAGATGAGCATGGCAGTGAAAGGGTTTTTTTGCAATCCAAATGCAAGTAAATTTGAAACCCATCATCACCTTCTTCGTCAAGTTTTAGCCAGGCAGTCATTTCCTATTTCTTCTTTTCCTTTATATCCGATTCTAAACAACAACGACGACAAAAACAAAACACCCATTCTTCGAACCCGAGCTGCTGCAGAAGCTGAGGATAGCAATTCGACTGTTAGCGTTTCAAGCACAAGCGACGTTAAAGGGTCAGGAACGACAGCGAGAGGGAGGAGACTTCTCAAGATACGTGAAGAGAAGAGGAAACGAGAGTTCGACAGGCTTCACAATTATCCATCATGGGCCAAGTACTTGTCACTTTCGTCTTCTTTTATTTACATATACCATGCATTCTACCTGTTCGACTTATTGCCTCTGTGAATTTATTTTGTTTGTTTTCTGTTTTTCGGCGTTAAAAACAGGGTACTCGAAAACGCTTGCAAAGACGATGAGGAACTACGAGCGGTTCTTGGTGATAGCATTGGTGACCCTGAGCAAATGAGGAAACGAGTCCGTTAACACCCTTTTCCTATTCCCTTTTTTCATTTCCTCAGCTTAATCATCTATAATCTGATATTCTAATGAGTTTTCTGGTTTATGTTTTGTAGATTGAAGAGCGTGTTAGGAAAAAGGGCAGAGATTTTAACAAGAAAAAGACGGGCTCTTTGCTTGCTTTTAAAGTCACCTTCCGAGAGTATGCCTTCTACACTATTAGTTTATCCATGATAGTAAAATATAGTTAGAAATGAACTTCTTAGAGCAATAAGCTCTTGCTGTATGATTAAACTAATTTACCCCTTAGTTTCATAGTTGCGTGAAGTAGCTGATGTTTCTCTAACTTTCAATTTTGACGGCTTTTCAGTTTTAATCCACTTGATTCCTATATATGGTTCGAGTTATACGGATCACCTTCCGACCGAGAAGTCAATCTCATTGGCAGTGTAAGCAAAGTCTCATTCTCCTTCTGATTCCTTCTTCTGGCAAATTGGTGCTGAATTTATTGAATTTTAGAAGAATCCTTTTTGTATTTGCTCTTGTTTTGTGTATTATCTGTTACGTACAAACAATTTATGTTCACTGAATTTGATATACATGCAGGTTATTCAGTCATGGTATGTCATGGGACGCTTGGGTGCCTTTAATTCCTCTAATTTACAGGTTTGGCAATGGTTGCCTTTGCTCTCCATTTTCTTAACTTTGACCGGGTCTTACTGTGCATAAGAGAAAATAAGCTTCTTGATTCATATTGATGACAGGTGGGAAATGCTTCAATGGAGTATGATCCCCTCTATGATGCAGATAAGGGTTTTAATGTGATGCCATCATCGTTCCATGATATCAGTGACGTGGAGTTTCAAGACAACTGGGGCCGTGTTTGGTATGATTTCTGATGTTCAATCTGCAGTTTTCATTTCAGCTTCTTATAGCTCTTTCTCATGGAATAATATGACTAATTTACACGATGACATTACAGGGTAGACCTTGGTACCTCGGATTTCTTATCCATTGATGTTCTCCTCAACTGCATGACAGTGTTAAGTGCAGAGTAAGTTCAAATGATACTAATACGTAAAAGAATATATATATATATATATATATATATCAAATTTCATGGTGAATACGTTTACACTGGTCCCTTTTTTTCTTTTATGGCAGTTATTTAGGCATTCAACAGATAGTTTTCGGTGGTCGCCAGATGGGTGATTGGGAAGAGGGTATGACAAACCCCGACTATGGCTACAAGTACTTCAAAATCTGAACCAAACATCGATCCAGATGTGTCAAAAATCTAGAAGGTTAGATACGTCTTCGGTTGCGACTCATGTAAACACTGATAGACTCTAGGATGTAGATGTGAAATCATGAATCCTGCTTTTTGTTCCCTCCATTATCGACCTTTTAAAGTGATGATTCCCATATGAAACTGGTACTGCTGCTATCAAAGGATGCTTGTAGTTCAATAGAAAGATATTGTTTCATTGGTATTGAACTGAAAATGTTTTTCACTTAAAACAGTAATAACCTTTCACTATCTATATCTATATGCATATATATATTATACATACAGAATCCAAACCCCATTTATCCATTGTTACTGACCCCAAGATTACTGGTAAAACAAAACTGCGAAAATGCCTAAAATGCTGATAAATGCAATTCTTAATCGATCTCTCGAACTGTGGCCTCCTTTGTAAAAAAAAAAAAAAAACTATGACTAGGGTTAACATTAGGGATTTTGGAACTGACGAGACATGAAGAAG
The DNA here is from genome assembly GCA_025698465.1 of Gossypium longicalyx. Lineage (NCBI taxonomy): Eukaryota > Viridiplantae > Streptophyta > Magnoliopsida > Malvales > Malvaceae > Gossypium > Gossypium longicalyx. The sequence continues at coordinate 105,784,716 of CM046997.1, read as the reverse complement.
TTGAAGTCATGGTGCTGGAATTGAAGTTGTCTCAACCAATTGCTAGCAGCTGTTTGTTGACATATAATGGTGTCCTTGTCTGATGTTTCAGGGTTGATCCACAATGTTCCAAACAGCTTGTAAGTAACCACTGCAAATGGAGGGAGTGAAATTTCTTCTTTTTTGCTGCCTGTTCTTGAACCTGATCAAACCCCAAATCCAAAAAAAAAAAAAAACTCTCATACCAGACAAGATTGAAATTAACAACAACAACAAAAATATAACATTGGATTAATTATAGCAGTTGCTTTGATTATATATACCTGACAATGGATGGTAGGTAAGGAAACATGCCGACAGTTCTTTCACATTCGTTGCCATTGGAATTTGATACACTGGATACCTAATCAAACATAAGCAAACCATTTTTAGACTTCACTAGATTCATAAATACGAGTATATATCTCGCATTCGAATATACTCAAAACTTGGACGGTTCATGGATAAAGTTAACCACAGCTCAATTTTTCACCTAGGCCTTTTTTGGTTTGCTCAACTTGTTGAATTAATTTCATTATTCATCTTTTATATTAAAAAATTTAAAAACTGTTTTACTAATATTTTTACAAATAAATGTAAAATTTTAATTAATAAATAGTAATTTAAGCTGGATCAAAGCTAGGTTAAGCTGGATTAAGAGGACTTCCTGACCTTTATACAAATCTAGTCTAATAAAATCAGATGGGAATCTCTCTTATACATGGGACAAGCAAGCCTCTGTTCAATTTTGATTTAACTTTTTTTTTTTCCAAACACCTTTTTGCCACTAGAAATTATTTCTTATTTGATATAAAAACAAATTAAAATGTTTTTTATATAAAAATTCATATATTTATTTTCAAAATTAAATAAAAATAATAATAATTCAAGCTGGATCGAATTGGTCAAAGATCAATAATTATTTATCTATACTTAAATTTAATTGACCTTTGAATAAATCTAGTAATTAGATTATAGCTCATATTTATGTCCGAATATATTTTGAGAAGATATACTTTTAACATTATCAAAATAACATATATCTTAAATCAATGATGCAAAAAGGAAAGGAGAAAGAATGGAACATACCAAGCTATAGCCATCCAACTATAAGGTGAAATTTCGGTGCTCCGAAGATCAAATAAACCCGGATAATGTTTGCCCAACTCATTCATCTGTTTCAAACAGGCTCTCAACACTAACCTTTCATTGATTTCAAAAAAATGGGAATTGGTTAATGAAAAAAAAAATTCGGACTTACCTTTACTTGAAGGGGAACTCGATCATAAGGACTCGCCATCTCGTTGTATTGATAGTACAAGTAGCCACATTGATCCATTGTATTTGTTTGAGTGTAATCCTCGTCCCAAGCGGCCTCGGAATTCAAACACGAGTCATTGCTTGAAGCTGAGGAGTTGTAAATTTCGCTCCTGCCGCCGCCATCATCATCATCGTCATCATCATCATCATCATCATTACAACAAGAGACGTTTTCAGGTTTCACCATGTTTCCCAGCCCTCTACAGTTAGCCAAAAGTGATGAGAAGCGAGAAAGAAAAAAAGCAACAAAATTAGTCATATAAAAGGTCAATTTATGCTATTAGTCCCTGAACTCTGTATAAATTGTGAATTTAGTAACTACTCTAATTTCGCTATTTTTAATCGTGTAGTTTTCCAATTTTAAAATTTACAGGAATAATAGCCATTAAATTATGATATTTCAAAAATCATACACAACAAGTATATTTACATGTGTAATACAATGTTTGATTTGCTATTTTTATATAACTTCACAAATTATTGAGTTAATAAATTTAACAATTACCTTTGACAGTTGAATGACATTTTAAAACTTGAAAAGTACAAAAATTTAAAGATTAAAAATATCAAAGTAGAGAACATATGCTTAATAATATAGGATTAATAGTAGAATTTGACCTAATGAATTTACCTGTTAGGTTAGAATTGAATTTCAATAATATAAAAATTAAAATTGATCAAATTAAAATATAAGTACTAAATTCACACATGGAACAAACAAGGAATAATAACAAAACTAAAAAAGAAAGAAAAAAAAGAGAGACCTGAATGAGGAAGAAAAGGGTTTGAAAGTGTATATTTGCATAGCTGATAATGAAGGAGAATAGTATTGAACGACACAGTCGCCATTGTTCAATACAATCGGGACATCAACACCATAAGCACTCCACTCGCTATATGACTCCCAAACCTCACTCAAACTGTACCCTTCTTCATCTCTTTCTTTCTCATTTGTTTCCAAATAGCCACCATTTGAATCTTCATTACATTTCTGTCGATTAACATTAAAAACCAAATTTCCAAAAGAATTAAATTTTTGTATTACATTAATTTAATTATTAAATTATATTAACAGTCAAAATCAAGAATTTAATTATTTAATTAAAAAGAATTAAAAATACATTAACGATGATTATTATATTGCTTTTTCTTGAATTTAGTGAGAATAATATACATATAAGAGAGAGGGAAATTGAAAGTATTTTAGTACCTTAGGTAGCAATCGAGTAGGAACAACGGGAGTGATGCAACGAAGAAAGCATTGAAGATTCGAATGGTTTGAAGCATACGGCAACGGCAAATCCCAAGGAGAGAACACCGACATTGTCGAATCGATGAATATGTGCTCAATTTGCAGTAGCGATAACAGGTTTGGTTAATGAAAACACACCAGCTGTTCGTATATATGCCAAACTCGTTAATTATATCACTTAAAAACATATATAAATTTCTCTAATGCCAAACCGTACAAACAACATTTGATTTCTTCTCCACCTTCTCTCTTCGATCCTTTGCGATCTGTACTTTTTCCTCTTTTAGTCCATGAATTAACCTTGTATCGAGCTTTAATGGATGACAACAAAATTGAGTTAAACGAGGTGACTCGAAACCTACTGATTTTAGAATTTAGCAATTGGACGGTTCTGGTTTTTACAACCAGAGACAAACAAACTCAGTTTTGATTCATAAAAACAAAGAGTCACGGATTAAAAAAGAAAAAGAAAACGTGATGCCTTTAAAAAATTAAAAAAAAAACAGCACCTGAATCAGATCCTGATGAAAATGGTTGAAGAAGAATTTAAATTTTATTTCAAGGTGGAATTATGGGTATTTATAAGCATGTTATTTAACGTATTGTTTTTTATTTGGATTAATGAATCTTAAAATTGAAATAGAAATAGATAAAATGGAAAATTAAATATTCAAAATCCAAAGCGTTATCCAGAAATGCTAATTTTCCATTTTTGATATATTTCCTTTCCATTTGTAAAAAAAAAAAGGATTTATTACATCACCATTAATGCCAAATGCTAACTCGGAAATGATTTGAATAAAAATATAAATTTGAAAAATAAATTTACATAAAAAAAATAAAATTTATTTAGAAAATAGATGAAATCCTGAATAAAAAATAAGCTAGGTGAATTAGTAACCATAGACAACTCTATAAGAATCAGCTCTACTAATGCTGACATCACTAAATGGGTTCATATATGCGTTTGTTTTGATGATGACGGAAGCCGTTATGATGTGTTGTTCCCTCTTGGCCTCTTAAAATCATGAGGATGAAAGAGACTTGTGGCTTAAGAGGTATGTGCCATTTGGAGGCTGATTCTTCACTCATCCTTGGACCCTCTTTCTATTTTCACTTGTTTATAATAAAGTTTTGTAGAATCGGATCGAAGATTCGAATAATTCAAGATATTAATTTATCGATTTAATTAGTTTAAATTATTCGATCGGTTGATTTAGTTGGTTAAATTTATAAAAAAGTAATAATATATTAAAATTTTAGTTCATTCGATTTTTTGTATTAATTTTCGAATCAATTAATTTAATAATCTTCTTCAGATTAGTTCCTAGTTGATTTTCGAGTCAACCAGTTTGATTTAAACAACTTAAAAAGAAAAGATATTTCCTAACATGATATTTTGATCTAATAAATTTTAGCATAAAGTATACTTAGGGTTACTAAACTATTAGTAAGTTTACGTTTTAGTCATTCAACTTTAAAAAGTTACAAAATTGTTATAGAACTATTCATAAGTATTCATTTAAGTCAAAGGGGTGTTAAAACTGTTATTGTATAGCCTTCTTTATTTGCATTGCCTGCACCAATCAAAAGCTCTTACTCCTTTTTTGTTCTATAGTTTAATTTTTTTTCTTCTATAAAACAACTTTGGAACATCACTAGTCATTGAACCAAAATCCAAATAGTTTTATTCTCTGATTTTTTATACTGATTGTCAAATTGACTTGGATCTAAGGTATATTCTTTTGCTTGTTGATGGTTACCAATCCACTATATCGATAGTCGAATCATTATTTGGAGCTCGCTAGCTGAATTTTCTTTAAAAAATTTAACATCTCGGTGACTTAAATAAAAAGTTTCAAATAGTTTAGTGACTTATATGAAAACTTTGGAATAGTTCAATGACCATTTTCTAACTCTTTAAAGTTGAGTGATCAAAACGTAAATTTACCAATAGTTTAATACCCTTAGAGGTAATTTACCCTAAAATGTATTCAATGGTCCGGTTAGTAAGTGCGGCTCGTTTGGGTTGGTCTTGGAGAAGGTAATCTCTAAACCAAGTTGACTCAAATTTAACTTACCATTTAATAAATATATTTTATTTAAATATAATTATAAAATATTTTATTTAGTTTTGAGAGTTAAACTCAACCATACAAATATTCATCTAAATTATTAATTTTCAAAATTTAAAACATTCTACTTACATCTTTAAACTTTTAAGTTTATATAAATAAAGTTTTTCCATTACTCAAATCGTTAATTGATTAATGATGTTAAATTTTATGTGGCATAATTTAAAATTAAAAATAAAAAAATAACAAATATCATAAAAATAGATGTCGTAAAAGTCTTGATTTTAAAATTTTCGAAGCTTTTACAAAAACTTTATTATTCATCTTTTTTTATTTTAGTTTAATTTTAGTTTTAACTTTAAAAAATTATGCAGTAGCATTCTGCTTTTCTTTCAAATTTTTATTTTAAATTATACCATATAAGATTTGACATGTCATAGCTACATTAATAAATTTAGTAATGAAGAATTTTATTGATATAACTTCGATAGTCTAGAAATTATTTTAGAATTTGAGAAAGATATTTAAGGATGTTTAGTGAAATTAAAAAATAGCAAAACAAATTATTTAATGGTATTCAGACCTGCATAGGTGCTTGAATGGGACTTAAAAGAAATTTATAAAGTTGTAGGTTGCAACCCACCTAGCTAACTCCTCCAGTTAAAAACTTATTTTTGTAGTCAATGATGTCATGATGAAAATTTAGTGGGTCCAATTATAAATTTTATGCTTCTACATATAATTTAATTTATTAAGTTTGGCTCTCCTATTTTCTTAACAGCTAAATAATTTATATGAAAATAATTAGCAAAAATTCAATAACTCTTTAACAATTTTTATACCACAAATTAGTAAAAATCAACCATTAACAATTGTACTAACTTTTTAATTTTCATAAAGTACAAGCACCAAATTTTGATAGGGACCAACCTGATTTCCATACAGAGATGAGACGGTCAATTATTTGCTTAAGCTCAACTTGAGGTGAGAAGAGCTGTTATTTTTTTTTATGTTGGAAACAGAAACTCCGTTGACATGAAAAGCATTACACAAACTGAGAAAGGCAGTTAGATTTACGATACCTGGTTTCATTTTCAAGACGTTCCCAAATATCTGAAGCAAATTACAACTCAAGCCTTGTCTGAAGACAAAATTATGACAGCCTAACTGAACTAAAAGCTTTCAATAGAATTCAGATAACCCAAATATCTGCAGTCCCATCTTTTGGACACGTGTATATTCATAACAATATAAATATATATTACATACGAGAGTCATAAGGTACAAATTGATGTTCATCATATTGGGTTAGAATGTGTGAGACAGTGGTTGGCAATGGTATTCACTGAGTTTGAAAAAAAAAAAAAAAAAAAAAAAAACAAACTTTGCAGAAACCAGCAGCAAAGTAATCAAACACAATTAGCCTTCAAGTCTTCCCACTTAATCAATCAATGCGAGTAGAATCAGCTTTACTTACCAGTTAAAAGGTCTCCACTTAGACCGGTATTTAACATGTACAAGGTGCAGCAGGACTTGATGAGACTAGATGCATCTAAGTAGTGGTTGCTGCTTGGCCGGCACGTACGTGCCGAATCGTGCTTTCCGAGGCAACTTACAGAATTCGATCCCATTGAAAGCACAGAATAAGTTAGTGCGTGTATTCAATATGTTGATTTCAGTCATGATACTTCTTGAAGTGCTAGGTTCAATTCCTGGGCAGATTTTGCAACTGATCCCCCTCTTCTACGGAGAACAAGGACACAAAGAAGAAAATATCGCGGGAAATAAGTCAAACGGTATAGAACAGTTGCATATGATTAAACCCCATTAATTAACCACCATAGTAGTCACCTGGTAAGAGTGGGCAGACAGCGTTTTACTTTTTCGAGTTCTATAAAGCAGAGGTTGCAACGCTCAAACCTAGGACAATCAGCAGCATGCAATTTCGGTTAATAGTCCAATAACTGAATATTCAAACATTAAATTTGAAGTTAGGAAGTAAGCAGAGACACCTTTGTTCTGCCTCGATGTCTACACCAACAGGTGTAGAAGCAGATATGGTTGAATATATCATGGAACCAAATACCCTGACCAGCTTAAGCAGCATGTCCAGACAGATGCTCAAATGCCTGCAAAAGACTCGCAGTTAAACTTTATAGGTAGATGCAACTAACACCATCAAAAGTTTTAGGAACCAAGAAACTAAAATGCTACTCCCTTTGTCCCAGTCAAAGTTGACATTTTTTAGGTCAAACTTTTTAAACTTTGACCTCAATTATTTTAAATATTTTAATTAATTAAATTTTATACAAAAATATATTCAAAACTACTTTATTGAAATTTTATATGGTATATTTTTAAAATTTTTATTATCCATAATAAATTTTAAAAAATAAGAGGTCAAAGTTAAAACATTTCGACCACTAAAAATCAGAATATGACAAATTTAGTGGAACAAAGGGAATATATCATTTTTACCACATTAATGCCTCCTCTAGTTATTTATGACTTGTTTAGTTACTCATGTAATAACATGAGAAAAAACTTATTTATTATATATGTATTAAAATAGATACACATAAAAAAATGGTTAGTACAAATTTAAACTTAAAATTAAAAAGATGAGTAAAAACTCTGGTAAATACTAAAACCTCTTCAAAATATGCAAAAGATTTTCCTCCTTTTTTCCCAAAACAAGTCATGTGAATGGCTAAAAACTACAAATTGAAATTAGTTTATTGCTAACTCATATACTAAAAAATAGTGAAAATAATACTCCTACCAAACATAACATTAGTGTATTAACACAAGGAAAAGCTTAATTATTACATAAGTATTAAAATAGTGTCATAACATAAAGATTAATTAGTATAAATGTAAACTTAAACTTAGAAGTTCGAGTAAAACCTTAGTAAAAAATAAAACCTCTTCGAAATAAGTAAAAAAAATTCCTTTCCTTTGCTCAAAACAATTCATGTGATTGGCTAAAAGTTACCAAGTGGCGTTAGTCTATTACTAACTCATGTAACAAGGTTGAAAAAATAATACTCCTACCAAAAATAGCATTAGTAAATCGAAATACTACTGAAAGCAATTGATTTTTCCGGAACAAATGTATAACAAAAATCCCAAGCCTATTGACTACAAAAATGAAAAGATTATGACACCGTTCTTACCTATCCATATCACTACCAAGGAGACCAGACAGAAGTGGCAGAAGACAAGTGCAAATGTCCAATGTGACGATGTCCATTTTCTCAATGACAATGCTCATCACATCAGCAAGCACCTGCAATTTCCATCATAAAGAAAAGGAAGTGGCTCTTAAATATGTATCATTCACATGAAAGTTAAACACAGGATAGATGAATTAACAAACATAAAGTGCTTACAGCATGATCAGCCATCTTTTCAATTGCACCAATTGCCCCCTTTATGTCTTTTCTTTCCCAATACCGATGAACAGCCTATAACCAATAAAAGCAAGGCTCAGCAATCTTCAATGAAAAGTTGACCATATTGCAGACATTGCACTATAAAGTGAACAACAAACACATAAAAAAAAACCGTTAGCATGCCTTCTATGTTCTTAGGGATCACCTGTAACTTAGCTAAACGAGATTGCATGGAACTAATGAATTGGTCATGTTGCTCCATTAGATCTGCAACAGCATCCCCATCACTGGCAGAAGGCATTTCTTTTTCCACAGATGCAGGGTATCCTCTTTGTTTATACTTTAAAAAGTAATAACATGAATGCATAAGTTATCATTGACAGGAACTTTGAGAACATATTAGAAAAGGGAACCAAATTAAATTCAAGATTTGATCTGTTTTTACCACATTGACAGAAGGCATGTTTGCCATTGATGCATTCTTCGGAGAGACACTCATAATAGGTCCATCATAATTAGAAGATCTCCCTCTTTTCTCAATATTTAAGACTACTGGACGTGTTCTTCCTGAAGAATTGACCAAGTACAATGAGTTCAGTCCTTCATAGAATTGTTTATAATATCAACGAGCAATCAATAGATATACCTCCTTTTAGGCTTTCTAAAGGATATGTATCTCTATGTGTTTTTTGCACATGTGCATCATCTGAAACAAAGAATTAAACTTCAGCATGAATAGTTCAACATTCTAACTAGAGAAATGCAAAACAGCCGGCCCAAGCCAGACAATTTAAAAACCAAACAAGTCAAGAATGAACGTAATGTAATGTGACAACACACCCCAACAATTATCCAATAGCCAAGTCAAGATCAATCTATTCCATAGCAGAAACTGAAGTTCAAGTCACACATTAGTTTTGCTCATTCTCCATCAATCAGCATGCCTCGTAGCTAAGCCAAATTAAAGTTCATCAAGGCCAAATATGCTATCCCAAGGGTAAAACAACCTAAGACATAGACTCATAAGACTACTTCCCCATCACGGCACCTTGTCAGCCTTAAAAATGTAATATGAATATAGTTACCCAGAGAATGGAAGAATTACAAATATAAGTATAGTTCTTCAGTTAACAGGTTTCCACTGTGACAGAGATTCCTCTTAAATGGTAAATTCTTTAGTTAAAAAACATTCTACTGGAACAACTAGAAATAACCTGATGGTTACTTTTCATATTCATATTAAAATACCAATGAGACTACATTGTTCTATCCCCCTCCAGTGGCAGCTAATTGTTCTTTCCATCTCACTCTTTCAGTTGTTCCTATTAAGTCATAAGAAAACTCAAGGTTGCTATTAAGCAGTCCTTTAATGAGAATTTCAATAGAAATATTTTCAGTTAAAATCTAATTGACCACCTAATGATAAAAGTTTTCAGGTCAGAAGCAAACACTATAGCAGACCTAAAAATTCAGGAAGAACAAGCAGCTACCTACGCATGAAATGATCAAAGGCAGAACTGTAAATTAAGAATTTTAGAAATATACGATTTTCATCCCGGTAGCTTGAAGGCAACTCTGCTGCTGAGTTTGGTTCACTCTTGCCAGAGCCAATGCACCTATCTTCCCTCATATTCCTTTCAGCAGCAGACATTCCTTGAATAGGGCCTCTTACAGCAGAAAAAATACTCCTGTCCAGCACACTGTTGAATTCAGAAGCCTTAGAACCTGTAGTTTCAGAGGCAGCAGAGATAGCTGGCTGGTCCATGTCTTCCTTGAAATTTTGAAACTTCCGAAAACTATTTGTCTTTGACTGCAAAGAAAATGGCATGGTTCTTCCAACAATACCAAGTTCTTTTCTGGAATCAGCTCCCTGCTCCAAAGTTCTCCCGACTATTCCAGCTTCTTTTCTAGATTCAGCAGCCGGTTGGCTTGGCTCTAAACTCTTCCCAGCTATTCCAACTTCTTTTCTAGATTCAGCAGCAAGTTGACTTGGCTCTAAATTTCTCCCAGTTATTCCAACTTCGTTTCTTGAATCAGCAGCCTGCTCCACACTTCTCCTAGATATTCCAACTTCTTTTCTTGATTCAGCAGCCTGATCCAACCTAGCATCATTTCTAGGCACAATCACAGGTATGACATCTGACTTGTTGAAAATTGGAACACTGATGGCCACACTAGCCTTCGTAGAACTCCTCTTTGGAGCTGCTACAGTAGGAACAGTTACGGAATTTGGTTGAGTAGTCTTTGGAGCAGTGTTTAAATTGACCCTCTGAGGGATACCAGGTGCATTTCCTGGGGCTTTAACCATTACGCAAAAATCAAAATAAGATAGATAAATACATAAGAATAAAAGGTGCCCTACAACCCTTCTTCCCCAACAGTACTCCCAGATATTTCATAACTTTTTGAAGTGCTAAGTTTATTATTTGGCTGAAAATGTATGTTTGTTGATAATTATCAATTAATTATTACCAGAAAATTTATTTTTCCCTTTAAACAAATTAACCTAATAGTACTGCATGCTTGCCAAAAGTAATAACATAATGTTCATCATGTAACAATATTAATAATAATTGAGGACACAATTTAAGTAGAAGAGAAAGTTTGATCATTTCAGCCATATGAAAGCTTTGCATCAACCCACTTTTTCTCCTTTTTTGTTTTATTGGTCAAAAAGAGTCATGTGGTTAACAGTGATGAGCTTGACTTGTCTCCCTAAGACCTTCTTTTGACTTTTCTTTTCAATAGGTAAATTTGATAAATAAAAACTGATTCAGGATGAATACTTGACAATATGGTTTCTAAAGAAAACTTTGAGAATCAAGACCAGAAAGGAAAGTGAAGATGCAAAACTCTAACAAATTAAAGTAAACGTACTTTTGGACTCCTTGGCAGGATCTGAGTTTTGTGAAACAGACAACCTTCCGAGGGATTTTGTTTCCTTCACTAAAGGATCAGGATTTTGTGAAACAGAAAATCTTCCCATACTAGGTTTTGCTGTGTTCTCATTCAGTACGGAGAGGTTTCCACCTGAACTAGATTTGGGTTCAGAGTGACCATTCACACGATTAGCATTACCAACAGCATATGGCTCTATACGCTGTATCAAAGACCAAATTTAATATTAAAATCATGACATAGTGACTGTTGATTAAGAAAGATGTAGTGATTAAGTTTAAATGTAGAAAACTTAGCAGTACCGAGATATCTACAACCCATACTCCAACACAGCTTTGATTATACGAGCAGCCAAGAAGTTTTCCTTCATGAATATTAAGATCTGACAATTTAGACCATCCCACATCCACACCATCATGACATCTTATTGGTTCCCAGGAGAAAACCTAGATGTTGCACAGAAAATGAAGTGCAAACTGGAATAAGATAGAGCTTTACCTAGTAAATCACTTTAGATTGATGATTTTGGATCGATAAAAAATCTCACCTTCAGACTTTCATGCAACCCACACAGTACAGTCCTCCCATCAGGATTGAAGGTCAAGCAACGGACTCCAGTGGTCTACAGTATATAGAAAGTCATGTACGCATATTTTTTCCATAAAAATTAAGAAGATAAAAGATCCTATGATCTCAAAATATAAATATAGATCTTATGATCTGGATATGAATCTCCAAATCGATCGAGAGAACCAACAAGTTTACCAAAGACCGATGGAATTACCTCAGGCCCAGCTGAACCAATAAGTTCAAAGGTTTCAAGGTCCCAAAATTTAACAGTCCGATCTGCTGAACCTGTGAAAGTGAGAGGATGAATAATGAAAATCAAAGCAACAAAGCAGGATTCACATTCACAACCACCTTAGACAACATAATAGATCTTAGGATAAGAATTACATATCAGAACAGCATCATAGAATGGGTTCTCAAGGCAATGAACAATAAGCAACAGTTGTTTTAATACAAGGTAAGAACCAACCTGTAGCCAATAGAAACTCATGAGGATGGAAATCTAAGCACTGAATTTGGCCTTCATGATACTTGAAATCGTGTAATAGTTTTCCGGCAGTCAAATCCCACACCTATTGACATATAGAACATGGCAAGGATCAATGTGAAAGTTATCCTGAAACACTAAATTTGAAAGTATCATGCGCATACAAACTGCCTACACATCATTTAAATCCTTTTGTAAGGTAATGTTTTCTATCAAAGAGTACTGACTACTGACAGCAGGCTCTTATGCCAGCCTGAACGTATACCATTTACAACAATGGAATAGCCAACATATAACAAATCCTAATATCAGTAAACCAAAGAACTGAAACAATGATGCATTCATAACCGTGAAACAGACAGAATAGTTTTAAAAGTTGGCTGAGTTTGTGAATCAAAAACAATGTGTGAAACAAGATAGATAGTCTATCCAACATCCTCAGCTTCACAGTCTCACTCCAAACTCCACAATTTCAGTTCTAATTCCCAGAAAATAAAAGACAAGAAATGAAAAAACATTCATGTTTATTCACCCTGCCATGCCCACACATATTCCAAAAGAAAAAGGATTATGGAAGAGCAAAAATGTGCTCAAATAAAGGATCACATCAGTGAAAAAAAGATTATCATCATTAACTAAAGTATAGCAACCCTGACCTTCACAATGTTGTCCTCGCCACCAGATACAACCCATCGGCCATCTGGTGTAAACCTGATTGTATTGACTCCTCGAGTATGGCCCTTGTAAGTGTGGATACACCCTTTCTTTCTGATATCCCATATCTTGAGATTCGTATCAAGAGAACCAGATGCAAAGAACTCACCAAAGGGGTGGAAATCCACAGAGATGCAATTGGATCTATGACCAGTCAGAGTCCGAACAACTATAAAAGTATCAGATTGCAACAAAAGATCAATGTACTACATAATTTAAGACCAAAAGTTAACATACATCAACATGTTTGAATAACACCAAAAAAAAAGGCTATGGAATTAGACAAGCATACTTTTTGCCTCCTCCAAATCCCAAAGTTTGATGGTACCACTTGCAGCACCTGCAGCTACCAAGACTTCTGAAGAATCAAAGCTCACGGAATCTATCCCACTAGTATGTCCGGATAAACTCTGTTATAACAGTTCAAATACAAGATGTACAGCGTAAGACTTCATTGGTCACCAAAATCAAACTATCAAAGTTAGAATTCTTTAATCTTATCACTTTTGATACCATACGTTATGTTCCCTCCCTTAGAGTATACTTGGTTGAGTGGAAAAGTGGAAGGATGAAAAGAGAGTATGGAAAAGTGGAAAGAAATTAAATTTTGAGTGTACTTGGTAAGAAAGAAAAGTGAGAGGAAAGAAAATAAGAGCTATGACCATTTTCCGTCTCAATACATAAAACAAATCATTCCAAATTAAAACAATAAAAAGAGGGAAAATGAGAGAAAGATGTAAGTTAATTCAAAGTCATGCATTTTTCTGAACTTCCATTTTCTATTCACTCTTTTTTTTACTCTACCAAGCAATGAATAGAAAGAGAAGTGAAAAGAAAAATATATTTTCTATCTTCCTATTTTTCTATTCATCAATCTTTCATCTTTCCAATTTTCTTCTCAGTCAATCAAGCAAAGCCTTAGCACCTAGTTAGCATATAATCAATTGCGGCAAATAAATGATAGTGAAAACACTACTAGTATTGTTATTAGAAACAAACGAAAAATATATATATAAAAATGCCAAAAAGGGAACTTGGAACGAAATTAATAATTTGCATTGAGCAAATGCTAGGAGAAAACTGACCAGTATGGCGTTGGGTTTACCAATAGCCCAAAGATTAACCTTGTGATCTTCCCCACCAGTCACAAGAACCCTCGAAGATTTCCTTCCAATCTTTAGGCAATTCACACTTGAAGAGTGTGCCACAAATTCCTCTGTTCATTATAACTGTTAAGGCTACCCCCAAGTGAAATTACTAAAGAAAAAACAAAACGCAAGGAACAGTAAAAGATCAGTTTGAGGTAATCAGTACAATTATTACGGAAAATCCAGATCAAGTACAGCAAACTGAAACATAATTTCGTAAAAAGAAAACCCTAAAAAAGGATACGTAGCTTGTAAGCGCGCTTGGTGGTCATGGCGGAAACGAAACAGAAGACAAAACCCTAGCAATGGCTATAGCAAACATTCAAATAAAAAAATTGATAAATGACGCCGTAGATCTCATCCTCATTTCATTATTTTAACCAATTTCTATGACTGCAAAAACGAGAAATTTCCACTGTTAGATCGGAAACATTAAATTAAACAAAAAAATGAAATTAAAAAAAACGAAAATGAGTAAACGACATTTTACCAGAAACCAATGACTTACAGAGAAGACAACAGTTGGGAGAGATTGCTTCATTGTTTAACCTTCTTTCTTGGGTTTCCTCTAGAAAATTTATATTATTTTATACCAAAATAGAAAAAAAGAGTAGAGAAGCAGTAGTTGTACAAACAAAGAAAATACAAATAATAATGGAAAGGAAATGAAGTAAAAAAATGGGTTGCTTTGCTCTTTCTTTTTAGTCTGGACACCAAATTTTCTTAAAATGTTCTCAGTAAAACCCAAATCTGAAACTTAAAAGCAAACCTCCTTTATGAAATCAGATTTTCCAGAACATATAAAGCTGAAGAAGAAGAAGAAGGAGAAGAAACAAGGAAGAGAAAATAATGGGGCCGCTTTCAAGTTTCAGTTTCACTGCAGCGGCTGTGGGTTTTTCTTTTCACTGAATTTGATTTAAAAAATAAAACTTTTTTACTGAATCAACAAGTTTTGGATTTTTTTCATTTCAAAATTAATCTAGAAGGGAAATTGGAGGGAGGGAAATCAAAAAAAGGAAGTTAATTCTCAATTTGGGGAGGGTAAATTACAGTTCGTTCAGTCCAGCCCAATTGAGGAAGCTCCATTGAAAAGACTAGCCAACCTTTTATATATAGTATAATCTATAATAACATTTAGGTCAATTCGGTAAATTGGTTGGATCGAAAATTAATCGATATTTCTATCTGAAATAAGATAAAAATATCTATTGACTCATGAATTAATATGGACCAGACGAATCAATCGTATCGATAATCAGTAGTTTAATCCATACGATCATTGGTCTAGTTCTAAAAATATTAGTTCAGCTTAAATTTTTAAATGTTTTAATTGAATAATCGATATCATATCAATTAGATCTTTTCTTCAATCTAGTGATTGATTAGAGCATTAAACGATAATTCAATTTCGGACCAAATTGTAAACATGTTTGTATCTATAGGATAAATAGCAGTAACATGTTTCTTTGGAAAAAAAAAAGACATCTTAAATTTTAATAACATTTTCTATTTTTTTAATACATTAGATCCAAATCATCTATGTAGTAATTACATAAGTATTTATAATTTAATTCACACGCTTAAAAAACATGACTACTTCAAATTCAAACGAGTATTTATTAACTAAAATTGATATTTTAAAGACTTGATTAAAACATTTTAAAATTTACGGATTAATTTAAAACCCATGTAATAATTTGAAGACTTTGGTGAAATTAATCCTTTTTTTTAAGTATGACACTTTTTATCAACCATATAAGCTAATTAAATCTTTAATTATATAATTAAATCCGAAATTAATTTTTTTATTAATTATAAAAGGAGTATAAATCTCTAACAATAACGTGACTAATACAATTTAAATTCAAAGATAATGAATACATTAATTATCATGCCAATAAACGAGTTCTCGAAATTAAACTTTTAAAGTTCATAAGTGCATGTGGTATTACTTGGAATTTTGAAAATTAATTAAGGTAATTAATGAAATTAAAGTGGGAACCACTTGAGATTATGGCTTCTCATCTTTGTTCACTTTTTTTTTTTTCATGCCATCATCTGAATCATGTTTATTTTTATTGCACGCCACCTCATCCTTTTACCTCAAAATACCTGTGAAATTCTTTATTAATATTTAATTTTATATGATTTTCCATTTTCCACCTCAAAACTTCTTTTTATTTAATTTCAAAAATGGAATTAACTCGGGGATTTTTTTTTCTTAACGACAATATTTTATGATAATAATATTTATTAGAGATATTCATGAGCCGAATCAAATTAAGTTCTAATCGAGCTCATATAAGGTATTTAGATCAATTTTTTATATTTCGATTCAGTTCAATTCAAATAACGGTTTTACTTTTTTGTCAAAATTTGGTCCAAATTAAAAAAGGCAAATCCGGATCTGACATGCTCATATGTGATCTTTTTAGATGAGTTTTTATTCAAAAGTAATTTTTAAAAAAATATATAATATACTAAATGCATGAAAAAAATGCTAAAATAAAAGTTTTCTAACACATTAAAAATACATTAAATAGTACTTATACTTAAAAAATTACCATAAATATAATAAATATTTATTGTATTAAATATAAAATTTAAAATTTTATATTCTGGGTTGGGTTTTTTAGTTAGATAAGTGTTTTTTTAAGTTTTGAGTAATGGGTTTAATTATTATTGGGTTAGTGATTTAATATAAATATATATAATAATTATTTAACATATATAATTAATATAATATTTTTTATAACATTATATATTCGAGTTGGGTTAGGCTTAGGCAAAAAAACCTTGCCTAATATCCTGCTGCCCATATAGAAAACGGACTTTAAATTTTATCTAAGCCCATTTCTTAGGTCTCGTATTTTGTCCAAACCTTTTTATGTTTTGGGCAATTCTTCAAACCCAGACAAATGACTCGACCCATGAACAGATCTAATTATAATATATAAAAAGAGAATACAAAAGATTCCTGTAGATGTGCATCACTAATTAAATGACACTCATCCCTTCATTTTTCAGCTAGAGTAAAAAAAATTAAAATAAAATAAAATAAATTTTATAGGTTCTGATCATATTTATTCATTTCGATATAATATTTAGAACTACTCATAGCTTCTCCCCAACCCATAAATATGAGGATAATGCGTTTCAACGTCCTCAAACCCATGTCCTCTTATATTGGAAACATTACCTATACTAATTTACCAATCGAGCTAAAACTCAATTTGCTTAAATAATATATTTAAAATAATTAGTCGATGCATATAATATCATTATCTAATTCTAAATAAGTGTAATAAATTTAATTTTTCATAATAGGTGAAATTTTAATCAAATGATTATTAAATAAAATTTATGGTTAATTAAATATAACTTATAAAAGAATTCGATTTGACATTTTACAAGTGCAAGAATTAAATTTATTTTTAATATAAAATTCTTTGATAATTTTTCTTTTTTTTTTATTGCTCAAAATGAAAATAACATCAATTTATGATTTATTATCCTCTCAAGTACTAATTTGAAAAAATATATATATACTTGAAAAAATCACTAAAAACAAAATAGATAGATATAGTAAAATGAATAAAATTTATAAAGGAAAATGTATTTGTATTAAAATAATAAAAACGAAATTCAATTATGAAAGTTGAAAAATGGTCGTTGTAATGTATATAAAGGGATAAGATGGTATTTTGATTTTCCATGCAATTGCATGTGCAGAAATATAGTAATATAATTGAGAAGGCCAGGCAGCAGCATACAATAATTCTAAATTAATCCTATAAATACAAAATATAAATACATAAAATAATTTTAAATTTTATAAAATACCTTAAATATGATTGATCCAAAGTGAATGATTAAAAACATGATGGTTTTTTTATCTATCTGTCCATTTTCCTTTGCTTTCTTTTCTTCTTCACATTCTCCTCGTTGAATTTCTCTTTTTTTTTTTTTTGGGGGGGGGGTGCTTAACTAAGTCAACGCTGTTTCTTTTTGAATTCACAAAAATCAAAACATGAAGGAGCATGTAGAAATAATTTCATTCAACCACTAAATGCAATTATTTATCCAAATTTTTTAAGTTTATTCCATAATTGAATTTGAGTGAACAATAAAAGACATAAATTCGAGTATGTTTCAACACGTATTATTCTTCTACTTAAGGGTTGAGAAAAGATTATAGTCAATTTTAAATTTAACAATTTATGTATTTTTGCGTATCATAATTATATTTAAGATATTTTATATTTAAATAAAACCATACAAGTTAATAATTTATGTTATGTAAATTTTGTGACCTTCGTGTTTTCGTGTCGTGTTTTATTTTATTTTTCGTATTTCAGCTGATTGAAGAAAGCATTACGTCAACCGGCAATGAGTGGAGATTGGATAGGTGGAGCCAGCAACCTACTTGATTGAGAATGCATTTTTAGAGTTAGGAAGGTAAAAGATGGGAATGCCATTTCTGCTCAACCATCATCTTCACCAACTCAATAATACAAACCCAATCATTGCAAAACTCCACGCCCCTTCACTTTTCTCTTTTTAAAGATTCAGTGGCGAGGAGCACTTTGCTGAGGCCCAGGATCCACCAGATTCTTTCATCTAACACTGCAAGAACACACACACACAAGCATAGTAATGCCAGTATTTTGAGCCATAAAAGCGATGCAAGATTGAAATAGTCTAACAAGGTTCATGATTTTCCCTTTGATGGCTAATGTGGTTTACTTTTACCAATGCAGCAATGCAGAAGATCACAGCATGGCATGATTGAGTGACAGCACGGGATTTAGATTCATAAAAGGGCCGATGGTAGTGAGAGACCTGAACTTAATGACATAGACAAGTTCCAACTTAGTTCCTACCTTGATAATGTCAGTGGAACCAAGGCCAATTTGTTCATGTGTACAAATTAAGTGCTGCAGAAGCATACATACATCATATTCCACTGTTGCATACCACTGAACTACTCGGATTTTCATTGTATGAGGATCCACTTCAAGATATCAGTATAGAAAAGCAACCATCATTACCAAAATTATCAAATAGCAGTTTGCCAAACTGACAGGTTACTAACTCTCGATTCTAAGAAGAATGTCCAGACCAGTTATAGCAGTAAAATCAGGTATTACCTCAATATGAGTTGCAGCATTATCTCCTTAAAAGATATAAATGAAATGCACATTTTAACTGCAGTAAAATTAGTTGTGATAACATATATGCTCAAAGAACCATATTCAAACCAGAAGAGCACCCTTTTGTGGGGTGGGGGGGAGGAGGCTTGTTTTACAAGTAACAGTACTGCTCCCTTTTTACCATTCAAGATAGAAGACCTCTAGCAAACTAAAGAAATACCTAATCAAGCTTTTTTATAAGAATTCATAGCCATGGAAAAGCAAAGAACCACATTTAATTGCAGTCGTCGAAGTATAATATTAAGGTGAAGATAACCCCAGTTGCTTTTGTCTTTAAGTAGAATTGCAGTCCATGAAGTTTGATACTGCTTTACAAGAGTCAAATCAAATAGTAGCAGAATAATGAGTTCCCCCACAGCATAGGATAGCAATGTCAAATAAGATGTGGCTAGATATTCATGCATGAAATGCTTTCACAAAATTAACCAACAAATTTAAAGACAAGGCATTTGCAGACATGCAATATGAAGGATTTATCTCATAAAGTCATGCTTTATAGCGATTAAAAGATGGTGCTCAAGAAATGTGCCAGTGTAACGAAACTTGATGACCTAAGTATAATAGTTCAAAATGAAGCTACCTTAGATAAATCTGCACACAGAAAACCAAGTACAAGATGAACCAACTTAAAAAGTCGTCCATTCCATTATAGCAATAACCTTATCTGATAACACAGTTTTTTATACTATTTACTGAGAGTAGATGCTATAATTTATCACCAATAATAGCAATAATAAGCACGACAAAATATAGAAAATTCAGCAGGAACACAAATGGAGAATCCACATTACTTTTTCAAACAAGAAAAAAATAAATTTAGAATTTGGATTCCAGTTTCTAAGTCATTCGCCTATCAGTATGTGAAGAAGTTCCAGCAATGACATCAAACGAAAATGATCCTAATCCATTTACACAAATAACTCTATGGTCACCAGCACCAATGTTATAAAAGCTACCACTAAAGCAACTCAAATTTCCCTATTGTCTACTTCGAGATGGACCCATCCCGCCCCCCCCCCCCCCAAAAAAAAAACCCAAAAAAAAAAATATTTTTCAGCTAGGCAAGCACTTTTGTGATTCAACAAGTAAGATTCTTCTCTTTAATTCACCAGTGCCGTAAAATGTTAAAAATCCACTAACCATCTTTAGCACCATCTTGCATACTAATACGTATAAAACATGTCAAGTTTGTTTTGTGGTGGGATGATTACAAACTAAATCTTGTTCAAGAATATTTACTAAATGACAGAGGACCAACTTTCACACAGAAATAGCTGACTTCTTTACATTAATACTAAACGACCCCATCACAACAACCAAGTTCACACAATTCATTTTAGCTCACTGTTTAAGAGCGTACACAGTCCAAATCAAACTATACCAACTGTGAGAGAGCACACAACAACTGAAAACATATATAAACAGAGGCCTATTAGATCCCTCCAAAAGGGCTACATATTCAACTATGGTATCAAAACAGGTTCCTGATGGCATTTGAAATATTAGTATACCACAACACTAGGAAGGTGGAAAACAAGCACAAAGCATATACACGAATAAGCAGTTAACTTGTCAGCAGGCTTTAAAAGTAGTATCTTTTGAAGTTAACCCATGGATATGGAAACTTCAATGCTACACTTAATAAACAAAAAAGCAAAGAAATGCCCATTCCCAGGTAGAACTGAAAGGTAAAAATTACATACAACAGTGAGCATTTATTGGGGTTTTTTTAGTTATAAGATAGAAAGTATTTTGCCTGGCATACAGATAAGAATCAGGATTTTAATCAAGGAATTCCACTTCATCCTCTTTAAGATGGGCTAAGAACTTGACAGGTCCTCGGTCTTCAATCTCAGTGACGAACTCCACCTTGTAAGGTAGATTAGCTGAAATCCTTTTCCCTTTCCACACCCCCACGAATTGTTTAATCACTCCTTCCATGCCGTTCAGATCCACCTCAGGGACCCGAGGTACGTGGTAAACTTTGAGAGGCACTTTTACCCTAACCTTTGCCCCAACTTTAGCCGCATCTGGGTCTTCCTCCGATCCCGAAATCGACGCGTCTTTCTCGTCCTTGTCGACGGAAGCGGTGGAGACAGCTCGGCAGGAAACAACTCTCGTCCTGGCCTTTATAGAAACGGCGGTTAAACGGGAAGGAAACGACGACGATTTCAACGTAATCATCGTGGAAGTTTTGGTTTCGAGAGATGATTTTCCATTGGAGCATATGATCAAACATGTACCGGACGTGGCCGTACTTGTACTCATATTCTATTCTGGCTTTTCGAACCACAGATTGTTTCCTTTACCTGGGAAAAATCCCAAACTTAGAACGATCGAGTCCTCAACAAATATGGGTTTGAATTGGATTAAGAAACGATGGTTTCTAGTGCCTTAACAACTCAATCCAAGAATCGAAAGGCAGCTAAGAGAAGCAAACCGTTAGATAGAGGAAAGGGAGGGAGGGAGCGTCAGCGTGGAGTCTTTTATTACCAGTCTTTTGGCCCTTGGTTGATCTTATACGTCGGGGCGTATGATAATATGTAACGTGTTTTACATATTCAAATCATAATCACATCTCTAATAATCACGGTTAACTATTTTAAACTATTTTTCCAAACTATCCACTGAGTGATTATTTCAATTTTTTATTTTATTTTTAAACCATTTTTTAAATACTTTAAAATTAAATAATAAATTATGAATTATCGCTAGCATAAGACTCATGATGTTGCATCAAATATAATCTCTATTAATAATGTTTACATAATTTATATTAAATTTATCATATTATTAATTACCATGTATTATTAAGTTATCAAATTTTTCACGTATATAAAAAAATCAGTTATTTATCTATATTAAAAATTCTCTTATAATATGATTTATTTGATTTAAATCCGTTTAAACATATTTTAAAAATAATTTATTAAGAACAAAATTCAATTACTATTTAAAAAATTTATAAAATATCATATTTTTAATACAATAATTAATTAATTAATGTAATAATTTTCTTCATCATTGACAACAGTGGCGGAGATGAAAAATGATGTTTGGCCACGGAATTAAAGCGGAGGGGATGAGGAATGAGAGGCGGAGAAAAAAACCGGGTCCAATCTCTTATGCTATGGATAACGAAATCCAGTTTAACCCGTTTCAAATATTAATATGTTAGACATTATTTATATCTATATTTTGTTCGTGGATTTTTTTTAAAAATTAGCGCGACTCAAATTCATGTAATATTTAAAATGATAAATATCTTAATTATTAAATTAATATATTAAATTTATATTTTTATGAATTTTTAAATATTCGTACTTTTATAAAAAAATGTGGACTTATTTATTTTTAATATATATTTTGGACTTTATTTATTTTTTAAAGTGATTCTTAGAGTTATTTATGTTTGTATATACATGGGATATGAATATTTTAATTGTAAATTAAAAAATAAATTTATAATTTTTTAAAAACAAAAATTCGTGGGAGACTTTTGAAAACTTTAATATCTCAAGTCTTTCACTTCGATATATTATAGTTTAGATTTTATCATATGTGGTGGTGATTAAGAGTATTAATGAGATATTGGTGTTTGTAAATTAATCGAATTTGATTCGAAAAAAACTTGAATTTAGTTCAATAATTATCGAGTCAAACTCAAGTTATTGATTGAGTTGAATTTGAGCTTCAATAACACTAGACTTAAATGATTTGCGAGCCTTAATACGTTATTACTTTTAATATATGTTATTAACCTCAAACTTAATTATTGAGCCGAGCTTGAATATGTATAAGCTTAATAAAGTTCAAATATGAAACAAATTCGAAGTCGAATAGCTTGAGCTTAAAAAAAATATTTGATCAAACTTGAGCCAAATATCAAGTTTTAAATTTCGAGTCAAGCTCAAACTTATTGATATTTAAGCTCGATTTAGCTTGATTACACCTCTATAGAATGTAATGAAGGTAGATGAGCTTTAGCCAACCAATATTTGAAAATTTTTAATTAGGTCCCTCGTTTAAAATTCAAAGAATTTAATTTATTTTTCTGAAAAATTTCATTAATTCTCTCAAAATTTTTAAAACCCTTATAAATTTTTTAAAAATCTCATTAAAATTTCTAAAAATTAAAAATTTTAATTAAATCCAGAATTTTAAAACGTTGGTAATAAAAATCCTAGAAATTCTTCATGATACGGATGAAATATTTTGCATTTGAATGGGATAAGCATTGATGAGTGGTGAGACAAATGATGGAAGTTGACAAAACTGAGAAGTGAGAAGAAGATAGTGAAGATAATAAACAAACAAAAAAAAAAATATTCTCACTTGTGAAGATAATCATTTAAAGATATTTTTTTAATAACTTTGTTACAAGTTTCCATCATATTTGTTATTTTTGAAATAATATTTAAAATTATCTATAGTATATTCTCAACTCATAAATAAGAATATAATACGCTTCAGTGTATTCAAACTTACATCCTTCTACATTGACAACAACGCCCATACTAATTAAGTTAAAACTCATCAACATTATTTAAAGATATTTAAAAAGGAATAAACCATGAATTTTAAAATATATGTCACAATTTCATGTTGATAATATCAAAGCATTATTTGTTTAAGATGTTGTTGGAATTTTCAAATTATAAAATAATAATTATATTAAATAAATAATATAAAAAATATACAATAAAGATATCATTATATTTATAAAACTTTATAAATAGCTTTAATAAAATAAAATTTAAAAAAAACATATATTATAATTAAATAAAAAATATTTTTAAAGTTTAAAATTTTTATTTTAAGTGAAATCATGTGTATATCAAATGAATTATGAGGAATTTTGAAAATCCTTCTATTTGAGTAAAATTTGAAAAAAGAAATTGAACTATTAAAATTCTATCTTGAAATTTCTAGCAAAATTTGGAATTTTTCAATGTATTTATTCAAACAATTAAATTAAATTTTAAAATATTAAAAATTTCAATATACATAAAATTCCTAACAAATTCCTCAGCACCATAAAATTTAAGGATAGATTGAAAAAAATAATAAAACATTTTAAAATATTATTAAAAATAAATTATATTAAAGGTCCTTAAACTATTAATAAGTTTACATTTTGATTACTCAACTTAAAAATAGTTATAAAATTGTCACTGAACTATTTGAAAATTTTCATTCAAGTCACTAAACTTTGTTTTTATGTTTACACCGGATACATCAATCAAAAGCTCACTTTCCTCTTCTCGACTTAAATTTAAGATATATTTTTTATAAATACTAATCTACTATATTAATTGTCAAACCCCGAATATTAATTTAAAAAATACATAAAAATTATTAAAAAAAAATCTTAAAGAGAACAATGACTTAAACGAAAATATTCAAATAATTTAGAGATTATTTTTAAACTACATATGTTCTTCGAAGGCACTCAAAAACTGCAGTACCTTCGCTTTATGCATGTTTCTAACATTCTAATGGAAGAAGAAAAGAAAAAGAACCGCCAAAGATTACATTTCCATTGCATTCTGGAGATTACATAATCTCGAATACACTCCCTCGGATATTGATATCAACGTTGAGTGAGACCCACTCTCAACAATCTCTCCTCTATCCATAACCACAATCAAATCCGAGCTTATAATCGTCGATAATCTATGAGCCACTGTAATCCGCGTGCTTCTACTCACTAACCCATCATTACCCTTTTGATTCAACGATTCCAGGGCCTTTACAATGATTCTTTCCGACTCACCATCCAGCGCACTCGTTGCTTCATCCATAAGCAAGATTGCAGGTTTCTTTAGCAAGGTTCGAGCAATGGCGATCCTTTGCTTTTGCCCGCCGGAAAGTTGACACCCTTTTTCGCCGACAACCGTGTCGTATCCATCCGGTAAATTGCTTATGAATTCATGTATGTTTGCTTGTCTTGATACCTCCATGATTTCGGTTTCTGAAGCTTGTTCGGTTCCGTAACAGATGTTGTTTCTAACGGAAGAACTGAAAAGAAGTGGCTCTTGTTGTACTAATCCGATTTGTTTCCTCAACATCTTTAGATTGTATTCCTTTATGTTTCTGTCGTCAATAAGAACCCTTCCTTCTAATGGAACGTAAAACATTAGTAAAATGGCTAACACTGAGGATTTACCAGCTCCACTTGGTCCAACAATGGCTACTTTTGTTCCTGGTTCAATTTGTAAACTGAAGTTGTTGAGGACAATCACTTCTGGCCTTAATGGATAGTTGAATTTAACGTTTTGGAACTCGATTTTGCCTTTGATCCTCTCAAGCTGCAAATCTTCGGGTTTTTCAGGTTCGATTTCGGTTCTCCGGTCGAGGGTTTCGAATGCTGGTGTTAGTACGTTGATTGCTGAAATGACTGAAGGGATCAATGTCCATAGTTCAGTGATTGAAGGTACTGTGAGGGAGAAAATTTGGTATGCTCTAATACCATTTTCAAAACTTGCTTGTTTCCTATCGACCAAAATTGTTGTGTACCATAATGCGACAGCATGAGCTATGTTCCATAAACAAAGGGAAAAGCCTTGAATGATGCCATATTTGATGCTTTCTTTCATGCTTCTTTTCATTGGCTTTTCCAGGGAGATTCTAGCTTTCCTTAGTATGTGTTCTTCATGGCAAAATGATGCTATGGTTCGTATGTTGGCTGCAGATTCAGATGCAAGGGCAACAACTTCACGGTGAGTAGCAGCCGAATCGCTTGCGAATCCTTTGGCTGATTTGGCCTGAATGAGTCCACCAATGAAGTGGCAAGGCATCACTGCCCAAGCTACTAGTGCCATTCTCCAGTTAACAACCATGCTAACGACTGTTGCAATCAGTATCGAAGAAATACACTGGACGATAACGGACATCCGATCGGAAATAATGGTTTTGACAATTGAGGTGTCGTTGATGACCCTTGAGGTAAGTGAACCAACATTGTTCTCTGGTTTCTCAAACCAACCAACTTCATTACGTAGTATACCTGAAGTAGTTTAATGCAACAGAGGTTAAGTATGTGCTTGAGATAAGATTTGGATTCAGAACGACATATTGGGATATTCGAATAGGATAGATTAGTACCTGAATATAAAGCTTTCCTGAGGTTTGCCATTGCCTTTTCTCCAACCACTCCGTAAAAGTAATGCTGCAGGGTGTGCAAGAATAAAGCTAGCAATCCTATAAGTGCAAAGATAATCGAATACTTTCCGACTAGCTGCTTTGCATCTTTCTGGTAGTATGCAACTCCCACAGTTATGATGAAGAATCCGAAAAATGGCTTTGAAACACCAGCAAAAGCTGCAGCTAGAGAACCAGTAGCAACATTTGCAAGCTCACGTTTCCTTAAGCCAAACCAAATTCTGAAGAACATACTCGTGTTTTCCCTCCTTTTCGGTTCAACTTGCTCCGAAGATTCGGTACGATGTCCATCGAGTTCCCTTGTTTCCTCTTTTAGCTCAATGTCTAGAGTTGAAAACTGTTTATCAGCAGTGGCAGATTCTTCAGTAGTTTCGGTAGTCCTACCATTTTGCACATTCCAAGCAAGTTAGTGTTGTCAATAATTTACCTTAAGTATTAGTGTGAATTTGTTCGAACCTACCTCGAATCCCGAATCTGCCCGATGTTCTGAATGTTGAACAGATTGTTATAGAAATTGCTAGAGTCTAACAAGCTGGAGTGAGTTCCTGTTTCTGTAACTTGTCCATTCTCCACAACTGCGATTATATCGGCATTGACAATGGTTGACATCCGGTGTGCAATCAGGACAACGGTCCTGCCCTGCATAGCCCTCTCCAGCGCATCTTGAACCAGTTTCTCCGACTCTGAATCAAGTGCACTTGTTGCCTCATCGAGTAAAAGAATTGGAGGGTTCTTTAGAATAGCCCTTGCTATGGCAATTCTTTGTTTCTGCCCTCCTGATAGCTGCACTCCTCTTTGGCCTACCTGCATTCAGTTTCAACCGTAAATTATCATTGATTGGTGGACTCGCACGGGGCATGATAGAAACTTAACACAGCGGAGACTAGGTGGACGACCTCAGTTGAGTACTGATTCGGAAGTTGAGAAATGAAAGTATGTGCATTTGCCATCGTTGCCGCATCATGGATCTGTTGATCGCTTGCATCCATGTTTCCTAATTTGATATTATCCTTGATGGTACCGGAAAAGAGTGATGGTTCTTGGGATACTGCTCCAATATTCTTCCGGAGGAACTTCAAATCCAGATCCTTGATGTTATGATCGTCAATGAAAATCTCCCCTGCAATGTGTAGCACTTTCGTCAACATGTTAATATCGAAACCGGTTCAATTTATAGCATGCAGATCCAGGGAAGAAGCTGTGAAACCTTTGAGGGGATCATAGAACCTTTGAACTAAGCAGATAACAGTACTCTTTCCGCATCCGCTGCTGCCGACTAAAGCAACCGTCTTTCCTGCTGGAATCGACAATGAAAATCCTTGAAGGATTGACTTTTCAGGACGAGAAGGGTAAGCAAAGTATACATGGCGTATATCAATGTCACCACTGATCTTCTCAACTTCCTTTCCCTTTGAATCATAACTTATTGTTGGCTTTCTTTGTATCACCTTGAAAACCTCATACCCTGCAGCCTTTGCTTGATTGAAGATTTGTATGTCTGGTGCAGCAAAAGTAAGTGATCTGCAAGAGAATCCTGTATTACATACATGTTGAAAGTGGGATGAATCATTTTATTCACCTCGAGGATGAGGTCTTTTTCTTACACAGATCCAAAGAGAATGCTCATCACCGCGGCTATGACATCCCCTCCTTTTGCTTTCTGGGAAGTGACGGCAACAGCTCCAATCCATATGATCAGTGCCCAAGCACAAAAGGTCACAGTTTGAAACATGCCAGTGCCTACACCTTTTATCAGTGCTTCTCCTTTGCTTAATGAAAACTGTTTATCCAAGCACTCTGAGAACGATTTAATTGCAGAATTCTCTCCAACAAAAGCAAATACTGTTTTGATTTGAGAGATGGTCTGCAGCATGTAAACCTCAGATGTTTATTACTGAGGTAACTTATACACATATGTACTAATTTCCTTTGGAAGTTGAAAATATAGAATGATGCTAATTTTACCTGTTCTACCATTGATGTAGCTTCTGATATGTAGAGCATCTTAGTAGCTGAAATAGCAATCATTTTTCTGGTGTAGGTGGCTCCGATCACAAGAATCGTAGGAGCAACCACGAAGGTAAGTAGGGACACTTCCCAACAGCATATAGCAGCAATAAGGATTCCAGAAAAGAATGTTGCAAAGCTTGAAAGAAAATGGCCTAGCTGGGAACCATAAGTTATGTTAGCAGTATGTCAACATTTCGGAACATGAAAATAAGCTAAAGCAAGGTGAATCGAATCGAATGAATAATCTATGTACCTTCTCCCCTATTGCATCTTGTATGATACTCATGTGGTAACTCATTCCACTAATGATTTTCCCACTCGTTATATCCGTATCAAATGCTCCAATCTCCTGGCTTAGCATTGCTCTCAAGAATGCTAACCGTAGTCGAGCCATTTGTCTTTCACTTGCATACATCCAGCATCCGATCTCTGCAAAACTCGAAACCATAAGAATAGAGCAGTACATGGGAGTTCTATGGAGTCTGAATATCATATTGTCAGCTCGTTAAGGTACCTAGTACACCAGCAGGGAATGTAGCAAAAGCCATGTACCATACAAAGGGAATAACCTGCACAAGCAAACAAGACAGAGAGATTTGTAAAACCGAATATTCAAAATGATCGGTTTTTCAAGTCGGTGCAGCTTGTGGATGGATACCTTCTTGAGTGCTTTAACCATGCCATCAATGTCATTAATGTTGTCCCCAAATGCATTAAGAGCTTTCCCTAGTAACAGATATCCAACAGGTTGAGCCATGCCATGGACTATAGAACCCAAGGTCCCTAGTGCCATAAGAGTCCAATCCAGTGTATCTGCATACCGCAAAAGCATATAAAATGGAAATGCTCTATTAGCAGCCTCTCCATCCTTCTTCTCTTCTTCCGTTCCGTCCCGGTTTTTCTCTTCGACCTGCACAAGTCCATGAGTTCTGGAAGCCATTGTCACAATACAGTATGCTCTTTCAATCTGCCTGGTACGTCAATGTATGTGTGTACATATATATAATATAAAATACTAGTAGTACATTCAACAAAGAATATATCAAGGATATGCCCTGGATGATTTAAATATAAGATTGAGAAGTGAGTAGTTTTCTCTTTGGAACAATCCCAAGTTAATATTTTTGCATGTCATGGCTGTTGTGACAGGCAGAAGAATACATATAGGTAGGTTCCTTCTGCAATGCCAGCCAGCCCTATCAGCGTAAATATTTAAGTAAACATAGGGTTTTCAATCTTGAAATTAGGGTTCATGATCATAATAGTAATAATAACTTGGGTTTTCAACTTTTTGTCCTATTCCAAAGATTAGTCCCCATAAATGAAAGCTCCCTTTAGTGGAAACTTAATTACGGGGTGATCTTGGTTCATGAATCAATTGAATTAAGTTCCGGATTCAGTAAGGTGATCCGAGTACTCTCGGAATTTCTCTTGGACAAGGTCTTCATGGACTATCAAAGAAAAATGACTTTTGAGCAATGGTTTGAGCCACCAAAGGACTGCAGGCAAAAAATTATTATATTTTTACTATTCAAGCAAATAAAATAAATGAGGTGGTCCAAAATTCCTGCACTCTGCAATTGTTTTATGCAAAATTTGACCAAAAAATCCCTTTCTATAGATGTGGAGGTTCATAATTGTGGATAAGCTGTAAAATAGCAGAGCAACAAATCTTTTAACAATATATAATACAATTTGGAGACCTGGATTTGTAGTAATAAGTCCATTTCATTTCTGTTTTTATCATCTTCAATGACTTGAATCTAATGAATAAATATGAAAAAAAAATCTGCAAGAGTAATGCAACCACATCTAACATTGGAGTAAAAAAGCTTGCTTCATTCATATTATTAAGAAACTAATTACAAGTGCTAATCCAACTACATTAAAGAAGAAAGCTTGCTACATCAAATGTTATTAAAGAACTAATTCCAAAATGCTAATCCAAAAACAGAAAAGAAAAGAAAGTGACCCAATTCAAGAATCACTAAGTTCAAGAAACTGGTTTCAACACATACATTTTGCATGAATGAGGGTTCAACATTGTTGTAATATTGCCCACAAATCGGTTCTTCAGTGTTTTATGCTGCAAGAGATTCATATATGTGCATGAATTAAGTGAACTAAAGCAATGGAAAATAACAGTAGGATATACTATAAAGCTTGTAGCTATAATATGAGTACCTCCCAAAGGTCCCTAGCTTCAACTACAGTGTTGGGGTCTAGTCCCATATCCTCCCAGAACGCGGTTACAGAATAGCGAACTGAACCCCTATTGAGAATGACAACTGCTGTCCTATAGCTGGAAAGTGGCGCAACCCAAATCTGTTACAAGGCACCGAAAAGGTAAGTGACCAATCCGAGCATGTTATATGATCATATGGTTAAACAAAAGGGGTTGTTGCATAGGTTTCACCTCTTCATCACCGTGCATCCTAGCCTTCCTAGCTTGAATACCATAAGAATCTATTGCAGAAGATAGCATTAAGTTAAAAAAGTTTGATAACTATTGATGCGTTAAAGCGTTTTTGAAGAACTGTACTTCTAATTATGTACCTTGGTTAACAGCAATGACCTCTTTGTTTGAAATGATCTCTATAGTCTCTTGTGTCATATTCCTTATGTCGCAGCCGAGAAGAAGAGGAGCCTGCAATAGCATTCATGTTTTTCAGACCAGATATGCAACATCATGCATATCAACAAGCATAAAAAAGGTGAATATCAATTGTAATACCTTGGAAATAGCCCATAAGCTGAAATGTACTATATATTCATCTTTCGTCATCCCTCCATTCCCGATCTCAAGCATGTCCGGATCTATCCATATAACAAGAATTGTAATCACAAAACATTTCATATGGTTCAAAAAAATTTGCAGAACTAGAAGAAAACTCTAACCATTCCAACCACCAGGCCTTGCATATTGAGCATACAATTCATTTTGATCAGCTCTCGAAATCATACTGCCAGGCAACAAAATATCGTAAGTTATACACTAGGCCGACTCTAACATCCTCCAAATACGTTAGCAAATCTTTACCTTTCCCATGTATCAGTTATGTCACAAGTTGTCCTCCAGCTATTTCCTACATGGAAACCCCATTCAGCAGGGTGCATTTCTCCCCTAAGAAACAAAAAATCAAACACATGGCAAAGCAAAAAAAAAAAAAAAAAAAAAAAAAAGAATCAGAAAATCGTTACTTAAATTAAAAGCTTAAATCAAACTGTGATTTAGACAGTACCATTCACACAGAGAAAAGAATATGGGGCGGCCAGCTTTCTTCAAAGCTTTAGTCATAACAGGATATCTACACGAAAAATTAAAGCAATATATAAGCATATAATATGGCTGCAAATCAAAACAAAGAAGACAACTACACTACCTTTCAATTGGCTTTGATCCATCATGGTGACAGTTATCATACTTCAAATAATCAATACCCTGCATACAAAACAATTATCGCACGAACCAATTTGATTAAGCTTTAGGTTCAATTAAAACAAGGGAAATGATCACTGAAAATCATACCCAGGAAGCAAAGGTTTTAGCATCCTGTTCTTCGAAACCGAGTGAACCAGGCATTGTCTTACTACAAGTATAATACCTGTACAAAATGAAAACACTATTAAATCCATAAGCAATTGTCATATAACCTATACAAGATTCATACGACTGAGCATCAATAGTAAGTACATTACCCTGCATCTCCATAGATTCCTAGCTTAAGACCCTTGCTATGAACATAATCTGCCAAAGCTTTTATCCCAGATGGAAATGTCGAGTTCTTAGGCATTATATTTCCCTGAAATTTGATCAAAATCCAATAATTATAAGCCAGAAAAAAATATTTTTTAATCCTTACATAATAAGAACATTCAAAGCTCTAAATACCTTGTCATCACGAGCAATTTCAGCCCAGCAATCATCTAAGAAAGCAAAAATGTTGAAAATCAATGATGACAAGTAAAGGGTATTTATTTTTTTAGATTGAAGTAAATGAAAAATTATAATAACAGCATATACCTATATTAACATATACATATCCAAGCTTGGAAAGACCAGTTGAAACTAGAGCATCAGCTGTCATTAAAAACAAAAAATATTCATGTTTAAGCTAATGTATATAATATTTTGAAAAAAAAAAAGAAAAGAAAATAATTTCAAATAAAAAAGCATATATATGGTTACTAATACTATATTTACCAGTTTCTTTTACCATCTTTTCATCAATATCGCATCCGAAATGATTCCAACTGTTCCACCTGCAAATTCGAATAGGGAATATAAAACACGTACTTATTAAAAAAATAAAAGAAAAAGAGCTAAAAATACAACATACCCCATGGGAGGAGTCAATCCAATGCCATTGGTGAGCATACTTCTCCTACTGGTTGCCAGTGTTAAAGATGCTAATTCCATCATCGTCATTGCCATTATTAAAGCCACAATATAGCCTTTAATTTCCATCTTTGTTAATTCTTTTAAGAGCTCTAGAAAAATAATGTGCAGTGTGATGATCTTTGGTATTTGTATGATGTATTTATAATGATCAGGGAAGTAGTAAAAGATGTTCATTTTACTATTTCAAATTATTTTATTGTTGTGCTTTTTATTTGTTTGTTATAATCATGTTTGTTAAGTTGGGAAAAGGAATATTTTTTTTAAAGAAAATCAAATTTGGACTTTTTAAAATTTGCCCTCTAATTTTATAAAAAAATCATATTAACCATTTATTTAATTTTTCTTCTCTTTTAGTTCTTAAATTTATGTTATTTGTTAAATCATTCCAAAATAGATGAAAAAGTTAACGATTGTTAACTTTACTGA
This sequence comes from Gossypium longicalyx, assembly GCA_025698465.1. Classification (NCBI taxonomy): domain Eukaryota; kingdom Viridiplantae; phylum Streptophyta; class Magnoliopsida; order Malvales; family Malvaceae; genus Gossypium; species Gossypium longicalyx. The sequence goes on along the minus strand of CM046997.1, from coordinate 105,751,624 downwards.
CATGGCATACATGTGGATACCACATCAGTAATTAATTAATTTTTCAAACTTTAAAAATTCAAAAAAATATAAAAATTATTAAAAAGTGTAATTTTTTTAAAAATAATTTATTATTAACGTGCATACATATGGACTATCATGTGGATGTCACGTTAGTATAGTTAACAAAAATTAAATAGGACTAGAATGATTTATTTGTAAAATTGAAAGACTAAATAAATTATTATATATATTTTTTAAAAATTGATTGAATAAAATATTAAATTAAACAAAATCCAAAATATATTAACTAATTAAAGATTTATGAAGATTCAGCAAAATCTGTAGTATTATAACAATATTACAATATATTTGCCATTGGTTTATCAAAATTGATTCGCACCTTAGCGGCGTTCATCTTTTGCCTTCTCTCATTTGCCTTGCAACCGGCAATAGAAGGCGGTGGCATCATATCAAAACTTACTTCTATTTCCAAAATTACTTCATGGCTTAGTTTGTGAATTCCTGGAGGGAAGGGAACAGCCACAACTGTTCATGGTTGGATTATTCGTCAAGCTTTAAAGGTTTGTATGAAATTTAAGAGAGTTCGGATAAAAATATTAAGCCTGTTTAAAATATAAGTCAGGCTTGAGTTTGAATATTCACAGCCCAAACCTGACTCGTTTTTAAGTTTATAATATTTTATATTATGTAATTTAGAACACATTAAAAAAATAAACATATACTAAATATATAATATTACTCTAATATAAACATTAAAATAATGTTAAGATGATTATATAAAAACTTTTAATAAAAAAATATAAACTTATTAAATATTAAAATAAAATAGTATAAATATTTTTAAAAAAAGTTAAAAAAATAATATGAATGGGCTTAAAATGAGACTGGATTAGTCTTTTACAGATATGGACGAGTTTTGGCAAAATTTTAGACTCATATTTCAAGTCGAGTTGGGTTTGTGCTAGTATAAAGTATGTTAATATCATGCTTAGGCTCAGCCCGAACCCAATCTGACCAAGCTCATGAGCACCACTAGGAAGAGGCAAAGGTGGTGGATTTTTATTTTATTTTAATATAATTAAATTTATTTAATATTAATATAATTTAAATTTATCACTGTATTTTTTTAAAAATATTTATGTATTTTTATATTTTTTTAGAATTAGGATTATCATTTATAAATTTTGAGGATTAATTTTTTAAAATTATAACTAAATAGATATAATATGTAAAAGTTGAAGACTAAATTTATTATTATATCGATTTTTTAAATACAACATCAACTTGTCGTTTGTGTGTTTTTTTATTAATAACTCGAATCATTTGTTTTTATAAATCCTATAATTTTATTCTCTTTATTTAATTTTACAAAAAAAAGCGTATAAATTAATTTATTATACATTACAGGCAATTAAAAGAAAAAATGAAAAATGAAAAAAATTTATGTGGGAGGAAGAAATTTTATTTTATTTTGTTGTGTTTAGAGAAAAAAATTGAAAAAATGAAGAAGAAGAAGAAGAAGGAGGAGGAGGAAAGTACTAAATTTATATAAATAAAATTCTTAATTTAAATGGAACAAATGTTTTATTCAGCAACAGATTAATTAGGTTTAATTATGCTCCCGACTTTTGAAATTTCATCACTCTATTTAATTTAATCTTTTTATTTATTTTATTTTTAAAAAAAATTAAATGTGTAATTTATAAATTTTGATTTTTTCTTCTTATACACAATACTTAAAATTATAACCCATAATTAAAAGGATAATGTACTTCAGCTCACTTGAATCCAAGTCTTCCTGTAAAAGTAAAAAATAATTATACCAATCAAGTTTGAAGTTCAAAGATCGATATTTGAATTGAATTCGAGATTCAAAATTTGAGATAAAAAAATAGTGAAATGTCACTAAATAATAGAAAAAATATTTATTAAACTGCTTAAATACATAGTAGTGAAGTAAAGAATAACAGCCCTGCAGTAATTTTATTAGATAAAATGTGTAATACAAAAACGTCCAACTTGTTCGAAATTTTTCATGCAATTGAAATATATAATATCTTCATTTCCATGTATAAAAATGGATCCGACATGAAACATGATTACTTAATTTAAACCCAAAGATTTGGGAGCAAGAAATCCAGCATTAACGATTAACTAGCAAGTCATCAGAAGCTGAGACAAAACAGTGTTTCAGCTGAATATTCAAAGTTGAACCAGCTTAGATTTTTAAGAACAATAAAGGGATAATTAAATGCAATATCGAAAAAGCCAGCTTTTGATGTCCATCCATGGCTCTCTACATCATTTCACTTCACTATGCAGATCTTAATAACCGAAGCAGCCCCGATACGGTGCAGTGCAACGATGGCATCACCAGGCTTGCACAACCCCTTCTCCGTAGCTGACTTCATTGCAGCTTCTAAGATGACCTCGGTGGATTCGGCATCAGTTGCCTTGGCTGACCCTTCTGCCAGGATGGGAACCAAGCCCCTATATATCAGACTGTGTCTGGCTGGACCTTCGTCACTGCAGGTCCAATCAAATGAATCGGTTGTCAAGACTGGGACGACCACGGATAGGATAGGAACAGCTGGTCTGTACTTGGCGACCAATTTGGCTGTCGTTCCACCACGGGTTAAGACAACGATGAGTTTAGCTTTGGCCTTGTTAGCTGTTCGTACAGCTGAGGATGCAAGACTCTCCAGTGGACTCATTGGAAGTGGAGTCGATCGGATCATTTCTTTGAAGATTGCTCCGTAGTCAAGGGAAGATTCTGCCTCAATACAAATTCGAGCCATGATCTTCACGGCAAGCTCTGGATAGGCTCCAGCAGCACTCTCACCACTGAGCATGACACAATCGGTACCGTCCAGGACAGCATTAGCAACATCGGTTGCTTCAGCTCGGGTTGGCCTCGGAGACTTTATCATGGATTCAAGCATTTGAGTGGCGGTAACAACAGGCTTGCCTGCAAGATTACACTTGTATATCATCATCTTTTGTGCTAGGAAGATCTTCTCAACTGGAATTTCCATTCCAAGGTCACCACGGGCAACCATAAATGCATCAGTCTCACGCAAGATCTCGTCGAAGTTGATAACACCCTCCTGATTCTCAACCTAAATGAACCGCAACCACAAGGAAACCTCGCATCATTAGCAATCAAATTGCATAGAGAAACCACATAGAATCTCTCGTTTTTAAATCGTAATTGAAAGGGGAAACAGATATAACACACCTTCGACATCAATTGAATCTTCTTAGCATGGGGACCGAGGACCTTACGAACATTGACAAGATCAGACCCTTTGCGTACAAAGGAAAGAGCAATCATATCAATACTGTTGGGAACTCCCCATCCCAAGATGTCTTCTTTATCCTTCTCAGTGAGGGTGGGAAGATCCACCACGACACCAGGAAGGTTGACATTTTTCCTCTCACCAATCATCGCTGTGTTTTCACATCGGCATCTCACAGTCCCAGCAGCAGGATCACAGGATAACACCGAAAGTGTGATTGTACCATCCGCACACAAAATGGTATTCCCAGGCTTCAGATCAACAGCCAGCTTTTTGTAGCTCATGGAGATCATCTTCTCATCTCCCTTAATATCGTAATCGGTTGTTACAGTAATTTCCTGGCCTTCTTTCAGTTGAACAGCTTTTCCATCCTTCAGGAATCCAGTTCGAATCTCAGGGCCCTGCAACAGCAAAGCACAATCAAATACAAACAACCATCAGAAAATGAAAAACCATGCGCTAAAAGAACTGAGAAAACGTATACATATAACATTCTTAGGACTAGTATCTTTCATTTTAAGTTTATTAAAGGTTACAACAACAACCCATACTGATATGTTGGGTTAGTTATGTTGAATCTTTATTTTCAATCAATCCTTCAAGGGGCCTTTCAACAATTCTTGTTGATACATGAAGGACGGTTCACCCAACTGGTGGAGAGCCATAAGGTGGTCGACGGTAGATGGCAACGAAGGTGATTAAGTCTTAACAGAAAGGTATAGTATGGAGGTTGCTTCCGGCCCTCTCATCCGGGCCCTGGTTTATGAGGCTTTTCCCTTATCCCAAGGTGCCACATGTCGTGTTGTGGTTGGGCCTGGATAGGTAGGTGGTCCATACCGACAGGTCTAAGGTAGGATGTCGGTATGTATGGGGCTTCTCCGATTGGATCAAGTTATCCGTATATAGTACCCACTTGACCTGACTTGGGGATTCAGTCAAAGATCTTGTTGAGTGAGGTGTCCCTGAATACGGAGACGCTAGGAGGGATTCTCAAGCGAGGAGTCTGAAGTGTAAGGGGGGGCTCGGCAAGGCGGACACAAGGTATTTGATGTCGAGGTATACTGTATAAGAGAACTGTACCTGTATCCGACATACCTGAGTGGGATAAACATAATACTAGCATGTATAGAAAATTTTGGGTTATCTCTAAGTAGCTCTTTCGCCCATTGAAAGACACAGCAAAGTTAATTTCAAGTGAGCATGCTGAGTGAGTTACTACTTACTATACTAATGCTATATTACTTCGATTCTTATTTTTCAAATAAAATCCTCCAAAATAAGCCTCTAAGTACTTGTATTCGATGCTCACACTTAAATCCAAGCAACATCATAAGATCATATAGAAAAACAAGGGGGAAAAATGGACCTTGGTGTCAAGCATGACAGCGCAAAGGATGCCGGTGTTGTGCATAGCAGACCTAAGATTATCCAAGGTCTCTTGATGATACTCATGACTGCCATGAGAGAAATTGAAGCGAGCAACGTTCATCCCAGCCCTCAACAGCTTCTCTATCATAGGTACGGACCGTGAAGCCGGACCCAAAGTACAAACGATCTTGGTTTTAGGGATACGCCCATCATTGGGAAGCTCCTTCAAGATCCCATCGATATCTATATTTGCCATTTCCTGTTGCTTTTCACTGTTCCTTTACTTACAAAAAAAAATATCTGCACCCATTATCAAAAAAAATATTCAAAAATCATAATCATCAAACAAGACAAAGACGAGATCTAACTAAGATGGAAATAGATTGGCATAAACCCAAGGTAAAAATCGGTAAAAAAAATTAAATGGCTTAATTTGAAGGGAAAGACATGAAATCAGAGAGAAACAAAATATAATCAAACATAAAAAAAAAAATAATGAATGCTTGACAAAGAACAAAATAAACAATAAATAAATAAAAAGGAAAAAAAAAAGAAGAAGAGGTAATCGCCATACCAAAAAATGGAAGGATTTAGAGAGAAATGAAGGAATATGAGATGTGGAGTGAAGAGAAAAGGAGAGGAGAGGGGGACTAATAGTGGTGAGGGTAGCGGCTTTTGTAAGAACAGGACAGGACCGAATTGGAGGGTAGAAATTTCTTACACGTGGACGTGGTGGTAGGCGGCGGCACATTGAAGATTTTCTTTTTTTATTCTTTAAAAAAAAAAGAAAATTAAACTTTTTTACAGGATTCTTTGAAATTAATGTAAGGGTAAACAACACCGTTGTCCCTAAACTTTGGTCAAATTTATGTTTTGGTCACCTAATATTTCTATTTATGTAATAATCATTAATATTATCGAATTATTACCTTTTATCATTTATCCGTTATTTCTCGTTAAAACGTTGATGATCGATTTGATCCCTAAAATATAAATAAAATATTTTTTTATTTTTTAATTATTTTCTTAATAATTATTCTAATTTTTTTAAAAAAATATTAAATAAAAATAATTATTTTAATTTATTCTTAATATGGAACATTTTAGAATAGTTATTAAGAAAATAATTAAAATATCAAAATAATATTTTATTTATATTTCGGGACCAATTTAATTATTAGTTCTTTTAACTAATCGTGTTATGTCATTATTTTAACAGGAGATAACATATGAATGGCAAAATATGTAACAAATTGATAATATTAATTAATCCCTTATTTATTTATAAATGAAAAAATAATAATCATACAAATCGAACTAAAACGTAAATTCACTAACACCAACTGTAGATTACCCTTAATGCAAACGAGAAACTTAGGAAAGAAAACTAAATTAGAGGCTCCTTTGTACACTTAAACTTTTTAAATAGCAAATTTTCTGGATAAATTTTTTTAAATCACGAAACTAAAAATATAAAACTTTATAATATAACTGATTTTTAAGTTTATGTTATAATTTTTTTTTTCCTATTGCATAATATTAATTTAATAATGTTTTAGAGAAAAAGAAAATAATAAAAAAGTGGAAAATAAAGAAGCACGTGACTGAGTGAGTAAAAAGAGGTAGGTGGCGGTTTTTAGCCTTTGGAGTCTGCGACGTGTACCCACCGTTTTCAACTTTGATTTCTATTGGCTGCCCTTCTCTATTTTCCGACTCTCTTTATATATATATATATATATATATATATATATATATAAAATTTTAATCAAATTACTGTTAAGAGTTACTCAGGGATTTAAAAAAAAATTTAGATGTCGATGTTGATAAATTTTTAAAAAAATTTATGAATTTGAAAGGTTAAAATATAATTTTATTATATATTAAATTAAAATTTTATATATGATAAATAATTGATAAAAAATTAGTTTAATGATAAATTTAACTATTAACGTTTGTATATTTTGTCAAAATAATTTTAATTATATTTTTAATTTCTTTTACAATTAACCTTTGATTTTTTTCAAATTACATTTTTAACAGATTAATTGAATAAATTTTAATATTTTCATCTTTCTTGTATTTATTTATTGAGAGGTTTTTCTACCGAGTTAAAATTTTTTAAATAATTACATTTATTTTCTTTAAATTAAGAGTTTTTTTTAATTTCATGTGTTATTTATTTATTTTATTATTTATCACATGTAATTATCTATAGAGTTATTTAAGTAATAAATTACATCTTATTAAAAATATTCTACATATGAAACTCCATATTATTCCCATTAACTTTTTCAATGTTACTTTCATTAAATTTATTAAAAAAAATAGTTTGAAAAAAAAAAGAACAAAAGTTGATAGCCAAGCTCAAAAATACAATTAGGACCATTTTGATAAAGTATGCAAATGTTAAGGACTTTCAAAGTGTATTAAAAAATTAAAGGACTTTAAATAAAATAAAATAGAAATGTGGTAATAATTTTATTAAATAAGATTGAATGTTTGGGAGGAGCGAAACGAGCAAGAAGGATCAGCCTTTGGAAGCATTGAAAATGCAAAAACGTGAAAAATGGCTTTCTTGTAGCATTAAATGGAAAAAGACCACTCTTTTTCTTTTCTTTTTTTTTTTTTTTTTTTTTGCATTTGCCTCCTCACGCCTTTTATTAGCTCATCACAATTTTCCACTTCCACCTTCATATTCTCTTTTCTTATAATTCTTTTAACTACGAGGAATATTATTAAGAATATCCCAATGACCTACCAGCAGAATTATTCTTCCTTTTTTAATTTTATAATAAATCTTAGAGTAAATTGTTAAAATATTTACTTTTGTTTGTCTCTTATTATATTTTAATTACTTATGTCATCGTGTTATAACATTTTAGTCATTGAGCTGTTAATTATCATTAACAGTATAACCGTAAGTTGACGTGTCATGTTAAATCATCATTTCAAACGAAAATTTTAGGTTAAATTCTACAATTAGTCCCTATATTTTCTCATTTCGTTCAATTTTTTTTTTCTTTTATGTTCTTTTAACTTTTTTTTCTTTTTTTTCATTCTCTTCTACTTCTCCCTCTGTTTTCCTCCTTTCTTTATTTCTTTTAACGTAATTTTTCTATGTTTTTTATTTATTCGTCTCACTAGAAAAAAATTAAATTGTTCAAAAAAATAAAAGTGACTAAAATTAATGTTTGAAATGTTACGTTTTAGTCACTTTTATCGGAATATTTTTTCGTTTTGAGCAATTTAATTTTTTTATGTTCTTTTTAACTTTTCTTTATTTTCCATTCTTTTTTGCTTCTCGCTCTGTTTTCTTCCCTTCTTTATTTCTTTTAATGTAATTTTTTTTATGTTTTCCATTTACTAAAACTAATCTCCTATACTTTTAACATAGAAAAATTTTTTCTATTATATTCTTTTGAAGTAAATAAAATGATTATTTTAATAGTTTACCCTAAATCTTAATTATTTATTTCGTAACTAAATTTTAAATGTTTAGGGTCACATGAGATATACCAATTGGCTGGTCAAAAGGTGTGGTTTAAGACCAAGAAGAACACAGTTTTGCTAGAAAATCATTGTTTCTAGATAGACCCATTGTTTTCTTGGAAAAGGTGGGAACAATATTTTCGCGGAGAGGAAATAAGTATGCTTTACGCGCAGCTTTTACTGTGTTCAAATTATTAGTCGTATATATAGTTGTGTGGGTGTGTATGTATGCACCTTTTCTACCCGTAAATGTCCAACTGTATAAAGGGAAAATCAATACCAGCCTTGATTTGAGAAAAAGTTTTGAGTGGAGCAGTGTAACCAGCCATCCATGATCAAACGACAGGCAGTGATCTATTGTAAGAATTAATTGGCATTTGTTCTTGGAACATTGAGTAAAAAAAGAAGATGTTGGGATGTGGAAGAACACAACCAAATTGATTGCAAGGTTTAGACAAAAGTTAATGAAGGGTGGTTGTAACAAATATGTTTCCATTGCTATATATGTGGACTCTGTGTTTCAGGTTTAAGTTATGTAACCCCCTGATCCGTATGGTTCGGTCATCACTAGTTGAAGCCAGCATGTGAAGGATTACAGTGCCAATAGGAACTATGTTGAGTATCTATTATGCCATATGTAAACCTGCATACGAGAGACGATACTCCATTGTCAATGTAAAGATTTATCAGTCTTTGGTTATTGTATGAGTTTCTGTTTCACGTATCAGTTAATTAGTTTTCAAGACTCTTGGTTAATTTTCAGCTTCTTTAGTCATCTGTAAAAGTTAAGCTTCATTTTTTTGTAAGTGCTGGAATTCGAGAGGAAGAAGAAAGATGGCTGAAAGTGAGCTTGGTCCATGTGAGCTTTATAAGGGGATATGCCGTTGTTCAGTCTCTAGACATTACTTGTCATCTTGTATTAGTTTTATATTCTCTAAAATTTGACCTCTCATAAGTATGGATTGTCATGTTAAAACAAGAAATGTTAAGACAAGGGATAAATGTGACATATGAGCGACAAAAATTTTATCCATGCCAAGAATGTGATCCCCACAAAAGTCATAAGCTCGCAACCTGTAAAGTCTTGGTCTCACAAGTGTCCTTAGCTTACAAAGTAATTCTTAATTACATTGTTAGAGCACAAAGTGAGTTCACTAGATGCAAATATAACAAGTTTCCTTTAATTTTCTTTTGTTCCCCAAACACACTCGATTGTGTTTTTTAACATGGTAGCAAAGCTATTAGTCACTACTTGCGACCGTGGTGAATCTGTATCGAAGATTTAGCCATGGGAACAGGGGTTGAGTTAGGCGATAGTGCAAGAACCGGTAAAGATACTCAAAATATATCAGTAACGTATTCTTTCAAACCTACTATTCGTTAAGATGAGACTAATTTACCACTTATTGAAGCAACAAGTCTATTTTACAAGTGTTAGTCATTCATTGCAAGATTAATTGAGAGAACACTAGATGTTTCTGAGTTGTTCACACTGGAAATCAAGTAAAGAGAATCCAGAGTTCATAGTTTTTAAGCAATAAGATAGTGCATTGGGATCATGGCTTACTGCATCCATCATTATACTGCAGGCAAGTAATCTACTGTAAGAATTATCTTAGCATAACTGTTCTTGGAACTTGAACAATATATATATAGGGTTATTTTATACACATTTAAACAATTTTACTTGGGTGCTTTCTTAATCAAGTCTCTAACCAATAATAATCTCTTCTTTGCTCCTTTTTTCATTTTGGGTCCCATACAAGTTTTTTCACTTTAAGGTTTTAGCAGCTGCAACAATTCAATTTAATCTTAAAAATACAGTGTTAAATGAAAAAAAAAGAATCCTCGTACAAAAATGAAAATATATGGCCACAACTTGGAAGTTCAGAATCAAGGCCGAAACGTCAATTGGTTGAAGCTGTAGTGTTGTTAGTCCTTTCTTTCACCATGGACTTAACAAAGAGCTCCCCTGCCCTATACGATGATCGAACCTGCAACAAGGAAGTTCATGTCCAAATATGTATAAGTGCTTTAGCAGAAGTTAATATAACAACAAAGGGTACGAATGAGTGAAAGAGAAACAGTGTCTCTACTCGTGAAGTGATGAATGGTAGGCTGGTAGTGAAATTTCGATTATGTAGCCAATTTAGGAGAAACTCAAACTGATTTAATTAGAACAGGGAGTTTCTCACTGGCTACTTCATTCTGGTGCGTAAAAGTCCGCATTTTATGTTCATTCAATGGCGTGATTGAAATCCATGAAAAACTAGTACAATCCAAAGCAATGAATTACAAAGAGCTTACCAAGGGACCACTAGCTACATAACGAAATCCAATCGATTCCCCGTATTCCTTCCAGAAAGCAAACTTTTCAGGCGTAACATATTCTTTGACGGTCAAATGGAGCGGTGTAGGCTGCAGAAATATGAGTGCATTTAAAGTTAATACTTCCATTCCCAGATGAGTTGCAAGGAGTCGGTGATTATGATGCTTATAATATTTATTTTAAGTATGAGATATATCACAGACAGTTAGGATTACTAAGTATATTTAGAGTTTAAAGCTATGGTTAGGAATAAAACTTTATTTGAAAGAAAGCCTAGAAACTTTAC